>JAECWI010000089.1:2600000-4056180 GCA_018150345.1 Drosophila equinoxialis | reverse complement strand
GCTGTTGCTCACTTCTTTTGCCGTTGTCGTTCATTATCATTGGGCCAATTCACCAAGGACAGTTCGTCGATTTGTTTCCTTCCACTTGCTCAGATTAATTGAGCATAAATTTTTAATGCGCTTCACTTGAATTACTGCGTAAAATAGCAGCAATAACTAAGAGTAAGGGTATGAAGTGGGTGGAGGTGAGGGTGAGGGAGGTTGAGAATTGGCAGCTATAGTGCTGGGCTCTTTCAAAATGTAACGCCCTTGAGAAATGTTTAATAGACTTTTAAGTCAATTTTGTTGTTTTTGTTTTTGCCCTTGTCAAGGACCCGTGTCGCGACCAGCTGTCACCTGCCGATAATCATGTTCATTAATCATGATTATTTTTACTCCAGACTAAATTCAACAGTATTAAAAAAAGGTCTTAATCAGGTCCGGAACAACGTTGTAAAAATGTTTATCCAATTATTCCAATTTAAATTGAAATTCAACACAATTCGACATTCTCAATCCGAATCCAAATATGATCTGTTCTAATCCTTAGGATATATTCATGAAAGTAAGTAGTTTGCCACAGTCCATCGACTTTGATATACCCTGCACTTATTAAGAAGATCTTTAAGCTTCTGTATTCTTACTTTAAGAGTCGAAATTTGCTCTATAGTTTTCCAGATATCGGAATCTGCTGGCAGAGCTATAGCTTTTCTCTGAACCTCGAGAATTCTTACTTAATTCTTGAGCATTTTATCATCAGATAAATATCATATTATAGAAGAGAATCGTTACCTTTTTTTTACCCATGATAAGAATTAGCTTTAGTTTTAGAACTTTAAATGTTGTAACATTATTCATTAATTCTTGAATTAAGTTTTGAAATATTGTACTTTAGCCCATATCTCTTCACGAGCTAAACTACTGAATACTGAAAATTTCGACAGAATCATATTTTTGACTTTTTGATTTTCGATTTTAACGAGGACGACTGTCGAAAACGTCGCCTAACTATGCAGGGTTATACAAATCATTCCAGTTAACCTGTGTATTAATTTTAGAATGGTTGTGACATTTATTGGAAAAAATCGTCTTCGAGCAACTGGTCTGAAGAATCGATAGTTTTGCTCCGATTTACTTGAAATTGGTACACAATATTGTCAGCCTTGACGCTAATCCCCCTTATTCCCCCGTTTACCCACTAGTTTACAAGACATTTAGATGTCTGCTTTTAAAATTGAGATGTTATCAAATGGAGCCATTACATACAATACGATTGTTCATGACTTTTCAATGCTAATGGCGAATTCAACTTGGAGATTCTCCTTCTGAAGATAAGAGGGAAAGGTCTTTGCCTATGTATGGCGACACTTTTGAGCCGCCTATGACCTTAAGGAGACACCCACACAGCCGTGCCTAGGTAGGGGTCCTTTCTGTCATTCCTCTTTCCCTATCCCTATCCCACCCTTTCTTTACATTTTTCCCCTATTGATTGACATCTCACTTGGACTTGGCGCCAGTTGGTTTTTTGGTCCAAGCTGAAAGTGAAAATAAAAACGTATTCACCACAAAGCCAAAACTTTTGTCTTTTGCCTATACATTGCTCACTCTCTCGCTCTCTCTATCTCTCTGTCTCTTTCTGGGTTTTTGTGAGGAGGGCGAGGATAAAAGTTTGTGTGGTCATTTGAATGTATTAGGGGTTAGACGGAGGGGTAAGAGAAACGGCGATGGCTAGCCTCAAAAAGTTTTAATCGTGTTGCACTGATGTTTGTGTTGGGTCCCCTCCCCGCGTCCAGATTAGAAGAGGGAACTCCAAAGGGCTGGGATTCATCCCATATTGAATTGACTTTGAATTAGAGCAATGAAAGTAAAATAAATTGATTTAACGACAAATTGGAGCCTAATTCCACCAAATCCAAATTAAATGCTTGAGTATATAAATCAACAATTTCTATCGAAATCAAAGTGATTTTTAAAATTATTTTCATTTATTAAATTCAAAATTCTTGCATAAGAATAATTTGCTTTAGTTTAGTTCACCAGCAGCTGCATTTGGTGCATCTGTTTGCCTCTTTGTTCACGTAATGTGTAAACAATGAAAAGTAATATACGAAATCCTCTACAAAACGACACACACACACAGTAAAAAGGGAGCAAGAAAAAGGAAGGAAAAACTAAAATCAAGAACGATAGAAACAGCTCACGTATCCGCACTTTTGGTCAGCATTTTGCTACCATTTCTCTTTTTTGCAACATGTCTTAGACCCCGACTCAGGTAAGAAAGGACAACACAGGGGAATAAGGAATCAGTACAAGGGACCTGGGACAAATTGCATTTAAAGCGCCGCAGCATACAGTTGAGAAATGCAATCGGAATCACATGTAACTAGGTCAACGTACGGACAATGTGCCAAAGGCATCGCCGCATGCTGCGTTTGCCTTTCTTTGCGGAGACAATGTCAAAGAGCCACAGCCAGAACCAGAGCCAGAGCCAAGAGGTCCTGCAGCGGTATGCACTACCTACAGATAAGATAAGCATCTGCAATGCCACGAGGAAGGAAATAAAAGAAAAAGGCGCCCAAAAACAAGAAAGTCAAATTCCTTTCAAATACTTAAGCTTACGCTGCGCCTTATACCCAAAGTCATTATCCTAAGACATGTGAGAACATTTCCCTAAAATTTTAAATTAATATATGCATTAATTTAAAAAGTAAGACAAATTTCTTAACCCACTGTGCTCTAGTTAATGCAGATTTCCATTTTTCGCATTTAGCCATTTGCCAAAGGGGCTTTGAGCAGGATGGAAAAAAGATTTAAAATTTTAAACCTTAGCTTCCACACAGAGGCGTAGCTAAGGTTCAAATTAAAGAGGAGCTAAATTTGAAATTCAGTTCCAACTCCAACTTCCAATATGATAAATTGTGATTTGTCTTTTTGAATTAACTTTTGAAATCGGAGAGAAATTGGCGAAAAATAGGTGAAATCACCAACTATGATTTTTGATAACAATTCTGTAAAAAATAAAAAAAAAAAAAAACATAATAGTGAATCGTTATAACCTTGGAAATTATAAAATATTAAATAATTCAACTGTCCCGCTTATTTCCTCTTTCTTATTATCGCCTGCATCTTCTTTAGATGAATAATCACCATCCTGATCATCAGCACCACCGAATAATATAAAAATGATACATTTGAATTAAAACGATAATGGCGCTCAGATGTCTAGCGCTGCCACCCCGTCTAAACTACGCGAGTGATCTCTCAAGCACTATTTGTAACAGACTCAAAGTGAGTCATTGCTAAATATCGATATTTTACAACTATGTGTTATCGATTGTTCTGCCATCTCTAGTCTGAATGACCGGGAAAGAATCAAACGAAGGAAAAACGAAAAGAAAATTTGTAAATCATTTCTAAAATTTATCTCGACAGGACAGGGTGTTCCGTGCTAACGAACAGTTTGTCGAATTCTACAAAAAAATTAAATTACGATTAAAATGCCAAATATCTAAACCAAGATCGAAAAAAACTGTGTGCGTCTGTGTTTTCGTCTTAATGTCATAGATGTAAATTTGCTTTATGTATTAATGTTGCTTTGCGCGTGTGTTATGTATGTGTGTGTGTGTTAAAAGCGGAGCATAAAGCAGCAGAGGAAGCGCAGACCGACGCTCAGTAAGCCGCCAAGTAGAAGACGAAGGCGAAGAAGACGAAGGAGAAAAATTAAAGAGAAACGCAAATATAAAGCCACCATTTTAATAGTGTTTGTGTGTGCGTGAGCAAAGAGAAAGAGATATAAAAAATATAAACGGACATTATAATCAAGCGAAATGTCCAGTTTTCAAATTCATCGCGATATTACCAACGAGAAGGAGAATTCAGCTGCTGCTGTGACTCTTAAAGAAAAATCAGTCATGTCTTCTAAGCAGCCTCTTGGCGTGATCAAAGAGAAGCAAGCACTGGCTCCCCGTGAATTCTTTGGAGTCCTCAGTTCCAACAACAACAATCAGCAAGGCCGAGGGAATACCAGCCCCAGGCGGTAAAGCGGTAAGTTTTGAAAATGAAATCCTCCCCATCCCTCTCGCAGTTAAACCTAGGTTAGCTAGCAGCGAGCCTATACATTTATGTTATGTTTTTATCTCCTTCATTGCGCACATTCTAATGCAGCTGCTGCTGTTATTTCGACGCGCCTGGATAAACGGTGGTTGATGTCACTTTCTCTGTCTCTCTCTCTCTCTCTCTCTGACCCGCTCGCTCTCTCGCTCGCTTTGTTTGTCTGTGGATTTGATAGGGTTGCGCTTGCTTAGTAGATGAAATGATATTGCACATTTTCCATCCTGTCCTCTCATTTCTTGTAACTTGTAACCTAACCTAGAAATTGCAAGTACCTAAATAATTGAAACTATTTTTGCGCGCTAAAAACAATTACCCATACACAAGCCGCCCAACCAAGAGAGTGTGGGAGAGAGGAAGAAAGGGACAACAGATAGGAAGCCATTAAAAGGCGCGCAATAACAGCAACAAAAACCAATGTGCATATATGTATGCACACACACACACATAAGTATCTGGGAATATGCATTTGTATGTGTACGTAGGTGCCTCCGCTCACGTAACAGGATTTTTCCAAGGAACAGCTTAAATTAAAAAAAGGAATTGCAGCTGGAATACAGGGTGCTTCAATCGTAGGCTACAAATTGAGCTTTGGATTTTGAACTCTAAATAAAGACTTATCATCCTTCCTTTAATATATTCATTTATTTTCTTTAACATTTTTTTTTACTATTTATTTTTTTGGCTTAAAACACAAATGTGTTATGGGGTTATGTTATTCCTTATCGTTCTTAGTCCGATATGAAATCTCTCTTGCCTCTAAGAGGGAAAAGATATATGTATGCCCGAAAGCATTAGGTTTACGTCTCGAGATATGGATCCTTATTTTCACACCTTTCCTATTTTGAATTTTTATAGGTTTTGCGTGAAGTTGGACCCACAAAGTCATCGGATGAGAATGCCATTTATGCCGCCGTTGGTGGCGGCTCTAAGAAATCGTCTGTGGTGGATCAATTCAAAAATTTCACCGTCTATGAGGATAATTTCGATACTCAGGTGGCAATAGCACCTCCAAAACAGACAGTTGCAGCAGCACCAGCAGTTTCATCCATAATCGATAAAGAGAATCAAAAAATAGACAATGTCAAGTAAGGAGATTTGAAATGATCCTATGCTTTTCCCGAATATGTATTTACATCTATTGTTTATGCTCTCTCTCCACGTTCTCTAGAGAATATGGCAACCAACAAGAATACGATTTGGATGGTACACCAATGTCGGTAACTGATGTCTTGTCACCAATGTCATTGGATCGCTCCATTGGCGGTGTTCAGTCCATCGAGGAGGATGCTCACAAGGATGCCAATGGGCAGCAGATGCAAATGGCCCGTGAATTACCACCACGGAATGATCGTCAGCGTTTCTTTGAAGTGACCCAATATCAAACGGATATTTTAAGATATTTCCAAGAGAGTGAGGTAAGTGCAAAAACACGAAAACGTAATCAAATAATATAGACTATCTATATACATTTTGATTGGACCAATTGAGTCCTGCATGGTGTGTCATTTGTCAGGCAAATGATAACGGACAGGAAAGGCGAGTGGAGGGGGGAGTCCTCTTATCCAGATGTTAAGTGCGCCTCCCCGTGAATAAATGTGTGTTCTCTCTTCACGCATCGCTGCTTAGGGTTTTCTCGACCGTCTCCGATCTTCTTCGGTGCCTCTCTTTTTATCTACATTCGTCTTCTTCGTTTTCATGTATGTCTTTGCTTTTATTGTCGTCATGTGTTTGTCGTCGGTCGGGGGAAAATGCACATTTTGTGTGTGTGTTGGTGTGTGCGTGTGTGCATGTGCATCCTGTCCCGTGAGTTAACTCAAGTCAATAGCCATTTCTATAGCACAATCCCCGGTCAGAAATACCAATTATCGCGCCCTAACGACACACACACACGGAGTATCTCTTTAGGTGGTTTTTCTTCTTGAGCAGTTGAAAAACCTTCAAGGAGAAAACAGTTTACCAAATAATAAACAACTTTATTCTAGCAATGAAAACTGTACTTGAATTTTAAATATGGCTCGGGGATATTTAACTAATAAACTTAATAAAATAAACAAAAATAAGTTTTCTGAGAAAAATCAAAGATTTTGTTTTCAAGAATTTATTTATTAACGTGAAGTCTTGTTGAATTGATCATAGAACTCTTCAGTTACTGGATTTGTTGGTAGAATTAAAGATTCCTTGCGTTGATTAATCTGATACAAAGCCAACTGGGCATTGGCACGACGCAGCTCCTCCAGCTGAGCCTCACGCCGACGACCCAGTTCGATCTGCTTGCGGACTAGAGTGCGATCCAAATTGATGGCATGATTCTCCCATTGTTTATCCAAGAGTTGGGCTTCCGTTTTGCGTTGCTGCATATCGGCCAATTGTTGCTCCTGATCCTTGCGAAACGATTTTAACTCTTCGTCACTCATGCCACGATACATAAAGGGAATTTTTCGATTGGGATCAGTACATGATTGGGCTACAGCAAGATTTTCAGTGAGAATATCACTTGATAGCATATTATAGATCTCGGCCATATCGTCTTCGTTAGTCTCGCGTTTGACACGTTCACGATTCACTTCCTTCTGCTTGGCCAAATTGGCATTATATTGACGTGTTCTCTGGACTATTTGATTGCGCATCAAATGCTGCGATTTGGCCATCTCTTCGAGATGCATTTCCCTGGAATTGATTTTCTCCATCATGAGACTATCAGCCAGGCGACGAGCCTCCTCGGCCGCCTTACTCTCTCTCACCTGCTGATCCAGCCAGGCACGTTGCTGCAATTGTTGACGCTGCTTGCGATCTTGATTAAATAGATCCTCACCAGAGAACACTTGGGCGCTGGAAATACCCAATCTTACATCATTATCAGCCACACGCGAAGGCAATGCCTTTTTCAAAGAATCAGGATCATTTAAATCAAATTCCCGCCTCTGATCCTTGCGTTGAAAACGTGAACGATAATAATTCAAATTGAATACGGCAAGACGTTTCTCCTCTTCCTGTTCCTTTGCTTTGGCGCTAATTAATGTCCTTTGCAACTGTTCCAGTTCATCGTGGCTTTTATTCCATTTCACTTGGGCATTCTGCTCTCGTTTTTTCTCCAAAATCTGATGTTCCAAAGTGTCCACATCTAACTAAATTAGACACCACATTAGATTATTAGATGACGCGGATATATTTCTAAGACTGCTTACTCCGAATATGCGTTGTTTGGTATTGAAGATGCGCTTCTTGCGCTCCTCCTCAAATTGTTGACGTTTCCGTAGCTTAAGGACCTCATTGAGATCCTCCTGAGTGCAAATGGGCAATTGTAGCGTCATTATCCGAGACAGAGATTCAAGAGACAACTGGCCAAAAAAGAAAATATATTTACTTTGCTTTCTTCTATTATGGTTGGTTGCCGTGGCTAAATATGTATGTGTTTCGTTTATTTTAGTTGCCTTGTTTATTACCCGCTCCTGGCAACCATTGGGCCATAAACTAGATAGATGGGGGGATATGTAAAGGAATCTCTGAGTCATTATTTCTTAATATTCAATCAACTATTATGGGAAATCTTTTTCATTCTCGTTTTTCTCTCATATTTTTAATAGCATTTAAAATCTCTTTTTTTCGGTCCCACCAGCAACAGCACAAATTGTATTCATGTCCCTCTCAATTGGCGGCGCTTGACGTGTCCAATAAACGTTAAACTGGCCCATTAAATAAACACCTAATGTACATATATGTACATATACACATACACATATACATACATATAGTATGTGAGCGCTTTTGTGTGCAAAAAGAGATTTTCGTTTCGTTGAAATTTTTGCATGCCTCTCACGTACCTACCGAAATAACCAATAAACAAATAAAAATTGGTAAATTCGATTGCCGCCGCCGCGCCGCCAAGTCGATGCTAGCCCCAGGGGGAAAAAGTAATGTACGAGAAGTTTGGCTAGCTCCGGAATAGGCAAATTGTGTACACACATTCAAATATAAATTGTATATATGTACATATAAGATGTATGTAAGGAGGAGGTCTAACAAGAACTTTGACCAAACCAAAGAAGAAACAAAAAACATAAAATATACATTTATTCGGTCTTAACTTTCTCTAATTATTCCCTGAATCGGGTACTATAATTCCAATTTCAAATTTATGACTAATTCACGTTTAATTTATTACACTGTGCGACAAGTTTTGAGTTCTTTGTCAGAGCTAGCTGTACCATGAATAGCAAAACACCTTATTATTAAAGTTCTTTTTTATTTTTCAGTTGCTTATACAAAAAATGTCGATTCACATCACATTCTAGTTCATTTTAGACATATCCTTGATGTTCCAATAAACTTATTTTGTTCGAAAGCTGAAATGGGTATCATTTTTTAGAATAGTCTTTTACTAGACATAGTTGCTTTACACATTGATATCCCAAGTCTTTTGTTTACTTTTAAAACTCAAGCTCGAGATGTGAATAGTACCAAAATATATTTAGATATGACGAAATCTGAGAGTAAAAAACAGATAACCAAATTGTTTAAGTAAGATGTTTGAGTAATTATTTTGGTCATTTCCTGTTTTGCCCTCTATTGAGCTAGAATAGCCTTTGAGACTTTAGATTACCAGGGAAATTGAAGTGGGATAATTTCCCTAAGCTTATGTGTCCAATCTGTAGGTATTTATTGTTGTTACTCGTTGTTATAACTATTTCTGAATGCGTGAAACTTATAAATATTAATAGCAACTAATAGTTAAGAGACTAATCTCCAATCTTATTTACTCTTACTTTGATTTTGCTTTTGCAGAAAAAGCATCGCCCAAAAGCCCAATATATGCGCCGTCAAAGGGACATCAATCATAATATGCGTTCGATTTTGATCGATTGGTTGGTTGAGGTGTCTGAGGAATATAAATTGGACACAGAGACATTATATCTATCCGTCTCCTATCTTGATCGTTTCCTCAGCCAAATGGCAGTGGTGCGCTCCAAATTGCAATTGGTTGGCACTGCCGCCATGTATATTGCCGCGTAAGTAAAGTAAAAGATGAAAGTTTGTTTGAGAGCCAATGTTTAGCAAATTGTTTTTACGTTGTTGTTGTTGTATATAGCAAATACGAGGAAATCTATCCACCAGCGGTGGGTGAGTTTGTCTTCCTCACCGATGATAGCTACTCCAAGGTTCAAGTGCTACGCATGGAGCAGGTCATATTGAAGGTTCTATCCTTTGATTTGTGCACTCCAACGGCATACGTTTTCGTCAATACGTATGCAGTGCTAAGTGATATGCCCGAGAGGCTTAAATATTTGACTCTGGTATGTAAAACTAATCATATATTCTATTCTGAATTCAATACCTAATACGGAGTTTCCTTCATTTAGTTTCTGTGCGAGCTATCTCTTATGGAGGGCGATCCATATTTGCAATACTTGCCATCACTTATATCATCGGCAGCTCTGGCATTGGCACGTCACATGTTGGGCATGGATATCTGGTCACAGAAGCTGGAAGAGATCACCGCCTATAAGTTGGCTGATCTCAAGACGGTTATGCTGCAGTTATGCCAAACACACCAAAACTCCAAGGAGCTCAACACACAGGCCATACGGGAAAAGTACAATAGAGACAAGTAAACGAAAAATAATTCATCAAAATTGTTATTCAAGTTTTATTAAAATGAAATATCTCCCTCCACCACACAGATACAAGAAGGTAACTGCCATTGATTCGATTGAACTAACCAAGGAACAATTGGACAAACTTTGTGTGGCTTATCAAATGGAACAGCAACAACTGCAGGAATCATCGGTTTCATCATCATCATCGTCAACGACTGCCACCACCACAGCGCTGCCACCCAACAATAATCCCCAAACTAAAGCAAATTTGTTTTATAAGTTTTAAGTGTTTTTCTTTTTTATATATTTTTTTTTATTTGGGTAATTTTTTTTTTTTATTATTGCTCATTTGAAATTTTTGATTTCTCTATATTTAATATTTTATTTTAAACTACTAGCACCCTATGCTGCCATGATGAAATTGTATTTTAGCCTAGTAATTAGCAACATTTGCGTCAGCCTCCCAATCTATGTATAATGTTGTAGTCTTAGGATAATTGGAGACGGGTTGAGAAAGGGAAGGGTGATCATTCCCCACGCATTGTCAGGATGTTAAACTGGACAATTTTATATGACATATATAATATATATTGCCATATAAAAGAATTCGATCAAAAAAGAAAAGATGGAGAAGTGACAGCTAAAACTCTTTCCAAACAAACATCCTTGTGGAGGGGTCAATTAATAAGAACGGCGGCAGCATTCGAATCTAAAACAAAAAAAACGAGAAAACAAAAAAATAACAACAAAAAAAAAAAAAAAAAACCAAAACCTAACCACAGTGGTACGGGCTACTATATATAAAACTAATATTAACATTAATAATTTTAGTTATCTAAAATGTTATAAAGAAATTTTTCAACTCTGTTCCACTTATATATGTATCTTAATTTTACGTATTTATAGAACAAAACCAATGTAACCTAGGCCCACTATATTATATCATCCACAATACAGCCCCCCACCCCACCCTACCCTACACTTCCTTTACTGTCTAGGCCATAAATGTTCTGTGAACCAAGCAACAACAAAATAAATGAAACCATTTAAAAATACATATACATACATATATATTATAGCTACATACATAAAACGAAATATCTGTTTAATGTTTAATCATATATACATACATATATATATGTATATGCATATGCAATAGGTTTCGCGCTATTTGTCACTGTCACTTAATTAACTTAATGACGCTTATTACAGATTATTAAACTAAGTTTAACTTTTGCTTAACGCATTAGCTCAGCCAGTTTTAAATGGATTAGACTACGTTTTTTTTTTCGTGTATTTACTACTAACCCCACACTCTATACTCTTTGAAAATGTAATCTCGACATGAATTGCTGCTGATAAATAATTTCGGTGATCTTTCGAGACATAAACCCCTTGATAAAGAGCCGATTATTCCATACTTTGTACTCAATAAAATTGTGAAACTGAAAGAAAAGAAACTATTGAAATTGGCTTCATTTTCATTTCGTTTTTTGTATTTGAATTGAATTTTGATGTTTGTAGAATGTTGGGTGAAAGTAGAAACCAATCTCTTTATATGGGCCATCCAGTTTGAATATACAGTGAAACCTCGATATAACGAACTTCGTTATAACGAAAAACCCAATATAACGAATTTTTTGTTAAGTCCCTTGTTATACTAAGGTTTTACATTTCAGTACCTATAGCGAATCAATAGATATAACGAATAATTTTGCGATCCCCCTCAGATTCGTTATATCGAGGTTTCACTGTATATACTAAAGAGCAAACCATAATACAAAAGTTTTGGGTTATACAAACCTTCAAAACGTCATCGAATTCCGATCCATTACTGAAAAATTGAGTAAGACGGCTTAAAAAATGCTCTAAATTGGCAAAGTTTCTATATGACTTAAAAGACTTGATACATTTTTGCCAGAGAAATTGCTTGTAGGAAGAGGAAACTTGAATGATAGTAAAGTTTTTGTTGGTTTGGGCATAAATTTTATACTTTTAGCCAGTTTTTTCAAGTGGCTCACATGAAAGCCTACTTTTTTTGTTGTTTAACAAAAGTTATATATATATATATGTATTCCAGTGATATATTTCGTTTCACAGTTGACCCTAGCCATCAATTAGACAAAATTTGGCTCGTTGCGAAGAAATTATGTTTTCAAACTCATGACATTTTTTGGGTATAAAAATGTATAATTGTCTCATTCTTAACGATTCATTTGTGGAAAATGTTCCTTTGTTTTGAGAAGCTTTCTCTTATGATTGAATTTTGGCTTCGATCAGAGAAATGTTTAATCAAATTGGTTACTCGGCCCTAACGTAAACCTTTGCAACAAATGATCTACAAATTTGCCTAAATTAGTATGAATTGTCAATACGAAATCGATGTGATTGGAGGTCAGCGTAAAGTTCAGCGACAACAAATTGCCAATGAATTGAAATTAAATACATGTAAATTGATATTTCTCTCTTAGAGACTTTATTTTATTTATCTATATAATCGGTTGAAAATAAAAGCAAACAAACAACAATAATGGCCTGCAAAATAATGTTGGCATTACTTTATTCCTCATATCGAAAGCCCAACACACAACCGCGCACACACACACACACACTCATACACAAACACACCGGCAGACACACGTATCCCTGATCAGAGGTGTGTAAAAATGACTATTCTTGGATACTTTATCAGTGGATCGAGCATTTTTTCTTTTACGTATAATAATGAAAATGATATATTATAAAACAGAAATGCAAATTCTTTCTCCAAAAAATAACAATATTGAAAAAACAAATCGCTGTGGCTGGGATTAACTTCATTCTTCTCTCTGTTAAGTTTAGTATGCGAATCGTGTGTCCGGATGATAGCCAAGTTTATCCAGAGCCGGATTGCAGGCATAGTTGATCATGGGTGGTGGTCCGCAGAGCAGAACGATCGTATCATCGCTGGCCGGAAGTAAATGGGCGCCAATCATATCGTCATTGATAAAGCCAACGCTATAAGCCCAGCCTGCATATATAGAAAAGAGAATAAACAGAATCGGGAGTTAGTATAAAATGGTTCACTTTTTAAGGTACATAATATTGGGGTCCAAATGGCTGTAAGACCTGTACGCGTGCGCGTTATCACTCCCAATGTTTTGCAGTTGTTTAGTTAGTAGTATGGCTTAAACTAGAATGACTAGCTATGCTGTCTGGCTGATGGAATTTAAGTGGAGGGGTGGGACGAGAAGAATCGTATTAATAGCTAAACCGCTGATCCGACCGATGGCCCAATCGTTCCAGACCCGGTATACATGTGTAGTTGACCATGGGCGGCGGACCACATAGCAGACATAATGTATCCGTATCGGGCGGATAGAGATGCTCGCGCATCATCTCATCGTTAACATGGCCAGTGTTGTAGGACCAGGCTAAGAAGCGCGCAGGCGCCGTACGCGGCATCCGTTTGAGGGCAGCAGCAGCATGTGGCGAAGGGAGGCAGACACAAACAAATTCTTAACATAATAGATGGCTTTTTTGTGTTGGTTTTAAACATATTGTGAAACATCATGCTTAGTGATTCGCAACTACAAATGAGACGACGGAATGACAAATGTGAAAGACGAAAAGATATGCTTGGTCTAGGGAATCGGGGTGAGTGTTTTTTTTTCCTTCTTTTTTTTGATTAGATTTATCGTACTCGTGGAATTAAGTGACCCACAAAGATAGTGAACTAAAGAATTGGAAATAAATTAAACAATGGTTGAGAATGAAAATGTTTTGGCCCCGATATTCAATCTGTTCACTAACTATACGATATGGTTCTTTAAAGTTATTTCCCTCGTACAGGTAATTTAAGCGATTTTTCAATTGATTAGCCCAAATGTGGGCTATATACCGAGTAGAAGTGTACACAACGAAATGCAATGATAGATGAGTCTGCTGATTTGAGTGATTTGCGCATATCATTTCCTGGAGCTCACCTTCGGCTGCCTTATCAACGGTGTACCAAACCTTAAACTGATCAGGATGCTTCTGTGCCAATTCATCCAATTCGGCACGCAGGAGAATATCTTTTTCGCTCTGCAAAAATATATAATTAATATGGATCTTGCTTCAAGCTAAAATTGTGAATTGAATGCTTACCTGGTTGGCAAAAAGCAATGCCAATTCGGTCTTATCCTTGTCACTGCGTTTAAGAACCTCACGGGCCAACTGTAACATGGGAGTGATACCAGTACCACCGGCAATCATATTCACACGTTTGGCTGTCACATGCTTGGGCGGATCCTTGCGCAGTTTCTTTATGGAGAACGTGCCGTTGCCCAGATACTGCAGACGTCCGGATGGACCACGGAATGAGATCTTATGTCCGATTTCCATTTGCTCCAAGAACTGTGTCATCTTGCCGCCAGCTGGGAATTTGGGATGCGAATCCTTAAAATAGACCTTAACCACCAAGTCCACATAGCCGACATCCTCATCGGAAGAGATTGGAGTATATGGACGTATAACTAGCTCATTGTCAATGGTGGCTATCAAATGGATATGCTGGCCGACAGGCAATCCCAGGACATGCTGCTTGGAGGGCAGTCCAAAACGAAAACGTCGTGTGTCATGGCTGAGTATCTCCTTTTCAATCAATGGCAATTGATATTTATCATTTGGATCGACTAGAGTACGTAGGCGGGCAGTACGATTGGGTTCCCGTCTGGGTTTCGTTGATTTTTTGTTCAGGAAATAATGCACAATCAGGGCACCAGCTACCACGGCCACCACGCCCACAGCAATTGGAACGAACTAAGTAATAAGGAGTAAAGAGGATGATTATTAGCTAGAATCAAGGACACTATGAAAACATAAGTTAACCTAGCTAGATTTAAATTAGTTGTAAACTTCTGTTACACAATCAAACTATGCGAAATAGTCTAACGTGATTCAAAAATTGCGTCTGCTGATTAGAGGTCGCAGGGTTGAATGGAAACAACCATTTGAGAATGGGAAAAAATAAAAACACATGAAATCGTACGTTATCTCAGTCCCAGACCCCCACCCCCTCCGTCTCGCTCCTCCTCATTTAACTCATTCGGTAGAGTTGGCTAACTCGCTGAAGCCCCACAATTCATTTGGGTTAACCGATACGCATTGGCCCCATTGACCCTCAAACTGCAGTCCAACTTTGGAGTAGTATAAAAAAAATAACAAAAATATAAATATTGTATATATACAAAATGTATGCATATTGCGAAAGTGTATTTTAAAAATATTAGTGACGTCAGAAACATATAAACATACATATTGTCAGCTGGCCTGCAGCGCAATAGAGAGAAAGAGAGATAAAGAGTGGTGGCATTCCCCTGTTAACTTACATCAAATTCCGTCATTTTATGTTTTACACTTGCTTTTTAGTTTAATTTAGTTTGCAAATTTTGTTAACTAATTTCTAATTTGAATTGCAATCGCTCTCACTTGATGAACTTGACCGACTCCCCCAAACAGACCGAAAAAAACAAAACACCGCAAACGTTTGATTTAACCGAACCGTGTGCTAAGTCGCACGATTTCCAATTGAAATGAAGTAGACGCGTGGAGTCTCCGCGAGAGCTCGGTAGGTAGTAAGTAGCCCCACTGTAGGGGGAGAGCGAGAGAGAGAGAGAGCTAAAGAGATGCCGAGTCAGGCCGAGTAGGCGAGTTACACTGAGATCGGCAAGTATTTTAACAAGTGGGCGTGTGAATTAACAAATATTAATCGAAAATTAAATATGTATTATTAACCAACACACATGTGTAGATAATGAATGGAGTAATTAATCGCGTTTAATTAAATTGTGTATGTAATATTTAAACAGCCACTGTAGTACCCGGTTTATTACAAATCGGTTTTGTTTTTTGCCTTTTATTATTTTTACTAACGATGATAAGCAAAAAAAGCCAGTTGTCAGCTTGGGGATGACAAGCCAAAGAGATAAGGACAGAATGAGAAAGAGAGGGAGAGAAAACAAGCGACAGCAGTTATTGTGTAAGAAAAACTTAGCTGACTGGAAACAGCTGATTGGAGCACTTAATTCCAAAGTGCTTGTTTACACATTTGTGCTTTTAATATTGTCCGGCATGCACAAATTGCATTTTAAACTAACAATAAGACCTTCAAATTAGGTAGATAAAAACCACTTGTCCGTGACACTGACCCATCCCAAAGTGGAGGACCCTGCTACCCGGCTCCATCAACCACTGAGATGTCATGTAATCTTTATTTTTATATGTCTTTGTCAGGCTGCTGGCATAAAATAGACAAATGACGTCATTTAAAAAGAATCTCTGGCGTTTCTTTGTGCCAGATCCAACACTCAAAATTATATGATTATGAAATTGGCAAAAAACAAAAAAAAAAAAAGGAATTACATAAAAATTATGAGGATGTGCAATTTTGAAATTTCGTAACTTACATTGCTCTCAACGAGACGGGCCATCTTCCAGGGACTAGAAGTTGGAGATTCTTGGAATTTGTCTTTCTCTTACATCTGCCGCCTGAAGATCGAAAAATCAATGATGAATTCTTTTAAATTATATAATTCCACAAAATTCACTTAATCTGACAGAGTTCTGTTAATCAGAAATACAAAAGATTATACAAAAAAAAATAAACGCACCTAGACACGGCGAACAAAATGTTTGTTTGACTCCCCCATGAGCCCCACGCAAACGCAATAGTGCCCTCTCTTTCTCACTTGTTTGGAATTCGGGTTCTCTTATTTAATTTGGTCAAGCAAAGTTTTTTGCCGAGTCTGGCAACATCGATAATATCGATACAGCTTATAGTGCCTCCCATAATCTGGCAACACTGCACACCGACAACCTCCGATACTATCGATGGAGCCATCGATGCATTTCCCAGCTCTAGTTTTTTCGGTCTTTTTGTGAACGGCATTCGGAAGGTGTAGACATGACGTGAGTTGATAGAACATAAATAAAGAAAAAAATCTTAAAATATTTAAGTAATCCTAAAAGTTTATCAGAAAATTTTAACGCCAATCTGTGGCTATAAAGTTAATACATTTGATGAATTCAATATTTAAAGGATTTGGCAATCTAAAACCAGCTTTTTGTGACCTACAGCCATGTCCATATCAGTTTGGAAATGATTGCTAGAGTAAAACTAATTTTTGTGTTTAAATGTGCAACTACTATGAAAGCTGCAATTGTTTGCACAATTTTTAAACAATTCATTTATATATTTCCTCTGAGACACTGTAAATAATTTGGAATTTCATTGTCCAATTTCAGGTCAAAAGTTTCTCGTGATACGCTCCTGGAGGGCGTCAGCGGCCTGTTGGAGGCTTCGGCTAAGAAGAAGCGTCGCTTTTTGGAGACAGTGGAACTCCAAATTGGCCTGAAGAACTACGATCCCCAAAAGGACAAGCGTTTCTCTGGCACCGTCAAGTATGTTGGATAGAATTAAAAACCTAAACTTGAGACACGTGGGTCAGATAGTTTTAGGTAGTCGAGAACCGCCAGCTCTCGGCGGACCTGCACTCAGGGTCTTAAAAATAAAATGAGTAGGTTTCCCCACCCTTACCTTATGGTTGGCTGGTGGTGGTTAACCGCCCCATAGTTTAATATTTAAACCCAGTTTGTGGCTCCGCCGAGGGCTCCGTAAGTTTTACCAGCTCAATATTAGTTTTTTTCTTTTTTTGTGTTTGCACCCACTGTGTTTACTGCATTTGATCACCTTTGGAATTGAAATTTAATTTTTGCATTTCCTTTGGTGTTATTTTCGCTAGGTTGAAGCACATTCCCCGCCCAAAGATGAAGGTGTGCATCCTTGGTGATCAGCAGCATTGCGATGAAGCCAAGGCTAACAACGTCGAGTACATGGATGCCGAGGCTCTCAAGAAGCTGAACAAGAACAAGAAGTTGGTTAAGAAATTGGCCAAATCCTATGATGCTTTCTTGGCTTCCGAATCGCTTATCAAGCAGATTCCCCGTCTCTTGGGTCCTGGTCTTAACAAGGCCGGCAAGTTCCCTGGTCTGCTGTCCCATCAGGAATCGATGATAGGCAAAATCGAGGAGGTTAAGTCCACCATCAAATTCCAAATGAAGAAGGTTCTGTGTCTGTCCGTTGCGGTCGGCCATGTGGACATGAAACAAGATGAACTTGCCCAGAATGTCAACTTGTCGATCAATTTCTTGGTCTCTCTGTTGAAGAAGAACTGGCAGAACGTGCGTTCCCTGCACATCAAATCCTCCATGGGACCACCCCAGCGTCTGTACTAAATAATCCTGAAAATGGATGGATATGTCACCATGATTGATTGTGGGATTCAAATTTTATGTTCATTTGATGGAAAAAAATAAACAAATCTACATTTTTCTAATGTATTTGGCATTTATGTTTGTTTTATAAAAATATTTATTATCGAATAGTTTTGCTTAAAATTAAATTAAACTAATGGGCAAATCCTAGATTTCTGTAGAACTTATGGTTCTTGCAAGAAAGTCACGGACATCCAATGCTCGTTCCACAAGTTCCGATTCATCCACATCGCCATCTGAAGGCGGCTTCTGCATTGGATGTGTTGCTCGAAATTGCGATACTTTGACCTTGTTGCCCCACTCGGGCAAATGAGGTTCGGTCAGTTCTTCCAGGAGATTGTGTAGGACGGCTGCCGCCTGAATGATGCAGGATGCCGTCTGGAAACTAATGTCCAGCGGCTGGCTCAGGAAATGCCAGCGTGACATGAAGCGATGTAAGGCAGAATCGCTTAGCTCGTAAAGATGGTCGGCCACTTCGTTGAAGTCATGTTCATGTGGTGCTTCTGGTTCAGCGTAGCGCTGCAGCAGCCATGGACGCATTGGATAATTCTGATCGCCGGGGGCTAAAACAAAGGCGGGAACACGTCGTTCATTTATCTGACGCTTGGGCAGGGATGTCAACGTATTTGGAATGATGGAAAAACTCGGCACTAACGGAGAACAAGTCGCCGCTCGATTGCCATTGCCCAGTTGCAGTTCACGGAAGAGCATGCGATCATCGAGGAGGAACTCCATCAGCAGATAACCAGAGGCTCTAATGGGAATAGAACAAACACCCAGTACACCCATCAATGCCGCGGGCATATTGCTTTCCCGTTGAAATCCAGCCGCCACATTGTCACAATCCACCTTCATCTGAGGCAAACGGCGCAGTGCCTTGCCCAGACCGGACATGACAGCGTTGCAGAAGATCTTTAGGCATTTAATGGCTCTGGCCCGCGGTAGAGCAAATTGTTCGGCTATCATGGATATACGTTCACCGCTGGCCAAAAAATAGAGAGCCAGCGCCACACATTTGTTGGCGGTGACAATTGGCGGAGGCTGCAAATCTTCGGCCGACCGTAATGTCGATGACAATTGCCTGCAAAGGGTCTGAAAAGTGCTGCGTGTGACATGCAACTTGGAAAGAAACTCCTTGTCGCTGAAATTTGGCATTAGATGTTCAAAGAACTGACGTTGGCGGGGTATGTTTACTGTAGTTTGGTCCACAGCTTCCGATGTTGAACACTCTTTTGTGGCCTGCTGCACTTCTTCCGTGCTCTTCTCATTCGTGCACTGGCTTGCCGAATTTAGCTGGAGTTGTTTCAAACGCAACATGGCATACATTTGCATATATTTGGATTGCATCTCGATCAGTTGCCGCATAAAGAAGGTGCGCAGCATCCTGAAGCGCCTCCGGGTACGCTGCTGTCTTCTTGGTCGGGTCATGATGACGGTCCGCTTCATGAGGTGAATGTGTAGTTTTATCAAATCGGCCACTTCCAGTTGGCGACTCTTCAAATCTCCAGTTGTTTTACTCGCTTGAAGCTTCTCCAAAACATCGTTTAAATGGGCAGTGGTCAAGTTGATTTCCTCTTCCATTTTGTAATCTCCTTTTTTAGGAACAAACTTGGTAAAGAATAAAAACAACACCAACAGAAAACAAACGAATTGCCAATTCGCTCCAACAATTCGCTTGGATACAGCGAATTCGCTCGGTTTTTCGAAACAAATAAAAAGCAACAACAATCGATACTATCGATAGTACCGTCGATAGTTTGCTAGCTTTGTGAAGAAGAAGAAACCAGGGAAAATTTGCAATTTTAATTAAATTAATTTGAACATAATTAAACAATAGAACGCGACCGCCTCATAAATGCTGAATAATTACGCATCCTTTGCGCTGAACACAATCTGTGTCTGAGTTCTGCTTTTCAAAGCAGTACTAGCGTCTTCCCGGTGCACTCTCTGGGTTCTCCAGATACTCCCCAATCGAGGGTATCCAAAAGAAAAACAAAAAAATATAAACTTAATTAAATTAAGACAACATTGATGTTGGTGCACGTCTGTAGATCTTAAGCTTGTGGCTGAGCGGGCTGCGGTGTGATTCCATTGAAAGAGCATGCAATAGCAAAGTGCAGAAGAAAAAGATAAAGCGACCCACAATGAAAACCACTTGGAGTTGGATCCTGCTGAGCGGTAAGTGCATCAGATTAGTCACGACTTTGATCAGACAGACTGCTAAAGCGTCACACCCTATTTGTTTCCCATTAGCATTGCTCTTGATTTTGGGATCGCCAGTGATATCGTCTAGAGTGTTGGAGCTGAGCGACCGTTTCATTGATGTTCGACATGAGGGTCAGTGGCTGGTCATGTTCTATGCTCCCTGGTGTGGTTATTGCAAGAAAACAGAGCCAATATTTGCCCTGGTGGCCCAGGCTCTACATGCCACTAATGTACGAGTAGGACGTTTAGATTGCACCAAGTATCCGGCAGCGGCCAGGGAATTCAAAGTACGAGTGTATCCCACCATTATGTTTATAAAGGGCAATATGGAATACAGCTACAGTGGAGATCGTAGCAAAGACGAACTGGTTGATTATGCCCTGCGCATGTCCGGCCCACCGGTGCAATTGGTCACCCGAACTGAAAGCGTGGACATGCTTAAGGGTTCGCATACGATTTTCTTTTATGTTTGTGGGCCAGCAAGAGGGCGTTGTATGGGATACTTACTATGCCGCTGCCGAAGGATATCAGGAGCATGGCTTTTTCTATGCCACAAGTGAAGATGTGGCCGCTCAGCATTTCGATTTTGAAAAGCTGCCGGCGGTGATTGTCTACAAGGAGGAACAACATCATTTTTATCCCCATGGTCATATTGCTCATGAGATGGATCCTCTTGAGGTGAATGAGACCATCTTCCAGTGGGTGAATGTAGAGAGATTTGTACTATTCCCCAAAATCACACGCTTCAATATCCATCAGTTGCTAAAGACCAAGAAATATTTGGTTCTAGCTGTGGTGCAAGAGGACAAACTGCAACAAATTGCAAGCCATGAGCTTGAATTCCGTGATATGGTTGAGGGTGTGATAAGGAAGCATCGACCACGCTATCATGACCAATTCCAATTCGGTTGGGTAAGTCTCCCTTTAATGTCAGACAAAAGTTCTTGCAATGAAATCTAATCGTATGTTTTTTATGTTTTCTTTTCCAGATCGGCGAGCCTTCGATAGCTCATTCCATTATACTCGACCAACTGCCCACTCCACATTTAATAGCTATAAATTCAACGACTCAACATCATTACATTCCGGACGATGATCCAATGCAAATGACCCCGCAGGCCTTGCATTTGTTCTTGGAATCGATTAGCAATGAGAGCGCGACTGCCTATGGCGGTGACACCTATTTTGTGCGTCTCAATCGTGCCCTGTTTGAGGTGCGGCGCTCCTTAAAGGACATGTGGCAGGGTAATCCCGTACTGACCACTGTCATCTTTGGATTGCCCCTTGGTTTCCTTTCACTCATCATGTATTCCATTTTCTGCGGCGATTGTTTGGTCACCGAGGAAGAGTCCGAAGAGGAAGGCCACGAGAAGAAAGAGTAAAGCGTTTAGAGTGGTAGTCGATATATTAGAGCAATTTGTCCCATTAAGCCAAGAAACAATCTAGTCTTATGTTAACCCCCATCAAGAAAAGTAAGTCTCCCAACCAAAAAACAAAAAATTGTAATAGCTGACGAACAAAATAAATAAATATTTCTTTCATAAAGTACAACTATTCCTCATTTCAAAGAGGTGTCCTAATAAATTGGTAAACAAATTCTAACATTGCCCCTCATTGTAATTTGATGGAAGACCCTATCTGCCATCTCACTCTTATGCAGATTCACTGAGATTTCGGCAATAGATAGATTCATGTAACTTTCAGTAGTCACAAGCTCTCTATTCCATTGTATATAGACGTATTATAATGTGTATATATATCTCGATGCACCTTTCTCCAGATTGGTTAGAGGCTTGACAAGGCTTCCGGGTATGTATGTATATATATATCTGAGTGTGCATTGTTTTTGTGGCATTGTTTAATTTAATAAAAATAATAAATGGATATATCATCAGTGAGAAACCTTACGTATAACCTCTGGGAAGGTAATAGCAGGGCAGGCAGGACATCAACCAAAATCAGCAACCATAATCCTCATCATCATCACTATCGATGGCAGCACGACGTCTATCGTACTTGACGGTGGATTTACTCTGTGGCATTTGAGCATTGACACTCTCCAAAATGCTAACGAATTGTGCATCATCCATTTTGCCGCGCACCTGACCCATTTGGGCCATACGAATTACCATGTTCTCAAACATTTGAGCCTTTTCCGGCTTGCTGACTTTCAATGTGTTAACTAAAGATGAAGGATATAATAATTAATCAATTATGTCGTCTATTTGTTCCCTTTTCAGGTTCAGGACTTACGGCGGGCACGTGCCTGCTGGTCGAGCACTTGTGACAGTATTGAATGCTTCATTTCTTCCTGAGCACGCATCTGCTCCTGTTGGGCCTGTTGTTTATCGCCATCGCTGCCACCAGCGCCGCCCTAACAATAACAAGAGTATACCGGTTAATCGATGGTACACCATTTCTCTACCAGGTGCCAACCGGTGGAACAACAACAAAGTGCTCAAGAATGAGTCACACAAGGGTTAACATGGTTCGCCAATCCTTGTGAAATGGCCAAGTGACATCGTTTAACTTACAAATTGCGACTGCATTTGTGCCATTCGCTGGGCACGTAGGGCATCCAAATCTGCTTCAGACATTTCTAGAAATTAATGTTTTAATTTATTTTTAAGGAACTCTTCTTTATTTAGTTTGGTCACTTTAATTGGTCACAATGCCAATTGTAGAATGTAAATACGTATGTAGATACGCACTCACATGTAAATATGCACTTCCGACTTAACAGACTGTAAAAAAACGTTATATTTTTTATTTTTGAAAAACATTTACTTCCGTAGAATAATGAAGCCGAAAAATTTTGTATATGTATATATTTTCGCTGCGTCTCAATTTATGAATAACTCAAAATGATTTGATTCAGTGTTTTGACTGATTTCTCCAAGCATTCCACTCGTATTTAAAAAAAAATCTTAACGAGCTCACTTTGTTTCCATTTGGTGGCAGAGAAAATCTTGCCTAAGCCAAAATAGACGTAATTGACAACACTGACGGGAGATGGCTAATATAAGTGGTATTTTCTTTAACTCACTTGTTAACAAATGTTCTCTCGCTCTCTCTCTCTCTCTTTCTATGTATATAGAAAGACATATATACATATGTCTCTTTTTCTAACTATCAGTCTCTTGGGATGTCTGAGTTGTTGCCGGCTATGTAGTTTATGTTTACAAAAGACAATAAAAGCTCTTTTAAAGCTCTAGCTCTCTGTCTCTCTCTTTCCGTCTCTTTTAGTATATTTGTTCGACTCTTTTGCTCTTTTCTTGGATGTTGCACTCTTTTTGTTGCATGTTCGAGTTGGATACAGTAAGCACTCGCTACCTCAGAACTTAGTATATGTGCAGTATATGTGCAGTTGAACCCCGATTATCCGGGCTTTCATTAACCGAACACCCCTACTATCCGGAATGAATTTGAATTTGTTTCATTCTCACTGTTTACCGTGGCAATTGAAACAAACTAGAATACATTAATATTTCTAGCTTTTTGTTGCATTTCTTTTTAAATGTTGTATGGCCATCAGTAAGCGTTTGTACTTATAAAAGTTCAAGTACGAAATACGTGGAAATTTTGCTCTTGATTTACCGTGTTTTTCGACTTCCCTGGTCCCAACCGCCTCGAATAATAGGAGTCAGACTGTATTTAGTTTGGCTTAAACTTTGTATTTTTATCCCCCTATTTGCTGAACTAACACTTTGAATTTAATCGGTTTTCAGCTGTTACGAAGATTGTTAGTAGAATTGCATTGAGCAACGTTTCTGCTACCGATCGATTCATCAGCGGTAAGTTGAAATCGTTTATAGCCGGCATCTACTGTATTTACGATAACCAAGTAGTAGTATTTCTACGGGGGAGCTCTCTTAGTTAGTCTTCGTGGCGCTGTCTTGCTGTGCGCAACGCGCAGCGTAAAAAACAACTCTGAACCGAAGCATTGTGTCTCGCTCTGGCACACAATAGTCTGTGGAAAATCTTTTTTTGTATTTGGAACTTACCCTAACATTTTGTTTTGTGTCATTTGAAATTATTGTGTTTTTTGGGGAAAAATTCATTCTCAGCAGGCATTGAATTCCAATGTACACCATATACCAGTTAGTCTATCACAGTAACTAACTACCCGAGTATAACGACACTACATCTGCTAGCAGCTCAGAAAGTGAATAGAAAAATCGATCCCAAACAAAATAAAATAATAAATAATAATCAAAATAACTGCAAAGGATATTCCTGTCGAAATTTCAAGTTTAATAACAATTTCTCAATACGGCAACCAGCAAAAGGATTGAACAACAAAAAGTACGGAATATTGAACAAAAACGCAAAAAACCAAACATAATAATGATGAAAATAAGAGAAAAGAAAAATAAGTAAAAACACGTTTAATGTAAGCGCAACAGTGGTGAACTCTATGTAAAAGTAAAATTACGTTAATAGTGAGAAACAAAAAGCAAACAACAAAAAAGTACAAAAAAAAAAACAACTTAAATTCAAAGCGCAACAACCGCAGCTTAGTCATCCAAAACCAATAAGAGGAGACGAAGCTTTTGGGCTGTCGCCCCCCCCAACCACCACCAACACCATCATCACAGCACCACCAACAACAACAACAACAATAACAATACCAACAACAACAACAACAACAACAATAACATCATTCACATTTGCCGAATGCACCTCCTTGTGCTCCCCTTTCTGCTCCTACAGAAACATCACCTAGAGCTGGAAGCTGAGACAGATAATTATAAAATTGCAAATATAGAAACGCCTACTACGCGCGCGTTACAACAACAACAACAACAACAACAACCACATCTCGTTGAACATAACCTGTTGTGTTTTTAGTGCTTTTTTCTTTTCTTTTATTTTATTTTTTGTTTTTGTGTAAATTTTTTTTTTTATTTTGTTTTAAATTGTTTACTTTTGTTTGGCCAAAAGCCACTCACACTCAAACAGCTGTTTGGTTCATATATATATATATTCATTCAAAAAATGACTCGCCTAACGGAGGAAATGGTCATTGCTCGGGCCAAGCAATCAAATTTAGCCCTAATTACAAAACTCAACTGCTGGTAAGTAACAGAATCATCCACCCCCAAAAATAACAATCCCAACTTGTTGTCCTCATTTAGACTAGTCTTAATCTACAACTACAACAATAAGCTGCCTCGATTAGCTTCACTTTCTATCTAGCCCAAAATCAATCAGTAATTAATCTGATCTAAAATTACCTCTTCATAACGACTAACAGAAAATAGTCACAGAAATTCATTTAATGGGCAAGAGGAAGCATTTCAGACATCGTGAAGTAATCAAAAAGCCGTATAGCCATTTCTATATTCTTCTGTCCGTCCGTCTATATGGAAAAGTGGAGAGACTTCAAATTCTCCAATGAAGCAATTTGCTATAGGAACAATATGCGATTTGTATGTTCTGGAGTTTAGTTTAGCATTTGTTCATATTATTAATGCAGGACTGCGAATTAAAGTATTCGTTAAATCTGGTTTAGATGCGATGACGGACTTTCTTTGTTCATCGTAAGTCCGTTCCTGGTGATCTTCCTTATTCTCGACAATACTAGTTTTAATATATCAGTAAAGTATTCAAATTCAAGTGCGATTGAGAATAGATTGGATGAGATATCAAAGAATAAATTGGACATACAATAATATATATCGATTTGCAATATGCATTTGATGTGAGAGTGAAAGTTATGTCGAAGTATTTGCCTTAAATGCTAGCCCTTTTATCCTTTAATCGTGTCAAGTGCATCCTGCCGCTTCCTCCGCCTCTTCTAGATCCGGCAACATTCTTTGGCTTGATCATACAATTTAGTCTCATTAGCTGCACTTTTCACAACTATTGCTTAGCTAGAATTTCAAGCTACTCCATCTGTTTTTTTTTTTTTTGTTGGTTTTTGTTCAGTTTCAGTTTCAGTTGGGGCACACTCTGATGCAGGTGCAGCAATGGCAACGGCAGCAAATGGCTAGAGCAGTAACAGTGGCAATAGCTATTTGGTATAGAGTGAAAGCCTAACATTTGAGCTTTGATCTAGACGGGAGATCTGCCCACTTTTTGTTGTATTTGTTGTTTTGTTAGTTGGACGGTTGGTTGGCTTTCACTTTGCCTTCACCTCCTCCCCCTTCTCGTCGTCAGCGTCATCATTATCGTTGTCTGGCACTTCTTTCTCCTTTTAGTTTGACCCACAATGTGGAGGCAAATCTTCTAACCAGTTTAGAAGTGTCCACACTTTGGACACATTTCTATCGTAAGCGTACATTCACGTTTGTATCCCAAGTATCTATGTATGTATCTTCTATCTATGCCAAGTCATGACTCCTAAAGTGGTTAAATGTTGCCTGCTGGTGCCGGTGCTTATAGCACTTAAGAGCTTAGAGTGCCATGAAAATGTTAGAAGAAACAAGCCAAGAAGAAAATCGTTCAACTCGCTTTGACTTGAAACTCATCAAAGTTACATGACTCGGCAGGAGAGAAGCGATTCTCTGTTGATTTTCATTAAAAATGTGCATATTAACACGCAGAGAGATTGATAGAGGGTGAAAATGCATGCTAATTGAGTTTTTATATAAGCCTTAGCTGAGTAGCTACTCAGATCGATTCCATTTAGTTCAAATTGCTGCACTTAGGTAAGGCTACAAAGGGGAAAATATTATAGATTACATAAATCAATGACAGATTAACAGTTCTGACTGTCCTAGGCCATGGAAGAACAGTTAAAGTATCACGTATACGCACAGTATGACAGCTAAAGTAATAATATTGAAAATAACATGATTATAGTTTTTGCCTGGAGACTTTGCAAATTGCTATAGTCAATTCATGCTAAAACTAGTTAAGAATTACAATCAAATGAGGCAAAACAAAAGTCATCAATTGCGAGCTTAACTTAAGCGTAAATTGTTTTCCAAATTCGTATTTCTTAATCCCCAAAGACAGTTCCATATCACCGAGATAGACCTCAATACCAGATTCGGAAATGGCCGTCTGCCCTAGGGCTCCAGTCTCCGGCCTTTGGGTAAATATTGATGATAAAAAGTTTTATTTATTCTTAATTAATTGTCGTTCGATTTTCGGTAGATATTTTTAAAAACCCCAAAAACGAAAACAAAAATCCATATTTGTTGGAGAATTTATTAAATCAAATTTATTTTTAACTTTTTCTTTTCAGGGGCAGTGATCTCAGCGATGTCTCCATAATCAGGCGTATGCGCGGTGTTGAAGTTTTGGCGCTTAGGTAAGTCGGTTAATTATAGTATAAAAAAAAAAAGAATTTATGCTTAAAATGGTCTTCAATTTTGTGAGTCTGTGTGTGTGTGGATTATATTCATATCGCAAATGTTGTCTCATTTCCTTTCTCTCTCTGTGTTTGTGTCTTTTTGATTGATTTCAATTTCACAGCAAAGTCGGAGGAGATATAATGACTATGAGCACATATAAACAGCTGAGATATATTACAGTCTCAAATGATGTCATCGCAATGTTATTAGGCAAGCGAAATAAAAACAAAAAAAAAAAAACTAACGAAAACTTTGGCACGCTCAAGCGCGTAATTAATGCAAAAAAGCAAAAAGGCAGCGACGTCGTCGCAGCAAACGGCAGCGAAATGGAAAACTAAAAGTCGTGGGAGAGGAGAAAACCCAAAATTGGCAAAAACTACTTGGCCATAGTTTTTTTTTTTGTTTAGCTGGTCCGCTGACTAGATGACTGGCTGACTGGTTGACTGCCTCACTGGCTAACTGGTTGACTGGTGGGCAAATGTGCGTAGGAAGGGCTACAACATACAATTTGCTCTTGAATGTTGTGTATCTAGAGATATGTATGCATGTATGTATCTTCTACATATATGGATACTTGATGTAGGAACTTGAGTTACTTTTTTGCTCTTGGAGTGCTGTGTACGTAGGTGATGATAATGCCAAGAGTATTTTTTGCTTGCTTGCCAATGCATTTTGTTTTTGCTGGCCTTTTAAGGCGAGAATCATATTTATTTTTTTGTTCGGTTCAGTTTGTTTTGATTGTCAAGGTTGTTTAAAAACCAATTTGTAAGCAAATGTTTCAGCTCATACACAGCTGTTATTTATACTTACATATACCATAAGATATAGATGTTTACTGGTCACGAGGGAACCTATTTTAAAAAGCGATGGCTCTTGTAGGTCTCGTAGGTCAATGGGGTCAATGGTCAATCAATGGGTTCGTTCTCTCCAACTAAATTTGTTAGTCTGACCTTCATTGAACAAGTATTACACACAACTTTATTCAAAATCTAGGAATGAAATCAATCTCTCTTTCTATATTGTCTTAAAATCGAGCATTGATCTGGCATGTCAATGAATCACTCAACGAGCAGATGTTGTTTAATATTATGGGGTTCATGTTGAGTCGATTGCCTTTTAATGAGCGAGGATTAGAAAATGTAAACAGTTCCACGCAAAACAGTTTGAAAATACATATTACCCACATATAGTCAAACGTGTAAAACCGACTTAGTGTTAGGCGATGGACAATTGTTATCCTTTTTTAGTTTTAATGCTATTATCTGGTTTAGTTATTAAAGCAGAAGGCTCTACGACCGTTGCACACTTGATTTAGTATCGTTTAAATAAAAAGCCTTTCGCTACCTTTTTACACTTTTCCTTAGATCAAACCAAATCGCGGAAAAATTTACTGAAACTCCGAAGCGGATAGTCCCTGGTGATGAAAAGTAAATCACTTGAGGTTTGTTAGGCAACATTGTTTTAAATCAGTCGATACAAACAAAGTTCAAGCTAAGATTGGCTTCCAGGAATGCTTTGCTTTATATTAACTCCTTCAATCAGAAGCGCATCAAAGCGTCCAAAGCTCAGAGCGTTTGGTTTTGCATCCACTATATATAGTTGAGACTCCTGATTTGACCTCCTGTCCATAGCTATTTTGTTGATTAAATGTTTGTCATTAATATTTCATTCATTCACTTTCACTAGATAGTAATATAGTTCATGTTTGATTTAGGCGTCTCTTATATAGCTTAGTTAGCTTAGTTTTCTGTGAGAGAATTACCTTCAGAATGAAATGACAAATATTTGACTTATAGTTGGATCGGATCGCTTTATACCTACTTAGTAAATCTAATGGATTTACATATATTGTGCATCATTCTAACTTGAGTTGTAAGGTTTCTCAAAAGTCTTTTGAATAATTATACCAATTGGACTTCCTCTGACTTTCAATATCGTTTTCTTTGCTATGTCAAGTGGCTGTTGTAGTTGGCAATCAAAGTTTTATCGGCTAAGCAAATATGTTTGTAGATAGGGGCAACATATAGAGGAGGCACATGCAGCTCCATTCACTTCTAAAGACCCTCGATATCAAGGTATATTTATGTACATATATATTTTGCATTAAACAACAAAAACCTTTTTTGTTTCAGGCCGTTGGGCATGAGATTTTCTGTTTGGCCTCCTTCGCATTGAGTTGTTTGCCATTTCTGG
This sequence comes from Drosophila equinoxialis, assembly GCA_018150345.1. NCBI lineage: Eukaryota > Metazoa > Arthropoda > Insecta > Diptera > Drosophilidae > Drosophila > Drosophila equinoxialis. Next base: position 4,026,497 of record JAECWI010000089.1, on the reverse strand, counting down.
TCCCGTATGTTGTGTGTGTATGTGTGTGTGTATATAGAGTTTGTGAGGGGTTTCAGAAAAGAGTCTTTGTTTTTGTTGTTGTTGGGGGCTTGAAAGTGGGAGAAGTCGTTATTTGTTGTGCTAGGCAATGGCGGCACCGGGGCACTCGACTTTTCCAATCTATGAAACCATAAATCGAGTTTTCGTTGGCGTTGAAAGTAGTTTATGCCTATGTATAGGATAAATGTTAATCATATTGATTTGCATTGCGTGTGAGTGGGGACCTGAGACACATAAGTATATATACATACCTCTTAACCTTGACAAGGAGTACCTACGAGTGTTCTTTCTTTCGGTTTCCCACTCCTGTCTCTATATCCCTATTTATAGAAACATTTCTCTCTTCACTCTCTCTCTCTCTCTCTCTGTTTTCTCCAAACTTCTCAAGCCATTGCACCCGTGTGCCATTTGCTGTCTAAGTTTAGCAATTTATTTATAAAATTTCATTTCCATGCATATTGTATTACTATGTTTATATCATCTTATCTTATCTCTGGAAGGAAGGAACAAAAACCGAAACGTATTGATTGACAAGCGAGTAAAGTAATCAAAGCACGCGCCTTTCTCAGTCAATTGGCCATTGCAAAGTAATTAGCAAGTTAACAGAGAAGGAAAAAAAACATACCAAGAAAAAAAGAAATACAGAAAAATATCTGGTTGAAAAAGGTGTTAACCAACAATAAGCACTCTCGCACTGACCTAGACAAAAGACGAAGACAACAAAGACTTAATGATAAATGATGACAATGAACATTTGCTTGTTGTTCTTATGGATGTATGTATGTACATGGTGGTTCTATTCCCCTACCCCCGCCTAGTTGGCCCTCCCCATTCTTAACGGCATTTAGAATTCTTCTTACGAAGAAGACACAACGACTTTCTTTAAAAGATTCTTAAAAAGAGAGTTAATGACCTCATGTAGAAGCAGCAGCAGCAGCAGCAACAGAATAAAAATGTATCTGTTGTCATGAAGAAGTGGGGAGAGGGGCATATACATACATACATACATACATACATAACTCTTAAATGATTCATGACACTTTGTTGGAAGCGCCCTCTTCTTTCTTTGTCATTTGATATTCCTTAAGAAGCAGTTATAATTTAATCGAGTTCATTAACAAAAGATTTATCACTGATAAGAATTACACATAATCATGCGAGTTTCTTAATCAAGGATTGAAATTGCTCATAAATTTTGGGTCGTAACTTTCGCCTTTAGGCTATGAACGTTGTAGATAAAAACGATAAAATAACTATTTTTTAAATAAGTTTAACAATTTTATACATAATAGATAAAAACGATAACTTTTTTTCTAATTCCAATAAATGGCGAATTAAGATGCGTTTATCAGGAATGGATTTAAGTCACACTTTTACAATTATTACGATAATCGTAAAATAATCTTCCCCGCTCTGGGACCACATCGAAATCGAATCGATATATACATGTGTAAGTGATAAGTCGCCTTATATTAAAAAAAAAACCCAAAGAGGGCCATAAATCAGATTCGGGCTATAGTATTAGTCCATTCTGAATGAAGCTAAGCAAATATATTACTAACTAAATTGAATTAACAAATATTAAAGACACTCTTATTCAAACCTTTGTGTTTAAGCTGGCTTGAGGTCTAAATTACATTACATCATGTAAAGGTGGGCAAATTGTCTGTCTAAAAAAAGGGTATTGATTTGAAACTCTATTTTTCGGAACAAATGTTCCTAACATCCACTGAATCAGCAGTAAATAAGAGGGCGGAGGGACAGACTGAAAGATGAACGGGCAGACATGGCTATATGATTTGATCTTGTTGTGCAGGACCGGATCCAGACAAAAAGGTTTGGAAACAAACAAAGTCAAAGTAGGGGTAGTAAAATATCGAAAAAAGAAAGAAAAAAAGACCGCGTTCTGCACGTAGGAAATCTCTGCTTCTATGACGAATATGAATACCTATATCTTTTGGTTTGCAAGGATAAACGAATTATAATACTTTATACTAAGTATATAATTTTACCCAGTTTGAATTTGAAAAGAAATGTAGCTGATCAACAGAATTGAGCTTGTTTCAGCCAATTGCAAGATATTATGTTATACATATATTATATATACATATACATATGACTTCATTTTCTTTAATTTTTTTTCTTGCAGCGTTAATAATATTGCCACCTTGGCACCATTTGAAGACTGCACTAAGTTACAGGAATTATATTTACGCAAAAACAATATCAATAGTATCAATGAGGTTTCCTTTTTACAAAACTTGCCAAATCTCAAATATCTATGGCTCGAAGAGAATCCGCTCTGTGATGAGGTGGGACCAAAGTGAGTATCAATTTCAGTTTGGTTGTGGTCTTAGATTGGATTCATTGTGATTTAATCTCAAATTAAATATCATTAGCTATCGCGCTGTTATATTGCGTATTCTGCCCAATCTGAAGAAACTTGATAATGTTGATGTCACACAAGAGGAACTGGATGAAGCGTTGCGTGGACGAGATGAGGAGGAGACGTACGCATTTGATTCTGCAGAGTCACAGCGGGCAGATAGTACCTCACCACAGCATGTGCAGCAGCAGCAACAACAGCCACAGCAGCAGGCACAACAACAGCAGCAGCAGCCGCAGCAGCTGCAGCAGCAACAACAACCACAGCACAATTATCCACAGCACTCGCCCCCACAGATGCAACAGCAGCAATATCATCCGCAACAGCAACAGCAACAACAACGTGGCAGTTCAAGCCCTATACGAGAGGTAAATGTTAACCATTGTTATTAACCAAATCCCATGACTTAAATAAGGGTTTCACTTACCTAACGTTAACTATTTCTACAAACATTGCAATCCTCTCTCTGTGGTTGCTGCTGTCGTCGGTGCTTCCTCTATTCTATAAATACTATTTCTCTCATTAACAAGCCGCCACAATTAACAAGTCCAAATGTTATTAACGTTAATGGATCATTATCTAATTTGGCAAATAATATCGATGTTTATAATAATCAAGTGCTTAACTCAGAACCTCCGACACCGACAAAGGTATACATAATGAATATTTAAACTAAGATTCTTAATACATATGTACATACTGATGATATATATACTAACCCAATTATGTTTTTTGGCTTCTCCCATCATTCTCTTCCCAATTTCCTCCCCCTTTTAGGAACCCATGTATTCGACATCGCCCAAACATAATACCATAACAAAAGAGCATCGAACTTTTTATCATCAAAACGATGTAAGAAACCTATTTCCTAACCATAATTATCATAAAAATAACTATGACTATATGCTATAACTCTGCTGATGAGCTTGTGGACGAGCCCTAGAGAGACCTACCTTCCTACCGTCACACTTCAGTTGCCATCCCTCCCATCCCCCCCCGCCAACTCTTTTCTCTCTTTTGTCACTCTACTGCCAGTGTTACGCGTGAACGAGTCACGCGATGGGCAAACGACATTTGACTTTGAAAACAAAGAGAAACTAACTAATCGGATATACATATAGATGTGTATGTATATGTTAAAAACGAAATGGGGCCATACGGAGGGCAATTGATATAGAGATAAATTAAAGAAAGGCGGCGGTGAGGAGAGGTGGATCTCTCTTGGGGTTTTTCGAAAATGGGCTCTCTATAATCTTAATATAATATTTTATTTTGTGATATATTAACCAAGTTTTTGCACAACAAATCACAACCACTACAATCACCACCACCACCACAACCACAACAACAACAAAAACTACTACTACTACTACAACTACTAATAATAAAACTAGCGCTCACCCGGCTCTGATCAGGAGAGTCCACATGCTGGCTACAGAGAAGTTCGACCAACTCCTCTGCCGCCCAGCATATCGACACATTCCATGAAGGTAAGAGACGAATACACAATTATACATGAATGCAATGTGAAAACCACCTAAACTCCTAATTACTCTCTGAAATGTAGTAAAGATCCTCATATTCCATTATGAACTCTTATTATTTTTTCCAGGAATACTATCAGTCGGATAGGCCTGCCTATCCGGCGCATTATCGTCATAGTCAGACTGATCTAACCGAATGGGAGGAGCATCAGCAGAATTCGCATAATCCATATGGCAGTCAAATGCATCTTAATCATCATCAGAGTCAGCGGCGTCTTGCCGGAAGTGCTGGTCCCCATGGAGGCGGTGGCGGTGATGCAGATCGTTGTTATGGCTATAGAAATGGCAGTGCTCGCGAGAATGGTGGTGAATACGAACCAGAGGAGAGACAGCGGGCAAGGTTCGATATACTCTGAAAATCCCTTGGTCAAACGATTTCATTTAATTTTCGATTCCATTCCATATATATAGACGCCCAGAGGTGCGTTATAGTGATTCGGTTATCAATGTCTCCACCAATGTGCTGAATCATTATGCAGGCTATCATCGTCGGCCTGTCAACCGGGTGAGTGTTTGTGCTCGATCGATCGATTGATAATCAACTAAACTGAATAATTTTCCTTTGTAGAACTCCAATCTATTGTCGGCATGTCTTTGCCTGGTCAAGGAAATGGACTATGCTAGTCTCGAGGTACTCGAGCACGCTGTGCGATGCCGCATTGATGAACTTCCCAACGAATGATGACTACTAGCTAATCGCATGTCGGTTAGTTAGGGACTTTACTAAAACACGAAAATAATAATGATAGCAGAAATCAAAAAACAACAGGATAAAAGACACTCGAATTATTATACTAATATTAACCATAAGCTAACCGACTAAGCGCAACACAACAAACACTTACCCACAAACAAACAAACAAACTTACTTGCCAATTGAAAAACTGTAATAACTCCCAAAACAAGAATAAGGTTTTGATATAAGCCTTTTACTAATTCTAAGTAACTACATAACATTAGTTGATACAAACCAATATTTAATCGATTGCAATTTTGTACACTCACTTAAGTGTGGTACGCTCTGTTAAAACTTAATTAAATTTAATTTGTGTATAGTTTTGGTTAAACGCAGAAACTAAGTAGCCTTCTATTCTATGTGTCTCCTCTCTTTGTGTGTATATGTGTGTGTGTAAGTACTTAAACTATGGGGCCCAAGGCGCTAAGCACAATCCACATATATACATACCTATATATATATACATATATAAAACTACAAACTTAACTCTAGTAACTACTTAAATCTTCCCTCTTGTTTACTTAATTTAAAATTTTATTGACTAGTTTTCTAATAATTAGTTGAAAATGTTTTTTATTCATATAACTCTCGGAGATTTGTTAAACACTTATTGATAACATTTATTTTTTACATAATTATATCAAGAAAAGAAAAAAAAACACGTCCAGTTTATGTTAGCATTCGTTTTTTTTTTTTTTTATATGGATTGCTCTATAAAAAATAATGATGAAATAAATTATAAACGATTAACAAATTACAACAATATGTAAAGAAATTTTGTTTTGAAATTACGCGGCTAATTTAATTAAGGCAATTGCAACATGGTATGGCAACCCCATAGCCGAGCTGCCAGACTTTATTAAAAGTTTTGCTATCAAAAAAGCTTTGAACCTATGAGTGGAAAACCAAAACATAAAACTGCGAATATATTTGGATTGACTTTTTTCACAAGTTATAGTAAAATAAACTTGTTTACGGTGCGAGAAATATCCTTAATATATTCTTTTTGAGTTATTTCATTTTGGAAAAGAGACATGAGATTTGTATTTTTTATTCGATTTGTAATTTTAGCTCGAAAGCAAGAAAACTGTTCTGTTCGTGGATGCAATTCTCATTTTTATACCAAACACCCATAGGGTGAAATGGTATATTAAAGTCGCCAAAATGTATGTAACATGCAGAAGGAAGCTTTTCCGACCCCATAAAGTATATATATTCTTGATCAGTATCAATAGCCGAGTCGATTTAGCCATGTCCGTCGGTCCGTCCGTCCGTCCGTATGAACGCCTAGTTCTCGGAGACTATAAGAGATAGAGCCACCAAATTTGGAATGTAGGCTCGTGTAGTATGTAGAGTGATCAAGTTTATTTCAAATTTTTGCCAAGCCCCTTTCCGCCCCCCGCAATTTGAAAAAACTCGATTATCTCCCGTAATTTTCTACCTTGTGCAATCAAATTTGGCACACTTAAATTTGATACCCAGCAAAATACCAAATTTATCTGAGTTATGCATATAATCGTTTTTCCATGAGGCCGGAGATGGCCGTTGGCGAGTGGGGGCGCTAGGGTGCTATGCATAAGTGCGCGAGATACTAAGATATGCTTGTAAAAAGCATGTGAACAGAATTTTTTAAAATATGCAAATGCATTAGTTATTACAAATTTGAAATATTTGTTTTACTGGTGTATGGTATACCTAAGTCGGCGAGACGACTTACCTACTTTATTCTAGATAAGTATGACTGGTCAAACGGCTAACCTCTGGACTAGAGGTGGATAACTATCGATAGCACGATCGACACTATCGATGGATTGGCACTATCGAGCTCAAGCGAATTAAAGTTTGCAGCACAAATTAATGGCCAAAATCCTTAATATCTCAGCTCCTTGCAGGACTTTCCGGATGTCCTTCTCACAGAACGAAAGAATTCGTTTGACACCACTTTCTGACTCTTCAAATTTTTGACAACAGTTTTTTAATCGAATAAGTAGGCAAGAAATTTTTAAGAAATTTATATTATTCACCCATCAAGTATGCTAGATAAATTTTCTATTTAAATAAGTTAAAAATTACAAGTCTCAAAATCGCAAAGCTGCTCATAATTCGGATATTTAAAGCCTGATCGCGATGTCCTTTGGCCAGATGGAAGTCCTTCGTCCGCATCGTCTTATGTCATTAGGTCCTGGAATGTACTTCGAATTGTTGGATAATAAGGTCCTGAAATGTACTTCGAAGTGTTGGGAAATAAGACCTATTCAATCATTTTCGTGACCTGCATTTTTAGACGATCCCATTTATGCCAATCTGTAGAGAAATTTTTCCAAGCCACAAACTGTAGGAAACTACAAAATCATTGATATCTCGGCTCTCCGCAGAACTATCGCGATGTTCTGACTGATCCCTCAGAGGACTCGCGAGTTATTTGCCAGAACAGAAAGGTCATTTTATCAGCTTCCCTAAGGACATTCCAAGATCTGGTGGTGCCAGTCGATGGGATTGTGTTCCGTCTTGGTCACTTTAGCCGGAGCAAGAGAATTTACAATCCTGACAAGATTTATCGACACATCAAATTATTTCATCGATTAATGAACGCAATGCCTGGAATATTTGCGATAATATCAAATCTCCATAAATAAAAGACAGTTGTTTTGTTTTTTTTTTTTTTTTTTTTTTTGTTTTTTTAGAGGGGCTTTACAACATTTAACACATAATATACATATTTGTTTTGTTATTTGAATGTTATGGATTTTTTTTTAATGTTTGCTTTGTGTGCAGGTTTTTTGATTTTGATTTTGATTTGTTTTTTGTTTTTTGTTTTTTTTTTGTGGTTATTCTCTTCATATATGGAATTGTCTTTAAATTTCTCTTCTCTTTTCTTCGACTAAGTTCTCTATGTAAGCTGGTGTTGTTTCTCAAATATATATATATTTATATATATAAATGTATAATAGTTTTGATTTTCATATATAATTTGTTTTGTTTGCTATATTTGGTATTATTAATATTATTATTGTTGTTGTTGTTTGTATTGAACATAAAATGCGAAACGGTTTTGAATCAAATTTGATTCGTTTGTTGTAATTGATGATGATGTTTTTGTTTAGTTTCATAGATTCGATAGAATTTCTTGTTTATTTTGAGCCTTGGTAATGTCTTCCATTTGTTTAGTGTGCGTGTGTTTTATGTCTTTGGTAAGTAAGTATGTATGTATGTATTCATGGCAGAAACGCAACGCCTAACACATATACATATACATAAATGTAAAGTGCATTATATATTTATTGGTTTTTATTTAGATAAGATATTGATAATACATACATATTGATATGATATTTAACATTCTACACACCCGGATACATATTGAAGCCGCATTTAGTTTAGGATTATCAATGAATGTGCTCTGATTTCATGTTCATTATTATTATTATGTATTATTTTGTGTTAAGTAGTTTTTTTTGGTATTTTTTTTTTTTTGATTTTTTCATTTGCTTTTTATGGTTTTTTGGTGCAATTACAAACATCTAGGTATACAAGTGCAAGTGAATATTTTGTTGAAAAGGTTTTCTAATACAATATTATGCTTTTGTTATGCTTCAAAAAATTGTACACACACATAAATTGTTTATTTAATTTTTGTTTTAATTCATATTTATATATATATATATTTAATTATTGTCAGTCACAGCGTCGCGTTTTCATTTTCGACACGAACAACGTGTGCTAGCCCTTTAAATATAGTTTTAGTTTATATAGATATATAGGTTTTGTTTAAATCAATCGATTTATTGCCAATTAGAACTACCGATTGCTTCCTTATATTCTTCTTATTGTTGTTGTTGTTGATGTTATTTGTGTCTTCCACACAAAAACACAATTTAATTAACAAATTAATGCATTAAAATGTTCTTTGCTGAAATTGTTTTTTTTTTTGTTTTTGTCTTCCATTTGCAATGCGAAAAATGTCTTCCAAACAAATTTTGTTTTTTTTGTTAGTTATCATATATATGTATATAGAGGTCATATATAAACATATATATGTATGTATTTATAAACATTTAGATATTGTTAAATACACTTATTTAATTAATGCCTTCCATTTTGGTTGTGGTTAAATGAGTTAATTTCCTGATTTGCAATCGCAACTCATTTTCTGTGTTTACTTTTTGTTTTTGTTTTTATGTATGTATATAGACCAAATTTATCAGATATACAATATATATATTTATATATATATTTATTTTTTAACCACCACTAAACTCTTGGTTAATATTTATATGTATATAATTGTTATTACATAATTGATGCTTGTCGTATTTTGTTTGAACTAAAACCAAAATATTTATATATATTTTTTTTTTTTTTTTAAATCAATTTTCCTTCTGCCTTTAGTCAAATTGATATGCTGATTCCACTAAACGAAAAACACAAAAAGGACTAACTTAAAGAGAGAAAAAAAGAAAGAAAAGAAAACAATAAAGTTTTTATGTTTTTTTTTTTTTTTTTTTTGTAAATAATTGTTTTCGATATGTTGTATATTTTTGATATTAATTGGTTGATTTCGTTTTTGGAAAAGTTCTCCTCTTCCTTTGTTTTCCTTTGCTTTTTATTGGGGGGTTTGTGGCAAAATTCTTGTGGACCGAGAATTGTTTCGGTTCAGAGAAAAAATGCACTGGAAGCCCTTAAGTGATTTTGCTGTTATTTTTGATTTGAGAATTTTGCAAAACTCAAAAACTTTTAACCATTTGAATAGTTATTATGCGTTATTCATTTTGCTTAGATTACTATATATTTTTTTTGTCTTTTAATTGAAATTAATTACAAATTAATTGATTCGCATAGGGATGTTTTTTTTTTGTTTTGGTTTTTGTGTAATTTTTTTCATAGTTATATGTATTTATATAAGTTTTGTTTTTTTGGTTTAATTCTTTTTTTTTTTTTTTTGTTGTTTTTTCTTCTTCTTGTTTTGGTTGTATAATACAATTGAACTAAAACACTTTTGCAATGAACAAACATTGAATTATATAATGACAACACTAGCATTTAAACGTAAACAAGAAACGAAAAGTTGAAAAGAATTCAAATTGTATTATAATTGTTATTTTTGTTATGTTTTTGGGTTGTGATTTAAACACTTTTCCAATTCCCAATCAACATTGGAAGATTAGGTGGAAAATGGTGATAAATCACAGTTGCACAAAGACCCGCCATCGCCAGACTTGCAGAGCACCTTGCACAATTCGTTCCAATCGGGTGTATCCGTTGTTTCCTCGGCCACCGCCTCCACGGCATTTGCCAGGGCTTGCTCGACCTTTGTTAGATAGTCACTCGCATCGGTACCATGTGTAGTTATGCCCTGCATTCCACTGGCCATCTTCTTATCCATATCTATAACTTTTCCAACAATCAACTGGCATGGACTGCACCCAGGCAGAGTATTGCGCCGTTGATGACAAAAACTCGTGCAGAGTCGATCGCCGAAGGCATCGGAAGAGACTTCTTTGCCCCTTGGGGCATCTTCCATGCTGATGCTACTGCCATCGCATTCACAATCAAGGCCATCTGTAGAACGAAAGTGATTCAAAATTAATGTAGAACTAAACGGAATTTGAAGTATATAGAGATAACTTATCAAAGAGTGCTGATTCATTTAAAACCAACAAACCGAGCCAGACTCTAGTCAGCCGCTCAGACAATACATTTCTGGGGGATAAACTTTACTGTCATAAGTAAGTAGACCCACTAAACTAACTAAAGTAGATAATAGGTGTAATAATAAGCACCAACTTATGCTCCCTAGTTGGATAACTATTATTGTCTACTCCAAGTTGGCTAATCAATGACTTAACCTTAACTATGCAATATTGTTTCAATCTTCTCTGATTATTTCATGTTTATTTAGGGGACTTTGATTAATTAAGTGAGCAACTTTTGACGAGATTTAGTAAGATTCCGTTAGATCGTCCCCTCTCCTCATGTATGGGAACATGATAAATGGGCGAAAATTGTTTAAAAGTTATATTTCATTCTAGTTACAAATCAATAAGCTCAAAGCGTTCAGATGTAGATAACTCATAAAACATCAACAAAAAAACCACATTTCGTACTTGTTTTTGTAATTAAATTATATTTTTTAAAGTTGGGTGAGTCAACAAGGTAAGATTTGCTAAGATTTTCTTTCTCCTTTCGAAACTCACGTAATTAATGGGCATCCCTATAGGCATCCTAGTTGACTAGTTCAGATGTGTTTATATAGCCATCCTACTTTGGTTACGTAAGCCATAATTAAAGTCATTAAGAATCGAAGAATTCAAAAATGTTGAAATAAGAGTTACTAGATAAGAGTTCGTAGAATACACTTATGTATTTGGTTACAGTGGTGGACCAAAGGAAGTAAGAAACTTTGTTCCCTGAAATATGCAATAAACAATCCAAGAATTCGTTTATTAAAACATGGAAACAAATTGGAATGGAATTGGATTTGTATAAGCAGGTATTGTTTAAGTAATTTATAAATTTGTTGAACACAATGAATAGTTTTCCTGCCTATTTCCTAACTGAAGGGGCAAAATTTCCCATTTTACAGTCTGTGATAAGACATGCTATATATGAAACAGACAAGACTATGCAATCCGATAAAAAACATCCCTGAAGTATTCAGTCACCAGGTAATTTTCAAAACGCAAATATGTATATAGATCAGCATTAAACGATACATTTAGTCTTTTTCCAAAGTTCCAACATAGAAAAACTTTAAAAATAAAAAACTAACTATTTAAGGCGAAGCCCTTTACACTAATTCTGATGGCGCCCAAGGATATGCACATAAAAAAAGTGAAATCTGCAATTGCAAGCTTGTTGGAATTCCCAACTACTTTAAGCGTTGAAGATATGGTATGGCCATTACAGCGAAGTCTGCTGATGATAGAACTTAATGGTTATAGAAATCTTATAAATTAGTAAGATTTATTGACCTCAAGCCGGCTAAACCCCAGTTTTGGTTTTTGGTAAAAGATTATTATTCGGCATTATAACTAAAATATCAATTTGTATTGACTGTAACTTGTGTTCTATTTATCCGATCAGATTCAGATTTGGGATCTAAACTATAGACCAGTTTTCATTTGTGGTTTTATTTTCATTCAATCTGAACTGTGGTATTTGCTGTTTTTCCCTTTGGTTTTTTTTTATATAATTTGGTTGTAATTCTCAACTAGTCTTAGCATTACGGATATGACCACTGTAATTTTTGTAATTCTTCAGTCAAGTCTGCTGATGATACAATCTGGTATTATATAAACCAGAGGGCCGGAGCTAACTTTGACCGCGTTGAAGCTTGTATACCCTTGCAAGTTGTTTGGTACTCTTTCCTCACTTATAGCCGTCAAAGTGGAAAAACGTTTCATCTAAAAAAAATAATGTTTGCGAAAGTTTGGCCCACAATCTTAACATAGGGCCAAACGGAGTTACTAAGTCACTATTTTCGACCGATCGTTCCTATGGGAGCTATCTGATATAGTCACCCGATCTTGACGAAATTTGTGCACAATCATTTATAGCTATAATGAACTCACTAATATTAAATGGCACGACAATTGTGAAGAAAATAACGAAGTTATCTAGAAAAGTCACTGTTCGTGACTTTGACGTTTGTATAGGAGCTATATGATATAGTGGTCCGATCCGGCTGAATCCGAGATATACAAACTGTGCAGTATATACAAGCATACATGCAAAATGTAAACTCTGTAGCTCTTACGATCTAGGAGGAGTTTGCGTCGATCCAGACGGACGGATAGACGTCGTGCTGATCAAGAATATATATGTATACTTTATATGGTCGGAGATGCTTTCTTCTATGCGTTGCACACTTCTGACCAAAATGAATATACCCTTTTTGCAAGGGTATAATGAGATCACTATGAAATATTCTTCTTTTTAAGGTTGACATTGAGTCGCTTGATACTTTTTCAGTAGGTTAAAATCTAGACAGTTCAATCTGAAATTTATTTTATGTTTTTTATTGTGCTTTGGTAAGCCAGTAAAAAATAATTCTAAGATTAATATTGCATATTTTTCTATAAATTATTGTTGATTATACTTTGATTTTTTCATTGGATAAATTGGTATCTGTTCTATTTTGTTTACTTTTTATCGATGTTATGGAAGATAATTACATAATTTTTTATTAGCCGTCGGAAAATATTTTGTCGCCCAAGGCAAGCAAGATTTGTTTGTAAAATTTACAGAATATCATTTTCTCTTCTATCAAAAGAAAATCAAATTCCTTTTGCTTTCAAATTCTGTAACCAAATACAATTCCGACGGCAAAAACCAAATTCATGGCTCTTTTTTTATGGCCAGACTAAAAAAGGTTTCAACGATCATTTGAATCGACGACTTGAAAAACTTTGTAAGCCCCCATATAGTTTTTTTTTTTATTATCGGCAAAGATTTCTGAGTTTTTTTTGCGTTCTTAGGGAAGGTAAACACATGATGTTTTTTTTTTTTTTGGCAAAACTTTTAAAAGTTTCTGTTGGTTTTCTTGGTAATAGATATCTTACAGATGTATATCGAGTCTTTATTTTATTAGAGGACTTACCCAAATGCAGTCCACACAGTTGCTTGCATTTAACCAAATCAAAATTCGAGTTCAGAATTTTAGTTTTGGTCATGTCGGCATCAATAGGCGTCGCGCAATTGCCCACACAAAGCGCAACGCCCAGGCCAGCTCTGAAATTTGTTAAGAACAAAACCAAATATTAAACACTTGCCAACAAATACTCAAATCACTTGAAAAAAATTAAAACACTTCAAAAAAAAATACGTGGAGTATTTCACAATACTTGTTAAAACTTATCATCTTGTTGTTGGTTTTAGTTTAAGTAGAAAACAAAAAAAAAAAACCATAAAAAACACAACACTTTTAAACACTCATTCACTGGAGGCTGAAGGTTAAAGGTTAGCCAGGCAGAATATTTGGCAGGCCCATTTCGACTTACCCGCAGAGCTCTTTACACACCAAACTCAAATCCTGAACTACACTCGGTGTCTGGAACTGGGCAGCAGCTTCAAGGCTTTTCTGTGCTGCTTGCAAGGATTTGGCAGCATCCCCCAAAGTTTGTAGCAGTTTCGAATTTGACTTATCTGCTGTAATGGATGAGGACGCTGATGACGTCACAAAACCCTGAGTCGGCGCACATGCGATGAGGCAAACAGCCAATAGGAATTGATAAGGATGACTATAAATGCCAGGCATACTTCAAGGGGTCTATAAGAGAGACAGAGAGAGAGAGAGTGAAAGAGAGAAAGACAGGTAATCTTAGAGAGAAAGAGAGGGCAAGCACCCAAAAGAGTGTGTGCGTGAGAGAGAGACTGAGCATAGTCATGGCCGTTTGTAATGTAATTTGCAGGCGAAGGAGCAGAAGCTGCTGGGGTACCCATTTGGGATACGATGCCTGCAACTACAATAGAAGCAATTGCGCTCAAAATGCAATTATCGCGCGCCTGAAAGTAGGCTCCAAACACAGAATGAACAATAAAAAAATAACACAAAATGCAGAAAAAACTCAGAATAGCTGGCATTGTGTGTGCCACAGAGAGTATACCGATTACTTCATACGCTTGATTTGCTAAACTCAAAGACTTATGCAATCGTCTATACAAAAATCCAAGCAGACTAAATATTCCAACTCTAGGTCGGCCTACATTTCCATCTATTTACAAATATATAAAGGTATATATATATATATATGCTTATTTCATTGATTTTTCAGTTATTTTTCTCTCCTTTAGCGTAACTCCATTCCTGTCAGCTAAATTATATGCATTAAATTCCCCATCAAGATTCCACTTCCCTTTTTTTTGGTGTTGTTGTTGACTGCGACACTCCACAACAGTTGAAAGTTGCCAGCCAAGCCAGTTAGATCAAATTTAGCTCAGCTCAGCTCAAACCAGACCCGACTTCGATCCAACTCCCGTATACCCATTCACTTGGAAGCCAAAAACAAAAATCACAGCACTCGGCACTTACTCGGCGATTTTTTAATTAACATTTGTTTTTTTGGTGTGGCTTTGTGTTTTTTTTTTTTCGGTGGTTTTGAAATTGTAAATATTTTCGTCTATCTGGGTTACAGAGCCTATCTCCGCTACGTGCAAACACAGCCAGGTAAATAACTGTTTTTCATTCCATTTCGCTTAAATCCTTTTTTCTCCTCTTTTTTCGCTGGTATGAATAATTTTCAAGGTGATAACTAACAAGTAAAGGTTTAAAAAGAGCAAAAAGCAAGTGAATCGCAATGAACTAAATAAAAATAGTCTATTTGAAATAATTTTAAAGTAGTTATATACAGTGATGGCCACGAATTTATGACTGTTTCAATTTTCAGACTTTAGTTACGATATTCTAGATATCCAAGTAACTCATTTACGAGTTCTTTTCATTAATTTGTTTATTATTGTATTCAGCACATTGGAACTTAAATTTGAAAAACCCTAAGCCCCTACTGTCTATATTTTAGGAACTTCTTCAACAATATTATTGTATATTGAGATATTATACTTCTAATTAAAATTTAGGTTAATTTGTTATAGTTCTTTAGCATATTTTAAATTATTTTGGATTGAAAAAAATCCAACCTTTGTTGAAAACTTTTATTCACTTATCAAATGGAACGAAATTTCGGAATAAAAATTGAAAATATTTGCTTTTCCAGCCATTTCTAGATATTAAAAAGTTTCGACATTTTGAAACAATTTGAGTGTCAAAAGGAAAATATTATCAACTTCACATCCGAATTAAAATGAAACTTGTATAAACAAAATGTCAATGTAACTAATTGTTTGTTTAGTCTAAAAACAAAAAGTTATTCAAACCAGAGAGCCGGAGCTAACTTCAACCGTGCCGAAGTTTGTATACCCTTGCAACTTTATTCAGTCTGTAAAAATTATTCACTGTTGCTGAAATTGATGTTTAATTATAGTAAAAAACAAGAAAGGGTAAAATATTTGGTAAACAACATTCTTAAATAATTTTTTTTTACCAAATTCAGGTATAGAAACTGGAAGACCTGTGCGTGGAAAGATCCTTATCCCCTTTTCCGATTTATAGGTAGCGAAAATAATAATCAATCTGTGCACTAATGCACCCTCGAAGAATCACTTTTGGGTTGAAGAGTAAAACCAAATATATATAAAGCAAAATTGATTTTTTTGACAATATAACAAAGTTATTGAGAAAAGTTACTGTTGAATACAGATTATTCCCATACGAGCTACATACATATACTACTAATGTCACTCGATCTCAAACAAATTTGACACAGTCATTAATAGGAATACAAAACTGAGAAGTATTTATTTTGAAAGCAATCGCGTCAACAGTAACAAAGTTATTGACAAAAGTCACTGTTTTCGACCGATCGTTCCTATGGGAAGTATATGATATAGTCACAATCTTTGGCACAGTTGTTTATAAGTGCGATAAACTCACCAATATTAAATTTCATGACGATAGCTCAGAAAATAACGAAGTTATTCAGAAAAGTCACTGTTCGTGACTTTGACGTTTGTATAGGAGCTATATGATATAGTGGTCCGATCCGGCTGAATACGAGATATACAAGCTGTGCAGTATATACAAGCCTACATGCAAAATTTCATCTCTGTAGCTCTTACGGTCTGCGAGGAGTTCGCATCGATCCAGACGGACGAACAGACGGACGAACAGACGGACGGACATGGCTATTTAAACTTGTCTCGTCGTGCTGATCAAGAATATATATACTTTATATGGTCGGAGATGCTTCCTTCTATGCGTTGCACACTTCTGATCAAAATTAATATACCCTTTTTGCAAGGGTATAAATATCAATAGATTTAGCAAAGAATTTTCTGAATTTCCTCAGTCTTAACGATTCCGAATTGCAATCAAATATATGTCTAATTTCTTAATGTTGTCCAAATATTAGTGAATTTAATGAAAATTTGTTGTTTTATCTTATAGTTGTTTAACTTAAATTCAATATTTACCAATTGCAATTACTTACAAGATCGAAACAAATGAAGAGAAAACTTATTGACTTGACATTAAATTGCTTACATTTGGTATGCTGGCAAATTTTTGATATTTTGAATCAACTGTCAACTTACTTTCGTTTGTTGTAGTTAAACTAATCCAATTATATCCAATTTAGCCCCTGATTAACTCTATGTAATACATGTATCCTTCTGCCATCAATTTCATAGAATTAACTTTTGTCTAAGGATCACTAGTGGGTTTTTTTTTTTTTTTAAACGTGCCAGCTTGCTAACTAATCCAACTCTTAACTAAAATATATATAGACCAACTTGATGGATAGACCAGCGATACTCCATAAACAAACACATAGATATGGGCCACACAAACACACACACACAAGAGTCATTTATTAATAATAGTTAAATATATTTGGCCATTTCATTATTATCGTTGCGCGCGACAACGTCAAGTGCGCAAATCAATGGATATAGTATGCGAATGGCATGACAGATTTTGATAGTCTCCCCAAATGGGTATATTCACTTTATAAAGTGGTCGACATTAACAGATTTGGGATACTTTGATGATTGGAAATGCAAATTCAAGGTGATACAAAAGTTGATATATTCTTGAATTGCCTGGATATCATTTCGTTTATAAATCGGGCAAAAGTATATAAACTTTGAACTGATTCAGCAGATATTGCTCTCAACGACTTTTTGTCTATGGCAAAGAGACTAGTGGAAAAGGGGGATGAGGCTTATTCGTAAGGTTTGTTCTCAAATTTTTTAGTTCAGAGTGAAGATAAATTTATTTTGACAGACAAAAAGAAATGTAAGTTAAATTAGATAATGATAAAATCTTTCTAGAGTGCGACCTTCCTAATATTGAAATGAAATCCGGTTTTCTTTTCTAATTTTTTTTAATATTCTCTGAATTTTGAATTCTGTTTTGCTGAATTAAAGTGGTCTTTGATCGAGAGTATAGAAACTTTGGTAACGTCCAAAATACTTTGTGTCCTCTAGTGGTTGCTGTTGTTGGAATATTTTTCATTGTCGTATCTCCTTCAGACGAGGAACACATGTAGGCATTGCTCGATTTTGGCTTGTCAAGTTTAATCAGTGATAGAAGCCAGTCAGAGAGCCTAATTATTATTGGTAGCATTTGCTGTTGAAGTGGGGATTTTGCCATGGCTGATAAGCCACCAAAAGAGACGTACAAACATATGTCTCTCTGTATGTAGATATGTGTGTATGTTTCTATGGTTTATTATCATAACGAAAAAAGGGACTGAGAGAGTGAGTGAGTGAGAGGCAATAGAGATTGGAAGCAAACGAGATTTTAGCAACCTAAACAAATACTCCTTTGTTAAGGATACAACAATTCAAAACCAAACTACATGTAATAAAAAAGACACAAAAAAATTCCATTCCGATAGCTTTTAAGTATACGAGTATGAGCATACGCATGGCTATATCAACTCAGCTTCTCATGCCGATCAAGAATGTATACACTTTATGGGGTCAGAACCGTCTTTCTTTGTGCTTTACAAACATCTGACCAATTTAAGCCTCTGCAAGGGTATAAAAATTAAAATAAATTGCAAGGCAATGGGTTCATAAATTTCCCAAAGATTCTGGTTACCGATTCAAGGAAACAGGCTTTAAGAAAAATGTTCAAGTTTTAGAAGTTAGTCAGAAACGAATGGAAACGAAACATGGCCGATTGACATGAAACATCGATAGACCAAGAAGAAACACAACGCTTACATGCAGATGACCGAAAACTTTAAGAAGTTGGCTTTTAATATTTTGTCAAAAGTTATTCATATTATTTTGCCTATATGAAGTAATTAGTTTATGGTCTGAATGGTGCTAATGATATTCAGTGTTTCTCTTCCAACATTTCAACCGTTTCCCATTGATTTCAATGTTATCGATAGAAAAGTCAGTGTGGCACAATATTAAAAATTTTAATTTTCATCAAGTAGCCATCGATAAATTTGTTTCGTAAATGTTATCAATACTGGAACGACTCACAGGTTTTACTCATTCAGTCATTTCCTTCTGGTGGGATAACAACTGAATCATTTTTTCCTTATTCCTACAAAAGTTCTAATCAACGTTTTTAAATTTTATTTTTCCCTATTTAAAAACATCTCATAAAACATTTTTATTTTCCAAAAACGAAAACTGTTAGGCGTCCCTTTTAATATCACAATTTTCCTTATTCGTAAAATACAATCACAATTTTTTAAACTTTGAAATGCAGTCCATTCAAACAGTTTTATTGGTTATTAGAAGAGTCCATGTCAATGCTTGCATGGTTTGTATCATTAATGATCTCAGTATGAATAAAAACAGATTTTGCTCGAGTGATTATTCTCACTTTCATTGACTAGATTTTCAGAATAGGAATCAAGTTTAGCTTCTTGAATGATCTCATTATTGGCACGTCAGAGTCTGACTGTCTAACTGTATGTACCTACTTTCTTCGCAATAGTTCACTTCTGGATAAGCCATACTTTCTTCACAGTAATTCACTTCTGGATTAGCCATACTTTCTTCGCAATAATTCACTTCTGGATTAGCCATACTTTCTTCGCAATAATTCACTTCTGGATTAGCCATACTTTCTTCACAATAATTCACTTCTGGATTAACCATTTTGTAGTCTGGAAGTTCTGCATTCTGCAAGTTCCTTAAATAAGTCAAACCATTTTCATTCAGTCCAATGAGAGAATTGTTACGCATCTCTTTGGCATTATAAGATTTACCATTATCGTTGGCCACAGAGAAATGGTAGAACCAATTGCAGAAATCGTAATTACCCCGTATCAATTGCTGCATATGCACATCATGGTTTCCTTATTCGTAAATTACAATCACAATTTTGACCTTTTTAAAAGCGATGCGCAGTATCAAATGTTTGTAGTATTCTCGATCTGCTGATTATGGTCTTTTCTCTTTCTTAATTTAAAGCAGGGCCCGGCACTCATATGCCCTGGAGGACGAATACGTTCGGCGTTTCTTCAGATTTTCCTACCTATCTCTTATCGCGTTTAAAACTGGGGTCACTTGACAATGGTTTGCATCGCGAAATGATTTAGAAGGAATCCCAATTCCTCACTTACATTTTCATTATTGTTTCTAGAACTGCTGTTCCTTTTGTTACTTCTTTTTTGTGAGCATCTTAATTGGCTTCGTAATTGAAACTTTCCTTCCTTATTGAAAGCGGCATCTTCTTATCGAACCTTTTTTGGATACCTTAGGCATTATGGGTCTAGGTGGTGGACTTTCCTAGATATCTATCCAATATCACAAGACGCTACCTTATTTATAACTTTTACCGTCTGGATTGTTAAACAGCACGATTTCAAAAGGTACATTTTGGCCTTTGCTTTGTTAGATTTATTTTTTCACATGTTTATGTTAATATACTACGGAAAAATCGTCGTTGAGGGTGCTCTTTCCTTACAAAAGTCCCGATTTTTAGTTACTTCTTCTTCACATTAGGGCATAAAGCGAACCAGCTAACCTTTTCGGTATTTTATCTATATAAAAGTACATACATTATTTTCTACTACTTACATTAGTGAAATTTAGTCAAATGAAGTAAGTAAGTCGTCTCGCCGACTTGGGTATACCATACACCAGTAAAACAAATATTTCAAATTTGTAATAACTAATGCATTTGCCTATTTTAAGAAATTCTGTTCACATGCTTTTTACAAGCATATTTCAGTATCTCGCGCACTTATGCATATAAGCACCCTAGCGCCCCCACCCGCCAACGGCCATCTCCGGCCTTATGCAAAAACGTTTATATGCATAACTCAGCTATTTTTTGTCCGATTTTCATCAAATTTGGTATTTTGCTGGGTATTAGTATCAAATCTAAGTGTGCCAAATTTGATTGCACAAGGTAAAAAATTACGCGAGATATTCGAGTTTTTCAAATTTCGGGGGCGGAAAGGGGCGTGGCAAAATCTTTATACATGCAACATGAGCGCATTTACTAAGCAAATATACATACCAAATATGGTGTATCTAGCTACAATAGTTTTTGAGATAAACGTTTTTTTTGAATTGCGGGGGCGGAAAGGGGCGTGGCAAAAATTTGAAATAAACTTGATCACTCTACATACTACATGAGCCTACATACCAAATTTGGTGGCTCTAGCTTTTATAGTCTCCGAGATCTAGGTGTTCATACGGACAGACGGACGGACGGACGGACGGACAGACGGACAGACGGACAGACGGACAGACGGACAGACGGACAGACGGACAGACGGACGGACAGACGGACATGGCTAGATCGACTCGGCTGTTGATGCTGATCAAGAATATATATACTTTATGGGGTCGGAGAAGCTTCCTTCTGCCTGTTACATACATTTGGCGACTTTAATATACCATTTCACCCTATGGGTGTATGGTATAAAAATAGTTTTAAGTTTGTTCTCTCATTATCTAGTTTAAAATGGTTCTTGATATTAGTTTAGTTGTTAGAGCAACATACTTTAAGGCCTGGCTATTTTCATTTGAAACCTGTTAGGTAGTTTTGAGACTCCTCTAATGAAATGATTGGGTTACAACTTGGCTTCGTTATGTTCGTATAAAATGAATGTATACCTACATATGTACATAGGGGAGAGTGAGGCTAATCGGCGCATTTTTTTTAACCTTCATATATCCTGATCGGGAGCTCGTATTCTCTCATATGAGCACTTTAATGAAAGAGTAATGTGGCGCACTTAAGTTTGTAACTGTTTTTAGTACAATTAAGAGAATAATGCTAGCAAAATCCAATAGAAAATGTAGTTTATTTATTTATTTATGCTTTTTGTTCAAATTAATAAATTTTTTTCAGCCAAAAATAGAAACCCAGTTCCTAGAAACAAAGTTAATACAACAATTTATGTCAAGTAAGAAAAACATCTTAAAACTATGAAACAAGTTGGATATTTCAACAAGTTAACAAAAATTATTTCAAAGTCTTAGCCTTTTTTCATTTTCTTATATGCAATCTTTTATTTTCTCTTGATTTTAGTTATTCGGCTGATCTTCACATGTGTAAAATTACCGAGCCATCACCAAATGCGCCATTTTGCCCCACCCTAGCTTCCAGGTTTAAAAACTAAAAATTTTAAAATTGTGTTACTTATATAAAATAATCGATTTACACATCATAAGTTAATACATTTCGAAACCTAATTTAGTTAATATCGATCAAAATCAATGTTTTTGTAACATTTTCTTGGCGAACCAAAATTTACTTTTGAGGTTAAAAATTACATAATCCCAAAAATTTCGGATACTACGAATTGGATACGTCTAAGTTTATTATCCAAATAAAGCCTACCAAAATGCGATCTTAGGACACATCACTTTTTTGAATCGTGTTATTATATTTCAAGATAATTCGACTGCGCCGGGTTGCTCCATGCGCCGATTAGCCCCACTTTCCCGTATGTACATTGCCACAATTAATTTTACCCATTGAGTACTTTCATTTCTCCATTTTATTTATGGTTTTTCGATCTCCAATTCACATGGCAGAAGCTGATTTTGGCCTTGGGTCTTACCTGTTTTTCCATAGGCTTGTTAGGAGAAACTTTGCCAACTTATTCTTTAAAATGTTTTTCTTCCTTTTTGTGGGATCGTTGCAAGATGCAGGGATGTGTGAGTTTGTTGGGCAAACGCATTTTTTTAAGTGCTATCTTTTTATCTACAGATCTGGTGTATATCTGGTGTGCCTCATATGGAATCTGTTTCCCGACAAAGTGCAGATTTTGCTCCCGATGAAGGGTGGAAGCAGTCGGTAATTTGTCGCTCGACAGAACAAATTGACCCAGCTATTCTCCATATCTGCAGTGGAGGCTAAATCGTGCCGTATAGACTGCTCTTTTGAGCCCTTTGCGTTTCTGATTTGTCTTTAACACGTCTTAGCTCTTCTTTCATACGTTATTTCTGGGTCCTGTGGCCTATTGTCTTAAACTGGTGCTCCTCATTGCATCATCTTATTGTGTGCCGCTTGCCACATCGTCTCTTGTTGATCACTTGCCATATCGGTGATAAACAGTTGTTTCGAGGTGGTCTGTCCATTAGAGCTGGGAAAACCATCGATGGCACCATCGATGTTATCGATGAAACCGTGGAGTGCGATAAATCGATGGAAATTTTTCGATGTCGATATATCGAATTTCTTTTGGGTTCCAATGCGTGTGTAAGTAAATTGCAATATATAGTAAGATTTTGTTATTATCGCCTTATCGCAAAGTTTGGAAGAGCAACGTAAAAAAAAGGCTATTCTCGTATGAAAATAGATCGGCCCCACGCCTTGGAACTTGACCCACGCTTCAAAAAGGAGGGTTTCCAAAGTTTGGAAATCACCCTTTGTTTTGTATTATTATACCATACACCCATAGGGTGAAATGGTATATTAAAGTCGCCAAAATGTATGTAACAGGCAGTAGGAAGCTTTTCCGACCCCATAAAGTATATATATTCTTGATCAGTATCAACAGCCGAGTCTATATAGACATGTCCGTCCGTCCGTCCGTCCGTCTGTCCGTATGAACACGTAGATCTCAGAGACTATAAGAGCTAGAGTCACCAAATTTGGTACGTAGACTCGTGTATTGCCTACGGTGGTCAAGTTTATTTCAAATTTTTGCCACGCCCCCCTCCGCCCACGAAATTTAAACAAATTTGATTTTCTTAAAGACTATAATAGCTAGAGACACCAAATTTTGTATGTGTATTTGTTTAATAAATGCGCATATATTGTATATGCAACGATTTTGCCACGCCCCTTTCCGCCCCCGTAATTTGGGAAAACTCGATTATCTTACGTAATTTTCTACCTTTTGTAATCAATCAATTTGATACTAATACCCAGCAAAACACCAAATTTGATCAAAATCGGACAAAAAACAACCAAGTTATGCATATAAACGTTTTTCCATAAGGCCGTAGTTGGCCGTTGGCTGGTGGGGGCGCTAGGGTGCTCGTATACTTGAGTGAGGGAGATTATAAGATATGCTTGTAATAAAAAGCATGTGAAAATGCATTGGTTTAATAAATTTGAAATATTTGTTTTACTGGTGTATGGTATACCTAAGTCGGCGAGACGACTTACTTACTTCATTTAGGAGTAGCAGCTATCCACTGCATAGTAGGTACAATAAGAACCTCTTATTAGCATTGAGTTTGGAAAGAGCCTTTTGTTTTGTTGTGCTTAAAGAGTTTTTTGTTTTCGTTTTTATACCCTTGCAGAGGGTATTATAAAATTGGTCAGATGTTTGTAACGCACAGAAGGGGACGTTTCCGACCCCATAAAGTATATATATTCTTGATCAGCATGAGAAGCTGAGTCGATATAGCCATGTCCGTCTGTCCGTCCGTCCGTCTGTGCAAATCAACTTCACGCCGGCATCTTAAGAGCTATTGGAATGAAATTTCATATTTGAGCTACTTTTAGCCGGGAGATGATAAAGTATGAAATTTGTCAGGATCGGGCCACTATATCATATAGTTCTAGAACAAACATTTTTGCAAAAATTGGAGTATCCCCATGAAATTTACCAATATGATAGTATTTGACATAAATTGACAGATTCCAAAATTTGAATCTGATCGGATAAATAGAACAGAAGTTACAGTCAACACAAATCGGTTCAAATGATGACCTAGTAGACACATGCATACACACACACAGACGCAGCGCTACAAGAACTGTATGTGTATGCGTGTTGTGCTTTGCTTAGGGAATGATGCAAGAAGAAAGAAAATTTATTATAAAAAGAGAAATAATTTGAATGTTTTGTTTGTGAATTGATGAATTCAGTTGCAGGGAAAGAAATTTCAAAATGTAAAAAATTATTGCCAAGGACTGCAAGGGTATATAAACTTTCGCATAGCCGAAGTTAGCTTCTTTGATATTTTTATCTTGAAGTTTAACTTGAAACTATAAATTTTGTTTTTATATTTAAGAACATTTCAGAAATAACAAGCTTAAATCTTTTTAATATATTTTTGGTTGAATTATTGATAAATCGCATCGATGATTATAGACAAGGTCATGAGTTCTGATACTTTTGGTTGCCCCTTTTTGAATAAATTTTCAATGGAACCTTCGATATTATCGGTGGATTTTTTCATCGATGGAAAAAATATCTAGTGGAGCAACCATCGATGGATTCCCAGCTCTACTGTCCATTCGGCAATTATCATACTACGTTAATATTTGTCCAATATTAGACTCCATTTTGCATAGTTTAAGTTATTTGCCAGTCTTTTGAGTTGGCGTAGCCCTGCTTTGTCGTCTGATGCATACGTTGGTATTCCGAAGTTGTTTTCCAACTTTTTAATAAAGTTTTTAGATATCTGGAAATAGATAATAAGAAGTGACTTTCATTGTTAATTATGTATACATAGAATGGAACTGTTATCGGAGGCATAACTTTTAAGTATCTTGGCGTTGTCGAGTCTTTTCTTTCAAGTTTGACGCACATTTCCATATGCTGCCGACTACCACGATAATGATGATGACGCAAAAGGGGTCTTAAGGTCCACCTCTACCCAATCAAATTTCCATTACGCATCTGGATGCTGTCAGATAAGAGGTGGGGAGACCCAGTTAAGCAAAAAAAAAAAAGAAAAAAGAGAAAAATCACATAGCTGTCGCTGCTGTTGTTTCAGCTTGAACAAACTTGGTCAATTTGCTGCCATGTTTTTGCGCTGTTTCTCCTTTTTTTGCTCTTTGTCTTGTCTTTTCCCTTGACTTTGCCCATGTTACATAAAGAGCTCTCAAATGTATGCTATAGAAATTCTTTTAACAAAAATATTCCTTCAGCAAAGCCAAAGTCACTATGTTTCTATATACATACATACATATATTTGACCTAATTTCATCTACATGTTCAACTGTATATAAAGATGCATATGTATGTATATTATGTGTAGATTTGGATATTATATACATTCATCTATATGTACATTTGTATGAGTGGATAAAACGTTTCATGGTACTCAATGGATTAGTTAATATAATAGTTTTTATATTAAATAACATTATTAAATTACATGACAAGATGTTTGTTTATAACAATTGTCCGTTGTATACTTAAATGCAGCTGAAATATATACATATTATGAATTGATTTGGAAAAGGCAAGAGATTGTTCAAATATAGTATGAATATGTATATGTATATGTATGTACATTGTTTATCAAGTTAATTGTAGTAGGACTTCCGAAATGAATTAGTCCAAGGGCTTCAACACATACGGAACTCTCATAAAAAACTTCAGTTACATTGTAAATGTCAAAAACAGTTGCAAAATTAGTTTGTTAATTAGCTCTTCACTTTGTCACATTCACATAGCAAAAACAGATGTACCCACACTCCTCGCTTTCTCTCCCTCTCTATCTCACTGTCTCCCTGAATAAAACAGTCAGCCAGCCAGCCAGCACCTCCTTCCGAATTGTTGGGCATCCCTACATGTTGGTTACAAGCTCCAAGTTCGGTCAGGCTTGCGCAGTTGATGCCTTTTAGCTGTGTGTATCTGTTGCCCGCCCACAACTCACATAGGCTCCGCCCACACACAAAGATGGTTGCCAAAATATAGAATAGAAAAAAGGAATACAATTCGTGACGTCATTACAGCATATCAACATACCAACACACTCGCACCCACATAAAGATACATACATTTACATAGCATAGCATACATATTTATGCTGTATAAGGCCATGGTATACAAACGGCTTTTGGTATTGGTGAAGGTTATGCAAGAGCTCTTTCTCTGGAATGTCTCTGTGTCTGTGTGGGGTGTGTGTGTGTGTGTGTGTGCGAGCAGCCATTTTGTCTCCTCTGGCAAAAGCTTCGTAGGCAACCCAAACGGATGCTGCTGTTCATAGCTCCGCAGATCGTCAGCGAGTATAGGCTGTTGTTCCTTCACTTTACAATTTCACTTAAGAACCCAAGCTTAACACAAAAATAAAAAAAAATCAAATATAAAAATTTAACAAGAAAATCTCAATAAAACTACTAATCAAAAGTAATCCCAGCATTTGCTCCGTCCTCGAGGTTCGGCGTTAATTACAAGAGATTAAAAGACAAGCAATAGCAAATTAAAAGCAAATAACGAAAAGTCTTCGTTCCCCAATCCCCCTATCCAGAGAAATCCTCTCACATATAACTAGTGCGTGCATTTTGAATCGAGAACTTTGTAAGTTTTGTAGAAATTCGCATCTAACAAAAATAACAAGCAAACATCTTCAAGCAAACTCAAAACTCACTCGCCCAACTCGCCAAAAAAAACGTCCATTTAGTCTTTGTTGTACTTGGTCATTTGTTTTTTTCTACATTTTTTTATTCGTTTTCTCCTTGTTGTTCTGAAAAAATTTAGTCAAAGTGAATTTTTTAAGGCAATACGTCGACGATATCCGCAGGATAATCGGTAAGATATAGCCAAAAAACAAAAAAAAACGTATTTACAAACAAAACAACAAGATAAACCAATACACCAAAAAGAAAATACAGCAACAACAACATCAACAAATTAATATTAAACCAAAACACAGACAATTAACAAACAAAAAAATGATTCTGGTTATTAAATTCTGTTTTGTTTATTTCTTGGAGTTACATAAGGTCCCGGGCAAGGTTTTCCACATTAACTGCAGCTGTCGCGCTGTCTGTATCCTTTACACATACACACAGACAGAGACACCTACACCTAGACACATAAATACATACACACACACACACACACATATATATGCATATATATATACTATATATGTATTGTATACACAGAGACGCGGGAAATTAGCTTAACGTCTACTGCGCAATGCCAATTTTTGGTATATAACATCGGTATATAGAATCGTATGTATTTGTATATACATGGAGTGTATATCTTCTCTCTCTCTCTCTCTCTCTCTTCCCCACTCCCCCCATTTTCCTGCTTAACTCATTCCATAAGTTTGCCCTTCACTTGTCCTTAAAACTTATTCAACCATCCATACGAACCACCCAACCACCCATCGATCGATAGCATTTTCAGCTATCCGTTTTCACACATTTGCATTTTGCACATTTGATTATGCAATTGGATTTACATAACACCCACGACTAGTTAACACTACTCTAATCTAAAAATGCATTGTTTTTCCACTACTTCAGGGTCATGTAGTTATCTTAATGATTGCATAACATAATGATGATTTAATCATAACTTCGTGGCGCCTAAATACTTACAAATTTTTGTGTCCTGTGTCCTTTTTTTGTATTTTTTACAGAGGAGAAAATGTCGCTCAATCCGAATGGGTATAAACTCTCCGACAGGACGGGTAAACTAACGTCATATGGTAAGTAAATATAGCTAATACATATATTATTTCAAGTATAATAAAGATAATGTTGGCATTACTTTAAACCTATTTTATTAGTTTATCTATAAATGATTTGGTAAACTTCAGACGGTACTATAAAACCCATCGTAACATGCCAATTCAATTTTCAAACGCCAAGACAAGAGTTTACAGAACATTCATATCTCAGCTAGGAAGTCCATTCAATAGTTCACTTGCTTCACCTATTTTTGTTCATCACAGTGGCCAGATGAAGGTCTCAGGGTAAAGCAGAATGAAACTGACTACAAATAAGAATATACATTTCGATTTTGTTAGAAGTTGTTGCAGTACTTTTATAAGGATTATAGTAACAAATATAGAAATTCTACTAAATCTTTTTCGAATTTAATGATTAATAGTCTTGTTATATTAGAACTAAACAATACTTTTGCGAAAACTAAGCGAAAGTGCAACAACTGTTGTTTATTTTGGTTGGAATCAATCTACTTATGTTTACGTTTGATTTTTGAACTTGAAACATTCCAAATGATGTTTGATCAGAAATCACCTTAATGAGGCTCTTTTTAAAATGATAATTTTCATACTTGATGGAAAGAAGACACGAAAACTACTTCATCATATGCTTATGAAATAATTTATATTAACTTTCAATACAAAAAGTAAGTCTGAATGGCTCTAAAAAGAGTCGAAACCGTTTAAAAGAAGGGATCATATTCAACTAATCCAGAAAAGTCCTGACTAGGATACCATTTTCCAATGACAACGATGTCATTTGTGATTCGAAGACGACTAGAGATATAAAGCAGAAAGAGTCCTCTAAAAATATTTGTTAAGAATCTGAAATTTTCTAAACTGCTACACGTAATTTCAATAATCTTCGAATATATAAATTTCAAATTACGTAATATTGATTATCTTATGTGCTGACAAACAAATTTTCCACAAAATGCTAAAAAACGTTACTCCCAGCAAGTTGAATCAAAGAAAACAGAAGAAATTTTCAAAACCTTAGATAACAAACAAGACAAAGCAATTGTGCAAGAGTTGATTTTTGGGAATAGAATAAGAAAGAAGACCCCATACGTCCCTTTCAATTCCCATCTTCACAATGTCAAATTATCAAAGATAAGTAAGTTTAGTTCCAGAATCGAATCGACACAAAAAACATATTTTGTTACGGCAATCTTTAGCAATCACAACTATTACAAAATTCTTCTATAAAACGAAGGTGTTTGGAATACCCACACCCTGCACTGTTGACTTTTTTGAACCATGATGTGGGATCAAGATACAAATGGGTTAGGATTTAACTGATTAAGTGCTGTCTTGTCTCGCCAGAGTGAAGTCAATGTTATTACAAAGTTCTGTGATCTTAGTTGCAATGTTATACGAGCATGTGACGCTAAATGTGGACAAAGACCACATCAAACGAACCACCCAACAAGTTTACGGTCTTTCAGCCTTCGCCGTCGCGTCTCTTTCACTCAATTCCTTCATTCATAACATTTTCTTTTCGCTGCAGAAAGTGCAATGAAGTGATACTAAAAAATGCCAGATATAAGGTATACAAATATAAAATGTTGGGCTAACGAATTTACATAAAATATTTAATCAAAAATATATACACTAAAAGTTATAGTTTTTGATGTTTGCAGAAGATATGTGTTTGATTTTGTTAATCCTTGAAAGTTACACCAAATATCATAAATTAATTAAAACAAATTTCATTGGCCGAATCGAAAATATGTTTTGGGTATATATTTATGCTTGACATAGCTAAACATAAATTGTATTTGCTAAGCAAATAATAAATGAGTGCAAAACTGACACTGACAAACAAAATGCTGCAAAGGACATGCACAAGGACACAGAGAAGCACACACCGCCTCTTGGAGGCCACTTGGCAAACGCTTGCTGTCCAGGACACTCGTGTCCTTGATAAATTGCTGGCCTCGTTCAAGCATGAAACTACCGAATGTTACCGTGTAACAGATTTGTCTCACCAACAAAAAAGAAGAAAAAAAAAATCAACGAACGAAATAAGAAAACAAGAGCATGTAGATATATACACGAGTGTGGAAACAAACAGACAAACAGAGGAAAAGTCAAGCGAAAAAGCCACCACCAGGAGGCAAGAGGCAGGACCTGGCCAGACGCGTGCACAAAATTGAAAGCACAACAAACATAAACCGTTTAGTCACAGGATATTGCGCACGCTATGTTCGAGTCGTTTGCGTTTTGGCTTGAGCCAGTGCAAGCAGGACAGGGACATATGCTCGTGTGTGACGGCTGTGTTTAATACTCCTGCAGGATCCATCTGAGTCAGGAGCAGGGTTGAACCTCGTGTCGTCGTCGTCGTCTGCCGTTGACGTTAAGCATTCTGGAACCCAAGCACATTAAATTTTATTTAACTTTGAGTTAAACTTGTGGAATTTCCAAATTGCTACACAATTTGTCTGGCTGCTACAAAAATTTCAAAAAAACTGTCCTCCACCCACCGCCACTCCACCCCCTCCATCCGAAATGCCCAAGATGCTCTTTTATTATTATTATTTCAATGTGGCAATCATGCGCAACGTTAAGTTTCCAATTGATTTAGAGCGGGTGTTACGAATAGAATATGATGGGGCCATGGACGCTAGCCCAGAGTTGAGCCCCGGGGCTTGGGCGCTTAGTGGCCAACATTAATTTCATTACAAAGCCCTGGGTATTAATTGCAGCAGCCGCAACCACAGCAGCCAACCCATCCACCGCTCTACCCACCCGCTGGGTGTAAAGTTGTGTTGAATTGACCTTGCCCTGGGCGAGGCGAACTCCGGGCCACAGATGGTTCGGCCCATTTGTTATGTATTTCAAATTTCAGAATACAGAAATTGAAAAAATTAAGTACAATTAAATTTAATGTTAAATTAGTTTGTTTAAACCTAACATTAGTAATAACTTCT
Source organism: Drosophila equinoxialis (assembly GCA_018150345.1). Taxonomy (NCBI): domain Eukaryota; kingdom Metazoa; phylum Arthropoda; class Insecta; order Diptera; family Drosophilidae; genus Drosophila; species Drosophila equinoxialis. Next base: position 3,995,441 of record JAECWI010000089.1, on the reverse strand, counting down.
TTGAACATACTTTGCGATTTTGTAGAGAATATTATAATTTTAACTTAAACATAAGTTCATATGTTTAATATGTATTTAGTTCAACTTAATCGAATCGTTTTCAAGGACGAATCGACAACAATTCTGTATAATTTTGAAACTTATTGTTTTCAATTGTCAATAGCAATCAATGAAAAATTATATTCTTCTGACTTCTATTTTCGCATAATTTAACGAGAATAACTTAAAATGAAATCCCTAAAGTTCACATGATCCTTTTTCTAATGCGATGGAAGAGGAAATTCTCTTTGCTATTACTTTATAATGATTTTGGAAAAACAATGAGACGAAAAAAAAGGGGAAAATTAGATATGGCCAAGATTTATATAAAAAGTTTTTCCTCCAAACTTCTGTTGGAAATTTCTAGTACACGGTTTTTCTTTTCTTCTTACATTTAGTTTCAAAATCTTAGGACAATTTTTGAAGTTTTTCTTCAAAGTAGAACTAACTTCAAAGTAAGAGGATAAAAAATATTTAAAAAAGTAAAAAATAGAAAAAAATGGTAAAAATAATTCAAATCTACGCAAATATATGTTGTAAATGGTTTCAAAGAAATAATCTAAACTAATTCCAACTAAATGATATTGATCAAAATTTTTTGTTATTTTGTATTGGAAACAAAAAGTTTTGATGTCTATCAAAAACATCGCCAAAACAACACAATTTTATAGTTATTTTATAGTTCTTGACTATTTGTTGACAATCAAGAAATATTATCTAAACATATCTGTTTAAAACATTTGAATACGAAAAAAGATAATTTCATTTAATGCTTAAAACTAAAATATTTGAAAACTGTTTATTTGATGTACATATGTAGAGATTAGAGTCCTGCACGAGTACACTCATTTGCCTCAGTCTTTCAAATACTTACAAATTTTCCTATATTTGATTTGGTAATATTGCTTCGGAACGAATGAAACGAGATGAAAAGTCTCAAAGTATTTTGTTTCGTAGTTCCTGAATGTTTCAAGCCGAATAAACAAAAACAAAATCAAAGCAAGCTGAAACAAATGAGAACGACAAACGAAACAAATGAATACAAATGAATACTTCTTTCAATTTACTTGGTACTTCCAAGTACTTGCGAGTATGGTCATACTTATGAAATGTCTCAGATTATTCATATCTTCATATCTTCTGCTGTCAGGTACTTGCTTCACAATTCGATATACCTAGAACAAGCAAGATATTTGAACAGTACCTAGTACTCGGTTCGGTTTTCGGTACTTGCTTCTCGATATTGCTCGGATTTGCTTTCGTTTAAACTCATTCGTTCGTATGAGATGCTTGGCACATTCGATTTGAAAATACGAGTAAATGTGAGACCGAGTTTCCAAAGTAATACAAAATGTATTAGTATAATGCATCGAATATAATATTACAGGACATCATTTTGTAAAGATCCTGCATAATACAAAAAGTTCTATCAACTCTAATTTTAAGATGTCAACGGCTATTTAAAAACAAAACTAAAACATATCAGTCTGAGATCATAAAAAAGAATGTTAAGATTTCTCTTAAAGATTTCACAATTTCAACTATTTAGTAGCATCATTTTATAATTAAATTTTCCCCATGACCAAACTCTAGAATCTAGGGATTAACTGGTAAACTCACTCCCCTCCGCCCAGGGAAATCTCTGTTGGCGTTTGTTTTTTTGTTGGTGTGTGTTTTATAGCCTTCTGACGTTGGATGTTGATTTTAATTTTCCCCCAGTTGCGGCCCACACTCGAACCGCAAATTATCATAACAATAATAACCATATATCATGACATGTCTGTGAAGGCCTCGCTCCTGTCCAAGATAAGAGACAAAAGTCATTTTGGCTGTCAGCAGTGGCGCACGCTTTCATTTTTTATGATAAACGCAATATATACAGATAAGAGAGAGTGTGTGAGAGAGACAGAGACAGAACTCATTAGATTTTTTCTTGGTATTTGTTTTATCAGATCTCTTGCCTACAACAGTCACTGCAGGAGCTGAGACACGTGAATTCCTATTGAAAGTTGTTGATGTGCTCTTGGATTTCGTAAAGGCCACCAATGATCGAAATGAGAAGGTGTTGGATTTCCATCATCCGGAGGATATGAAACGTCTCCTGGACTTGGATGTGCCAGATCGGGCATTGCCGTTGCAGCAATTGATTGAGGATTGTGCCACCACACTGAAGTATCAGGTGAAGACGGGTAAGTTGAGCATTATGTTTTTTTTAGTTTTTTATCAAGCTTTGGAGCTGTTTATTCAGTTACCACACACACACACACACGCACACGCATACATACACCGAAGGGTGGTAATTGAAAATTTGTCTTTGCATAAATTTGCATAGCATATGCTTCTTGTTGTTGGTTTTTGATGTGTTTCGGCAAAAAGCGTGCCTGAAGGACTTGCGGTGGCATTAGAAAGGGTCACCAAACAAAGTGTGCAGTCTTGTAGATAAGCACATTAGAGAGACAGACAAACAGACAGACAGACAGACCGACAGACAGGAGACACAAGAGGCAAAGCCATTTTATGGCCCATTGAGCTGTGCGCTCTTTCAAACATTGTTTACACCTTTCAAAAACACTCGCCATAAGGGCTAGACCTCCCCGACCGCCCCACTCCCCAAGTCCTTCCCCTCTTCAGACCTCTTTCTATAATCAATCATAAATCAGGTCACACAAAAAGGGTTTAGCTTTTACAGCAGCCAAAAAGTCATTCGCACGTTTTAGTTTTTTTTTTTTTTTTCTGTGTCTTGTTTGAATGTCCTTCTGATTAATGCCAGGGGCGGCAACGGCCAAGACACGTGACCGCAATTGTGTTTGGAGTATCGATAATAAGCGTATTTATGTACCGCCACCGACATCACCACCACCATCAAGAACCCTCCAATCGACCAGCCCCGGATGCTGTGGCCTTGTCTCGGAAACTGGCGAAACTTCCGTTTTTCTACTCCCTCTCAGCCCTCTGATGGGAAATGAGACGTGGTATATACAGGTTTTTTGATTTTCTATGCTTGGGAAAAATTGAATTAAAACTGTTCCAATATATGCGCTTCACTTATGTATGTAATCAGAGTATTTTGATTTCATTATATGTATTTGCCACAATGACAGAATGAATGTAATTTAGTTAAGGAAAAGGAGGAAAATGTTGTGGTTTGTTTGCCTTTTACCTAAGAATCCAGAGAACGAACGTGGAAAAGTTTCTACTGAATATCCTAAATATCCTCCACATTTTTGCTCCAATATCGAATCGTAGAAACTTTGATCTAAGACCGAAATTCTAAATCTTTTTCAATCTTGTTTTTAAGCTAATGAATTTTACTAAATTTTAAGATTCATACTTATTTTTCAAATGACTTTTACATTTACCTGTGACTTATCAGAAAGAAAAATCATTTTTTTCCCCCATTCCACAGTTGTTTGTTTTTTTTTTCGTCTTTTTTATGGCACAAGGCAAACATTTTATTTGCGCCAAACTGGCTTGATAAGAATCCCATTTATGATCCATAATCTTACATAATGCCTATGCTGCCAACCCAAAAGGGAACATGATATGCGAATGCCAGGAGGCATCTTCCACAGACGACGGCGAGGACGACGACGACGACTCTATAAAATAGGAAGAGAAGTAAAGAAAAGTTAGAGAGGGGAAAGGAAAGCTTTAATCAAAATCCGTTGTTATTTTCTGACTCGCTGCATTCCTGATCCTTTGATGCGAATGAATGACTGCCACTCTGCTCCTGTGTGCTCCAGTCTGGCAGCCTGCTATCCTGATAGTCGACAGTTCCTAAGCTTGGTGTCTACTAGGTCGTAGTCGAGGGTGATTCGCCTTGAATGTCTCATGGCAGCTGCGGCCACATGGGCAAATTGAAATGTTTCTTCAATGCCAATGTTGCTTGCTCCCCTTCATATAGATGGGTTTGGGTCTGGGTGTGGGTGTGGTTGTGGGTGTATCTGTGTGTTGGTTTGGGTAGGTGGGTGGATTTAGCCTTGTGGGCAATGGGATTTTAATCACACGACTTATGGCACTCAAGATGTGAACTGACAGACGACGAAGGGTTCGAACTTTTATATATACTTGTCTATATGTGTGCTTTATGGTGTGGGCTTATGGGATGTCGAGGGGGGATTTTCGACAGCTTCCTGATGCTTTTGAAAGCATTTTGTGATTTTTCGTGGGAGCAAGTCGCAATTAGCTGCAATAAATGAGCAATTTACAGAGGTACGATGGCAGAGATTACTGCAACTTTTCAACTGGACTTTAGTATGCGTGTGTGTGTGTGTGTGAGTGTGTTTGTGTGAGTGTGTTTGTCTGTGTGCCTGTATGTGTGTGTGTGTGGGGCTATATATTTCTTGATTTTGAGTTACATTTTTGTTGTTTTCTGCCCTTGAACGTATGCACTTCCGTTATCCTGACCAGTGAGGCGTTCGTCCTTTTGCCTTTTGTTTTTCTGCTAGAAATATTTTTAATAAAACAAAACGGAACAAAAAAGAAATGTAACACACTTGGCGGCGGCTGGAAAGGAAATACAGCTGCCAGGCACATCTGTTGTCAGATTAGGTCGACTGACAGACAGCGAGACAGAGATCCAGTCAGCCCAACCAGACAGCCATGAGTAAATGGGGAAAGGGAAGCATTTTCAGCTACATTAAGCAAGCTTGAGCTTTAATTCGAAGACTCATACATAGATCCTTTTTCTCTTTTCTCTCAGGACATCCTCATTTCTTCAATCAACTATCTTGCGGATTGGATCTGATCTCCATGGCTGGCGAATGGTTGACCGCCACTGCCAATACGAATATGTTCACATATGAAATTGCTCCCGTTTTCATTCTCATGGAAAATGTGGTCTTGACCAAGATGCGTGAGATAATTGGATGGTCAGGTGGTGATTCGATTCTGGCACCTGGTGGTTCCATTTCCAATTTATATGCCTTTTTGGCTGCTCGTCACAAGATGTTCCCCAATTACAAGGAGCATGGATCTGTTGGTTTGCCTGGCACACTGGTTATGTTCACTTCGGATCAGTGCCATTATTCGATTAAATCCTGTGCCGCTGTCTGCGGTTTGGGTACAGATCATTGCATTGTTGTGCCCTCAGACGAGCATGGCAAAATGATTACATCCGAATTGGAGCGTTTGATCTTGGAGCGCAAGGCCAAAGGAGATATCCCATTCTTTGTGAATGCCACGGCTGGCACTACGGTTTTGGGTGCATTTGATGATATCAATGCCATTGCCGATATTTGCCAGAAATACAATTGTTGGATGCATATCGATGTGAGTAAACTGCATAACTGCAAATTTCCTATATAATTACTAATCCTAATCCTGCAGGCTGCTTGGGGTGGTGGTCTAATGATGTCCCGCAAGCATCGCCATCCCAGATTTACTGGAGTTGAGCGGTAAGTTTAATGAATACTTTAAGTTTTCGAGCACAGATTGATTGAAATAATAGAAACTGAACCACAGTTCAATCTGTAAAAGTTGAATAAATCGATTCATCTCATAAGGTCACATATTTATTTCTGAATTTAAGCAACAAAATGAGAAGCACTTTGCAACATTTTTCAATTGTCTCGAACTCAATTCCAAAACTCATTCATCATCCGCTCACCATCTTGTTGTCCTCTGACGCCCTCATATTCTGAAGTCAAAACAAAAATTGAAATCTCTTGTTCATAGAGTTTAAATCTAAATGCTCCCAAATGGCCCGACCGCCCGCATGCAGTGCTCTCATCCATTCACTCTCATCCATCCTTTATGTTCTAAATATGTACATATATATTCCCATCCTCCCCCAACATTTTCAACATGTGGGAAAAATCTCAATTTGTCATTTAGTGCCTCCATCAGGTGTTCAGAGCTTACAGGGATTACAAGGCACAAGCCGAGTGCATTTTCGTTTAACACAAATAGAACGCACCAAACCAAACGAAAAAAAGGACAAACAAATGAACAAAGTGGATTTTGCTCGGCCTCGGGGTGACTGGGCGAATGGGTGGTATGATGGGTGGCAGCGACGGGTTGGGCATTACTTACACAACAATTACGCCAAACAATGCTGGCCAAGGACAAGGGCAAATAGAAAATACGAAAGCAGAAGGAAACAGCAACCCCTCACTCACTCACTCATTCGCTCAGTAAGGAATTTTTAATTTTAAAGTTAAAACGTGAAATGCACTTTGGCAGTTATCCCCCTCACGACACGACAGAAAATTCTTAAATTTCAAACTGCCAGACCGCCAAGTGCCAACTGGCAAGTTCCTGAAGAGCTTAGGCAAATGTCGTAAGTGCAGCTGTCGTATTGACAGCTTGTGGTCAAGGCCCTAGAGCTCCATTAAGGCCATAAACACTTTCAAATTGATTGGCTACCCCCTCTCTCTCTCAGTCTCTCACACAAATCTCTCAGTGATCCATCAGTGGCTATGGCAATTCATTGAATGCAAATTGCGGGGCCCTTAATTGAATGGCTCTTGGTCCAATAAATTAATCATTTGCCGGCATTCAGAGGAGCTTAAAGAAATGTGATTAATGATTTTGTAGTAGGCGACTTGGATATACATTAAATTTGCTGAGTTTTAAGATAAAACTTAAAACAATCAAATCTCCACTTGCCGCAAAGTACGCATACATACAAAAAACAAAGCATACTTTCAGGCACTCCATAAGCAACATGTTTATAGACACACACACACACACGCTTATACAGCCGCAGCCCAAGTGTAAATAGCTCCCCCAGGGATGTTTAGCTTGTCAACCCTCAACCCACTACCCACCACCCACCTTCCTCTATCGTTCGTCCCTCATCCCAGCACCCTCGTTCGTGTTTCGTTCTCAATTCAATTAAAGAGTGCTGCGGCTTGAAAATTGCCACAATTTATGGCACTTGCCTTGTCCTTGTCCTTGCCTGTGTCACTCGTCGTCCTCGCCGCAGGGGATGGATGGGTTTTGTGTGGCAGCTTAGTGTTAATTGTTTGTAATTTGTAATTGAATGCCCTTTTATTTGTTAAATATGATTTAACTGACTTTTTGCAGAGCCGATTCGGTTACCTGGAATCCACACAAACTGATGGGAGCTTTACTCCAGTGCTCCACCATTCATTTCAAGGAAGATGTAAGTATAGACAGAATTCCAACTACAATGAAATAACTTTTGAACACAAGTTTGAGACTTATTAAACTCCTTTTACAAATTAATCTTAAGTTAGGCTTTTCTTTTTAGTTCTCATTGCTTAACCCGCTGAACTGTAAATGGTTGGGCAAAAGTCTCTTCACGTATTCGTGTAATCAGTCTTTGAAATTTTGGCATTTTGCTACCCCAATTGGTTTTGGCTGCTTGCATTCTTTTGCATTTGTCCCAAACCAAATTGTTTGTCTAAAGAATTCCAATTGTGTTTCAAACAATTCGTAGTTATTTTGCCAGGGGTTGCCTTTCCATATATACTATGTATATGTATGTATTGTATAATCATGGAACCTGATTTTGCGTCAAGTCACCCCATTTGAATTTTCGTTCGTTCGTGGGTTTTTTTTTTTTTTGTATACATATTGTATGCCCGGACAATATGTTGCCAGACCATCAAGATCCATTGGTCACAGTTGTTGCAGTCAGCTACTTTTTGGGCAGGCGGGAATTTTAATTAAATTTTCTTTTTTTTTTTTAACTTGACTTATGAACAGGCGTTTTATTCTCCTTTATTGATTGTTGTTGCAGGGTCTGCTCATCAGCTGCAATCAAATGTCGGCCGAATATCTATTCATGACCGATAAACAATATGATATTAGCTATGATACTGGCGATAAGGTCATCCAATGCGGTCGACATAACGATATCTTTAAACTGTGGCTACAATGGCGTGCCAAGGGCACCGAAGGATTCGAACAGCAGCAGGATCATTTGATGGAACTGGTGCAATATCAGTTGAAACGCATACGCGAGCAATCGGATCGATTCCATTTGATTATGGAACCCGAATTGGTGAATGTCTCGTTCTGGTATGTGCCCAAACGTTTGCGTGGTGTGCCCCATGATGCCAAAAAGGAGGTGGAATTGGGTAAAATCTGTCCCATCATCAAGGGACGAATGATGCAGAAGGGCACTTTAATGGTCGGCTATCAGCCCGATGATCGACGTCCAAATTTCTTCCGTTCGATCATCTCATCGGCTGCCGTAACCGAGGCTGATGTTGATTTTATGCTCGATGAAATTCATCGTTTGGGTGATGATTTGTAAGCGAAAAAATCGTTATCGAATGGCATTAAAAACCAAGAAGTATCTTTAAGGTAACAGCATATCACTGAGGGAGAATGAAGTAAAATGAATTAATGAAAATGAGAAGAAAACCCAAAATAGAAAAACCGACAAAAAAAAAAAGAGAGAATATGAAAATTACATAGTTCCCATTAATCAAATGAAAATAATATGTATGTAAAAGTTCAATGTTGCTAGCTGTTCCTTTTGTCCATACCCATTTGAGTTATCTTTAAGTGTTTGCCAGTGTTGGAAAACTGACTAAATATATATATATATATTAAAACAAAAGTGTATTTAAATGTTATACGAAATGATTGTTTTTTGTTTTTGTTTATCTCTTCATTGTGACTGTTTGAAAGTTAAACCATCTATATATACTATAAATATATATATATATAAACCCAAATACATACATATATAATATATGTGAAAAAATATTGATGTGTATATTTATAAAGCTAAAAAAAACAAAACCAAAAAATAAAGCAAAATAAATAGAAACCACCCGCCATACTCCGCACCACCAAAATCCAAATTCAATATGGATCTATCTGAAATAGTCCAAATCGAAACAAAACACTTAACAATTCTAATCATTTTTACAACAAAAATGTTGAAATTATTCTGGTTGATCAAATGCTAATCTTAACATATCAAAACTTGATGAAATAATCATTTCTGTCGATTAAGTTTAGACTATTTTATTTTTGGTTTGCAAATGATATATATAACTGGGAAATGAGACATATGTATACATATATGAAAGTTATTCGACTTTGACATAGTCTATGATGAAATTGTACCTTTATATATATATCAAAAGAAAAATTGAGACCTGTGCTTGTTAATTATTATATGAATATGGTTAGACGATTAACGAAAATCGTCTTGAAGCTCTAATGTAATACTAATCGAGTCGATTTTGTGTGAAAGTTTTTGACCATATTTAGTCCAATTATTGAACTGTGCTATATACATAAATACAACATAAAAACATATACATACAGACATACATATAAACGAATTAGGCTTCAAAACCAAATAGACTATATACATAGATGCATACTAGTTCCATTAAATCGGAATCATATATATATATATAAATATATATGTCTGGTATTGAAGCTATAGCTGGAATTTAGTCAATGTCAATTAAATTCAATTACAAGAAAACAAATATTGTTTTTCTCTTTTCTTAAGTTTTTAATTAAGTTTGAATTGTTTATGGTTTATCAACATTTAATAAACTTATTCATATACATATATAAACAAAAACAAAATCCAGCATTGTCCTGCATAAATAATGAGATATATACATATATGTATTTTAATGTGACGTTAACTAAGTTTACTCAAGAAACAAAACAGAAAAAATATTTATCAATTAATTTGCATTTTACTTATGTATAAATTGATGTGTATGTAAAATCAAATGAAATATTTATTCCAACATCTATATAAACCGATATATATATACATATATATATATATATATATAAAGCAGACAAGTGGGTAAATAATAAAGTAACCAAAGAGCAATACAATCAGTCTACTCAGTTCAAATCTCTTAACAATTTATAGCATTTTGGGGGGCTTGGCTTCATTAAGAGCGAGTAAAACGTGTTTAACCGGCCAAAGAGAGTTCGAGTTCTGTTATCGTCTTATCTTTCCAGCATTCTGGGTCTTGTTAATATACTGAAATGTTTGTCATTCAACTAAAGAATAACTGTTAATTAATATGGTAAGTTATGTATGATTACAAATGCATTTACAGGTATTCTAAAGAAACAAATTGACAAGTATACAATCATTTTTTTTAGTACATTAGTCTAAGGAAACAATTTGATTTAATATGCCTTAGAGCATCTATTATTCGGCATGATGTTTTCATGGTTTTTAGGTTCACTTCTCCTATATAAATGTCTGAAAATTCTTATGAACTCTCAGTTATCGCCCTGGCTCTACGCTTTACGTTTGTTTCTGTTATTCTGTTTAGTTTGTTATACAATAAATTCATTTTAAATTCACTTAAAATGTCTGAAAGTTTTGTTCCAGTGCCGGTGGGCAGTGATTTTCCCTTGGAAAATTTACCCTATGCGGTATTCTCAACCAAAAACAATGTAAGTTTGGTGTGAAAAGTTCTTGAACTTGAATGGATTTGAGGTATTTTTCTAGATTGTCTTTTTCTTTATACATGTGACTTTGAGCCAGTTAGACATGTTGCCACTTGTTTTTCATATATGGAAACCGCTTTTGTGTATAAAATTTACATAAATCATAGAACTAAACTAGTTTGTTTACACAAACAATATGCTAATTCAGTTTATGGTTAACATCTGGTATTTAACTTTAATAAGCTCGTAATATTTGTCCATTTCTTGGTCCATCCTGCAGGAAGCTCATCGCCTGTGTGTGGCAATTGGAGAGCATGTTCTGGACTTGAAAGCTGTCGCCCATCTTTATCCCTCTGCCGTGCAACAAAGTTTGCAATCAGAAACTTTGAATTTGCTGATGAGCTTGGGCCATGAAGCTTGGGACATAGTGAGGGCTGAAACCCAAAAGCTATTGCAAAAGGGTTCCGTGCTGGATCAGAATTTAGATCTCAAAGCAGTGTAAGTTGCTCAATCAGATTAAAAGAACTGAACCATTTTCTACTCCAACATTTGCCTGGTTATTATTTCAGAGCTATTGTTTCCCAAAAAGAGATTAGTCTCCATTTGCCAGCCCATATTGGCGACTATACAGATTTTTACTCTTCCATACATCATGCCACAAATGTGGGCATAATGTTCCGTGGTGCCGAGAATGCTCTTATGCCTAACTGGCGTCATTTGCCCGTGGGCTACCATGGACGTGCCAGTTCAGTTGTTGTCTCAGGCACTCCTATACGTCGTCCCCTGGGTCAGACGTTACCGGAGGGGGCTGAGAAACCAATTTTTGGACCATGTAGACTATTGGATTTTGAATTGGAAATGGCTTTCTTCATCGGTGGTCCGGGAAATCAGTTGGGTGAATCGATACCTGTGGACGAAGCCTGGAAAAATGTATTTGGTTTCACCCTAATGAACGACTGGAGTGCCAGGGACATTCAAAAATGGGAATACGTACCACTGGGACCATTTACGGCCAAGAACTTGGGTACAACCATTTCCCCTTGGGTAGTGCCAACGGCTGCCTTAAAACCATTCCTATTGGACAATTTTCCCCAAGAGCCAGAAGTGCTGCCCTATTTGCGTCAAAGTCAACCCTTCAACTTTGATATACAGCTCCAAGTGTCCCTAAAACGTAAGATGCATCAACATTTGAGACTGAAACATTTAATTTACTCACCTCATATTACAGCCGCTAATGAGAGTGAGACCCTCATATCCAACTCCAACTTCAAGCATCTTTACTGGACTCCACTGCAGCAAATTGCTCATCACACAGTGACTGGCTGCAATTTACGTCCCGGCGATTTAATGGCTTCAGGTACCATAAGTGGTGAGACTGCCGATTCATATGGTTCACTTCTGGAGTTATGTTGGCGTGGTACAAAGACGCTGGATCTCCAGAATGGCAAAACTCGTAAGTTCTTGCAGGATTACGATGAAGTGATTATCCGAGGACATTGCGAGAAGAACGGTTTGCGTATAGGATTTGGTGAATGTGCTGGACAAGTTTTGCCAGCTCATCCTGTGCAGCAATAGATGTCAATTCCCATAATATTCATATTCAATAATATCGTTTTGTATAAATAAAAATGGACTTAAGCCAGTTCACCAGACTAGCGCCCAAAACGGGCTTAAACGGTTTAATTCTTAGTTAGCAAAATAACATTTAAGTTTATATCGGGGTTATAGCTAAATTTAGCTGTTTCCGGCTAACGAAGTGTGGCCAAATTTCAGGATAGTGTTGAAAAATAGGCTAAATTGCTCAATTGTTGCCAGATACCAAATTTTCAGTACAAAATTGGAGACTTATTCATATTATTGCGGGAAATTCAAAAAGATTTCAATGTTGTGATAGGATATAAAGATTTATTTTCTGGTCTTTAACAATTAATCGATAATAAAATAATTTTATTTATTTATTCCTAATTCATGTGCTGTTCAGATTAAGAATAAGAGATTTGTTTCCATTTAAAATAGAGCAGTTTGACGAAATATAAATACTAGTTAATACTACCGGTGATTCCACCTCCATGTCATGTTTAGCTTTCATAATATTAGCTTATTGTCCATTAAGGATGTATTGCAAATAAAACCAAAAACCAGAGGACCGGGGCTAACTTCGACAGCGCCGAAGTTTGTATACCCTTGCAAGTTTTTTGGTTCTCTTTCCTCACTTATAGACGTCAAAAAGTGGAAAAACGGAAATAACGAAGTTTATGATCAAAGTCACTATTTTTCACCGATCGTTCCTATGGGAGCTATATGATATAGTCACGCGATCTTTATCAAATTGGGCACAGTCATTAACTAACAAATGTTTAATTTGAAAGCAATCGTTTTGACGGCATTGCCGAAGTTAGCTTCTTTGATATTTCGAACTTATAACGCATTAGCCTGACCAAAAACAACCATGCTGCAAAAAAAGATTGGTCGGTATGGCAATGCTAAATATTCATAATTAAATGTCAAGGAAAAACACGCTTAACAGAAGAAACTGTCCAGCTCTAATGCTAAACTACGTACCAATTCCTCAAGCCGTCGATGTCACTTACCTTGGTATCCACCTAGACAGAAGACTAACTTGGCGCAAGCACATCGAGGCAAAAAAGTGACAGCTTAGACTGAAAGCGAGTAGCTTATATTGGATCATCAACGCTCGGTCCCCTCTACGTCTGGAGTATAAAGTCCTCCTATACAACTGCGTACTGAAACCCATCTAGACTTACGGCGCCGTACTATGGGGAAATGCAAGTACCAGCAATGTCGAAGATTTTAAGATCAATCACGGGGGCTCCGTGGTACATACGGAACGACAACATTCAAAATGATCTAAATATACCTAGCGTAAAATCTGAAATGGGTAGTCAACAACTAAAGTATTCTGCGAAACTGAATGCACATCCTAATATTCTTGCGAATTATCTTATGCGAACTAATAATAGAACTCGTCTTTAAAGAAATGACAGACCAACCCAATAATAAGTGATTAGGGCCGCCTGTAATATCCCCTGGATTTATATTAAGTAATAGATTAAAAAAAATGTCTCAAACTTGTTAGGCTCTAACTTAAGAGTAGATTCAACAAATATACATACATATATTAAACGTTTAAAAAAAAAAAAAAGGACAAACACTCGAATGGTTCGTAAAATTAGGACTACATCGAAATGATTCCAATTTAATTAAAATTAAAATTATGCACCTATTAACAACTATGCCGAGTGAGTCAACTATGCCCAGTGAGTCAAAAAGTATTGGCACACTTGAAAAATCCAACTTCTAAGATCTGTAACTTTTTTGTTGACACAGCTACTATAGGTAAATGAAAAATTACATTTACTAAACCCATTATTATATTTAATCTTGAACAAAAAAAATTAAATTTCAGCTTCGGCTCAATTGCAAAACACGAAAATGTAAATATAGGCACAAATTGTCACCAAAAAGGGCTTTGCAAGTGTTTGCAATCACATTAATCAGAAAATTAAGAAGACAAGGGCAAAATGGCTAGAGGTGCAGAAATTTATTTGGAGATCCGATTTATACTTGTATTTTTCACTTTATTTAAATTTTTCTTTTAAAGCAAGAGATTTAAGATTAATCCGACAGTAGCTGATTAGTAGATTAAACCTGCGTGTGCCAAGAAGTGCAGTAACTTCCGTACCATTGCAAGTTGTGGGGCCAAATGTCCTTTCAAATATCCGACGGTAGCCAGTCTTCTGGCTTCTTCTTCTTCGTCTTCTTCTGAGTTCTTCTCTGGGTCAAGCAGTGTTTTTAGAAGATTTAGACAGGTCCACAAATCCAGTGAGGAGAGCTTGCAAAGCACCTCGTCTGAAAGGCTGTGGTGGAAGCATGCGGTATGGTAGTCTGGGACATGAGTCTAGACCGCGCCCCGTGAATTCGGAATACAAAATTGAAATAGAGGCGAAAGAGGAATATGGACAGCCGCCATATCTTAACATTCTGTCCGAAAATAGGCCTTATCCTTTGGTCACTTTGTCTTTGGAATATAACAACGACTTTTGCACTCTTTGAAACTAAATATTCCTAGTGGACAAATTTCCACCTTGACAATAGACCTCGTGGTGGAAATAGCGGGTATAAACGACAATGATTCAAACAACTGTTGACAGGTTATATCCATACTCGTTGGTTCGAGCAACGAATTGCTGGAGAAATCTATAATCCGTGCTCAGAAGAGGAAGAGCAGAAGGCAGCTATATGAGGCCATCCGTCTGATCGAATTCCTTAACCTAACCGAGGCCAGAACTTAGAAAATATTCCCCTTTTTTGGCCTAGGCAACTATTTGATAACTATTCGTGGCAGCAGCCAATGAGGATACCATAGATTGGGTGGCCCGAAACATTTGTGGCCACTATGGAAACTAAATATGCCTAATGGACAAATTTCCACCTTGACCAGTCAGCAGCGGCTATTCAGAATTTGGACAAAATTCGGATTCGAGCCTTTCATTCATTAAAAGTATCATAGATATGTATATACATATATGTATGTACATACATACTTTAACATTGGAACTGCCCCCATAACCTCAAACCGTCAGCACAGTCCCCAGATTTAAACGTTATCAAAAATTGTCATTTTAGACGCGAGTATCAGGTCCCGGAAAAATGCGGTATTACCAACTATTAAATGTATGTATTAAAACTAGCCTTAATTTTAAATTTACCATTTAAAATTATTAGTGGACTATTTTTAGAAATTAATTTTGTAAATAGTTTACAATTTTTAAGGTGTTCCGCTTTAAGCATATCTATTAAGGAAATAAGCGTTGCTGTTGTGCTCGTAGGCATCTGTTGTCGTCAAATGAAATGAAAAGTCGGGAATCAAAAGAAATATGGGGTAAACCGGTGTATCCACAGTCGAATTTGTTGCGCACACATGTTGTGTTCGTCGAATGTTCGAGTATGGATGGTGGCGCAGTGCTGCCAGACTTTTACCATTAGCTAGATTTTTCACCAAAAGCTAGATTGATGGAAGGATGGTGTTGCCAGATGCCAATTTTCGGATTCTCGAATACGAGGGCTTTTTAAAACTTTTGTTCTCACTTTTTTCAACAAACGAAAATATTGCTGACTTTACAATATTTCTTGATTTTAAAGAACAAATATAATTCAGAATACAATAATCGGTTGTCAGAGCAGCCGAATTGTCCTCGATTTTATAATTCAGAGTAAAATAATTGGCTGCCAGAGGAGTCAAACAACGCGCCAAAGGAAACTACAGACTGGCAACACGATAATACATAAAAAATGACCTTTCCCAAGACTGAAATCTAGCTTTAGTCGATTTTTCCACTTTTCAACACTGAAATGATTGAATAATCGATAACTGACATTTTTTGTTTGTCATCACTAGCCACAGCAGAGTTGCAAGTTGAAGCACATGTCATATACATAAGCAGCGGAACCTGTGAAAAGTAGTTGTGGCGGAGATGGATTTCCCAGTTAAAAATTACGAATAAAATGTATCTTTCCGAATAAAACGTTTAAACTCATAAACTATTTTTATTTAAATTTGCATTACTGACTCTTAATGACAGATTTTAGCATGCCAAATTTAATTATATTAGTTAAAATGTAATGGCGCTCCAGGAGCTTGAAAATGCGGTGCAAATTAGACTCGATATTTGGCCACGCAATTCTGGCATCGGTTAGGTTAAGGAATTCGATCAGACCGATGGCCTTTTGCTCTTCCTCTTCCGAAGACGGATTATAGATTTCTCCAGCAATTCGTTGCTCGAACCAACGAGTATGGATATAACCGGTCGACAGTTGTTTGGATCATTGTCGTTTATACCCGCTATTTCCACCACGAGGTCTATTGTCAAGGTGGAAATTTGTCCATTAAGAATATTTAGTTTCAAAGAGTGCAAAAGTCGTTGTTATATTCCAAAGACAAAGTGACCAAAGGATAAGGCCTATTTTCGGACAGAATGTTAAGATATGGCGGCTGTCCATATTCCTCTTTCGCCTCTATTTCAATTTTGTATTCCGAATTCACGGGGCGCGGTCTAGACTCATGTCCCAGACTACCATACCGCATGCTTCCACCACAGCCTTTCAGACGAGGTGCTTTGCAAGCTCTCCTCACTGGATTTGTGGACCTGTCTGAATCTTCTAAAAACACTGCTTGACCCAGAGAAGAACTCAGAAGAAGACGAAGAAGAAGAAGCCAGAAGACTGGCTACCGTCGGGTATTTGAAAGGACATTTGGCCCCACAACTTGCAATGGTACGGAAGTTACTGCACTTCTTCTTGGCACACGCAGGTTTAATCTACTAATCAGCTACCACCACAGCCTTTCAGACGAGGTGCTTTGCAAGCTCTCCTCACTGGATTTGTGGACCTGTCTTAATGTTCTAAAAACACTGCTTGACCCAAAGAAGAACTCAGAAGAAGAAGAAGTCAGAAGACTGGCTACCGTCGGATATTTGAAAGGACATTTGGCCCCACAACTTGCAATGGTACGGAAGTTACTGCACTTCTTCTTGGCACACGCAGGTTTAATCTACTAATCAGCTACCACCACAGCATTTCAGACGAGGTGCTTTGCAAGCTCTCCTCACTGGATTTGTGGACCTGTCTAAATCTTCTAAAAACACTGCTTGACCCAGAGAAGAACTCAGAAGAAGACGAAGAAGAAGAAGCCAGAAGACTGGCTACCGTCGGATATTTGAAAGGACATTTGGCCCCACAACTTGCAATGGTACGGAAGTTACTGCACTTCTTCTTGGCACACGCAGGTTTAATCTACTAATCAGCTACCACCAAAGCCTTTCAGACGAGGTGCTTTGCAAGCTCTCCTCACTGGATTTGTGGACCTGTCTAAATCTTCTAAAAACACTGCTTGACCCAGAGAAGAACTCAGAAGAAGAAGCCAGAAGACTGGCTACCGTCGGATATTTGAAAGGACATTTGGCCCCACAACTTGCAATGGTACGGAAGTTACTGCACTTCTTCTTGGCACACGCAGGTTTAATCTACTAATCAGCTACTGTCGGATTAATCTTAAATCTCTTGCTTTAAAAGAAAAATTTAAATAAAGTGAAAAATACAAGTATAAATCGGATCTCTCATTTTGCCCTTGTCTTCTTAATTTTCTGATTAAAGTGATTGCAAACACTTGCAAAGCCCTTTTTGGTGACAATTTGTGCCTATATTCACATTTTTGTATTTTGCAATTGAGCCGAAGCTGAAATTTAATTTTTTTTTTGTTCAAGATTAAATATAATAATGGGTTTAGTAAATGTAATTTTTCATTTACCTATAGTAGCTGTGTTAACAAAAAAGTTACATATCTTAGAAGTTGGATTGGAAAGTTTCAAATGTGTTTTTGAGATTCCGATTTCACCATGAACAGTCGCACGAAGATCGGGACATAATTCAGGATAGGCGACATAATCCAAAATATTTATAATGCAGCAAAGAAAAGGTGCAAAGGAGTTGCACTTACTTTCTACTTCCAATGATAGACAGCACAGATGAAATATGTTCAATATGGACAGACAAAGCTTGGGTAATTGTGGTAATGCTTTCCGCTGTTTGGTATGATAACCGTAATAACTATTTCTGTCCGTGCAACAAATCAAGTATGAGCAGGTCACAATGCCCTGAGTTACAAAAATTTAAGTGAGTCGTTGCAGCTTTGAAGGTAGAATTTGGGAATTTACTTATGTCTATGGCTTAGCAGGAAAAATTTGTTCGCCTTTTTAATTTAAGAATAGAAGTTACCAGTTTCTTACAAACTATTGGAAAGAAGGTCGAACTTACATTTATAGAGTCCTGACTATTTACTGAATTCAGCTTTTCGTTCGATCGATGTCCTTGGAAGGTCATTAGAGGAGAGAAATCAATACATACTTTAATGATTCACAGCTATAAAGCTAAAGAGTTCGTGTCATTGTGGCATTTGTCGCCGAACTGTGGTTCTTCAGCGCTGAATTGAAGAAATCTTGGCCTAGACTGCTTACTGATAGAGATGCTCGATCAAGCAAAGCCAAGTACAACACCAAAAGAAGCTTCGATTGGCATTAACAAGCCTATTTGTTAGTGGACTGTACGCCGAGTCTTTCGCAGAATTGGGTTTTCAGCGTTTACTAAGCTAGCCCTATCAATTAAGAATGATGGAGGCGCGTTAAGTTTTGAATTTTTAAGGGATATTAACGTGGACATGGACGAATGCTCCAGAGACTCTGAGGAAAGCTTTATATGCGCAGAACATCATAGTGCATCCAAAATTCAAGGGAAGGGGATTTAAATCCGTGGCGGCCTTTAAAATGTCCATTGCAGATATAGAAATCAATTTTCTTTCAATGCAATCATGGGCTAACTCACCGAACACCGAAAGTTATTTTCATTTGCAATCCATCCTAAATGGACAAACTGCTAAAATAAAAGCTGGTACTTCCACCATTGGGTACATCATTGTTTTTCCTTGGCCGCTCGACGGTTGCAATGACATTGCAGAGGCGTTTGACATTTAGCCTTCCTTGTTAGTCATTGCATTCCAAGTCGACAAGGAATATTGGCATCGAAGTTCTATTTACCTGGACTTGATATTTTTTTTCGGATCGAGCGATAATAAATATACTTTCACTGATAGATTGGAATTTAATACGAGCATACAACTTTACTTTTGTATTCAATACGGTTTGAAAAATAGATTGTCATAACGTTAAAGAGGTCAGATGTTTGTAACGCACAGAAGGAGACGTTTCCGACCCCATAAAGTATATATATTCTTGATCAGCATGAGAAGCAGAGTCGATATAGCCATGTCCGTCGGTGCGTATGCGTTTTACTCAGCCATCTTAGGAGCTAACGGTATGAATGGTTTTGGGGGCTTGTTATTACCCGGGTGAGATAAAGCATGAAAATCTGTGGGATCGGATTACTATATCATATAGCTCTAGAACAAACAGTGGAATAAAATTTACCAATATGATAGTATTTGATATAAAATCTCAGATCCCAAAATTTGAATCCGATCGGACCGAAATAGAACACACGTTACAGTGAATACAAATCGGTTCAAGCGCTGCCGGCAGCACTGCTTGCTGCCTACTACGTCATCATCAAATCAAACAGAGCACATGCATACACACACACACAGACGCAGCGCTACATGAACTGTATGTGTATGCGTGCTGTGCTTTGCTTAGGGAATCATGGAAGAAGAAGAAAAATTTGTAGTAAAAAGAGAAATAATTTGAATGTTTTGTTTGTGTGTTGATGAATTAAGTTGCAGGGAAAGAAATTTCAAAATGTAAAAAAAGGACTGCCAAGGGTATATAAATTTCGGCATTGCCGAAGTTATCTTCTTTGATATTTCAAACTTATGACGCATTAGCCTGACCAAAAACAGACATGGTGCAAAAAAAGATTGGTCGGTATGGCAATGCTAAATATTCACAATTAAATGTCAAGCAAAAATACTCGAATGGTTCGTAAAATTAGGACCACATCGAAATGATTCGAATTTAATTAAAATTAAAATTATACACCTATTAACAACTATGCCGAGTGAGTCAACTATGCCCAGTGAGTCAAAAAGTATTGGCACACTTGAAAAGTCCAACTTCTAAGATCTGTAACTTTTTTGTTAACACATTATTATATTTAATCTTGAACAAAAAAAAATTAAATTTCAGCTTCGGCTCAATTGCAAAATAAAAAAATGTAAATATAGGCACAAATTGTCACCAAAAAGGGCTTTGCAAGTGTTTGCAATCACATTAATCAGAAAATTAAGAAGACAAGGGCAAAATGGCTAGAGGTGCAGAAATTTATTTGGAGATCCGATTTATACTTGTATTTTTCACTTTATTTAAATTTTTCTTTTAAAGCAAGAGATTTAAGATTAATCCGACAGTAGCTGATTAGTAGATTAAACCTGCGTGTGCCAAGAAGAAGTGCAGTAACTTCCGTACCATTGCAAGTTGTGGGGCCAAATGTCCTTTCAAATATCCGACGGTAGCCAGTCTTCTGACTTCTTCTTCTTCTTCTGAGTTCTTCTCTGGGTCAAGCAGTTTTTTAGAAGATTCAGACAGGTCCACAAATCCAGTGAGGAGAGCTTGCAAAGCACCTCGTCTGAAAGGCTGTGGTGGTAGCTGATTAGTAGATTAAACCTGCGTGTGCCAAGAAGAAGTGCAGTAACTTCCGTACCATTGCAAGTTGTGGGGCCAAATGTCCTTTCAAATATCCGACGGTAGCCAGTCTTCTGACTTCTTCTTCTTCTTCTGAGTTCTTCTCTGGGTCAAGCAGTGTTTTTAGAAGATTCAGACAGGTCCACAAATCCAGTGAGGAGAGCTTGCAAAGCACCTCGTCTGAAAGGCTGTGGTGGTAGCTGATTAGTAGATTAAACCTGCGTGTGCCAAGAAGAAGTGCAGTAACTTCCGTACCATTGCAAGTTGTGGGGCCAAATGTCCTTTCAAATATCCGACGGTAGCCAGTCTTCTGGCTTCTTCTTCTTCGTCTTCTTCTGAGTTCTTCTCTGGGTCAAGCAGTGTTTTTAGAAGATTTAGACAGGTCCACAAATCCAGTGAGGAGAGCTTGCAAAGCACATCGTCTGAAAGGCTGTGGTGGTAGCTGATTAGTAGATTAAACCTGCGTGTGCCAAGAAGAAGTGCAGTAACTTCCGTACCATTGCAAGTTGTGGGGCCAAATGTCCTTTCAAATATCCGACGGTAGCCAGTCTTCTGGCTTCTTCTTCTTCGTCTTCTTCTGAGTTCTTCTCTGGGTCAAGCAGTGTTTTTAGAAGATTTAGACAGGTCCACAAATCCAGTGAGGAGAGCTTGCAAAGCACCTCGTCTGAAAGGCTGTGGTGGTAGCTGATTAGTAGATTAAACCTGCGTGTGCCAAGAAGAAGTGCAGTAACTTCCGTACCATTGCAAGTTGTGAAGCCAAATGTCCTTTCAAATATCCGCCGGTAGCCAGTCTTCTGACTTCTTCTTCTTCGTCTTCTTCTGAGTTCTTCTTTGGGTCAAGCAGTGTTTTTAGAACATTAAGACAGGTCCACAAATCCAGTGAGGAGAGCTTGCAAAGCACCTCGTCTGAAAGGCTGTGGTGGAAGCATGCGGTATGGTAGTCTGGGACATGAGTCTAGACCGCACCCCGTGAATTCGGAATACAAAATTGAAATAGAGGCGAAAGAGGAATATGGACAGCCGCCATATCTTAACATTCTGTCCGAAAATAGGCCTTATCCTTTGGTCACTTTGTCTTTGGAATATAACAACGACTTTTGCACTCTTTGAAACTAAATATTCCTAGTGGACAAATTTCCACCTTGACAATAGACCTCGTGGTGGAAATAGCGGGTATAAACGACAATGATTCAAACAACTGTTGACAGGTTATATCCATACTCGTTGGTTCGAGCAACGAATTGCTGGAGAAATCTATAATCCGTGCTCAGAAGAGGAAGAGCAGAAGGCAGCTATATGAGGCCATCCGTCTGATCGAATTCCTTAACCTAACCGAGGCCAGAACTTAGAAAATATTCCCCTTTTTTGGCCTAGGCAACTATTTGATAACTATTCGTGGCAGCAGCCAATGAGGATACCATAGATTGGGTGGCCCGAAACATTTGTGGCCACTATGGAAACTAAATATGCCTAATGGACAAATTTCCACCTTGACCAGTCAGCAGCGGCTATTCAGAATTTGGACAAAATTCGGATTCGAGCCTTTCATTCATTAAAAGTATCATAGATATGTATATACATATATGTATGTACATACATACTTTAACATTGGAACTGCCCCCATAACCTCAAACCGTCAGCACAGTCCCCAGATTTAAACGTTATCAAAAATTGTCATTTTAGACGCGAGTATCAGGTCCCGGAAAAATGCGGTATTACCAACTATTAAATGTACATATGTATTAAAACTAGCCTTAATTTTAAATTTACCATTTAAAATTATTAGTGGACTATTTTTATAAATTAATTTTGTAAATAGTTTACAATTTTTAAGGTGTTCCGCTTTAAGCATATCTATTAAGGAAATAAGCGTTGCTGTTGTGCTCGTAGGCATCTGTTGTCGTCAAATGAAATGAAAAGTCGGGAATCAAAAGAAATATGGGGTAAACCGGTGTATCCACAGTCGAATTTGTTGCGCACACATGTTGTGTTCGTCGAATGTTCGAGTATGGATGGTGGCGCAGTGCTGCCAGACTTTTACCATTAGCTAGATTTTTCACCAAAAGCTAGATTGAAGGAAGGATGGTGTTGCCAGATGCCAATTTTCGGATTCTCGAATACGAGGGCTTTTTAAAACTTTTGTTCTCACTTTTTTTCAACAAACGAAAATATTGCTGACTTTACAATATTTCTTGATTTTAAAGAACAAATATAATTCAGAATACAATAATCGGTTGTCAGAGCAGCCGAATTGTCCTCGATTTTATAATTCAGAGTAAAATAATTGGCTGCCAGAGGAGTCAAACAACGCGCCAAAGGAAACTACAGACTGGCAACACGATAATACATAAAAAATGACCTTTCCCAAGACTGAAATCTAGCTTTAGTCGATTTTTCCACTTTTCAACACTGAAATGATTGAATAATCGATAACTGACATTTTTTGTTTGTCATCACTAGCCACAGCAGAGTTGCAAGTTGAAGCACATGTCATATACATAAGCAGCGGAACCTGTGAAAAGTAGTTGTGGCGGAGATGGATTTCCCAGTTAAAAATTACGAATAAAATGTATCTTTCCGAATAAAACGTTTAAACTCATAAACTATTTTTATTTAAATTTGCATTACTGACTCTTAATGACAGATTTTAGCATGCCAAATTTAATTATATTAGTTAAAATGTAATGGCGCTCCAGGAGCTTGAAAATGCGGTGCAAATTAGACTCGATATTTGGCCACGCAATTCTGGCATCGGTTAGGTTAAGGAATTCGATCAGACCGATGGCCTTTTGCTCTTCCTCTTCCGAAGACGGATTATAGATTTCTCCAGCAATTCGTTGCTCGAACCAACGAGTATGGATATAACCTGTCAACAGTTGTTTGAATCATTGTCGTTTATACCCGCTATTTCCACCACGAGGTCTATTGTCAAGGTGGAAATTTGTCCACTAGGAATATTTAGTTTCAAAGAGTGCAAAAGTCGTTGTTATATTCCAAAGACAAAGTGACCAAAGGATAAGGCCTATTTTCGGACAGAATGTTAAGATATGGCGGCTGTCCATATTCCTCTTTCGCCTCTATTTCAATTTTGTATTCCGAATTCACGGGGCGCGGTCTAGACTCATGTCCCAGACTACCATACCGCATGCTTCCACCACAGCCTTTCAGACGAGGTGCTTTGCAAGCTCTCCTCACTGGATTTGTGGACCTGTCTGAATCTTCTAAAAACACTGCTTGACCCAAAGAAGAACTCAGAAGAAGACGAAGAAGAAGAAGTCAGAAGACTGGCTACCTTTCGGATATTTGAAAGGACATTTGGCCCCACAACTTGCAATGGTACGGAAGTTACTGCACTTCTTCTTGGCACACGCAGGTTTAATCTACTAATCAGCTACCACCACAGCCTTTCAGACGAGGTGCTTTGCAAGCTCTCCTCACTGGATTTGTGGACCTGTCTAAATCTTCTAAAAACACTGCTTGACCCAAAGAAGACGAAGAAGTCAGAAGACTGGCTACCGTCGGATATTTGAAAGGACATTTGGCCCCACAACTTGCAATGGTACGGAAGTTACTGCACTTCTTCTTGGCACACGCAGGTCTAATCTACTAATCAGCTACCACCACAGCCTTTCAGACGAGGTGCTTTGCAAGCTCTCCTCACTGGATTTGTGGACCTGTCTAAATCTTCTAAAAACACTGCTTGACCCAGAGAAGAACTCAGAAGAAGAAGAAGAAGCCAGAAGACTGGCTACCGTCGGATATTTGAAAGGACATTTGGCCCCACAACTTGCAATGGTACGGAAGTTACTGCACTTCTTCTTGGCACACGCAGGTTTAATCTACTAATCAGCTACCACCACAGCCTTTCAGACGAGGTGCTTTGCAAGCTCTCCTCACTGGATTTGTGGACCTGTCTAAATCTTCTAAAAACACTGCTTGACCCAGAGAGGAACTCAGAAGAAGAAGAAGAAGCCAGAAGACTGGCTACCGTCGGATATTTGAAAGGACATTTGGCCCCACAACTTGCAATGGTACGGAAGTTACTGCACTTCTTCTTGGCACACGCAGGTTTAATCTACTAATCAGCTACCACCACAGCCTTTCAGACGAGGTGCTTTGCAAGCTCTCCTCACTGGATTTGTGGACCTGTCTAAATCTTCTAAAAACACTGCTTGACCCAGAGAGGAACTCAGAAGAAGAAGAAGAAGCCAGAAGACTGGCTACCGTCGGATATTTGAAAGGACATTTGGCCCCACAACTTGCAATGGTACGGAAGTTACTGCACTTCTTCTTGGCACACGCAGGTTTAATCTACTAATCAGCTACTGTCGGATTAATCTTAAATCTCTTGCTTTAAAAGAAAAATTTAAATAAAGTGAAAAATACAAGTATAAATCGGATCTCCAAATAAATTTCTGCACCTCTAGCCATTTTGCCCTTGTCTTCTTAATTTTCTGATTAATGTGATTGCAAACACTTGCAAAGCCCTTTTTGGTGACAATTTGTGCCTATATTTACATTTTTTTATTTTGCAATTGAGCCGAAGCTGAAATTTAATTTTTTTTTTTGTTCAAGATTAAATATAATAATGTGTTAACAAAAAAAGTTACAGATCTTAGAAGTTGGACTTTTCAAGTGTGCCAATACTTTTTGACTCACTGGGCATAGTTGACTCACTCGGCATAGTTGTTAATAGGTGTATAATTTTAATTTTAATTAAATTCGAATCATTTCGATGTGGTCCTAATTTTACGAACCATTCGAGTATTTTTGCTTGACATTTAATTGTGAATATTTAGCATTGCCATACCGACCAATCTTTTTTTTGCACCATGTTTGTTTTTGGTCAGGCTAATGCGTCATAAGTTTGAAATATCAAAGAAGATAACTTCGGCAATGCCGAAATTTATATACCCTTGCAGTCCTTGGCAGTCCTTTTTTACATTTTGAAATTTCTTTCCCTGCAACTTAATTCATCAACACACAAACAAAACATTCAAATTATTTCTCTTTTTACTACAAATTTTTCTTCTTCTTCCATGATTCCCTAAGCAAAGCACAGCACGCATACACATACAGTTCATGTAGCGCTGCGTCTGTGTGTGTGTGTATGCATGTGCTCTGTTTGATTTGATGATGACGTAGTAGGCAGCAAGCAGCGCTGCCGGCAGCGCTTGAACCGATTTGTATTCACTGTAACGTGTGTTCTATTTCGGTCCGATCGGATTCAAATTTTGGGATCTGAGATTTTATATCAAATACTATCATATTGGTAAATTTTATTCCACTGTTTGTTCTAGAGCTATATGATATAGTAATCCGATCCCACAGATTTTCATACTTTATCTCACCCGGGTAATAACAAGCCCCCAAAACCATTCATACCGTTAGCTCCTAAGATGGCTGAGTAAAACGCATACGCACCGACGGACATGGCTATATCGACTCTGCTTCTCATGCTGATCAAGAATATATATACTTTATGGGGTCGGAAACGTCTCCTTCTGTGCGTTACAAACATCTGACCTCTTTAACGTTATGACAATCTATTTTTCAAACCGTATTGAATACAAAAGTAAAGTTGTATGCTCGTATTAAATTCCAATCTATCAGTGAAAGTATATTTATTATCGCTCGATCCGAAAAAAAATATCAAGTCCAGGTAAATAGAACTTCGATGCCAATATTCCTTGTCGACTTGGAATGCAATGACTAACAAGGAAGGCTAAATGTCAAACGCCTCTGCAATGTCATTGCAACCGTCGAGCGGCCAAGGAAAAACAATGATGTACCCAATGGTGGAAGTACCAGCTTTTATTTTAGCAGTTTGTCCATTTAGGATGGATTGCAAATGAAAATAACTTTCGGTGTTCGGTGAGTTAGCCCATGATTGCATTGAAAGAAAATTGATTTCTATATCTGCAATGGACATTTTAAAGGCCGCCACGGATTTAAATCCCCTTCCCTTGAATTTTGGATGCACTATGATGTTCTGCGCATATAAAGCTTTCCTCAGAGTCTCTGGAGCATTCGTCCATGTCCACGTTAATATCCCTTAAAAATTCAAAACTTAACGCGCCTCCATCATTCTGAATTGATAGGGCTAGCTTAGTAAACGCTGAAAACCCAATTCTGCGAAAGACTCGGCGTACAGTCCACTAACAAATAGGCTTGTTAATGCCAATCGAAGCTTCTTTTGGTGTTGTACTTGGCTTTGCTTGATCGAGCATCTCTATCAGTAAGCAGTCTAGGCCAAGATTTCTTCAATTCAGCGCTGAAGAACCACAGTTCGGCGACAAATGCCACAATGACACGAACTCTTTAGCTTTATAGCTGTGAATCATTAAAGTATGTATTGATTTCTCTCCTCTAATGACCTTCCAAGGACATCGATCGAACGAAAAGCTGAATTCAGTAAATAGTCAGGACTCTATAAATGTAAGTTCGACCTTCTTTCCAATAGTTTGTAAGAAACTGGTAACTTCTATTCTTAAATTAAAAAGGCGAACAAATTTTTCCTGCTAAGCCATAGACATAAGTAAATTCCCAAATTCTACCTTCAAAGCTGCAACGACTCACTTAAATTTTTGTAACTCAGGGCATTGTGACCTGCTCATACTTGATTTGTTGCACGGACAGAAATAGTTATTACGGTTATCATACCAAACAGCGGAAAGCATTACCACAATTACCCAAGCTTTGTCTGTCCATATTGAACATATTTCATCTGTGCTGTCTATCATTGGAAGTAGAAAGTAAGTGCAACTCCTTTGCACCTTTTCTTTGCTGCATTAGAAATATTTTGGATTATGTCGCCTATCCTGAATTATGTCCCGATCTTCGTGCGACTGTTCATGGTGAAATCGGAATCTCAAAAACACATTTGAAACTTTCCAATCCAACTTCTAAGATATGTAACTTTTTTGTTAACACAGCTACTATAGGTAAATGAAAAATTACATTTACTAAACCCATTATTATATTTAATCTTGAACAAAAAAAAATTAAATTTCAGCTTCGGCTCAATTGCAAAATACAAAAATGTGAATATAGGCACAAATTGTCACCAAAAAGGGCTTTGCAAGTGTTTGCAATCACTTTAATCAGAAAATTAAGAAGACAAGGGCAAAATGAGAGATCCGATTTATACTTGTATTTTTCACTTTATTTAAATTTTTCTTTTAAAGCAAGAGATTTAAGATTAATCCGACAGTAGCTGATTAGTAGATTAAACCTGCGTGTGCCAAGAAGAAGTGCAGTAACTTCCGTACCATTGCAAGTTGTGGGGCCAAATGTCCTTTCAAATATCCGACGGTAGCCAGTCTTCTGACTTCTTCTTCTTCGTCTTCTTCTGAGTTCTTCTTTGGGTCAAGCAGTGTTTTTAGAAGATTCAGACAGGTCCACAAATCCAGTGAGGAGAGCTTGCAAAGCACCTCGTCTGAAAGGCTGTGGTGGAAGCATGCGGTATGGTAGTCTGGGACATGAGTCTAGACCGCGCCCCGTGAATTCGGAATACAAAATTTAAATAGAGGCGAAAGAGGAAAATGGACAGCGGCCCTTAACATTCTGTCCGAAAATAGGCCTTATCCTTTGGTCACTTTGTCTTTGGAATATAACAACGACTTTTGCACTCTTTGAAACTAAATATTCCTAGTGGACAAATTTCCACTTTGACAATAGACCTCGTGGTGGAAATAGCGGGTATAAACGACAATGATTCAAACAACTGTTGACAGGTTATATCCATACTCGTTGGTTCGAGCAACGAATTGCTGGAGAAATCTATAATCCGTGCTCAGAAGAGGAAGAGCAGAAGGCAGCTATATGAGGCCATCCGTCTGATCGAATTCCTTAACCTAACCGAGGCCAGAACTTAGAAAATATTCCCCTTTTTTGGCCTAGGCAACTATTTGATAACTATTCGTGGCAGCAGCCAATGAGGATACCATAGATTGGGTGGCCCGAAACATTTGTGGCCACTATGGAAACTAAATATGCCTAATGGACAAATTTCCACCTTGACCAGTCAGCAGCGGCTATTCAGAATTTGGACAAAATTCGGATTCGAGCCTTTCATTCATTAAAAGTATCATAGATATGTATATACATATATGTATGTACATACATACTTTAACATTGGAACTGCCCCCATAACCTCAAACCGTCAGCACAGTCCCCAGATTTAAACGTTATCAAAAATTGTCATTTTAGACGCGAGTATCAGGTCCCGGAAAAATGCGGTATTACCAACTATTAAATGTATGTATTAAAACTAGCCTTAATTTTAAATTTACCATTTAAAATTATTAGTGGACTATTTTTAGAAATTAATTTTGTAAATAGTTTACAATTTTTAAGGTGTTCCGCTTTAAGCATATCTATTAAGGAAATAAGCGTTGCTGTTGTGCTCGTAGGCATCTGTTGTCGTCAAATGAAATGAAAAGTCGGGAATCAAAAGAAATATGGGGTAAACCGGTGTATCCACAGTCGAATTTGTTGCGCACACATGTTGTGTTCGTCGAATGTTCGAGTATGGATGGTGGCGCAGTGCTGCCAGACTTTTACCATTAGCTAGATTTTTCACCAAAAGCTAGATTGATGGAAGGATGGTGTTGCCAGATGCCAATTTTCGGATTCTCGAATACGAGGGCTTTTTAAAACTTTTGTTCTCACTTTTTTCAACAAACGAAAATATTGCTGACTTTACAATATTTCTTGATTTTAAAGAACAAATATAATTCAGAATACAATAATCGGTTGTCAGAGCAGCCGAATTGTCCTCGATTTTATAATTCAGAGTAAAATAATTGGCTGCCAGAGGAGTCAAACAACGCGCCAAAGGAAACTACAGACTGGCAACACGATAATACATAAAAAATGACCTTTCCCAAGACTGAAATCTAGCTTTAGTCGATTTTTCCACTTTTCAACACTGAAATGATTGAATAATCGATAACTGACATTTTTTGTTTGTCATCACTAGCCACAGCAGAGTTGCAAGTTGAAGCACATGTCATATACATAAGCAGCGGAACCTGTGAAAAGTAGTTGTGGCGGAGATGGATTTCCCAGTTAAAAATTACGAATAAAATGTATCTTTCCGAATAAAACGTTTAAACTCATAAACTATTTTTATTTAAATTTGCATTACTGACTCTTAATGACAGATTTTAGCATGCCAAATTTAATTATATTAGTTAAAATGTAATGGCGCTCCAGGAGCTTGAAAATGCGGTGCAAATTAGACTCGATATTTGGCCACGCAATTCTGGCATCGGTTAGGTTAAGGAATTCGATCAGACCGATGGCCTTTTGCTCTTCCTCTTCCGAAGACGGATTATAGATTTCTCCACCGATTCATTGCTCAAACTAACGAGTATGGATATAACCGGTCGACAGTTGTTTGGATCATTGTCGTTTATACCCGCTATTTCCACCACGAGGTCTATTGTCAAGGTGGAAATTTGTCCATTAAGAATATTTAGTTTCAAAGAGTGCAAAAGTCGTTGTTATATTCCAAAGACAAAGTGACCAAAGGATAAGGCCTATTTTCGGACAGAATGTTAAGATATGGCGGCTGTCCATATTCCTCTTTCGCCTCTATTTCAATTTTGTATTCCGAATTCACGGGGCGCGGTCTAGACTCATGTCCCAGACTACCATACCGCATGCTTCCACCACAGCCTTTCAGACGAGGTGCTTTGCAAGCTCTCCTCACTGGATTTGTGGACCTGTCTGAATCTTCTAAAAACACTGCTTGACCCAAAGAAGAACTCAGAAGAAGACGAAGAAGAAGAAGTCAGAAGACTGGCTACCTTTCGGATATTTGAAAGGACATTTGGCCCCACAACTTGCAATGGTACGGAAGTTACTGCACTTCTTCTTGGCACACGCAGGTTTAATCTACTAATCAGCTACCACCACAGCCTTTCAGACGAGGTGCTTTGCAAGCTCTCCTCACTGGATTTGTGGACCTGTCTTAATGTTCTAAAAACACTGCTTGACCCAAAGAAGAACTCAGAAGAAGACGAAGAAGAAGAAGCCAGAAGAGTGGCTACCGTCGGATATTTGAAAGGACATTTGGCCCCACAACTTGCAATGGTACGGAAGTTACTGCAGGAAGTTCTTCTTGGCACACGCAGGTTTAATCTACTAATCAGCTACTGTCGGATTAATCTTAAATCTCTTGCTTTAAAAGAAAAATTTAAATAAAGTGAAAAATACAAGTATAAATCGGATCTCCAAATAAATTTCTGCACCTCTAGCCATTTTGCCCTTGTCTTCTTAATTTTCTGATTAAAGTGATTGCAAACACTTGCAAAGCCCTTTTTGGTGACAATTTGTGCCTATATTTACATTTTTTATTTTGCAATTGAGCCGAAGCTGAAATTTAATTTTTTTTGTTCAAGATTAAATATAATAATGTGTTAACAAAAAAGTTACAGATCTTAGAAGTTGGACTTTTCAAGTGTGCCAATACTTTTTGACTCACTGGGCATAGTTGACTCACTCGGCATAGTTGTTAATAGGTGTATAATTTTAATTTTAATTAAATTCGAATCATTTCGATGTGGTCCTAATTTTACGAACCATTCGAGTATTTTTGCTTGACATTTAATTGTGAATATTTAGCATTGCCATACCGACCAATCTTTTTTTGCACCATGTTTGTTTTTGGTCAGGCTAATGCGTCATAAGTTTGAAATATCAAAGAAGATAACTTCGGCAATGCCGAAATTTATATACCCTTGGCAGTCCTTTTTTTACATTTTGAAATTTCTTTCCCTGCAACTTAATTCATCAACACACAAACAAAACATTCAAATTATTTCTCTTTTTACTACAAATTTTTCTTCTTCTTCCATGATTCCCTAAGCAAAGCACAACACGCATACACATACAGTTCGTGTAGCGCTGCGTCTGTGTGTGTGTATGCATGTGCTCTCCCTTCAGTACCGGTCGCCGCAAGTTCCTCTGAAAATCCGAGGCAATTTGTGAGATGTCGCCTCGGATTTTCAGGGGACAAGCCATACAAATTTGCGGAGACATTTAGCATTCCATGTCCTAGCGCCTCGGACATTCTATCGATTTTTCGGCGACAGATCGCCGAAAATTCCCCTGAAGACGCGAATAACAAAGTCGCTCGTGCGATCAACGGAACTTGCGGCGACATTTCGCCGGAATGTCTGCGCAAAATGGTGGTTGTTTTTTCAATCGAAGTTGCGGCGACATGTCGACACAATGTCCCAGCAAAATTATATCTCGGATTTACAATCGAATTTGCGGCGACATGTCGCATTTTCCCAAAAAATAAATAAAACGTTGATTTAATTTAGATTTTTAACATGCATTAGTTTTTATTTAATAACATATTTACTTACATATATTTATTTTATTTCTATTTCTGTAAGATATTAAATTAAGTTTAACTATTATTATGTTTACATTTTTCTCACTTTTTTATTGTTTTGCTTGATGTATTATTATTTTGCATGCTCATCCGAATGTTGAAATGCATTATAATTAGGTCATAAGGATCAGATTCAAAGGAATTTGATAGCAAATTTATTTTTCCATTTGTCAACAAACATTTTTTGAAGTGTACTTTTGACATGTGGACTTGCCGAAAATACTCGAGCATTTTCAGTGTTTGTGAGACGGCGGCGCTGCGGCAGAGTTAGGCCCTAGTCCGGGGAATGGGCCGTGCGGACCACTGATCTACTTCTTCGATTTGCTATCGTTTTCTTTTTAGCGTACCTCCAAACAAGTAATTCACATTATTTGCACGCGGGAGAACCTTAAAGCTGTCATGTATCTGCAGACTTGGTTAACACGGGGAGAATTTCCGAGGGCTCTGGATCGGAATAAAGAAAGTCAGTGCAACACAGGGAAATCTGCGGTGTGGAAATAATTTTAAAACTCTGAATCCTACTCCAGTAAAGAAACCGCCTAAGTAAAGCTAAAAGCTTCCTTGGTAAACACAAGTTTGATAAATTATGGTGTTATCAGATTGCATTTATTTTTAATCCTATTGAAATAAATCTGAATGGGCATATTTAATTTTTGTAGACCATTTGTTTTTTTCGTGAATTCGAAAATATTCTGTTGCTAATTAGTTTCGAGTTTTAAAATAGAACTTAAAATGATTAAAGTATGTTTTATTTTGAGAAGATCTATTTGTCTTGTCTGTTTCTTAAGGAATTAATACCATAATGTTTAATTATAAACTAGTTTCAGATCAATAGACTATAATAAGTTGCAGTCGTGCAGAGATCAGAGAGCAGGATGATCGAAACTCCGATGGAACTGCTCAAACTTCAATACAAAAGATCGATTTCCCCGATCTCCCCTAGAATCTACAGCTATATCCGCTCTATAATATAGATCGAAAGGGACTTACCACTTTGCCAAATTAAAGAAGTCATCTAATTGACCATAATGATGCCGAGATTAAGTCTACTTGAGGGAAGAAATGCTTAAAAATTTTAATGACATTGCGATATATCAATTTTGAATTGTTAGAACAACTGTACATTAATATTTATGTCTAACGAATTAGCGGTCCAATTAAAATTAATCGCTGTGAGGGGAGTTTTTTCGTTCGGTCCCTTAGAATGAATTCAATTTACTATTCGAGATGTATTTTGACAGCTTACGTAAATTGTAATTGCATGTAAATGCTGCGTAATTTCGATTTTATGTGCATTTCAAATTAGTTCTCTGAAAAATCATCTCAGTATAGTTAGTATACAGTTTGCCCGGTTTGGTACAGTTTGCTCCCCTTTTTGCGACAATGCGATAAGTGGCTAACTGTGACTAATTCCCTATCTCTATCTCTATAAATAATATGTTAAATACAAATCTATATACATACAAACATATCTAGTATTTTGCCATTGATGATGTATTTGTTGTTGCCATTTGACTGACCTAAGCCTTGGGCCCATTTTGTTGTCTAGGTTGCAAAATTGTTCATCTCAATTCGGAATATTGCCATACATATACATAAATATCTACATATGTATATTGTTTTTGTTCAGGTGATTTCTAGCTTATAATTAACTTTGACTTATCAATATCAGTTAAAGATTGAGATGAGAAAATCATATTTACATATAATATCTATATATACATACATATTGAGAAACGGGTTTTCTCGCGACATGCACTTCCACTTCCACATCCAAATCCACCTCCACTCTACGCTCTAGCACCTGACACACTGCACACCTCGAATTTGCAAGCAACCCCACGCCCATCTCCATCTCCAAGCGAGCCCCATCTCGGTTAGACCAAGCAATTAACACTGAATTACAAACTGGTTAACAACAACAACAAACAAACGGAATCGGGAATCGGAATTGGATAATAAAATGGGCCGACCTGCCGGTATCTAGCTTTAGTTGGACTAAACTATTCAAACGATCAAGATAGCAACTGCTCCGGCATCAAATCCAATCCTTTTGAAAATGAAGCTATTCGTAAGTAGTTCGAAAGGGAATTGGAGAATCAGTAACCGAAAGTTCGATCTGTTTTTGTGAAACTGATAAATTTATAGCTAAAGGATCTATCCATCTTTCTTTTGTAGATTCTATTCCTTGCTTTGTTTGCTCTGAGCCAAGCTGCTCCGGCCCCTGAAGCCTTCAGCCATGGCCTTGCCCATTTAAGTCGACAGAAACGTGACGAACAAGCTCCAGTCACATCCTCCAGTGAGATTGGTAAAGCCGCAGAGGCACATCTCCCTGTTGACGCAGACAAGCTGCTGCAAGATTCCCAAGCCAAAACTACTGGACCCACATCAAAGCCTAAACGTGAAGCCCATCATGAGGAAGGACATGATGATGTCACGTTGGTGGCCAAGACACTTGAGGGACGCGACGAGGAGCCAAAGACACAAGATTCCCAAGCCAAAACTACTGGACCAACTAGTGCTCCAAAGCCTAAACGTGAAGCCCATCATGAGGAAGGACATGAAGTCAAGCAGGAGCCAAAGACACCCGAGGAGACCCCCGTACTAGCTGCTGTTCCAGCCGTTGCTCCCTCTGTTGCTCCCGTTACCAAAGTCAAACGTGAAGCTACCGAACCACCTCCAGTTAAGCCCGCCAGTGTGATAGCAGCCGAAAAACTGGCCCATAATCCACATCGTCAATTAGAAACTCCAACTCCATTGCCTGAATTGGGTGAACCCAGTAAGCAGCAACAAAAACGTGCAGCGGATCATGAGGAAGGCCATCATGACGACGAAGAGAAGGCTAAGAAGGGTGAGGACAAGGAGGAGCATGAAGAGCATCGTCATCAGCGTGATATTCCGGTGCCTACTGAGGTCAAGACAACCAATGCACCGGCAACAACCAAAGCCACAGACGAGGCTAGCAGTACTTCGGCTTTCCCACTCCGTCATCGTCCCAAGCCAGTGGCTGAGCTCTTCCACCAACAGGAAAAGTCCGCAACCACAAAACCCACAGCTGCCAACTCAAGTTCCGAGGAAAGCAGCGAGTAGGCCCCTAGACGAACCAACTTTCGGCAGCTTACGCAAGCGCCATTTCACCCTTACTCTAATCCTCTAATTAACGTGATCACGTTTTCCAATATGAACAAATCCGTTAAGCAACATCAATTAATGAAATAAATATTATGTAAATATATAAACCAGAAAAGAAACTGAAGAAACTTTATTGCTAACCCCATTTAATTGTTTAAACTATCAACCATCTCAGAGCCCCTCTCTTGACAAAAGTAGTCATCGGAATTGAAAATTGGCACCGCTTGGAACTCCCCATCTAGTAAGTTGCTCTTGGGCAGTTGACTCGATTGAGAGCCATCCGCAGTGCCTGCCAATTTGGCTTTAAGGGGTTTCAAAAGCAATCCCTTTAGACTATAGTCGGTTACATTCAACTCCTGCTCCGCAACATCAACAGAATGTTCCACCAAATTGAGATTTGCCTGTACTTGTCCGACCATAAGCTCCAAATTGTCTATGCGGGTTTGAAGTTGTTGGAAATTCTCGCCAAAGTTTAATATGCTGCAAACATGATTGGCCATAATGCCATTGGACTCGGCACGAACCTGATTGGTGGTGGAAGAGGAGGAGCAGCAACAGGTAAAGTGCAGTAAATACAATAAACTTCATATGACTTACAGAAGCCAATAGGGATTCAAATTCGTCCAGACGGGCTAACATATCCTCTATGTTGGTGCACAGTGGGTTAATCTCCCTCTCCAAGTCGGCACTACGCAATATTTTGGCATAGTCCTGTCCTAACGCCTCCATACTTGAGAGCGACGGCATAATTATTGTTTACTAATTGTTTACCTTTTCGACATTCTAAAAGCTGTAATCATTTGATACAGCTGTCAGAAATTTAACAGCATCATTTGGGAGTCTGTTAAACTGTTACAGTATCAATTGGGAGTCTTGATATTCCAAGTTGGCAGCGCTTTAGCAAAATAGGGGCAAACATTGGTAATCCCACTATTCACCCTATATATCATCCCGGTGTTTAATTTTGAAGGGCCTGAATTTTTTTATTATTGATTTTGAGAATTCGCTAATTTACTTATTTTTTTGTGCAAAATTTGAAATTGTTTTGTGCTGCTTACCAAGATGAGCAACTACCGTGGCATAGGAGGTGGAGGATACCCGTATCGTAAGCCGAAGACGGCTAACCCAGGCAACAATATGAATGCAGTGCCGCCGCCACCGATGTTAAGCGGTGGCTACCGTGGGGGTGGAGGAGGTTTGTTGTTGTTGTAGAAATCATGCCCATGGCTGTTAAATTATGAATTAAACCCCCATTAAAGGAGCAGGAGGAAGATCTGCAGCAGGCAGAGGAGGTAGCGGCCCTGCTGCCGGCACATCCAAGTACGGCTATTCCACACTGGACTCCATTAGCCAATACACAAATTCAACGAATTATGTGGGAAAACGCAAGCAGCACACGGATGATGACTATTTCGATGATGACGATGAGCCAGCACAGCAACATCCGAGCAGGCAGCCTCAGCGCGAGGAACTGGCGTATATACCAGCGCCTGGATCACCAGGATCACCGCCACATCGGCTAAACCACCATGACGATGATGATGATGATAATGATAATGGGAATAGGCATAATAATGATGATGACGACGATGACGAGGATCCGCTAGAACAATTCATGGCTGGAATTCAACAGCAAGTGGAAAAGGAGAAGAAGCAACAGGAGCAACCACAGCAGCATCAAAAGCAATCGACCACGAAGCGCACGGACATTGACGATGAGGATGATGAGGAGAGCTATTATCGCTACATGGAGGCGAATCCCCTTAAATCGGCAGCAAACGATGATGGCTCCGATCAGGAATTGGAATACGATGAGGATGGAAATCCTATAGCGCCACCAAAAAAAAAGGATATCGATCCATTGCCCATGATATATCACTCGGAAATCGAATATGAACCATTCGAGAAAAACTTCTATGTGGAGCATGAAGAGATCTCCGCTCTCAGCGACGAGCAGGTGAGGGAATTAAGGAACACGCTGGGAGTCAAAGTGTCAGGACCGTCGCCCCCAAACCGGTGACCTCGTTTGGCCATTTCGGTTTCGATGATCAGCTGATCAAGGCGGTGCGCAAAGCAGAATACACTCAACCCACCTCCATACAAGCGCAGGCCGTGCCCTGCGCCTTGGCCGGCAGAGATATCATTGGAATAGCCAAAACGGGATCAGGCAAAACGGCAGCCTTTATCTGGCCACTGTTGATGCATCTGATGGATCAGCGAGAGCTGAAAGCAGGCGAAGGACCTATCGGCCTGATCCTAGCACCCACGCGCGAGCTTTCCCTACAAATCTACAACGAGGCGAAACGTTTTGGAAAGGTCTATAATCTTCGGGTGGTTTGCTGCTACGGCGGCGGATCCAAATGGGAGCAAAGCAAAGCTCTGGAGCAGGGCGCTGAGATTATAGTGGCCACACCGGGTCGGATGATCGATATGGTCAAAATGAAGGCCACAAATTTGAGGCGAGTTACTTTCCTAGTCCTGGATGAGGCGGATCGAATGTTTCACATGGGCTTCGAGCCCCAAGTGCGTTCCATTTGCCAACATGTTCGGCCGGATCGTCAAACGCTGTTTTTTTCGGCCACCTTTAAGCGACGCATTGAACGTCTGGCCCGTGACGTGCTAACCGATCCCATACGAATCGTTCAGGGTGAACTCAACGAGGCCAATCAAGATGTTACTCAAGCGGTTTATGTCCTGCCCAATCCCCAGCAGAAATGGAATTGGCTACTCTGTCATTTGGTTAAATTCCTAGCGGAGGGCAGTTGCCTCATTTTTGTGACCAAAAAAAGCCGATGCCGAAACAGTGGCCCATCAGCTGTTGGTTAAGGAATACAATTGCCTCCTGCTGCACGGTGACATGGATCAGGCGGATAGGAATAAGGTGATTATGCAATTCAAACGAAAAGAATGCGACATCTTAATAGCCACCGATGTGGCTGCCAGAGGTTTGGATATACCACATATACGAAATGTGGTCAATTATGATATAGCCCGAGACATTGATACCCACACCCATCGCATCGGACGCACGGGTCGTGCTGGTGAGAAGGGCAATGCTCATACATTGGTAACTGAGAAGGATAAGGAATTCGCCGGTCACTTGGTACGCAATCTCGAGGGAGCGGATCAGCCAGTGCCCAGCGATTTACTCGAATTGGCAATGAAATCCTCATGGTTTAGGAGTTCACGCTTCAAACAGGGTAAGGGCAAAAAAGGTAACGCCAACTCACGTGGGCTTGGGCTATCGGGAGCGCGGTGGAGGCAATCCTTCCAATCCATTCGCTTCTGCCCCCCAATCATCGTCATCATCATCATCAGCATCGTCATCGTCATCAGCATTGGGCACGACCACACCTTCCTCTTCGGGTGCTATCAGCAAATCAGGTGGACCAGCTACAGATCGATATTCGGCAATGCGGGAAGCCTTCCGTTCCCAATATACCAACCAGTTTCGTGCCTCCAGCGATCGGACTTGGGAGCAAACTTTGCCAGAAACGGGGGCCTTTGTTGCCCCCCCTGCCCCCACCGCCTCCACCATCATCTTTATCATCATCGTTACCTCCGTCGGCTGGAAATCAGTGCTCATCGTCATCATCGTCTTCGCAGGATTCAAAGCGTGCCAAGAAAAGTCGTTGGAATTAAATTTCATTTAACTAACTCCGAACTAAACATTTTTCAATTTATTTTGCACTGTCTATTCAATTTTAAAATCAATTTTAATTCTACAAGAAATACTTATACTTTCGCAATAATTGAAATTGTTTTTTTTTTTTTTGTTCAAGTTCAATGAAGTTTCTATTACGTCCATAACGAAGTGAAAATTTGTTGTTATTTTTCACCATTTGTTCTCCATTCCGAGAAGTCGAAACAAAATGTAATAATAATCAATCTTACTCCAAGCCTGACATAACCAAGGACTCTTTTTCGTACACCGTTGTTAATACCCTACATGGGTCTGGCCCCATCAGTTTGTCTCGTTAGTTTTGGAATGCTTTAAACTAACTACAAAGCAATCCGAAACCCAAAAGGTTCTGTGGATTGTTTAATTTTAGTTAAGGAAGTTGTAGAAATATCCTACGGCAGAAGCTACGGAGTGAAAGAGATGGACTTGGTCTTGTTTTAAGCAATACTTAGCCAATTTTAATCGACGATAAATGACTTCCTTTTGCTTTCAACTTTTAATGCATTTGAGAATCACAAGAGTCAATAATAGGTAAAGGATGAGAAAAAGCAAGTAAAATCAATATGTTTCCATACATTTTGTGTGGAGATCATACCCAGGTGTGCAAAGTAAATTCAAATTCTGATATTCATCCTATTCCAGGACCATTTTCAAGTAGCTAACTAAAACTACAAGTCGCTAGCTATAGTAGAAGAATGCTTAAACCGCGTCCAAAGTCGAAAAAGGTCCGACCAGATCAAAATAATTTGATTAACCAAAGTTCATTTTACTTCGCTTGTCCGTCCTGTTTTAGAGCATGGATCTTGCATTTGGTGCGACTCGCACCATTTTAGACTTGAATCCGTTCAAAAGCAGTTTTTGCTATTTGCTCTTCGTGGTTTAAGCTGGTATCGCAATGTCAATTTGCCTTCGTATTCTAGTAGATTTCCTCAGTCGGTCGGGTGGGAGGTAGGTAGTTATCTGCTTGGGCTCGCGCGTTTGTCCTGATGTCGTAGGGGCCACTTGAACGTACTGCGCATAGTATCGTCAACGTCCTCCATTAAAGATCTCATCACCAGATCAACTTCCATTCCTTTCCTGCTCTGGAAGCACTCTTATTCCGTGTTGATTTCCTACGTTTCTTTGCACTATTAAGAAATCCCATCCAAGTTACTATTCAAGAATCATATAAAGTTGAATTTTTCAAAGACTCAAATTAAGAAGGGCATCTGTCAGTCGAACTTAAAAACATGACACAACCGAAATGGCTTCGTTTTGGAGTCGTAATTCTGTAACGAATTCCCAGATCCCAGATCCCTGGTGTCTTTCTATTTCAGGACTAAGTGGGCCAATCAGACTTGTTAGATCTATGGAGTAAGTTTATTCTAGATTTCCATAAGAAGTCGATAAAACTTTTCATTATATATAATTATATATATATACATAACTATAACTAAGTTAAGGTACAAAAATGGGATGACAACGACATAAAAGCAGCCATAAAAATGAATGGTCAGTCGAAAGGAAAGAGAAATTCTTCATGAAAATAAAGAAACTGGACACAGGATACAGTTAGCTTCTATTACTTCAATTTGACTTGAAAGAAAATTGTTCATTTATAGCGAAGAAAACAAACTCTGTTTTAGGACTCAACAGAGAAAAATTTGTATGAAAAAAAACTATAAAAACTCTGCCAATTCGTTGTCGGATTCAAAATCTCTAATTGTGTTTGGTAATAAAGTTTCCCATCTTTGGAGATGAAAATTGGCTTATCCTTATATCGGTGCTCGATTCATTACTCCTCCAACTCTGAATCGAAGTCTTCAATGTCACCCTGTCAGTCATCTAGGACATGGGATTTTTATGTGGACTCATATTTGACCCTAACAAGGAACATGTAACATTTCATTTTGTCACCCTAAAAAAACAGACAAGGAACAAAAAAGAAAGGATTTAACTAGCAGAAAAAGGGAACCTTGGAGAAATTTCAAAATGGTCGGAGTGGGTAGAGATCGTAACACTTTTTACTTTACTTAGGGTCATTCGTAACTGGCCCGGACCTGGTGTCATATGGGCACTTGTTCGTACTAAGCGTGGTCCGACTACGTCTATGTACAATCAGTCGCGATGGACAAATACAGCTGTGTTCACGAAAATAGCAGCGCTCTTGAGCTTTGAATTCAAAGTTGATAAATCATATTAATGTGAGAGCTTAACCTTATTTATGATGTCCACACAGATATTTCGATTCCTATTCCCATAAATCTTATATGAGAAATAAGCCCAAATCATGCCATATTCCTTAACCGTTTTAGCGGGTCTTTTGGGAATGGGTACACACTGCTTAGACCCTGCACTACCAAACAACACTACTTTGCGGACGTCTGGCCCGAGAATATTACGCTACTTTGCAATATGAAGATTCATATGGAGTTTTGGGAGTGGGACTAAGTTAAGAGTGGGCCTTCTCTTCGACTTTGCGATATTAGCTCGTGTTCTAGGAGTCTACGCCGACAAGTGATACTCCTTACAGACATGTTTAGATCACGTTTGACTAAATTGGAAGATGAAGACTGATTGAATCTGCTGTATATAACAATGTGCCAGGCATCTCTAAAGCCGATTTGGCACGTTTTCCGGGTTTTTTTGGTAGTCTAGGGTAGCAGAGACAATCTTTGCAGGGGTATTATAAAATTTGTCAGATGTTTGTAACGCATAGAAGGAGACGTTTCCGACCCCATAAAGTATATATATTTTTGATCAGCATGAGAAGCTGAGTCGATATAGCCATGTCAGTCCGTCCGTCCGTCTGTGCAAATCAACTTTACGCTTGCATCTTAAGAGCTATTGGAATGAAATTTGATATTTGAGCTACTCTTAGCCCGGAGTATGAAAATTGTCAGGATCGGACTACTATATCATATATGTAGCTCTAGAACAAACATATTTGCATGAACGTCTTCTCGGTAGAATATTGCGAGCCTCTTCCGACCATAATAATCTAAATAATTACACCGACTACTGACAAATTTTCAAATTTTCTATTGCTATTTTAGTGAGCAGCCAAATTTGTGGGGATAAGCACAAAAATGCTTAAAAAAGTTGGAATCTGCAGTTGCAAGCTTTGCCGTTCTTTTCTCGCTTCATGTCGTTTGAATTCCCAACTACTTTTAGCGTTGAAGATATGGTATGGCCTGTGGATTCTTTAGCGAAGTCTGCTGATGATAGAAGTTGGTGGTTCTTGATTAACTTCAATCAGGTCGAAATCTAGACGAATACAAAAAGGAATATGTGAAAAATTTTCAAATCTTTGTTGGCATCTACTGCAATGCTATTTTCGTGCACACAGCTGTAGGTTGGTTATTCGTTAACCACAATCGTTTCCATTATCCTCGACGGAACTATCTTTCAGTATTGCTTCATTGGGGGGGGGATCCACCTACGTCGGGATTCGAACTCGAGAGCAACAGAATTGTATATTTAGTAGGTCTC
The DNA here is from genome assembly GCA_018150345.1 of Drosophila equinoxialis. Lineage (NCBI taxonomy): Eukaryota > Metazoa > Arthropoda > Insecta > Diptera > Drosophilidae > Drosophila > Drosophila equinoxialis. The sequence continues at coordinate 3,953,137 of JAECWI010000089.1, read as the reverse complement.
TACTGAGCCACAGACTAGGTAACACATCTGTAGGAGCATTTGAAGACCGCTCAGGACTATAGTCGGTGCAAAGGACATGGCAATAGTCCTGCGGAGAGCTGAGATATCCAGGATTTTATAGCTTTCTGCAGTTTCTTTGGTCTTACAAGTCCAAAAAGCAGAAAAGTGCTAATAACTCAGTCATTCGAAGGATGAGCCGGATGTCCTTTGGCCAGATGGAAGTCCTTGTTCAGGATCCAGGATTGAACTTGTCGGCCAAGAACAGAAAAGCAAAACTGCAACTGATTTTTAGGTTTTATTTCAGTGTTTTTATTTTCATGTTTTTTTTTTTTTTTTGTTTGTTTTTTGTATTTGTTTTTGTTTTTTCTTTCTGTTTTTGCGATTTTCTCTTCATTTAAAATTACACAACTTATGCCACTAAGAATTTCAATATATATCCATATATTCATATATATATATATCAATGCATACATACATATACATATATATGTATGTGTATGTGTGTGTTTATTATTTATATTAGTTTTAAATACTTGCGTATGTACAGTTTTTGGGTTTTTTTTTCTTCTTATGTTCATTTTGTTTTTGTTAATTTGTAATTTTATTTTAAATAAAATCACATTTTGCGCCTTTTTTTTTGTTTTTGGTTGTCAAGTGTTTTGAGAAGCGAGAAAAAAAAAAATGAGGAAATTTTTGTTTTTAGTGTGTGTGTGTGTGTGTGTGTGTGGGTGTCTGCGTGGAATTGATTTTTGATACCCTGGAAATTCTTCTATTTCCTTTTCTGGGCTTCATTCAAACACACAAAAAGCAATTGCAGGCACACTCCTAGATATATTTGTTGTTGTTGTTGTTGTTGTTGTTGTTGTTGTTGTTGTTGTTGTTGTTGAAACCACTACGCTTTTTATTTTTTATGTTTTTTGTTTTTTTTTCTTAATTTTGTATTTGTTTTTGTTGTTATTAATAGTCGGGATAGTCGTTGAAGTGATTTGTTGCCCAATTAACTCTAATTTTGAAATTGAAAATTCGAACCAAGCGTTGTTGTTGTTGTTGTTGTTGTTTTCTCTCTAATTTTAAATGGGTCTCTTGGTTAGATTAATTTACTTTTTGTTGATATTTTATCTATCAAATCAAAAACTCATCACTTTTCTTACTGACCCCCTACCATTTTTTTTTTTTGTTTTTTGTTGTTTTTTGTTTTTTAATTTTAAGCAATAAAGTTGTTTTCTCTCTATATATTTTGTTTATGTCGATAACATTGAGAAAAAAATGCTTTGTTTTTGTTTTTGTTTTTGTTTTTTGAAGATTCATTTAACTACCACATTGAATTTATTTTTGTTTTGTTTTTCTTTTTAGCATAAATTGAAGCTTGATTTTCTTTTCTTTTTCTTTTTTTGTTGTCGGCAAAAAGCAAATTTTCATCAATATTCGGTGTATTCATTGTTAAATTTTGCTATATTTGATTAACATATTTTGTATTTGTTTATATATATTTATTATATATAATGAAATTTGTTCGGTGTTTTTTTTTTTTTTTTGTTTTTGTTGTTTTTGTTTGTTTTGTGGGGGGTATCAAAAATTGGTCCATGTTAACCACCAAAAAACTGAAAGAAAACAAAAAATGACAAAAAAAAAAATCAAAATAAAAAATGTAAAATTTGTATTAATGATTGTGAATAAAAAAACAAAAAAACTTTCTGATTTTTTTTTTTTTTTAAATACTTTGTTTTTTGTTTTTATTTATGCCATAATTAATTAATTAGGTTTTTCTTGTTGTTGTTGTTGTTGTTGGTTTTGTGTTGCGTGTGTATAACATACAATAATTCCATATATACAATATATTTGTTGTTGTTGTTGTTGTTGTTTTTGTTTTTTTTTTATATCTATCATTAAATTTGATTTACATTTTTAATAGTTTTTTTTTCCTCCGTTGCTGTTTTTTTTTTTTTTTTTTTCATTTTTATTTTTTAATTTATCTTAGTTTATGTTAATATTTCTTAATAATTTTGTTTTATGTATTTTTTGTTGTTTATACCAAGCTAAATTGTAATTTTTTTCATTAAGTATAGATAGGCTGTGTTTTTTTTTCTTTTCTTTTCTTTTGTTTAAAAATTAAATTAAAATTATGCAACAATTAAAATTTAAATGTTTTTTTCTTTTTGTTTATTATTTTCATTGTTTTTCATTTTATAAATGTAATAAAATTGTGTGTGGGTATTTTCTCTCTTTTTTATTTTTTCTCAACTTTTATTTTTTCTCTTTATATTTTCCGATGATTTTTAATACCAAGGATTATATAGAAGCAAGAGTTTGCTTTTAAAGTTCCAAAAAAAAAAAAAAAAAAAAAAAAAAAATTTGTTAAAAATTTAATAAAAGTTTAGACTTGAATTGTTTCATTAACGGTTCTTAGCCCTTTGCAAACTCTAGTTCTATCCGATTTCCTCATTTGTTTTTTAATACTTTGTACAATAACAGAAAAAATTAAGGCAAAATTAAGTTACAAGTTTAAGTTTAAATGAAAAAAAAAAAAAATGATAATAATAATAATAGTAAAACATATTACAAGTATATATATATATATTTTTGTTTTTCCTGGGAGGCGGGGGGGCGGGGTAGCCTGAACGAAAATTACACATTTAAATTCGTAAATTTCATTTTTTAAAGGAATTTTGTATTTTAAACTGAATTAAAAATTGTTTTTATTTTTTTTTTTGTTGTTGTGTTTTTAGTTGGTATAATGACTGTTTTGTTGTTGTTATCCATTTGATTTTTTTGTTTTTTTTTTTTGTTTTGTTTTTTGTTTTTAAATTAAATGCCAATTATTTTAATTAATTAATTTTTAAATCACATTTCAAGGTTTTTCAACATCGGCAAAAATTGAAAAATTCAAATTTTTTCTTCTTCGAGTTGTTGTAATTGTTGTTGTTGTTGTTGTTGTTGCTGTGTGAGGAAACGAAAATGTATGTTTTGTTGTTGCTGTTTTTGTTGTTGTTTCTTTTTCTTCTCTTTCTTTTTCTCTTTTTTTTTTTTAATTTGTTTTAAAATTAATAATACTATATACACCATAAATTGTTATTTTTTTTTTGTTTTGCCTTTCTTTTTCCAAGTTTCTTGTTTTTGTTTTTTCCTTCTGTTGTGGCTTAATCGAACAACGTGGCCAACAGATCGTCGCTGGCATTGTTGTTGCTGCTGCTGCCGCTGGAGGGCGGCGTGTTCAGATCCGGCTGTGGCTCCAAGTACGACAAAATTTCCATGGGATCCACATCATTTAGCAACTGAAACGAAAAGGAAGACACAGAAATGAAGATTAGCTATGACATTTCTCCATTGAGGTTAACAAGAAATATTTGTGACTTGTTTAAGACCAGAGGGCCGGGGCTAACTTCGACCACGCCGAAGTTTGTATACCCTTGCAAGTTATTTGGTAACTCTTTCCTCAAGTGGAGAAACGTTTTATCAACAAAGAGTAATGCTTGCGAAAGAACGGCCTTCAATCTTAGCATAGGAAGAAACGAAGTTTTTGATCAAAGTCACTATGGGAGTTCCTATGGGAGCTATATGATATAGTCATCCGATCTTTATCAAATTCGGCATAGTCATTAACAGATACATATATTAAACTAACAACTGTTAAATTTGAAAGCAATCGCATCAAAAGTAACAAAGTTATTGACAAAAGTCACTATTTTCCACCGATCTTACCTATGGGAGCTATGTGATATAGTCACCCGATCTTTATCAAAATTGGGACTGTGGTTTATAGGTGTAATCGACTGACCAATATTAAATATCACAAGAATAGCTCAGAAAATAACGAAGTTATTGAGAAAAGTCAGTGTTCGTGACTTTGCCGTTTGTATGGGAGCTATACGATATAGTGGTCCGATCCGGCTGAATCCGAGATATACAACCCCTGCGTAGTATATACAAGCCTACATGCAAACTTCAGCTCTGTAGCTCTAACGGTCAAGAAGGAGTTCGCGTTGATCCAGACGGACGGACCGACACGGCCATTTGAACTCGTCTCGTCGTGCTGATCAAGAATATATATACTTCCTTCTATGCGTTACACACTTCTGATCAAAACTAATATACCCCTTTTGTAAGAGTATAAATATCTCATTGTGTGAGACGTCTAAACCTAACTAATTGTTTTCTAATTTTGATGAAGAATATCTCATTCGAGGGGTAATTTAATTCACTTTTTTTCATAGTTCAAGAAAATTAGGACTTTTAAGTTAATTCGTATTGTAAGACTTTGCCAAGTTAAAGGACACTTGATGACAATTGATGAGAAACAACAAATAATTGAACAAATTTCTTCACCGAGTTAATGAATCTGATTTCTAATCCAAGTCTTTTTTGGCGTTTCTATCAAGGATTAAAGGTAATGCAAGGATACTTACATTCAAATCATGTGTCGTATCATTGACAGCCGATTCAAAACTCTGCAATTCGGCACTGAGATCACTTTCGGTGAATTTCAGTTGCGTCTGATTGCTGCCAGTGCCGCTCATTAGAGAGTTGAGCAATTGCTCCTGTTGCTGTTGCTGCTGGTTGTCGGCCGTTGAGAGGCTGTTGGTGCTGCTGTTGCCCAGACGATTGGGTGTGCCCGGCGTTTGGGGGGAACTGTGGCCCGTATTGTTGCCATTGTTGTTTGGAGTGCCACTGCCTCCATTGGCGCCGCTGTTACTGCTACCAATTGGCTCATTGTGTGCCGAACTGACACTAGGTGGTCCGCCTGGAGTCATAGGATGGCTGGCACCAGGTGTATGTGGTGTATGTGGCATCTGTTCAAAAAGAGATTTGAAGAATGAGTAAGAATTTTGAATGTTTTTGATTTTTGGGTTATCCTCTTACCTGGTCACTAAGTGATTTCTCCATGGCATTTAGTTGATCCAGAGAGTTGACAACTCCACTGCTGGCATCGCCACCGTTGCCATCGTTATGGTTGCCACCGGCAGCACCTGCTCCTCCACCACCGCCAGCGCCGCTGAAGTTATCAAAGCTGCTGCGATTGCTCCTAAAAAGATAAACAAATCACAAAATAATCTCCATCTCTCTCTTTCTCTTATTCTCTATCTCTATCTCTTTCACTTACATTTGCTGTCCATTGGCCATCATATTGCCATTGGCTATGGAGTTCATATCATGCATATTATAAGGACTCATCGCCTGCGAGTTGTCCCACGTGGGCAATTGGGTGGATCCCGGTGACATGACCTTGGCAATATCATCGCATAATTCCTGTTTGATGGCTGGCAAACTGGTAGGACCGCCTCCGCCGCCACCTCCAACGGTATTATTGGTGACTGAAGTCGCTTGGGCAGGAGCATTTGGAGCATTGGGCATGCCACCATTGTGCTGCAAGGCACGCCAATTGGCCGATGAATCAATGATCACCTCATCCACATCCGAATTGCTAAGGGTATTAAGAATGGCCCAGATATATTGATCGATCTCCAAGGTATCCGTAATGGCCGATTTGCTGCATTCGGGACAACGCCATGAGCCCCGTTCGCTATTGATCATCAGATAGGCCTCCAGATCAAAGCATTGGACATGCTTGCATTCGTGTCCACGTGCAGGAAGCCTTATTCGAGATTTCGTTATCGGGCACTTCAATGAGATCTTTGCGCACTGTTGTTGTTGCTGCTGCTGCTGTTGTGTGCTATCCGTTCCATTGCCCGATGTTGCCGCCGTTGTGGTCGCCTCAGTGGGCATGCTAAGATTACGCTTTATCTTCTGCACACTGTGCTCCAGGGGTAATAGATTCCTCTTATGCAGCGTCTGCAGTACCTGACGCACCGATGGCCGATGGACTAGTTGCAGCACAAACAGATGGGACTGCAAAAAATACATTGGAAGTTCAAAATGAATTGCTTGTTCGATGGGATCGATCGATTTGTTTAGTTACTTACACAACAACAGGAACTGGCGGTCAGTTGAAGGGTATTGCGTCCGGGCTGGCAAACAGCCTTCAAATACAATGGACGCAATGCAGTGCTATTCTTCTCGGATCGCTCAATGTTGAGCGGTGTGGCATTGGCGGAGACAGTAACTGTGTGCGGCCAATTTGTATTCATTTGGCGATCATCCTGGTGGAAGCATTTCAATTGCAGCTCCAGATCGGTTCTAAAAGAGAACACCAACGAAAAGTCAGCATTGGGGGGTCAAGGGAGTTCGAGAAGGTTGTGTCTTACCGGCACATTAACGTGTTGTAGACATTTTGCTTCAAATGGAACACATGATTGCTCACTGAGAGATTGTGAAGCAGACGGAAGGGTGCCAATATGATGCCATCCCTCACTGGGAATGTCAGTCTCATTTCTTCGCCTGAAAATGCAAAGATCGATAAATTAATCCCAAGCCCTTCGAATGAATCTCTATATGCGTCTACTCACTGTTATCCATTGGCGGCTTAATGTCCGGATTGGGGCTAACATAGGGCACACTGCAGGCTGGTGTTAGCGGCGGCGTTGGATTACCAGGAACTGGACTGTGCTGATAGTTTTGTTGGAAACCTTGATTCTGATACGGATGATTGCCACCGCTGGCTCCAGTGGCTGTGGATACAATACCACCAATACCGCCAGGACCGCCAGGGCCGCCGCCACCACCTACACCCGGTCCAGCCGGGCACATGCCACCGACGCCGCCGACACCGCCGACGCCACCAACGCCACCAACACCACCCTGTGGCGGCATACCAAGGCCGCCGGGATAGAATTGTCCGCCATTACCACCAACGCCAGCATATCCCATGCCGGGACCACCGACACCGACACCGCCACCTCCACCCTGAGGCATGAAGCGTTGCTGTTGGCTCATGCAGCCTGGTCCGGCATTCGGATTTGGACCCATTGGTCCCATAATTGGACCACCATTCGGGCCCATTCCTGTACGTCCATAGCCGCCGCCGCCGCCGTTGCCCGCATTCGGACCCATGGGACCGCCGGCACGGCCATAACCACCATTACCGCCGGCCTGCATGGGCAAGGGGGACACCACCGGCTCCTACTCCACCCATGCCAGCGCCAGCACCGGGATGCATTTGTTGTCCGCCGCCATACATTTGCGGCGGTTGCTGTTGTTGCTGTTGCTGCTGCATTTGCTGCTGCTGCACAGGATTCGGATACATGCCGCCGGCTCCGCCAGCTCCAGCCCTCTTCTGGGCCATATGCATTTGCGGATGCGGATACGGGGCCATGCGTCGCTGCTGCTGCTGATGTTGAGGTGGCATTTGCTGCTGCTGTGGATGATAACCTCCATTGGCCATGCCCTGCATTTTGGCCATCGGATTCATGCTGGCAGGCATGCCGCCGCCAACGCCGACGCCACCAACTCCGCCCGGACCCATTGACATGTTTTGCATTTGATTCATTGGCGTCATCTGGAAGTACAACAACAAGACGAGACCATATATAAACGAACACTTAATTTTCTCGCAGTGTAGATTAATGTTTTTAAGTTTGTATATTTTTGTTTTTTGTCGATTTTAAGTCACTAATTGGCCAACACTTTGTTATTTCCATGTCACCAGCTGCTTCGCTTGCAATTAGCCATGCTGATCGTTGTCCTCCTCTCCCCCTAACCCCCCTCTTTTCCATACAGTGCACACTCTCCTGCCGCCTCTTGACTGCACTTTGTGCCCACATGCAAACAATTAAATTTGTTATTGAAAGCTCATTGGAAAATAAAAAATACAGAAACAAAAAAAAACAGCTGAAGCTTCGCTTCAAACTGCGCAACAGACGACAAATCGATGGATAAGAATGATGGAAGTAGATAGAGGGGATAAATGGGATAAAAGATAACCGGGCTCCACGTTGGGCGCCAAACACTTTAATGCCAATAACTACTCACTTGATGATGCCTTTGTGGTCCACCGCCTATGCCGCCGCCACCATAACCCATGCCCATACCCATGCCGGTCATGCCCATGCCGTTGCCGACACCGCCTTGACCTGGATTATAGACGCCGCCGCCCGTTTGGCTGCCACCACCATTCATATATTGGGCATTTCCATTGCCCATCATGCCACCATTGGCTCCAGGATGCATGCCTCCGCCGCTCATCTGAAAACAGAGAGAGAGAGAGAGATGGGATCGGATGTTATTTTATTTTTTTCAAATTTGCAATTAACATTGATTTAGGGATAATTTGAACTATCGAACTAACTACCTGACTATAACCACCCATTGCATCCATATTGGACATGTGCTGTTGCTGTTGATGATGGAGTTGATGATGTTGTTGCTGTGAATGTTGCTGTTGCTGTTGTTGCTGTTGCTGCTGCTGTTGATTGGCTGTCACCATATTAGGATAAACACCAATACTCTGAGCACTTTGACTGCTCGATGAGCTACTTAAACCGCCCAATGAACTCGATGAGCTATTGCCACTGAGCGATGTAAATTCCGAATTGGGACCAAAGGTATTATTTAGGCTGCGTAGGCTATCGCCGCCGATGACACCAGAGAGCTCATTGCCTAGCATAAAATTGCCACCACCGCCGCCACCACCAACAACAGATCGCTGTTGTTGTTGTTGATGTTGCTGTTGCTGCTGATGTTGCTGCTGTTGCTGATAGGCCAAAAAACTTTCGCGTTGTTGTTGCTGTTGGTATTGTTGCTGCTGTTGTTGTTGATTGTAAAACTGTTGCTGTTGTTGCAGATCCAAATTGTTGCTGTTGCTGCTGTTGTTAATGATGTTGCTGCTGGCGTTGCCGTTGTTATTGTTGTTGTTACTGTTACTTGTACTACTGCCACCTGGCGGTGAGATTTGGCCCCCTGTGGCTGGCGCCCTTGAGGAGCCCGCCTGCTGGTTCATTTCATCATTTTTCCTATAATAATCATAATAGAGATAGTAATAATACAGATTAGTTGGAATCATTGCAAATGTAGCCGTCGCCTGTCCATAAGTGGGCGTGACAGCAACGGTTGTGCGAACAACTCCTGGCAACATTCTGCCAAGCATTTAAGCCAAAAAAAAAAAAAGCAAAAATCCAAAAAACAGAAGAAAAAATAACAACGCGAAAGTTTTTCTCCGTTTTGTTTTTTGAAATTTTGACAATTTAGAAATGTAAAAAAAATAAAAAATATGTATTATAAAATAATATGACAAGTTAAGTAAAGTTCAGTAGTAATTGTGTATTTGAAATATATTCGGTTGCCACATTGAGCGCCCAAGTGAAGATGTAAAACTTAATGGATAGTCGCCACGTTGGGCGCCAATTTTCAAACTAGGGATATGCCTTTGTCTAATGCACTAAGTTGCCACGTTGGGCGCCTAGGATGGTCAGGGATAGTTAGGGGACTATGTTGCATTGATTTTGGATATATATCGAGGCTAGTCTCATACAATTTTCCATAAAAACTGAATATTGTTGGTGATGTCATCATTATACATATTGAATCCATATTGGGGCCTAGATTTCATCAACTCGTCGTTGTCGTTTTCGTTGTTGTTGTCGGCATCGTCATCATTGTCAACGTCATGCATAGCTTTTGCTATTGTTGTTGCTGCATATTTATTGGCATTGCAATTGCAATTGCCGACCTCCTCTCTACCACCCCCTCATCGTCTGGCTTGTATGTGACTCTCTTTTAAGCTGGCGGTTTTGCTGACATTTAAGCGCCTAAAATGTCAAATGGGCTCAGGGCTTAGGTTTTCGTTTGCTGTTTGTTGTTGCTGCTGCTGCTGTTGTTGTTGTTATTTTCGCATTCGTTTTGATGGCGCGACTTTTAAGGTAAAAATAATTAAGCATATTTGCCAGCCCCACACCAGACACAAACAGCATGCGAAGCGGCAAGAGAATATCTATGTATGTATGTATGTATCTATATACAACACACAAAACGCAATGCGAATTGGAAAAATGAAAATAAAAAATACAAAAAAAAAAAAAACAAAAATCATATAAAGTAACACGCTCACAATAATTGCGCATCTACAAAAAGCAGCTCAACACAGAACAAAAATAAAAATGAAAAGCAAATACAGAGAATAATAACAACAAAATGGTAAAATGCAAATAAATAGCACACACTAAGCGATTGGCTGATAATCGCATGACGAAAACCATGAGAAGAGAGAGATGGAGAGAGAGAGATGGAGAGAGAGAGAGAGCCAGCCAGCTAGACGTATGAACGTATCAAGTACAGAGTTGACTAGGCAAGCAAGAGGGAACAGGAGGGGGCACAAGAAGTGTAGGAGAGGAAAATTCTGAACCTGTGATTGCTGCTTCTGCTGTTTGCGTCGCAATCCGAGAGTCTGTGACGATAAATTAGCATTGGAGCAGGAGGCACAGTGGCGCAGAGGGCCGTGTGGGGGCGGATGTAGGGGAGAAGTAAAGCGAAACGATGGAGAGACATTACTCACACACACAAACGCATAGACATGCACATGCACGTATGTATGTATGTATGGATGTATGGAAAATGCGGGTCAGCAGGTCAGTTTCTGTTTTGCTAATCTATTGCATACTTCAAGGCTGAAGTAAATAAAAAATGACCTGTGGATTACATATTCGTTTAGCATGTACCAAACGACCAACACACATTTAAGCCAAGTTACAACAGAGTGTCAATGGGAAATGTTTGCTTACTTTCAAGTGTTGGTAAATCATTGTGTTCAAAATTAAGATGGACTTCGGAAATGGCCAAGCCCTTGCATACTTCAGGGCTGTTCAGCATGCGTCACAACGCTTCTACCTATCTTTTTTTTGTTCATGTACGTGTAAGTATATAATGAAAACGATGCGAGCACACGCAAATCAGTTCTAATTTGGCCTCAAGTTTGTTCTAAATACATGGTTATCTAACAGAACAACTTCCTGTCAACCTTCACCAGACTTACGATAAAAAAATACACCAACAACAACATCATCTATATAACGAGACAAAAAAACGTGATCTTCGCATAGATAACATACTACATTAGAGTTAGAGCGAGAGAGAGAGTCTAGACACATAGTTTCTATGACTATGTGTGATAAAAACTAAAAAAAAAAACAACATCTAAAACTATTCTCTCTCTCTCTCTCTGTGTGTGTGTGTGTTTCTGTTTGTTTGTGTTTATTGAAAAACTTTCAACTCGTCATATAATCATCAAGTTTTCTAGGTTGAGATGGAAATATTTATTCACTCAACAATTTGGTGACTTTTGCTTTTGTTTTTTTTTGCTGTCGTTTAGTGATTAGATATAAATTTCTTCATTGATTAGATAAAATAAAAAACAATGTATGTGTAAATGTGCGATGTATCTGGAAACAATGAAGAGAAAAAAGTCATTTTGACTTCTCCTCTCTCTCTCTCACTCTCTCTCTTTTAGTTATTCTACCTGTAGCTCTGTCTCAGTTTAGTGATTATTATGCGCACTTTGATTTGCTTTAGTTATAAAAAAAAAAAACACAAAAACAAAAAATGGGTTTCGTTTTTGTTTTTTTTCTCTCATTTGGCACTTAAAATTGTATTTCCGTATGTCACAGCAGCAGCCGGGGCAGAGGCTTCGTTTTAAAAGGGGGTCGGTCGGAGGGGGGTTAGTTAGTTTAAATAGTTTTGCGTGCTGCAAAATCTAAATGGAATAATTGCTATAATTTCCTATTAATGTGGATTCATTAGGTTCACAAACAGAAAAGAAGATCCATAAAAGAACATTTCCATTTTTCATTTTGTTTTCTATGTTTAGTTTTGTTTTCTTCTCCGCTCGGTTATTGTTTTCTGTCTGTTATTGTCATTTGCGTGTTGTGTGCTTAAAATACGAAAACCAACCAAACGATATTGTATAAAAATACACGGGAAGGCCGTGAAAAGATACAAAAATTGGAAATGTTACAAGTTTTGTAATCAATCTGAGTTTAAGGCAAAATCAAACAAAGCAGCTTGCCCATTTACTAATTGACAACTTTCTTATTTGTTCAATTATAACTCCAAGCCATTAAAGATAAAAACAATTTCAATTGACTTTCGATGGTGGCGCCCTTAGGTAGGCAACACTATTTGTCATATTTTTGCCCGCTGAGATTTTCGTTTGATTTTCTGCAAAATCCAAATAAATCAGCATAATAAACTCTTTTGCCCAAAAAAAAACACAAAGTCAACACATGGCAGCAGCAACAACTACAACAACCCTTCAAACATTGAACCAAGGGGTCGATTTCGAAATCGAACAGCAACAGACAATCAAACCAAAATAAAAAATGAAAGCACAAAAAGTACAAAACAAAACCGAGGCATATAAGGGAAAGAGAGAAAGACAGAGGGCGACACACAGCAGAGAGTGAGAGAAAGAGTGTGAGAAAGGGAGAGAATTGAAAAAAACAGCACAGAATTTTTGATTAAAAAATCCCTGGCAAATAATACAAAACGGTTTGAATTGGAGGAGGAAAGAGAAAATGTATGTGAAATATTGGAGAGTGAGATTGCATATGGAGAGAAACATATTTAAAAGTTGGCAGAAAACGTTATGTGCGTTTTCTTTTTATTTAAAACATCTGCTAGTTTCATTTTGACCATCGTATTCCCATAAATTGTCATAAAGTATAAAGTTGCGTTCTCGGGTAGACTTTAACGGCGTTTTACAACACTATTTCACATGTGTGTGTAATTCACCGTCGTATAAAAACTTGTGTGCCTAGAGTATAATGTATTCTTTGGCATTTTTGTTTAATTCTCGATTCATTTTCGGATAGCTGAGCCTATTTTTTTGACTTTAATGGCGTTTTACAACACTATTTCACATGTGTGTGTACCTTTCCGTCAAATGAAAACTTGTGTGCCTAGAGTATAATGTATTCTTTGGCATTTTTGTTTAATTCTTGATTCATTTTCGGATGCCTATGCCAAACTCATGGACTTTAACGGCGTTTTACAACACTATTTCACATGTGTGTACTTCCCCGACGAATGAAAACTTGTGTGCCTAGAGTATAATGTATTCTTTGGTATTTTTGTTTAATTGTTGATTCATTTTCGAATATCTGAACCTATTTTTTTGACTTTAACGGCGTTTTACAACACTATTTCATATGTGAGTGTACTTCCCCGTCGAATAAAAACTTGTGCGCCTATTTTTAGGCTTAAGAGATTCATGTGCATGATGTAATTGTTAACTGTTTCCAATAATTTGTAATGGTAATGATGTTATTCATGATGATGATGATGATGATGGTACCGTTTGCTCGTGTTGGCGATAAAAACAAAAAAAAAAAAACTAAATACCAAAATGTTGACTTTGTTGTAACACACGCGCTAATCAGAGGCGACAAAGTGCCAGGTCCAACCCCCAACACCTCCAACTTCTGCTCCCCGCCTCTTCCTCCTCCACCACCCTCTCCACCCCTTTTTCGTGTCTATCTCTTCTTTCAACTAACTATCAATCAGCGCTAGTTTTGCGCACCTTGCGGCCAGGCCAGGCCGGGCCAAAGCCAACAGTCGTTTTGTCGATCTGGTGTTATCTTATCTTTCTGTCACCATTTTGCCGAGTGGAAACAAATTTATGCCACTCAACCAAAAAGAGAAAACCAACTCTGCCAGCAGCTAGCTAGTTAGTTAACTCTGCCAAAATAAAAGGCCAAACATCTACCCAATTCATTAAGACCTGCAAGATACCCTATGATAGAGTAAGAGCCCTTGATATTCGTACACATTCTAAAGTTTAGTTTATGGTATAATCTCGGCCATTCTAGAAGAATTTGAGTTATAAACTAGTGTTATATATGTATATACATATATACCCTAAAGAGAAGATGCAGGGTATCAAACTCTATTAGATAATTCGTCATTTGCTTTTATCTAATCGCCAATTAAAAACAATCAGCCGAAAAAGAAAAAAAATCATAAACAATTAGACAGACATAAACATTAAAAATAAATCGAAGGCTGACACTGTCCACAAAACAAAAATAAAAAAAAAAAAAAAGAAATTAAAAATCAAAAAATAAACACAAAAAAACAAAAAGAAGCTGCAATAATTTTTGCTCAAGTGTCTACATACAAAAACAACAAATACATAAATCACATTTAAAATAAAACAACACAAAAATTGCAACAACAACAACAAAACGCATAAATCGTCAAGCCAGGCAATGGCAGCGAAGACGGCGTCGGCGTCGGCGCCAGCGTCGGCGTCAACATCAGCTTCGTACTTGAAAACCAGTTTCAAGCAACAACAACAACAACAAAAAGTCTACCAAAGTACAGCTAAGCAACATATAACCAACCTGCCTGCTGCAACAATTCCCCCCACCCTCCCCCTTCTCCTTGTCGAAAAGAAACAATTTTTGTTTCATATATTCAAAATTTGGCAAGAAACAGTAAAAAAAAATCAAATCAAACTCAGCTCAGGCTTTAGGTATGGCAATATATCGATCAATATCGATATCGATAACTGCAATTATTCTAACTATTTGAAAATTTCGAAGAATTTGTGATAATTGTTACTTGAATTACATAACTTTATTATATTTTAATCTAGAAATCAATTAAATATCAAGTTCTGAATGAATTTGTATTTAAAAATGAAAGTACCGACAAACTGGTAATAATTAACACCCTATTTATATGGGCATAGAAAATCACCCTTCTTCTTTGTAAATCACACCCCCCTTATCCACCACCACCACCCCCTTCCACAATTGAGTTTCGCCCTAACTGTGCTTAGATGCAAAACTACACAACTACAAACAAAATGCACACGAGACATCAATCAAATCAACCACCGCAAAGGCAACTAAGAGACGGACAAAAAATCAAAATCCATCAAAAACCAACAACAGAAGCAGCAGCAGCAGCAACAACAACCACCGCAACAACAGATGTCTGGAGAGTACAAGAAAGTGAGGAGTGTGTGTGTGTGTGTGTGTGTGAGGCTCTTCTGCCGCTGCTGCATATACTTCCTGTTCTTTTTTGTTCACACGGGAAATAAAAATGTGATACAAAAGAGTAAAATGACAGAAAAACAAAACCTAAACGCGGAAAACCATTTGCAAATCGCCAAAAACAACAACATCAACCCTCTTGGGAGAATCAACAAAGAGAGAGAGTGAGCATAAGAGAGAACAAATATATGTATGTATGTACGTAGTGTGTTTATTGCTTTATCGAAGGTCCTCGAGACTGAGAGCGAAACCTCCCGATGATATTAATAAACCCATCAGGGCAGGCAAAAGCAAAAGCAAAAGCAGGCATCGTCGCTTCGCTTACAACCCCCGTAGTAGTAATCATCGTCACCGTTACATGCACATTGTATGTAAAACGGGTGGGCAACCCCTAAATCATTAATTTTTCACCCCATCACAATTGAAGGTCACCAACGCAAACACAACCGACCGAAACCCAAAACCAAAAGCAAGCCGGCACGATGATCACCATACCAATCCAATCCAATCCACACATCTTGCATATCTAATCATGAAAATTTGAATTTGATTAGACCATTAATGGGTTAAGAGTTTTGACTTTTTGATTGCTGTCCTCAAAACACCTTGAGCAGAAGAAGAAGTTGGAGAGTTGTGTCGCTTTTTTCGTCGTCGTCGTCACATGATAAATACGTAAAAATACCCAAAAAAAAAAAAAAAAAAGTACAACCATTTTAACGACCCAATTAAAAAGCCCCTGAAAAAGCAAACTGATATGAAGAACTTAGCTGGGTCTAGATATAGAATAGTAAAATATATGCTTAAAAGAAACCCATACCGTACCGAGATAGATAGTCGTTGATAGGAAACTAAAAATGGTACCAAAAATCAAAGGTAAGCAACTCTTATCGGTACTGAGGACAGAGTTTTCGGTTAACAACAACAACGACAAACACAAAACACCAAACTTATTATAGCGAAAAAAAGAGATCGCGCCTCGACTATCGCCAGTGGTTCGTCCCGTCCGGTAGGTACTCCTACGACCGTAGAAGTAATTTACAGTAGAATCCGCTTATAACTTCCGTCCGGCTAAAGCGACTAAAGTTCGATGAGTAATTGGTTGGTCCCAATACAAACTTATATGAAAAGGCCTCCGGTTAGTACGTCTTCCGGATATAACGACGAAAATCGTCGGTCCCTTGAGCGTCGTTATAGCCGGATTCTACTGTATGTATACAAAACAATAGAAATTTGTTCATTCAGCCAACGGTATCACTGTGTATTTTGCGTTTAGGTATGCAGAAAGAACATTCTTTTTTGTTGTTGTTGTTGTCAGTTATCGCTGAAAATTGCTTATCAGTCAGAAAACAGGTAGAGTAAAGTAAAGTACCCCCCACCACTAAAAACACAAACAAAAAGATCGACAAAATGGTTGATTGCCACTTTTTTGTGAATGGAAATCGACGATACGAGTGCAAAAACGAACAAATATTATAAGGGAGGGAGGGAGGAGATGGGAAATTGGTGTTGTATATCAATTAAATCAATGGAAAAGCCAACGTATCGAATAAAACTTCGGGATCGCAAATCGAGAAAGGCGAACTCGAGAGTATCTGAGGGACCAAAAAGTAAGTGGGAGATTTTTTCTGGTGGTTTCCATAAAAATCTTCTACTCCGGAGAGAATACAATCGGCAACTTTTATCGATACGATTTCGTCGAACGATTGTCAAAGTTGTCGATCCATTCTTTCCATCGAGAGGCTAAATATCAAATTCTGTTGGTATTTTCCCATCATTCACCTGCGCGATGGGTCTTTGCAAGATTTTCGCGCAGTGTGCGCAACCACCGATTGTCCCTCTCTGGCTCTAAGGAAATGTATTATGAACAGAATTGAATGGGATTTTCTTGAAATTTTGCATAGATTTTTAGGAAATTTCTTGAGAAACTCAAGGCACAAAAGTCTACCTGTGTCTTTGGTAGATACATAGATACAAATGGGTTAAAATTTGTACCTGTGTGCGAGACTCGGCATTTGTCTTAAACGTCTGTTAACTGTAAAAGATTTGAGACCTTTTTTTTCTTTCTTTCTTATTTTTTGGGTTTCCTTCTTCTTCGTCTTCAACTTCTTCTCATGATGATGAATTACAAGCCAACCGAAAAAATGTAAGAGGAAGATGAGAAGGGGGGAACTATGCGTGGCATGTGAGAAAAAATACAAAAAACGGCAAACCAAATTCATGCATGGGAAAGCCGAACAAGGAGAGGGGGAAAGAGTACATACACACACACACACACATATATATACTTGTATATGCATGTATGTAGGTAGATCAAGTCGAGATGAAGTCTGTTGTAAGTGACCTTTTTCTTCTTCCTCCCTTCTCCCCCAAATTTTTTCTTGTGTGAGAAAAATTGGACGAAAAAAAAAAGATGAGAGCGGCGGTATGTAGAGGGAGAGTAGGGGGAGACGACTAAAACATGGACTAACGAAATGCCGAAACGAAGCGGATCGCATTGTCTCTGGAAAAATTTCTTTCTTGCTATCGATATATGTATGTGTGTGTGTGTGTGTGTGTGTGTGTTTGTTGCCTTCGTTCTACGAAAATAGTTCAATGGAAAACTCTACAAACAACAACAACAACAAAGCAACAGTAGTAGGTCGAAAAACTGAAGACAAAAGTCGACACAAACGAACGAACCAAAATTTTCTTTTTTTTCTTCTTCTCATCTCTTCACTCCCCTCCCCCATCTTTTTGTTCTTTCTATGGGTGACTGACTTGATACTCTCTGCTGGTCTACGTGCCAGAGTCTTAGGAGAGTTGTGTGTTTGTGTGCATGTGTGTCTGTGTGTGTAAGTGTGTTTGAATCAATTATGGGTCAGCTGTGCGTGAGCGAGAGCTACTTCAATGGTTGAGAGAGCGAGCAAACAGAAGAGAGTGAGAGAGAGAAATGAAATTTGTGGCTGGTTGTAGTCACAGCTGATGTGCGTGTATTTTGGGCTACCATTGAGCAGTGGTCTCAGGGTGGGGGATGGGGGGGATGGTTTTCCTCCCTTTTTTTGTGGGTGACATCTGTTTGACTTTTATTTCATTGAAGTTTGAAATGTTTTTGGTTGTTCTTTTATTTCAAAAATGTTGATAAAACTTTTCGAGTTTAGGCCAAAAATATTCTATATATTATCTATTCTAACGGTTAAATATATGAGAATTTTCAGACTTGGCTTAAATTTTTGCACTCTACATAAACTAAAATTTACATTTTAAAAATAGTTTTGTAAAAAAAAATAAAGCAAATTTTTCGTAATTCATTTTTTTTTTTTGTGATTTCATTTTGAAATAACTTTAAACTGGATTTTGTTGAAATTTGTTTCACATTTTTTTTTTTTTTTTTTTTGAAATCAACTTAAAAAAAATTAAAATTTTATTTTGCGAATCCCGAATGACATAATTTGCACATGAAATTTCTAATCAATTTCTAATTGGGTAAATTTCTTAACAAAAAACAAGACAACAAAACAAACAATTGTTTTTATTTATAGAGATTTGTGTTTGTTTTCTATTATTATCAACACTTAAGCACTACAAACAACAAACAAATCAACAAAACATAAAAAGAATTCAACTAAAATATCGAAAACTCAACCGCAGCAACAAAAAGTATCTAGACAACAACAAAAACAAAAAAGAATTAACTAGCAGTAGTAAAACACAAAAACCACAACAACAAAACTTGATGGCCATTCAGAAATTGTTTTTGGCACTTTTTTTTTTTTTTTTGTTTTGATTTTTAGACACTGAAAAAAATGCTGTTTCTTTTTTAAAAGATATTTTACCTAAGTATTTCTTTAGCTTTTTATGGTTTTTGAGTTGTTGTTGTTGTTGTTGTTGTTGCTGTTGGTTGTTGGTGTTGCTTTGATTGATAGATTGTTGTTGTTGTTGTTATTATTGTTGTTGTTGTTGCTTGGGACAGGTGCAGCAGCTCACCACCGCCCGCCACACGCGCCGCACACACCGAAGAAGAAGCAGAAGAAGAAGCAGCAGCAACAGAAGATTTGCTCTCTCTCTTTCTTTCTCTCTCCTGCTCCTCTCTCTCTCTCTCTCTCGGGCACGCACTCACACACAGAAAACTGTTTGTCGCAATTTTTTGTTGTTTGTGGTTTGTTTGTTTGTTGTTGATCTTGGTTTTCTGTATATATTTAAGGTCTTTTTTTTACTTTTTCACTTTCTTCACTTGATTTGAAATTGAGTTTTTTGTTTTTTGGTTTTTTGGTTTTTGGTTTTTTTTGGTTTTGTGAGGGGGGAAACTTACTTTTTGGAATTGCGCTTCGTTGTTTGTTTGGAATACATGGGAATTTTGTCAACAATCAATTGCATGGCATCAACAAATTAAACATGTGGGAGAGAGACAACAACACGTGTCTAACGTCGATTTGATGTTTTTGTTAATTGTTGTTATTAAGTGTTCTACTTGTTTGTTTATTCTTCGGCAGTTCACTAAAACATTGTTTACGATCTTTGTTTTTGTTTTTTGTTTCTTTTTCTTCTTTGTTTTTTGTTGTTTTCTTTTTTTTTTTTGGTTGCCTAGCAAATTTTTGTCTTCTTTTATTTATGTTTGGCTAATTTGTTTCACTTCTTTAACATTTTAACTCAAAAAAAAAAGTATTTTGATTTGTTTTCCTTCTTGTCCGGCTGTTTATTAATTTTCGTAATGTATAATTTAAATTTTTTATGTATTTTTGTTTTTTTTTTTTTTTGTTTTGTTTTAATACTGTTGCTCGTAGTAATCCAAGTTGTCTGTTGTTGCTGCTGATGTTTGTTTGCTTTAGCTGGAGGAACTTTTTGAGAAGCACTTTTAATCAATCCAGAGATGATGATCACTTGAATAATGCTTTCTTTTTCTTTGTGTGTGTGTGTGTGTATGTTTGCATATATATTTTTCAAAACTTTTTCTTGTTCAAAAACTTAAAAAAAAAATGTACGTGAATTTTAGAGATGTTTTGGTGTTGTTATTAGCCGCATTATAATAGGCAACACTCTTGCTTTTGTGCTTTGGATATTGGTCGCTTGCTCGCCTCGCGTGTTTTGTTCAACCGACGACAACATTCGACGACGGCAGCCAGAAAGGAACTGAAGCTGACACGGCGACACGGCGACTCGAAACTACTGACTGACAACCAAAAACCGCTGCTGCTGCTGCTGCTGCTGCTGTTGTTGACGACGCCGCTTGCTACCTTTTTTTTGTTTTTTTGTTTCTGTTTTGTGAGCGATGCACCCACACAGATACAGTGTCAGAAGACAGAACGAGAGAGAGAGCGATAGAGCGGGAGAGAAATAGAGTGAGAGAGTGAGAAGAAGAATGTACGAGTGATGGGTACAGTTGCTCGGCTCTGGCTCCGGCTCCGGCTCTCTCTCGTCTCGCTCTCTCGCTTGATTTATTTCAGGTCGCCCATTTGGGTTTGCGCTGTTTTAAGGGGCGACGACGCGCGAGCACTTAAGTAAAATAATAATTATGTATACGTATGTCAATTTGTTTGACTTCTTCTTTTTCGTTTTGGTTTGTGATGTTGTTGTTGTTGCTGCTGCTGCTGTTGCTGCTGTTACTGCGTTTTCTGCTACGCTTATGAATTTGGTAGTATGTAGTAGAAAGCGTAGTAAATGTTCTACTACTATTTTGTGTGTGTGCAGCCTTTGCCACATGCTGACATTTATTGGGTTTGTTTTGAAAGCGCGTTTAATAGGCTTGTATGAGTGTTTTTGTATATAAATGTGAATGCGCGCGTGTTTGTGTGTGTGTGTGTGCGTTTGTGAGTGGCGAAGAGAGGCAGCGCTAAGTAGATTTTTCAGCACATTTGTCTTAATTGTTGTGATTTGTGGTTGATATATTTTTTGTTTGAATGATTTATGATCTAGATTTTGAAGCGTGGAATATGTAAATTAGATGACATATCGAGAATTTAATAGTTATGCATCAAAATTGATTGTTTATGTTTATTGTGTTATCGTTAATTATGCCCTCATAAGTAGATTGTACACATTTGAAATTATTTATGAACAAAAATATTGCCAACATTTACATTCAAATGTGTCTATTTATTTTTATGATCTTAATTTGCTTACATCTTCTGCTCTTCAATAACCGCAAAAAAAAAAAAAAAAAAAAAAATACGATTTTTTTTTTTTTTTTTTGTGATACTTTAATTACCCAAATCAAAAAACCAAATAAAAAACATTTAACAATTTAATCTGACTATATCAATTGCCTCCTCACACACACAAACACACATGCACTCACTGGCTGCTTACATTTTTCACGCTCTCACGCTCTCTGCGGCATACGAAATCCACTCCCAATTTATCACTCAATTAGCACAGAAAAATGTAGTAGTGTATTTACTACTACTCGCTCGCTCGCTCTCTGTCTCTCTTTCTCAACTGCCCTGTCTCTGTCTATCCTGCTCTACTCACTCTCTCACTTAGCGCCAAGCTTCGGCTCACTCACTCTCTTTCTCTCTCTCTCGGTCGGTGGCGTTCAGCTGCGTGAGAAAACCCCTTGGTATCGGGTGTTCATCTCAATGAAATTGTAGCATATTTGTTGCCATATCGAGATTAAATTTTCAAAACACAAACGAGACAAAGAGCAAGTGAGGGAGACAGAGACAGAGAAAAAAAGAGAGAGATAGAGAGTGGGAGATTGATATAGTGCGAGAAAGAGAGAGAGAGCAAGAACGAGAGAGTCAGGCAACGAGTTGCTATTGTTGTTGTTGTTGTTACTGCAGTGGGTGGGCGATTGGGTGGTTGCTTGATTGGGTGGGTGACGGTGGCTGGGAGGTTTTTGGCTTCGGGTTTGGGGTCGCGATTTATTGATGACGTCGTCGCTGACGTCGGCGTTGGCTTCGCTGCCGGCTGTGTTAATGTGTTTGTTGCTTTTGGCATAAAATTATGTTTTATTTTATTTAACATGCATTTCGTTTCGTTGTGTTTGGTTTTTTTTCGTCTTTCTTTTCTTTTTTTTCGGCAGCCCAACACTTTGTCCTGGGCCAAAAAAGAAAAAAGGAAGAGAAGGAGGAATTTTTCTCTTTTTATTATGTATTTTCTTTTTTTTTTCTTGCTTTGCTTTTCTTTTTTCCTTTTTTTTCATGCAATCCTCGATGATGATGAGGCCAGGCATTGGGTTTGGGTTTTGGGCTGTGCGCCTATGCTTGCCTTTGTGTGTGTGTGTGTGCTTGTGTGTTTGTGTATGTAAAAGGAAGTGTAGTCGTCATCGGCATCGGTTTTATGCACGTGTGACGGTGAGGGAGGGTCGGTCCGTCGGCTGCTTGTCGTTGTCGTTGTCGAGCCATGGCACATAGCCTGTATCTGTATCCGTATCTGTATCTGTGTAAATGCGTTGGTTGTTTGGCTTGTTCCCTGCTCCTTCTTCTTGTTTCTCCTGCCTTCTGCCTGCTGCCTATTCTGGCATTTTGTGTATGTGTCATGACTGCTTATGTGCGTGTTGGTTCCTGTGCCTGTTCCTGTTAGCTGGGAGCCAGTCACAAGATACAGGGTGCTGTATCATTTTACACACTCATGTCTTTATAAGTTTTCTTGTTAAGATAACTTGAGATATTATGTAACATACATACATATCGTTAAAAGAATACAATTGCATTACAATTAAAATTAAGTATGTAGGTCGGTGCACCGACTTCGATATGCCTCCGAGATCTATGCAGGTGTTCATATGGACGGACAGATCGACTAGGCTGTTGATGGTGATCAAGAATATATAGTTTGTATACTTTATCGGGTGTCAAAAGCTTCCTCCTGCCTGTTACCTTCATATGCTTGACTTTAATAGACCATTTCGCCCTATGGGTGCATCGTATACAAATACAGGGTGTCCACGAATGATGTTTATCTTGTCACAAATCAATTTCAATAATTTAATTCGAAATCGAAAATGGAAAAGCCCTGTTTCCTTCTTTTTTTGATTTTTTAATTGATCCTGTTTGCGTATACAGGGTGCCTCAACAACTGTAACAGTTTATAATTGCTTTTCCTAGTCCCAAAAATATATATGTACAATGTACATAATCGATTGTCTAATTATACAGGGTGTAAAAAAAACTATTAATATTCTCATATAAATTTTAGATCAGTGTAGGTTTGCAAAGAAACATGTATGAATGTATGTACATATGTATGTGTATCTATGTTCCTTTCGATATTTTATTTTGGAATTTAGAGTTTTGTGTGTGAGTACACCCTGTATACGGTATATCGAAACAAACAAACCTAAAAAAGACGGCTGTAAAAACAATTTAATGCATAAAACGACAAAAATCTGGTTTTTTGCACAAAACCCAAAACCCAGAGCCACCAAACCAACAAGCGACGAAAGCGCTTCCCGGTGGTATGGTATGGTGTGGGAGGGTGTAAGGGGGTGGGGAGGCGGTTGGGGTGAGCCAGTAGGAAGTTGCTGGTGCTGCTGCCTGCTGTTGCAGTTTGGCAGCAGCGTGAAAATAGTAGTGGAAAAAAGGCATCAACGGACACAGGGTGATGGAGAATGATGTGAGGGAGTGTAGTATAAGAGAAGGGTGGTGGTGGGGGTGGCAAGAGCTGAGTGTCGTTCGTTTACGTTTCGGCGTTCGGTCAGCCGTAGTCGTTGTCGTCGCTGTTGTTGTAGTCGTCGGCAAATATGTTGCGCATTTGGGAGCGAAAAAGAGAGCGTCAGTCAGTCGGACGGTTGTAATTGTTGTTGTTGTTGCTGCTGCTATTTCTGCTGGATGGGGTGGTTTGGGACGGCTAGTAAAATGCGTGAGAAGTCTGGGAGAGAGAGTGAGAAAGAGAGAGGGAGAGGGAGAAGCAAAAGTAAACGATGAACTTTGCTTTAGCTTGTGTTTGGTTGCTGCTGTTAGTTGGTCTGCTGGTTTGAGGCAGACACCTTTCCACGTGCAGGTAAAAAGCAAACCTTCTACTACTACTACTACTACTACTACCACTACCACCGTTGCCGCCCACCCTCTTTGCCACCTTGTTTGGCAAAATAATCAGCGAAAAACGTAGGAGAAAAAGAGCGTGCAAAATTATGCTGAGTGCTTGGCTTGCTGCCACCACACAAAGTGAAAGAAAGAAGCAAAAGGCACTGACGGCAACGACGACGACGACAGCAGTGGCAGCGGCAGCGACAGCGACAGCATATAACGACAACAGAGTCTTCAACCTGCCCGGCTCTCTGGGCAAAAAGGGAGGGAAATCAACGGCGTTTTGAGATTTTATTCCGCCTCATCTTCATCTTTCATTTCATCTTCGCCATCCGCCTCCTGCCACCGCGCCCTACTACCAATGGCATCAACCTCGCCATCATCCTCATCCCACTCGCCCCTTTTGCATTTTATCAGTCTTTTTTGTTTTTATTTGGGTTTTGGTTCGACGTTTCGACTGTTTCGACTGTTTCGGTTTCTGTTGTATCTGTATCTCACACAGTGTATGTATCATTTTATTTATTTTTTTTTTTTTTTGTTGTATCTTTTAGCGCTGTTTTGAGTTAAGCAATTGATGGATATGGTTTATTTATAACGCTTGGCGACCGAATATCGGAATGTGCCGACCAAACCAAACGTATTATATGTGTATATATACACACACACACACACTCACAGAGAGATATACACCGATATATATGTATGGGTGTATGAGTACCAGCGACAACGCACATCGAGTACACTTAAAAAATAATTGATCTAATTATGATCGGAACTTCATTTTCCAAAGAGTTTTCAAGAATGTGTGTAGATGTTTTAGCAGAACTTGAGTTAATATAGTTTTTCAGTTAATAGAATATTGGAATATTTGAGAATTTGTTGGATTACAGTTGTGATCTGATTGATTATAGTTGTAAGTAATTCGATTCTCTTCTTTTTACGAAGAGTTGTAAATTGTTTTTTGTTTTTGTCTTCTTCTTTTGGACTTGTAATGTACTTACAATAATTATAAATTCCATTCGTTTTTAATATTTTTTCAAGTGCACGTCTACGTCTACGTATCTGAGTATCTGTAAGATATATGTATGTATGTATGTATGTACACTCGTTCGCTCTCTCCTCCATATATGTATGTATGTACGTGTGTGTGTATGTATGAACGTTCGATAAACGTAAGCGTAATAATATTTTATTGAAATTTGTTTTCTTTTTTTTTTTTTTGTGTTCGTTCGTTTGTCGACATGCTCAAGTATGATTTTTTTTTGTGTTTTAGACAGAGAGAAAGATAGAAGGAGATAGCGACAGATGGAGAGGGCCTTCATTTCTTTCAGTTGCTTTTCTTTATATTTGTTGTTGTCGTTGTCGACTTCTTCGTCGTTGGTTTTTTTTTTCGTTTTTCGTCTTTTTTTTTTTTTTTGCGCTATAAGTATCTGTTGGATAAATATGAGGTTAAAGCGTTGCCTTCTGTAGTTTTCTTCCACTTTATGTACCTGTGTGTATCTGTTGGTATCTTTTGCATCTGCTAGCGTCTTCGCACGTCTCGTCTCGTTTCGTCTCTCCACGGCATCACTCTCTTCTTCTTTGTACTTGTGTTTGTGTGTGTGTGTGTGTGTGTGTCGAGAGTTTTGATTGTTGGCTTGCCTTTTGATGAAAACATAAATATCAGCAGGCCAGGCCACCAAAAAGAAGCCAAAAACGCAAGCTGGAGATATTCAAGAAGTGGATAGATGGATGGATGGATGGATGGAAGTAGCATTGGAATTTTCTTGCTCTCAACATGACTCCCTCCTCATCTCCCTTACTTACCATCCCTTTCTACTTTTCTCTTTCTCTTTGTGTTAGTTACTGGAGTGTGTGTGTGGAGTGAGTGTGTTTGGTTTTTTTGTTGCCTTGTGTTTTTCGGAATGAATGAAAATGTTGTTTGCTTTGCTCTGTATGAGTGCGTGTGTTTTTGCGTGTGTGTGTGTGTTTACTTGTGTTTCTTACAACTTCTTTTCGGGCGGTAAATTGATATGGGCGTATGACTTTTATTTAATAATGCTTAATTAATCATATATTTAGCTTAAAGGATATGCCTATTAAGATTTCAGATTGAATTTCATTAAATTCAATTACGGAATTACAATTTAAATCAATTTTTAAATGATTCACAAATTGGTTACGATCGAAAGAAATAATTGAATTTTATATGAAAATTTATTTATTCGACTAATTTATTTATGAATGAATTAATAATCTAATGGTAAGTATGTATGTTCCTTCTAAGTTTTCTTTGGTTTTTGGATTCAAATTGTACCCCCATTCAGATCTCTTTGGTTAAAAGTAAAACCAGTTTTATTTCATTCATATGGTTTTAGGAAAAAATTCACAAAAAAAAACATTTTTGACTCTACAAAACCGACAAGGTGACATCTGTATATCGATAGTTATCGATGTTTGCAGATCAATTAATATTGCACCAAATTGCATTATCCATATTGATATAACAAGCAATATAGATACATATGTTTTGCTTTGATTTCTTGTCCTTAGGATTAGTTAGATATCCTAGATAAAATGTTGTTATACCGCGGTCTATGTTCATCAATTACTAGTTAATAAAAGAAATCTTGTTTATTTGATCTAAATTCTATAAATAAATTATAAAAACTGAGAGTAAATACAATTCCGATGGAGCAAAATAAAGAAGATGCTGATGATGATGAGAAAACAAGAGAAAGGCGGGGGCACCCAAAAGAGGGGATATCACTTCCTCTTTGGGTACCCTCATCACGCTGGGCTGTGCTTGTGATCCTCCACCACCTACATCTCCTCTCTGTTTTGCTGCCTCTTGTGTCTCTGTATTATACTTGCCCCTCTTGCATTCCACCACCCCATCATCACAATATACATACATACATACATACATACATATGTACATATACATATAACTTAATAATTATTCATGCAAGTTGCCTTCAACGCAATTACAACAACAAAGTGGAGGATGATGCCACATGCCCACGCTCCAAAAAGAGCAAAACGAAATCGAAACGAAACGAGACGAGACGAAACGAAACCGAACCGAACAAAACAAAAACAATAACAACAGCAACAACAAATCATGAGAACGACAATACTTTATTTAGTTGAATGACTGAACGACGAAACAAACCCGTCAACCGCAGCAAACAGCAGCAGCAGCAACGTCGACGTCGGCGTCGACATCGACGTCAGCGGCAGCGGCAGGCAGGCACAAAAATTAACACAAAAAATACTTATACGCAATAACACAACAACAACAAAAATTACCTTAAAAACACCAAACAAGCTGAAAGAGAGAACAAAAAAGAAAACAACAAATCCAACAACAACAACTCAAAGCTGAAAATAAAAATACATTAAACGAAATAAGATGAATACCAAACAAATAAAAAAATTTATGCGCTACAATGGAGGGACAATCAACGTGTCAGAGCGAGACAGAGACAAAGATAGATAAAGAGATAGAGAGTGAAAATGAGTGAAGAGGGAGGCGGATCGAGCGAGGGGATGTTCAGAGAGGGAGGACGAACAGTGGAGTGCGGGGGTGGCCATTTGAGAAATTATGCCACAATCAAGTATAATGCAACAACAACAACAACAACAACAACATTGAATCCAAATGAAAAATCCACAAGTACGACGGCTAAATGATGAAAATGTTTGCGAGATGCGATCGTGATCAGTTGATCAGCATTGATCAAATTCCAAATTACTCGAAGGATCGGGAAGGATCACCAGCGAAAAGTAAAAGAGAGAGACAGAGTGAGGGAGTGGGGGAGAGAGAGAGAGAGAGGGGTGAGAGAGTGATCCTGCAAGATCTTTTCTTTAAGATCTACCAACATTTAATTCAGTAGCGGATCTACGGGGGGTGAAATAGGGTAAATTTCCCACCCAAAACTCCGAGTCGGATAGGAAATCGGAGTTTGGTTAAGAAACTTTAAACAAAATTTTGACTTCGGTTTTCCCCCCAAAATCGAGCGCACGATCCGTTACTGATTTAATTGATTCATATACATACATATATGAATCTTCTTCTTTAAACGATCTTTAAAACTTAATAAAAAGATTAATTAATTTTTAGTTTTTGATTCAAATCCTTCATATAGATCTTTCTCAAAGTTATTTTTATTATGGCTAGTAAAGTGTTGATAGTTTCAAAAAAATGTAAAATTACTTTAATAATAGAGTGAAATTCCAATTTCCGGACATTTCATCAACAAAATTCCTTAAGTTAAACAAATTCAATGATATCCAAATAGATATTTTAATCGATACGTATTTTTAAATTGATGCTTAGAGATGTCAATTGAACCGATTAATAAGCATTATAATAGCTCAAAAATCGATTCATTTAAAGCTAGCCAAAGTTGCTGAAAATTTGATTTAAATTTAAAATTGATCATAATCACATAAACGCTTTATTAATATTACTATGTAGATTTTTGGGATCTTGGATGGAAAGAAGAATCAAACTGTCAGGATGAGAGATGATACCCTGTTAACACTTTGCGTGGACCCATTTCAATTTGGTCCTGAAAGGGTAACGAATGTTAAGAATGTCGTGTCACGTGTCGATCTCTAGATCATCTGCGCCATAGAAATGCGCCAGATGCCAGATGATGGGGACGACGACCACGATGATGACGGCCTCTGATATTAATAATGATGTTCGGCTTGGATCATGATGATCATTATAAATATTATTGTGATCATCGGTCAATGATGGAGTTTGCATATTGAATTGTCGAATCTGAGTATCCGACAACTGTGTTTGCTATGTCTGTATCTGTGTAAATGTATCTACATATGTACATACGTCTTTCTATCTGCATCTGCATCTGCATCTGTATGCTAGAAGATGCTCGAAGAAGATGCATTCCACAAAATACACAAAAATAAAAATGCGGCTATAATAAATAATAATATCCAAACACAGAGATGCTAGAAACAAAAAACTCAAACTGAACCAGAAACAGACACAGACGATGGGAAAGCAAACACAGAGAGAGAGAGAGAGGCAATGAGAGAAAGAAAAAGATCATCTCCAAAATGCATACCCAAAATAGGACAATAGACATTGCATCTCACC
Source organism: Drosophila equinoxialis (assembly GCA_018150345.1). Taxonomy (NCBI): domain Eukaryota; kingdom Metazoa; phylum Arthropoda; class Insecta; order Diptera; family Drosophilidae; genus Drosophila; species Drosophila equinoxialis. The sequence continues at coordinate 3,924,203 of JAECWI010000089.1, read as the reverse complement.
AGAAAAGCAAAGAATATTGGAAAATATTCTAGAAGGGGGAAAAAAAGAGAAATGGTTCCTCTTGTGGTTGCTTTTGTTGTTGTTGGAGTGGAATATTTTAATGCTCTGACTTTTAATTAACCATTTAACTTATCTGAATCAAAGAGGAAGATGGCCACACTTCGCTCCTCAGTATGTATGTTTCGTTCTGGGTTTTCTTCTGCCCATTTTAGCTCGCCTAATTGAACAACAAAAAGCTTCAATTAAACACTTCAAAGAGCTTATTACAAACCAATAAACCGCTAAACCGCAATGAAGCGAAAGCCCTAAAGACGCAAAAGGGAGTGTGCGAAGGGCACCTCCTTGTTAACGGTATGTATGTACATACATACATATGTACAAGCATGTCAAGGATATACACCGAACGAAACAAAAAAGAACACTACTGTTTGCCACACAGAACACAACAAGAAGACGAAGAAGAAACGCATATCTACAATAGATGGAAGCAACAACAACAAGGCGACACGCTTCCACTCCGTCACCGCTATCGCTTTACACATGATAAGTAGTACGCTGAGGAGCACTATGATAGGAGGAGGGAAGGCCCTCCGATAATTGTCTGTTGATAATAATGATGTATACACACACACTCCACTCACACACACACACAGTTCTATCTCTCCCTCTCTCAGTAGGAACAAACATGCTTTTGCCACGGTGGTGATGATGGTGATGGTGATGATGATGGTGGTGGTGGCTCTCCAGGAGCTACCTACTACTTTGTGAGTTTCGTTTTTGCAACCACTTTGGTGGTTGATCTCGTTGGAAACGAAACATTTATTGGACTTTTAGTGGTTCTAATGTGCATCCTGTTGCGTTTTTGCAGCAGCAGCAGCGGCAGCCGTTCATACAGGGTGTCAGTGCCCGAATGGTCGCTGGTCGCTTAAACAGGCATACTCACATACATACATATGTACACATCCATTTTAGCAGCTACCTGAGCAACTTCCGGCTTTGTCTTTAGGTAGGAACGCCCTGACATTATCTTTAGCTCATTTGCATTGGTCTTTTTGGCTAGGTACAGCCATAAGGCATAAGAAGCGGCATCCTTTTTTGCCATCATAATCAGTCTCAGGAGTGACTCACAATCTCAATGCAACATACAGATATAAATGGTCATGTAAAGGGGTTAAATGCCCCGGATTGTTATGTGTGAATGTGTAGGTGGGTATCTACCTCCATCCGTATCCATCCATCGGCCAGGACTTGGGTTGGTTATACATACATACATACATACATACATAATTCCAACCTTCTTCGTTTTTGTGTTATGTTCTGCGTCATCGTTTGTGATTAAATATAGCCAAAAAGAAAACCATACGGATATATCCTGCATATGTATGTGAATATACAAATTTATGTATTTTCATTCGAGCTTTTACTTTTCATCAGCATTGTTTGTTGTTGGTTTCTGTGTGTGTGTGTGTGTGTGTGTGGGTTTTTTTTAATTCGTGCTTTGTTCAAGAAACCCTTTTTGGGGCGGTTTGTACTCCGAGTGCGTACACAGAATGTGAAACTTTTTTTCTTCGGCCCTTTTTCTTTTTTGCCAAATGTAACCTCAAAGGGTTAAACACGCAAAACGCAAAAGCCGAACAAACTGAGCATAAAAAAAAATAATAACAATAATACGAAAAAAGCAAGGACGAAAAAAAGAAAAAAAAATGCTATATAGCAATAACAACCCGGGAGGCAAAAAGAAAGCAAAAAAAAAAAAGAAGCAACCCAGGACGAAAAGACCGCAGGGACATTAGAGAATGGAGAGACAGAACATAAGAACATATGTATTAAGAGTAGGTACATACATACAATGGGCACGCTAGGGATATGATGACTAATCGATGTACCGTTTGATTTTATAGCAGAAATAAGGATTTTAAGTCCAAGTTTACAATGGTGACAACAACCCACAACCTACCACCTACATACATATCTACGTCAATTGAGTTGACAGTGATTAGGAAATACTTCGTTACATATTCACAAGTATTCAAATACTTAAAATCATTCAAATAACTCCTTATTCCAATTAATGTTTTTGATTGGATTGTTGATTTAAATATTTATATAGGGCGAAATGGGATGTTAAAGTTACCAAAATGTATGTATCAGGCAGAAGGAAGCTTTTCCGACCCCATCAAATTAGACACTCTATCGATATACCAATTTTTAATAAAATCGGACTGAAAATAGCCAAGTTATGTATATAAACGTTTTTTTAACAGGTGGTCCATAATAGCAAAGTTCGCCGTTGGCAGGTGGCGGCGCTAGAGTGCTGGTTTGTGATGAGTCGTTTGGTCTATCCGTCCGTCAGGATCAATACAATTTGCCCCTTGACCGTTAACGAACAGTTACTTTTCTTATCTATTGGTATAACAATTTATCAGTTTTATATAGCTGTTTCCAAATTTCATCAAGATCAGGCGACTATATCGAAAGACTATATCCCAAAGAAATAATCGATCAAAAAATAAAATTGGTCATAAAAGAACCTATCATACATTTCAGGGTTTTTTGAAGAATTAGAGAAATAATAAGACATATTTATAACAGGCGAAAGTCAAACATATAGTTTTCTATATCTTAAAGAGTTTAAAGTTTTTAGTACAGCGGTGGTCACGAATATATGACGCTTTCAAATTGAATTTATCGGATCCTAGGTAACCTATTGCAATAATTATTTCAGTGATTTGGGGTCAATCGCAGTTGAACGAGAACATTTCGCGACATTAATTTAAACTAAAGTACTTCTTTCCTTTAACTACGAATACATTTTTGACTAAATTCAGATAAAATTTGGATAGTTTTTAATAGCATAATTATTTTATAAGTATTATTATTAAAATACAATGGATCCTAGTTACCGAACAATCCGGTCAGCTTAATAATGAAGATGGCAACATAAATTGCATGTGAAACTTTTATCTTTTATCTGAAACCCCAAACACACATTAAAGTGATATCCAGTGTGACCGTTTTAAGCAATGTAGCTAAAACATAGTGAAATGGTTTCGCTTAACGAAGATGCTGGAGCTAATTGTGTTTGTTAACCGAGAGTCCACTGTATAAGCTTTTTCTGTAAGTTCTTCTTTTTCATTTGGTCTTGATCTGGATCATCTTGTTGTCTTTAGGCATTTAAATTTTCATTTACAATTTTGTCACATTGTCAGTAATGCGGTTGTTTCACAACACTGTTTTACATTTTGTCGAAGGCAGAGCCCTCAAATGATCGCACATATTGTATAAGGTATTTATCATCCAATTATGTGAACAATACAGCTCAATTTATCTAAACGTAAATATCATTGTTCAGTGTTTTTCTATGAACATGTCATCCAACTTCCACCGCTAACCTTAACCATGACAAAAAGAAACAAAAAGAAGAAGGCACCCCAAAAACCCTTTAAGAAAATTTGTTCGCCAATAGAATTTGAAAAGAACATTTGCTATGCTTTATTTATTTATTTATCAACTTTTTTGCCTCTCTCTATCTTTCTTTCTGTTTTCCTTTAGCCCACGAGAATATTAAGTATATACATATGTATGTAGAGTCGCCGTGGGCTTTTGTTTAGATGAAGGGTGAAGGGTGAAGGGGATTTCAGTGCTGTGACAACTTGCTCGCAAAGATTATCGCACGCTGCTTGGGGTTAAAAACCAACCTACCAATTTAAATTCAATTTCCGTGCAAAATGGTCAAAAGTCTCGGCGACAAATACAAAGCCGAAAGAAACGAAACGAACAAAATGTATGAAACTATGGGTATGGGTATATAATATGTATAAAAAGAAGGAAAAAAAAAACACTGAAACCCACCACTTAAGGGTTACAAAAAGGAGGAATATCAACCGGATATCAAGCACACACACACACACACACACACAGAGAGAGAGAGAGAAGCATGTATCCTCTACCCTCTCTCTTATAGTGACAGGATGCATGTCCAGGACCGTTGAGGCAAAGTCACTTCATTATCGAGATTATCGGCGCAAGTTCAACCCTCAGCAAAAGGATAACACAACAAGAACAACAATCAAGCAAGCATCATTCCACATCTACATCCTTCCACCATTCTTCAACATCCTTGTGGTGCATACGTTCGCGCGTCAGCACAAATGTCAAACCACTCAGTTTTAGCTCAGCTCAACTCAACTCGACTCCACTCCATTCAGTGCCTTTCCATGGGGTTGCAGCCTCCGCTGCTGTGCGCCTGTCTGCCTATATCCTTGAGCTTCTCACATGGTTTCTCCCGTCTCTCTGGCTATGGCTCTGGACCCTGGCATCCTGTGTTACCATCTATATGTATGTATGTGTGCTGTTTGCCCCGAGGACAAGCTAATAAAATTTGCCAAAACACACAAAATCCTTAGAGCTACAACAAAAAACAAGAAAAAAAGTAAAAAACGTGTTGACGAATGTTTCAGCCTGCGGCAATTGGCATGCGATTTTACCGTCTCACTTTTCCTTTTTTTTTTTCTGTCTTTGTTGAAAGCGATTTGTGACTGCAAAACAAATTAAGAATGTGTTGAAAGTCAGTTCAAATTCTAAACTCCTGATAGTTGATTACCAACTGAGAAGGGCATAGGGGAGAATCTGTCTGTTGGGTAATTTGAGATTAAATGATGTCATTTAACCGAAATCAAAGTGGGAATCTATCTATGCCACGAAGCGATATCTTAAAATTGAAATCCGATATAAATCAAAGGATCAACAGTTGGTCAATTTTTTTTCCAGCATTTGTTGTTTGTTCATTTTACGTTTTGAAGTTAATAAAATTTCTAATTTTTAACAATGACCTAATTCATTATTTTCTGAATTTTTCTCAAGTTCAGTTTCATTTCAGATTCATTGTTTTGGAAATTCAAAATTTAAGTGATTGTAAATTTAGACTATTTAAGTCGGAGCCGATTTTGCAGTTAATTAGATTTTAGCTTCGACTTAATTCTTAATCCTAAAAGTATATATTGTTTGAAGGTTACTCAACTAAATATATCATGTGAAATCCCTGGATTGTGCAATTCGGACATATCTATATCGGAAGACCATATCCTTGAACTATCTGTCGAAAATTGAGTGTTAGTTCAATATCATTGAATTGTCATCTGTTTATTGACTGTGGCAAATTTTATAAAGATCGAGAGATTATAGCATATAGATCTTATAGAATTTCGGTCAATAAAAATGTTTTACTACTTTTATAAAGTATTAAGTATTGGTGATTGAAAATTTTGCTTCCTATAATATGCATACACATCCATACATATCTTTATGGACAGTTTTGAAATCCTCAGGCTCATGAGTGTCTATATTTATGGTGTGAGTTAATGGATTGTTTAATTCAAACTTTTGCTAGCATATCATAAAGTACGATGTTTCTGAAATTATTTTAAGGACTTTTAAATAAATATTGCAAGTAATTATCATTCGCTTGGTTTCAGACGAGATCCTTGTTCTATCCAAGGATCAAGAATCTCAAGATATGACCAATTATGCATATAATCGTTTCTCCTTAAAGATAAACGAAAAATCGATTGATAAAGGGCGAGGTTTAGTTTCTCTAGGTGATAAGTATGTGTAGGCTTCAAACAACTTTTAACAACTCACGACTTGCAACTTAATTCGACTGACAACTGACGACTTCTGCTACTGACGCCTCAACTCTCTCAACATCATAGCAACTCCCGACCGAAAGTCACTTCTTTAAGGATGCCACACAGTCGGTGCATATGTTAATGCCACCATGGATTACCATACCAGGATTACCACAAATTAAGATACCATTTCGCAGTGAACTTTAGATTATTGATAAATTTCATTAAATACATCCATAGTTATTTATATTTTGGCATTGTTATGAACTAATCAAATTATAATAATCGTTTAGAAAATCAAATCAAACGGTAAATGGAAAAACAAAGGAATGAGAAGTCATTTGCTCTTGCCAAATAGATTTTGAACGAGTTCATAGAATAAATATTAACCATAAATAATAATGACAGACGATACACGGGACAGAGTCATATGCGTAACCTCCGAAACGAACCACATAAATGGCAATAAATGTGCACTTAAGGGTTAGAGAATGAACGAACGAGTTAGTCAACGAACCACTGAACGCAGATCTAGAGTCGACGGAGTTCAAGTTGCCAGAGCCCAGCGGGTGATCAAAAAAAAATAAATATATATATATATTCATATACATATACACTACATACTGAAAACATAGTGAAAAAAATCCATTCAAAATACATAAATTCGAAATGGCTGCCCCCTGTTTTTCTGTTTTTTTTTTTTGTTTTGTTTTTTGTGTTTGAATTGTTGTTATTGTTATTGTAGTTTGTAGCTGTTTATGTAAAACATGCAATTTCGATTTGGCATATAATTTTTTAATATTGCAAGACGTGAAGATTGAGCAGAGAGTCGCCAGTGGTGGTGGTGGTGTTCGTGGTGGTGGAGGTCTGCCAAAGACTACCCGCTGATATTTTGGGTGACAAAAATGTCAAATGCGTAGAATGTTAAGCGTCAGCGGGTGGCACCAGCCCAAGGATGAAGAGGTACAGAGAGTCGAGAATAGGGCAGTAGGAGGCGGCTAATGCTGACGCAAGCCTCCATCGGAGACTCTACTTACATACATATGTACATATATCTCCCGATGTCTCTCAACATCTCCGTCTTCCAGTCATAGGACTGTGCTCAAGTTAAGCTGAAGGTGAGGGTCTTTCTACTTATTTCATCGTGTCTTGAAACGATTTTCATATTCATGAGGCAGCTTCTTTGCTTGATTTCTCGAAACATATTTGGCTGTGAGAGCGAGTGACGGGGTAGTTAGAGGTACATACATACATCCCGTTGCACGTGTCAATTGAAATGAATGTCGAGGCAGCCAGACAGTCATGGCATCCCGCAGTCGTCACCCCCAACTAGTTACTTTGTATGACTAATCTTTGGCGTCACCGTTGTCATTGTCATTGTCGTATGCCTTCAACACAAAGGAAAAATACTTTAAGAATCACTGAGAAGCGGATCTAGCAATGAGTAACTTTTCAGTTTAGTCTGTATGGGCAATTTGTCTTGCAAAAAAAGTCAAACAAAACAGTAAAAATAGGGAAAATTTAAAAAAAAATATATTTAAAAGGATAATTTTGTTCTATTGTTGCTCCTTTCCACGGCACCCAATTTAACTTTCACTTAAAGGCATTAAAAATTGAAAAATCTGTTCATTTTAATCTTCAATTTAGTTGAACTTTTATACGATCTCTACGAACAAAAAGTGATTAGGACCGTTTAAATACGTTTATCCAAATGATTTAGATTAAGAATTAAACTAAAATGAAATATTTCAAATTTGTTGCTAGGCTTTGAACTTGAAGTAGATTGATTCTGCTATATGTTTTATCAAAATTTTTAATCTAAATCCAGTTAGGACTTAGAAATGGTTTCATAATCAAATTGTATCGAAACTTTTCACTTTCTGGTCTTATCTTAGATATATTAGCAATCAAATAGGAGTCAATATAGGAATCCTTTTAACTTATACTGCGTTCTGGAGCCCTAAAATCAAGAGGCAAGAGAATGAGACACAGAATATATCTTTTTCGGATCGTTCCACTATAAAATACATATGTATAGCTGCCCTAGAAACCATCGATCGAAAAGACTTCTTTATTGACAAATATCTTATTTAAATATTCTTAATGAGAAATGTCTCAAAGTGCTTAAATGTTTGAAAAACGAAACTTATTGAAGGAAATTATATAGTAAATTTCGATCAAGAATGGCTCAAGAAAACATTTTGTGGGGGTGTTCGATCAACAATATACATAATAATATTCGAGGGGAACATTTTGTCAGTTTGAGAATTTGGCAAAATTGTAAAGTAAAGATTCGATCTGTCCAGACTTCCGTTTATGATCGTATATCGATCGATTTGTTTCATTTAATTGGATTTTCACCATACGTAATAATTAGATATAAGTTTTCTTTTTAAATTAACTCATTGTCGATTATATGGAAAATCGGTAAAATTGATGAGGAATATACAAACCACCATGAAAAGTAAGTGAACTTTATTTTTATAAGGGTAATCGAAGGAAAATCACATAAACCACACAAACACACACACACACACAAACATGAAAAGGGATAAAGCGTGTGTGTGTGTGAGAGAGAGAGAGAGAGAGGGAGATACATTCGCAGAGACTTTTGGCATATGCAATTGCCCATTTGAAGGGGCAGAAACAGCGATTGATTCCACCTTCTGAACATTTGTATATACATATACATATATATATATATATTTTAACCACCAAAAGTAGCATAAAAATTGCGTCGCAGTCCGTCAGTTGAGCTCGTCAGTTGTCGATTTACGAATATATGTATGTATATATGTATGTATGTATGTATATTAAACTCCCTAAAGACACCCTTAAGCGCCCTCAAGTATTTACATTTGAATTTCACACAAATAAACTCCGTTGCTGGTCGCTGTTTGCGCCGTTTGTTGAGTCAGTTTGTCGGTCTGTCGGTCGGTCGCTCGGTCGGTCGCATCCCTTTTTGCTGGCATCCAAAAATTAATAATAACAATAAATTGAAAATGGCTGCACCCAGCAAAAGCAAAAGCAGCAGAAGCAAGAGCAAAGCAGCTAGAAGGCATTTAGCATTTTGCCCATTACACAATTGTCTGTGCCCTCGGCCTCACTGTGCATTTCGCCTCTGTCGTCTGGTACCGCTCTTCCTACTCGTCTGTCTGTCTGTCTGTCATTCAGTCTCTTTGTCCGACTGTGTGTCAACAATTTTTAGTGACTGTGTGGTGGCTGGTGGTTGACGGCTTTTGGCTTCCATATTGCAATTGCATTTTCAGTTCACAAAAGGCAGGATGAGTCTGAGGATGAGAGGAGAAATGACGATGCAGGGGGCAAGGGGTGCAGGGGCAAATAAAGAAGGTTCGAGTTGGCTCGTTCCTCTATTTGACACTTTGCCTCTGTGTATTTCAGTTATGCTTTTCATATTGATTTTCGTATATGCCTCTGCCTCTCTCTTTCTGGGTGTGTGTTTGTGTGTGTGTAAGAATGGTGGATTCTCCCTCCACCTCCACCCTCCATCTCAGCCCTCATCCCCCTCACATCTCCTCTACATTCTCCTTCAGCTCTGGCTCGTGTTTGTGTATTGAATTTCAAATGAATCGATTAGCTTGGTTGCCTTCACTTCACCCAGTCAGTCAGTTGTTGTTGTTGTTGCTGTTGCTTTTGTTGCTGCTGTTTTGTTATTCTCTTTTTCCGTTTCCATTGCTCCTCTGTTAAGTATTTTTATATTTTTCTTCTTGTTTTTTTTTTTTTTGCGCCCGCTCAGTCTTTTTGTTTGTTTTGCACTGCATTTAATTAACTTTTAAGCGATTTTTGTTGTTATTCGAAAATTCAATTAAGGGTACTCGATGATGATCATTGAAGCTTCTTACATGCTCGTATATTCTACAACAACATATGTATGTATCTATGTATGTACATAAATGTGGGCAATTCCCCAGAAAGGTCAACAAAAGGGGCGAAAGTTAAGAAGTATTCATAAAAAATTCATCAAATTTAACCAATAAATTTCATCTCTATCCATAATCCATTTTTCAATGGGACACCCTAATTTTGTTGTCAGGGACACCCTAATATAGTATATAGACCCTAATGTGTCTAAATTGTATGGACAGAGATGCCTAGTCAAATTAAAATTACCCATTTTAGCAAAGGTATCAAAAAGAACTACATTTGACTGGTTTCATTTCTTATAACTATAGTAAAACTAAGAAAAATACCAGCAATTTTCCAGGACAGTACCAAAATATAATTTTCTAGAAAAGTGTTGGTTAAACATTACTCATTTTGCTTGTCCTTTTTTCGAAATGATTCAACTCACTCATTTTAGTCACTGCTTAGTTGTTCAGTTGTTCATTCAGCATCAATATCATGAGTTTCAATGTGATCATTGCTGATCAAATTTTAGCAAGCGAACAAATACGAATAAGTGAATAACATAAGAACAACAAGAAGAAACAAAAAAGAATAGTTGGAGAGAACATGTTCAGTTGCTCAGTTCATTGAACAACTTTCCCAACACTATTTTTTTTTATCCTATTAAACACTTTTTAAGAGATGAATGTCTGATTACTTACCCTTTACTTAAAAAGAAACATATTTAATTGGATATTCATTTCGCTATCTGAAACTAAAAGTAAAAACTTTTTGCTTTGTTTTTTTTTAAGTCGTTTTACAATACTAGTTAATACTAGTGTTGTGTTGCTTGTGAGTGAATGAACAAAGTTGAACCACTCCCTTTAGTAAGGTGGTAAACATGTTCACTAAAACTCAGAAACTCAAGTGGCTTACTAATTCACTTAACTCTGTTGTTCACTTGATCCACTTTCGAATATTATATCTAGAAAAGTACAAAAAACTGGATACTTAAGCAATGGTTCATCAAAAAAGGACAGGACTTTCTAAGTTCAAGCCTGGTTGATTATAATTGTGGCCATCATCATTGAGACGGGTTTGATTTCTTTATCGGATGGTATTTATAGATTGTTGATCATGGTGATCAAGTTGTAATTATATAATTCTAATGGGGCTACTTGAATTTATGCTGTTGTTGAATAACGTTAGGAGCAATTAACTTAAGATTAACTTATTCGTAATTTATAATTTTGTTTTGGTGCTTATTGTTCTTTCCATCTCATACTTGTACTTAAGAATTTTCGAATTTCTTTTATATATTTTGGTTGTTTTTGTGTTCTTTTGTATATTTTCTAAGGCCACACAGAAAAAATAAAAAAACAATTTGTTTATGAAAATTTACTCGAATTGTTTTTTTTTCTTCCTATTGCTTTGATATGGGAAAAATATTTTTACAAATAAATTAAAGCCATCTGGCACTAACAAATCGTTTCGAGTTTGGTCTTCTTCTTTTCAACGAATATATATACATGTGTTCCTACATACATTTATACATATGTATATGTGTGTGTGTGTATTATTTGTATATATGTATGCCTATACATAGACGATTTGAATGCCAATGAGTTGCGGGGCCATGACAGGATATTGTCAAGTCGTGATTTCAAGTAACAAAAAAACTGACCTCAAGAGCTTCCGCCTTTGGCTGGGTTACAACAATATTTATGTTTTCTTCGACTTCGACCAACCAATGACCAGCCGACCGAACGAACTACATCAACTTGGTTTTTTTTATCATACTCAGCACCCATTGAAAGAATGAAAGGTATATTAAGGTCATCGAAGCAAAATACGACCAGAAACTAAGTGAATTCTATGATTCGATATAAAATGTGAACTCTTTCTTATCTGTATAACTATCTTACCAAATGAGCAGTAGATTTTTCTAAAAATCAAAAATCAAAAAAAATTATTTTCCAAACAAATTTTTTTTCAAGAACTTCAGAAACATATCTTTAATGTTAAAACTAGTTGGGAATCACAAGTAAATGAAGCGAACAAATTTTGGCAGAGCTTCCAAGAGTTCAACTTTTTCTGCATATCTTTGTAAAAGATCTTTTAGAAATTCAAAAGTTATTTGTTTACAAGCTCCTGAAACTTTTTTTTGTTATAGAACAAATACAACTTATGAATTAAAAACTTATATGATATGTATGTAGTTGTAATGAAAAACCAATATAAATGAAATTGAAATGAAAAACCAAATGCAATTTGTTTCTGATTTTGTTTGTGAATAAATTTTCTTTTGATTTAGCGTACTTGCAACAGGTGAATCGAGTTACTGGAGAAGCAGGGTAGATGTAATAGGATACTCCTGAGGGTTGAAGGTTTGATGGATAAAAGGTATTTCATTGTCGGTCCCCGCCCCCCGGTTTTAGCTAACTAATCTACGGAATATTTTTCAATTAAATTCCAGGCGCGTAATTTAGTTAATTAAGTCATTTCAATCAGAGTCTCTGGACTGCTGTCGCCCGACTGAGCTAGTGAGTGAGTGAGTGAGTGACAGACAACAAGCAAGCAACAAGAAGAAGAAGAAGAAAAAGAAATACAAAATGCTTGCATACCATAAATTATAGAACAAATTATGCAAATCACAAGGCAAAAGTAAACAAAACCAACCCATAAGACGAAAAGTCACTCGCCGCTGCCACCGTCTCAGCCACTGCCTCTGCCAATGCATTTTGAAATTACTGCACTTGGCATTTGATATACACATACACACATACATAGGGCTATATGTATATATGTATACATGGATGGATAAAGCGTGGTGGATGGAGAGGGGGCGTGGAAGTAATAGCAGGCGGAACAAATATCATAAACTGAAAATGCAGAAAAACACACAATTGGACAAGGGACAGAATGAGATACAAATGCAAAGTGAAAGGGAAAACTGCAAAACGTGTATGTGTGTGTGTGTGTGTGGGGGAAAGCAATAATCCGACAGTCAGTTGGTCAGCCAGTCAGTCAATTGATTCCTCTTCTAAGGCGTTCATTATATGATTACGATAATTAATTGCTTCAATTATACAGTGGTTCAGTAATACATTCGATCAAGTTGTTGATTGGAGCGGAATCGACATCAAGAATGCAAACTTGACAGTAGTCACAGGTAAAAGTCCAGCTCCAAGTGGCATAGAAATGCAGACACATCGATGATGATGAACAAAAATGTTCCAAAAAGATTTATGTATGTCTGTTCAAATTATGCATGTTTAGAAGCTGTTAAAGACAGGAAAAACGTTTTCGGATTAAGATTAGACCTCAAACACATCGATTTAGGACAAAAAGACATGCACATGGCAGTGTAGGTAAATTTGGTGAATATTTACATACTTAAGCTACTCCATCTGTGCTGTCTATCATTGGAAGTAGAAAGTAAGTGCAACTCCTTTGCACCTTTTCTTTGCTCCATTATAAATATTTTGGATTATGTCGCCTATCCTGAATTATGTCCCGATCTTCGTGCGACTGTTCATGGTGAAATCGGAATCTCAAAAACACATTTGAAACTTTCCAATCCAACTTCTAAGATATGTAACTTTTTTGTTAACACAGCTACTATAGGTAAATGAAAAATTACATTTACTAAACTCATTATTATATTTAATCTTGAACAAAAAAAAATTAAATTTCAGCTTCAGCTCAATTGCAAAATACAAAAATGTGAATATAGGCACAAATTGTCACCAAAAAGGGCTTTGCAAGTGTTTGCAATCACTTTAATCAGAAAATGAAGAAGACAAGGGCAAAATGGCTAGAGGTGCAGAAATTTATTTGGAGATCCGATTTATACTTGTATTTTTCACTTTATTTAAATTTTTCTTTTAAAGCAAGAGATTTAAGATTAATCCGACAGTAGCTGATTAGTAGATTAAACCTGCGTGTGCCAAGAAGAAGTGCAGTAACTTCCGTACCATTGCAAGTTGTGGGGCCAAATGTCCTTTCAAATATCCGACGGTAGCCAGTCTTCTGGCTTCTTCTTCTTCGTCTTCTTCTGAGTTCTTCTCTGGGTCAAGCAGTGTTTTTAGAAGATTAAGACAGGTCCACAAATCCAGTGAGGAAAGCTTGCAAAGCACCTCGTCTGAAAGGCTGTGGTGGAAGCATGCGGTATGGTAGTCTGGGACATGAGTCTAGACCGCGCCCCGTGAATTCGGAATACAAAATTGAAATAGAGGCGAAAGAGGAATATGGACAGCCGCCATACCTTAACATTCTGTCCGAAAATAGGCCTTATCTTTTGGTCACTTTGTCTTTGGAATGTAACAACGACTTTTGCACTCTTTGAAACTAAATATTCTTAATGGACAAATTTCCACCTTGACAATAGACCTCGTGGTGGAATAGCGGGTATAAACGACAATGATTCAAACAACTGTCGACCGGTTATATCGATACTCATTGGTTCGAGCAATGAATCGGAATCGGAATCGGTTCAGAAGAGGAAGAGCAAAAGGCCATCCGTCTGATCGAATTCCTTAACCTAACCGAGGCCAGAACTTAGAAAATATTTCCCCGCCACAACTACTTTTCACAGGTTCCGCTGCTTATATGACATGTGTTTTAACTTGCAAATCTGCTGTGGCTAGTGATGACAAAAAAAAAGTCAGTTATCGATTATTCAACCATTTCAGTGCTGACAAGTGGAAAAATCGACTAAAGCTATCAAGATTTCAGTGTTGGAAAGCGCTTTTGGTAAATATTTACTTAATCTACTCCGGCCCAAAACCCGCTTAAACTACATAAATTTGGTATCAAACTGAAGAGAAAAATTCCACGAGCGCGACTTCAGGTGCGCCTTGGCGATTTATTATGTAGTTTTTGTATAATTAACAAAGCAAAAATTATGGTTTTAGCGGGATTATAGCTAAAAGTATCGTTTTCCGGCTAAAAGAGGCTGTCAAATTTTGAGATGGTGTTGCCAGATGCCAAATTTCGGATTCTCGAATACGAAGGCTTTTTAAAACTTTTGTTCGCACTTTTTTCAACAAACGAAAATATTGTTGACTTTACAATATTTCTTGATTTTATACAACAAATATTATTTAGAATGCAATAATCGGTTGTCAGAGCAGCCGAATTGTCCTCGATTTTATAATTCACAGTAAAATAATTGGCTGCCAGAGCAGTCAAACAACGCGCCAAAGGAAACTACAGACTGGCAACACCATAACCCATAAAAATGGCGTTTCCCAACACTGAAATCTAGCTTTAGTCGATTTTTCCACTTTTCAACACAGAAATTTCGAGTAGCTTAAGTAAATATTAACCATATGTATGTGTTTATAATACATTTTACAAGCTTGTAGGCTGTTCTTTCGCGAACTTTTTGATAAAACCTCTTTTCACGTATTTGGACAGAAGAAAGAGTAACAATGAAGTTTGCAAGGCTATATAAACTTCGGCGCGGTCGAAGTTAGCCCCCGACCCTCTGGTTTTCTTTATTTTCCCCAAATGTATAAGAGGAATTTGGTTTGACCTTACAGTACAGAAATTGTTCCTATTGTTTAATCCAGAAATAAAATGTGTATTAAATTTTTTCAAATTTTACATATTCTGCTGTTCGCATTGCGTTTCAAATTTATTTAGTGGTGGACAATCGTCGATATCTTAAATTATCGATAAGGCGATACTATTTTTCGATAGTTGCTAGAATTATCAAATTCCTCTTATCGAACTTTGTATGAAATCGATAACCTGACAGCTGTTGTTGTTGACCACTTTAAGGCAAGAAGGCCCTTTAATCTCGCCAGATATTCAGTTGCTGTTCGGCTCTTGCCGGATTAGTAACTCTTTAATTATTATTTAATGCGACTTGGTGGGTAATGATGAAAACCGCTTTTAGCTTTAGCCCTTAGGCTTTAAGCAACCATTTTCAAAATAAAAATTATAAATTTGGAACCAACATTCGGACATGTCCCCGAATAAAGTGAGGAGAGCTTGCAAAGCACCTCGTCTGGTGGAAGCATGTGGAATGGGAGGCTGCCACATTAAGTCCAGACCGCGCCCGTAAAATTGGAATACGAAATTGGGATAGAACCGAATGGGGAAAATGGACAGCGGCTCCCATACATTGACATTCTGCCCGAAAATAGGCCTTATGTTTTGTCCGTGGAATGTGCCAAGTACTCTGCTGAATGATTTCTTTGCCAACTTCGAGGAATTCGGGAACGTTGCATGGACCGAAACATTTGTTCTATGGGGCCACTATGGAAACTAAATATTCCTAGTGGACAACAGACGGCAATGTCGCAGGCGAAGTGCTAAAGATCTGACCACAAGAAGACTTTACATTTTATTAGGACTAAGCACACATCGGGTGTTGTTCAGTCCTTGCTGGTATGGAACTGCCCCCATAACCTCAAATCATCAGCACAGTCCCCAGTCGCTAACCGAGGCCAGAATTTCTTGTTCATCCTAGACAACTATTTTGTAACTATTCGTTGCAATAGACGTCGTGGTGGAAATGGCGGGTATTAACGACAATGATCTAAGCAACGGTCGCCGGTTATATCGGTTATTCAATGATAATAACTACAGTGAGTCAAAAAGTATTGGCACACTTGAAAAATCCAACTTCTAAGAGCTGTAACTGGGTCTGGCGGCATGCGCTTAGCCCGAGTGGGTAGTGAAAACAAATTAGCTCTTAGAAGTTGAATTTTATCAAGTGTGGCAATACTTTTTTGACTCACTGTATGTGGGCCGGCTTGTACTCAAAAAGGGCAAAAAGATTGCATCGCCGGTCAGCAGCGGCTCTTCAGACAAATCGAAATTTAAAATTTTCACAAGCTACATACATATGTCAAACTTCTAGTTAAATTTTCAAAACTTGTGAACCATAAAACTTTTCTATACAAAAAAATTAAAGATTAAATACATAATTAGCAAAGTTCGAAATGAGTTTCAACTCCATCTACCCTGAAAAACAAAGTAAAGTGCTTTGCGTAGAAAATTTTCTCGACCCAACTTCCACTCCTCCAACTCGTACTCTTACTTACTTTTCTACACCAACATCTCAATCTCTCTCTCTCTCGGTTTCTCCCTTTGGTTTTTCTCTATCTTTTTGTACCACTCTCGATTTCTGTTCTTATTTCCACCTACCACCTCATTATCTTTGAATCAACTCAAAAATACAGCAAAAGCAGAAAATCGTTTAATTGTATTTGGGGTCGCCCGGCAATTCGTAAAGATTCTCGGAATAATTTTCCATTTTGTTGATGCTTTTAATTTTCGGTTTTTTTTTTTTTCTCTCGTTTCTTTGCCTTTTAATTGAGTACACACACAAAAAAAAAAAAAAAAAAAAAAAAGAAACCCAGAAGAAACAGAAATATACTAAAATTAAATTATGTGAGCAAAGAAGAAGCAACGGCAGCAACATCCGTCTATCCTCTTTGGCGCCTTTCCATTTAATTTGAATTTCTGTAGCAAGAAAATAATTATGAAATTATTTATTAAATATTGTGAAATCGCTTAGAGATGAGAGAAACCTTGACTAAGTGTGTGTGTGTACACTGTAGAGCTAGGTGGAGGTCGGGGTGGGCGTACAGTTGCCGCTCAATTCAACTTAAGTCAACTCTACGCGAATCGACTCTATTCTAATTGCTGTCGTTGTCATTGGCGTCATCATCATCATCTCCATCGTCGTCGGCCATAGCGGGTGTGAGATTTAAGTCACATTTTATCGACAAACGCCACCGATTTCGGCTACCCCCCACACCACTCCGCATCATAACACCGCCCCATCCCAATACCCCTGCTTATCTGCCATGTCGCCTTTTGTATTCGCTTCT
This sequence comes from Drosophila equinoxialis, assembly GCA_018150345.1. Classification (NCBI taxonomy): domain Eukaryota; kingdom Metazoa; phylum Arthropoda; class Insecta; order Diptera; family Drosophilidae; genus Drosophila; species Drosophila equinoxialis. Next base: position 3,906,880 of record JAECWI010000089.1, on the reverse strand, counting down.
TCAATAAATTTCAGTTTATTCGGTTTTATTTATTTACTTATATTTGCTCTAGCTTCCCCACTCCGATCCACTTCTCCACCTCATCTTACATTCCGCCAAGTATTGGGGTTTTGCTTTGTTTTTCTCAGCATTTTGCCGCCTCCTTGTGCTCACTCATCATCATCATCATCATCTTTCTCATCATCATCTTCGTCGTCGTCGTTGTCGTAATTGAATTTCAACTTGTTTGCATTGTCGATGATAATTCGTCGTCGGGTATTTTGCGTATTGAGATCAGGGCCTCATCAATTAGTAAATTAATTTTACGCGCAATGGAAATATAGTTTTTTTTTTTTTTTTTTTTTGTTTTGTGGATAGTTTAGTTTATTCTCATTTTGTTTTCTTTTTTTGCTGGATGAACCATTTATTTAATTTTCGATTTTTTTAAGTGGGATGGGGAGCCGGAAATTTGCAAAGATTTTCGTTTTGAAAATTTATATAAGAAAATCAAAAATATATTTTTATCTGAGGAAATCCTGAAGCATTCAATAAATTTTTCGTATTCAAAATAATGACCATTTTACTTTATATTTATATACATTTTGTTGTTTTAATTTACGATTAAACATTTCCTTTGCTTCAATCGTAAGAAATAATTTCCAATCTAAAACATGCCAAAATCTATATCATGGCAATTACGAAAGAAAAAGATAATTGTATTTCCATACCATACATGAAATGGTAGTTTCTTGATAAAAGTAGGTGGATAAGTAGGAGATTTATAAATATTCAATGATAAATTATGATTCCGAAAAAACAGCCGAACTAGTGATCTAAAACTCGAATGATATTGTGATCTGATACATGATGAAATAAGTACAAGGTGGACGATTCGGCAGCAGCGCTGTTCACGACGAGGTCTTATTTCAGTTGTCGTTCGACTTTTTCGTCAGTTGTCGTTTTACTTATTTCATCATGCGTAGAACCGTACGATTTGCCGACGGGACCACCTTGTACTTATTTCATTATGATCTGATCCACGATATGCCTGCAGTGTATAAAAGACCACATCAAAAATGTCTTCAACTTGCATTGGTCCAGACAGACAAACAGAAAGACGGACGGACAGTTATCACTCCCCTGTAACTTAATGTAAAAATTTGTCCAGCATCTTGTTGGTTATTGTATTTAGAAGATATCCGTTAATGTCGTCATCTTATTATGCCCCAATTTTTCGCTCGGCAAACGTTCAGTATACTAACACTTATGTATTCTTTGAAAAAGTTCTAGATTGGCAAAACCTCTACGATATAAGATAGAATGCTACACATTTTAAATTAAAATTTAGTCCAGTGGTCGTCACGGCTCATTCCCCGGACTAGGGCCTAGCTCTGCCGCAGCGCTGCCGCCTCACGTACACTGTAAACGCTCGTGTTTGTTCGGCAATGTCACTTCGGCAAAAATTTCGATTGATGCTTGTCGGGGAAAAAAATGAGTTGGGATAATATTTTTTTAATTTTTTGACAAAAATAAAAAATATTTCTATTTGCTATACTGTTTTTTCAGTGTAAAGCAAGAAAACGTTTCGTACTTCGTGTTTGTTGTCACACACACAAATGCAGTCTCATTTTTGATTGTATGCGTGCCTACCCCTGATTTAGTCGCAGCATTCGTTTTGTCAATTGACGTTTTCCAACACTGACAAATACTAAAGTACTTGCTTTCTTGAAATACGAATAAAAAGGAATCAAAGTGAATTTGAATCTTATCAAATGATACATTAAAATGCTAGGGTTAAAAATGATGGATAATATGCTTAATAATTCACTTAATCAATAGACATTTTTCGATACAATTAAATTATAAGCTTGAGTAAATTAATCGAATATATAAATAAACGCTACCTAACCTACTACCTGGCAGGGTCCTAATTGAAAAATTGCCCGACTGTCCACCACTATAAGGCAATTTATGAATGCCTATAAGAAATATCAATCGTTCGAACACTCCCAGTTAAAATTGATGAGATAATCTCTAATAAACTTTCTCTGCTCCACCTTCAGATCGTGAAAAGTGTTAGACATTAATGTTAACAGAGGTTTCTTATCGGCATATGAAAATGAGACTTGCGTTGCTGTTCCCAGTCAAGGAATTGTATAAAACTTGAAATTTCTTAAACACTTTTGATCTATTAGATAGCGAAAAGAATTCTACTCCATTATTTAATCATTTTATATAAAAGAAAAATCAACAACTTAGTATTAATTTATTCTAAAATTTTACTTTAGTCTGCTCCATGATTTGTTCCTTGCTATATGTCATATAGAATCCCTAGTCGAAAGAAAACATCCTCCAGATATGTTCAAAATAAGATACTAAGTGTTATATAGTGTATTTTATATGAGTCTTGTCTGATTTCTCTCCATCTCTCTTTTGAATATGTTTTATAGCTTAAAAATACATTTAAATAAGCTGTAGCAAGACAAAATGAAATCCTCGTGAATTCGGTATTAAAGATGTTAACACGATATCCCGAAAATATTCCATTCCCATTAAGAGTTACACATTGAAATTCTAACAATAAATTAAAAAAAAAAAAAAAAAAAAAAATGTTCAAATTTGTGACATTAAGCAGAGGGAAATTCCGCACAATTCGAAATAGAAGAACTCAAATACAAATTGCAACATTTTAATCGTATTTGCATAAATTTTAACAACAACTCCTACCATCACATATTTTTTTGTCGCGTAAAATATCTATACAGAACAAAACAAAAGAAAAAAGTAAAAACAAACTGAAATAGTGAAACATAAAATCGACAATTTAAATAATAAAAGGTTGCATTTAAAACACACACAAACCCACACATATGTATCTCAATTTATGATTGAATTGTCACAATTCACAGTTCGCCCATGAATATTTCATACAAATTATAATATATCTACATTTTCCTCATAGGTGTACATACATAATTTGTTGTGCAACCGCAGATGATATTTCAATATGGAAACGAAAAATGTGTTTCCTTACATTCTTTCAAAAATTCACACAAAAGATCGGAATCGCATTTCAAGCGATTGAAGATATCATTAGCTTATAAATTAATGCAATATTCAAAAGTATGTTCAAATATTAGGATTTTGATTCAAATGCAAGACGAGGTTATATTCAAGGTTTTCGTTTTTTTATACTTTCCATCTAATGATGTCTTCATTCAGTAACTACATATAAATATATGTTTAGTAATGAAAATTCATTCATTCGGTCGGACAGACAGACAATGACTACTTATATAAACTCGTCTCGTCTTGCTGACCAAGAATATATATGCTTAACATGGTCGGAGATCCTTCCTTCTTCTGACCAATATTAATATAACTTTTTTGCATGGGTATAAAAATTGATGACAAAAATAAATATTATCTTCAAGTTGAAAAAAAAAACATACAGAATTTGGGTCGTCGTACTCTCAGCGCAGATATTTATTCTGATTATGTTTCGAATAGGCCTGAAGAAGAGCGGGAATTGTTACGGGAGACGGAACGGCTAAGGCAAAGGCAGAGGATTGGTATGGAACCAGCCAAAAGCCGTGCAGCCAGGCTTGAGCATGAGCGTTTGCGAGCCGCAGGACAATTGCTTCGTTCGCAAAGAAGTGTATATATATGGTAAAACCAAAACCAACTTCCTCTAACCCAATAATAAGTGATTAGGGCCAATATACCATGGATTTATCTTAAGTACTAGATTAAGAAAAATATCTTAAACTTGTTGTTTGGCTCTAATTTAAGAGTAGATTCAACAAATACATATTAAACCTTTAAAGTAAAAAAAAAAAATCGTCCTCAAATAAATCTTTCAACAGAGTACAAAAGTCATTGCCACATTCCACGGACAAAACATAAGCCCTATTTTCTAGCAGAATGTCAATGTATGGGAGCCGCTTTCGTATGTCCCACATGTCCGAATGTTGGTTACAAATTTATAATTTTTATTTTTATTTTGAAAATGGTTGCTTAAAGCCTAAGGGCTAAAGCTAAAAGCGGTTTTAATCATTTACCCAAGTCGCATTAAATAAACATTAAAGAGTTACTAATCCGGCAAGAGCCGAACAGCAACTGAATATCTGGCGAGTTAAAAGGGCCTTCTTGCCTTAAAGTGGTCAACAAAAACAGCTGTCAGGTTATCGATTTCATACAAAGTTCGATAAGAGGAATTTCAGTAATTCTATGAGGTGTATCGAAAAATGGTATCGTCTTATCGATACTTTAGGATATCGATTACTGGCCATCACTGCATAAATTCGAGACACAATGCGGACTGCTTAATATTTTTAAAAAACCCAACAGAGATTTGATCGGATATACTTTATTCTATGCCGTTTTTACGAATATATAAATGTTAAAATTACATTGCGCATGATAAATAGTAAATTGTAATTTTCTGCTTGGGTTTTTCAGTGGACAACATCTTATTTAATGGCTGGAGATATTTTTTGCAGATATTCGCCGAATGCTGTTTATTGCAATGAGCTATAAAACGTAATTCATAAATGTAATTTCACACATTGAAAAATTTCAAAAAACTGTTTCATTTATGATCAATAATAAATTAAATCAGAAATTCCTAGTTGACTAGCCGAAGTTTGTATACCCTTACAGGCGTCAAAGCGGGCAAAACATTTAGATTATGTGCCTACATCGTGATAATCGCATAAGAATCACAATAGTTTTTTTGACCGAAATTATTATATCGAGACCATCGTTCCTATGGAAACTATAAAATATAGTTAGCCGATTTTGATTAAATTGGGCACAGCAATCACTAAAATATATTTAAGTGAAACGTTTTAATTTTCATGACAATTGCTTGGAAAAAACAAACGTTGTTCATCAAAGATCGTTCCTACGTCCTTTTTGCAAGGGTGTAAACATATTCATACACACTTCTTTGTATAGGATATGGATATATACATACATATGTATGTAGAATGTATATATATTTAAATAAACAGAAATTAATTATGCACAAGTTGCCAGTCAGATGGCTTAGTGTGATTATTGCAGTTGCCAGTAGCCAAAAGTTAAGGTCAACCAACATCATCATTATTATCATTATCAGCTTCTTCATTCTCATTAGCATCATCATAATCATCGTCTCTTGTTATTTATATCGAAATAACAAGGTAATAACTGCACACTTAAATATGCAAATGGCCGAAAATCTTAAATGCATACCAAACACCTATACAAACACACACACACACAGACGTACATACACACACACACGACATGACTAAAAAGAGACAGTTGTTTGCACATTCAAATGTTATCATATGTGATTAGTTACAGTCTTCAAATGCTAATGCCTAACGCAACAACAACAAAGTAAGTCATGTCACCGACTTAGCTTTACCATGCACACAAGATATACAAGATATATTTACGTTTTGGCGATTTTAATATACCATCTCACCCTATCAGTGCATGGTATAAAAATAACAATGAAACCGCAAGACAGCTTACTTTCTTCTTTCTCTCTCTCTGTGTGTGTGTGTCCTTACATTGACTTATCCTGGTTTAAGCCTTTTGCTTCCTTTTAACCATAGAAGCCAAAAATTAAGTTTTCCGAACATTTAAATTATTTATTTCAACAATTTGTTTGCAGCTACATCAACAAAAATCCATTTTCCTCGTCTTTTGTGATTGTTGTTTGTCAATTTGCCAATTGACATGTTGATAATTATTTAATTGCTTATGAAGAATATTGCATACACATTGATTTATTGATATGATGGACATGCAGGAATTTATCTCATTTGTTTCAAGTTAAAGATGCATACCGGAAGCCAATTACAGCTCAACAAGGCTCAAGTGAATGCGTATGTATGTATGTATGTATTTCGAGCTGACAATTAAGAATCTTTTTAAGCCAAATATATCTTAGATTTTAAAAACATATTTTGATTACTTTTGAATAATTGAAACCGATTTAAGTAGACTAACATGGCTAGCAAGTTAACTACAAAACTGTGACACAAGTAAATAAATATTTATTATTATTTTTTTTTAAGTTGAAACCAAATCGAAAACTTTCAATTAACCAATTTTGCGACAAAAGACTGTTTTTTTTTTTTTTTTGTCTGTTAAGTGCACTTTCAATTCAGAAAATGACTTTGCCATTAAATTTTAGCTGAATCAACGAACAAATCACATTTTCAAAACAAATAAAACTTGTAAATATTTATGTACATATGTCCATGGGAAAGATCTGGTAGTCTTTGTTTTATATAAACATTTAGATAGTGATTTGTTTGTCATCCGATTACTGTTTTTATTTGAATGCAGTCCTTTTCAACCATTGTCAATTGATGGGAAAATAATTGTGCTGATAGATCGGTTGAATCTGATAACTGACCAAATGGCATTTCCTTTCTTTTTTGGTTTCAAGTTTTAAAAACAAATAAATAAAAGCGAAAATTCAGTTCGAAATAAACTTATATGAGAGTACGTCAAGTTCCATCAACAAACTCAAGAAGTTGTTCAAAAAAGATGGATTCTGTGCTTAAAATAAGGGTTTCATTCACCTTGTAGCCTTTATTTTCCGTCCCAACTCAAAACCCAAAAATGTTGAGCTTAAACAAAAACATATTTCAAAAGTTTAGTTAATTAGAGTTATGTTGTTATGCTACATTGTCGGTTTGTTACTATTTTACAACAAAGATTGCATTCAATTGGTGTAAAAGTTCGACTCGTCGTCGGCTGTCCAAGGGGTTTGAAAGTTGTTAATTGCTGATGTGGTACGTTAAGGTGTCAAATTTTATTTCTCCTCAACATTTTTTTTATAACTACATCGTTTATAGCATATTGACGACTAATAAACTGGCTTTAAGACACACTAACCCAAAAACGATGATCGTTCGGTCAGCTGCGGTTTTCAAATGTTCCGCAATTCAAAAAAGAACTACAAAATTGTAAAATAAATGTTTCACAAAAATTATTGATTGAATTCAATAAGTCAATGTATCATTTTGTTAAAGAGACGAGATGGTCACACCCTAAATGAAAAATTTGGCGAATGCCTACAAGAATTAAAAGAGAGATATGATAGGTTTGAATTTATTTACACATCACAACTGAGTCAAACATAGTTAAAACGGCTTTGCTCCCACCTCACACCTCGAATTACACAGCGCAAGCAGCAGCTATACTGGCTGCCTGTAAATATGGACTAAGAGACGAACAGCATTTTGCAATTTGTTCAGACTCACTGTCAACAATACAGGCAGTAACCCAGGTCAACAACCAAACTCCGTACATCTCTCATATACGAGACATAGTAACTCACCAATACCCCAAAATAATTTTGATATGGGTACCAGGTCACACTGGCATTCAGGGCATTGAAACAGCGGACAGAGCCACAAAGATAGCTTACACAGTGTCCCATACTTGAGCAAAACATTACCCAAAAATACAACAAAGTACATAAAGGACATCATCCTTAAGAAATACCAAAGTTTGAAGGAATACATCAGACCACTACAAGACGACTAATATGAACCAAACCTCGATAAGAAACTCAAAAATAAAAATTGACAACAACATTAAACGAACAGACATCATCAAATTTCAAAGAATACGATTCGGACACACAAAACTTACCCACGAATTCATATTCAAACCCCCCCCCCATTTGTAGACAAAAAATTTACAATTCTGCACATACTCACAGAATAATTATACCAGGATTAATTTCACAACAAGAATTTTACAACAAATTACGCATCCGCAATGTTAGACCGTAATTCTTTTTAAATTCCTTTTTACACTCTACCAAAAAACATTAACCAATCTGGTGTAATTAGGTAACATATTCCCTGGAAAACAACAATAACAATTGCTTGATGAGAACACAGCTCTATATATACAATTCTGATTAAGAAAATGATTATTTCAACAAGTAAGATGGCTCCGAGATAGTTGGCCCAATGAACCAAAGCCAAAGCTGGTAGCAAGCGATTTAGATAATGTAAAAAACTGTTAGCACTAGAGCTTAAAAAACTGAACAATGAAGATCCGTTGATACCGACGGACAGACGGACACTTAGGACACTAGAACGGACACTAGTTTCACTTACTTGTCAACGCCGTGAAGGGCCTCCTGCAGCTGCTTCAAACATCGATCAATTTTCCTTTCACGGACTTGGGAGCCATATTTGGATGAGGCATACGGATCGAAAAGAAATGGAAAATACGGATGTGTGTCGAAAGTGAATAGGCAAGATGCATTGTCCTTAATAATTTTCACTTTTGCTGCAGGCTCAGTAGTAGAAGTTGAAGAAGTTTTTGGCTGCTCTTGTTCCATTTGATTACTCATTTTTTATTACGCATACGCCGCAATGAGACTTCGCGACAATTTCTTGGGACACTTCTTAATGCATTGAAATGAAAATTGCAACTGCTTCTGCCTTGTTTGATTGAGTGACCATTCTGTTAGCTTCTTGGGCTTCTTTGTTTAGACTTTGATTATTTGTTCGCTTTTGTTTTTGTTTTCGGTTTTCGTTTTTGTAAATTTTTATATTGCAATCGGGCTTTGGTGCCAGGTATAGACAGAGTTATTACAGTTGGCCGTCAACTAATGTCATCATCATCGTCATCATCATCATCATCATCATTATTATTGTTATTATTATTATTATTGAGCAGAAGGCCGTCTGCCTGGTACACATTTTGTTATATTACTTATCGAATTGATAATTATTATTATCAAGAGTTGAAAAAGCTTTTTTGCATATGACGTATACGTCATGTTGTCGGCCTGCCGAGTAGCTACTCACATTTCGTTTCTCAGTAATATAGTTAAAATTCCTTCAATTGCTATTCGATCCTCTATTGTTTATTTCATTATTAAGCCAATTGTTTATTCAGTTAGCAAGCAATTGGCCACAAATTGCAACGTCCACAAGAATGAGAATGAAATCAGGCCAGTCTTTGGAATGAAAATACTTTCATTAATTGATAGATAAGCGATTTCTCAATTCAGTTTTTGCTTATTTAATATACAATACTAGTGGATAGCGTCTTTTTATTAATTATCCAGAATCATATGCTCTTTAGAAAATTCCATGCCGTACGTACAGGGATATGTGATTGTCCTTAGACACTTGTTAATACCAAGAAACAACATTCAGTATAGTGAATAAATAATTAAATAACAAGTTTTGACTGAACTGCAATCCAAAAAATAATAAGACAGAAGATTGGTTGTTGATCAGATTTAAAAGTTAATAATGTTTTAAATGCAAATGAGGGATGGCATTAGAAACAAATCGAATAAGTCAATTAGGACGGACGACAAGGTAAGAAGCTAATAAAATTTGAAATAACTTTTATGATTATGATTTTCTTCAAGAATCCCCATATAAGTATATTCATTTCCCTTTAAACAAATCTTTGAGAATTGGTTTTCTGATCGTTGAAATTGACAACCGGACAGATGGAGGTCAGGTTCACACCTATTAATATGAACATGAGTGTACATATATGATCGGCTCTGCTTTAACTTGAGTTTGTGGGCCGTTTTTCGCAAAAAGTTGAATTTTTAGGTAAAATGTTTTTCCGTTTTGTCTCCTGTAGGTAAGGAAAAAGTTTTAGAATAACTTGCAAGGGTTTTTGGGAGTCTTTCCATATGTCGGTACATCATTTAGGTGCGATGTGTTGACAGATCTGTATATAGTTCTACATAGATGTGATTGATTTCAATTTACTGAAGGTTTAAATAAGCATTAATTAAATTCAGTTGGTCGCAAAATCATGTCACTTAGCATGTATAGAAATTCTATATACCTTCAGTTAATATACGATTGCCACTTCGTATTTCTTTTAACGTAGGAGGCATCTCTCCATCAACCCATAGCCCATTTGGGCCATTCATTTGGAATTTCCCGCCCTTTCACTCCTTTACCCCATCCCCTTTGCATGCCCTGCCGCTATGGCAAGCCCTTACAACTTTGAAATGAACGAAATGAAAGCCAGACGCAAATAAACGATAAAGCGCAGTCGTTTGCTAACAAACAGTAACAAATAAGTAGCGAGTGGGTGAAATCAACCCAAAAACCCTCCCATCCACAATATATGTAGAATGTCGTACTGACTCACTCACTCACTCACTTACTCTCTCACTTACTAACTCGTTCGTCAGTCGTTCGTTCCTTCGTTTGTTCGTTTGCTCGTTAGTTGTGTTAGACAAACGCGGGAGTTAACTGGGCGCACAGCAATGAGAAAAAGCTAAGTTTAACTACAAATGTTTCAGAGTATTGCGAAATAGAAAGAGAAAGACAGAGAAAGAGAGAGAGAGAGAGAGAGAGAGAGAGAGAAAGAGAGACAAAGACCGGACAATATATAATGCGAGAGCGAGAGGCAAAGTTGAAAGTTAAATTGAATTGTTGCGGTCCAGGGGGGGGGTGGCAATGAGGTTAGGGTGACTTTCAGCATGTGGAAGCGGCTGCTTAGCATGCTTCCTGGCTCCTGTCACAGGCCACGTGAGCATGAGAGCGAGCAAGAGCGAGACCGAGCGTTCGAGAGAGAGAAAAAGAGAGCGCTAGATGGAGAGACCAGTTACTCGTTGTGAAAATGAGGCGCAAATTTTGTGGCCGGAATGGAAAAATAAAAGGTTCAACAAATGGTTTGCAACCGAAACGTAACGTAACGTAACGAAACGAAACCCAAGCCGACTTTCACCACTCAACCCCCCTCCGCTCTATCTCTATCGGCCCACTCACCCTCATGGCCTCTCTCGCTATTTAGTAATGACATAAAGTCAGGGCGCAAAGTGGGTATATGTATGTGGGTACTTTCAGTCGTCGTCCTTTTTTTGTTTCTGGGAGCTCAGAAATTTTAGGCGTCTATGGACGAACCTCTTTTCATTCTCTTGCTCCCCCCCCCAATCACTCGTCGTGCCCTGCTCTTTCTAATGCTCTCTCGCTCACTCTGCCTGACTTAGATGCTTGAAAATTATGTCAACGAGCTCTGTTGATTTTCCCATTTTCCTTTGGCTCTGCCATTTCTTTTGTTTTTGTTGTTAATGCTTTCTGCCACCCCTCGTCCCTTCTGGTTAGCCGTCTGCCTACCGTGTGCCTGCTACATGCTTCTGGTACTTGGTTAATTACATTTTACAAAATTTGCTGTCAAGCAGTTAAGTTGGGTTAACTCGAGCAAACGTTGACTCCTGAGGCTAGGCTTGGGGTAATTTAATATTCGATTTTATAATTTTTATGCGCTGACCTTTTTTTCCCTCCCTCCACCATTTGTTCCCATAACCCAGAGCTTTGTTTGTTGGCAAGTGGAATTTTCATTTTAATTATTTATCAACCGCAGTGGGTGTTTTTTTTTTTTTTTTTGTTTTTCTTTTTTGCTGTGTTTTGTGTTGTCCGCAGATTAAACGAAAATTGTTTTGTATTTAATTATGCAGACAGGTGCTTGTAATTCGCTCGGTAAATAATAATTAATATCGCAAATTTGTGGAATTAAGCCAAATGTAATATTTAGATACAAGTACACTATGTAAAAACTCTGGGATCAACATTATTTGGAGCGAGCCACAAAACAAAGAGAGAGAAAAAAAAAAAAAAAAAAAATGGGGAAATACAGGAAAAAAGAAAATTTAGAAAATCGAAATTAAGACCACAAAATGAAGAAAGGGACATCCAACAATTACACAGTCAGTTTTGTAATTACTTTTCAAAAATAATACATTTCAAAAGTAATTTAATGAAATTATTGCTTAATTTAACTATAAAATTAGGTTCTTTCTAGCTTTTAAAAACAAAATATAAAATCCATCAAATCCATTCCATCTATTAATATTGCCCTTTTTATTGTACTTTACAAAAATAATTCTTGTACATAAATCGATCATCTTTTCAGTGTTGGTAAACACCGTTTGTTATACATTTTTCTGCTGCCAGACTGCATTGGCAACCGAAAATTCTATACTGAACAAGACTTTGTCTTTTGAAATCAAGAAGTATTGTAAACTGAACAGTATTTTCTTTGGTAGAGTATAGTGGGGGAACAGCTGTTTCAAAAAGTCGGCGTACTTTTTAATCAGTACTATAAATATGTCATCTTCAACACTATCTCGAAATTCGGCAGCTCTTTTTCATCCGGAAACCGCTATTATTTAGAGTGGAAAGGCGCTGTCGTGAAACTTTCTTTCGTTTCATACCGAATCCATGTTCTTGAAAAGTGTTTTTTTACATACCCAATCAACATCGATCAAAAAACAGGAAAGTTATGGGTAAAAAAAACTGTAAATAGATATATACATCTGGTCTTATTGTTTTAGAACTGTGTTTCAACTTGGTGCGGATGTCCGAATAAATGTTACGCTGACTGTACATGCATTGGATCTAATGGTCCAAAAAGAAATGTCATACTCCAAATCCCTTTCTTACATATATTTTAACTAAGCCACATCAGGATAGCGCAATAGTGCAACATATTTGCTTCTGTTGTTGTTAACATTTGTACGTCATCAGTAATGTTGAATTTAATTCTAAAAATCATTAAAAAAAGTGAAAAAAAGTTAATAAATAGAAAAGTGTGATAACTTAATGACTTCATTTTAGTCAATTTTTCAGTTGATTTGGAAAAAATTTGAATAATAATTTGAATTCTTGTAGTTTTTGTAATGTATATATTGCCCATTACAAGATTTAGCCTATACATATATGGATAAAATGGATAACTATATACATAAGTTGAAGAGATCGTCCACGGTTGCTATAAAGAAACAAAAAAACACAGGTATACTGACTTATGCTTATCGAGAATATATATCCACTTCATCGTGTAAGGAACGTTAGAAGAATCTTTCCACCAGCTAATGTGCTGATATGTATATGCCTAAAAATATATGTAAATAGATTATAGTGCCTAAAAACATAAAGTTCCGTACATCGACACCAGCGCCACCTAGCGGCGTAGAATATATACATATGTAGAATATACGTGCCGGTCTTTTGCAAATATTTTGTGGGCCGGAAGTGAAAAATCAGTTGGGGCATTCAAGAGTTCGAGTCTAAGAAATAAACGTTTTTTTCTCTCATTGTATATAAATATAAAGCTATATAAATATTTTTTAAAATATAGATAGATAGATCTGTACTGATTCTTATTGAAAAATCGTCCTAAACATTTGACAAACAAATTCTCGTATAATTCTCAAGTGGTTAAGGCCAATGAAATTTATCCAAAGAACTGTCCTTATTCCAAGCATTCTTTCAACTGTGAGATACCCAAAGGGGTAGATCAGGGCAAACAACTTACAAAGGCAGAGAAACCAAACACACAAAAACAAAAAGAAGAAAAAAAAAGTGAAAAACGGAAAACCGAAAAGGAAAAATTGTGGCGCAAAATGTTACGCTTGCATCACTTTACGAGAAGAAGGCAACATGTTGAAAGGGTGAGAAGCAGGAGCATGTTGCTCCTACAATGACTGGTTGCAACATCAGGCTAAGGACGCCGAGATGTAGTTGGGGGCAAGGCACTGGAGAGGTGGTCGAAATGGATGGTGGTGGGGCCCGATGTGTTCGGTGGGTTTGGCGGAGTAAAAACAAGATGATGGCAAAGGCATTAAGCTGGCTCCCACATTCAGCAGGAGACAACAAGGCGAAGGATGCGTTTTGCCATGAAATACGCACACAGATATCTATACTTATACACACTACACACACACACACACACACACACACACACATGCAAACAGGCGACATACTTTCAGGCACACACACACAAGAAAGCCAAAGCAGAGCACAAAACTCTTGGCAAGAAAACTTTTTGCGCGCGGCTTTGGAGCCATGGAGCAGGGATATGCCAAAAAGCAAAATGAAAAAAAAGAATACATACTAAAAGGACACACATACACCCAAATACATACACATGCACATACCTACATATACTATACATACGTATGTGTATGTATATATGTATGAACAAGAAAAAAAGATGGTAAGAAAGAAGGAAAATGGCAACATAACTGTAGTGAAAATGTCAAGAGAGAAAAGATATTAAAACGTATTTGACTTCTGTGAGTTGGGCGAAGGCGAGAGAGGACATGAGGGGCAGAGGCGGCGGCGGTAGCAGGACGAAGGACATGAGCAGGATGTGCGCCAGTGTGGCACAATGAAAAATATATAAAGCGCATACACACACATACAAATACACACACACACATTTACACAGGGACAAACGCGGTGCGGCTTAGGACAAAAAAAAAGAGAAAAAAATAAAAATAATAATAAAAATGGCTCAAGAAAAGAAAATGACAGAAAAAACCGAAGCAAATGTAAAATAAAAGTGAACAGAGGAGAAGAAAAATACAAGTATAAAAATGAATTTTAGATGACAGGCAAAATAAGGGGGCGTGGCAAGATAGTAGGGTGAGGTGGAGGCGGACGCCAAGAGATGGCGATGGTGATGATGGTGATGAAGGGCTTGTGCGGCAGAGTGGTGAGGGGGCGATGTTGGTTGGCGTCGGAGGGAAAGATGGCAACAGGAGAGCCTGGCAGGTTTGTCTTTGCAGTTAAGCAGACGAGTAAATGTTGTCCTTGTTGCCTCACTGACGAAGCGAACGTCGACTATGACGATGAGGTTGAGGATGAGAAAGGCGTGGCACGGCAGTAGCAGCATTGCAGAAAAAAATATGAAAAAAAGTAGAAAGTTTTATGGCCAACAGCAGCAAAAATTGCAATATACCCAAGGCATGGCAGAAACGGTTGGATAGGAGTGTCAGAGGAAGGAACAGGGGTGTTAGCCTGATGTTGATGGTTCTGACAACGAAGCCAAGGCGAGGCAAGGCAAGGCAAGGATATGCCAGGCGAACGAAGAGCCAACAACGAGACGAGACATGGAAGAGTACAGAAAAAAAAAACCATCAAAAAAAAGGAAAGACACAAAATGAATGAACAAAAAAAAAAAACACACACACACACACAAAAGGGAAAATGAAAAAAAAAAGGATGCAATGGAAAACCAATTTCAACTGGCACCCCAGATATGTATACACTGAGGAAAACCCCAAACAGGATCCAACTAAAATGCTTCAGAATAGAAACGTTTGAAAAATATTTTCAAGATCACGAAATCTGTGTTCATCCCAAGTCCTTGAGACATTTATAACTGATCAAGGTCAAGTCCTCTCTTTCTCTTTGACATTTCATATAAATAAACCATTAGGCTCCATCTACTTCTAAAGTCTACTTTAGACTTGTGGATCAAGTATTATTATTTAGTATGTATATTCTTTTAACGTGCCATTTACCAAATACAAAAGAGTATTACTAGTTAAGAATGCCATTATCATTTTAGTCGGATAACTGTATGACTGATCAATCGAACAGGAGACGAGCCATTTGAGCCGGATCATATTGAACCTTATATTGGAAATGTAAAAATCTTTCCGTAAAATGGATTTTGGTATAAATACTAGTATCCAAGTAGTCTGGGGCAATGTATGTAAATTGTATATCAAATATTTCACGGACACCTTCTACTATCTCACACCCTTCTTGAGTGCACGAGCACTTTGGCAGCGAATGGCCAAGTCCTTTCTTATGGAACACGCATGGATTGCCCCTTTTTATTTCGATTGTCGTCAAACTAGTAACAAGCATTTGGGAGCCAAAATTAATTTCGATAGTTTAAATATTAGAAAGAGAAAATTGTTTCGGACTGTTTCAAGTGCTCGAGCGGAGATAGAAATTTAATATACCTAGATACATACGTTTATATAGGTGTGTATGAACATACTAATCGAGTCTAGATACCAAAATTTGGTTGCCGTAGATTCTATAGCTTCTGGTATATAAATAATAGGTATTCCTTGATTTCGTTCGCTTAGAAATAAAACTCAAAAATCAAATTTTAATGCAGAATTTCAAAGTCCGTGAAATGCCTTCCAGAAACATTATAAATTATATAGTTTCTTAGTTTTTTTTTTTTAATTTTTAGCTTTATTTTTAGTTTTAATATTTAAAATATGTATGTAAGTCTTTGTAACTTGAGTTTCTGTATACTGAAGGCATAATATATTTAATCTCGGACTATGACGGATCAGACCAGGGGAAGCAAGTCCTAGATGAATAACTTTTTTGTTTCGATTAATACATAGACTAGATTATAATGATTTCTCTGTTTTAAATTAAATGCATCAACATTTTGTTATTATTAACGCTAGTAAAATGTAAAAAGTTATGGTAAAGTATTTGATATCGCATAGATTTGGAACTCGCAAAATGATATCTCTCGAGGAGAGAGAAAAAGAGATGTGGTAGATTGGGGATTAACATATGTTCAAATCCCAAAAGAGGATGAAACTTAGCACAGATCTGAGACCCGGACTCTGGCCCAAAATACGCACACCAATCTCAATCCCAAAAACAAAAAACGAGAAGAAAATAATAAATAACATAAAAATAAATCATACGCCTCATCGGCCCCATGAAAAAGAGAGCCAATTCCGTTACCATTACCATCCCAAACCTTGGCAATCTTTCCACAAAGTCTTCATTCCTCGGCCTCCTCATCCTTCTTTTGTTGCTCTGCCCCCTAGCTCATGGCGCTAATAAATGCTTATCGAAGACGCATAAAGCGAGTAAATTCGCAGCCATTAAACGGGCATAAAACTCAATGCTTCTGGCCCGACCAGCCAGCCAACAACAAAATTGTGGGGCCGACAAATCAAAGTACAAACCCAACCACCGCCTCCCCACATACATATCTCCCCCCGCATTTACCCATCTGGCCGCCTATTCCTAACGCCGCAAAAAGCTGTGAAATAAAACCGAAGCAACAATGAAACCCAAAGCGGCTCCCAGGCGATTTCGGTCCGAGGAATTAACCGAACCCAAGGAGCCCCTGCCCTACCTCCTTCAGCAATACACCCAACTCAACGATCCCACCCTCTGGAACCAAGGACCAACGACGTTGACAGCATACAAAGTAACTTAAATCGAAACAATAAAGCGGCAACTTTGTTCAGAAAAAATGAAAATCAAAAAAAAAAAAAAAAAAAGGAAAAAGGAAAGTAAAAGACGAAAGCATAAAAAAGCACGAAGAAGCGCATAAAAGTTGCCAAAGATGGGCAAAAAGAGGACGCAAAGAAAAAGGAATGTAGAAAAGCGCAAATAAATGAATGAATAAATGCTGCAAGTGGGCAGAGGATGATGGCAGAAGCAAAAATAAGAGCATGGAGCCAGACTTCAACAAAGAAATTACAAAAGAACAGAAATGAGAAAAAAAAAAAAAACGATAAAAGGAAAGAGAAGAAGTAAGAGAAAGGACAGCAGCAACGATGAAAATATATTAATAAATCCAAGCCATGGGCCATAGTAGAGGCTCTTGAGTGCCTCCGTCCATAGCTGGGCTTGTACAACGTGGCGTATGTGCAATATACATATGTTTATACATACATACTATCTACTTGATGAAGAGGTAGAGATCTTTTATCAAACAAATTGTCATAATGCCATTATATCAACCCACACTCAAATACATATTCACACACCAATCCCCACCTTTAACCATAACCCGTGCCCCCCTTTCAATAGAACATTCTCTTCTAATCATAACGATAACACCTAATCAACCGCAAACCGAAACTCTGCCTCTTTCTCTTTTCCTCTCTTTCTATTCTTCACAGTAGCCAAGGACGTACCACCCACCCGGATCACCCCCCTCACACAGAGAGAGAGAACAGCAAAGAGAGAGAGAGAGAGAGAGAGAGAGAATGGGTGAGAGTAAAAGCAAACCAAAAAAAGGTTTCAGGCTAAATTAAATGAAAAGTTGATAAGGCGCAAAAGGGCGCACACTAAACGATTAAATCGAATCGAGGCGAGCAAATGAGTGAGCGAGTGAGTGAATGTAGTGCTTTGAGTGACTGGGAGCAAATGGGGTGGTGGGGTAGTCAGGTAGGTAGGTGCAACCCCCTTTTAATACACAATAGTGACCTCGCCGGCCGGCATTGCGGACGTGCCCGACTGACTTTCGGCACAAGTGCGCAGCGATGGCGAAAAGTGAATTTTCCGCTGAATGAGTGACTGGGGCGAGTGGAGGAAATTCTTACGCCACTGAAGGAGAAAGATACCGTGAGTGAGTAAGTGGGTAAGTGAGTGAGAGAGAATGCCATTGTTGTAAATGCGTGTAGAACCTTTGTATGTATGTAGGTATGTTAATCGTGCAGTCGTTCGTCCATGTCGTTCGTCGCTCATCGCTCGTCGCAGTTCGTTGTATCTCAGAACACTTCACGTGCCATTGCGCATGCTGGGCTAAGGAACGTAATAGTTGTTGTAGTGCCTTGGGGTTATTTCTGAGCGCCTATTCCACAGTCAGCGCATTGCGTTCGTGTGTGACGTTCTGTGTGCAAAATTCTCAAACTGATTGAGTGTATCTTTCTTTCCCTTTCTCTCTCTTCCATTAGCTATCGTTCCCAGTTGCCACATTTGTTCGAATGAGCTTGTGATTTAGAGTTCACAGATATTATTCATTGTGTTAATTATTGTTTCGAACTTTCCAATGATTCTTTCTCGCCCGCTTGCTTTCACTTTTCTCAGTTATCTTCTACAGTTAATTTTAATTGCATTTTAACCATTTAATATACCAATTTCAAGGCGTTTCTATAATAGACTACCAATCGTTTTTCTGTCTTCTTGGATAAAAATAAACTTATTGTCTAAATATTTGACTTCAAGATGCGTTTATCTAACGTACCCTGTCCCCTTTGGTTCTCCCCTTGGGTCTTTGTTTCTTCAAAGTGAAGTTAAAGTTGTTTCTGACTCACTGTTGTTGTTGTTCTTGTGCTCATCTGGCGCGCTGGGCAATTGGGCAGCAGCAGCTCTATATGAAAATGATGTAAACCTAATTAAATTTCCAATAGCCCCGCCCACCGACAGCCCCATCTCAAGCTCAAAGTAAACTTTAATGTTTGAACACAGTCGGAAGATAATTGCTTGATTGCGTCATGAGAGTGACTCCAAGATTGCCAATCCTCCCCAATTTTTTGTTCGCTACTACAGGAAATAGCAAATGGGCAACTGCTTGGACCAACTGCCTCTGGCAACAAGTGCATAAGACACGACGGATGCCCTGCAATGCCAAATTCAGAATTAATTAAATAATTTCCTTCACATTTGTAATCTTGCATTGTCTCTAAACTTGCATAATCGCATTTGTTGGACTTAAACATTCAATAAAAATTGACTAGATTACAATAGAACTATGAGCCGGAAATAGCTTCAGCAGAGCCAATATTATTTATATCCTTGCGAATGTTACTCTTTCCCTTTCTAGAAATATGAAGGAGACAAAACTTTATTCTTAAAACCCACAAACTTGAGGCGAAATAATGCACTGAACTTGAAATATATAATGCCTGATGATCGAGACGAAAGGACAGCCGTGAACTCGTATTACATGATCTCTTTCTAAATACAAATACGATATTCAAACATTGACGTCACATCGCCACGGTTAATCGTTAATCTATTGCAATTATATGTATTAAATATTGAAACTTTGAAAGTCTAATGAAAAATATATTGGGGTAAAATTTTTCAAGGTGTCCAAAAGATTTTTGTTATCTCAGCTCCCGTCCTGATGGGAAAATTTGTACAACGACTTTTACATTTGACATTTCTCTCTCTACAGGACTTTCCAGGATTCAATAATATCAGTTAATGTTGATCAATAAGGAGTACAATCTGGTTAATAATCCATTGGAATTTACGCGCTTCCCTTTTTTTGTCATGGACATTCTAACTTATATATATAATTATGGTCAATATATTATTAATTTTTATCCTATTTTAATTTTAATGAAACTATTTTATTGAATTCACAAAAAATGGTATCATTTTCGGACATTGAATCAAGCCCGCAAGGTCTTGAAACTTTTCAATTTTTGACAGTGTTGTTATAAAAGGAAAATCCAATAACCAACTGGGCGCAAATTATCGAAATGACAAAGATGCTGTTGTGTGAGAGTAAGTGGACCTCCACACAGACACAGACACAGGCACACGTACACATACACTCAATAAAAACAGGACAATTCTCTGGAACGTCTCCATTCAGTATTTATTGATGATTTTCTTTGTATATGTATGTATGTATGTACATACAAATGTACATGTGTATTGTATGTGAACCCAAAAGACAAACACAAATTGAATTATCCCTTAGACCAAATGGTTATAGTCTATATGGATGGTTGTGTATCTGTGAGACGTCAAAGTATCTTAATTAAATTTCATCCCTTAGAAAAACATAATAAAAATGTGCAGCAATTTTGTCTCTGCGTTTTCACATACCCACACATACACTTACACCCGCACCCACACCGATTGACTGACTAATAGACAATTTACGCCCACATATGTATGTATGTATGTGTGTATATATGTTCATATAAGCCAAGCCAAGACCAAAACCAAGTATAAACACCCACCCGTAAGTTTTACCGTTTAGCAACACTGCTTTTTGAGGAGTTCTAGGCGGTGTAGGATGGCGAATGATGAGCGGGTGAAGGGGGAAAAGTCAACTGTTATGCCATTAAATAAAGTTGGCAACACTTAATGCACAACAACAAACAAACTGTTGAGTGAGAGAATCAAATTGTTGTTGGCTTCAAAGAGTGTGAGGGTGTGGGGGGGGAGTTGAGTTGGTCTTAGAGCAAAAATCTATAAAATGCAGCAACAAACTGGTAAACTAACTTTATATATTTTCGGTTTTTTTTTTTTTTACTTGTTGTTCTTTTTGTGTAGTTTTTATAGAGAACGGCAGCGAAGAGGCACCCTATGAACATGCCACATTTAGTCTATGCTACGTGCCAAGCCAGGTAAGTGGGATGAGGAAAGGGGGATACTGAGGGCAGTGTGTTGTGCTGAGTCGCGTTGAGTTGGCTGCATGTGCCAACCAAACATGTGGATTTGCTGACGCCTACCAACACCGATCCCCTACCAACACCACACTTCCAATCCAAGCATACTGTGTCGGAGTTAACCTTCTCTGCCCGACCAAAGTACCGCAATTTGCGCTCAGCAACAACGCGTTACATTTACACACACAAAAACACAGATATACATACGTATATAGTACATATATATATAAATATATATGTATATATATATATGTATGTGTATACAGCCACAGAAAAGTGTACGATAGGATATGCGGAGAGTGAGAAATCTCCTTCTTTGCTGGTTTTTGCACACTGTGAACAATTTTCGTTATCCTTTAGGAAGCTACCACTCAGAGCTACCGTTCCGAATTGAATTAAACTCAAACTTTTACAAATTTACAAAAGCAACACACACACACACACACACATAGGGGAAAAGTAAAAGAAGAAAGTTGAGAGCATGAGATGCCGACAACTAACAAGGAGAAGAAGTTTAAGCAGAAGAAGGAACATCAGGAGGAGCAGCAGCTGAAGCATAGTTTTAGCTATTAGAATCACCCAAAGTAGATGTAGTGGCAGTGATGGGGTGGTGAGTGGGGGGGAGGGGGGGACAACAGAAAGCAGCAGCTAAGAAAGCTAACCCGAAACTTTTGCACACAAAAAGCAGAAGCAAGTTTTCAGCTTATTTTCTGCAGCGTCTTTTAGTCTCCTTTTCTTCTTTTTGTCTCTTTGTTTTTTTTTTCATCCTTTTGCCTATATTATAAACAGAACCCCCATCACAGGGTATCCACGTGGCATTAGGCGTATCGGTGATTGAATAATCTTGTTCACCTTATTCGTATTCCTTTAAATATAGAAAGTGATACAAGTGATAATGTAATATGGAAATAAAACTTCTTTGTACATAATGAATGAAATGATTTATATATTAATTGATTATTATTTAATAATTGTTGAGATGTCTGCCCGATCTCATCCCTCAGTCTAGTTTAAGCTTGATCCGTGATAGTTTAAGCTTTCTTTTTAGCTTACTCGAGAAGTCTATCATTTTGCTTTTTCTCGATTACTGAGTACTTGTCGTGGTCGGTCTCATTTTATTATAATGGTGAACCTTTTGCCAGTTGCTGGTGAGACCATTCTTCTCTTCTTCAGTCCATCCTTCGCCATTCGCCATCCGCCATGCCATGCCATGTAGAAACACAATCTGCCCCGTAAAAGAGCTTAAACCCTGTCAAGCCACCCATTAAGAGAGCCAGGCGAACATTTTGCGTGATGGCATACCAAACAGGCATACCAACACAAGGATAACAGAAAGGATATGCAGTGGTGGTCGTATTGTGGACGGAGGGGGGTTGGTTCAGTGTTAAAGGACAACTTAGAATGAGCGAGGGCGGCGCGAGTGACGAGGGGGGGAGCAAGCTTTTGGCCGCCATGGGTCTTAGTTGTTTGTAGTTGTTGGGATTGTTGCTTTATTTTTTTTTTTTTTTTTGTGTTTTTTTTTGGTTACTTTTGTTGGTTTTGTTCCGCTTGTTGTTGGTGGAAATTATAACATGTCCTTTTTGGACTGGCATTGCTATGGTTTTCTTTTTTTTTTTTATCCTTTTTCTTTCTCTCTCTCGT
The DNA here is from genome assembly GCA_018150345.1 of Drosophila equinoxialis. Lineage (NCBI taxonomy): Eukaryota > Metazoa > Arthropoda > Insecta > Diptera > Drosophilidae > Drosophila > Drosophila equinoxialis. The sequence goes on along the minus strand of JAECWI010000089.1, from coordinate 3,884,322 downwards.
TTTCTATTTCTGTCTGATGGGTTGGGAAAGAGCGGAGCTGTAAGGGGGCATCAGGTGGTTGTGCTTTGACTTGGTTTTAACTGTGGCGCTATGTTTGTCATTTGCCTCTGAAATATAATCGAGTCGAAGTGAATGCCAAAAAGCAGAACATTCAATGGGTATGTGTGGTAGGGTGGAACTGCGAGTGGGGTGAAAGGAATAATATGGTGTTGTTATGATAGATTATGATGGGGTATGATTCGAAATTGGCCCATCGGAAAATGTTATTTGAATGAGGTTAATATTATGGTTAACTGAATCTGATCTTAGCTAATATTTACATATGTAAACATATATATTCATTGTTCAGTTGTCGTATCGTAAGAATGAGAATATTTCTTTCTTTTATTTCCATTAAATGTTTGCGGCCTTTTAAAGTGAAATGTATATTTAACTGAAGATTTTCTTTCTTAACTACCCTTATCATCCCCTAAATGAATGCCATTGTATTTTACCCCCATCTTCTTCACACACACACACACACACACACACAGATACACCTACACAAATCATTTTCCACAATCATTTTTCGCCCCTCAAACTGGCGACACTGGAAAAGCGTTGCCCCTTAGCCTTCTTGCATGTGCCGGGACTGGGTCTGGGTCTGGGTCTGTTTTTGGTCATCAGTCTCTGGCGACCAGGCCACAGTCGAGCGGGACAGAACAGGACAGAACAGAAATGGACTGAAGGACAACGGGTGGGAGACTGGGGGAAAAAGAAAAAGTAGCTAAAACGAAAAGTTAATAGAGAAAAGCAGCAGAGACAGTCAAAAACGAGAATGTGGGGCCAAGGCAACGCAAAATTGTTGTGGATGGTGATGGCAGCCAAGAGAGATGAGATGCAGAGACACCAAGGACAGACTACGCTCCAGTCCAAGTCCAGTCAAGGCAAAAAAGGTCGTTCCGAAAAATGGTCAACCCGAAAGTTGGTTGAATGTTGTTTTCGTCGTTTTTTTCCTTTTTTTTTGGGGCGGACGATGACCGAAAATGTACAAACAAATCGAGCAGACATCGAGCAGTTGCTTGACTAGAAGGGCGCTTGTTCAGTTGCTGGTACTGGGGTGAGGGTCGAGGCAAGCAGCAAACAAACAAAATAGACAAACAGACGTTGACCCAAAAGTTGAAGTGCAGATCTAAAAGGACCTCCACCATCATCAAAGAAGAGAAAAAAAAAAAAACAGAAAAGTTTGATTTAAGCTGTGTGGAACTTTTCGAGTATATCACGCATACGCACTGTGGCTATGTTTTCGGTCCTCGGCCTTCTTTATCTCCGTCTCTTGCCTCTTCTTCTATCTTTCTTTGCATTTCCCTCTCTATCTTTTTGTATACATATATACATATGTATAGATATATAAAGATGTATATATTTTTGTGTTGAATTTTAACGTTTTGCCAACTTTTTGGGCAAAAGCCAAAAGTTTGCTTCAGCAAAGTATAAAAAGAGTTTATGGCTCTAAAGTGACTGTGAGAGAGTCAGATGAATGAAGGGGCGACGGGAGATGGTTAGGGGATCACAAGGAGCTTGCTTCCTTGCCTTAGACAGTTGCCTCTGTTCTGCTGGCGAAAAAGGATTTTGTGTGGAGTCATTGCCGTTGGCAGCATAATATTTTCTGCTAACGCAGTCACTTTTCATAAACTTTCCTCCTCCAACAACAACAAGAACAACAACAACAACAACAACAACAGCATCAACGATAGCAACAACAATAACAACAATGAAAACTCAAACAGCAACAACTTGTAGAAAAAAGGCAGCTAAAGCAAAAAGGATTATAGAAAATTGCCAGCAATATGAGCACGAAGGCAACTGTGCGATCCGCGTTACGATGGCGGGGAGGATGGTGGGGTTTGAAAAAGAAATGGCTTGGGTGACTCTGACGCGACTTGCCAATGGTTTGTGGAGTGGATGGAGTGGGCCTGACGCTAGATGTGCCAAGATGCGGCGCATATTGTCAACTGCTATTGGAGCGTCGAGGACATCATCGTCAGCGTCAGCGTCAGCGCCAACGGCAACATTGGCGTCAACGTCGGCGCCGGCATCGTTCCTTTCGTCATTGTTATTACAGCCCTCTGGCAGGCCAAAACACTCTTACTCATACCCAAATACACAATCCCAAACTTGTTGTTCGTGTTGTTGCTTTTCTTGTTGTCGCAACCACCCATCTAAAAGCTGGATACCCTCTCAAATAAGAAACCAACCCAACCCACCCACGCACATGCCTAAAAAGCCGTCAACACAATGTTTAGCTTGGAGTTTGAGTAGCATACGCGACACAAACCGACATGGCACAGTGGTCCAAAAAAAAACTTGTCAACAAAGCGCATATATGAACATATATAAATGATAAATTACAAAGAAGATTAAGAAAAATAAAGTAGAATAAATAAAATTAGTAGAATATAGATAATTTTGAAATAAAGAAAAGGTTTGACGTTTTAATTAAGCATTCAATATAGGCAATCGATGATAATGCCTGACAATCAGTAGATTTTTATACCCATAGGTTGAATTGATTCATTGATACATTGACTTTCACTTTGTAGTCGAATTTGCAAAGTGGCCAAGCAATTAGGCATCTTGAACAACTAAGGATCCGGGTTCGAATCCTGGGCTAATGTATGGATGGCATTGTCATAAAAAGAAACATAAGTTTACTTAATGAAGCCAATCATGAACTGCCTATAAATGTTAATTATTGTCTCACGACAGATCTTAATAAAGAACTTCATCACCTCATTTTGTTTGTAATTGTGTCTGCCTTTAGGATACCTAGATCGCGGATAAGCTAAAAGCTGGAGTAATGAATCTTTGGTAAGCAAAATTTAAGCTGAATTCGGCTCGACGGCTAACTTGTAACCCTGTAAGACTGATTATGACAGTTAACACTGTAAGACTGAAGAGTGCTTCAGGACACTTAGCGATATTTTATGAGATCATTAATGCTGATTATTTTTTAAATCATTTGGAAAATTTATTTATGTTAAGATGTTTCATTGGTTAATAAAACTACTTGGTAAATTATATGACAATCGATTAAAAACTCACGAGACTTAGAGAGTTAAAGATTCTATGCTCTGTAGAACCTGTGATGCCTTACTTACGGTATGTTGAACCACTGTGGCTAGGCTGGATACAAGCACATACAATCATACATACATACATATACATACATAAGCACCGAAGGTCGTTTAGCGTTGATGACTTGCCCGGCATTCTGCTTGTGCAAAAAGGAGACAGCAACAACAGCCACAACAACAACAAGTAGACAAGGAGTGTTGGGATAGGAGCGGGGGTTAGCCCTGCTTTAAGGGCGATGGAAATTTTCAGGTTTTTGATTGTGTAGAGTCATGTCAAAATAATAGTCAACTTACATGCCACAGCAGCAGCAACAGCAGCCCTCGTCAATTGTTGAGAACAAGGCCGGAATGAGCCACCGCTACCCCACGACTAAATTGTGGGAATTGGGGACACGGGAATCGGGGATCGGAAAGGCCTCTTGCCGTTTGCCAGTTTCAAATTACCCACAACACCCAAAAAAGCAAAATATTAAATAAAAAGGCAAAAAAAAAGAAGAGATATATACATATAAACAGGAAGAGAGCGTAGAGAAGTTGAAAGATGACGAAGCAAAGTTCGAGCTGCTGCTACTTCAGTGGCTGCTGCTGCTTTTAAGTAGCAGTAACTTTGTTGAGAATCCTGTGGCTTTTTTCCTTTTTCAAAATTTCATTTTTTTTTTTTTTTTTTTTTTTGTTCTGTTGCCGCACCTCATTTGCATTTACGCATATTTGGCATGTTGCTTCTGTCATGGGTGGGTGGGACGACTGGTCGGTTGGGGGTGGATGGCGGGGAGGTGTGGGATCGGTTAATTTTATTTGTTGGGGGTAACTTTTTGGACGCTCCTTTTTGACAAGCTGCTAGGATTTTTCGTTTTCATATGTGAAATGAAAAATAAAACGAAAGGAAAAGGCCATGTCATTGTCATCAGACGTTCGTCATTGCAACCCCTAGACGGACAAACTTTGCCCACACTTACATCTTCACCCGCCCCCATCCTTCATTCACTCACTCAAAGTCAAATGGCTTGTATTATTTTCTTTTGTCATTGTGCGCTTTTCTTTTTTCATTTCTTTTTTTTTTTTTTTTTTTCTTTTAGTCGTTTTGTTCCTTCGTATGATTTTTCTTTTGTATTTGTATAATTTTTTGTGTCGCCTACCAACCCCCTGGAACTGGAATATACCTATATACTTATGTTGTGTATGCAACCACCGAGCATACCAAACCAAACACCCATTCTCCCCCCCCCCCACCCCCACCCCTATAGACAGCTGCTGCTTTCGTAGTCGTCCTCGTCCTCGTCCGCGTCTTCGTCGCTGTTGTCTGGCACGTCTTTTCGTTTCTTTTTCTTTCGATATTCCTTTTTGCTGTAACTTTTAGCCATCATCATCATCATGGTCGTCCGCCTCGTCGTCGTACTCATCGTCTTGTGTGCCCCATCCTTCTGGTTCCCTTCCCCGTTCTCCACTTTACCATTTTTATTGTTCTTGGCACACACAACTTCATTTTTAGCCCACTTTTTGGGTGGTTTATTTTTATGGCTCCATCCCTGGACCCCAGACCAGCCTGCTTCTTGTGTCTCTCACGAGTCGTTGAATTTTTGTGCTATTTGCAGGCTCACACCCTTCCCTTTTAGACGTACCCACCCAACCAACCTCCTACCAAACTCTGTCTCACATTCCGCACTTTACCCACTTCTCTTTCGTATTCGGTTTTTCGGACTTTGTTTTTTTTTTTTTTTTTTTTTTGGTTTTGACTTTGATGAGATTTTTGAGGTTAATCCCTTGTAGTGCCAGTACCAAAAGCGTCAAGTCCAAGTCCTTGGCACGGCTTTTGTCCTCTACGTGTGTGTGTGTGTTTGTGTGTGTGTGTTTGTGCGTATACTGTGAGTGAGTGTGCGTGGGTGATTGTTCCTTGGTGTGGAGTGGAAAATTAGTACATGAAGAAAATACTGCGATTGTTCCTGCTCCATCTCCAACTTCTGTCAAGGAGACGCTCGACTGGACAAAGGAGGGCACAGACTGTGAGTTGTGCTTGGTTGTTGGTAGAGAGGGGGCTGCTGCTCTACGGGGAATTTTGCTGCCTTTAGATAAAACTCTCTGCTTGGTTGCACCTTTTTTAACATTATGTTGTTGTACGAAAATTAATTTTGTTACTTACCAACTGCTGCCCCTGACACTAGAAAGAACTGTGGACTCTTAGCTCTCGACTCTGGGCTGGGTGAGTGAAAATGGCAGTTGGATGGACCCGGAACGGTTGAGCATCCTGAAATGACACCTTGAGAAATGCCTTGGCAAGAGATGATTGCGGACAGCAAAATGTTGAAAATCTCCAAATATTTACAAGACCCAGAGGGCATGGCTTCTTTAACCGTAGCGAAGTTTTTATACCCTTCCAAATAAAAAACTATTACTCTTCCTTTTTTTCAGGCGTAACATTTTTTCTAAAAAGTCGATAGTTTACTGTGTGTGTAACTATTCAGTTTATAACTAATTTTTTATGATAATCGCAAAAGAAGCGAAATGTTTTTTTTGTTGTCAGCAAAATTATATTTCGACGGATCGTTCCGATGGAAGCTATGTAATGAAACTGGCAGATCTTGAATGTATATGTATACATATGTAGGTATGTATGTTCATACGTTATGTTTGAAGATGCTTCCTTTTATCCGTTGCACACTTCTAAACAAAAAATTAAAACGCCCTTTTTGCAAGAGCATAAAAATGACACAAGAGTTGTGTGTGAGATAAAAAGAGATAGAGAAAGAGAGAGAGAGAGAGAGAGAGAAAGGAGAGAGAGAAGAATTATGATTGGTATGACAAGACAATGTAAGAGTTACATAGGTGTTTTGGGAATAAGCTCTGTAAACATGGCTTTTACCAGTTCGGAAATGATGAAACATGCAAAATATTTAAAAGAGGAGAAATTACCGTTTCCGTTTTTTAATTGTTATGTTTTTCCATTACATAACTTAAATCATAATTAATCTAAAGAGTGAAAATATGAACAATTAATGTAAGTACATAAGGTAATTAAGTTGATGCAGAAATCGATAACAAACTGAAACTGTTCGATATTAGCGCCATCTTTTTATAACAAAGTGGCAATCTGGCATCCCCTGTTAAGTCGATCTGGCATAGCCTTTTCTCTTTGCACACAGTTGTGCGACCACATTGCATGGTCGTTTGGAAGTTCATTTTCCAACATAAACACATCCAGATGTAATTGTAGGTGTGAGTTTTAAGGAGTCGCGGCCTTCCCTCAGCCCTTTAATAAAAGACCTAATAATATTTCTGAAATTCTTTTACTTCTTTTTTGAAAAAACTTATAAAAAAGTTAAATAAAAAACTCTCAGGGACTATCAAATTAAATGCTATCGGTAATCGATTCTGATAATGACGCCAGCATTTCATTTGAACGATTTCACCAACAAACTGTCTCAAAATCTTCAGGGGTTTCTAAAGGGAAATCTCAAAAGTGAGATTTCTTTGTGCTGGGAAACATTCTGCTTGAAATGGAAAGTATGCAGCTATTAGGCCCGATTTCCACTGGCGACCGTCCACCATCTTTTTGTCCGATGGTACATAAGGTTTTGCCTTGGCGAAATTTCACCATCTACTTACCACACCACACAACGTTCCTATCTCAGGCGGTCCGATTGACCTTTTTATCGATATTTTACGAATGCAACGCTTAAAATTTGTCTTTCACTTGAAAACATGTGCCTGTTCACAGCGAAAATGTAAACAATAAATGCCAAGAAAACAAACAGAAAGGAATAACATTTATTTGTTGAATTCGATAAAGATCCTTGATCACCACATTTATGAAATTATTGCGAAGAATGTTTGTTCCACACACTAATAAAATAAATATTAATATAAAATATTGATCATAGTAGGCAAAATATAAAGTTATTAAAAATTTATTTTATTTTTGTGCTGCCTTTCAAATACATAATCTTCTTTTGAAGATCCACCACGGCTTATACCCAAGGTTAGCCTTTTACAAATTTTTTGGTACATTTGTTATTGGATCAAAATGCTATTATATTATTGATATTAAAATATTACTCTATCAGTATATTGCAATCGAAAAACTTTATAACAATATAAAAATCGTTCAATCGTTCATTTCGGATGTTTTTCAATACTTTCCTCTTCAAATCGGTTGTGGAAATGCTGCCAAAGCAGAGGTCGATCGTTCACTAGAGACGACTGACAATTTTAAGGTTAAAAACAATTTTAAGGCCCTGCAAAATCTGTTTTCATTATTTTTTAAAAGTCATACATTTGAAGGGAAGTTTGCAAATTGGAAAGCTTTTATGCACAGCGAAGATTAAAATCAGTGAATTGATGTTTTTTAATGTTCTTGGTTCATTGTTTTTGCTTGTGGCTATTTCTATGTAATGTTTTGTTTTTGGTCCTTTAAAATTACTTATTTCTAATATCGTGTGTCTCATTTCGCAACTATGTGAATATTTAGGAAAAATCTTTTTGGCGGAAATACACTCGAGACGTGAAAATGTGTTGTGCATGAAAACTGAAATTTAACTGTGAGGTTATAAACAAAAAACGAAAACAAGCAAAAAGAGGTCGGTGGGGAGCATGAGTAAAGAGCACTTCGTCTCAACGAATAAACGTAAAAAATGTGGGGAAAAATGAGAAAGCTAAAAACTATCACCCTTACCTCTAGGTACAAATGTCTACATATGTATGTACATACGTGCATACACACACAAATATCCTTATATATACGTGATGGAAATTCCGTCAGATCTGCCCTTTTCAATGTTATATCAAAGTTGGAAAAATGTATGCAAACGGAAGCTTTTTTGACCCCATAAAGTACATATATATATGTATATTCTCAATCGGCATTAACAACCGAGTCGATCGACCCATGAACGGCCAAATGTTCGTTAATATTAACGCCTATATATATGAGAATAGTTAGAGCCACAAAATTTGGTATGTAGACTCCGTGTAGTACCTGAATTTCAATATATCGCAATCAAAATTGACAGGTTGAGTTTGTATTGTTATATCAATCAATTAGGCCTGTTCTTGTTGCCGATTCCGAATGTTTTTGTCGAAATTGCAATTATTGAAATCGAAAATGAATGAGTCTAAAAATGAAAAGTAATTCCAAATTTTATTCTAAACTCATGGAAATGTCGGCCTTTAAATATTTTTCTACCAATCTATATAAATCTATCTATATTCGTTTAAAAGAATTATTTTTTGCAGCCAACCAAAAAACTTAATTTGAAAAAGTTATGAATGAAATCGGCTTAAAATCCAAGTCGATTTCTTTCGAAACAATTTTGTGAAAAGGTTGCCCCCAGGTGAAATTGCGGTACTACTTATATTTTTGTGTAAATTACAGTTAAATATTATAGATAAATTTGTCCTACGCTTTTAATCAAGTCGGGTCGATTATTATTAGATTGTATAATCTGGCAAGCTCATAATCGATAAGTATGTCATTAAATCGATAAGCGATTTCCTTGGATAAAATTTTAAGTCACCATCAGTTGTGCTTTTAATGTCAAATGTCTATATAAAACAAACCCAAAAGCGATTCGATATTAGGTTCAAATTTAGAATAGCAAACTCGTTTGAAATCGACTCGCAAACGAAGCGAGTGAATATAGCCATATCTATTAATCTATTAGTTCTTTTAGATAGGGCATGGCATACCAAAGATGGCTACACTGCAATTCGAACCTAAAAGCTCCATCAAAGTTTAGTGCAACGTTGCTTTCTTCAATATTATAAAAAGGACGGAGAAGAGACAAAACCGATTTCCACCGTGCAGTTGCCTTTGGATGGGTTTCAGGTCGTTATCGATTTCCGTGACACCTCTTATAAATTTTAAATGTTCTTGCTTCATTTGTTGTTGGACTACTTTATTTAACTTTTAAATGCTGCATAAAGTTGAAATTCTGAGGAGCTGAATCTGGTAACTGTGAATCATATTTGCACATTTTTTCGCGTTATATGAGACAAATTAAGTTTTATATGTGCTGATTCTAGCTAGAAATGAGCAGCACTGTTTAAGTATTTAGGTAGGTACCTGCATGCCTGCTAACTCTTGTTAAACACTGCGTATACTTAATATATGAGTGTATGGCTAACACACACTCAGTCGTACACATAAATATGATATTTATGACGATAAGCGAATGCCGCCCACACATATACACACACACACCCACCCACATATACACATACATACGAAAAGCCCGTAAAAATACCCACATAAATACACGTATACACGAACACACATATAGACAGGACATACACATTAAATGGCAGATATCCTTTTAACACTTAAAGCGGTGAAAATATTAAAAACAAAAACCACAAAGTCAACAGCAACAACAACAGCAACGGCAGCAACACCACACAACATTTTTATTGATAAATGCGCAGACAAGCACACACACGTGCAATGTAGGCGGTCATATAAAAAGGAGGGGGCGTGGTGGCTGGATAACAGGCCAGGCAAGCCAAAAGGACGGTATGGGGAATAGGAAGCCGAGCTTGGTATAATAATGGTGTGCGTGTATATGTAGTGTGTGTGTGAGTGTGTATTTATGTGTGTCTATGCCGAACCGCAAACGCAGCGCAAAGCAAGTGTATAAAAAATTATGAAACAGCTCGATACCCACACCATTTTACTTGTCCAATCCAACCCCATCCAACTCCTGCACAACTCTGCCCACACCCCACTCAATGGAACCCAATGATATGCGCCTGACCATTGCACAGTGGTAACATGCTGATGATGGCAAGCTCCAATTATCTGCGGCTCCATTTTGCGACTCATTACCAAACATTCTTCATATGCAGATCTTTGTAATGGGATATTTTATTTTGTCGTTTTTTGCATCAACTAAATTGTTGAAATGTTTCATTTGTGGTTAGAAATTCACAGTAAAAGTGATTGAATTTTGTTTCTTTGTATATTGCTTCACTGTACTTTTTAGCCATGTTCGTCCTTGCTGTTCTCATATACTAACACACACATACACACTCACACACTCAGACAAACCTTCTACTGCCTTCTGACATGGTTCCGGCTTGTTTGTTTGGTTTATTTTATGACCATAACCAACCCAACCGACACCGACCGACAGACGATGAGCAAGGCAAAAACCGGGGGTGTGGAAGGAAGGTGTAGAGGGCTATGCACAATGGAGGATCTGCTGCAGGCCATCTAGGGGTGTTGCTCTCTTTCTCTCTCAACCACTTTCCTCTCTATCTCTCGTTGTATGTGTGTTTAAGTTAGTAGCTTTTGCCGCCTGTTTGACTCGGTTTAAGTTCTCTGTTTGTCTGTGTGTGTGTGTGTGTGTGTTTGCCACGCATATAAATTGCGTTGCTCTTCTGCTTCTTCTACTACTGCTGCTGCCGCTTCTATGTATGTGTTGGCAGTATATGTGTGAGCTTAGCCTGGTTGCTGGTCCCAAAAACGGCTTAAATGCCATTTGTATGCATTGAATGTTGCATGTGCGCCCAGCATAATTCTCTTTTTTTCTTCCTCTCTAGCTCTCTATCTGGTTATCTGGCAAAAAAGGGGAGGATGAGGTATGAGGAATAGGAAACATTCGCGTAGCATTGTTGCCAAATTTCAATTTCATTCCGTTCAGCAACAGCAAGCCTGGCCACTCTGCCTTCATATTTATATTTCTATTTTCGTTTCAACTTTTTTAAGCCACAGAGCAGCTAAAATATGTTTTTCTCTTTACTCTCTCAGTCGTCCCCCCTCAGCCGACCTCGACTGGCCGAAAAACTTTCCATTTGCCATTTTCTGATTCGTTTGAAATTTATTTTTTAACAAGCCACCACACACAAAAACCTTTCCTCATTTCCCTCACTCCAGTCCATCACCACCCATCCCATTCCCCTGCTTACCAACCCACTCTATCCCACTATCCAGCACAACAGCTACTACATAGTGTCCTTCTCCACTCCACTCAGTAGTTGTACATTTAACTCTTGTTTTTGTTCTTTTCCCCCTTTTTTGTTTTATTATTTGTTTGTTCTTTTTTATTTATTATTTTTTGTTTTTTCTGCTGGACTTAAACTTTATTTTACATTTTGCCACACTGCAAAAATTTCCACTCCTTGTGCTTGTGTGTGTGTGTGTGTGGGTGTTTGTATTGGGAGTCCACAGGACATGGGTCACGGACTTGACAGCAATAACAACAACTACACCAACACTAACAACAACGAAAACAACAATATACTCTTGACTGTTTTTTTTTTTTTTCGTTTTTCGTCCAACTCTTTCTTACCATTCTCTCGTTTTTTATACCCTTGCAAGAAAGGAATATTAATTTTCGTCTGAAGTGTGTAACTCATTGAAGACAACATCTCCGAGTAAGTATGTAGGGGAAATTGTTCATCACCAAACATTTGGATTGTTCTCCATAGCTAAGAGCCAATTTGGTTTGAAAACTGAGTGTACTAAATGTTTAAGAAAGAGAAGGGTACATAAATCGAACACTATATCTGATTTCGACCTTTTTTTTTGAAGTTCATCAAAACTAGGTTTGAGCTTATAAATCGTACTAATTTATAAGATTTTTAATCATAAGCAGCATACAAGGTTGTCTGTATAGCTATTTTAAGAACCCAGAAGCAGTCTCCGCTAAGTAATCCAGCAATGTAAAGGTCATACTACGCTAAAAGTAGTTGGGAATTCAAGCTACATGAAGCGAAAAAAGAACGACAAAGCTGGAACTGTAGATTCTACCTTTTTTATGTGCATATCCTTGGGCGACATCAGGATAAGTGTTAGGGCTACGACTTAAACAACCATATAACTATATCTGATAATTTCTTATCTTAGGTCTTTTCAATATTTGCCTAACTGTTGGGAATTGATTAAAAATTTAAATTCCTTAACCTGAGTTAAAGAAAGTAATGAAATATGGTGTTTGTTCCTTCTTACTCACTTCATTTGTTTATACAGCTTTGATGGGAAGAAACAGAAAAAATTGTTCTAAAAAATATTCATTTTTCCAAAATGAAGTAAGTTTAGTTTCTGTAAATCGTTCCTTTTGAATGCTCTTTCTTGTCTCTTTGGCTTCATAGATTGAAAAGTCAAGTACTTCAAGAGTATATAAATATCGAAAAAGCCCATATGAAATTATTTTTCAAGAATATTTTAATTAAAATTTTTTAAGTTACAATTTGAAGTTTTTATATTATTTATTTATTTATTTGGACTATGATTAGAAGGTAATTATAAACTACCTCTAATCTATGTGCTCGCTATAACTGCTATGGTCTTAAGCTAGTTGTAAAATATGTATAGGTGTATTAAATAATCGAATTACACATCATAGGTTAATACATTTCGGAACCTATTTTAGTTAACATCGATCAAAATTAAAAATTTAATCAATGTTTTTGAAACATTTTCTTGGCGAACCAAAATTTATTTTTGAGGTTAAAAATTACATAATCACGAAAATTTCGGATACTACGAATTGGACACTTATCACTTTGTGGATCGTGCTATTATATTTCAAGATAATTGGACTGCGCCGGGTTGCCCCATGCGCCGATTAGCCCCACTTTCCCCTATATATATTTTTGAAAATGAATTCGCGGGTAAGTTTTGTGTGTCCGAATCGTATTGTTTGAAATTTGATGATGTCTGTTCGTTTAACGTTGTTGTCTAGTTTCATTTGTGAGTCTCTTATCGAGGTTTGGTTCATATTAGTCGTCTTGTTGTGGTCTATTCCTCCAAACTTTGCTTTTGTATTTCTTAAGGATGATGTCCTTTATGTACTTTGTTGTGTCTTTGTGGTTAATATTTTGCTCAACTATATGAAGTTTTTATATAATTATCAAGTTTGGGTGGTTTCGCACTGTATATATCCTTTGCTAATTTTGGCTATTTCATCTTTCATAAAAGGTATATTAAGGTCCTTATGGAATTCAACATTGGACACATAATAGCTAGTAAATTTGTTTGGTTTAAATATTGTATTGGTGGTTATGATTGTAAATACAAGTACATATATATATATACATATATACATCATGAATTATGGTGCTCACAGCTTTTCGAAAATATTCTCAGCTGATTTTGACGATCACGATGAATTCTTAAAAAAATATAAAGAGATTGCTTGATACGTGATTGATATGTGTGATTCAATTCCCTTTTAGTAATGGCAAAGGTTCTATCAGGTACCCAATGCCTTCACTCCACTTATTGGCAATCCACTAATTTTATACCTGTTTATCCTTTGCCTTTATTAGTGTTTCAATATTCGTTTTCTGTTTTTCCTTCATTTTACCTCGTTGCGCTTTATTGGTGTGTTTCATTTTCCTTGGGTGGTCCTGGCAATGTCCGCCACCGAGAATAGTTTTGGTATTGTAGCTAGTTTGGTTTAGTTGGGTTCGGTTCTTGACTCTACATTTGTTGCTTAAGTTCGTTTTAGCCATTAAATGGACAAATGAGGGATATAAAACAATTCGCTCTGGCTTCCTTTTTTTGTTCCGGTCTCCTCTTTATTTCGTGTGTTTCTACTCTGCTCTCTACTCTTGTGCTTTTCCTACTTATTTTATTATTTTATGTATATATTCTGTCTATGTGTGTGTGTGTGTGTGTGTTTTTTATATTGTATTTCCTTTTTTTCCTTTTTTTAGTAGACCCTTTCTCAGGGTTTGGTCACTTTCGTTTATTTCGTTTTTTTTTTCTCTTTCTTTCCGATGCAAAAGTGTGTCCTTTTTGCGCCTTCAATTGGGGGAAGGAGATGGGCTTGGGGTTCTAGTTGAAGATGGGCTTGGGTTTCGGGTTAGGTTTGGGTTTGGCTTTGCTTTTCTTTTCTCTTTTTTGTTTTTGGTGTGAGTTGGATTTATGCTCATGCTGGGTGTGTTTGTTTGGCCCCTCCGTGTTCAGGTCCTTTCGTGTGTCCTGTGTTTATGTAATCGCCCACATTAGTTTCTGACGCCGCCGCCATCGTCGTTTGCCTTTCGCCATTTTGCCATGTTTGCACTTGCCATCGAGAAAGAAGGAAGACAGCAAAAAGGATAGACGGTGAAGGGCGGCGCGTGCCACCGGTTTGGGTCAGGAGCTGAAGTATTCGTTACCTTAATTTTCATTCAACTTTGCTATTTTCTTTAGAAATTCGCAATTTTCTCTCTTTTTTTTTTTTTTTTTTGTCTGCCTTTGTTTCGTTTCGTTTGCTGGCTCATGGAAAATAAAATGAAAATAAAATGATACTCATTAATTTGATAAATCGTTGGGCCAGCAGCAGCAGCAGCACAACAACACAAATATATTTATATACTTATGTACTCCCGCTTATGTATGTGTCTTTGGGTATGTATGTGTGTAATATACAGAAGGCATCTTCAGTCCAAAAAGATTTTTCTTTATAAATGACCATGTTGCAAATGAAAAAGTTGACCTTTACGAGCCAAGGAAGATGGAAACCGTAAGAGTAAGAGAAAACAGTGAGGAGCAAAGAGGAGAGGAGAGACAGATGAAAGAGAAGGCTTCTTGAATTTTTCAGTAATTTTCCTTTCTTCCTTTTGACGCTCTTGAGTTTCTCAGGCATTGAAAATATTTTTTCCTTTTTTTTTTTTTTCATCAAACATTACGCACTTGGTCAGGTCTCGTTGGTCCCCAACCCCCTGCGACTTCTTCTCTTGCTTATTCTCTTCCATTTTATTGTACTCCCCGTTGTCCTCCGGTTTCTTTCCGCTTACCGCATTGTACCTTCATTTATTTCGTAGCTTCGAAACTTTTATTAGCACACATTTAATAGGGTCACGCGTGTTAGGCTCCACACCTCTCTCGTCCTTCCATTTGCCATATCCTGCTTCGCATTGCTTCTCTTTCTTCTTTTTTTTTATTATTATTAATTTTCCAGCAAGTTACATGAACACAAAACAAAACAAAAGCAGGATAAACAGCAACAAAAACAAGCAGAAGGTGGAGTAAATGGGCGGCAAATCTACAGCTCCTCCACCCCATCCCGAAAAAACACCATCCAATAGCAACAACAACAAGAACACGAAATGCGAAAGGACACTTAAATATGGAGGAAACAGAGAAAAAAAAGAACCCCCAAGTAGGAAGAAAGGAAGGAAAATGAGGTTCTCTCGAAATGAGGTCACTTTTTCCGTTCCGTTCGTTTCGTTTTGTTTCGTTTCATTTGCTTATTTTCTCTAGGCTAGGAGACATGGTCGTTTCGTTTATATATATACATATATAGAAGACATAAAAGCCGCAAATATATATAGAGATAGATTGATGCCGAAAATTGACTCAAGAGCCAAAGCAACAATTTGGTCAACAACTAATTTGAAGGGAACTTTTTGAAGAAATCACCCAATAATGAAAGATACTAACTTTTGTGCCGGGTTAGTGTGAAAAAGCCAAATGGATTCCCACATTGAGCAAAACCAGTCAAACATGCTCCTATCTAAATACTTCATAATTTTTATTAGTTTGCTGAAAATTTTTAACCAATTTGAAAATATTCCATAGAAATGTTAGATCATTCAATTGTAATAATTACGCATATTTTCCTTAATACCTTTTTATTATTGAATTGATACCCTTTATAGCATTTTGAAGAATAACAAAGTTATTGAGCTAATACTCATCCGTTTTATAGGTCTATCGTAACGATCTTTATCCATATCGGAGTCAAAATATATATAATTCTATTGAACTTTAACCAAGGTATACATATATTGCTTATATTACATATTTGGTTTAAATTTAATAAAATTATATATGTATTCTGACCAAATGCTTTCTATACCGTTATACAAACTTTTAATGAAATTGAACGAGTTTGTCTGGATCATAGACAGACGGTCGGATATGGTTGAATGGACTCGACACCGAGGCTACTTATAGTTCTAAAACTGAGAGACTAATTTGTACAGATAAATAAATAGACATTGAGCAATTCTCTCTATCAAGGGTATAAAAAAAGGAAAAGATGAAAAGGACTTTGGAGATTTTTAAGTATAAATAGACATAAGAATTTTCAAGGATCAAAATTTAGCAATTGAGAGAGGGAAACATGCAATAGTATTGAAGAGGTGTTAAAGAAGATAATGAAAGTATTTCCAAAAAAAAAAAAGAAACAATATAGAAAGAGTAAAGTTCGCACTGAATGGATGAATGTTTGATTTCATGGACAGTTGACAAATTCAATTGCCAGATCCGCTTCTGGTTGAACTTCTTGTCATTCATGGGTGGTTGATGATTCGGATTTGGAGACAGAGTTTTACGGTCTCTACGCAGTTTCCTCAAGGGTTGGTTGTCATGGTCACTCGATTGCTGCAATTAATATTAAAAATAAAACCATTTTTCCTTTTTGAATTTTGGTTGGGGTGTGATCTGCCCTTTGCTCCCCATCTCTCCTGACCAACTGTCTTCCAGTCTCGCTCTCCGTAAAGTGGTTAAGTTCTGAAGTCCTTGCGAGTCGTGGGTCTGCCGGCGTGTTCTTGGCATTGTGGGTGGTTGATTGTTGCGTCGTTTGGGTTCGGTTGTCGGTGTGTTAATGCATATTTCAGACACGTGCGTGCGATGCCTTCTTTGATTTGGTGCACTGTGAGGCAAGACGCGGGACGCGGTAAGCCATTCGACAAGAGTGGGGTGAGACTCTTGTGGGGAGGTGGGCCGAGGCAATGATGAGCGGCTTAAAATATTTGTAAAGACCTTTTTTATGTACCTATATACATATGTATATATGTATGTATGTATAGATGTATTATTAAAAACAAAAAAGCTGGCTTAAAGATTATTTATTTGTTGTTGAATGAAATGAAAAGTTGTCTGGGTTGGCACTGGGCATGAGATTTTAATTACGTCTTGGATGTGTGTGTGTGTGTTTATTGAGTGCTTTGATCCTTGACTTATGCAGAAAGGAAATAGGCATAAAAAAACCATTGAGAAAAAGGGTAAGTACAACATTAAGGTTGATGTTGATGATGAGAATGAGAACAATGATGTATGTAGATGGTGGCAACAAAACTTTTCTAATTGGGGATGAAATTGAATAAATCTAATTATGATGATGAAACTGTGATCAGTGGAATTTTATGTTATATATATTGATAGATTTTACAAACAATGTGCCAAGTCTCTTTGCATAAGAAAATTGTTAGCGTTCAAATTCAATAAACTTGATCTGTGTATATTCCAGATTTTCCCTAATCCTTGCTGTTGTTCATATTCAGGATGATCTGAATCGACTACTAAAAGAACTGTTTCACTCCCGTTTGGCTAAATCGACTCGGCTATTAATGCTGATCATATATGTTTAGTATATAGTATCGAAAAGCCTTTCATCTGTGTGTTGTATAACTTTTGCCGATTTCAATATACCATTTCACTTTATGGTTCGACTTCGTCAAATTCCAAAGACTCCGATTTGGACATACAAGCCTCACCCATGAGTTTCTCTTTAAGAAAGAACTTCCATCACAGTGTGTAACAGACCCAACACAGTCCTCCACATAATCATAGATTGTACCAAATACAATCCAATAAGAAAGAAATACCTTTCCTCTAATCTTCTCGACCCCCTTAACAACTCCAACGTCCTTTCGATTAAACAATTCCTCCAAGAAGCAAACCTATCCCATCTTATATAATCTTCTGGATCAATGTTACAAAAATATCAACTTTCAACAATACAAATTAGACTTTGTACATATACACATATACATCTAGTATCCTGTAAATATATTTCTAACTAATTAGCACCATTTTAGCTTAAGGCCTAGTAGTTAGACTTAAGAATTGTCCGTAATTTGCAATTACGGTTTTCAATTCAGACTGTAAATATACATACATACAGGTATTATTTAGCAAAGCGGTCGAACTATTTTCATATCTGTCTTTCACATGGCAACAACTGCTGCTTAGGTCAAAGGGGACGAATAGCCACCTATTTTTTATCAGATTTTGATCAACAATATCTCATTCGACAGAATATTTAACTCACTTTAACTCACTGTGGTGTGTGTACTCATACTTTAGTATGAATCAGTAAAAAATACATACACAAATTGAGTTTTTTCATTGGATCCTAGTGTCAAATTGAAAATTTGTGGAATGCAATCTTAGTTATACTAAACTTTTTCTTAGGGTCCAAAGACCCAATCAAGTTTACAAATTTTAAAAATGTGCCTTTTTATACCATGCACCCATAGGGTTAAATGGTATATTAAAGTCGCCGAAATGTATGTAACAGGCAGAAGGAAGCTTCTCCGACCCCATAAAGTATATATATTCTTGATTAGGACCAACAGCCGAGTCGATCTAGCCATGTCCGTCCGTCCGTCTGTATGAACACGCAGATCTCGCAGACTATAAGAGCTAGAGCCACCATATTTGGTATGTATACTAGTGTAGTATGTAAGTGCATAGAGTTAATTGGAATTTTGGCCACGCCCTCTGACGCCTCTCGAAATTACATAAAACTGTTGTTCTTGAAAAGTATAGTAGCTAGAGACATCAAATTTGGTTTATATAATCGTTTAGTCAGCGCGCAAAAAGTAATTGTTCAAACTTTTTACCACGCCCACTTTCGCCCCCGCAAATTAAATAAAACCAATTTTCTTAAAAACTAGCAAAGCTTAAGTTGCCAAATTTAATATGAAGATTTGTTTAGTATGCGCGCAGAATTTATATATTTTAATATTTTACCACGCCCACTTTTGCCCCCATAACTTAGAAAAAATCGATTACCACCTGCAATTTTTTGACTATCGCAATCGAATTCGGCAGACCAATTAATCTTATCTATTTCTACCAAACTACCAAATTTTATGAATATCGAACTAGAAACATGCAAAATATGCGAATGAACGTATTTTACAGCGCGGTTTATAAGGGCAGAATTGGCCGTTGGCTAGTGGCGGCGCTAGAGTGCTCGTGTGTGCTAGAGTAAGCGAGATAGCATATGGTATAAGGCATTTCAAAATTAGAAAGATTTGTGTCACCTGGTGTATGGTATACCCAAGTCGGCGAGTCGACTTATTTACTTTAGTTTTTTTAATTTTGGGGCTGTTTATTCAAATTCGTTTAAGAAAAGAACCGTTAGAGATACGCCCGCGAAATTTACGGTACATCTTCCCAATAGAATGACCACCTCAACATTATAAATGAACACATTAAAACTTTTCACTAAAATTAAGTAAAAATCGCATGAAATTAGAATTTAAGGTCAAATTATTTGCCGCCACTGTTTATGGGTGAGGATTGTCCAATTCCTATGGCTTTAGATTTTTAAAATCTTAATCAACTCTTTACATTTCGGACCAATGATCTGTTTGTTTTTACATTATTATTTGTAATTCTTTGTAGTTGTTGTTGTTGTTGTTGTTTTTGCTTGTGGGTAATTGTTATATACATATAACAGCCGGCAGCTACATGTTGTTGCAAAATTGATGAAGTCACAGTTCATTTTTCTCCACTTTGGAATTCCCCGAATTTATGTTCGAATGCGTTGCTATGAATTTGTTATATTAGGTTACAGAGTCTACTAAGGGATACCCTATAGACAGTTTGTATTTGTTATGTTCACATTGTGGTGATATGTGAATTAATTTAGTTCATCCGAGTTCAATGTTCTTTTAAGTTATATGATCAAAATATATTACGATTTGTTCAATATCTTTAGATTCAAGTTTTTTGTGATTAATATACGATTCTTTAAAAGGGCATAAGGATATTGCCGATTCGAGCAATCAGATTTCACATGGAAATCCATTTCTCCACTTTCAGTTTGGGCCTGTCCTTCTCTCTCTGTCTGTCAATTACAATGCAAACTATCAACAATAAAATGCAATTTCCTCCACCGCAGTCATGAGAGGTGGGTGATGAACAAAACCAGTAGCAGGACCAGCACGAACAGGAGGTCGTTGAGGAGGCTGAGTGAGAAAACGAGGGGGTGGAGTAAAAAAACATAAAGGAGGGTGGGTTGTAGAAGAGTTGCAGTGTAATAATAATTTTATGTTTTATTTTGTATGTGGGTCATGTCCTTATGAAATATTCAAATGTCCTGAATTACGTATTTATGCCATTTCCACTTTTTTTTTCGTCTCTCATTTCTTGTTTTTCCTTTTTTTGTTTTCTGTTTGTGCTGTTGCTTTTTATACATTTTTCGAAAATGAATTGTAAATGCGAGTGTGTGTGTGTGTGTGTGTGTGTGTGTGTGTGTGTGTGTGTGTGTGTGTGGGATAGAGAAGAGGAGTGAATGTTGGAATGACGGTGGCGAGTGGTAAGTGGTGTGTGGATGAGTGTGTATTTGTGTTTCAATTTCGTTATTGAAAATTGACCAAATATGTGAGTGAAAATGGGGGGTAAAGCCAGTTTGGTTGGGCAAGTGACAATGACAACAGCAGCAGCAACAGAACCAGAGGAGAGGGCAATAAAAGCACAAAAGCATAAAAACAAATAAATTTGTAACATTTTCCATACACACACCGACACACACACACGCACACACACACTGGGAGTCGCACACGCACAGGAAGTTGTGCTTTTAAATCGATTTTGATTGATTTTTCTCACTGAACGGCAGGGAAATGCCTTTTGGACACATTCAGGAAACTTATTTTCCCTCTCCTTCTCTTTACCTCCACTCACTCTCATTGTGTGTGTGTGTGTGTGTGTGTAAAAATAAAATCAAATTGTAAATTGTAAATAATCGAGTCGAAATCGTTCTTGTTGCCATCGTTTGTTTTATTTTAGTTTTGCCCTTTGGCCGATTTTCTCACATGAAATATATTTTTATTATTATATATATAATATTTATATTCATACTCTTGAAAGAAGAGTATATTAATTTTGGACAGACGTCTGCAATGCATAGAAGGAGGGATCTGTGATGACATAAAATAAATTCTTTATTATATTGTCATGTCCCTGCGCTGACATTTTTTTATATAAGCATCTCTGTTTATACTGCCTAAGTTCGGATCGGACCAATATAACATATATGTATGTAGCTGCCGTAGGAACGATCGGTCGACAGCAAAGACATAAATGAATAGCTTCGTTATGTGCTAATCAATTGTCTGTTAATAACTATGATAGTTTTGATCAGGATCATATACTTGCTATATTAATCTCATATACATATACCTCAATACTTTAAAATCGGATAACTGTACCATTATCGCTGTCATATATACAGCTTGACTTTGTATTCCGTTCTTTCACGGAAATTCAACTTTAACTTTTTCCCCTTTCGACACCTGTAGGTAAGGAAAGACTTGCAAGGGTATAAAAACTTCGCCCTGATTGAGGTTAGACCCTGCCCTTTGGTTTTATTGTTTTGTTTTGCTTTTGCTCTGTTTGTTCTGTAAGAATATTTGCACTAAAATTATTTGATTTTATGTTCTCTTTTGTATGTATGTATATCCATAGGTTCATACATATTATAAAAATAAAAAATAAATACATTTTACACTCTTGCATTGACATTTTTAATGCAAAATCAATATACAATGGTAGACAAAAGTATTTTGACAATCATTTTTTTCAAATTCTCACATTTAATACTGAGCGAAAAAAGAAACTGCCGATATTTGTGTTGAAACCTTTTACAGGCTATAAAGACGAAAATTAACTGTCTACCAGATTTTTGGGTGTTTTTTTGTGATAAAATAGGCATAATATACACATTTTCTATTCGAGGATGTGTTATTTATTTTTCTAATATAAGTATTAACTTTCGAAACGCAAAGTATTTGAGCCCATACTGTTTTTTTTTTAGTCCTCTTATTTTACATACATTAATTTGTTCTCTACACCCTAGAAAAACAGCCCCTGTACCTTAGTTAGTGATGGCCAATAATCGATATCTTAAAGTATCGATATGGCGATTCCTCTTATTGAACTTTGTATGAAATCGATAAACTGACAGCTGTTGTTGTTGACCACTTTAAGGCAAGAAGGCCCAGATCATGATGAAATAAGTACAAGGTGGTCACGTCCGCAAATTGTACGGTCCATGATAAAATATGTAAACCGACAACTGAGAACTGATGACGAGGCCGCACGACAACTGAAATAAGCTGCCGATGGGACCACCTTGAACTTATTTTATCATGGCCCAGATAACTCGCCAAATATTCAATTGCTGTTCGGCTCTTGCCGGATTAGTAACTCTTTAATTATTATTTTAAGCGACTTGGTGGGTAAATGATGAAAACCCCTTTTAGGCATTAAGCACCATTATATAAAGTATATATACATTTATTCTTGATTAAAACGACGAGACGAGTTCATAAAGCCATGTCCGTCTGTGCATAGAAAGGGCAAGACTAACAAAAAAACTTGCAAGGGTATACAAACTTCAGGGCGGCCAAAGTTAACTCCGGCGCTATGGTTTTCAACTCAAATAGATCTATAGCAGCTTTTTATCATAATTACTGCAGTTTAATATTTGTTGCCGCTTGTGTTTTCGAGTTTTCTTAAGGAGAATAAAATCGGGAAATGAAATGGCCCAAAATTTTTGCTTCGCATATTTAATGTCTGTCTTTGAGCATAAAAATTGTGTGAACATACTTTTGTCCTCCATTGTACAGAATGTACACATACGAAAATAAAATCAACTATACAAAAGTGAATGTATGTATGTGTATTTGTGCAACCATTTTTATGACTGCAGGGCTAATAAAACAAAATGCAAAAATTGACATAAAGTGGCTTTAAAAGCAGCATGAAGCCAAAAGAAAAAAAACACGAAAAGAAGGGGTCAAAGTTGATTCGATAAATGGATATTGAGGGCTAAGTGGTCCATCATCCGCAGCTCTATAACCAGAATATGCAAAAGCACATTCCGTCACTTATCACTTCGTATGATTTAATGAAAGTTAAATGTTTTGGATGTAAAAGATCGATTTAAATCAAAGATGATTTTAATATGAATTTATTCCGACTCCGGTGATAGACTCGGCTGTTGAAGCTTCCTTCTGCCTGTTCCATACGTTTGGACGACTTTTATATACCATTCCATGGTAATTTGATTTAAGATCGTTAAACACAAAATCACAGAAATTATATGCATCTAAGCTCAACAGGTTGAAGCAAATAGTTTTTTCCTGTCTGAATCGAAATACTCCTCAAACAAAAAATGGGAGAAATAGGCCGACTTACAAGCTTTCCGTGGTTCCTTCAGGGCAGAAGGCGATTATAACTACTGATGATTACAGAAAAGCCCAAAAACTTGCCTCAGTGTTATATTGTTCAACAATGGTGAAGGAAATTTCAAACTAGGCAAATTGTCAAAATTCTTATGCCTAGTAAATATTTACATCCTGTAATCATCTTGACTTGTTATTTAAAATATATCGTCAATATAAATTGGAGTATATTGGCATCAATGTTGACTTGAAGTTCTAAATAAGTTTTGGGTGGTATTTGTTTTCGAAGGGTACAGAGCTAAGATACAATAGCTGCAGTAGATGAAATTTTAGTACTGTAGCATTAATCCTGACGGACAGACAGACGAACCTACCGACTGAGCGAAATGACAAGTCATCTCTTCGAGCCAATCATGTATACTTTACGTACAAATACTTCCTTCTTTGCGGTGCACCAAAATTATTACCGTCTTGTCAACGTTAAATGGAAAAGCCAAGCCAAAATATTTGTACGTATATTTTTGTAATTTTTTTTTCCTACCTTTATAGAATTGGTGTGGGATGGTATGGTAACGATGTAATGCCAGACCTACTCCCGAAGCAGCTGATCGACGAGGTGGCAAGGAGAGGAGCAGACGAAGTGGCAAGCTAGAGATGAAAGCAGGAGAAGCTAGAGAAAACGACGAACGACGTGTGTGTGAATGAATCAATATAAAAACCCGATTGTGTCATATTCTTTCTTAATAACTAACTAATTAAATAAATAATATACCTAATATAACACCAATTGTAATTCCTGTGGGCACAAATCCCACATTGATGTACCTGTAGATATTGATTATTTCAATAAGTTAATCAAACCAGATGACCGGGGTTAACTTCGGCAGCCGCGAACTTTGTATTCTCTTGCAAAAAAAGGTTTTGTAAAAAAAGCCTAATGTTCGCGAAAGAACCTTAAGCTGAAGCAGTCCGCCCCATGTACCTCATCATTTGACAGTTAAGTTATTCTACATTGATCAATTCCGGCAGAGTTCTAATTGGTATATTAAACTGACAAATGTTAAGTTTTACGAAAATCGCGTTAAAAGTAACGAAGTTATTCTTAAAAGTCACTGTTTTCGACCGATCGTTCCTGTGAAGGCTATAGGATATAGTCATGCGGACTTGATCGAATTCGGTACGAAACTAACAAATATAAATTTATATGACAATAGCTCAGAAAATAACAAGAAAAGTCTCTATGCATGAGTTTGCCGTATGTATGGGAACTATATGATATAGTCAGCCGATCCGTTTGAGTTTGAGATATACAACCTACGCTGTATATACAAGTCTTCACGCAAAATTCTCAGCTCAATAGCTCTAAGGAGGTCTAGCAGAATTTCGCGTCGATCCAGTAATGTATCAGGAACCGCAACTGTAAAAACTTTTGAGTTAAATTGTGTTTTTAAATTGAATGACAATTATTATTTTTGTAATTTCCCATATGTAGGGAAGGGCAATGTGTTGTTACTAGGGTAACGACATGCATATGCAAACTTTAGCACGGCCAAGGTTCGCTCTGCCCTCAGGTTGCAACTTTAAACCGATATTTACTGCGTACTTCAAACAATTATTTAACGATCGTAGCTAATTGCTACTAAAAGTTTGGTCTTAATGCCAAACAAGGTGATTTGGAATATTGTATTTCATTTATGGCAAGCAATTAAATCACGACAATAGCGAGAGTCTAAGAATATTTAGTTTCGAGTACGTTTAGGAATTAACCCAAATAAAATTTGTAAATAATGAGATAGTTAACAATAAATTTGGCAATTTTGTTGTATTTGTTTTGTCAACCAATTTCAATGAGTAGGTCTCAGACCGACGCCCATCAATGATAAACTGAGTAATTGCCTGATTCCGACAATTTTGGCATCACTTGGCGTTGTTGACTGTGATTATCGTGATGATCATCGCGATGATGACGATGACGATGACGACCACCTGATGAAAAACCTAATGCCTCAGAAACCAGACAACAACAAGAAATTCTTCATTCACGCCAAGAATCATTCAGTCAGTCAGCCAGTCAGTCAGTCATATCATTTACAACTGATTGGCATTGACAGACATCGACAATGTTGATGTGAACGTGAACGGTGGACGACGCACTTCTTGACGCCGTCGACTGCAATTTTGTATCTTGATAAATTACTTATGACTCGGTAAGACATTGGAACAACCTAGGGAGAATGACGAGCAGCGGCAGAGGTGGCCAGAGAGACATTGTGCACCTGAAAACATTTTAACGATAAACAAAACTGCAAGCGAATCGAATTAAGAGAACGACGCGTCGTGGGCGTCGATTGTCCAGTAAGGTAAAAGGCAGGGAAAGGCATTTTTAAAAGAAAAGAGCTGAAAAAGGGTGCATTGAACAAAGTATTGCAAGACAAAAACAAAACGTCAAAACAAAATAAATAACAAAAATAATGAATTAGCAATAATATTTGAGCATACACTTACATTTTGCAAAAAAAAAAAAAAAAAACACTTTTTTATGTGGCTTTCTTTTTCTTTTTGCCACATTTATAATGATGTGTTTGTGTTGTTTATTTTCTTCTCTCTCTCTATGTGTGTACGTGTATGTGTGTGTGTGTGTTTTTTAACGTCAATTTTTGTTGTTGGCTGTGTTTTGGCAGCCAAACAAAAGGAATCGGTTTGGGTGGGAGGAGTGGGCTGATGGAGCTGGTGATGGAAACGGCGACAGTGACGCCAAATTGAAGGCGTCGTTGAGGGACCAGTGGCGGATCTAGCTCATAATTTAGATGGGGGAAATCGAGCATTTTGGGTTGGGAATGGGAGGAGGGGTTCATTTTGTATTTGGGCGGGAGAATTCACCAGTTTCCTCTGAAACATTTCGGTTTCCCCCAAAACCCCCTATCTTCCCTTGAGGATCCGCCACTGTAAGGGACGAAGTTAATGGCGACAATGGGCGTCGCACGTCTGAGTCTGGGTCTGGGTCTCGGTTTTGAGGGTTGGGGTTTGGGCAATGGAAGTGTCGTCGACCAGACAACGAGTCCAACAGCGACTCAAAACGATGAGAAATATGCCAGAAGAAAGCTAAACACATTTTCATAACTCATACCAGTAAAGTCAAGTTCAAATTTATCGTTCAATAATCGTTTTATCGAAATACAATTGAAAGGTAGCAAGAGCAAGATAGAAAATGGATATTTGGATAAAATTATCATTAAACTAGTTTTCAGTTTTGTTTCTTCTGACAGTATCGAAGCATCTAAAATATAAATCATACTCAGCCAAATTTGGTCAAGATCGGGTGACTATATCATATAGCTCCGATAGGAACGATCGGTCGAAAACAGTGACTTTGATCAACAACTTCGTTATTTCCTATGTTAAGATTGTGGGCCGTACTCTTTGTAGATAAAACGTTTTTCCACTTTGACGGCTATAAGTGAGAAAACAACTTGCAAGGGTATACAAACTTCGGCGCGGTCGAAATTAGCTTCGGCCCTCTGGTTTGAAATACACTTAAGAGTAATGGAATTCTAAATACCGGACTATAATTAAGTAAATCAAAGGGAGACATTTTGCTGATATCAGCAAAGCAAATCAACAAATTTGGACTAATCCGAGGAATACAATTAGAATAGATGCTAAACTATAGTTACTATAGGAGCAATCGGTTAAGCTTCTATCTAAGCAATTCAAATTTAAGATTAGTTAGTTTAATATAACTACTTATTATGTACGTAAGTGGCTTTGAAGATTATGTAAAACAAAATGATGCAAGTTCACACAAACTTCTTCCAAAGAAAGATCGACCCAAGAAGGTCTTGATTCATAGTATAATATATTGTTGATATTTCGTAATTAATTTTAGTTTGTATACATGGCAAAAGGAGTATATTCATTTTGGTCTATATACATGGGCATTGTATAGCTAGGATTCATTTCGATCAGGTTACTGTAACAATGACTCAAAAATTTTATTGTTCCTCAATTGATTATCATATAAATAACTAGACGATTCGGACAATTTTCTCAGTGGAAACAAACGATCGATAAATAATATTGCTACTTATGCGATTATTACAAAAGTTGGGCTATCATTAATACTAATCTATAATTCTTCCAGATTTGAACAAATTCCAGGAGTAATCGCTTACGTAAGGCCCACAGTCCCACACATTTCTCGATTACATGGCTTACCTTTATATGGCCAAATCGTAATGTACTCTTTAAAAGCTATGTCACAAAATAATCGATTACAAAACTGTTTAGTATTGGACAAATATAAGCTACAATGTAATCAATTACTTTTAGCAGAAGAT
Source organism: Drosophila equinoxialis (assembly GCA_018150345.1). Classification (NCBI taxonomy): domain Eukaryota; kingdom Metazoa; phylum Arthropoda; class Insecta; order Diptera; family Drosophilidae; genus Drosophila; species Drosophila equinoxialis. The sequence goes on along the minus strand of JAECWI010000089.1, from coordinate 3,856,739 downwards.
AATCACTTAATGTTATAAGAAAACAGGCCAAAATGTAATTACTTATGAACCTCATTACTACGGTTGAAAAGAAGGAAATCACTTGCACAAGGTGACCCCAGAAAATAATAAACACTGCCTCAAAATTCCCGTCAATCCGATTGAGATTCATCGATACTATCATTTAATCAAAAAGTAGAACATTATATAATGAACGGAAAACCCAAGTTCCATTGAATTGTAACAGGACTTTAATCCACTAAGCCATGAAAATAAACACTGAAATCGAGCCAATTGAAGATTTACGCTGGGCCAAAGAGAACAACGCCTTATAGTTTTAAGGGCAGGGCATCTATGTTTTCATCAGTCCTTACAAAACTGAGAAGTTAGATTGACGGTAGAGTTTTATCAGCACTTTTAATGCTAAATATGGAAAGCGAAAGATCCATCGGTGCGCAAATAATTTGATTGATTCAAAAATGAAGTGCTAGTTCGATTTTCGGAAGGTCAATATCATAGAGCTAACCAGCTTTAGCTTGTAGACCGTTCTGTGACAGAAATTCGAATGTTTTTCCGCTTTGACGCCTCTTGGTAAGAACTGAGTAAAAGAAAAACTTGCTAAGGTAGTCTGTCTTTAATTTGTTTATAAATTGCAAATGTATTGCGAAACTTTTTTGATATTGTATTAAATTTTATTTGCAATTAATTTCCTTCGCTATTTATCTGTATAATCTTTTTGACTGTTTTGGATTTGTTTGTTCTGTCAACTCCATGGATCTCGTGCCCCTTTTGTTGGCAGTCTGTCTCTGTTGTATGCTTGTCTGGGTGTTTTTAGAACTTTTTCAATAATAAATTTCGCAATGCAAGCGCCGAGGGGTTCTTAAACTGTTTGCCTTTGGTTCATTGATTGTGTTTGGGGAACTGAACACGCGCCGCACAGTAAACACACTTGAAGAAGGAATCATCGTTGGATGGTTCGCATGCACCCTCCATCCTCCATCCATACTCCGCCGCTTCCTCATGACAAATGTTGCTCATACTTGAGAGAATTCTTCCTTCAATTTGGTGACTGCTCTTGTTGTTGTTGTTATTTGGCAAACATGAAATTTTCCACTTTTTTGCCACTGCACGTGCAACAATAACAATAACAAGAACAACTACAATGAGTACAAGGGAAGAAGTATTAAACAAACAACATTCAGTCAATAAGTAAAATTAAAATAATAACAAAATATTTTTGAAAGAGAAGAAGGCACATTATACACCTCCCTCCTTCTTTTGAAGCCCCTCCGCCCCCTCGTCTTCACACGCACTCAGATAAACAGCCACACAATTTGTTTGCATTGAATGGAAAATTTCCTTCCATTTAACTCATAAAAATAATTTTCTGTTTAGAAGTCGAACAAGAAGAAAAGATCTCGGTTGTTGTTTTTGATATTATTAAGTAATGTACATGTATGTATATGTATATGTATGTGCGTGTGTGTGTGTGCGTTTGTGTGTATGTGGTAAACATTTTTTCGGTTTATTTCTGTTTGTTTATATAAAGAGCAACAAGTTGATGGTTAAATGGGTTAAATGTGTTGAGAGCGAGAGCGAGAGACGGATAGTGAGGACAAGGGAAGTGGTGGGCAAAGTAAGAAGAAAAATAATGTTTAATGATTGCCTTTATTCTTTATAATTGCGCAATTCTTGGCACAATCAAAGAGCAAACCACCCAATCATCCACACACTTCCCTTGCAAATAAATCAATACATAAACCATCAAAATACCAAATTCAAATTCTTGCCCCCTTGTCTCTTTCTATTTCTCTTCTTTCGTTTCAAAAGAATAAAAAAAACAAACGAAACCCAAAAAGTTCTATGCCCACACACACACACACACACACACACACACATACACATAGGACATTACATTTGTGCTCTAACACTAAAAGGGTATATACCCTTCAGCGAGGTCAATGTCCAGTCTTTGTGAGGTGTACTGAGCCACAGTGGATTCGATGCTTATTTTACCTTGCATAAATCATAATCTCACTTAATTAAAAACTCAAAAATTAAGTTTAAAAATGAAACTTCATCAAAAGTATCCTTCATATTCAATATCTAAGCGTCCCGCTTTGACGCCTGTAAGTAAGGAAAGAGTATCAAAAAAGCTTGCAAGGGCATACAATCTTTGGCACGACCGAAGTTAGTTCTGGCTTTCTGATTTAAATTTTAATTTGATTACAAATTATGTAGTGGACACGTTAATTGTGATCAGCAAATACATTTAAGATCTGCTAACTCCAAATGTGCAAACTGATGATTGCTGTTTTAACTTTTAGCACAAATGTTATATGTATACTTATAACAAGCTTTCCAATTAAGAATTAGAAGGAATATATGGAACCGATCTGAACTGAAATGAGCTAATGGATCACTGTGACTTTTTGGTACTTGTCTGACAAAGGCTCTAGCCATAGAATATATCATTTCGAATACGGCTGTGTTTCATAGAGAAAGGAATATGGGTATGTATGTACATATAATAAAATCTAGAGTAAACAAGCTTCGAGATATCTTGATTTTTATTTGACTTCTTTTTAGGTTGTTGGTCTCTAATCAAGTAAGCCGAACACGTTCTTTGGTTAGATTTATATAGAAAATATTTTCACAATATATGTATATGCAATCCAATTGGAGTCCCTTTGACTCTTTTCAATGCTGAAAGAGTGGAATGGGGGGAAGGGTGGCTAGACATTTGCCCTGCCATGATATTTTTACATACTTTTGAACAGTTTTCTTTTTGTTTCTTTGCTTTTTTACATTTTCCTTTTTTGCATTTGCCCTTTTTCTTTTGTTATTTTATTACTTAACGCCTAAGTGGGTGTACGTGTATGTGTGTGGGTGTATATAAGAGATGGAATTTCTCCATTGAATCTGATTTCCCTCTGCATCCCTCTGACGGTAACTTTTTCGCTTTTTTATTTTTTCTTAAATTGAAGAGTTGAAAAAGGTTTTTGTCCTTTTTCAGAATTAAACACTTTTTTTTTACTGATTAAAAACTTTTCTTTTTATTTAACAACAACAAAAAAAACAAAAAAAAAATACATAAACTGAAATTAAAACGTTTTTGGGGATGGAGTGAAGAGTGTTGGTGGATGACAGAAATGAAGATGAAGGCAATGAAATGTGAGGATTATTCGAAGGTGATTGAAATCAGGAAAGACTATCACAAAATGCTGCTAGATTTACCAGCTGCCACTTCCACCAGGCTGGGACCAGCCGCCACTGGAGGCTCCACCTCCGCCATAGGTCCAGCCTCCGCCTGAGGATCCGCCAGATGACCAGCCACCGCCACCACCTGAGGAGGAGCCACCGGAGGACCAGCCACCAGCATCACCGCCAGCTCCAGAATCGCTTTCCGAGATGATTTTGATGATCTTGACTGCTGACACATCGCCGCCGCCGCCGCCATGTCCGCCCGAGGACCAACCACTGGAAGAGCTGCCACCGGAAGACCATCCACCAGAAGAGCCACCTGAAGACCAGCCACCACCACCACCATGACCTCCTGCTGGCTGCTGTGAGATGATTTTAATGATTTTCACTTCCTGGGCGCCGCCGCTGCCACCACCATGACCACCATAGCTGCCAGCACCGCCTCCACCAGCTGACCAGCCACCACCGCTTCCACCAGCTGACCAGCCACCACCACCTCCACCAGCTGACCAACCACCGCCAGATGGAGCACTTTCATGAATAACTTTAATGATTTTTACAGGAGCTCCACCTCCACCGCCACCTCCATGATGATGATGGTCATCAGCGCCGCTGCTGCCGCCTCCATAACTGTAGCCACCGCCACCGCCACCTCCGCCATAACTGTAGCCACCGCCACCGCCAGAGCTATGCGAGGAGCCACCACCACCACTGTAGCCTCCGTGTGATGATCCTCCACCTCCTCCACCGCCAATGAATCCCGCATTGACTGCAGTTAGGGCCAGCAAGCAGAGAAAGATTTTCATGTTGAACCAAAAAATGTCGATGACGACTGATGCCATTGCCAACATTGTCTGTAGCTTATATAGAGCACAAGACCCCCAAACACTAAAATCATCAGCAGCAGCAACAACGACAACGACAACAACAACAACAACAACAACAACATCGGCAACAATATCAAATGTGGGGTTAGGCCCCAACGCCGGAAGCCCAAAAAGCGCGAATTGTGCTGCACCAACTCCAATCCCCATACAGCCATCGGCCACGGCAGATGGCAATGGAGATGAAGTCAGAGCGGTGGCAGTGGTTGGTAGTGGTGGCTTGGCGGTTCAAGTGGAAACGAAAGCGGGCACACTTGGATCATAAGATGTGCGCTGCACACAAGTGGAAGAGTTACGTCGATCTGGCCTCCTTTGCCGTGTGGTGGTGGTGGTCGTTGTTGTAGTAGTTCAAGTAATGCATGAATCAGAGTTTTGTCAATTTCGCTGTGGGCAAAATGTTTGTTGAAATATCTACAAGGTTGGGCATATATACAAATATGATAATGATGGATATATATCACTCATACATAAAGTATAGCTTTAATAAACCAATTGCAGTTGTTGTCTTGCCTACTTTTGGGGGCACTTACTCATGAAAGTTCCAAATACATTCTTAGATATTTAAGTCAGAAGAAGAATTTGATATTCGAATTATTTCAGTAGTTAATACATGTTGCAATTCCTTTTAAGTTCAAACAGTTTGTTAGAGTATTTAAAATGCGGTATCTAACAGTTTCAATGAGTGTTTTGTTTATGTTGTTGTTTTCTTTTATTGTTGTTGTGAATTTCATGCAGTTTATTATGTTTATTATGATTATGTAATGAAACAACAATCACTTTTTTTTTTTTTAATAGTTTCGTATATACTTACTTTTTTGTTTTTGGTTTGTAGAGCACTTTAGTTGAAGTTTTCACATTGCTTGATCATCTGCATCTTCAAACTCTGATCGAATCGAATGATTAATGGACAAGATAAAACGATGTCTCTGTCTCCATTTTCAACGCTGTGTATCAGTCTCTCCACTGGCCCTGACATCGTTTTTCAAACAACTACAAAATCAAAACGGCTACCGTTTAAAGGTGTTCAATAAATATGTACCTACACATATACATACATATTGTTTGTTCCCCCCCCATAACAATCATCGTCCGTGTCTGTGATAGCAGTCCGTGTCCTTCCTGTGGCATTAAGCATACGCCAAGTGGGTCTTGCTTGCCAAATCCATCCATCATTGGACAGCGACAACAACTTACGAACCGGAAAGTTCTCAATGAAACCCGTAGATTTCTTTTATACTCGTTCACTCATTAAGACAAAACAATATTTAATATTGTTTGTTGGGTTTTGAAAATCAATTAATCAATTTGTTTTGCCAATAAATATGACTAAATATGGGCAATGCTCTTCGAGATGATAAATCATCAACATTTTGACTGCCGCTGCTGCTCTTTCTGAGTTTTGTACTTGGTTTTAAGACTTCCAATTTCGTTCTGTTTGCTTTTTTTTTTCTCTTTTTGTCATTTTCACTCAACCAAACAAATTCAATTAACAACAGAAACAACAAAAATGCAAAAATTTCCAAAAAAAATACACGCATAAAAAGCAATTCCCAAAAAGAAATAAAAAATGAACGTGGGAATATTTTCGCTTTTGGTGTTTGCCAGGCATGACAAAAAATTTCAGCCCCGCCGCTCTCCATCCTCGGCTCAGCACCACTCCCCTTCCATTCAACAGTTTTCGCCTCCTCTCACAAATTAGGAATGCACTGCCAAAGCAAAAGAAAAAGTGAAACAAATTTTTGAAAAATCAGAGCAAACGACGCGTGCAACAAACACACACACACACACAATCATATACATGTTTTTTGTGTATGTATGTGTGTTGCCTCTGGTCGATGGTTGGCAACATGTTGCCAACACGCGTCGCCCAATAAATACATAAAAAGTTGCTGTCGAGAATCACAGATCATATGGCAAATGGGTTAGTAGAAAAAGCGGTCTTAAATATCCAAATGTAAACAAACTCAAGAGGCAAGAAGAGAAAGAAGAGGCAGAATATACTTAGAAGTCATATTATTGAACTGGTAAATGGATAGAGAATTGCGGAAAGGATTCTACTCAGATTCGCCTTTTGTGGTTATATAAAGTTGCATTCAACCTGTTAAGGATCTTTTAGCTAACTCGGCATTATCATTCTAGTTAACCAAACTCCACAGTTTTAAGGCGACCAAGGCAATTCTGAAATACGTTTTAGCTAAAATAGTTTTCTGAACTAAGCATTTACTAATGAAATAACTACACGAGTAATGATGGAAGCAGTTAAACTAAATGGATATCATTCGAAAATTTGAATAATTCGCTATTGTTGGTGATATTTAAATATCACAAATGATCTTGAAAACGATAAAAATAATAATGTTGTGAACGATTCTCGTTGCCATGACAAAATCATGTCCAGATAGTTTAGTTAATATTTAATGATGGGGTTATACATAGATTTATTTCCCTACATATGTACCTACATATCTTCTAATTCATTGTGTGACTTTTAAACAATGATACTTGAATAGCCCCACCATGCTTTACATATCTATTTCATATTTTAAAATGTTCGATTTATATTTCAAATATCCTAGGCAACAATAAGAGACCAAAATTCGTTTTGAGTTAATTTCGATAATTAGGAATGTTGTGGATAAATTTCATTAAGTGAATTAAATGAAATGAACAGCAAGATAAACCAGCACATGAGGTTCAAAGATCGGCAAGGAGGAAGGAACATTTCATGATATATATTTATGATATATATTTAGGAGCATCAGTCAGAAATAAATATAAGTAAGTTTAGAGAAACATTTAACCTTACACTTATTGATAAGGCCTATATTCGAAAATTGGATAGTAGAAATAGTATTCGATGCTGTCTCAAAATGTCAAACCATGTCCTGACTTGTAAGATGATCCTAATACAATGTTGTTTAACTTTCGTCAGTCAAAAGTAGCCTTTGTGGGAGATATAAAAGAAATGTTCTTACATATAAAATTTTCTTAATTGCAGCCAATGAAACGACAAAGATCAAGGAGAGGCCCATAGTTGTTATTAGTCAAAAAATCAGAATGATCAAAAGAAAAATTATATGAAAAGGAATCATTTGATTCTGAAATAATAATTAAACTCAAACAGACATAGACAAACTATTGGTACTATCAAATCGAAATAGATTTTCTTAGAGGCTTCGAGGGCTTGGAGATTCAGATATATTAGGGGTAAAACGAAATGAAATGACACATTTAATTACTTAGGTAATAGCCTCGACAAGAAGTAAAATAACATTTTGCAATTAAATTAAATTGCATTTTACTTTTACAAGGCAAAATTTGTTGATGACTCTATGGGAAAAATTGCGAAAAGAAAACGTTTGCTTTCGCTTGCTAACCAAACCCTTTTCCTTCATTTTTTCCATTTACTTGTTTTTGTTTTGTCTGCTTATTAAATTTAGTCACTTTGACATTTTGACGACTTTTTGGGTCTCAAAGCAAAAATACTTCAGTGTGGTGTGTGTGTACCAAAAACTTTAAAATAAAGTTGCAATTCCTGCGATTGCTGTCAAAATGTGGCCGCTGGATTGTTGCTGCAACTGTAACCTGCCACAACGGTTTCCATGTGAATGCTTATGTATGTACGTATGTATATGACTAGCTCCGTCCGTTTGTCCGTCTGTCTGTTGTCTCATTCCCAAAGCATAACTTGAACTCAACAGTTTTTGGTCTAAACAAGAAAAATAAAATAAAAAGGAAACAAAAACGAAAAAAAAAACAAAAACACACACACACACATTTCGACAGTCGCGAATTTTTCACGCTGTCTCATTTGCAGCGATTTTCAATGCGATTGCTGCTGTTAGTGTTGCTTCGGTTGCTGCTGCTGCAGCGGCGACTGTTGCTGCTGGTTCACATAACCATAATTCCACATGGCACCTTTTCACATACTCACACACACATATACTTACATATCTGAACAAACCGTTTTTTAGTTGCTTTTTGCCTTTAGGGATCGTGACACTGAGTTGTTGTAGACTTTCCACGATTAGCAGCTGTCCCTAAATACTTATATGTTTCTCTCCACCTGCCGCCTCACCTCTCTTTCCGTCTCTTCCTTTCTATCCCAATACATATATTATGAAATAAAAATGGAATGGGCTATGATCCGTATAGGGTCACTTCATAACATTATTATTGAGCAATTTCCCCGTAAACATGATTTTTTTTTCACCTTTCTGTATTGTTTTTATTTTGTGTTTTGTTGGCATTTTGCCCAGCATTAACCAGTTTAAAAATGCAACTAGTACATTGTTGACCCACGGAATCAACCAAATTGAACAAGCAACAACCAACAACTTCGACAACCAACAAACACATGTAAGTCAAGTGGTCAAAAGGCTCATTACGCAGTTTACTTTGGTGGATTTGCATTGAAATCGCAACCGAAATCGTAACCACAATCAAATCCATTCGCATTTCATATGTGTGGCAGCTACGATATCGATTCATGGCTACCCTATACAATGTCTTAATTGAAGTTGACTGGAGCATTTACAGGATTACCCTGGTAACCATGGTGGCCACAAAAACAACAATGCGATGCTCAAGTCTTAAATCGTCATACATATATGAAGGAGAGTGTTCGGTTTTATTTCGGCCCTAGAAAAGCTACATATGGTTAGGCCTTAATGCAGTCATATGTTTATAGCTTTTTGTGTTAAAATGAAAGAAAAGTCCCCCTCATGGGCCGTCTGGTGCAATACATTAGAAATAGATCCAAGACTTCCCTGCCAAATCGATGAAGCTTAAGATAACAACAAGAGAATTTAATTCTTCTACACATTTTGTTGTTGCCCAAGATCACTCTTGTTTTGGCCGGTAACTATCAAATAAGTTACCACATATTTTTAATGAAATTTTATTTTGCGGAATTTAATATTGGATCACAAAATAAAAAAAAAATAAACTTTAATTCAATGCATTGAATTTGAATATGAACTAAAAATTTTAATTAAAAATTTCCTGTGCCAGTTCGAGAATGATTAATAAAAACACAGGGATCTCCGCAGGATATCGAAACATACTGGGTAGAAAACAAAAAGGAATAAAACCTAAGTTGATTATGATTATCATTTTGAACATCTATAGAAATGGAAATTAGGAGAAAAAGTGTTTGGCAATGATGGAAACTTATGGTTGTAATGTGGCCCCAACATCCTTTCACATATATTTTTATATGCTTGCAAAAAGGGTATATTAGTTTTGGTCAGAAGTGTGCAACGCATAGAAGGAAGCATCTCCGACCATATAAAGTATATATATTCTTGATCAGAGTTCAAATAGCTATGTCCGTCCGTCCATCCGTCCGTCCGTCTGGATCAACGCAAACTCCTTCTAGACTGTAAGAGCTACAGAGAAATTGAAATTGCATATAGGCTTGTATATCCTGCAGGGGATTCACTACAGCTATTGTAGTGAAAATTAATATTGGTGAGTTCATTATACCTATAAACGACTGTTCCGAATTTGATCATGAGCAAGTTACTATATCATACAGCTGCCATAGGAACAATCCGTGGTAAACAGTGATTTTGATCAATATTTTCGTTATTTGCTATGCTAAAATTGTAGGCGATTCTTTAGCAAACATTATATTATATTACCAAAAAAGGTGCAAGGCTATACAAACTTGGACGCGGTCGAAGGTAGCCCCAGTACTCTGGTTCTTAATTTATCAAATTGTTCAATTATGAATTCATATAGGCATTTTGATTAGAAAACTTTTATGGATGCGTTTATTGTACGTGTCTATGTATGTACATATATTTACTTCTCTACATTATTATATTTATTGGTATCTACTTACATATATTCGATTAAGATTTACATACATTGCCCATGCAGTTCTAATCGATTATTTTGCTTAATCCAAGGACATGACAACAGAAATCACTAAACTTTCAAATATAAATGAATGCCTAGAAAACGTGTCACCTACTGGCAAAATTGAATTTCATGTATCTATTGATACTTTTTAATACCTTTTAGTTTGTCGATATTGCTTTTTAAAGGGACCGCCCATACTACTCTTTTTTGATTTAAAAAATGCAAATATTTGTTTAAAACTAACTTAACAATAAAACAACTAAGCCCAGTAAGTAATTAATGTATTGCAGCTCGCAATATTTTCTATTTTGGTTTTACAATAGTATGATAAGAATATACTGATCCGATAGATTATTACAAACAATTCTTGGTTTTTGGATCCAATAATTACAATTTCTGTGGCGAAAATTAAATTTTCATTATATTAATTTACAGATCTCTGATCTAGGGGTAGAGGTTGTGAGAGTAGAATGCATACAAATAACTTTAATATAGCCATATTTTGGTGGGCCTTGTTGATTTAGAAATTCGTTTTGTCTTTGTCGTTGCAAATTTCACCATTTCAAATGGGAATGGCTTCAATATATCAGGTTGTCTTTGTCTCTCTTTATACATATGTATGTATATTGTACCTGGCTGGTTATAATTGTCATATACTTAAGTATATATTGACTGGCTGCATTCCATTTTGTTAGGTGATTGTCGATTGGCATTGCATAGGCTTTTCAATCGCGTGCTTAGTGGAACTCGATACAAAATATGTATTATGTGTACGACACGGCGTATGCGCAATGCAACTCTCAACTTAACTTAAGTTAACTTAACTCAACTCAACTCAACTCGACTCAATGCGATTCAACTGCAACTCTCATGGCATTCCACAATTTGCCTTGTTCTTGTCACATTCGCTTTTCGTCTCAACTCAGTTCAACTCCGAGACGACAAATTGTGCACCTTTGACAGTTGGAATTTGACTTTTTGATTGACAACTTTTCAGATACAGCCAAACTCAACTGTGCTCAATTTTTGTTTCGCTTAATTTTTCTGTTTTTGTGGGAGGAACAAAGCATTTGCAGGTTTGTATACCCTTGCTTAAGGGGTATATTAACTATGATCAGAGATACATTCTCGATCAGCTTGCCCATACAAATTCATAGGGCTAAGTCCATCTGTCCATTCGCGTGGTAAAACTTTTTTTGCTTCGTATAACACAGAAAAACGTGCAAGGGTATACAAGCTTCGGTACGGCCGAGGTATGGTCGGCCCTCTGGTTTTTTCTTTGGTTTCGGCGACCTCCAAAATAAACAAAATTCAATGAGAAAAACTGAAAAAGAAACCAACAACGAATACTGCAACAAAGAGACAAATATCAAAGTGTGACGTTCTTGCCCCCTTCAATCGACTTCTCTGCCTCTTTCTGCTGTTGTTGTTGTTGCTGCTGCTGGTGCTATTCCCCAGTCTCCGCCCTCCACTCTTAACCCTCCATCATCATCTGAAGAGAAACACAAAAATTGGCAAAGTGAGCGACAGCTAGGCCAGGCTAAAACGGGCATGGCTATTATGCTTGAGTTGGAAATTGCCAAAACTGATCCAAAAACCAAGTGAAAATCAATTGCAGCTGCATTAGATAGAGAAAGGGTATGTGTGTGTGCCGCAGAGAAACAATAAAAGCGAAATAGAGATAGAGAGAGAGAGAGAGAGTGAGAGAAAGAAAGACATTAGAGACTGCCATTCTTCTTCAGGTTAACTCGTCAACTTCTTTTTCTTTCTCGTCTTCGGGTCTTCCACTTGGGGCTGCTGCCATGCCAGCTGACGTTACAGGTTTTCAAATCTGGCACATTAATTTCAAAGACAAATGAAACGAAAATAATACAAGCTGAGTGCAAAGATTTGATTTTCAAAAAGCCGAGAATTCAATACTCTTAAATGGCTCTCAAATTAAATCAAATTGCATTTAACAGAAACCCAAATAAGAAGAATATTGATAAATTAAGAATGAATACATTATCAAGTGAATATATATTTTTAGTTTTGAGTTTGTTCCTTTGCAACTGATTGAAAGGATTCCATTAAACTTATTTGCCAGGTGAAGACAAACCATAATCTCTATTTAGACGAACATTTGTCATAATCTCCCTACTTTCCGAATGGATTTTGAATTGTTAGATCTCTTTTATTTGAATTTGTTATCTTATTTGCTAACTAACCGTATTCATTTTGGCCATATCTTTGGCCATCTTTTGCATGCTGATGCTGTAAGTTGGTTCACTCGTCGGCAATGAAAGCGTATAATAACGGGCTCACCTCGATGCTAGATGGTGGACCACCTTGTGCGACCTTCTTTTTGTTTTTTAGATGCCGCACAAAAACCCAAAAGCGGCAACAATTACTAACAGCAACAACAATAATAAGTAATACTGCTACAATAACAACAACAACAACAACTCGCAGATAATAATGGCACAAACAAATACTCGATACTCGAATTTCAAAGCTTGGCCAAGAAGAAGAAGAAGAAGACGACGACTTGGTCAAGCCAACAACAACAAAACATTTTGCTTTGACTTTGAGTCGCGCCATTTGAAAGTTGCGAAATGAGCGTCAAAAAGTCAGTTAACTTCAGCATCAGCCATCCAAAGGGGCTGAGGGGATGGTCAGAGGGGAAGCGGCAAATAGATAGAGTGGGTAGGGTGTGTAGTAGAGAGGAAGAAAGAAGGAGAGTGTGTGAGAGGGGCAGAGCCTTTCCTTTTATTTATGTATTGTATGTATGTATGTATTTTCAACGTTTATGTTTTTTTTTTTTTTTTGGTTTTGTGTGTCACTTGCTGCGAAAGTGCGCAATGTGAGTTGCGAGTTGAAAGTTGAACTAAGCAATGGATCGCCGTTTTTTGGTTTGTGGTTTTTTGATGGCTTTTGCTTTTGTTTTTCACACATCGAATACATTAGCCATGGATTAATATACCCTAGGAGGAGGTCAGAGAGCCCAATTTTGGCTATCGTTGAATTAATTAGGTAAGAAGTGAATGGATTATAAATGATTGGAACCGCATTAAAGAAGGTCTAACAGATGGGGGCAATTGAGAGAGAAAGAGAAACAGAGAGAGAGATAGAGAAAGGGTTTTCCCTAAATAATAACAAAGGGATGGGGGGGATTTTGAAGGCCAAATATTTGTCTGCAACGTGTCTATCAGTATTGTCTTGGCTTTATATGACCATATACCATTGCTGAAAGTTTCAATTCTATGTATACTTCAGAATCCTTGGCGATATGCACGATATTGAACTAAAGGATCCTTAGATCCAAGATGACAAACAATTATTTATGTTTTATTTTAAGGACTTAAAGATCAAAACTTCGATTTTGGACCAAATTTTCAATAAGTTTTTAATTTTAAAATATTAAAAATTTAAGTTGAAATCAAAAAAAAAAAAACTTCTCTATCATTCGTGTGGAAAGTTATAGAATGCTGAAACATCAAGTTTTTTGGGTCCGAATATCTCTTCTTTGTCAGCTTTTTTTCAGACTTACTTCAAATGTTCACTTAATATTTTTAATGTTGTACAGAATTAGCCAACAAAAATTTCAGAATCTTTCAGAATCTTCAATGCTCGACATATAGTGTTTTTAGATCTTGGAAATGTTAACACTTCAATTAAAAACTGTTAGTTTTAAGTAACGTTTTGATAGCCATTTCATTCGTTGATTAATCGCCCAACTAAGCCTAAATTTAGTGCCTAATGCCAGTGACTAACCTTGGGATAAGAGATGACTAAGAGTGGTCTACTAGTTGTGTTGTTGGGATGGTCAAATGAGATTTAACATATTTTGTGAAGTATATCAATTTCTGTCGGAAGTATGTAATGCCAAGAAGGAAGCATTTCCTGCAGGATATATATATATATATTCTGGATTAGCACAAGTTCTGGATCAAACTTTTCCTAGACTGCCAAGCCAAGTGCTGAAATTTGGATAGGAAATATTTGAGTTGAGTCTTTTCGTGAAGCATCTATCTATCTACATATGTCATTCAGCGGGGGAATTCAATTTTTGCAATCTTTCATAGTTTAACAAAAATAATAATTTTGAATCAATCCGTAGATCCGTAAAACTCCGACAAGTTGAAAGGCCCAAAAAAGACCCATACAAATTGCATTCTGGCGCTAAAGTAATCAAATGAAGATATGAAGATATATACATACATACATATATAATCACATTGAAGTTAAGAAAATGCTTATTAAAATGCTTCTAATGCTAATGCGTGATATTTATCGAGTTGAGATTTTGACCATTTGCCCACTCGATATACATTTTTGGTTAATGTACATACATACACATAGATTCCCTATGCCATCGAGCCTGTCGCTCATTCAATGTGATAGGCTCCAAGATAATTTGCCATCAGCAAGCGCCAAATGTAATCCGCCGTATAACCGTCTAACGGTAAGCCAAAGCAAACATAAATATTCGCAAAACAACAACAACGAAAACAACTCTAGCAACAACAATCAAGCATACAAACATTTTTTGCTTTTTCTCTGTTTTTCCCATTTTTTTGTTTTGTTTTTGTTTTTTGTTTTTTTCGTTAACTGTATCCACAATTTTTCATCCAAGTGCAGTAACAACAACAACAACAACAACAACACCAACAGGTAACAATGCGAGCTAGAAAGAAGCAGAAGAAAGGTGGCGGCAGAGTGCGTTGTGGGGTTTAGGGTTGTGGGGGGTGACAACAGTGCTCTGCTAGTAACGGCCGGGGGGAGCCAGGAGAAGGTTGGGGCGGTCGACACTGCCAAGCAAACAAACAACTTCATGGGCGACGTGCAAAAATTCAATTGCTACAACGTCAACATCGCAGTCACCGTCGTCGTCGCCGTCGTCGTCGTCATCGTCATCGTCAGCCCAAATCACTGGCAAATGCTTGCAGCTCCAAGAGATCTTTCGAGATCTCTCTCCATCTCGCTCACTCCATTTATCATCTCACTCTATGTATCTCTCTCTCAGCGTCAAGTTTTATGCATTTGTCAGGCTACACTTCGTTGTCAGAAACTACAGAAACTACAACAACGACAACAACAAAATAGAGAAAAACAAAACACAAAACAAAAAAAACTGCCGTAAAATGTCAGTCAGTCAACGGCAGCTGCTGCCCCACCTTCCTCCCACCAACCCCCCTTTTTATCTGTGCCTCTCTGTCACTCTATCGAATTGGTTGTCTCTCTTCTATGTGTAAGCTTGCTCTTCGAGCGCTTTCTTCCGTCACATTTTGCTGTCTGTCACCATGTCTTTTGCCTGTTGTCTGTTTTTTTTTGCCATGCCAAGTCTTGGAGTTGTTTTTTACTTAGTTTTTGTTTTGTTTTCTTTTTGACAAGAGTTGAAATGTATCTTTCACCAATGAAAAAGCTTTTTAGATGCGACTATATGACCATGGTGACCCCGACGCGCTATACAATCACTTCAAAAAATATGCCACCTCTTAATCAAACAGGTTGTCGACTAAATGCCTTTACCCTTGGATTAACTTCGATGCACTTATCTATGTCCATTTTTAGATAGGTCATAGTTGGTTTAGATAATTAGCGAAAACGGTTATGGATTGATAAATATGCTCTCATTCTTGGATTAATATGCTAATAGTCACTGGGTCCAACTATGCAGAAGTAGGTACTATGTACAGCTTTAGTTTGAATCGCAGGTCTCCAATTCTCATTCAGAATGCAGTGCACACACACAATTCTTTTCTCAGCTCTGCGCTTCGAGGCTGTTGTCCCTCGTCCGTCCAGTCGTTCTGTCGTTCTGTCGCTAGCCTGTAAACTTTTTGCTCACTCTATTCGAACAAAAACACATTTTCTCCCCAGCTCCAATCGACGCTCCACTTTTTTTTTATGCTCCAACTTCAACTAAACAATCAACTTTTCAAACTGTGTTTTGCTTTTGTTGTTTCGGTATTTTTTTTCTTCATTTCTTTCTTTCTTTCTTGCTTTTCTATTTGTTGTAGTTGTTGCTGGCTGCACTTTTTGACGGCTTTTATTGTTTGCCAATTTCTGGCCTCCGTCGAGACCAACGAAGCGACGCACCGACCGTCAACTGCAGCAGCAGCAGCAGCAGCACTATCTACTACTCTTCTTCGCCTTTCTCTCCTCCCTGCCCTCCTTTCGAACCCTGGCCATGTTTCGCCCAATTCAAGCATCTAACTGGTTAGCTTAGACAGTGAACTCACTGCTAGTCTCCTCCCGCTCCAGCGACCAACACTCTGCACTCTCCTCATCCTATATGCATAGTAAATCCGCTATGCAAGAGTTGAGGAAGCGTTTTGTTTAGCTTGTTCGCTGATCGAAGAAACGGTATGGGATGCAAGGGTAGGGCAGGGCAGGGCAGGACAAGTCAGGGCAGAGCAATGCAGATGGTGGGTTTTAAGGGGGGGGTAGAGATAATGGTGTTCTCCTTGTTACTTGTTTGCAGCAGTTTTCTCTTCTATTTATTATTGCCAATGCAATTGACTTATTGTTGTTGCTGTTGCTGTTGTTGTTGCTGCTGTTGCCATTGCTGATCGAAGATCTTTCATGTTAAGAAAGAGTTGAAGTAAATCGAATTGGTTGCCGTTAACCTCTCTACTAGCTTTCAAATTGTTTCAACAGATTTCAATGCAGTCCATTTATTTTCTAGGAATTAGTTGCCATGCCACAAAATTGATTTTCATTAGTTCTACAAGACTTTTCCGACCATTTTTTGTATGTATCAGTGTGATCTGGTATGCCAACATCTAAATTGGAACGTTCCAAGAGATCAATATCAACAACGAGAATGGGAAAACTATAAACTGCAATACATATAAGATCAATTTATCCTTTAATATCCGTAATTCCTGTTAACTAATAAAACTCAAATATTCACTGAATATTGGGTGTATTTCATTGACTTTCGTCGACGTTTTTACAAAGAAATTCTGATTTTAGGCATACGTTTTGTGAAGGAATCGACCAAGAATAATACGGGATTTTCAAACTGGCCAATTCAAATCAGATTAGGATGTCTATATAACAAATGTCGTCCTTAGACGTGGAAAACCACGTTTCCCTGATTCCATACCACAAATCTTTTGAATTTCGTAACATTTTCCTTGAAACTTTCACTTTAACATCGTTCCACAGGTTTTCGATGGGATTAAGGTCTGGGCTTTCAGGTGTTTCTCACATAACTCCATACATTTTCTTCCAATACCTTCAATACTTACGAGCGAGCCTACACCGTGCCAAGAAAATATAAAAAACATTATGTATATGGAATAGAATATGCAAAATATTTGGACTATTTCTGTCAACCCTATCCTTACCGCCCATATAAGCGCACATTGCGTATACGTAATTATATGAAGAGTTGCGTTGGAGCGTTTACCTGCTTAAGCCAGATAAACCCCGATAGAAACTTATTAGCATCCAATTTATACTCCGATTCTAGATAAGTATGAAATACATATATTATTTGTGATGTAACTGTGGTCCAATTTAGTTATGCTCTATAAAAGACGAACACTTTGGTTGAGCTTTGTCTGTTATTAATATAAACCAATGCAAAAACAACTTTCTTTTTTCAATATCCAAAATTCTGATTCAAATTCGTTAAAATTTGATGGAGCGTACATAATGGTGATATTTTTGCTTGATTCCATACATATATGTATGTATTATAGGTAAATATAATCAAGTTTTTATCTGTAACTTCACAACTGAGTTGTGTGTCAATAACTTTTTAGACTCCTTAGCCAAAAAATCGACGATTGAGCCCAATATGAAATTGTGCTAGATTAGCAGAGCATACATCCAGGCATAAAAAGAGGAGCCAAAAACTGCAAGGGTATATACCCTTTGGCATCTCCAGAATCTCGGTTCGTTGATATTAACTTAACTCTAGGCTCCCTTTTTGTATGTGCGACCAACAATGTTCTCAATTATAAAGGCAAAACATTTCAATACTCTCATTTTGTTTATTCAATTGACTGATATGTAGAAAAACCAATTAATAAAACACCAGATTTTCACAGATTTTAAAAATGACAAAGGCAGTTTCATTAACAAAATTCAATTTGTATGTAGAAAATTGATGTCTTAAATATCTAAATATTCATTTTTAATCCTGCATTCTTCCTTCACTTTAAATTAATTCAAAACGTGTACATGAGATTTTAGCCAAATCAAATTGAACCGGATCAGATGCTTTTGAATTGAATTACTATATTTTCGGAACTGATTGTATTTGAGCTCTGGCTTTGTGTTTCACTCTATTTCCGCGTTGGACGTGCAACGTGCAACACTTGGGAATAACAAAAAAAAAGAAGCAAATTTTTATGCGGGGGACTGTGGGCGATTATGCAAGTATTTGGCAAATCAATTGGTTCAACTAATTAATAGATGATCTAATTGCAGATTTGGCTTTTGGCATTTGAAACTTTAAAGCCATAAACTTGGAATGCCTTGACAGTTCGTAAATGTTTTTAAAATGTTTTAAGATAAATTTGTGCAAGAGAGTTGCTCGCTTGCTTGTTCGTTCGTTCGTTCGTTTGTTTTGTTTGTCTGGCTGTCTGTTTGATTATTTGTTGTTTTTATTAATTAACAAGTGTTTAAAAATATGCAAATTCTATTTATTACTGGACAGAGTTTAAATCTTATAAATTGCTGTAGTAGTAGAAGTAGTATTAGACGTTGTATTGGGGGAAGAAAACGATAGAAAATTATAACTTGTCTGATTTTGTTGTTTTTGTTATTGTTGCCTGTTCTGAATGTCGGTCCGTAAACAAAACTGGCACAACCAAAGCGTCGACTCGAAAACAAAAGATGAAGACGATCATGATGACGATGATGATGATGATGATGATGATGATAATGAAAATGAAGAAGAAGACGAAGGAGAAGATGAGGCAGCACCAGCAACAGAGGAAGAAGAAAAAAACTATTTACAGTTAGTTGATTGTGCCCATTTCTTGCTCATTTTTTGTTTTTTATACATTTTTTTTTTTTTTTTTTTTTTTTTGGTCCGTAAGCTTTTAGATTGTTTTCCCCCACGAATAAACCAGCGACACACACAAACAAAAGAAGCCAATGAACGCACTGTCTCCAAAAAAACAAAAACCAAAACCTACATACATAGATGAAGTGCGAGGGTGAGAAAGAAAAGTTCCTCAACCTCAAGACCTCAACTTCATAGACCTGAAGATACTCTATACTATGTTGCTCATGAATTACTCTTTTGTTGTTCACTTTACTTCAAAATTCAGAATGTTTGTGCTGATCTGAATAAATTAGCAATGAACAACTGAGCTGTAAATTGAGCAAGTGAATGAACTGAACAAGTGAAGATGTTCAGCAAAATGGATTACATATGTATGTACATATGTATATAGTTAAATGGGGTTAAAGTTTTAAATAAAAATCAATAAGTTATAACTGTAATAATAATAAGAACCATTTGGTAAACTCTAGTTCTTATGAGTTTAATATGCCCATCATACCCATTGGCTGCATTAAACAAAAGGGTAGACCATAATTTTGAAGCTCTGCTTTTAGTCTCTGTTCGAATTATGAACCAATTTACAAATTACCATGGCATAGGAAAACCAAAAATTAAAAGAGCCAAAGAGTCTGGAAGTAAGTCTGGGAGTCTGAGAGTTCAGAGTGACGAAGCTTAAGAGCCGGAAAGAAGTCGGGTGACGGGCGATGGGAGTCAAAGAAGCCATTGACCAAGTAACGAGTTGGCGTAGATTTGAGCCGTTTAGGGTGAAATGGTATGTATATTAATGTCGGCAACATGTACATATGTTACAGACAGGGGAATGCTTTTCCAATCCCATAAACTAGATTTTTGATCAGTATTAATAACCGAGTGGTCTAATAAATTTCAAACAGTTCTTTTACTTCTGTGCATGGTATAACGAAGTCGACAAAAGCATGAGCAATTGATGCGTTTCCTTTGTCTTCTGTTCTTTACTTTATTCTATCATTGTCTAACAAATGGTAATCTATTGTGAATTTCTAAGATAATAGTATTTGTAAAAAGTCTATGTTAATTTTGGTAGACTTATGACAAACAATGACTAAATATTATTAACACCAAGTGTTAAGTAAGTAAGTAAATTTTTATGCATAATTAACAAAAAACTTAAGCATATTATTGTCTTTGTTGATGACTTCTTGGCACTTTGACCTCCGACCTTTCGTTCATGCTGTTCACTTGAAAATCGAAGTAAGTTATAGAATATATTAAACTGCCTTCAGTCTGTTAACTTAGTAATGAATATAGTGAAAACTGTGTTTGAATTTAAAACATATTCCAATTTCATTAACATGGACCGATTTGGAAAAAGGTTTTACCATTCCTTTTGTTTTTGCTTAGCATATGGAATTATGGATGACTCTTGATATTGTCGTTTTGGTATGGTAGGTAAGTGGCTCTCATTTAGTCATCAGACAACTGCTTGAAAGTCGGCTGAAAAAAAGGATTTAACCAAAAAATCAACTGTACACAAATTATATATGTATGTATGTACATACATACATATATACAAAATATATTCTTGTTTTATCCCTCTTGCTACTACTGCCCCTTCTTATCATCGGTTTGGTCTCTTCCTCCTCCGCTTTATCGTTTTGGTTTTGTGGTGTCTCTTATTATTATTTAGCCGATTTGCTCATTTTCTTTTCCTCTTAACATTTTGTTTTTTATACCATACACCCATAGGGTGAAATGGTATATTAAAGTCGCCAAAATGTATGTAACAGGCAGAAGGAAGCTTTTCCGACCCCATAAAGTATATATATTCTTGATCAGCATCAACAGCCGAGTCGATCTAGCCATGTCCGTCTGTCCGTCCGTCTGTCCGTCTGTCCGTCTGTCCGTCTGTCCGTCCGTCCGTCCGTATGAACGCGTAGATCTCAGAGACTATAAGAGATAGAGCCACCAAATTTGGTATGTAGGCTCATGTAGTATGTAGAGTGATCAAGTTTATTTCAAATTTTTGCCACGCCCCTTTCCGCCCCCGCAATTCAAAAAAAACGTTTATCTCAAAAACTATTGTAGCTAGATACACCATATTTGGTATGTATATTTGCTTAGTAAATGCGCACATTTTGTATGTATAAAGTTTTTGCCACGCCCCTTTCCGCCCCCGAAATTTGAAAAACTCGATTATCTCCCGTAATTTTTTACCTTGTGCAATCAAATTTGGCACACTTAAATTTGATACTAATACCGAGCAAAATACCAAATTTGATGAAAATCGGACAAAAAATAGCTGAGTTATGCATATAAACGTTTTTGCATAAGGCCTTTGATGGCCGTTGGCGGGTGGGGGCGCTAGGGTGCTTATATGCATAAGTGCGCGAGATACTGAGATATGCTTGTAACAAGCATGTGAACAGAATTGTGAAAAATAGGCAAATGCATTAGTTATTACAAATTTGAAATATTTGTTTTACTGGTGTATGGTATACCCAAGTCGGCGAGACGACTTACTTACTTCATTTTTTTTTTTGTATATATGTACATATATACTCATTTTATTTGTCTGGCTTGGGCCTGGGCATGGGCCAGGGCATTTTGGTTGGGCCTGTCGTCGTCGTTTACCGACTTTATGCTTTATTTTTTTTGTATTTCTCTCTTTTTTACATACATATGCATGTATGTACATATGTATGTAGTATATGTATGTATGTATGTATATAAATATATTGGTATGAATGCCTCGATACATACATACATATACATATAAGTAAGTATATCTGTGGCAAGTTCTTGGAAATTGTGGTCTGCCAATTGCCGGGTCTCCATCTGCTCGATGTCTCTTGTCCCTCTCTCGTTCTCCCTCTTCCAATGTCTGTCTTTCTCTGTGTGTTCAGTGTTCTGTCTGTTCACCTCGCGAATTCAATTAAAATGCCGCTCCAACTTGTACCTCCCCCCATTCCCCATTCCCCTTGCCCCTTTCCCCATTCCTTCCGCCCATTCGGATCCAAGCACCAAGTGTGTTGAACTCTCGCATCTCACAGATATTACAGATTCTATATGCTCTCTGCCAAGTTCAAGTTGCTTCTGCTTTTCTGCCACTCCCCCCGCCTCAAGCCTCCCGCTCCACAAACCACCATCAACCCACTGCCACTGTTGCTCCAGTGTTATTAATTTGTGAAAGTTCTTCTTGACTTGCCTTGGCTTATGAGCCACGCCCCAAAAAGCAAAAAGACAGTCAAACAGCAGGCACCTGCCCCTGCTGAGGTCTCAGCTCAAGTCAGATCGTTTTGTTTGTTTGCAACCTGCCACATTTGAATTACAAAATAAAAGTTGCTGCTATTGGTGCTTTCCGTTTCCCCACCGCTGCCAACACTGAATATAAAATATCCAGGTCCGGATCGATCGCAATGCCCCCTCAATGCCAGAGATGGTAATTTTCTTTGGTATCAATATCTTAATCTATACGTACATATTTACATTAGGTAACTAATTCGTTAAAATCTCTATTGAGCCATTTACGAAAGTATTGGATTAATTGAAACAACTGTCATTTTATTTATTCTAATTCTACTTCATTCATCAATAAAGTTCTAAAATAAACTTCCTAATCCCAATCAATCTGTGATCATAACTTTTCACTATTATAACCAGAAGAAGAACTGGCGAGAAAAGTCAAATATTTGGATAGGATTTACATAGATGAACCAGTTCGATTGAAACTCCATGTCTATACTATGAATGATTCCAATGAATAATCATAAAAAGAGTTTTAGTTAGTAACCAAGTTAGTTAATTGAACATTTGTTTATTCTTATTGCATAAGCATGATAAAGGATACGTTTTCTGAGCA
The DNA here is from genome assembly GCA_018150345.1 of Drosophila equinoxialis. Taxonomy (NCBI): domain Eukaryota; kingdom Metazoa; phylum Arthropoda; class Insecta; order Diptera; family Drosophilidae; genus Drosophila; species Drosophila equinoxialis. The sequence goes on along the minus strand of JAECWI010000089.1, from coordinate 3,833,959 downwards.
TCAACAACCGAGTCGATACAGACATTGAATGAAATAGTTTTAGCCGAAATGAGGTTTTTGAAATTCTCAACTCTCCATTGCTAAGCCAGCCATATACGACTACGTCTACTAATTAAGGAAGGATAATCAGGACAATCATATACTTATACAGATTTATTTTAAAATTCATTTTTTGAAGTTCATTTGATCTGTGAAATCACACCCAATGAATAATCTTTTATGTCTGTATCCATACTTAAGTCAATTTCATTTACGAGTATATATCTAATATATTGACAAGCATTTACATTTATATGTATGTATGTATATAAGAGTTTATCATGATGTATGATGATTCAGATAGGTTGCTGTAGAAACAAAAAAAGAAAATCAAGGCCTTTTGCAATTTATTTACATTATTCAAATATAACGACACTGAGGACATTTCATTTAGTGCGAGGGCGGAGATAATAATGAAGGGGCTCAAGTCACTTGCGGTTTTACTAGACTAATCCGTTCCTGTGCAAAGTTCGTTTGACAATGCCGTTGCCGCGCTTAGTTGATCTTGTCTTGTGCATTGATTAAACTAATTTGCTGACACTCACGATTTTCATTAGGTCACCTCAGCAGTGATTTTGCATATGTCACTCCAAGTGGATATCTTCTTGAAAATATCTTCAGTTCGTTTCGGTTGCCATTCTGAATTTCATCATAATTACTCAGCGCAAAAATTTCTATACAAAAAAAAAAAATTGTGTTTTTGTTGTGTTATCTCCTGCAGCAGCAGCAGCAGCGGCAGCTGATAAGATTCAGTTTGATGACTCAACAAAAGCTTTGAATTTGTTTTTGGTCTCGGTTTCGTTTCCCTCTAAATGCCTCATATTGTACTTACAGACAAAACGAATAAACGTATGTATGTACATATGTACATATATTGCAACAAACCACAAAACTTGTTTTTCATAATTTTTTGGACCCAAGCAGGAGATACCAAAATGTTGCAGCCTACAGCCTTACATACAGATATACCATAGATATATCTACATTGTATACCATATAGATACATGTGCGTGTCCATGTCTTTGAGATTGCTCATTGCGCAGTTAATTTGTTCATGCGCTCAATGCGTCAATACAATTTGACTTTCACTTATATTTTATTTCTCTTTTATTTTTTGTCTTTTTTTTATATTATATATTATATCTATGTACATACCTTCAATGGGGCAGAGAGTAGCGCGAAAAGGGTAAATAGTTGGATTACGCAATTGAACCCAAACTGCAAAAGTGATCACTTCGAATAAAACAATCTGCTCAACACTATTTGAAATTATAATTTAGAGCACAATACATCAAATGGCAAATCTCCAAATCTCTAGATGGCACAAAAGACACTGCAAATAAAGTTCAGAAGTAAATTATTTGAACCCTGTTAAATTGGAGCACCTTATGTGCGTTTTAGATCCTGGCGATCCTTGTTTGGGGGAAAATCCAAATTAAACCATTTAAAACAAAATGATAAAATGAAATGTTAATATAAATATTAAGCTTAACGTACAATTATCCAATAATATATTCATAGATATTCATTTATCAATTAATGATCAACCAGCTGAACTGAAATGATGGTCAGAGAGAACTTAAATTTTACATAATAAATTACACTAAATTCTTATTGCAGTAAATTAACTTAGAAGTCTTAATAATTCCTATGAAAAAGTAGTACTCATTATTGAGGATACTCTGATACATAAATATATCAAACTAAAGATTAAAAAATTATTGAGCTAAGCTCTAATTAAACTCCAGTAAATACAAATACTAAAAAACAAATACATACATTTATTCAAAGCTCTAAGAAGATCATACAATTCGAACTGTATTTAATGTTTGTGCTCTTGACATTTTTGCATTACAAACCAAGAACTAAATAAATATATTAAACTTTTAAATCAGGCGAAATTGATTTTAAAGTAACAAAGATATATACATATAATAATAATAAAAGTATTAACGAATATAACAAACTTATACTTTTATATATATATGTCGGAAATTGAATTAGACATTTTTAACAATTTGAATTGTAATCCTACTTTTAAGGCGTATTGATCAGTGTTGATTAATGAATAACATAACTGATGTATAACTGTACAACACTAGAAATGTGCGGCGACAGTTTATGCTGGCTCAGTGTGCGGTTGAGAGAGAGACAACTATAAAAATCACTAGTAAAAGTAGATGAGCGTCTCAAGTTCAGTCTCTTTTACTGATGAAATTCAAGCAGAAAGCAGGTCGAGACTCTCTGCACAATTTTAGTGACAAAAATGGAAACAACGATTCAGGAACCCCTGAAGCCCCTATGTCACCCATATATACATACATATGTATTTGAAAAATGATCGAAAACTGTGAGCACTCAATGTAAATTGATCAATTTTATTTGTAATTTGGCAGTATCTTGGGGTTTTCCCCGTCTCTAAGTTCTTGTATACTTGTGGTAACTTCTTTATAAGTAACTTCTTTATACATATATATGATTCATATCTAAAATATTTCAGTTTCTCTCTCTTTCTCCCTATTTCTCTGCCTTTCTCTATCTTACACACAAGCACACACAGTGTGTGAGTTATCTGTAAAGTCTAAATAGCAAACGCTTTGACTTCCAGCTTCGGCTACAGAGATACAGATACGACAAACAACTGAACAACAGAGTAACGAAACTTTTTTTGAAAACAATCTTAGAGATACGATTTCTTTTAGGTTTTTTTGTCTTTTTGTTTTTGGGTCGATGTTGTTGCTGTTGTTGTTTGGCGCGCGCAATTGATGTTGTAACATGGCTACCACGAGTGCAGCATTGTACACCCCCCTGATCGCCTCTTGGACTGACACTGGTACAGGCGGCGGGCACTCCACTCCCCCAATACACAAAATGTGTGACATAATATGTGCAGCCTTCGAGTGTTGTTGGAGTTAGGGGTTTGGTGGAGGTGGTGGTGTAGGGGGGTTGTTGTTGTTGTTGCTAGAGTTGGAGTTGCTGTTGTCTCACTCATTCAATAATTCAGTCAGCAAACGAAGTCGAAGCCGCAGTCACTGTCCACCATAAGAAAGAGAGGGGAGGTTCAATGAACCGATCTTTTGCCGCTTAATTTTTCTCTTTTATTTTTTGTTTTTGCTTTTTCATTTTGTACTTTTTGTTTGTATAAACAACAACAATAACAAAAACACAAAAACTTAAATATTTTTTGCCAATTTTTTGTTTTTTTGCTTTTTTGTTTTACCGAATATGTTACAAATTTCTGTTGCTTTTAGTTTTGCTTGCTGTGAAATCACTTACTGGTTTTTATTCGCTCAGTTAAAAGAAAAACAAGAAACAAAAACAACAACAACAACAACGACAATGTTTTTAGCAGGCGTCGACAACGCCAACAAAACCCGTAAATTTGCTGCCAAATTTGGATCTGCTTCGCTAAGTTATCCATATATACATACGAATATATTTCTCCCGAAATTTGCATACAATATTAAGGACATTCTTTTTAATTATTGTTACAAAGTATTCAAAACGAATCATGTAGTTTCATTTGACCATCAAGGATGTTGGCCAACAAAGAGTAAAGCACTTTTCTTACTTACCTTCTATTCCATTTGAAGTGTAAAAAGGTTTGGGAATGTCTTTAAACAAAAAAAAAAAAAAAAGTTTGTTTTCAAGTATTTGCCAAAACCATAAAGAAAAAAAAGAAGATTCCGTTTCTTTAAAATTGATTTCATTTTCTAGATTTATTAAGAGTTTTTAAGTTTAAACAATTAGTAATGAATGAGTTGAACCTATAAAAAGTGATTGTACGAAAAGGAAATGCTTTAATCAAATTAATGGCTATTAATAATATATAAATAATAATTTTATAGCAATCTATTCTTTATTGTCTCCTTTCTTTTTTTGGGTTGTTTACCGATTTTACAGTGGGTAAGATTCTAAGAATTTTCATAGTCGGTAACTATTCATAAGTTGTAATTTAATTTTAACTATTTCGATTTTGTGCAAAGAATAAGCATTTTCAAGCTAAAAATGGTTTTATTGTTTATTTTTTACTCTCCTCATTAGGATCATTATCCATTCGTTCGAAGAAAGCAGTTTTTGCATTAATCTTGAGATACCTCCAAGACATGATTCTTCGATGATTGTAAACTGTTTTATTTTCTGATGTGAGGATAAGTAATCAATTCGATGTTTGGATAGCTTAAAAAATCACCGTCTTGACGAAATGTGTGAGATGTTCTCGCATTGTCATAATGAAGGACAATTCGTTTTAGGAATTCCTCCGAACAAATAATTCTAAACCACTTTGAATCCTTAGTAAACAGTGATGACATAAGCCATTTTGGAGGTTCTGAACTTCGCACAAGATTGAATTCTATCATTTCTATTAGCCTTGCTGAGAAGGTTTCTAAGCTATACATGGACAGATCCAGACGGAGGATTCCAGAATCTTCGAGACGTTTTCGAAAAGATTGTGCAATTTCCATAAATCCTTATGCCGAGAAAATGACGTAAACATAAAGCTACATAATGGATCTTATTCGCAATTTTTCTAATTGTTTCTTAAGTTAAATGTGGGCAATCTATGAAAAGAAACTTATCCAAATTTTCCAATCGAATTTATTTGAATTATATAAAAACGTTTTCTATTAATACAAAATGAGTGTTAATCGATGATTGATGGTTATTATCTACATATACATATGTATATATGTGTGTGTATGTATAATCTAAAAGCCTTTAGAAATATTCAGCATTGAGTTGTCATTTAAATGCACTGGAACTTATTTTCTATGTTATGGAAAAAAATAAATAAAACGTTTATTATTATTTGTCATTTTCATATACATATAAATATATATATATGTATATATTTGTGTTGTTGTATTTTTGTTGTTGTTTTCTATAATTACTGAACAAATGCCACCCAATGTCAGGCATTGGCAATGCAATCATAATTATGTTTAAGTAAGTCTTGCCCAAGTCAGTTTGAAGCGGCTTTTAAGCTGCAGTTTCACACTTTTGTTTTATGGAGAAAAAATATTCAAGCTAACAACAATTGTTGTTGTTGTAGATTTCAAAAAATAATTGTTGAGAAATTTGTATGGTGACGTTGGGGAGATACAGAAAGAGAGAGAGAGACTAGCGGAGATGGGGGCAACAATTACCAGCAGCGCCAGATCCAAAACCTAAAACACTGCCACAGACAGAGGCAGAGGCAGAGGCAGAGAGATACAGCTGCTACTGCTACTGCCCTCCACATACCTATGCGCTCCTCCTGCTACTCCCTGTGCCGCACTCCGCTTAATGACCCTATTTTAATTTCAAGCATCGCTTGTCCATCGCACTTTGCGGAATTTACATTATACGCATACAATATTTCTCAGTTTGTTGCTTTTTGAAATGCCGCCAACGACAATGCACAGTGAAACTAGAACAATTTGTTTTGCATTAAACAATTTTAAAGAGACTTTTCAATAAAGACACATAAAACGTATCATGTCATTTAAAGTTAACAATCTGTGAGGTCTTAAATAAAGTTGAACTTAATAGTAAATTTCATATACACATATATCTGCAAGCTAGACTTCACTCTGACAATTTATTGAATTGTTTAATTAAAATATATAAAGAAATAATAGAAAAAAGAACACCATAAAGAAAATATGTAATTAATAATGTTTTTTCTTAAACATTTTTCAAATTCATTAATGTGATATTTCAGAATTTCTTAAGGAACGCATTACAATTAGGATGATAATAATTATTCGAGTGTAGACAAATAACATAGTTTTGTGACTAATAATAGATAAAGTTAGATTAGATCGATTAAATTGATTAGATTAAGTTAGATTGATTAAATGTCTGCGCATGTCTGCGGATATTAAATTCAGTTGTTTGATTTTGTTCATTATTATTTTTTACTTGGAAATTTATGTCAGGTATGTATATGGTTAACATATTTTAGGAAACTTTGCTGGTTGCGTACAATTGAATTGAATTATTTGTCCTTGAAAGGAAAACAAATTAACGACCTATAACCAAAAAAAATGCTACTCTATTCCAAAGTCACTTTTAACTTCTTTTTATTTTGAGAATAATACTTAGAAGTATCTGCATGATTAATAAACATATATTCATCCTGAGCTGACATGAACTATTCGGTATTTTATTACTTTCTTAAATCTTAAACATATCTTTGTACTATCAACACATTTAAAATGTATTAAGTAGTGCAACTTGAGTTATAACAATTGTGTTAAACCGATTAACAAGTTTAAGAAGTTGGAGAAGTTTAAGGAGAATTACAAAGTATGTTAAATAGAGTTTAAATATTCGAAAAAACTTTAAAATCGTTGACTTATTTGACTTAAAACATATTTAAATGTTGTTTACTTATTGGCCACTGTGCATAGTTTTGACGTTGAAGAAGCGACGAAACGACGTTGACTTTTGGACGCTAATATGATGACGATCTTGGCCTTTGGGTGAGGCAACAATCGACAGCAGCAGCAACAACAACAACAACAAAAACAACAACAAAAAAAGTCGAGCAAAGGGAGTCTGAAAAACTTTGTTTTCGTTAAAACAATGGAAATTCGTTCGGTTTTCGGTGAGACTGATGTGAGAGACATGCAGACAAAAAGACAGGCATATGGAGTAGTGTTGTAGAGTCACTGTCTCTTTGAGAGACTACTTCTTGGCCAAAGGCAAGGTCTTGTTGTCTGTTCTCTTCTTCACTTATGCTGAGAAATTAGCTGCTTTAGTTATTATCATTGTTGTTGACTGGACAGGCGTATCCATATCTATATACGATCGTCACTGCCACTTCATGTTTAGCTTTCAACTTATCTGTCTGTTCGTCTGTCTGTCTGTCTAGCAGTCAGTCTGCAAGTCAGCCCAGTCCAACTGACTGACTATCTTCTCGTCTCCTTCTTTGTATTTCTTTTTGCATCCGCTTCCGCAGCCAACAATTATAATTGTTGCTGTTACCCAAGAGAAAAAGAGGGTTTGACCTCAAAACTCGCAGAGGTTGCAAGAAATATTTAATCTAATGTGAAAATCGGCCAAGTGACAATGAGACACAACCTGTGCTACGTGTTCAGTTTTGGCTCTAGTTTATACGACTAAGATAGCATTAACTTGGAAATGTTTTTCAAAAATCTATCTACCAAAATGAAATATTTGAATTCCTCATGAATCATATGAATGCATAATCAAACAATTCATACACAAATAATTCAATACACATTTAATTGCAAAGATTAAAAATGTGAAATATTATTTTTGTTGTTGATTAGTCATACGCATAAAAATGTATGAAAACATTTTCAAACAATTTGTTAAAAGTATCGAATTTAAGATGCCCTTCTCTTTATCTTAAGAATTGTAATCCTTAAAGCATAGCGCCACCTAGCGACTGAAATAGCATGCCCTTGGTTTTCACAACAAATGTTCCGTATATACTTCTTTAACTATAATAGTTGATACTCGTAATCCTGAAATAACATGCGTATACCCTGCTAACAATTGGGTATAGAAAACCTTAGTCATATGATGTTTGCCCTCCCTTTCTAGCACAATCTCTGTCTCTTTCTCCGTTTACGTCTCCGCCTTTCCCATGGATCACTACACCCGCACATGCAACTTGGGTTCGAAATTAAAATTGGATTTGCTCATGATCACGATCCCTGAGCTTGGTCATCGTCATCATTGTCATGTGAACATTTGACTGATATATACATGCATACATATATATTCAATAAAAATAACGTAGTAGAATAGATGAATATGTCGAGGGAGGGGGTTGGGTTAATAAATTGGAGGGCATATGGCGGGAGTATAGATTGAGGCCTTGCATTTGCGCAATTTTTATAAATATTTACATTTGTTTCAAACCAATTTGCGCGATTTGTGCAGCTGCTTGAGAAAACAATCTAGAAGAGAAAAGTAGCAATGCATAATACTCAATGGTTGGATGGCGCTGAAGGGTGGGTTAAAGAGAGGGGGGTCGGTAAAAAAAAGCTAACTATGCGAAATACTAAACATGCGAGGGTTAAAACAAAACATGTGAAAAATCCGCATAATAAGTCTGACTAATCTAAAAGTTTTATAACTATTTAATAAGGATTAAAGTCGGTCTAATCTCTAAAAGTTCTGGCGACACTCTCACTCTGCCAAAATACCTGTCGAGTCGGTGCAATTTCAAGACCTCCCAACAGATCTAACTGTCTAGGTTCTTCATAGAAATCCACCAAATCCACCAGAATAACCCAACGTTACCTAAATTGGGCCATTCGAAGTGTTTAATTCGCTGCTGAAACTTTTCGGTCCACTCTCGCTGTGATTTTTGTCATGCCATTTATTTATTTGTTATTTTTGTCATCATCGCTTTGATTTGTCGCGCGCTGCTCATTTGGCTGGGCAATTGATGCCATCAGAGAATCGAAATGGTGGGGGGAAGCATTACGGATGCTAGGGTGGAGACTTGGAAAAAAGTTGCCAAGAGAGAAGCCAACCTCGACATGCACACGTGGCCGATCCCGAGCCTGAGATGAGATGAAATGAATGTGACTCAAAATAAAGCCTTGCGTTTCTACTACATATGTACATACATACATCTATATATATATGTGTGTATATACCCCACCCATTTAAATCATGTGACAAGCAGATGTGCGATTAACAGATAGGTTTCAATTTACGCCTTGAACAATAACCAACTCTCTGACATGACACCCTCCAGCTATCCATCCAGTTTTTGCCCCCATTCGATGATCGTCTTCATTGATATCTTGCTATGATCTATTTTTATCAATTGGCATAATCAAAATTCGAATAAACTAAAAGACAACTAAAGAAAGCTGAATAGGAGAATTGAATTCGTATCAAAAATGGAACTGGTATCCATTGCGTATGTACTATGTAGCATAAAAATAGTAAAGAATGCAACTAAATTTAGGCAATACTTGCAAAGGCATTGTAAAAGGAAAGAAAATTCAATGTGCGAAGTGTGCGTGAAAGAGATATGTGGACTATATGCATATAGGGAGAAAGAGAAAGAGAGATAGTAAGTGAGAGTGTGTGTGTGTGAGAGAGAAGACCACTTACATATGTTCTACACGCACATTCACACAAGACGAGGGCGCGAGACGCGGCATCGTATTAATAAAAGAAAGTGCAATGAATTCCCAAATATGTTAAATTGTCTACCAAACAAAGAAAAACCAAAAATGAAGCAAATGGTAAAGAGGGCAGTGAATAGGAGGCGTTTGCCAGAGGCAAGGGGGATTGGGGATGGATGCCAATGCCGTTGGCCCCCACAACAACAACATATGTGCAACAGATATGCCAAATGGGAAGCGTTCTTCACCCATCTCATCTCCCTTATTGGGGGTGCCATTGCCATGGCTTTGCGCCGGGACAGGCAAAGGGACAGGGACAAGAATCTCCTCTATGCTGGGATCGTAATTAAAATTGAAGTGGAGGCACTAAATTTAACAGCCCTCGATAAGATGGAGATGGAATCGGGGATGAGATTGAAGTCGCCACGAGTCGTCCAAGTCTATTTTGAAGAAATCAGAAAAGAAAACGATCTGTGACTGTGAGGGCAAAAATGTTGCATTCACTATGTATTTGTATAAAGTTACATACATGTCTGTGAGTAAGAATGAATGATTGTACATAAATAAACCGAGAGTGAAATGTAATAACATATAGAACTGGAGAAAAGCCATGACAGATTACGGAGGGGGGAAGGCTATTTAAATGCGATGTTGTCGTTGAACAATTGAAAAAATTTTCAAGTATTGTGAAATGAATGAGTGAGCAAATGTGATTGAGCAAAGCAGCAAAACACAATTCATTGATAATTGAAAAGTCCACAAAAGAAAAGCAAAAAGAAGCTAGTTAACTAGCAAGTTTAAATGAATTAACGAACCTTTAACTGCATTTCTTATCTCTTAGATCGAAAGATGTCCTTCTTTAAAGTAATACTCTAGAATGTGAGTATAAGTGGCATATACAGTGGGTAACCTTAAGATTTTTTATTCCAGGTAGCCTTGAAGGGATTTTCATTAACCTCAGCACAGGGCACAGAGAATCAAGCATTTAAAAAAATAGAGGGAACCATATAAAGGATATATCCTACATTCTTGTACAGCATAACAACGTCTCAATGACGAATGAAATCCTAGACCATTAATGCATTGAATACATATTTCCTTTCCATATCAATCATCGGTAGAAAACAGTAAGTTTTCTATATAACATATTTTTCAGAGTCGATTTGTATAGACAATTCTGGAAATAGAATTATATTCTAATAAAAGTTCGACTACTAAAACAGGAAATCGGATAACTATGGCATAAAAGCATAAAGGAAGATACCGCAAAATGTTTTCTCTTTGACCTAAGGGTATACAAATTAAAATAGAGCTTATTTAACACATTCATCTGGGCTCTATGTAGTGTGATGCCATTAAAACGATCGTTTAGAAACAACATTTTTAAGTCTTCGTAAAGGGTTTTATAGAATTCCGACCCTTGTTGCCATATTCATACACATATATTTCCATCCGTCTGTCGGTGGGAATCAACTTCACGCCTTCAACTTAAAAGTAATTGTATTGACACTTAAGATTTAAGTTATAAAATGCAAAGAAGGCAAGATATAGTATGGAAAGAAATTGAAGTAATGGATATTTCAATTCGACTGATCAATTAATCAACTTGACTCTAGCTAAAATTTCACTTTGAGATGTTCTATCCAACTGAAAAATAAGTTTGAGAGCAACAAATAAAAGTGTTGTCTTTTCATCGCACGAGTTTTGCCACCATATAATGATAAGCGTTATCAAAAGGTTGAGTCACAGTATTTACTTAGTCATAATAAGGGCTTGCTAAGAAGAAGAAGCAGTGGCGCAGACCGGAATAATCCCAGCATCTTTTTCAATTTTTCCTTCCTTATTAAAATCGGACAAGAATCATGCCAAATATATGTACATATATCATACGAGGCATGTAAAATGAATTTACACATATTTTGATCACTTGGTGCATGGTAAACCTAAGTCGGCGAGATGACTTACTTACACATGGCCAAAGTTAGCTTCATTGACATTTAATTCCTGAAGAGTTGAGACTAACTGTGCTCAAGTTTAGGGTATTTGAGAAATTAGTTACCAATTGCCCTTCAGGAATTTCCATCACATGAACCTTTTGTGTTCCCGCAAAGAACCATTTACAGAATGTTGTACATAAACGAGAAGCTTCTTCTTCATTTATGTTTTTCAGGTTCTTAACTCTTTTTCGTAGGCCGTTGACTATTTCTGATTATCATTTTATTCGAACTATTTGCGGCTCAAGGTCAGGGAAGAAAGACAAGACTTCTCGTCTTATAAATATGCATACTTAAATATTACATGCTTATCTTAAAAAAAACCCCACACCTACACAGATATGAGAGTACGAGTGTGTGGGTATGAGTATTCCATATGAATACAAGTACTCAAACGTTCGTAAATAGTTCATTGCTCCGCTAAGACCGAGACTTGGCGAGACACATGAAAAATTGGAATGAAAATGGTTGGTGGGGAGGGGTAGGGTTTACGGTGTACGGTGTAGGGTGAACAGAGCCAAGACGGGGGATGGATGCAAGACGAGTGGCGACTTCAAGACGACTCCAAGTCACACACACACACACACTCCCTGACAGAGACTGCAGTTCATAAATCTTGGCCCTTTGCCTCGACTTTTCTTTTTGTTTGTTGTCGGTGTTGTTGCTGTTGTTGTAGCTACTTCTTCTAGTTCACATTGTACATTGTTTCAAGGCTTTTATCTACAATTTTATTATGACTATTTTAATATTAAACTAATGAATGCGTCGCAGGCATGCCGACGACTGACTAACTGACTGTCTGTCTGACTGGCTGGCTGACTTCTCCCCTGCCTGTTCGGTTAGCGCCCTCAAAGATATGTTTGTACATATGAATTTTTCTTTTTTCTTTTGTTTTTGTTTGCAAGTGACGACTAGACCCTTTCAGAAATTACAGACCATTGCTAATTTATGCGCCTTTTGTATGATTTTCAGTTAAAGTTGTGTTTTTTCTTGTAGGTTTTTGGCAGTTAGTTTATGCCGCATGCATCGAAATGAAAAGAAAAACGCAAAAAAACACAAAAATGTAATGGAATAAAAAATGAAAGAAAAAAATTAATAGGGGCCAGAAGACTGAAAGGCCAAAAACGTGTGTTTTTGGAGACTGTATAATTGTGTGATAGAGCATGCAGATGGGCGTGGCATACATATAACTTCATTTTCATATATTGTTGTTAAACATGGAATACACAAACGACAAGTGGAACTAACAATCAGAATTGCACAGCAAAACAAACAATTTTTATTTCAATTTTTAAATTACAGGGAGAGTTATTACCGATTCGGAGATACCCTGACAGTTTGACAGGGAGTATATAATTAGGATCCCATAGAAATGGACTCTAACAGTTTGCTAAGTTAACTACATAAGTAAATTTTCATTCATTAAAGCGAAAATCTATAATAATAATCACTAATTATTGCAGTTTTCATTTGTTAAACGTAAGTGTTTTACCTTATAACGGCCATATAAAGCACGTGAAGGATGTAATAAAGTTATGAATATGTTTACATATATGTATTATGTTCCTTTATTCAAGAACTTTATGACTAAGAAATTTATAACTGTGTAAAAGGTTGGTTAAGTAAATAAATTTTAAGACACAAACCAGAAATTCTTGATTAGGTAGAATATCTCTTTTTGTGCATACATGTGTCTGGATCAACGAAATTATTTTTAGCATTGTTAATGTCGGAAGAAGTCCTTAGATTTAATTAGATTTATTAATTTGCTTCACAATGATTGATAGTTTAATACAGATCATGTGAATGTATTATATAGATTCCATGAACCTGTTTAGTTAAAAAAAAAGACTTCCCATGGTACCTTAACTTCAACATTTCCTCTCTGAATTGCTTTAAATGAATTAAAACCACATATGTATGTACCTATAAGCTTTAGGAAATAGTTAAGGAAGCATGGTCGCGGATCCCCCTGAAGCGTTGTCAGGACCTTATCGACTCGATGCCCCGCCGATGCGATGCCGTTATTAAAAATAAAGGCTATACAACAAAGTACTAGAGTGCATTCAGTAGGGAGAACTCAAAAAATCATTCACGAATTAAATGAATCGTTTTTTTTTTTTTATTTTTATTAAGCCACTACTATAATTTTGAACAGGCACTTTTCGGTCTATTATCCAAAAGTCATAAAAAAATAAGAAAAACCAAAGAAAATCAAAGGGAATCTAATAACTAATCTCTTGTTTGTATCCTAATCTATGAAATATTTGGAATAAAAATTTAATTTTTAGTGTTTACCATGTCGAAAAATGAATATAAATGTTGTAAGGAGATGCGCTACTATATTTTTGAACACAGCTGTATGTATGTAAGTGTATTTCAAAAAGTAGAAATTGAGGTAAGTAGTTCGTAGTTAGTAGTTAGTTTTTAAAAATGAAAATTGTTATTCGCATAATTTGGGTTTAAATACTTTGGTAATATGGTTTATGATCGATCGAAATACCAAATTTTTATTTATTTATTTATTTATTATTAATTATTATACAAAATAATATAATAACTAACGGGTAAAGAGTGCTAGCTACTAAGGCCATCGACTCGATAGTTAACTTATATCTTTATAAGTTAGTCTAACAATAACAATAACATAAGTTGTTACTGATTTTATGTTATTGAATTTGGCTGAAATAAGAAGAAAGGTGGGTTGGATTTGGCCAAATAGACAAATCCTTTAATTATACAGCTGTGGGCAGGTATTTGATTGATAATTCTCCCCCGCATTTCGGGCATCTGGGCATAGCTTTTCCATTTAGCAGATGGTCGTGGGTTAAGGCGGAGTGACCAGTTCTGAGGCGGGTTATCGGACTGGTTCTTTGCTTGGGTTAAATTGTTTAAGCCTATGAACGTAACTGTCCCATTGAGTGATTTCCTTTCTACCAAATTTATTGGGTCTATTGTCTTAAATATATAGGTGTTCATTTGAACGAACTGGCATGCAAAGTTTCTTTCCGTCTGTTACATACATGTATGTGTATGTATGTACATATGATTGATTAGTTTGTTTGTTTACAGTCTATTGTGTACAGGGTATTCAATGCCTTTAATATGTGACTCTTATGTCATATTCCTTCGTTCAGAAGTTCTTACATCGTAAATGGAATAAAGAACAATCACCGAAATTTATAATTGTATACTTTAGTAATTAATTTTTCCTATGACTTTTGTAGCTTCTCTTCGATTTCTTAATTGCATTTTTTACAAATATTGGAAAAAGAAAAAGTGGAAATAAAATAACAATAATAACAACAACAATGGCATTAATAACTATATACATTTTAATTCAACAAAGTTAAAACTTGTTAAATGCAAAAGCAAAGTTTTTAATCTCAAGCAAACGGGGATGATAGATCAATAGTGTAGAAAATAGAAAAAATGAAACAGACAGATACGAAGACAAAGACGGCGAGATGGAAGCACGGACAGCGCGTCAAATGATCTTCTTCTTCTGCTTTAACTTAACAATTGTTTAACCCTCACCTCACATGTTCTACCCCTTCCACTTCCCCATTGTCTTCATCTTGACTTTTGTTTTTCTTTGCTCCAGTGAATTTTGCTGCTGCTTGGTCTTTGGGCTTTTCACCTGTCCATCGAGCATGGAAATCATGTGAAAACATGTGGCCAGTCAAGAGCAGCAACAACGGCAAATTAAAGTAATTTCCTACCCGCAAAAGTTTCCACTTTTTCTTTTCATTTTGTGTTAATTAGGCAATCTTGTTTTATTTCTCAGTTGGTATTCTTTTTCTTCACCGATTCGTCTCATTGTCATCATGATGATTTAATTGCTCTTATGAGCATAAGGAACACAATCCTACAAAAAACATGACACGATTTTCGAGCTGCACTTTCGAAAAGGTTTTTTAAAGTAGAAAATTGCAAGCTTACTTTGTCTCGTAAATTTTCTCGTTTTCTAGTTGCTTACACATTTTTATTCAAGTTCATGACTTCAGATAACAAACCCATCTTCTTTTTATATGCTTGCAATATGGGGATATTAATTTTGCTCAGAAGTGTGCAACGCATAGAAGGAAGCATAAAAACGATCGGTCGAAAATAGTGACTTTTATCAATAACTCAGTCATTTTCACACTATTACCCTAAAGGAAGGAACAATTCTCTTGCCTTGGCATTGTAAATATCCTTTGACTATCGTAGATTCAGAAGGAAGTAGTTATTTTGTAGTTAGGATTGTGTTTCGAATTTATTTAGTGATGGGCAATAATCGATATCTTAAATGAACGATAAGGCGATACTGTTCTTCGATAAACCTTATAGAATTACTCAAATTCCTCTTATTGTATGAAATCGATAAACTGACACCTGTTGTTCACAGATTTGAGGCAAGAAGGCCCTTTAAACTCCCCAGATAGTCAATTGCTGTTCGGCTCGTGTAGGATTTGTAACTCTTTAATTATTATTTTAAGCGACTTGGTGGCTAAATGATGAAAACCCCTTTTAGGTTTTATTGGACTATTTTCGGCTGGTTCCATAACAATCCTCTACCTTTGCCTTAGCCGCTTCGTCTCCCGTAACAATTCCCGCTCTTCTTCAGGCCTATTCGAAACATAATCAGCAGAAATTTCTACGCTGAGAGTACGACGAGCCAAATTCGTTTTTTTAGGGAGGCATTATTTTGTTTGTAACTGAGACAGGAGAATTTGCATTTAATGAATGCCCCGCCTGTTGCGATCGAAGCCGTTGTAAAACTCATTTTATTCGCGCTCGCCAGTATGATTTCGACATATAAAATAGATGTTGGCCGATTCTCATACATACCGGATACCGGATAAGCACAAAAAAATTTCGTCAAAATCGGTCAAGACGTTTCGGAGGAGTATGGCAACGAAAACTGTGACACGAGAATGTTATATATATCGGCGAGTTAAGGATATCAGGGATTCCTCAATAGTTGACTCCATTGTTGGCTTCTACTTTTCCACGAGGTTTGTGCAGCGTGTCTCGATATGCTTTCAGGTTGAATTCCAGAAGGAAAAGAGACTGAATTCTCTCAACCACACACCGAGCCACACTCGATGACAGCCTATACTGTCATCGCACATATCTAGTGTTAAACAGTTCTACATCAGTCATGATATTCATTACTTAACACTGAGCAATTCCTTAACAGTAGGCACACAATTCAAATTATTAGAAATGCCTAATTCAATCTCCGACATATATATAGAAGAAGATGTATGCTTTGTTCTACTGCGTTTTACGGAAAGTTTTTGATGTTTGGTACTGAAATGAATCCGAATCGGATCTGGGGTATTGAAAATGAAAATGACAGAAGAAACACAAGGCATACTTTTATTTTCAAGCTCCTGGATCACCAAAATTCCGATATTGAGACAGAGAAATGACCGATAAAAATTCACTCTATTCTCATTCCCATGAGAACGTTACAGATATTTGCATTAATAGGTTGAGATCTGGCTAAGTGCGGATAGTGCGGATGTCAAGGAGAGATGCAATCCATTAAGATTTCGAGATATTTTGAGATTATACTATATGTTTATATATTTATTTTATGGAATTTATATTATTTGCTGCCTTAGCGACCTGTTGGTTATTTTGTGTTATGTTTACCCGGCTCGGGGTCAATTTTTGTAAATCTACATAGATGAAAATGACCACTTATCGGTGGTCAAATCCTTTCTATTCCCTTCATCTATTGTTCTGACTTACCAGGATATTTGTATTCTTGTGTTTGGGTTTTACTTTTCACATTTTCCTAAATTTTGTTTTATGTTTACTTAATTTTACCGAAACTATTTGATATTCATACTTTCTGCTGAGCTTTGCTACTGAAATGAATCCGAATCGGATCTGAGGTATTGCAAATAAATATGACAGAAGAAACACAAGGCACGTTTTTATTATAAATTGAACATAAGAGTTTATTTTTCTTATTGGGTTTTATACCCAAACAGAGAAGTTTCTTAATAACTTCGTTATTTTTTGAGCTATTGTCATAATGATATATTTGTTACTTTCGTTTACCTACGACTGTACCAAATTCGATCAAGAACGCATGACTATATCTTATAGCTCCCATAGGCTTTGTCACTTTTCATAAAAATCATTTGCCAGTTTAATATACCTATACCAATATCGGATAAGTAAACTATGTATATACATATCTGTCGCATAAACAAACGATAAACTAGCATGCTACATGGCGGATCGCTTCAGCTTAGACTTAAAGGCTATTTGTTCGCAAATCAACTTATAGGATATACAGTTTCATATATTCACAAATTGTTCAAATGACTCATTATCAAGTTAAGCGGTTAACTTAAATCTATTAACAGGTGTGTGTACCTATCGTTACAAAATCACTTTGGCTGGTAAAAAGCAAAGGGATGGTATCAACAAATTTTGTCGGACTGTGTAATGGGCTGGTAATTGAAAGTGTTGCTCAAAGTTTGATTACTAATGTTGATTTTTGTTTATCATTTTTGTTTTTCCAGTTATGCGTCACTAGAGGCAGACTCGGGGAAGGTATACATTTTCGTTTTGGTTTTGTTTTTTTGGGCGATAGGCGTGGTTGTAGCTCTCCAAGTCTCTATATGCAACTTTGACTGACATTTATCGCTGGTTTTCGAACCGCGTTCAATTGTTGCAACAGCGTTGAGTTGAGTTAAGTTGAGACAACGACGACGACGCTCAACGTTTTGGAAAATTTAGCACAAGGTTGCAATTGTGGCAACAACAAATACAACAACAACAACAACAGCAACTACAAAAGCCAAAGCCGAAGCTTGCAACTTCAATACATGCATTCAAATTGTTGATAGTTGCTGTTATTGTTGTTGTTGTTGTTGTTGTTGTCATTGCCCAAAATTGTAAATAAATAAATACTTAATTATGTTGTTTTGTCCGCGCACCGTTTTTGGCTAGGCAAAGAACTGGCTTGCAAAAAAAAAGGGGGGAAAAGAGAAATAGACAACTCCGAAATATTGCGCATACGCCGGGTCAACCGAGTGGGGCGAACGAATTGATATGTTCAATTTGTACAACTTAACAGAATTTAAAAAAGAAACGCCCAAAATCAACCGTATGAATTTCCAACTGTGTGTGGAGTGTAATTAAAGAAAATATCAATTTTCCACCACATTGCTAATCAAATATATTTTGCCTATATTTTAATTTTTGCAAATCAATTTCCTTACGACTTTTACAAAAAGTACATGCATACATACATACAAATATATGCAGTATTTTCATATATACAAATTTGGATCAGAACAAATGTACATACATATGTCTATAATGATTTCTTCCGGGTATTTAACATAATAAGCTTAAGTTCTGCCTTATTCGATTCGATTCAGATCACCCGACTTTGGTTCACTTTTATGTGGATTAAACATGGTGAATCAATACAAACTTATATTTTCCTTTCAAAAAATTTAAACAAAAATATAATTTTGAGATAAGACTCGACTCTTGCAATGTAATTTAATTGTCTTTTTTTGTCCTTCTTAAGTTGAACTTGGCAGTTTATTTAATATCCTATACTATCAATATTTATCTGTTTCTATATGACATTTCCCCATAAACATTTATGCGATGAGGAAATACTTTTACCTTTATATCAAGTCAAACAAAAAAACAACAGCAAAGAGGAGCTAACTCGAATCGTTTAACAGGTAGAACTTTATCTTTTAACTGCTTTCAAATTTGCAACTCCTCTTGGAGAAGTTATGAAATTCCATTCAGCTTAAAGCATAGACGACGACGTCGACTGGTTGTAACTCCAACCCAGCAACTGGCAGCAGCAGCAGCATCCGCTGGTGCAAAAGCAAAAACAAAAGGTGTGTGTAGAGGGAGGTAGATGAATGGATGGCGGCGACTAAAGCCAACGACCGCAAACGTGCAACGGCAACAGCAACAACGATGCTCCAAAAACAAAAAACAAAAACGAAAAAAATGGCATGAAAAAATGCACCAACAGCAGCAGCAGCAGCAGCAGCAGCAGCAGCGAGCAAGAGCCAAACAAACCACTCAACTGGGATCGGAATTTCCTCCTCCGCTTCGTACCGACTGCTCCTGCTTCCCAACTGTCATCATCTTCATCTTCATCGTCGTAGTCGTCGTCGTCGTCATCGTCGTCACGAACCGGAAGTAAAAAAACGCAAAAAACACAAAAAACAAAAATTGAAAAATGAAGGTTGCTGACGGCGCAGCTGCTGCTGGTGGTGCTGCATCTGCATCTGCGGCGCTCTTTTCAATAGGAAAACAGCAGCAAGTGCACAGCGTTTTGTGCATTCTTTTTATCTAAATTTACACTTATATACATACCTTGATATCCATACATGTGTGTGGATAGTTAGTTTTATAGTTGCTCGGATGAAAACATCTAAAAAAAGCAAAGCTCAAACACCCAAAAACTTCTAAAGCAAAGCAATTGCGCTTTGGAAAATTTGGAGAGAAGCTGAGAAAATCATCAAGTTCAGAGCACAGAATGCATATCGTTTCGTTTCGTTGTGTTCCGTTCCGTCTCGTTTGGTCCGTTTTGTTGTGCTCATTGCTGGACGCCTGGTAAAATTTTAAGCTATTTTTATTAAAAATGAGCGACATTCTTTACCCCATAGAAAGCCAAACAAAAAACAAGAGTAAGAACCCAGCTAGAGAGAATTAGAGAGATGAGAGATAGAGAGAGAAAGAGGAAGAAACAGAGTTAGAAAGTCAAAAAATTCAGAGAGGAGAGCATCGCCATGAAAGTGTGTTAAGTGCAATTCCATTTTGCCAAGTCCATTCCGTACCTGCAACCGGAATAACCATGATGATGATGATTATGATGATGATAACAACGTTCGAGACGTTGACGATGGCTTCATTGTCTCTCTTTGTTCCCTGGCCTTTTCCGCTTCCCCTGGAACTGCTTTAGACACCTACCCAAATGAGACAGAGTTAGCTGATGGAGAATGCTTAAGAAAAGTGCCATTGCACTTATGTAGTTTGCGTTTCTTCTCTACTAATAAACAATAGTAACAATCTCCTTTTAGTCCCTTTTGAAATTATTTGCAACTTTTTTATAATTCTCAACTGGTTGGCAACAGAAGAGTAAATACAATAATATTCTATGGCACAGATAAGTCCGCCCCATTTACAATTCATGCTTTTGCCACAAAGTGCAATCAGCATGCCATGCAACTTTGCCGAGTTCCTTTCTACCTGCAGATGTCACTGTCATACATATATGTATATTCACATGTATATACACATGTATACTGATATGTGCATATGTATGCATAGGTGTGTATTGTTCACAAAACATTGCTTTTTTCTAGCAAACGACGCATTTGAGGCATCTTTAATCAAAAAGCTATGATAATTTAGCGTGTTTTAAAAGCAGAGAGAGAAAATCTGACTCCCAAACTGCATCAAGCACTGGCAAGAGCATGAAGAGAGAGTATGTGAAGAGGGCTGTTTGAGAGCCAGTGAGATTATTATAATGGATTATAGAAATGACACTTTCTCTTATATACGTGTATAATTTTTCACGATAATAATTATATGGAGTAAAAATAAAGAAATTTATTGAAATAATGACAATGGATTGGATGGATTGTCTCTGGCATTCTAGATCAGATGGATAGGCTTTAGCATTCTCTTAGGGCTACCAAGTGGAGCTCTTCTCATTCCAGAATTCACTCACAGTTGCCAGATTAATTCCCATGTCCATGTCTCCGTTCTGTTCCATTCTGTTTTGTTTGTGTGGTTCTGTCCCTATATGCCTGGCGCTCCTTTCATCCTGTCCTTCCTTCCTTGCGCCTTGAATTTAGTTTGAGCCTCCTCCATTTCCATTTCCAGTTTTTCGCTCATTTCGGTCCATGGTGTGACTGTGTGTAGGTACATATATTTGGCAACTTGTGTGTGCGAGTGCGACGCGCTCAGTGTCCGACATCAACATCAACATCGAAACCCGAGTTTCGCCCACCCTCCTGGTCGCACCTCTTTAATTCTCGCTCGCTCGCTCGCCCTCTCTCTCGCTTGCTCTTTATCTTTTGCCGTAGCACCGCTCCACTACCCCCTTGGGCGACAGCCTTTGGGGTCTTAGTGAGTGCGAGTGGAGTGCATTCTTTTTGGCTTTGCTGTGCGCCTGTTATGAAACGACTCAAACTGAGAGAGAGATAAAAGCATCTTTTGCCAAGATGATGCTTCTGTGTTGATAAGGCCCCAGTTTATTCCATATATACTTCTAGTTGTGTGTGAAAATTGAGCACAAAATGTCTACACACAAACGCGCGCACACACACACACACAGGCAGAGAGAGAACGACAGTCAGTCAGACAGACAGACGGACAGGAATAGCAGGAAAGTATCTCTCAGATACATGATGCTAAACCTACTTAAATGTATTTGCCTGTCAGTAACGAGGAGGCAAGCTGAATCGTAGGCCGAGGTTGAAAGAAGAACTTTGAAGCTATCAATTTATTGTTTCTCTCTTTATTTTTGTCTGTTTTCTTTTTTTTTTATTCTTTGAGTGAATTATAAAGTTGTCTTCGTTTGTCCCCAAGTGTGTGTGTGTGTGTGTGTGCGTGTGGGTGTGGGTGGGTGGTTGACTCGTCTTGTTTTCTTTCAAGTCTCGATTTATGGTTATACTTAAAACAAAACTCAACCAAACTGAACCAATGCAACCGAACTGACACCACTCCACTGCCAGGCCAGTTCATCTCTAGTGTCTCTTGTCTGACTGTGTCTCGTCATTCAAATCTGGGTTTCATTTGAGGCGTTGAAAAAATGCATTTAACCGTTAGCTTTGTCTATTGGTCATAAAATAGAATACAGAGAGAGAGACAGTGAGAGAGAAGAACAAGAAAGAAACCAAACACGGCGACTTTGAAATGCTGTAAATGCAACTGACACAAACACACCACACACACACACACACTCAGAAATGCTGATGCTAATGCTGGTCATATGCAAATGCAGCATTCTTTTTGTACAGTCATCAAGTCCACTTTGATGATAACTATATAGACAATCATAATGATCATGACGATGACAATCAATATGATGATGGCGTTGATAATGCAGTCGTTGGTCTCGACTTTGACTTTGTTTTGCGATCGATGCGATTGCCTGTGTGATGAAATGTATGTGAAATTTGAGGTTTGACCGTTCCTGAGGAAATATGTAATTTATATCGAATTCATAGTTTTATTTTCTCGCATTTAGATCGATTTGTGGTTCTATCGTAAGCAGACTATGCCTAAGATCTCCAGAATTCAATGCTAAAACTTGTTAGGTTTTTGCAACCAAATTAGGCGAATATTTTTACCCTTTTTGGTCTCTGCTGCAAATTGAATAATTTCAATAAACATTCTTAAGGACATTTGTGATATTCCATAGAAGTTAGTTAGCCCAGACACATTCAGCTTTGAAATATTCGGCAGGTCAAGTAATTTGAAATCCATTTCATGGCGTATTTTGAAACTTGTGCTTTATTTATTTTCTAGATTCATTTAAAACTTTTGTAATAAGTAAATAGGCTTTGCAGTTTGTTGGTATAATAATGTAGAAAAGCAAAATTTTCAGCTTATTGGTAAAAAACGAAAGCCTAAAGAGGAACATTATATCTGAAAAATCAAAAATTGGTATTCTAAGCCGCTTGGTCTAGTCACAAATTATCTCCGAAGTTGGATTGAGTCTTTATTTGACTGATCCAAAAATGATTACCATCAATCTGGATATCTGTGTCCACCTAACAGGTATGGTTTTATAACCTGCTCAAGCAAGACTCGATGAATTTAAAAATCGTTTCCTAAAATTAAAGGCAAAGCGGCATAGTCTTATAATAAAGCTACTTCAGACCCCCAAAAAATTAAAGAAGAATGAGAATAAATGAGTAAGTTTTAAGTTCCAGCAGTAAAAAATGGTGAAGTTGATCAAAAGATAAAAGATCAGCACCAGAACTTAAATCTTAAACAGACCGTTTCACGCTTTACTATTTATAGTAATGCAATAGACGAGTTTCAAGTAAAAGCAACAAAGTGTAGATAAGGAATACTTGAGTGAATAGATCACTTTCACTTTTTTAATGAATAGATCAGGGCATAATTTACACTTTCAAGTCATTATATATCATCTCATTCCTGATTTCGTCGATGTGACTACTGCTTGGAATCCATTACCAAAATATTTGCATTGTATACTCTGAAATTTTGGTGACCCTAAACCGTGTCGCCCTGCTGCCATGCCACTGCTTCCATTTAATTTTCCTAAAGAGATGTTTCACTGTATTTTAAACCACACAAATAGACGATTTTTTTTTGCCATGGATTCCATAATTTGTCAATTAATAAATGAAATCAATAAATTAACAATAAAGTAACATTAGAAAATGCATTAGGTGCAATTAAAGAGAATACCTAAAGAGATATCCAAATGCAAATACGCCTGCTGATGTATATTTGCTAAACTTACTTCATAATAATTAAGATTTTAGTGATTATGACACGCTGACACTTTTATTAATAACAAATATATATAGATATCAAATCCACAAAACAATTGTTCGTTATTTTTAAATCTAGTTAGTCGTGCACTAAAGACAAAAAAATTGACATAGGCTGACTCTGAGTTTTGATTAACTTCAATATAGTTGAAAATCTAGTCAACTATAAATAACTTTAATATATTTCAAAACATCTAATTTATAGGTAATTTGAGTAAATTCTTGTTAGGATTTGATTTTTGTGCTATTTGGATAGGCTTCACTTTGTTTTCTCTTGACCTTCTTGTTTCTCCTTGTCCTCTGACATATGCCTCACTGGCTATAATTGGCCAATTGCCTTGAAGTTTGTTTGAGATTTTTGGATGTAATTTACTATGATACTCGTATCTGCCTCCAGTTGCAGTTGCAGAGGCTTTCACTTTCCATCTGTTTTTTTTTTTTTTTGGAGTTGTTGCTCTTGTTGTTGTTATTATTGCCTTTTTCTCCCTCTGCTCTAGTCATAAATTATATCTAATTATGCAGCATCTTAGGCAAAGATTAAGCAACTACTCCTGAGTTAAGAGGTAACGCAGTTTTGCCTATGCAATTTGTTGTCCATGTGGCTCGTCATGTGGGTTTTGTATACCCTGCATCCGTAGACTCAGTTGGGTGTATTAACTATTAATTCTATGCCAAGTCAAATTAGTAACGTTCTAGTTGGTTATTAATATTGGCTGATATAATGTGGTAATATTTGAAAACACAATAATATACATAGATGTATATCATTTGTAACCTCAAAACCCTTAGAAATAAACTAAACTTGTTTAACTTTGTAGTTTTCATAATTGTGTAAATCTATTTGAAATCAGTTTTTGATCAAGCCTATGCTGGATATTCAGAGTTCGATCTGGTCGAAATCTTGAAAAAGTTTGTCTGAGCCTATAATAACTTGGTGGCTCTTTGTGATGTAGTTGGCTAAGACGGTGCACTTACAAAATGTTTCTACTTTCATTTTTTTTTTTGTTTTTATCTCTGTTGGTTTTTTGCTTAGTTTATAATTATTGGCCGGGCTGCATTTAAAATTAGCTGCAACTTTCAGGTAACTAAGGCCCCCAAAAGCCAAAAACAAAATAAACACTCCACAAGAAACAGAAATGCAGTAAGCTTACAGACAATTTGGTGACTTTAATATACCATTTCACCTTCTGGGTGCATGGTATAGAAAGGAAAGTGGCCAGATTTTCGTTGAGCTGAATCAGGATGTGTGTACCATGGTTGGTGTGCTCTACCTTTTTCAAGGTCAGTGCATATTAAGTAAACAAATACGTTCATTGTTATGAAATACTTTGCCTTGAATTCTCGTTTCTAATATTATTTTTTTCTTTTATATTTTGTGTTCAGCTTAATTAAAAGGCAAACAGTAACTCAACCTCAAACGTACGTACATATGTATATAGAAAGAAAACTGATAAAAAACAAAGTATACGAAAAAAATACAATTTTATCAGCAAAACAGAAAAAAAGAAACCAACAGTCGAGACATTAACCACGATAATTATACAAAAAACATGTGGCCTGTTTTTGGTTTTTATACCATGCACTCATAGGATAAAATGATATATTTAATTATATATAAGATATATACATTCATAGTTAGATCTCGAACGTTAAAGAAGCTTGAGCCACCTCGCATCGCAAATATCATAAAGATTAACAAATATTATTAGCGTAAAAACCTTACTGACCATTAGTTTGATTCATGTTATATAAGTTCAGCCTTAGTGTATGGTGTACAGAAGTCGGCATGACAAGTTATCTACTTTGGACTTGGCCAGACAATCGGAGCAAACCGAACAAAACCAAAGCGAAAAAAATAAGGCAAACCCAAAGTCGACATAGTTCCCAAGTGATAAGCGACGGGGCACGTGTGGTATATGTATATTTCCATGTACTCTCTATAGATAAAATATAACAAAAAAACTACGCTAATAGAAACAAAAAGCGCTATCCAACCAACTTCACATCTAGTTGAGAGAAATTACCATTAATTTTGTATAAAATACTTCTAAATTTGCTTATAAATTTTATCATAATAGAACAGTTATGCTCTTATCAATGTGAAGAGATAAGTTTTTGAAGTTTCTTTTTGTCTTTATCGCCAAAATCAACAGAAAACCTAACTAAAAAAAATAATTATATATGAATAAATGATTTTGCAATAATTTGCTGAATTTAATTATCTCATAAAACGATATATATAAGCTAAATAAAGAAAATCGCTTAGACTTGACTTTAAGATGACCAAGCTTTATTTTGATTGCAGAGTAATGATCATCATGTCCTTTTGGGATAAACTATGGTTAACTGCTTTATGCAGTTCGAAATGATTACGTAATTCCAGAAAAGGACTCTCAAAGATACATAGATAGATATATACTCTTGCATGTTCATTGCATGTATATATACTCTTAGTCACCACGCTGAGATGGGTTCATCTCCGTCCGTCTGACTCTATGTATATCCGTTTGGATTAAGCCAAATTCTTTCTTCCTTAAGAACAATTGATCAAAGACTGTAACATTTCTCAAAAACTTCGTTATATTCTAGGCGATCATAACTAAAAGGAAACAGAAGGACTTGTGTGTAGAATCAATAAGATATTTACGAAATATTACATAGTTCTTTATATATCGTAACTATATACATAGTTATGTATGTGTACATCAAATAAATCCAACTCGTAGCAACTCACAAATATGAATCTTTTTTCTAGAAATCCCTCGATGGATAATTACAAATTTCAAGATGTTAAAAATAACAAAGAATCAAGTGTAAATTATGATTTCATAAACAAAAGAATTTCATCATATATATTCTTTAATGGGCTGAAAGTGAAATCTCGTCTGTGGCCCATTCCGTAAATTGCTCTTTTAACGCCCCTCCATATCCTTCCCCAGTGTGCTAACCATTCGCAGTCTCATTATCATCGAACATCCCACAGACAATTGCACTGAACTGCACTCCATGGCATCGGATGGCATTGGATCGCATCGCATCGCATCGCTTCTGTCACCAAACAACGCATTGAATGCACACACCCATGGACTCATGGACACAACGGATATTATGGACGCATGGACAGAGTATGTCTCGGAGACGCATCATCAGCTTTGCCCAATTCGACGTGTGTGGCCGTGTGGCCGTGTGGACTGCCGACTTGAGACCTGGAGACTGGGGACAGGGCCTTGGACTTCTATCTTTCTCTCACACACATTCTCTCTGTTTTGGCTGCCGATGGTCGACAATGTGGACGGCGGCGCCGATGGAATGTTGTTAGTTATAAAATGGCCACAAAATCATAACCCAGGCGTGGGCATCAGCTTTTTAACTTCACCATCGGTGGGTGTGCTGGAGGAGGAGGGAGCAAGGGGGCTTCTCCTGGTAACCAAAACCCCAAACCTGAACCTGATATTGATGACGATGATGATGACGAGTTGTTGCCGCGGCTGCCGTCTGTTCCCCCCCAACCAATCTTCTGTCTCATTGGTCTCATCTGCCATCCCATTCCCCACGCATTTTTTATGTCTCGTCTGGACTTTTTCAGTTCTACCGCCGCTGTTGCCGTAGAGTGTGAATTAAAATGTTTTTTTTTTCTTTTTTTTTTTTTTGTTATTTGAGTTGATTTTTTTGCCTTTTACATGTATTCCTCTTTCTATGCAATCCGAAAAATCAAATCAAAACTCGTCGTCGTTGTCGTTGATTGTGTTTTTTATGGATTTTCAAAAAACAGAACTTGTTTTGTTTTTACTCTTGACTCTGTTTGTCGTTCTCGTTATTATTATGTTTTCTATTTCTTTTTCTAGGCGGCGTTGGTGGCTCGCTTTGAATAATGATGATAAGAGCCGCGTCTACAACCTTCCACCGATCCATTCAGTCACCCATCCATCCAACCCTCCATCCATCTCTCCATCCATCCATCCATCTGTCCATCTATCGTTCTCTTTTTGATTATTGATTTATTGTTATTCTTCCTTTTTCCATTTTGTATTTGAAATCGTCGCCAGGTATAAGTATATCGACAAGATGATAATAAGAAACCTTATTGGATATGCCAAAAAGGCCAAGTAAAGAAGCATACATACATACATGCAGATACATTTTGAAGCGCACGCTTGTCCATTTTGATGTCGTTGTCATCAATTTAACAATATATACCAGCAACAACTGGAATACAAGAAAAACGAACGAAGTGCCGGAAAGTATTTTTCTCTATACCCTGTTATGAGGGCCAAAAAGTGAGGGTATATAGAACATAAAGACTTTGCAGTCCCATTTCAAATTAGACTAATATTATCTTAAGCATTTGGAAGAGATATAATTATAAATATAATATATTTTTGACAAGAAAGTAATCTACATATGTATGAGAAAATTGAGATGGAAATGGAAAAAAAGATGGGACTAAAATATAGAAGGGAATAAGGATAAAGACAGGTAGTAGTTTTCGAAATGTAATGTGTTCTTGTGTCTAGTCATACAATTTATTCTTCATAAGATGTTACATACTCTTTACTCCTTCACTATCAAGTAGGGTAATTGCAAGTCGGCAAGTCTACATTAAGCATTTAAAATACACAAAATTTGCTTTCAGTTGTCGGCGTCGTCATCCTTTGGCTTGATCTCTGAACGTTTTTCTGTTCTCATAATTTGTTTGCCTTTCCATTCTTTGGCCCTTCGCCGTTTGCTTTATACTTCTGGCCTTTTCCTTGGCGACCGACTGTGAGAAAAGATTTTATTTCGTTCAAGTGGTTTTTGATTTAACACCAAAAACACCACCACCAACAACAGCAACAACAACAACAACAACAACAGCAACAGCAACAACAACATGAAGTCAAAGAAAACATTTTAATGATGCAACTGATGCAAGCGATGCAACCGATTTCTAACTTGTTTGGTGGCCTTTCTTTTTTGTCTTCCTCTTCTTCTTCTGTTGTTTCGTATATATGTGTGTGTGTTAATTTCCTATCTTGTTCTCAATTTTGTGGTTCATGCAATCAATTGATTAGCTCTTTGGGAAAAGCAACGCTTATAAACCATTAACTTGATCATTTTCAGATCATAAAATCATGCATTGTTCTAGAGCCAGGTTATAGAACATGATCTGGTTCTCGCAAATCGGTAAAGGACTCTCCCAAAGAAAAAAAATATAAAAACTATAAGAAAAACGAAATATGCATGCATAAAAAAGGGTTAGCTGAACATCGCAGAAATGCAAAGACACTCGACAAGCTGCCAATTGATCCCCGTTTCATATGAACGTAAGTATGTATGTATACTCATTCATACACACACACATATGTATGTACATATGTATATAGGTAGGTATTCACATATGTATTTATGTATATTTATGTGGTTTAACATCTGTCGCAACTGCTTTTCAGAAACCAAGTGTGCTTAGGACTATTATAAAGGAAACTGAACAGCTTTTACGAGAGTCCATTTACCATAATTGGCACAAAACAAAAAATAAAATAAGCAAACACACAAATAAGTTAAAGAAATGTTTCAAATTCTGAAAACAAAGTTTTGCATACATAAATGATTTATAGGTTTTTAATTTTATTAATTAATCAATAAATTAATAAAATTTGCATTTAAAGAATTCCTTTTGTGTGTAATTTTCGGATCTTCTGAGGACGAGGTCTTTTTACGGCGCTAATTAATACTAAAGTCATTTTTTTCCTTGAACTATGAAACAAAGAGAATGCAATTCCCAGTCGAATGATATATTTTGAATGTGTATTTTGGATAAATAATATAGTTGTCATAAATTTGTGGCCACCAATGTTTTAAACAAGTGTTTTCAAAGTTTTAATCTGTTGCAAAAATATGTATTAATGACAGATATAACCAGATTTTCCTCCACGACCAAATCGTCAGTAAATTTCTATACATTAAAGTAGAAAATGCTTTTTAACAACCCTTAGAACACTCTCACATATTATCAATTTAAGAACGAATGAATCTTAAAGTTCTTGGCACTAATTAGAAACTTTCAAAATAGAACATCATGTCACCTATTGATGAGATTTTATTTAATACTTTTAGTCCAAATTGTTATTCGATTATGCTATTATTGTAATATAAGTTTGAGCATATCAGTAAGATACTCCAGGAGCATTTTGCCTAAATTCAGGCAGACAGAAAGTCTTTGCAGCTAAAGGATAAATATATTAATACCCAATTTGCAAATTTAATTTTAGGTCATATATGTATACGATGATAATCCTTTTCTTTAGTTGATATTGTATCCATATTTGCATGTATATGACATTTATATGGAACTTGACATAATTCTGAGAGGTTTTTAAGTTGATGTTGCCGCTAACCCGTTGCACCTTTGCACGAGCTGACTATTATTAATTTGACACTAATCATGTGACCTCGAGTGTTGCTTTCTTATGTTTCTTTGTGTTGTGTTTGTTTCGAACCGCTTTGCACGCTGTTTACACACTCGCTCACACGAAGAGACATCAATCCGACAGAAGTTCTACAACATTCTCGACAAAATAAAAGAAATTGCTCCACGATCCATTCATAAAAATGCTTTCTTCTCCTCTGCGTCGATGGCATCTTTTCCTTTGGTTAGGAAAAATTCATAGACAAGACTTGGTAGATAGGCAGGTACGTAGGTAGAGAGGTGTACATAGATAGATGCAGCTGGGGAACTGGAGAAATAGGTAGAGACAGAGAGGCCGAAAAAATTTCACCTTACTCTCTGGGCCTTCTGATCCACTCAAAGAGCATGACGCGTGTCAGCAGGGGCAACCAATTAGCAGAGAGAGAGAGGCGAGAATGGAGAGTGGAGAGCAGAGAGCGAAGAGCGAAGATATCGCAAAGAATAGACATCAGCGGGTGCAACCTTTTTGTGTTTTGTATCTTTTATCTTGTTGCTGTTGTTGATCCTCCCGGTGGCTGACGCTGATGAGCCGCAAACTGTTCAAGAAGCAGGAAGCTTCTTCTTTTCATTCCCATTCTCAATTCCATTCTCAATTGACAGGCAGCATTTAGGGGATAATAATTTTTAGGGGCATGTTTTTGGGTTGTCCCCCCGCCGACACTCGTAGCAGGACTCGCTCCAAGAGTCTTTTTTTTTTGTCGTATTGCTGTTGTTGTAACAGCTGTCTCTACCTTTTGTCCTGGCCAGTATGAAAGGAAGAAGACAGGACATGTGCGTTTTTAGTTATTGAAATTTTTACTTGTTTTGTCTTCAACTCGACTGTGTGGACTTTTGTGCATTGAGTATTTAATTGCAGATAATATCGACGACGACGACGACGACAACATAAGCAACATCAACATCAACAGCAGCAGCAGGCCAACAAAAAAGGATGCACAAGAAGAAGAATCAACAGCTGAATGTGGCCCGGAAATGCATCCAAGAGGAGCATAGAGAGGGAGCAGCTCAACTGAATGAGTATGTGTCCGTTCGAATGCGTGGAGGCGCGCACGTGTCAATAATTGTCCCAAAACTCAGAGAAACGAGAGGGAGAAAAAATACAAAATTCAGCTGTCGAATTTTGAGACAAGGAAATGCCTTTTTCTTTGATTCTATAGGTACTTCTTAATGTACATACATATATACATATACATATATGTGGAATGTATTGTCAAAATTTAGGTAAATTTTCATTTGTGAATTACTTTTTAACTAATATGTACATATATCAGAGATCAAGTGCAATACATCAACATAAGAAATATATGTGTTATAAATAAACAAACTTGGAAACAAAAAACTATTTAAATTAAAGGCTATATTTTAGAATATTTTTGTTTCCTCTTCTCATAATATTTAGGATCGTTTCAAATGATATGGAATTTTCTCGATTGAGTTAAAGACTTTTTGTAGATTTTATGAAGAATGTGAATGCATTTGAATATTTAATAACGGGCTATGGATAAGTGCCAAATATATATTCAAATTAGTTGTAAACTTCTTTAAGTAACTTAAATTTAAACATTTGTTTAACTTAACTTTTGTTCTCGGTTGCTCTCTTACCCCTATAATCTTTAAAGGTATCATGTGCCAAAATGCATTTACATATTTCTTTGATTATCAGCCTTATTGGAGTGAATTCGAATCCTACATATGTATATAGAACAAAAAGGAGCAAATTATTTAAGGTCCAATGGTGAAATATATATCAAAGATTAAGCCAATATCATCGACATCAATCAAATAGCCTTAGGAATTTGGCATCGTTGTAAATGCTTTAGATGCAGTTTGAATGATTTTGCAACAAGCAACAACAACAACATAGACGATGATGGCTGACGGCATCAACAGCAGCAACAACAACAACAAAAGTTTACAAAACACTTTGTGCTGTTTGCTAATTATTTCAAATTTTCATTTTGATTTAGATTGAACCTTAGAGCTAATGTTGCTGTTGTTGCTGCTGTGGTTGCTGCTGCAACTATGGCAATGCCAGCAGCAACAGCAGCAACTCGATTTGGCCTCATTATGTTCAAACATATTTCATACGCCAGCAACAATAACTACAATAACAAAAGCAACTCTGCTACGGTTTTTTTTTTTTTTTTTTTTTGTTTTTTGCCTTTTTTTATTGTTTCTCGTCTTGGTTTCTGCTGTTGTCCGGTGAAAGTAATCATCAACAACAGCATTAAGCTGAGGTAAACAAACTAAACAAAAATTTAATGTTTTTTTTTTTTTTTGTTCGTTTCAGCTTTTTGAGAGAGAGACCAAAACAGAACCCGATTATGAAGATTTCTAATTGAAAAATGTGTTGTGAATGTAGACAAAACGAAATATCATTAAGAAGAAGAAGAAGCGAAAAAAAATTAAATAAAATGAAATGCTTGCAAAACAGAGTAGCTAAAGCAAAGCAAAAAAAAAAAAACTGAAACGAGGTCATTTGAGGTCAACACTTCATGTTTATGTGCCTCCCCGCCCGCCTCATACCCGAACTTCATACTCTACTAAATATTTGTATGACGATGACGGCGACGACGACGGAGACGACAACGACGACGACGATATAGACGATTGCGGAGACGGAGACGGAGATGTCGGGAGTATCGGACTGGAGGGCCCAGAGATTCATTTATGGTGAGTTTTCTCTGTGTATTGGTGAATGGGCGCTTGGAACTGCATGCATGGCCAGACCAGGCCAGAAGAGAGGCCAAAAGCAGGGTATGCACATGGGCAAGGGGGGCCATATGCAGCCTAGTGTTTGTGTGTGTGTGTGTGGGTATGAAGAGAGCTAGGGACGGGAGTGTGGTCTGTGAGCATAAACTAAATCAAACAAAAGGCAAACATACAAAGCTAAATGTGGAGCGACAACAACGATGATGACGCCGACGTCGATGCCAACGCCAACGTCGCCGTCGAGCAGGCAATGGGACTACTTCAATTGAGTTTTACATAGATTTGTTGTTGGTGATTTGATTTCCGACTATTTTTCTCTTTTTTTCATTTTGTTTTGAGGGCGACAAATGGACAACAACAAATAAGCAGCGAAAACTCGTTCGTTTCTGTTGCTGCTGTGGTGTCAGGGCGGCAGCAGCAGCAACATCTAGTCGTCGTCGTCGTCGGTCGTCATGACTTGGCAAATGCGCTCGCCAACATTATCGTCTTGACCATCTCGTGAACTTCATTTGCAAGCGCTCTGCAGCACGGGCACAGAGTGATAGCAGGGCCGGCGAGGGGGCTTGGGTGACGGTAGCGGGTTGGTTAGGTGAACATATTTCATTTGTGTTGCTGTTGTTGCTGCTGCTGCTGCTGCTATGTATTGCTGTTGTTGTGTGTTGGCATAGCAAGTGTTGCCAACTTTATGGCATTTTACAAACACAATTACATTAGCTGGTCTGGCTTTGGGCTTTGGCTTCTCGTCTCATCTACTGCTATTACTTCGTCTTCTATTCCGTCTTTGACTAGTTAGTTCTTCTTCCTCGCCCATCCCCGACCAGCCGCAACCTCTGCCACTGAGTTTTGCTATTTTGTCTTGCCGTTAGTTGAGTTGAGTTAACTGTTGACCAAGTGCTTAACCAATTTACATTTTGTTTTGCTAGCAAAATGAAACTTTTCAATGTGATCTTAAGTGCAATTAGCACGTTTTAGATTCGATATTACCACCACCAAATCAGATCTAGAGCCGCAGAAATTGCATTTACGTTAAATTTGCATAAGATTTGAATAATTTTTTTGTTCAGATATTTCGACCGAATGTAATTATTGTAGTAAAAGTTTCAAACGGGGAAAAGTCAGTTCTTTACCGAAAGACCTTCTTATGTAACCTTTTAAGAGAACGACCTTTATATACCTAATGTTTAAATCTATTAGAATTTCAGCTTATTATATAAAGTTGCAGTTCTCGGTAGTTGTCCAAGTCTCAACTGTATCGATTGGGCAACTGAAGAACGAGGATTCAAATTCGAATCCTGGGTCAGTGTATCGTTGTAGTTTTCGTCTAAGCCGAAAATATAGTTAGATCGATAGTTTACAACTATACTGATAATAATAATATTTGAAGTTCTAATTAATTAATAACTCAATTGTTTTCCATGCCAATCATTTCAATGGATTCTATTTGATTTTGATATATTCTTTGTATGCAAAGCCTACATATAAAATGTAAAAGCTTTTTTCATTCTATTGTCGATCAGGTATATATACATATGTATTTAAAGGTATTTTATTCGGTCAAGTATGCTTTTTGCTATGTTCTTGTGCTGATGACAGTTGTTTATCAGTTGGGACACAATTTCTTGAATTAAAGGAAAGTTTTCCTTGGAATAGATAGGGGTCCCCGTTCTTGTGTTCTTAACATACTTTGACAATAAAAAAAAAGGATGAAGGTTTTTATTTAGTCTAAAGCTTAAATGTTTATACATAGCTAACATTTCAGAGCCTAGACTTATTATATGTCTTTCCAACAATGTCTTAACAATTATCTTATTTGGAATAATTTTGAGCAATGGTTAGTATTTACAGGGCAATGGAAAAATTGAATAGAAAACCCTTGAAAAGAAAGTTGTACCTATAGAATATTAAAAGAATACGAAACATAAATGTAATAGTTTTAAATTTGTTTGGAAATTTAAAGAATCAATGTGAATCATTTTGGTTTATTTTGTGAAAAACTTTAAACCTATCTATTGAATTCTTTACCAGATGGGCAAGAGAAACTAGCTAGTGGGTTTCTTTTTCTTTTTCTTTAATGCTGGTTAATCTTGCACGCCCTCACACCTCGAATTGCGTCACCCTTCCATCTCCCCAGTCCCTATCTCTATTTCTCTAGCATTGTAATACTTTCTATTTCCTTGACACGCAAAAGAAGCTAAATAAAAGCAAAACCGTTAAGTAAATGAATTTCAGTAGCAACTACCAAAAATAAAATGAAAAACAGAAAAACTAAAATGGGTTGGCGGTGGGATGTTGGTGAAGGAGAGATTGGGGATTGAAGGGGAAGCAGTTGACATGCATCTCACATAATGCGTATATACATACACTAGCTCGAATCCATCCAGCAATGTCTTTTTCGGTTCACGTCCACCAAAAGAGATTTCATTGTACCCACGCTGCCGTTGGCGAAGCGACAAGCGGAAATGGTAAACATTACCTACACTTAGGAGGAGCTGAAGTGGAGGGTATGGGAAATGGGGAAACGAAGAAGAAGACGTTGGTAAGAGAAAGAGAGAGAAAGAAAAAAAAACAGTTAGTTATGAAACCAAAGCATCACTCAAAGAGCAAGCCGCCAAAAGACGCCCGCACAGGCATATAAAGGTTTTTTTGGTATTTGTTCCTAGGCAAAGGGATGGGATGGGGAAGAGATTGGGTCTGAGGAGCAGAAGGGGGGGGGCGAACAGTGACAGCAGTTGCTGCCGGAGAAGCCAAAGCAACTTTCCAATACACACACACGCTTACACTTTGTATATTATTATTTCATTATGATTTTTGTTTCGCTTAGTTTTTTTTTAATAAAAAATCTAAAAAGAAAAAAAGAAAAGTAATAAAAGTTGCATGTAGAATGGATGGAGGAAAGAGTTGAAAGAGTTTTGAGGCTATGCAACAAGTAAACCAGCAAACCACCAAAAACAAACAAACAAAGAAAAAAACGCGTTTAACTAACTCAAACGGAGCTCAGCCATAAAAATAAACAAGACCCCCTTTTTATGTTTGCAAATTTGCTGCCAAGAAAGTAAGAGAGATGAATTAATTAATAAAGATCAGGAGAAAAACATTGGGCAGTCAAGTTTAAGACAATGATCGCAGAGGTGACAGGAAAATAACCACAGCAACAGTTGCTGATAACCTCAGCAGCAACAAGTGCCAAGCAACAATTGCTGCTGGCAATAATGATTTTAGCATCTGCTAAGAATCTCAACTACAATACTTTTGAACATGAATATCCACTTAGAAAGGTAATTTTATGGATCATTTTGACCTGCGCCAATTATTCAAGAAGACTCATGGATATTCATGGAAATGGACGTTAATATGTTTGCTTTCTTTTATGAAGTTGTCCAAGCTGTTGCCAGTTAAATGTATTTTTGACTTAATTTTAGATATATTTTGTGATTATTGTTCATCACATTAAAGTTCAACACATCGATAACTGTTGCTTATTTCTTAGGGTAAGACACTGGGACGAAGGGGGAGAAAAAAACACACAATTCAATTTTGTTTATGGACAGAACATTTCACTCAAAATCCAAACCCAATCTCCTAATCTGCCAATCTTTAACAAGTTAAATGGAAATGCATTTGGTTGCCAGCAACATGGGGCAACAGAGTGGCAAACAGAATGTCAGAGAGGTTTGTGAGGGGATGGTGTGGGGGAGGGTGTGCAAAATAAAACCATATAGATGGAAAATGGTTTGTCCCCCATCCGACTAGCCCTCATGTCTCGACTGTTTCGATGAGTTCATTGCATTTTATGCAAGGCGACGTTGCAGCAGGTAAAATGCAAATACAACAACAGCAACAACAAGGATAACAATATGCCAGGACTACGCACCCAATGGAAAGCTGAAAAAAAGGAAAAAATACCTCACATATAGGATTGGTGGATTCGTGGGTGGATTGCTGTTTCTTGCTTTGTTTGCCAACCATTGCATGTTCGAGCCAGGGAGTTTGGGTTGAATCCTTCGCAACCAAAAAGGCCAAAACACAACTTTCCCACCAAGAATGGTTTTTGGCGGGAGTAAAACGACGAAGGACTGCCAAACGTGCAAACGTGGACAACAAAGGGAATGCAGGAGCCAACACCCGCTAAGCAAAAGGGAGAAACGTCAGCTGAGTGAGTTTGACTTTCGTTCAAACGGCACACACAGGCAGCCCATCTCAAGACCCCGTCCCTACCCCATTATATGTACACCCTGCGACTTCCTCTTTGCCTTTGCTGCTGATTCTACTGCTCCACCGACACCAATATCAACAACAAACTTAATCGAGGCATTGCAAGTCATGGCCACAGAAAACAAATCTCAAACATTGATCGAGGCAATGTTGACAAGTGTGTGAGCAGAATGAAGGCACACCATGGTAACAGGACTGACAATGCAGAAAGGGCTGAGGGCCGAGACCCGAGAGCCAGTATTGGGAAAATGGGGGAGCACTGAAAGTGAGTTCAACGGATGTGGAGAGCCGGTGCAGACAAGCTATAGGCTGGCTCATCATAGCGATGGAAATGCAATTCAACATTGAAGGTGGAGATGCGCATTCTATAACTCAATTAAGACTCATAATCAGATCGATTGACCACTGATCCTGCGTGAATATTGATCAAACATGTGTATATTTGGGTAGATCTCTTGACAACTGAATTGTACTTTCAAAATTTGAAAAAACACAAGTTTTAGTATGTATCAGAAATCGGAAATTCGGCTCTAAACTGCAAAGTCCTTCTCTGTCTCTGCTTTCCCATGGTTTATTTCGACTTTTCTTCAAATTAAAAATCTGTTTTCTATCCACATTATAGTTGATTCAAAACATTTTGGGGATAAGCGTGATGATTTCACCACATCACTAACCCAAAATGCGCTACCACACTCAAACACATACACATGCCTACACTCACACACACACATAGGCAACGTTCAAAATCTGCATGAGGCACATGCACAGGATCTAAAGACCAAACCCTTTTTGCGGACAGGGCAGTGTAATGTTGTTGCTGCTGTTATTGTTGGATTTTTTTGTGTGTGTTTTTTTTTCCTTCTGTGTTTGTTGTTGCTGTTGTTGTTTGTTTTTTTTTTTTTTTTTTGGCTGGTCAATGGACACATGGAGATGGAGCTGTACAGTGCAGTTTCTGGCCCGCAGCAGAAATCATAAAACGAAAAACGAGTTACAAAACTGCTGAAAATTCCGCCAGCAGAGAATCCAGGAGAGAAAACCAGGTAGGCAGAAGAGAAGGTCAGAAAATCGGGTGGAGGGAGCGATGGTGGAGACGGGCAACTGGGCGACTTCGTTTGTGGAATGCAAACTAAAAATAGGAAGCCAAGTTGTGTAACGGCTATAGGAAGGTAAAGGACGTGTAGGGGATAGACCAAGCTCTATTTATGCCTTCTGTAAATGTGTGTGTGTGTGTGTGTGTGTGTAATGCCAAAGTCAGACTAAGGAGCTGGATGTGGGGAAGCTGGAGGGGACCAGGGATAGAAGGACTGGCAGAGTCCGACAGTTCAGCTCAGTTCAGTTCAGTTCAGTTGAGTTCGGTTCGGTTGGGTTTGAGTTTGGGTTTTGGTTCTAATGTCTGCCCATCGTCGTTGCCATTATATCGTTAGACAAGGCATAACCTCCCCATTTCTCTTCGCTCTATCACCGTTTTCGTCGTCGTCCTCTTGTCCACCAGACACCAGCCAGCAGCCAACCAGTAACCAGCCTCCATTTGGGTGTCTCGTTCTTGTTGGCGTCGCCAGTTTTACCCAGTTGACTTTGATTGCAAAGTTTACATGGCACCAAAGTGCATTTTCAATAAAAGGAAATATCAAACTTCAAGCTTACCAATGCAAACATCCAAAACATACACACACACACACACAGCCACACATACATATATTGTGTATAGGTATATTTATCGTGCCTTTAGTTCTTGCACTTGTTTCTCTTCTTTTGCCCCTTATTGCGGCCCTTCGTTTTCCTTCGCTTCAAGTTGTATTTCTTGTGACAGGACATAGAAGACCTACTGGAAAATTCTATGACCTCGCGCTATGAAACATGTCGCTAGCTAAGCTCCATTTAACCCCACTTGCATCGCCACCCGCAACACTCACACCTCTCTTTTTTTTTGCACTCCTTGAAGATATGCCAAGTGAACTTTCTGTATATGAACTTAAACTTATATGTATGTATAAGTATATAGTCTATGGCAATGGAAATAACAATTCATGCAACCATTAAGGGAAAACTTAACCCTTAAGACACATCAACAGAGCCGGGCGGGTGGTAATGTTACATATACATACATACATATATGTACATGTATTAAATGTTAAGCTAATCTAGCGAAACCGTTAAGTTACCAAAGCATTTCCGCAAAGAAAATACATGAACATTTCCCTTAATTGATCGATAAAACATTTTATTCCATATAGATTATTTATATGTGTAACGTAAACAATTTTGGTCGGAAAAAACCTTTTGCTTCTTCTGCGATTATCACCAAAGGCAAGGTAACTTAATATCTGTAAATAACTTAAAATATTGATCAAATACCCACTCCAAATTGAGTTTCTACGGACATGGCTAGATCCACTAGGCTGATCAAGAATTTGTAAGGTCGGAAAAGCTTCCTTCTGACTATAATATACCATTTCATCCTGTGGGTAAATGGTATAATTGGACTCAATCATCAGATATGCTTCATTTCAAAAATTGTAAACACTTGAAGGTCAAAGAAGGATAAGAGATATGAAGAATAAGTATGCGGGAGATGGAAAATAGAGAATGCCAATGACATTTTTAAGCAGAAAGAACAATTAAAATTGATCGCACACCTTGGTTTTAGATCTAATAAAACCAACATAAGCTATATACCAAAATTTTTCAATTTGCAGCCAATTGAAAAACTCAATTTTGTATGTATTTTTTTGGTCTCTCATTCATTCATTCTATATCCACATATAGCTAATATTTCTGTCTGTCTGTTTGCAAAAATTAACTCTCTTTGGGATTCTTTTAATCAAGTTCAAATTTGGCATATTTCTTATTTTTGTAGATATTTTTTTTGTTCTTTTCAGCTTGTTCAGTTTGTGGTCTATTTGGATATGTAAGGCATTCAAAAGATTTTGAAGTTTTGCAGAAATTTCAAATGCGCAATCGCCTGTGATCGGTTGTGAAACTTATTAATCAAATGCTAAAGTAAATAATTCAAAATTCAACCCTGAGAGCTGCGAGAAATTTCTTCTGTTTTCTCTTGCCCGGATGTCCGGCGGAGCAGTTGTTCTTGAAAATTAGTGGTCGGTCGGGTCGGACTGTCGGTTAGACTGACCACGCCTTGTCGTCATCAAAAATTCACTTTAACTTCATTATCATGGTTATTGTTTTTTATTTATTCCACCTTCTGTTTCGCCTCAAGACACTTGATCGCTCAATTGATTGTTGTTGGCGTTGCTCCTTTTTTTGCTTCTCTTGCTGCTTGCCGGTGGCCGTTGCCCGTTGCCCGTTCTGCGCTCTTTGGTCTTCTTTATGGGTCTCAGGCCCCTCCTGCTGCTTTTTGACGGTTGCGTCGTTGCGTCTCGACATCCACAGCCACATCCACATCCAAGTCGTCGTGGCCGTGGTCGTCATCGTCGTCGTCGAGTGTTGCGTTGGTTTTGCCTTCGCTTGGGCTTATTGTCGACACTTTATTGACTACTTTTCTGGATGAATATTTGTTGGTTTCTTAATTTTGTGCTCTTCTTATTGTTCGCTTGCTGGCTTTACTGGCTGGCCGTCTCCCTGATATCACTCATACGCCCCGCTGATCCCCCGCTCCCTTTTTATAATTTTATTATATATACATATATACATATCTGTATGTAAGTATATATTTCTTTTTTCTTTCTCTTTTTTTTTTTTTTTTTCTTTATTTTGTTTTTGTTACTTATGTGTTTAATTTTTTTTTTCTTTTTTCCCTTTATTTTGCGGCCCAGACACAAAGACACAAACCCAAAGCAGACAACGTTGGCGACGGCAATAGCAACGTTGCATTGGGGGCTTCCATATAAAAGAAAGAAGGAGCAAAAACAAAAAAAAAACACAGAAACCGAAAGACAAAACAAAAAAAAAAAAAGAGAAATAAACCCAGACATACCCAAGCTGACTCTGATTTAGCTGACTTTAAATATGAGTTGAGGTGTTGTCCTCGCTTAAATTAGCTCCAAAGAACAGCAACTGAAGAGCAAGTGAGCCAGGAGGTGGAGGAGATGCAGGAGGAGCAAACAGTCGAGAAATAAGAGGAAGGGCAATGGGACGAGTCTGGCACCAACTTCGACTTATATACTGTACCATATAAATATGAATCGGTTCAGTTCTTTCCTGATTTTTATTTTGTTGTCTTTGTCGACCGATCGATGTCTATAAATCAGTTATATATACATATATGTAAAGATATACATTGTATATTTTTAGCTTTATAACGGTTCATTTCCATATACACACAGTCTCTGATATTTCTCTTTGAATCGCATACAAATGTTCATCAAAGTGTGAAAAGTAACATAAACATTTAATTGCCATATAAAACCTGACCACAAATTGTCATTTAAATGATCATAATACGAAAATTGTTAAACAACACACACACACCCCGAGAGAGAGACACACACATGGAAAGGGGGGAAAACAGGGTAATTTGATCACTTAACAAGATTGATGCAAAAGCATTATGGCATGTCATATAAGTTTTATAGACTTGAAATGATAAAATCAAAACTCAACTTGCGGCAAGGATGTAGAATATTAAGTGTTGACTTATCTTATACGATGCAATAAATCATCATCAGTCTTTTTGGGTGATCCTCGTGGAGTACTCATTTAGTAGTACAATATTATTATTTTATTATAAAAATTAGCAGCAAATAATGCAAATTAGCAACAATAAAGGCAAAGTCAAGACTCATGATCGTTTAATAAAGGATTTCAAAGAACCAACACTTTCATGCGTTGAAATCGAAAGGCTTCCGGTCGGCTGTCTCCCGTGGGTAGATCCCTCGTATGTTGATCTTCTGGGCCCTTAACACCCTTCAGAGACGCCAGCAAACAAGCAACATGATAATGACAATCATGTTAAAATATCCATATTTTCGATGACTTGGATTTGACAATTTGGAATTCAATACGGGTACAAGAAGCGAAACCCTAAACAAGGCAAGGAATAAAGAGAAGAAACTCAAAGAAGGGGAAACAAGCACAGGTCCTTAACCATGATCTTCACCTAAGGCTTCATCACAGAATTCTTCTTTCACTCTTGCTCTCTCCCTTTCTTTCTCTCTCTCTCTCTCTTGCATGATAAATTCTGCAATTTCAAGTCATAAATTGCCACACAGAGCTTACAAATTTGTATATATGTACATATGTATGTATGTATATGAAAAGAATGTTATGCCAATGTCAGGGTTATCCCGTAAGAAAACAGCCGAGAAGCTAAAGGAGGCGGAGTCATGGCAATGACAACGCATCCAGCAACAACAACAATGACAGAGCACTGGTTTACCTTCAGTACGGTCAGCAGCAAACAGCACTAGCTACATGCAGTATACATATACATATGTACATATATATGTATATATGTACATTTATATGTATATATAGGTTTATGCACATGGATGCCTAGTCCAGCTAGGTCTGGGCCATAACACGTACTGAACGCTCCACTCATCGTCCTCATACTCCCCACCCTTTCTACAAAAAGACAAAGACGCATTGCAGGAACCCTAGGACCAGACCCAGACCCACG
Organism: Drosophila equinoxialis; assembly: GCA_018150345.1. NCBI lineage: Eukaryota > Metazoa > Arthropoda > Insecta > Diptera > Drosophilidae > Drosophila > Drosophila equinoxialis. The sequence continues at coordinate 3,791,345 of JAECWI010000089.1, read as the reverse complement.
GATCTCAAAACCATGAACCCAAATCCACTGTCAGTGCCAGAGACCTCACTTTATTTTAGTAGAGACAAAAATGCCTTCTTGGCTTGAGTCAAGCAAAAATAAGGAGGGGAATTGGGAGGCAACAGCAACTGTTGTCTGTAAATTAACGCGGGCGTTAAAATTGCAATTTTTCACTTAATGCACACAGGAGACAACAACTGCAACGGCTACAACAACAATGTGAGAAGTAAGTAACCACCAAACAGACAGAGAAAGAGAGAACACTGTGTGGATTGAGGACTGCTCTGACATTCATATCTTTAACGCATTTGAGACATTGCTGGTCATCCAACTAGAGATGTGAATGTGACTAACAAAAAAAGTCCAAATCCTATCTAACCAAGAATTCAAAGCCTGCCAAACATAAATTATACTATCATTAGCCATCTCGATGAAAAAACGTTCAAACGTTTACAAATAACGAATATTAATTAAAATTAAAACCACAAAGAAACCAAACCTAAAGCTTTAAACTCCACATTAGTTTCAATAACTACAAAAGTTCGAATTTCAATTTCTAATTGAGAAAACTAAAATTTTTGAAAATATTGTACAAATAATATATAAATCGCATACAAGATTCAAATGAAAAATTAATATTAAGAAGAGTTTCTAAGAAAAGTTTCTATAACAAATCATAATAAAGCAACCAATAATCCAGTCAATCTACACAAAATGGCAGTTTAACCTGTAAAGAATATAAATATAAAAACAAAAATCAATAAGTTTTAATAATTGTGTTCTTCTTTTTAAACATTTTTATAGTCCATCTGGTATGGCTTCCTTATGCAATATCCATTGTAGGTTTTTTTTTTCCGTAATCAGCAACAGTTTAAACCGTTTTCTAGGAGGTCCAAGTTTTAGCAGTTTATATACTAGCTCGTTCAGATGTCCTTGGGCCTTAACTGTTTTTATTTCGAAATTCTAGAGGAGAATTGAGCGCCTCACAAATCACCTTGAGGAGCATCACAAATTAATATGCTCGGGCCCTGTCTACACATTCGTCTGTGCAACTCACTATTAATTTAAGAGAATTAAACGGAATGCAACTTTCATTTGGTCGTATTAAAAACCATGCTATGTATAATTGTATCAAAGAATATATATCTAAATAATCGCCATAAGCAAGCTTTAAAATAAATTCTTTTGTAATATCACAGTTTCAGATTTGAACAAAAAGTATATGAATCTTTTCACCCCTTGGCAAAGTGAAAGTGGATTTGTGGGCCCAGTATATCACTCACATATAAAGGACGTACAAATGATCCTTCTAAAATTCAGGACGAGTTAAATTTGGAACGTTTAGCTTCTTAATTAATGCTACTAGATGTCTTTTCCTATTGCTGATGCTTTCTTATGAAACTAAAATTTTCAAAACATTTAAAAACAAGGCCAAAGCTTTAAAATAATTTGTTCAATTAATCGATTACTATCAGATTTCTTTGACTAATCGCGCATCTTCGATGATTGATTGGTCAAAGGTTGCCATGATATAAAAGTTTTTGGCACAGCCAAAGTTAACTTCAGTTATTTTATCACATTTTTGATCTGTTTACTAATTTATATTTTGAGATAGTATAAACCTACAAGTCCTTTTTCTGTTACACTCATGTATATATATATGTATATATGTATGTATGTTTGTTTTATTAATGTTATAAGGAAACGAATAAACAAATATGTATGTACCAATCGGTCAGTTTAGGATTCAAGTGATGTACATAAATCAATATGCAGAAATGAAGAAATTATTTTTGTCACGCTGCCATCTCTATTGTAATTTGCATTTCAAAACTTGTTTTTTTTTAGTAAAGTGTCCTTGAAATATTTGCAAATTATGTCCCATTCCTTCTTTGAGAATATAAACCAAGTAAACAGCAATCTCAGTCATCGATTCCGACTCCTTTAAATAAATTTCAATAAAATCGTATTGCCATATGGCATATTTGTGAAGCATATGTCAACCTATTTAATCACCCAGCAAATGCCCTCTATTCAATCGAAAATAGCAAATAGAACACTATGATTGGCCTTTTCTCTTTGGCCACCTTTCGCCCTCTATGTGCAACAAATAAACAGATATATTTGAAAGATATATATATGTACATACATATGTAAACTTTTGACCAACCTGTTTAATTTCAACGCTTTCTTGTTGTTTCAATCATTTATTTATTTAACCAACAAGCAGAAAACTACACACACACACACACACACAAACATTGAAATAAAACGATGTAGAGAGGAAAGAGGGAGGGAGGAGAACGAGAGACATAGAGAAAAAGATTCTCGACTGGCCAAATTATTTGGCGAATAATCTTTCTCTGCATTTCGACGGCTTGCAATTAAAAACCTATTTTTAAGAAAGCGAAACATACAAATGAAAAATTCTTTGCCTCAGCGAACAGACATCGAGCAATGGGAAGGAACAAAGGGAGGGACGGCAGGACGAGTGTAAATTAAATGCACATAAAATGAAGGCGAAAGCCAGAAAGTAGCCCACATGCAGCAGCAACTTGTGCACAATTGAGTCGCAAATTTATTTGCAGAGTGCCCACAAAGGGTGGTGGCTCAGGCGAACCGGGGGAAGGGAATGCAGGCTGATTGCTGCTTTTGCAGTGCGTTGACGCTTGAAATTGTTGAAATTTGCATTTCGTAAATAGCCAAATGCAAACATTATAAATGCCAAATTAATATATTGCGATCACTAGAAAATTGCACATTTTTATTTCAGTTTCATATGGGGATTCAATTGGAAAGAGATCGACATCATATTACACATTAAAAATAAACAAACAACAGGAAGACGAATTTAATAGGCGAAAATTATTCTCAGTTGGGTATAATCTCTCTCTCTCTCTCTCTCTCTCTCTCTCTCTCTCTCTCTCTCTCTCTCTCTCTCTCTCTCTCCATATGTACCTATATATTTCAAATATTTTACATTGATTAAGTTAAAATACATGTTTGGAAATACTTTTTAAATTTCGGTAGTTAATATAATGATTAATTTTTATAACATTGCCAAAACGAAAGGTAAAACGGGTCAAAAACTCAAGTTGCTGAACATATAGCATATATATTAATGATATCCGATATATGATACTTTCTACCCATCGTGGACTGCTAAGTTTTGTATGAAATCGTATACATATTGGAATGAAAAGGAAGTACACAATTAGTTAGTTTGATTTGTTGACTTTCAAGATAAAATCCTCTTCTCCCTTACATTTGTTACTATTTTTGGTGGGAGGGATAAGATTTGATATCTTATTTCGTATTAAACATATTCAAATTATCAACATACTTAAGTTTAATTCAAAAGTAAGTGTTATTAAGTAAGTGTAATCTAAAATCTTAAAAACCAAAAAACTACACTGCTAACAAAAAATATGTATACAGGGTGGGCCATTGGAAGTGGAAGAATTTGTTTTTGCAATAGCAAAGTAAAAAGTCATTTATTTAGGTCCAAGGAGATTTGTTCTAACTACTTTTTGAATATGATATATCGTAAATGACCGCCTCTGGCCTTGACCGCAAAATGTGCCCTTTTTTCGGCATTTCGCTTCACTTTGCCCAATGTTTCGGCCGATATGACAGCAATTTCTTGCCGGCTATTGTCTTTCAGCGCAGCCAGGGTCCTTGGTTTACCAGTGTATACCTTGGATTTTAAGGCAGGGGCTTCAAATCAGGTGATCTCAGTATATATATATATCGAGGGAGCCTCCAAATCGACCTTTAAAAGTGTCTTAAAGTCGACAAAATTTATGTAACAGGCAAAAGAAAACTTTTAAGCCATCTTCGTTAATATATAGGAGCTACATATATAATATAGTGGTCCGATTCGGCCGTATGCAATGGTATTGAAACTCACCCATATATGTTTCAACTTAATATTAGAAAAACATGTTTATAATGACGATCCCAGGCTAATCTAAGGCTCTATTTATTAGGATTATATATTATCTATCTATTATGCGGTTTCCATATAAAGAAGGACCAATAGGAACAAGTTAGTCGGTATTTAGGCTTACAAATGTTAATAGACCCTTTAAACCTAAGAAAACTCAAATTTGACCACACAAAAACTGAGCCAAAATTGAAACAAATTTGAGACTTGTCCAAATCATTTAGTTCGTTAATGGAACATATTTTTTTTTTTATGGTAAAGTGTGTTTAAATTGTTGTTTTTAAGTCCTGTAAAGAGTTTTAAATTATATGTTTTTTTTTTTTAGAATTTTTTACCGAATACTATTTGAAATTCGGTCAACCCTTTTGGCTGTGTTTTCTCTGCAAATGTTTAAACATATGCGCTATGGGGTTTTTGTATGATATGACGGTGTGGTTCCAACTTTTGTATTTTTCCATCAATTATTTATAATTTCTCTGGCAAATATTAATACAAACATGCGAATATATGCGAAACAAGCGGCAATAAAAAGAAAACAAAAATCAAGCACACAGTTTATGTTTCCATATGATATTTGTATTGTATTTTCGGTTGATTTTTCGCCCAGGAATATACACTTCTCTCCCGCTTTCCCTGTCACATTCTCACAATCAGTCCCGACCCCCCCATGATATACACATTATGTTCTTTTACCAATATATAGAATATACATATATGTATATGTATATAAATGTGTGCATATATAAATTTTTTTGCCACTTTGCCACAGCAACAAAAAGGTGGATGGGTGGAGGGAGGGGGGAGAAAAACAGGCAAATGAAAAGTAGTTCATTGAATATTTTTCAACTTGATTTTATTTTGTGGCTGCTTAAATGATTTATGCACAGAGCGATACAAAGGCAAATACAAATATACAAACACATGTCATTCAATTGAGGCAGATATATTGGTATACCATATATATACACATATATGCACATACCTACATACATATGTATGTGTGTATTATATGTACATATACAATATATACTGTTATATATGCATGTATTTCGGTATTGGCGCACATTTGCGGCTAATAATAACTTTAAAAATCAAAAACTATTTTGTTGCCTTTTATTCGATGTGTGGTGGCTTTTAATATGATTATTGCATTTCAAGTGTCTGTGTGTGTGTGTGTGTTGCTGTTTTCAACCCCCTCCCGTCCACCGTCCTCCGTCTACCGTCCCCCACCCTTCTTGGTATTTCAATTTTTTGATTTTGCATTGCTTTACAATTTGCCATAGCAAATATTTGTATGAACCTATAGTACATATGTACATGTGTATATATAATATAATAAAAACATTTATATGTATGTACATATATATATATATATATACATGTAGTTCTCAATTGTTTGGCAAATTTTCGTGGGCAATTGAAATTTCGGGAATTATATTTGCTATACCATGTTAAGTAGTGAGTGTAAAGCAAAAAGAGTATATTGTATTTGCCAAGAAGTATGTAACAAACAGGAAAAAACGTATAAAAATTGTATATGTATGTGTGTACAAAAATATATTAAAGATAACGTGGTTCAAATAGCCACAAATTTGCAATAAAGTAAATAAATGCATAAATAATACAATTAATTTAATCAATTTGGCAGTTAGTTTTTATTCCTTGACTCGCTTAGTAAATCAAGAGTAGATGAAGAATTTAAAGAATTTAAGTCTTAAAAAAGGAGGCTTAAAACTCTGCTAAATGAAAAGTACAAGAAGAACAAAACTTAAGAATACTTTCTCAAAAGAAATTTCAAAATTCAGAACGAAACCAGCTAAAAAGTATCACATATAAAATAAGATAGATTGAATTTAAACAAAATGAAGTAAGTCGTCTCGCCGACTTGGGTATACCACACACCAGTAAAGCAAATATTTGAAATTTATTAAACAAATGCATTTTCACATGCTTTTCACAAGCATATCTTAGTATATTGCTCACTCAAGCATACGAGCACCCTAGCGCCCCCACCAGCCAACGGCCAACTCCGGCCTCATGGAAAAAAAGTTTATATGCATAACTTGGCTATTTTTGTTTCGATTTTGATCAAATTTGGCATTTTGCTGGGTATTAGTATCAAATTTAAGTGTACCAAATTTGATTGCACAAGGTAAAAAATTACGGGAGATAATCGAGTTTTTCAAATTTCGGGGGCGGAAAGGGCGTGGCAAAATCTTTATACATACAAAATGTGCGCAGTTACAAAGCAAATATACATACCAAATACGGTGCCTCTAGCTAGAATAGTTTTTGAGATAAACGATTTTTTTTTAAACTGGGGGCGGAAAGGGGCGTGGCAAAAATTTGAAATAAACTTGATCACTCTACATACTACACGAGCCTACATTCCAAATTTGGTGGCTCTATCTCTTATAGTCTCCGAGATCTACGCGTTCATACGGACGGACGGACAGACATGGCTAGATCGACTTGGCTGTTGATGCTGATCAAGAATATATATACTTTATGGGGTCGGAAAAGCTTCCTTCTGCCTGTTACATACATTTTGGCGACTTTAATATACCATTTCACCCTATGGGTGTATGGTATAAAAACAAATAGCAATCAGGTGAAAGCAGAGTCAAGACCAACTTTTTGTGGTTGGGGAATTGAATTACTTTCTAGATGGTCGGCCTACTCTGCAGTAAAGAGGTAAAGGAAAGGCTCCTGTCCACAACGTTTAGAGTGACTGTTAAACGACTGTCCTATTTGAAAAACATTTGTATCGATAGCCTCTTTCCGTACAGGAACCAGTGTAATTTTCTAATGTCCTTACAATGCTTATGGATAGAAAATCATTGATGACCCCTTCAATATTCACCTTAATATCTTCCACAGAAAAAAGTGTTTTATTCATTTGAATAAATTGTAAAAATTGGTATTATTACTCTCCTCCGTTGCCTCCTCCTGGATGCGCCTCTGATTGTAGGGGTTGGATAGTAAAATAATCAATTTAAGTTCAATTTTAATTGAATCGTCAATTTTATAATTGCCTAAAATTTCATTTCTAGGGTCCTTTTATCCTAGTTTCAGTTCGATTCAACCAATTCTGAACCTAAGAAAAGAAATAGTTAGATATCAATTGAAAGTCTAAGGACGTTTCAGCCACTAAGGAATCTGAACTTAAATTTTATGTAAGTTCCAATTTAACTTCATACGTCAATGTTAATGTTGATGTTGTCTTTAATCGGGGATTTTCGTGGATATAATCTCAATAAAAGGTTATAGATTTAGTAGTAGTCTTTTCTAACTGCTTTTGCTTTCAAATCTCGATTGGATTATAGATAAACTCAAAGATATTGAAAATGGGAAGAGATTTCAAAAAAATTCTTTGGTTAATCGATTATTTTCATTTTTCTTTGAATAATCATAGTTAATAACCGTTCACTTTCGATTAATCAGATTATTCAATACTCGATTTATGTTTTTTGTTTGCCAAAAAGGTCAGCCTTGAAATATTTCAATTCAAATTTTTTGTCATATATTCGTTTTTCAAGTGATTGTTTACCTAAATGGAACGACAGCTTCATTGTCCTTTCTGCTGGATGTTCCTGCGGCCTTTGTTAGATTTCTCTTACTTTTGGTCCATAGAGATTCAGATCCTTTTTGTATTTATAAGCAGATCAACCGTAAAATGTCCATTCTTCTTAAGGAATTTTAATTTATTCATTCCTTTAGCTGTTTGCCACAAAAGATGTGGCAAATTGACTTGTGGCAGCTTGAGTGTGTGTGTTGTTGCTGTTGTTGCTTTGGCTAATTTAAGTCCATCGGGCGCGACAAATTGATTTGATGTGTCGACAACTTGTTGACGTCATTTTCTGTATGTTGGACACGCTGTTGCTGCTGTTGCCGCCAACATGCCACGCCTACTTTTTTGACGGATGAGGTGGGGCAATTAAAAACGCCTACCTCAAACAGACAAAAACAAAACACACACACACACACAGTGAAGTACAACGGCAGCAACAACAAATTAATATGCATGCAGCATGCAAAAAGTGGGCGTGGCAACTTTGGCAAGTGCCGAAAATTTATGCGCCACATTAGTTATAGATACAAACAGTATCTGTATCTCAGTTTTTATATCTTACAGATAGTGGTGAGCGGCGACAGCCCCAAAACGCCTTAACCATTTAAATAATCAAAATAACAACAACAACAAAAAAAAGAGAAAAAATTATTTATTAATTTGTTAATTCGTTGTTTGTCATTTTGCGGCTTAAACGTTTCGTTCTGCTACAAAACACATAAAATTTATGGGCCCCCACTGTGACACAGAGATAGAGAGAGAGAGAGAGACAGAGAGCGATCGCCACACTTCGGCTTTGCTTCGGGCCTCGCTTCGGCTCGTCGCTCGCAATTAACACGCCAAATTAGCGACGTCGACTGCCGATTTCGTGCTCTCTGCTCGCTTGATAAATGTAAATATACCATACCCTGTAGACTCCGCGCCGCACATCCATGGAAAGAAGAAGAAGAAGTCAAAGGGTATGCCAAATCATGTGTGATCCCCCTCAGAATAGATCCCTATTCAAACTTTTGACATTTCCTCTGCCATCTACAGTTGATCTCAGCTATCTACTAAGTATTCTACGAGTGTCTATCAAAGTAATTCTTCTGCTAATTAGAAAACTATTTATCCATCTATGCATTTAACACTTATTTATCTAACTGTCAAAATACATACATATATACTTACATATACGTTATACATATAAACTGTCATATTCTTGTTAATGCATATCTTATTATGTGTACATCATATATACATCATATGTACATCACATGTAAAACTGTAAGCATCTAAATTTTGGATTCATCTGTCTTTAGCGTTTTATTCCATTTCAATTCTAACTTTCTTGCCTACTTAATAGAGGGTATTTAAAAGTCGTCATGAGGTTTAACGAACAGCTTTTATTTTTTTTTTTTTGTGTTTTGGGGTTCTTTTTCGTTTGTTTTGTTTCAGCTTTTTGACTCTACGAATAAAAAACTTGTTGAGCATTTTTATTATTATTGATACGTTTTTGGAAAAGATTTTTTCAAGAATTTATTTTATTTACTTACAGATTTATGAGCTCGTTTTCACTGCTGCTGCTGCTACTCCCGCTCGGCCATAGCCAACAGCCAAATATTTGTAGAGTTTATTTATGGCAAGAGCAAAAAAATCAACAACCAAATACAAAAATTTATTAGCCAACTTGAACTGATGATGAAGAGATGAAGATGAATCTGTTGCGATGGCATCAGTGAATGGCGCGTGGGGGACCATTTGGTTTGGGCAAGGTGACTGATCTTGTTGGTCTTTGTAGATGTGTCAAGTGGTGGTGATTGTTGTTGTTGTTGTTTTTTGCTGCTGCTGCTAAGTTTGCATATAAATAATTTTCAATAAATCATTTCGTTTTGGTTTAGAAATTAGGGCAAAGATGGCAAAATAAATAAACTGCATAGGTTTGTATAGTTTGGAAAGAGTATATTAGAAAATGTCGAGCAAGAATGGATAAAAGTCTTTGAAAAGTATTGACTTATGTAGTATAAAGTATCAATAAGAATTCTTCTTAGACCTAGCTATGTGTATATGGGCTTAAGATCTTGCAGGGATAATCAAGATTAGATATCCCCTATGTAATAATATTTCCTTCTATACATCGACTAAATTTAATATGCATATACATACATATCTTTCCCTGAAACCAACTAACTTATGAGGGGCAAACTTGATTGAATTTACATTTATTTATATCGGTTTGTTATAAACCTGCAATATCTCTTTTGCTAATAGCTAATAAGAAAAAGATGTTGTTATTAAAATTTACTCGTATACTTAGTTTTGTGTGTTTCTTCAATCTGAAGTGAAAATTTTCAATTCTGTTGGCAATATCAAAAACACTAATGTGAAATGTGACATTTCCATTTTCTCCCCACAAACACTTCCTATGCAAGGCATTTACATGCTATACGGTGTGGTGGTGGTGTAAGGGTGTGTGTGTGTGTGTGTGTTTGTGAGCATTTTCTTGTCTTGTTTTCGTGTGTCACTGCGTATACGTAATGTGACAATTGCTCGCTTCGCTTCTGTTTCAGATGGCAACTTTGTTTGCTGTCTATCTTTTTGCCAGTCTTCCATCTGCCCTTTCTCTTGCTGTCTCTCTCGCTCGCTCTCTCATTCTCACTCTCTGTCTCTCTGTCTGCCTATCTAGCTATCTTTATCTCTGTCGGTTCTTCACAACATCTTGTACAATTTTATTACGCTTTGCATTGCATTTTGTTGACAGTTTTGTCAACAAGCGTTGAAAATTGGCTAAATATAAATATATGTGCATGTGTCTCACCCTCTTTGGGTTTTCTTTTTCATTTTTTCTTGTTTCCTTCGTTTTTGTTTTGTGTTCTCTTTTTGTTTGTTGTTTGTCGCAATGTGCACAATATTTATTACAACGGCAACTCGTTGGCATCGTTTATTTATAAATGCGAATATAAATAGGTGGAAAATGCACAGATTTTTCTTCGTCTTTATCTCATTGAACGAAAGAGAGGGCCAAACAACATCAACAACAACAAAAACAACTTAGGGGTGCTCAACACTCAAGCAAATTTGCAGCAAGCATGACTTGTAAATAACTGCAAGTTAAGTATCTGGCAAAGTGTAAAGTAGTTGCCAAGGCGCATCACCAGACAACCTCATCCTCATCCCCATCAGTCCCATCAGTCCCATCATCCCCACCATCCCCAGTATCCCCACCGTTTCCATCATCGCCATCAGCATACCCATGCCTGATGCTCTTACTCTTACATTTCTATATGCTCCTCCTCATAATGAACTGGGCATACGCATTTTGCTTCGCTCGGCCGTGGCATGATATATGTGCAGCTGTACGAATAGATTCGCCTCATGCAACAAATGAGGCTGGAATTCAGAATCATGATGCAGATGGGGATGGGCATGAGTATGGGAAGGGGGGATGCTCCTCAAAGGGTAGAGATGTCTACGTCTATATGGCTAACCAAAATTGCAGCAGACACATTTCCTAGAGGTGCTGCTGATGCTGATGCTTGGACTGGGACTACGACTGCCCTTTATCGCTTTTCCAAGAACTCAGGAACGTTGAGTGCTTCCGCATCCAATTGAATGTCTGACGAGTGTTTTGCGATACTAATGCATTTGCATAACGAAAATTTTAAGGAAAAACCGCCGCGGAAAATTTGTTGCAAATGGCTACCATTGAAAAGTTTTCCATTGATTTTGATGTCAAATCGATACAAAGAGTGAGTCTTGAAAATAATATATCGTTTATTATTATTTATTATTATTATCCTTTGTTGATCACTTTCAGATATTTATTTTGGGCCCAAGTTATTGGCAATACGATTTAAATATGATAACCTAAAACCAAAACCCGATTGCGGAATTGTCTTGACCCAAACCCATTTGGAGACTCATATGGGTAGTGACATCGGTCAGACAGGTGGTTTTAAGTTACTGTGACATTACCCCAACTTCCTGGATTGGATCTGAATAACCTTTACGGTTTCAATAATAATAATGAGCAGAGCATAATGCTCTAATACTTTAAAAAGGATAGTCTATCAATAAAATACTCAATATCAACTAGATTTGAAACAATGTTAAACTTTTCGATGTTCTTTTTTTTTAATCCTTAGTTTCGAAATCTCGGGGAATATTATCTAAAAGTATATATTGGAGTATATAGGTGTATGTATATGTATATGTATGTACCCAGCCAGATACGTAGAAAAACAGATCATGAACTTATTATTTCAATTCAATGCACTCTATTACTCTATAAAGGTACAATAGCTTTAACACCTGATATAGACACTTCTAAACGCAACGGTAGATTAGTTGTCTAAGTGGTCCAGTCATTTAGGCAACTGAACAACGAAGATTCCGGGCTCCAATACCAGGCTAGTTTATGGCCTTAGTTGCCAGTGCTTATTAAATATAGTTAAATTGACAGTTAACAACACTATATCCTATACTTATAATAATAATGTTGACAAGGACATTTGATGGCTGCAACATTAGATGGTAAAGAAACTGAAAGATAACTAAGATAACTAAATCAAATTTTACTTTTGGAATCGTCAATTTTATATATATATATGTACATATATGTAATCTCTAGAAATGGAAAAAAATGTACGTAGTTTTGGAAAACAGTCGTCGTTAATGGTCAATCTAAAGTATTTAAATTCTGGTTCAATACTTTTACTAACTGCTAATTGTTTGAAAGTCTATTTGAACTAGGTTTGCAAGTAATTATTTTTTGCATTATTTGGAGAAAGATCAAGGCTCTCAGAATAATATCGAGTGCGCATATATACACCACCAACACGCAGATCCACGAGGAACTCAACATGCCCTGGGTTCTGGACGAGATAGCTAGGCTCAGCAAGGCTCATCTGGAGCGTCTCGACAGGCACCCCAACCAGCTGGCCATAAATCTTCTAAACAACAGCACTACCACCCGCCGCCTAAGAAGACTCCATCCATTGGACCTAGCAGCCCGCGAGGAGTGATCAGCTCACTGGCTCCCACCACCAACGCCCCCCCCTTCCCCCGTTGACTTAACCCTAACCACCCTAAATACCGTAGCCTAAAAGATGATTTTGCCTAAACATCATAGTCTGTTATATTGTTGTAAAATTCAATTCCCTAACTCACTGGCACGGCCCATAATTTACTTATTGTCCATCGGACAGATTGTAAATAGGAGATCCCCGTTAAACAAAGAAAAAAATAAAAAATAATTTAATATATGTACATGTTTCAATCTTTAAAATGTATACCAAGAGTTATAAAAGGACATTAAACTAAAACGATGTTTGTATTGCATAAATTGTCATTAGGATTTATGTGTATTTAAGTTGATTTAAGCAAGTTAGGACCAATTCATGCTAAATAATTTAGCTTAAATCTTTTCTTTAATCGACTTTTAGATAAACCCAGTAAATCTTTTGCACTTTTGGCCATAGTTTATAAATAGAAGTCCACGCCTTCGTCGTCTATACAAGTGTTATGTGTGTTGGACTGTTTAAATCAGTTAAAAGCACCGATTCGCCATCTCATCGAGCGGATCAACGACCAGAGAGACTTGTACTTTTTTTCCTTCTGTCCGCATACATGTTTGTAAGTATGTGTGTGTTGTGTGTGTGTATTTTTGTGTGTGCTGTCTGTCTTCTATGTGAAAAAAATAAAATAAAACCCCAAAGACAACTTTCAGGTGAAACACAAACAGCAAAAAACAAAAACAAAAAAGAACAAAAAGAAAAAAATAAAAAAAAACAACAAACGTCGCAAAAAATATTAAAATATTTTCAGAGCGATGACCCAGAAGCAGAACCCAAAAAACAAAACCAAAAACCACCAACAACAGCAAAAAAAAAAAACACAGAAGAACGACAACAACAACAACAACAAAGAACCAAAGTAAATGAAGAACCAAAACCAAAAAGCGAGTAAAAAGAGTTTAATTTTGTGAGAAGACAACCAGAAACGATGATAACAATCTATATACATATACGAAAATATTTAAGCAAAGTTCAAGCTTGATTCAAGAACTTTCCGCTGACATTGACGAATTAAACATTGAATGTTGCTCGCAACATGTTTCCAATTAGTGGCAACATGTTGCTGGGCGTTTGGTTTGGCTATTGCTTGCCATAAATCTTCTCCTGTCGTCTTTCTCTTTCATTCTCTCGCGAGTCTCTATGTTTTTTGTTGTTAGTTTTATCGTCAAACACTAATTGGTATTAGGCTTCGAGTTCTAATGCTGCCGCCAACGTCGCTGCCGACGTCTCCGATGCGTCGATTAAGCAAAAAACAACAGCAACAAAAAAAAAAAAAAAACGAAAACCGATTAAAAAGCCAACGGTTCAATGGATTAAGTGGAGTTGCCTTTACCTTTTATGGCCTTTGACTTTTGGCGGTACAACTTGGCTAGGAACCGGCAGCAAAAGGCGTTCACAGGTGGGCGTGTCTTGGCTGTCTTAAACCAGTTGTTGTTGCTGTTCCCTTCCAAGGAAACCGACAGCCGCTGAGAGAGATATGGCAGATGGGGGAGAATGTGGGTGGTCGAAATGGACTTTTGACAGGAATCATATAGTTTTTAAGTTTCCTTAATTTGGTTAGATACCCTACAGAATGAAACATTTTAGCGCCTAGGTTCCGCTGTGTCAAGAGCTCAACAAGAATTATTTGAACATATTGAAAAAGTAACAAGTTACTTTTATATTTCATTCCACTAAGAACCAATTTTTTATTAAAATCAGTTATAGGATTTCATAGGATCAGTACGAAACCTACAGCCATATTTACCATGCATTGTATATAAGTTTAAAATTTAAACTAAGCGAATGACCAAAACCTCATTGAACTTTAATTAAAAACAATGAGCCTTACTTAGGCTTGACTATAGAACATGTATGAATGTATTTATTCCCAAATGTACAGTGTACAAATAATAATATTAAGATTTGAATTGGTATCCCAAAATGGTGTCCACAATGTAGGTAATTGGATTATAACTAATGTCGATCCGGATAGAGGGCAAGATTTGATAAAATACAATCGAATGTTTATTCAGAGTGGAAAGTATGTGAGTTAAAAACCAGATTTCAGGGTTGTGAAACGTGGTTGGTTCCCCTTCTAGTGTTGTATAAGAATAAAAGATCAACTGCCAATTGGAAACCCTTATCGACTGTGTCTCACTTGGGTATCATTTTGGTAAATATGTATTTATAAAATTACAATAGGCCTAGGTCAAGTCACAGCCTAACAAATATTCATTACAATTTGCAATAACAAATAGAGGAAAAAACCACCAAGTATAACACTTTGCGAAGGGGAAATGGGTTCAACTTAATTTACGAGACAGCGTAAATTCTCTGATTATCAGCAAAGCGACGCGTCGCTTGTTTGTTGGACACGGTGAAGAGCTCTATTGAGGTAAGGTGAGGGAAGGTGGGCTAGCACGGGGCTAACAATGTGTAAATGTAAATGTGATGGCGACAAGATGTCGATTAGTGAAATGTAAACACCTATATATGTATGTATATGTAGCTGTATTCATATACAAATATTGTTCTGTATATACATATATTTCTAAATTTTTATTTATGCAAATTGCTGATGTATAGCCACATATATTATCCCCCCAACACCAACACCAACACAACAGTCACAAATTTCGAATGCATACTCACATTTGCCTCTTCACCTATGCAAATTAGCCTGTCAAAAGGTCAAAAAGTGTTTTAGCTACTGTTTGTCTGTCTGTTCCACTGTTGCATAAAATGTTCCAAAAATTTTAATTAACCAGCGTGAAATTTATGGGATTTCCCACATATACATATATATATACATCTAAATGTACATATTATCGTATACATATTTTCAAAATGATTTACAAAAAGAGAGAAAAAAATGTGTATAAATAAAAACATTTATGTATGTTAATGCATTCATTCATATAAATCATCATTTGTCAACAAAAAATTTCATTATGCAAAATTAAATTGATATCTTTTTTGTTTTTGTTTTTTTTTTTTTTTTTCTTCTGTGTTTCTGTCGGCTGTCTGTGTGTATTTTGTGGCTTTTGTTTTGGCCATTGCTTAATGTGGCCAAGTGTCAAGAAAGGGCGGCGATGAGGGTGACAAGAATTTGATTAACATTATTATACCCTTGCAAAACGGGTACATTCATTGTGATTGACGCCTCTCTTTCAGTAGTGTATACAAATCTATGACGTCTTCGGCTTTTGGAGTTAAGATTTGTCAATTGTCAGCAATATGTTGGTTACTGTATTCAGATAGGGGAAACATTTGCTTTGTTTAATTAATGGTTGGAGGAAAAACTTGTATTGTCATAACCGACTACATTAGAGTTTGGCTCAGAAGGGTACTTTTTCTGATAAGTTTTCTCAACTATTTTTAGTCCCAGTTGTTAGATAAGACTTTGTTGTACTCCGGTATAAGCTTTAGTCCTCTTTCAGTCAAAACGTTTAAGGCAAAAAAACCCCCTTAAAGAGAGAAAGTCAATTCCTTGTTTTTATATTTTAAGTTCAACAAATTTGGAATAACATTTCGTTTCTTCGGCTGCAGATTTTAAAAACCTCTGCCAAAACTATTGCGACTTCATTAATGGATATATCCCAAATTATGTTTTTTTTTTCTATTAAAGAACTGACCAGGCTTTGCAACAATGCTTCGTTTATATATTTATTTTATAATGCAATAGGTTTTTTTTTTGTTTTCTGTCAAGATTCATCTGCTTAAACACGTCTGATGGAAAGTGCAAAAGGAGACAATAATAGTTCAAAAACTAATATCAACTTTTGGTAATAAGTAGTAAATGTTTTTTGTATGTTTTCACATATGTGAATTGTATGTGATTCATTTTTTGTTTACCTTTTGATCTGTCTTTGAATTGGTTTGGGGCTCACTTCCTTTATTTCATTTCCATTGTATTTTGGATTAAATTTTAAGTTGGTTCCTTTTTTTCTTACTGTTCCATTTGGCTGACTATGGGGGAGGGCAAGTGTGTGAATGGTATATTTGCACTTGTCAAATTTATTAATTGTATCTGCCGGATAATGCCAGCTCATTAGCATGGGAAAGCAATTTATGTTGTCTAAGAGAAAAGAAAAACCCAAATACATAATAGAAGAAGAAGCTAAGGTGATGAAAGAGATAAACTTTCCTTTCCTAATATTTCGTGTTATTTTAACACATTAATATCCCTCATAATGTCGCAGACCGAAATTGAGTTAATAATAAAAATAGGCAACAAGCTGACAAAAAAAGCACTAGAAAATTAGAACACGTCAAAATATTTCAAATCAAAAGAACTTAAGACAATAAAGAACTAAAAAAGAAAGAGTGTGGTTAATTTTTGTTTTTGTTTTTGCTGAGTTTCCTATATTGTTCTTAAATTTGGAACAAAAAAAATAACGACAAAAAAAATGATGGCATTATTAATAAAGTGGCAGTTTAACAATTTTCACAGGTTTCTCAAACAAAAATAAAATAAATCTAAAGAAAGAGGGGAATATTTTAAACATGTCTTTACACCCTGCACTTATTTATGTGTCTCGCGGTATACTAAATTCAGAGAAATTCTTAATAGAATAAAAGGTAAACTGGAATAGAATAATGGCTCTAATCCAATATGAACCAAATGAACATTGCTCTGTTAGAAAAGCTAAGATTCCTACTAAAAAGAAGAATTGGGAAGAACTTTGAAATTTCAGAGAGACAGAGCAAAAACAAACCAACTAAGCTTAATTTTTTAGAGACAAATCAAAAAAATAGAAAGTGTATCAAGTTAAACATTAGCCTTTTTATACCTAATGGTACTTATTATGAGGTATTTTCGCAGTCGACTATCTGAGCTCTTGTACGCACTGCCCTCTTTCGTTTTGGTGGATGGCTGGGTAAGGGAGGGGGGTTTGGTTTATGACAAATGTGTTCTATTTAGAGTTATGGCAAAGAATAATTTGGAAATGCTCTTCACCTTCACAAGAGAATCTCTCTGGCAGATTTCCCCTGGTCCCCGGAACAGCCACAACAAATAAAATACATAGCAAAAACCAAAATTCAAATCGAACCGAAATCTTTACCTACAAAACATACACCGAAAATTGCCCTCCAGGGTTGAATATTTAAACGAGCTACAATATTTATTTATTTATGCCCAGTCGGTTCGGTCGGTTCTGCTCTGCTCTGTTCTGTACTGTTCTCTTCTGTTCAGGCATTCAAAGTCTAATTCATAATAGATTCATGTGTCTATATATGTTTACGGATACATTTTATATATATACGTATACACAGGTATATATGTATACACATATGTGTATATATCTATGTATGTATATATATACTTATAGATGCGTGTGTTTTCACGATTCCCTTTACTTGCGTTCTCTTCACTCTCCTGACGCCTCATCATACGGGGCGTATAAGTAATAAGTTTTTATTTGGCACTTGCCTGCCAAAGCGATTTGTTTTTGCTGCTGCCGTTGATGTTGCTTTTGTTGTTGTTGTTATAGCTGGCGTCATTTAATGGCTAACCAATACGATGTATCTATATCTTTGTCGGGCTATCTTTAAGATACAATCCGCTGTATGTATCCGTCAATCTAAAATTAAATATATATATTTTCATTCCGTACGGCAAATGAGCTGCAGAAACAAAAAGATAGAACAAATGCGTGATTCTGTAGCCAGCAAATTACGAGAAAATTAAATGTTGATTTAATTTTGAAAAGCAATTTTTCGTTTTTAGCAGTGTTCATAGTCTTCTTCATTTTGGCTGTCGCTGCCGGCGTCCCCGTCAACGTCCGCGACGTTCGCAATTTGACGTATGCATATACATACATACATACATTCATGCATATGTACAAATGTAGGTATGTACATACATATTATTCGTTTCTTTGGGCATTTGTATGTGTCCCTGCCTTCTTGTCCGGTATCCCCTCTACCACAACACACCTAAAGCTTCGTTCTGTACAATTCACTCTTTGCATTTGAGTTACACATTTTGCTATACCCTAGCAAAGGGTATCATAAGATTCAACAGATATTTGTAACAAATTTGACACGTTTAAGACATTGGACTGAGTCGGGATAAAACTATTTTTGACCTAAAGCAGGTAAAGTTTGAAAGGATTTTCGATTGAACCACCATAACCATAGATACAATCGGTTTAAAAGTCATAGTGGGAAAGAGGTTTTTGGTTCTTATCGGACTACCAAATCGTATCGCTTCCATTTCGATTTCGAAATAACTCCATAAAATTTAGAAAAATGGATGACTCTTTTATATCATCTTCCTATTACATGTTCAAGTTTCATTGAGATCAAATAAATAGAAATTCAGTAAAAGTCAATTTAAATCGGCAGTTAATTAATGCATTAATTGCTCGTATGGCTGCAGCAGAGCAAAGCAAACAAACACACAGAGACACGGATACAAAATATGTAAATTATGTGGGTATGCGTGCCAATTACTGATATATGCAAAGGACTTAAAGGACATGTTCATTGGGAAGGTCAATATTGTGAGAGTTTGTATTGTGTTTATTGGGATTGATTGCAAGGGTATATGAATTTCGGTGCAGCCGATGATAACTTTTTTGATGTTTTTTATTTCATTTCATTTGTTTTATTCCGTTCCTTTTTCCTCTTTCGCTATGGCAATAAATCGCACTTTACACGTCGCCCAAGTTTGGTTAAGTTCGTTGCCAGCTGCAAAGTGAACATGTGCATATAGATGATCTATACTTGAACACATTTTCCAAATCAATTCAAGTCCAGTTTCAAAATGTCACACTTTCGGCTATTAAAAATGCTCAACTTCCTAAAGAAAGATTGCTTACAATGTCTGAAATGGTATGGTAAAGTCGCCAAAGTGGAAGTAACAGACAGAAGAAAACTTTTCTGATCCCGATAAAGTACATGCATATATATACATATATATATTATATTCTTTATCAGCATCAACATCGAACCCTGTCCGTCAGTCTGTCCGTTCTTTCTTCCGTGCTGCAACGCTTTATCAATTATTTTAAATAGATTTATTTGAATCCATATTGTCTCCATTAAAACTCGTTCGAAGACGAGTATATTCAGTTTTTTAGAAAGAGAGAGTGCAGCAAATTTTAGAGTCAGTGACTTGTATTAGTCGAGAGTTAGTATAATACTTTTTCTCGATCTTCTGTCACAAATTCAATTACAAAACTGTTAAATGAAATTTTGTTTTTGTTTTGTTTTGTTCTCAGACAGTCTCTCAAATAATTTTGCAAACACCGAAATTTATATTTCCCTTTTTTATCCATTCGCTTTTCATAGAATTTTGCACAAGGCTTCACTGTACAGTAACTGCACTGAACCGTCTGTTTAGTAATTGTTCTCATTAACATGGAAGGCAGTATTAAGAATTATCAAATATAAAAATAAATACTTTATGAGCAGAGCAATTTCCTTTAAAGCTAGACTAGGCATGTTTTTTTTGTTTTGTTTTTGGAAGAATAAAGTCCTCTCAAACTGTCATATTACACCACGTTTCACGGCTTTTGTTGTTTCGCATGTAATATTCTTCTATTTCCTCCCAGACTGAACATTATATGCATCGAGTGTGCTTTTTGATCTGCCACTACATATGGATAACAACAAAATTAATCACCAAAAATATTTGAATATGATATAAGTAGTATTCTATCGAAATGAACTTGCAGTCAATTGTATAGAGAATTATACGAAATATTGTGAAATATGTAAACTATGTATGCACTCATCTTTGGAATAAATGATTATTTCATTGTCCCTTTTGAATTAGTAGAGTAATTACTTAAAGAGCAGAGCACATTTCGAAAACTCACCGAAACACCGAGGGACTTTCGATTTCTGAAAAGAAAGTTAACAACAAAATATTACGTATACGCAATGTGTGCCAGTTAAACGAATATAAGAAATATCATTTAGATGATGTGAATAACGATAAAGCTCATTTCCTTATACATACTTAGATTTGTTCAATCCGATATATATTCGTAACAAGTGTTAGTGTGACAAATTTAATTGCAATACTTTAAAATTGTGGAAGAAAATTAGTTTATTCCAATAAGGGAGCAAACAAAATTTGAAACAAACTTGATTTGCGTCCATGAGTATTGAGTTGATATATACCTAATTGGGCGGCTCTAGATCTTTTAGTTTTCGAAGTCTACTTCTGCTTATGGGCAGATCGGCATAGTTATAAATAGGTTTATTATAACAAAAAGAGGCTTACAAATAATTTGTGTTTTCATTTATCGACCTCGACTCGACAAACAAAAGGCCTAAGAGCAAAAACCCACAAATTTTTAAATGTTTTCTTCTAATTTTGGCGACTTTAATATACCATTTTACATTATGTATGCGCGATATTAAAATCTGAGTGAGATCAAAATACACAAATCGATTCTTGATTCATGTTTGTTCAATACATTTTCTTATAGCATTCGGTACAATCAGAAGAAAACTATTGAATCTTTGGTATTTGGCATTAATTAATATTGTATTTTAGTTTTTTTTCTATCGTTGCTGGTGGACATTTGAGGAGATCCATATCGGCGCCTAGTTACAGCTGTTAGGTAACAGTTCTTTGGTATCGATTTTGTGGTGAAACCAAGTTGTTTGAACAAGTGACAAATTGCCGCTGCATATGACAATGATCATGATGATCTGTCTTCGCCTTCGTCGTCGTCTTCATTGCCGTCCTCCTGCTTGGTGAGTCTTGTGGCTATGCCCATAATTGGCAGCCACGCGCCATCATCATCACAGCGCCGTTCCAAATAGTAGCCGAACGGAATTTGTTAAGGGGAGCGGAAAGTAAATGTCATTCACATCTACATCCACATCGTCCATTATCATCTTTGTCGTCATTTCGTATGGGGGTGGTATGATGATTCTCTTGCCTGGCTTTAATCGATTTTGACATTAATTTGCGTTGGCAATTTTGTTAGATTTGCCCTTTTTATGCCTCGAGACACTTTATGCTTTTACTCCTCCTCCTCTCTCTTCCTGTCACTTCACACACACTCTCTCTCTCTCTCTCACTCGCTCTTTGTCTTTGTGTCTTTTTGCAAGATTATCCACTTAAAATTTGTGACAATTGTCACATTGTTTTCAATTCCTTTAGCTGCCTTGTTGTAAATCATTTAAAATGCGTTGTATTTGTTTTGACAGGGCGACGAATGCTTCATAATATTTAACAATAATTGTCTGAAATTGAATCATAAATTATAGTGAAGTGCCATGGGCGCCCCAAAAGGGGGCGACCAACCTTTACTCCACATGATCCTTCAGTGTTACGATAATTTTATAAACTGTCTATGGACTAACTTGAGGATTGACGATTGACGGTGTTTTTATCCTTTTCCCTGGAATTGGCTACGCCTTAGACAAATAGCAAGAATCAGATTTCATTCCCTATCTCTGATTGGCTCATTTTCTTAGCGTTTTGTGCGTGGGTTGGCTAAAACGTAATTAGCCTAGCCAGAAACAAACCACATACATCGGCAGTTATTGAAAGTAATGAATGCTGCACAGATTAGTGATGAGTTATTGCTGTCAGTGTTAATGAGTGTTGACAGAGTTGTTGATCAGCCCCAAGATCAACCTGCTTACTAACTGATAAACATTGACAATCGTGTTATCATGGAAAATGTACCTAAAATAGAAGGGATCCTGGAAAACGACAACTTTTGTCTTCAAAAACGTTTCTTTTGTGGTTTAGACTTTAGACTGGACATTAATGAATTCTGTAATTTTCAATCTGCCCTCGAACGTAAGGGGTATTTGTATTCTGATCATGTTTAAATATATCATCATATGGACACTCCATAATCGTGATTGATGATCTGATTGATGAATGTTTCGTACCGTTCCATTCTGTCTTTCAGTCTAGACTTGATGTGCAAATGAAATAATTTGATTATCATTTAATTCACTCTACGCAGAATTCACAAATTAAGACAATGAAACGCTTATTTCGTGCCATGATAAAAATCAACTTAAACACCAGAAACAAACAAACGAACAAACAAACAAACAAGCTGGCAGGCAGCGCAGTCAGCAGCGTTGGTAGCAGAGGCAGCATGCTGTGCCAACGCCAAGCTCGACAAAATGTGTGAACAATATCGGCGCTGATCTCTCATTCTCTCCCTATCTTTCTCTCTCTCTCTCTCTCTCTCTCTCGCTCTTTCTGTCTGATATCAAACAATACCAGAGGAAGTCGGAGTGGAAGTAGAAAAGAGAAGACCCAAGAGACCTGTTCATAAAAACCTGTTGGCCCAGACTGACTCAATTGAGAGAGACAGACTCAGAAAATATTGAGATTGAGAGACATTTTATACAGGTAAAATAAGAGCGAGCGAGAATGTGAGAGAGGGAGAGATAGAAAGAGAGAGAGAGAGAGAACTGCATTTGCTGCGCTTTTTGGAGTTCTTCAACTGAAGCTGTACTTTCCCACATCCGTAAGATGAAGTTCTTGCCTTTTGGTTTGGTTTCTTCGTCAATTTGTTTTTATTTCATAAAAAATCCATTCACAAAGTTTTCCCTCAGAGCAAAAAAAGGAAACAACAACAACAAAAAACATACCAAATGACCCACAACAAAAATTAAAAAAAAAGAAGAGAAATAAACCTCAAATGGAACGTACACAAGCAGTTTCAATTCGGAAAACCTAAAACCAACCCCAACCTCGCAAGACTTCATCTTCCTACCCCCACCCACCAGCCCCCATTTCAATGCCAAACATCTGACCTCCCATCCGCCCACTTTGGAATCCAATCAGCCACGCGTTGGTGATAAAATGCGTTAACAATACGTGAAAGCTTTGCTAACAGTTTTTCTTTTCACCCCACCTCCCCATCTCCATCGGCAAGTTCTTTTGCGGTATCTAACAGATTTTTGTGGGTTAACTGCGAAGTCGGGGTTGCAGGTTTTTCTTTTTTGTATTTTTCCGAGGGTAGTAAAGTTTTCCAGAAGGGAAAAGATGGTTAGGGGGCGGGAGTATGTGTAAAATTGGCGCTGCCAATGTCTGTTTTTCTTTGAAACGAGAGAGAGAGAGAGAGAGTGAGAGATGCGGTAAGGCGTTAAGGAAGGCCTGTATGGAATTACATACCACACATCTCACACCTGATTTGAGTATTGCTCGGATAATACAAGGTGTTTATTTTGAAGGATTTCAAAGAATTCACGAACTGTGTGAGCTTAGAAAGAGTTTTGATCAAAACATTAAGCACACCCAATAAAGCATGTTGTTGTTGTTGTTGTCACATTATGATTTATCCATCATTAAACAATATTAAGAAAATCGATTTAACTTATACAAATTATTATGAAATTGGCATAAATTTGTAATATTTGAAGCCTTTTGTTTTAAATTGTTCCTCTTCGAAACTTCCTTGTGATAAGTGATACATTAGAGTGTTCTGGCCAATAGTTTTATAGTATGTAGGTATATAATCTTTATCAGTTATATCGATAATTAGTTGCTATTCATGCCGATTCATGCTGTATATGTATATTCATACAGGATGCTCAACACAAAACTGAGAATCAGCATTCTTAAACAATTACCGAAGTTAACATAATTCCTGTTATTCAAAACCTGAGCTTGTCATCATAAATCACTTTAGCCAAACCAAACATTCGTCCCACCAACACTACCACCACGCACACAGTCAGACACACACACAGAAACGCACAAGCACACTTACACATACATACATACATACGCCCTGTATACGGCCAAAACAAAACAACACAAAAAATTGTCCACAGGCCAAAAGCAATGCTCAAATAAAAAAATAAAACAAAACGAACAAAATGAGCGGAGCGAACTTTTTAAGCAAAATCAAATTCAACAAGCAGCAGCCCCAGCAACAACACACAGCAACAGCAGCAACAACAACAACAACAACCAGCAGCGACAGCAGCAACCTCGACGGACAGCAGCAGCGTCGAGCATGACGAAAGTCCTTTCGCACATTACCACATTTTTGTTGTAGCCACCCAGTCAGCCACCAACAACAACAACAACAGCAACAGCAGAAACAACAGCAACACGAAAGACAAAAGCTAAAAGCGACAAATGAAATAATAAGAGAGCTTAAATAACTCCACACGGAGAGCGCACATACAACACATACACACAAACAAGCGTATATATGTATGTATGTATGTATGTATATATTCATGCACACAAACTTACATGTTTGTTGTTACATTGACTTCCGATGACTGCCAACGTTGATGGGCAGAGACTCCCGTTTCTCCCGACCCCGGCCCTTCCACCCACTCATCCGAGCAGAGAGTAACAGCGTCGTCAGAAGCTGCGAACTTGTTTGCTCAATATGTTTCACAAACACTCACACACACACACACACAGACACATGCACACACACACAAAGCTTTTACATTGCACGCTAAATAATGACTGACAGTATGTTGGTGCCCCCTCCCCCGACCAGACCCACCAACAGACCGTCTCACCTCATCTCTTTCTCAACGAAACGGTGACCCCCAATCGCTCGCTCCCACAATGAAATAACCGAACCCGAACCAAACCGAGAGAGTGGCCAGCAAGTGAGAAACAGAGAGTACGAGAGAGAGAGAGAGTGATACCGAGTCAGAGAGTAAGCAAATGAACAAATTGAGAGCAGAGCAGAGCACCTTGCGCTCTGTTGTTGATATTGTTGTTGTGTGCAATCGTCATCGTTGTGTTGACGTATTTTTTTTGTTGTTTTATTTTTTTTTGCTGTTGTCATGCTTAATCCCTGTAGCAACAGCGGCGCCGACGACGACGACGACGACGACGACGACGGCCACGATATGTGTGCCTGTATCTCTGTATCTGTGTGTGTGTGTGTCTGCGAGTGAGTTTGAGTGCTTTTGTGTGATATGCTCGGGCCAGAGTGTGTCGACACCCACTTCCCCTTCTGGCCACCCCACCCCACCGACCACCTCTCTAGTCCACACTCGCAAAGCCAGGCAGTCACCGCATTCGACCGCAAAGCGCTGGGGCCATGTTTTCACACAGAGCTTACACACAGATATGTACAAACAAACAAACAAGCGCACACACACGTGTGCCGCCATACACACACACACACACACACACACGTACATACATATACATACAAGCATGCATGTATATATGCGACATATCCATATACATACGCATTAACATATCAAAATCCAGAAACGAACAAAACCAAACGAAGCGAAGCGAATATTTCGTTCTCATTTTTGCAAATTGACTTTAATAATTTTCTTTGGTCTTCTTGTTTGTACCCTGTAGGGCGAGAAAGGATCCACTTAATTCATTCAATTAAGTGTGAATTGCGAGGAATTTGATCCTTGCATACATCAAAGTTTCTTGTTGCCAGAGATGTGAGGAGCAAGAAAGGGTATGCCGCAGTCGACTTTATTCACTTTATGATCGAAATATATTGGTTTTTGCGTTTTAATTTTATGCGATAATTGTTCGTTGGTATTAATTGATATGATAAATAAACCAAAAAATAAGCGAACAAACACATTGGACAAAAAAAAAAAAACAATTTTAATTTATGGCTAATAAAAATTATAACTTATGGTAATTCAATAAATTCCTCAATTTCAAATACTAAAAATGTCATCTAAATCAAAGAAGAAATTTACATAAAATTCACAAACAAATGTACGTTAATTTTTCTTTCTATTTTTCACTTGTTTCGGTATTTTGATTTGCGACATTTGGAATTAGTCAAAGAGTTGCCATACTGATTGACCAATTGTATTTGGTTAGGGGGAGGGCGGGGGAAGCTGTCAAAACTATTTAATCTAAATAACAAAATGCCACCGCAGTAACCTCCCCCGCGGGTAGTGGAATGTGAGGTCTGCACCAACAACAACAACAATATCAACACAAAAGCGCACACCAACGCGCACAAGCAACAACAACAACAACAAAAGCCAACAAACAACAGGACAGAGCAGCGACGACGTCGGCGGCGGCAGCAGCAACAACAAGAGCGTAAACACCGCAAAATAATAAACCAGCTCGAGAAGTCTAAATCACACTCATTAGCAAAAGCCCTCACCGCCCCCCACCCACCGCCATACCGTCACCCTTCCCCACCGCTCCACATCACACATTCAAATAAAAACGAAAATCTACATCAAGTGTCGACCTAAAGAATACCCAGTAAAAAGTTTCAATGCGTTTATTATCACTGGGACTCACTTGTTTAACTAGGAGAATCGGATCGTAGAACTTGCCAGATCATCTTTATATAGACAGTTTTTAGATCCTCTCTTCTTTGAACCACAGTGTACATATGTACATATACATAATATACATAGGTGAAAGTATCGGGTAAATATTCCTTCGTGACGTTTTTCGAATTTTGTATTACAATTAATGAGGCATGAATTACATACATCTATAAAATCTGTGAAAACACCAGATTTTTCATTCATTTCATTTGAATAAAAACTTTGGGGAACTTTGCTCCTTAAAGTATGCAATGTTTGATATAAAAATCACTTTTTATGCTCTATACACTCAAAAAAAAAAATTGTTCGAATTCTCAGACTGTCTTTTGTATATTTTTGGGAGCAATTAGATCCGTTACTGACTTATGTATGTGTGAAACAAAAAAATGGGACACTAGAATTGAACAAATATAGCATACTTTTCAGCATTTGAAACAAACTCTTTGGCCAACTCCTTGATAACTACATGTAATTAACTTTTTGTTGAGAAACAATCGAGCAATGAAAATGAAAATTGATTGGCTGAGTATACCCATTAACTCTTCAATTAGAGGGTGTAACAACAAAAACAGCAACAACAGAGCACACAAAGTGTGTCCCCTCTTGGGCAGCAGCAACAGCGATGGCCTCAGTTAGCGGCAGCAGCAGCAACAGCGGGCAGAACAAAAATCAAAATCACTCACACTCGCACACAAATGTACCCATCCACATCGGCACAAGCATACACACAGATACAATCACACACACACACATATACATATATACTGGGAGAGCTGACTGCTCCCTCATCATATCTCAAATTGTTAAACGATGAGAATGAGATGAGAACCTAATAAGAAACCGAATACAAAAGATAAACACAAGCGTAAACATTTAAGTAACAAAATTGGCTTTTTGTTATGCTGCTGTCCGAAGGAGGGCGAGAGAGACAGAGAGAAAGACGCAAAGAGAGAGAGAGAGAGAGAGAGAAAGAGTGAGTGAGAGCGGAATAGAGAGCAAGGCAGGCCAGAGAGAGCGATTGCAGCTCGGCCACACCGTTGAGTTTGTGAGAGTGCAGCTCGGCCACACCGAAATTGAGAGTGAACAGCTTCTCTGCTTTACTCTCGCTCTCTCTGTTTTGTTTTCTCTCGCTCGCTCTCTCGCTCGCTCGCTTACACACTCAAGTAACGGCTTGTGTTGGGGCTATGCAATTGTTTTTTCAGTGGGACAGATTGGCAATTGATTGTTGTTGTTGGTGGTGGTGGTGGTGGTGGTGGTGGTGGTGGTGGTGGCGCTGTTGCTGCTGCTGTTGCCGGCAGCGCTGCTTGGGGCATGCTGCCTCGCTGCTCTCAGCTCGTCTATTTGGCTGTGTGTGTGTGTGTGCATTTGTATGTTTGTTTGTCTATCAGTGTGAGGCTGTGCGTTGCCTTCTTTTCGTATTTTCCATTTCCATATGTTGGCTGTGCTTTTTGTTTTTTCTTATTTTCTTAGCTTTTCTCTCTTTTTTTTTGGTTTTGTTCTTGTTTTTGTTGCGCAAAGTCGTTAATATATTTGTAAAATGAAATTCATTTCAGAATTGCTGTTGTTCTTTTTGGGCGAGAGTGCTGACCCCTTGGTGAGGGGTTGGTGGGGAGTCAGTTGACTTTAATTTGCTTAAACTGTAGACTTCATTTAAGACTTTGTCACAAAATATCGGTCAGTGTAATTTTTACAATTTTGATTAAACTGTTTTGGAGATTTACGAAGAATACAATTTTACAACTAGTAATATTTTAACATTAAGTTTTTAATTAATTTACTAACTTAGTTACATATTTTAATTCTTAAGTTTGCCAAGAATTGTATTTCAAAAACTGTTTTCGAAGAAGTTTTGAAAACGATATTTATATTTAGTTTGAATTTGATTTCGATGTTTGTCCAAATGTTTGATGCAAAAATAAATAAAGTTTCCATTTTGTTTTTTTATATTATTTTTTACGATATTTTAATCCTATGGCAAATTAACAATTATATAATAGCTGTCAAAGCAATGGTCAACAAAGCAATCGTAAAAAATGATATATTGCTAATTTTTTGAACAACAAATTTCTGTGCGAGGGAAGGCTAAACAAAACAAAAGAAAATAATAATAATAATAATAAAAATCAAACAGTATCAAAAAACCTTTTGACAAGTCAAAACGCGAATCGAAACGAGATGGCCAAGTGAGTGCGTGGGTCGACACACACACACACACACACACACACACACTCATATACAGAAACTTAAAATTGGGAAAAAGAGAAATAAAAATTCATCAAAAATTCAAATATTTCAAGAAAGAAACAAAAATAACAAACAAACAGAAGATGGAAGAAAAACAAATCACACGCAAGAAAAAAAAAAAAAAACATAACGAAAAAAGATCAAGCTATAAAAACCGGCTTGAAACTTTTTGACTTTGGGCTATATATTTTTCTAATTTTTGTTTTGGTTTGGTTTTTTATCTTCGCTTGAATGCCTTAAAACCATTTACACCCGCCAAGTGGTGGCCAAGTGGTGACCCCGACGTCGATAACAACAACAGCTACAATTTTTGATGTTGATGATGATGATGATGGGTGGCGGAGTGGGGGGGGGCGGCAGGGGAAGAGGTTGGAAAATATGGAGCAAACTCAAAGCACTCGAGGCTCTCTCTATTACGCATCGAGTTAATCGAGCCAAATGCTTTTAATAAATATGTTTTTTCTTAGCCATAATAGGCCATAAGCCATCCACTCTCCGCACTCATATACACTCTAGCTCCACCAATCGCACTCACACACAGTTCATTGAAAAAGGCAATGACACAAATGTTTTATGGTACTCCACACACACACACGCACACACTCTCAAATGTCAACCTATTCATTCATTCGTTTGCCTTTTTGTGCCTCTTTCCCATTGTTGCTTTCTACCATTTCATTCCACAGAAAATGCATTTCTAATTAAGTTAATTGCGGCAAATGCTAAAACTTAAGTCACTAACCTAAATTAATAAATGCCAGGAACAAGGCAAAACTAGACACTGTGTGAGTGTGTGCGTAGTCCTGGCGAGTGTTTGCGTGATAAGCCATAACTACTACCAGTTAGAGTTACGATTGCCCCACAATCAATTCTTTAGTTTTGTGCTCTCCTCGTGCTCGAGTTAGTTAGCCGAGGTGTTAACTGGCAAGTATATATCGATAAGCTAAAATATTAAAAACTAAATGCATATAAACGTATCTTAATTTGGGCTAGATCTTCTTCGCTTAACTAATCTAGACTTTGTCAATCATTAAGATTTATCTAAAACCTCTTAATATCTTAGCCAAATTTAAAGAATGTGTTAAATAAAACCTTTTTGGTTTGGTAGATCGAGTAAAACAAAGAATTATAAAGATAAGCCATTGCTAACTAAGCTCCAAGGATTAAGATTTCCCCAGAATATTTGTTTTTAAAGATGTTAATTTAACAAATTTTCTTGGCTGTTTTCCTCAACGACGGGATAACATGTCCTGTCTTTAAAACAAAATTGTCACCAAGCAATCCTTTTTATTTTAAGATTATTAACTTAAAAAGAACTTTAAAAAAAATATCAACCTTATTTTGAGATCGCATCTATTTTTATGTCCAGACCAAGTACAATTTCTTAACTAAACTCTGATTTTCTATCCGACTCGGAGTTTTGGGGGGAAATTTACCCTACTTCACCCCCCTTAGATCTGCTACAGTATGCATTTATTATTACGAATGTTTGAGAGTTTTCAGATCGTAACCAGATGCATTTTATAAGGACAGTTTTTAAGTCCTTACTCTCACATGAACCTATTATTTTGCCCACATGTGTTGTTTTTCAAGTTGCTTGTATAAAGTGTTAAGTTATTTAAATATTTAGAAATTTTAATTGTCGACAAGAAAGGAGATATTTTTACATATTTCTCTATTAAATTATTAAAAATTGTTACAAATAAACAATATTTTTTGTGGATTTTTAAAAACTTTTATCTGTGTATAAAATAATTGTTAACTAAATTGAGGCTTCTTTTTAATGACAAATTGTCACTTAAAGCTATTAAGAAGATATTTTAGGTAAAAAATGACATTAAAGAATAATTGAAATATATTTAAATAAATATAAAACGATCGGTTCCAAATGTTCCATAAGTGTTAGAGATAAGATCGGATCGGATGGCAATCCATATACTCTTGATATATGCGTATAAATTTTGTCGTATGAATTGAAAACTTGGTGCATGGTATAACCAAGTCGGTGCGAGGACTTAATTAACAACGACTTACTTCATTTTTCTGTTGTAATTTTATTTAATAACTGTTTTGTTGTTGTGTATGGGAAACATTTGCCGACGGCTGTCGCTTCACTTCACACACTCAGGCACACACACACGCACACACACACACAGTGACCCACAGGCACGAAGGCATACATCCTGCTAAGCGGAAGAGGACAAATGGACGTAGCTTGGGTATCGCCTGGTCCGCCCTCCTGTGGTGTCAACAACGAGAGTTGCTTTTGTTGTTCCCCTCTTTTCCCCTCTCACTCTCCATCTCTCTTGTTGTTGGTTTTCATTCTTTTTTCTTTTGCTTTATACATATATTGTTCCACTTTTCATGTCAAAGTTATTGTAATTGTGTTAAGGCATTTCCCGTGTATATCCTTCGCACACCCAATTCTCGTCTATAAATAAAAATTGGTTTGAGTTCCTATTGTGTGCGTGTGTGTGAGGGTGTGAGGGTGTGTTGGTGTGTGGGTGTGTGGGTGTGTGGCTGTGTGTATGTAGGTGCGGAAGTGCTGGAACTGTGCTTTTGAGTGTGCGGTGGTGGGTGGGGGGTGTGGGGTAGGTTGAGGTAGCGTGCGACACTTGTTTGACTTTGTCATGGTCGCCATATTTGTTAGCAAGCCTTCCATGCCCTCCATCCCGCTCTTGCTATCGTTGTCTTCCATCTCCATATCTTTGTCGTCAGCTGCCTCTCTTTCATTCTCTCCCTCTGCCTATCTCTCGTTCTCCGACTCTCTCTCTCTCTCTCCTTTTCCTTTTTGATCCCATTCGATGGTTCTTATGTATTTTTTTAACGCACATCATTATCATTCCGTTTGTGTTTTCAACGGGCGCTCAGCAGTTGAGAGTAGCATGAAGCTAAAGGACGAAAAGGCATCATCATCATCAGTATGAAGCAGCTTTTATTGCTTCCACCCTCCCTCTTTTACACGCTATCAGTCTCATTCTGTCTCTCACGAATAGCCAAAGTGAAAAAGAGAGCGAATTCTCTCTCTCTTTCTCCCTTACTTGGGCAAAAGTTTGGCGTTTTTGCTGCTGTTTGCTTTCTACACTTTTGCCAAAAACAAAACCAACACACACACTCAACACATAAAAAAAAAATGGAACATTCATTTTGGCCACAAGTTTGCAACGCAGGATTCTCGATTATACGAAATTTCTATATACATATGTATGCATGTACATGTAGAATTTATGTACGTATGTATAAATGATTGTACATACATATCCATAATCGGCAATTGGGTTTGAGTTTATGTGGATATAATGTGAATTGTTTCAATTTTTGTACCTAATTAAAACTATGGCTGGATTCAAGGACTTTTGAGTTCAACTTACTGATCTTTAGTTCAAAATCTTTGAGTAATTCGAAAAACCCATTTCTCATATATTCTTTGTGTTTGTTATCTTTAATGTTGCAAGATAAACACCCTCAACAAATCAAAAATCTTAATTTTTCAACAGTTTGAACCTATAAGGTAGAGGATATAGCTCTGCATTATGATCTATATAAATGAAATGGCATTCGAATCTGCCATATGTATGTATATTTTGGCAAGAGTCTAGTAAATTCGGTGTTAGAAAAAAGAACTTGGATTTTTGGTTTAGATTTATATTACTTTTTGTTTTTGCTCGGCTTGTGTGCTTGTTTGTTTGTCTGTCTCCATGTGTGTGTGTGTGTGTGTGTGTGTGTGTGTATGTCTTTTGGTGTATATACGAAAAATATGCATGTACATAGCAAATAACAAAAGGATACAACAAACTCGAACAGAAAGTTTTGACACTTTTATACTTTGGCTTTGCAGGCGACCCGAAACCTAACCCAAACCCAAACCTAAACCCAAAACTCAACCCAATCCAGCCCAATATAATTCAACCCAACTCACTTTCCTCCACTTTACTTTTGCCACCTTCTTTTTGGGTGTTTAATGGAGCCTGGCGCGGTGAGTTGCTTTGAAAAGTCGACTACATAAGAACAAAAAGGAGTGTGGGATCTTTTTCCGCCGTCTTCGTTCTCTCTGTCTCACTCTCTCTATTCCTTCTCTATCGAGTCTGTAAGTATGTGTGTGTGTGTGTGTGGGTGTGTGTAAATGGGTCTATTTGGGCTAATGTTATCGTTACTTATGATATCCATAATATAATATTGCCAAAGAAAAGAGGTAGGTTCGGTGAAACTTGAAGTTAATGTTAAGTCCTGGTAAACCGAATAAAAGTATTTGTGAATACAGAAGTATGTAAATATGTAAGTACGTTAAGAATAGTTCAAGATTTTTGAATCGCTCAAACTTTTGACAAGTTTTCATGCTGTAGAAGAGACTTATTTCGACGTACGTGGTTTTGAAATATATATTTTGATTCACTCAGAACGAAGATAAAAATATATGTATGCAGTATTACAATTTAGTCAACAATAAAATGATCGAGTAGTTGCGAAAGTATTTCATTCATTTATTTCGTTTCGGTATGTTTAATTCGAATTCTATGTCGAATGTGCTTTTGTTATAAAGTCATTTATACTGATATGAGTTTGTTTTTACTTAAAATCGACCTAGTCGGGTGTCCTTAAAGTGGCTTTTAAGTGGATTAATTAGTTGGATTTCTTGCTAGCAATAAGTAAGTAATAACTTAATTATCTTCATGTGGCTTTCATCGAAATTTAACAATCAAATGCTGATTGTTTTCCGATGAAAATCAATAGGCAGTATGCTTTTTAATATATTTAAAGGATTCGAAATGATTTTTGATATCTCAGCGCCCAGCAGGACTATCAGGATGCCCTTTACAACGACTTTAGGCTTTGATTACGAAAGTTGTATGAGACTTTCATCCTTATCCCTCAACACACTTTTAAATTATTGTTGATTGAATTGTGTTTTATCCCAGCTTTCTTCAGGACTTTCCAGGATCCAAAAATGTCTGTCGAAGTGAACCAATAATGCCTAGAATATGGTAAATATACAGAATAAAATCTGGTAAATGTACATATTG
Organism: Drosophila equinoxialis; assembly: GCA_018150345.1. Lineage (NCBI taxonomy): Eukaryota > Metazoa > Arthropoda > Insecta > Diptera > Drosophilidae > Drosophila > Drosophila equinoxialis. Next base: position 3,757,271 of record JAECWI010000089.1, on the reverse strand, counting down.
AGTATATGAAATGTTGTTTAATGTCTTTTTCGGTATTTTTGTTTTTTAGTTCGGTTTCTTTGATGAAGTCTTACAAAAAAATGTAATGAATATGAATTATTCGTTTTGTGTAGATTTCGAATGCATTCAATGGCGAAAAATGATCAAGGCTTGTTTTAAGTAAAATAAATAAAGCCCGATCTATATTTCAAACTGCGGCGTCTTCAAGTTTTATAACAACAAACTGGAATTTAAAGACTGGGTCGCACCAAAAACAAAAAACAGAAACAAATAGCAGAAGAAAAAAAAACCTGAAAATCAAAGTGAATTGAAGTGAAGCGAAAACAATAGATGGAGATGATGATGATGATGATGCTGAAGAAGTAGTAGAGATGGCGACACCCCCGCAGATGCTGTCTGCTTGTGCAAAATTAGCATAACTTGTCATAAGTTGAAAAATCTCATTAGGCAAAAGTTTGGTTTGGTTTTTTGGGCATTTACTGTGTCGGTTTCGGTTTCGGTTTTGGTTTGGTTTGGTTTAGCTTGGCGTCTCGTGGATCATTAAAAAATTAACATTTATGGAGACGCATTGAAAGGTTTTTTGTTCCGCTTGTTTTATTGGTCGATTCCCTTCACTTCTTTTAGACAGCAGCAGCAGCAAATGAAATTCAAAGCCAAACCAATTAATTTGCATATCTAAACAAATGCAAAGAAGAAGATTTTTGATAGGCCATCTCCACCCCTCCTGTGAAACGCATTCCATTCCATTCCATCAAATGAAACTGCGAATCGATAGTGGCGGGGGGCGTCGTTTTGGTTAATAAACTTAAACGATATCGATTAATTTGCATTTCCTTCTTCTTTTTTGCCCTTGCAGACAGCGAATAAAACTTTCTTACGTACGTTTCGTAATTAAAACGCCAAAAGGTGCCACGCCTAGTAGTCATAGGCAAAGCCAAGGCATAGGAATGAGAATGTTTTTAAAATGTCTGGCAAAAGTTGGCAAAAAAAAAAAACCAGAAAAAAGAAAGAAAGAAGCGAAACCAAAGTAAAGAAAAAGAAGTCAATGCTTGAATAGGACAAAGTTTTATGGAGCCAAAAGTAATAGGCAATGGCCAAGTATAAGACGTAAAAGTAAGCAGCAGAACAGCAGCAGATTGCTGGGCTGAAAGTCAAAGACAAAGTGGGAGAAATGCAGGAGGGCATGCCAGGAATATTGAAGCAGTCGGTAAGTCGTAAGTAGCATTTAACAGCCAACTTATGGCCAATGGCCATGGACAGTAACGGGTCCAGCCACAGCTACAGCTACATAGCAATCGGCATTATGTGTGGGGAGGGAGGGGTAAAAAACATGCAAAGCGAAAGAGACATGGAGACAGAAAGAGGGCTGGCTTGGGTATGTAGTCAGCCATGTAAAATCCTGTGAAAAGTTGTATAAGCGCGTCAGCCTCTCCTACTGCCTATCCCAGGCTCTAGATCTCTCTATCCTATCAATCTTCTTTATGAAATCATGGAAATTATGTTGCATACCTTATGAAAATTGATACAGCATGAGGACTTTTATGTGTCCACCACATAAGTCCAGAACAAGCATTTCTTCTTAACTCTGTGACACCTACCAAAAGATTAATTAAACCGGTAACAACAGTCAAAGATCCGAGGTTTCTACAATGGTATCGTATATGTATGTATATCCTCCAGCCAGATTGAAAAGAAATAAACATTGGCTAGAACTCAGAGTTTTTTGGTTTCGGTTTTGGATTTTATTCCATGTAAAGTAACTACATAAGTTGGCAAGACGACTTACCATGCTCAATAATATAGCAAACAACTGCTATCTCGCTCTTACAAGCACATGAGTACTTTAGCTTACGATCAGCCATTTAGGTGAAGTATTAAGAAAATTCAAGATTGTAAATACTGTGGGAGAGTAACAAATTTAATGGTTGTAGTTCTCATAGTCTCAGAAGTCTATGTGATCATACGGGCGTAGAGGCGGCGATTAATAGGATTATTCTTTCTATTCATTCAGAAATTAAAATCAAAGAGATTAGGTAACTTTAGTCGTCCTGACTTTTAATTGTTTCTTCTACCTGCAGATGATATCACTATATTAAGGTTATTTTTGTTTTCTGACCAAATTTGCATTCTTCTTATCGTTATGCAATATCCAGAATAAAATCCAAAAGTTAATCATTCTTTTGTGTCCGCTTAGATTTGCCAGAAAGTAGGCAACACATTTGATTGGAAGATTCTTTGTATTTGTTCTTTATGCTCGAAGGGGGTAACTAGATGCCTCAATTCTGTTAAGCAGGTTATCTCCCGAAAGTGACTTTAGATAAGCTAAAACTAGTGACATCTAAAAGAGGCACTTGCCATCTCAAATAGAGTTCTTATGGGTTCGATGCTATTTGGTGTTCTTTTTGAGGTTCACTGACGTAACCTAAGAAGCAGTGTTGAATTTTTACTGTAAGTTTCTTTATCGAGATCACTTAAAGATACATTACATATAGTTGTACGTATATGTATGTATAAGTGCCTTCCTTTCTTCGTCTCATTGTCTATCTGCATCTTTATTTGGCTGCTTTCTCTTCTACTTCCTTTTTGCTTGAACATGAAAATTTCATTTAGTTTCTTTTGCACACAAAACTTTTTACTAGTTGAAGCTGCCTTACTTCTTCTTTTATATTTATACCCTTGATATAGGGGTATATTCATTTCGGCCACAAGTGTGCAACACATAGAAAGATATATCTCTAATCCACAAAATTATATACTTAATTAAGATACATTTAGATAAGTAAGGATTGAAGGGAAAACTTGCGGAGGGTGTACAAACTTCGGCACGCTTCAAGTTAGTCCCTGGTTTTCATTTTATTCGTTTCTGTTTTTTTTATTTTCTTTATTGGTTTATTTTTATTTTATTCTTTATTTTTGTTCGTTTTTGGTTGCCTTTAAATTTGTCTGGCTTTGTCGTTGTTGCTGCTTTTGCTGCCGCTTTTACAAGAAACAGCATCCTTTTACCGTACCCTTACACTCTCGGCATCAGACCATCCTTCCTCATGCCGCATCTTGTCTCACCCAGGAGGAAAACTTTGTCTGCATTTTTCGGGGCGCCTTACAAAAAGCAAGCAAGAAAAACTTTTGCCTGCTTTTTGTCATATTAACAGCAGCTGCAAACGGGGAGCGAGCAGGGTAAGTGTGGGTAGTAGCGATACTTACGAAAAAGATCGGATAAAGGGAAGGGTTTTGGCGATATGGTGCGGTTAGTTATCAGACAGAGAAACGTTGATGTAGCATGGCGACTGCAAAAAATAATTTCTTTCTTAGTTTTTTCTTTCGAATCGAATTGTCCTCTTCTTTCTCTTCGGCCAGAAATTCTCAATTTCAGTGGTCAACTTTAGGTAAGTATAGATATATACATATATATAGATATATAAATGTATGTTAAATTATTGACTTGCCACTAAAGCAAAAGTACCACAAGGAATCTTATGGCACAGCGAGGACAAAAGCTGCAACACATTCCAAAAGGCAAAATCCTCAATGTGTGTGTCTCCAGCTACAATTTCCTTGGAGAAGAGTGCATTGGCGTCTGTTGTCCTTGCCAGCAACTCACTCACGCACACACACACACACACACACACACACATACACACACACACGAAGAGAGAAAGTGCAGTGGCAGGCAGCTTCCTTTTGGCTTCTTTCAACCATTTTCTTGTGCACCCTGAAAATACAGTGCCTGGCTCCATCTTCATCTCCATCTCCACCTCCACCACCGTCTCCGTCTTCGTCTTTTCGTTATTATTATTTTTTTTCTCGTGCTCTGCTGGCATGTGAATGTACTTCAAGCGTTTCCGGTGCACATTACAGGCGAGGACAACGACGCCATTGTTGGCAACCTCCAGCCATTCCTATGACCCCGCCACATCTTCTGCCTCTACCCTCCGTCCTACTCCTTTTCACTGTATCTTTTACTCTTTGTCTGCCTGTTTTTTTTCTCTCTATATTTTCTCCATATTTTTCTCTTGTAGTAGTAGAGATTCAGCTTTTTGTGCTTTCTTCACTTTACTTTAGAGCAAAAACAAATTGTGAAAAAAATTATCAATTTAATTTTGTAACTTAACTTCCGCTCACTGCTTGGCTCGACACGCCCACAATGCACCCACCCACTTTTCAAACTCTTACCCCCATCTAGTGCCTTCTCCTTACTGCTTGCTCCTCACTCTTTTTCACTCCGATTCTCTGTTTTCATACCAATACTCTTTTTTCGTATTTTGCTCGCTTTTTCCGCCTTGCACATTGTTGACACTGCCAAGCGAACCCTTCTTGACACCTCTAACCTCCTCCTGGTCACGTCTCCCCTGCTGCTAACACACATACAACACATTCCTTTACACCCACTCGCCCGTCACCCTGCTTGCCACTAACTCTGCTCTGCTCTGCTCTGCTGGTTGCATAACAGGGTTTAACAAAAATTGCTCGCTTGCCAACAGAATGCAACGTATACGCAATATTGTGCAAATTACGTATGCGTCGTGTGGGTAAATATGTTTCTCTATATGTACATATATTTCTCTCTCTCTCTCTCTTCAGTGTTCCTCTTTTACTTTTTACTATTTAAAATGCATGAAAAGAATAAGTTGGTATGCGGATTTCACATATAACGAAAAAAAAAGAGTTTACAGCGAGTACAGTTAACTAACTTGAAAGTCCTTAAAAATGGATGAATTCCAAGACTAAGAAACACATTTAAATATAATAGAACTAAACAAAATTAATCAAATTAAATGAAATGTAATAAGTGAATTGCTATAAACCAAACCACTAATAAATTCGTCGCGTCGACTTCGATATACCTAGGACCAATTGAAAGAACTAAGTCCCAACGCCGTTTTTATTTTATATCATATAACCCTCGATGAGTAGATGTAGGCGGACATCGATTCCTTGGGGATGCTGATTTGGAATAAGCATATATCCTTTATGGGATCGGAAAATCCCTTTCTTCTGCCTGTTACACGCATTTTGAAGCAAATATTTACATATGGTATAACAAGTAAAGTTAAAAAATTAATATAAGCAAGTTAAGAAAATCGAAATGTAAATGTAAATATTTGAATTAGAAACCGAAGTTAATGGGTGAGGTAACTGAGATTCAAATACAAATTTGATCGCCGAAAACAAATCAATTTGCCTAATAATATTTGAATGAAAAACAAGGAAAAATAATAATCATAATAATAATAACGCAGATCCAATTGCCGCACACTTTTTTTAGCGGTAACTAGGAACTTAATATGAAAATGAAATTTTTCTTTTCGTATTCAATGCTTAATCAACTAAAATTGACATCATAAAATTACATCCAAAAGTTAGAACTATTAATAACTTTATGAGTTACGGTGAAATTTAAAAAAAAAACACAATTTTTAAATATTTGCCTAATAAAGGCAACGAGTAAGAAAAAGGAAACAAGTTAGGATAATAACTTTGGTAGAAGTTCAATATGATTTTTTCCTTTATTCATAAGGAGCGAACCATTATTTGTCTAGGTGGCTCATCTGAGAGATTCTCACACACATCTAAAGATATTATTTGCCTTTTAGTTAGTAAATAAAGTCCAATTTAGATCGAAATCGAAGGTGAGAACAGGTGTCGCTTCCGATTGTAACAACATCATGCGAAATCGAAATCGGAAACGAGAACACGGCTGAAAATAAGCGTTTAAATGAAATTGACCGCTTCGTGTCATTCCTCTGTTTAAGTATAAAATACAATTTTAAGTATTCCTCAGACATTAGTTGGGTTTATAGAGATCACACTGAACCGGAAAAAATAAAACAAGAGAGAAAAAGGAATAGGAGCTCCTTGGGGGGAATCTCTTTTTCATGTCTCTCTCTCTCTCCTTTTATATGGTGCGTGTTTTTTACGAGCCAAGCCCCCCACACCGCCCTCACTACCTGCCCAACGCTTCACTGTTTTAACTAAAGGAGATAGACACAGGGGGTCGGGGTCGGGTATGAGACAAGTTTCATTTTTCATTTATGGGGCAAACGAACGCAAATTTTTACTGCTGGCAATTTTGAACGTTTTTGCTATTTTCTAGTTTGCCTTTTGCCTCTGCCAAAAGAGTTTTTCTGCTTTTTATTTTTTGAAAGCAGAATGATTGCGGGGTGAAAGGAGGCGGGTTTCAGGGCCCCTCAGATGAGTGGGAGGAGGAGAGAGAGAGAGAGGTGGTCGGGGATTTTATGCGTTTTTCAGGTGGCGAAGGATTTTGCGAAACCCACAAGCATAAAACATCAGTTTCACCTACAAATCCTGCGGCTCCTACCACTGCAACTCACTCTCCCGTTTTCTCTTTTTATGCCTTCTACCTCCTTCCCCTGCTGATGCTTCCGCTTCTGCGTTTTCTCTGTTTTCCACTTTACGAGCACTGAATACGAAATGGATTTCTACCTCCATACGACGTCTATCCTCGTTCCTTTATCGCCCCTCTCTACTATTATTCGCTGTGGCAAGCCTGGCGCGTGAAATTGCCACTTGCTATACACGCTCCTCGCCTGTTCAACTTGGCCTCTGTTGTCGGTGGCAGGACATTTTGTTCCGTTCTGCCCTGTTTCCCGCCCAACAAATCCTGACACCGCCAACCCGCCTCGTCCCGTCCATCCGTGGAAAGTTTATTTCATTTTCGCGCACATTGCGTTCTGTTGCCTCATCTCTTTCAGCCCTGCTCCCGTCTTCGCTTCTTTCGTCAACACAAAAAATCATTTTCACCATCAAAATGCAAGGCAATAGAGGTTGTGGAGTGGAGATTGGAGGGCTTTTAGGAGTGCGAATGGGCGTGGCAAGTTTACTTTTACAATATGTGCTTGAGTTGTTGCTCCATTCCTTCTTCATTTTTTCATAGCATACTTTTTTAGGGCAGCTCCCAATGAAGAGAATTGCAATTTCATTCTCTATCTCATTCACTCCCTCACCCACACATATTTTCTTTCATTCTCACAGTTAGCCAACATTTAACCAACAATGAATGAAGCAACAAAATTATACAACAACACACACAAACACATAAGAAAATGAAGGCGAAAAAGTTCAAGAAAAAAAAAAAATCCGGAAAAAGCTGAAAAAAAGAACTCTGGCAAACAAAGAAAAGCACAAAACAAAGAGGGGAAAAGACACAAAAAAACAAAATAACAAACACGCCCACACACAAACAGGCTGACAGAGACGTCAGACAGAGGCAGCAGCAGCAAAGCAAAAGAAGCAAAAAAAAAAAAAAACTACACCCTCACAGCGACAGGGACCCACTGAAAATATGCAAAAGGAAAGCATGAAAAATCATAAAATAAGTAGTCGGAAAAAAGTTTCATCAATTCGGCAACAATAACGTCCCAACTGAACCGACTTGACAATGCTCTTGCCATTAGAGCAAGATATATGTATGTATATAGGTCTTTATATATGAAGATATCCAATTCCGAAGAGTCCCGCAATTGCTAAACAACTTTTTATTTTTAAAATGAAACCCCAAGTTCTTATCTGCTCCTCTATACTATTCCTACTTTTGCCTACTGAAAACGAAAACGAAAAAAAAAAAAAAAAAAAGTAACCTTTGATAATAATGTTCACTTTCATTTCATATATATATCTGTGTTTATTTGAAATAAATCAGTCATCAATAGTCTTCGCAGCTGTAACAATCTCTAAAACAAAATTTAGAAAAAATTTAATTCTGACGAAAAAAAAAGTATCTTTTTACTGTAATTTTTTCAGTTTGTATCTTTGTATTGTATTTTTTTATTGCGTAACCATGGAACACCACAACTTGTATTGGCAAGATCTCAACCGACGCGACCGTATGGACTATTTACTGAAGACTGGACACATGTCGGATTGCAGTTTTGTGGTGTTCACTGAATTGGGAGAAAGGGTCACATTTCGGTGCCATAAGTTTGTATTGATGACTGTATCACCGGTGTTCGAGCGCATGTTCCAGGGCGATTTCAAAGAGGCTACTGTTTCCGAAAATATTGTCCTTGATGATGTTTTGGCTACCGATTTCTTGGCGTTCATACAATGCATATACCCACAAGAAGACAATCCGTTGGATGGCTATCCTTTGCCAATATTGCGAGCTTTGATTTACTTAAGCAAGCGATTTCTGGTAACTTACATGGAGAAGAATTGCATAAAGCACTTATCGAAACGCATATTATATGAGTTGGAACCCAATGATGTAGTTTCGCTATACGAATATGCTTATCAGATTGATGAAATGGAAATTTTAAAAAGTGTACGGGACAAAATCATGACTGATCCACGCAAATATGTGAATGCTCCGGCTACTTATCAATTGAGCAGTAGCATATTTTACAAATTTATAAACGAATTTTTCATAGTTGTCAAAGAGAAGACTCGCTTTGATATCATTGAACGTTACTGTAAAGAACTTGGATTCGATCAATGCCCAATAACCGGACCAGAAATTTTTGTTAACCTACCGTACACGGAAACACATCAGATCGAACCAATCAATTTAAATGCATTTGATTTTTGCAAGTACTATCAGCTGACCCCGATCCAAGTGTTGGCAGTTCAATATAAGGCATCGCCCGAATTCAAAGACCATGTTGGAGTAATACCGGAGAAGGAGCTGGAGAGAGTATACGAAGAGCTGGAGAATATTCGCATTGAGTGGAAATACAAACAGGAATTCGCGGAGAGTCTATTGAATTCGATAAAGTACACAACAATGTCGTCTTACGATTTTTGCGCCGGACCCGGATCATCGTACTTTTTGAGCTGCGAAAAGAAATTTGAGCTTCTGTCACAGATTTGTGTGGCTGAGCACAAAGTTCGTGCTTTGCGTTTGTCGTCCAACCCCTTCTCTTATTGTGTCTTCTAATTGAAGTTTCTACAACAATTTTGTCATTTTCAAATAAAACTTGTTATTTTTGCATTCCATTTTAACGCTTTTAAGAATAATGCAGTCGCACAGATAGAATTTAATTAATTGTCCATCAAAACGAAGACGCTCGTCCTCACTGTTTAGCTTAGGGTTGGAGTGCATCAAAGTCCTTGTGATAGACCATTCGACAAGCTTCGTAAAGAGAACTAAGATTCAAAAAATATATATCAAGATTTTAGTTCAACCGAATTCGGTATTGATAGATAGAATAATTATAGGAGGCGTGGCAAACATTTTTAATATACATAGTTGATTAGTTAGTCTATTTACCAAATTAAGTGTCTCTAGTTCTAATAGTCTCCAACATCGATGTGCTCATACAGGTGGACGAATGGACGGACGGTACTTTGCCGATCATATAGGAGGATCGTGCTGGTGAGTTGGTTGAATTGTATCAAATATCTATTACCATTTGAATTTCCATTACTTTGCCTATAGTCAAAATACCTTTCGTATTCCTTCACCACATAAATGCACACACACACACACACACACACACACATACACAGGGAAAAAGCGGATCTCATTTACAACAAGAAGAACAACAGGAGCAGAGTGAAAAGGGAACGAAAGCAAACAGAGCCAGAGCCGAGAAAGCAGCAGAAAAGTGAAAGAGAAAGAGAATGGGTGAATGAGCAGGGTTGTAAAGCGGGGAGAGGAGCTTGGCTGCCCTGGGACGGCAAAGCCAAAAGCTGTCGAGGAGCTCAGTACACACAAGCAAACGTAGCGAGAATTGAGCAGAAAAAGAGTGAGAGATGGAGTGAGATGGATTGAGTGGAGCAAGGGGGACGACAACGATAGAGAAATGGGTTTTTTTTTCTTGTTTCTTTTGTTGTTGCTGTTGTAGTTGTTCTTGTATGTGTGTATTGTACCACTGGGGCATTATAACGTTATCCTTCTGGTTTTGTTTCCGCTTGCCTGTCAAGACCAAGCCAGCAGAGTAAAGAGGAGAACAGAGGTCTGAAACAGAGAAGGAGAGGTGAATTGGGTGTGAGTACCAACAATGGCTGACTGACTGACTGCCAAGAGACATACAAACACACACACACACACACACACACACACACACACACAGACAGACACACAGTTAAATGCCAACACCCAACCAAAGTTTCCTTTTTTGCTTTTTTTCTTATTTAGGGGAGCATAAGGAGGCCAGAGAAACGAGAGGAAGAGTTCGCAAGCTAAGCCATGAAAGCATGGCACGAGTGCAACTTATTTTTATGAGCCTTACCCACACAAACACCCACCCAACCACCCACACACATACTAAGGCAAACATTGGCTGCTGCTGGCAAGCTCATAAAATTTATAACACAACGTCCTTGCCGGCTCCTTTCAGCTTCTTCCTTGCGGCTTTGGCTCTTCTTACTGCTGCTGTCTCTATACATATATATTTTTGTATATATGTATATATGTAGATATATATATATATGTATATATATAATATATATATATATATTTATGTATGTGTGCATGTTTGCTTTTTCATAGCATTTTTTTGCTTTTTGTTCTCTTTTTGTCCCTCTCTTTCTTTCGCTGTCACCGTCCCTGTTGTTGAAGCAGATTTGGCCAAAATGTCTTAGCGAGAAAACTGAAGAAGACGAGGAAACAAGAAAGTAAAATGCCGCCCACTTAAATTGCTAAGTGGTGGCAGTTCCATTGCGCGGGGAGTAGTGCCACCGAAAAGGTATGCCAGTGGCTTCGGATGTGGGGCCGAGTATATGTAGGCGTAGATGGTGGCAAAAGTTGATGGTATAGCGCGCACCTGTCATGTATATAATATGAATTTTCCTTTGGGATATAAAACAAAAAATTGGCATACACACACATATGTATACGGACTCGAAAAGAGTATGGCAAAAAGCCAATATTTTAGTTTTCTTTATTTTTATTTTTATTTTTTATGCTTAGCATTTGAGACAAGTTTAAAAGATTTTTAGATGAATATTTTTTTTGTTTTCCTGACAGGTAACTAGGACAATGTGTCAAATAATTAGTTCATTCTATGAAATAAATTCATCACAAAACCTGGGCGAAAAGCTTGAACCATATCTCGAACTATTAGTCTTAGAAGGGAGTCAAAAAGTTATACTAGGGCATTTGGGCAATGGTGTGAATTTGTGTGCCCCTGCAAAAAAGGGTATAATAAAATCGTTGCTGCATGATTTGTCACAAATATTTATCAATAAATTAAACTAAACAATCGCTTGGAAAAAAACAAAGCTCAGTCTAAGACATTTTTTGGATGATTGCTTCTATTGGAACTTAATGATATAGTCGCTTGATCTTAGTCAATTTACGCAAATATGTTAATGACAACCTTAACCCACGGTTTACCAGTACATAAATATCTGATGGGAATGGAGTTAAGTACTTGGGCTAACTCTGGATCGGAGGCTAACAAAAAGTCCTCATATCATGGGAAAGAGGAAAATACTTTGGGCAAGATTAAGGAAATAGTTTTATGTGGTACATGCTGCAACCTCATGCCCCCCAACATTCTTTTCTATTCTGTTGATTGTCCACTCATGGAAAGATTTCAGAAGAAGATGAGATGCATCAAGTATCTCCAAGTTTTTGTATTTCGATGTATCAATATTTGGCATCAAAAGATCGTTTAGAATTTGAAGTTCAATGAAGTCTTAAAAGAAGTAAGTCGTCTCGATGATTTCGGTGTACGCGATGCTTCTTTGCCATTATCCCTAAAGCGAAAATTTCCTCTTGGAATATGCTGAAGTAGTGAGGATGCTCGTGTAAGAGTTATATAAGGGTTATATATAAATGAGGGAATTATCGACAACTATCAGGGTGCCAAATTTAATTCCATTGTATAATTGCGTGAAACAAGTGGGCGAAAAAAAGAAGTGGGAGCGGACATTTTTAAATAAATTTGAGATATATCTAGTAAAGATCCGCACGAGTACATTCGAAACACAAAACGAAACCCCTCTACACTTTCGAAACTCGGTTTCACATTTACTCGTATTTTCAAATCGAGTGTGCCAAGCATCTCATACGAACGAATGTGTTTAAAGGAGCAGGGCATACCGAAAAATCCGGTAAAGCAAATCCGAGCAATATCGAGAAGCAAGTACCGAAAACCGAACCGAAGATATGAAGATATGAAGAATCTGAGACATTTCATAAGTACTTAGGACCATGTTCGCAAGTACTTGGAAGTACCAAGTAACTTGAAAGAAGTTCATTTGTATTCATTTGTATTCATTTGTTTCGTTTGTCGTTCTCATTTGTTTCGGCTTGCTTTGATTTTGTTTTTGTTTATTCGGCTTGAAACATTTAGGAACTACGAAACAAAATACTTCGAGACTTTTCATCTCGTTTCATTCGTTTCAAAGCAATATTACCAAACCAAATATAGGAAAATTTGTAAGTATTTGAAAGACTGAGGCAAATGAGTATACTCGTGCAGGACTCTAATACCTACATATATATTGACATACGTGTCTAAATACCAAATTTCTCTGATGCTTTTTCAGATCTAGTTGCTCATAGAGACTGACACGGCTAGATCCATTCAGTTAGTGCTGATACAGAATATTAATACCTCATGGGTTCGGGAAAAAGAAAAATCATTGCTTACTTTTAGAAAATACCACTAAAGTCGAAACTTTAAATGATTGTTTCATCCCAATCATATCCCATCATAGTATGTGAAATAGCCACTATGGGAAATAAGGTCTTACGAGTTTCCAATAGTTGTTTGACTTGGTGCAATGTATGAAAGTATATTTGTTATTTTATTAGTACCAATTGCTAGTTAAGCAAATGGTTTCTTTGACTATTCGATGTGAATGGTGTATTGCTAGAATTTTAGCCTTTTCCTATTTGATTTGTTATCGCAAGGATTTCGGCAACCGTCCGGCTCCCACGCATTAGAGGTGTCGAACGTGTCCGTCCCCCGGGTGATATGAGTTTCGAACCCTGATTTACATATGCTATAAAAAAGAAGCTCGCACACACACACACACACATCAGTATAGTTGTTGATGGTGTTCGGCAGAGAGAAAAGTTAAAAATTTTTGCTTACAAAATGCCAGGCGAACAGAAATTCGAAACAAGTAAAACCAAAATGTGCACGAAATGGAACGAGTAACAAAGGACACAAACAGGACAAAACATTTAGGGAAATGTAGGTGGTGGAACAAAGGGAAATGGAATGGGATGGCATGGGGATTCTTTGAGCATGATATGTCTGTATTTATGTATGTATGGATCAACGTTTTTTGATTTTGTGGCTCATTCGAATAACGCATCAAATTCTTTTGGCCAAACACAGACAAATATGAAATGTTTTGGGGGGTTTTGGAATCAATGAAATTTCTATGATATTTGAAATTAATATGAAGTGTCGTCACTGAGAAATTAGGATAAGGATGATGATGATGATTTCAAGATGATGCCTGCCTTACATACCAATAACGAGAAGGAACAGCAGGATGAACATTTGGCAAAAGAGCAAAAGGCAATAAACACATTTTTACGTACATACATACATACATTATGTATGTAGATTTGTATGTGTATTTTCATATATATATACATAAATGTACCGTTATACAAATTGTAACTGTTCTGTGTATGGCACACGTGCATTTCACCGCCCACCACCATCCTGGCCATCTCTCTTATCCTTGTGCACCCATCACTGAAGGGAAACTTCAACTCACAGACAATGTGTGCCCATACATACTGACAGATCCATATATGTATACATATGTATGTATATACTTACATATATGTATGTACATTTGTATGTATGTGTATATCTCTCTATCTGCCTTCACATCTTTCTCCTTTTCCTCTTTTTCTCTCTTTTTCTTTCTCTCTCTCTACCATTCTCTTTGTCTGTATTACACTCTCGGCTTATGTGTGTATGTATGTTTGCATAAATAGACAATGAGCAAACAGCTTGCACGCTGAATGATAACGTAGGAGCAAGTGGAAACAAGGGCCCCAACAGCAGCAATAACCACACCAACAAGAACAACAAGTCAGCTCCGTGGCCCCATTGTGCCGTGTGTGCGGCAGGCAAAATGACAACAACAACAACTTTACAGACACACACACACACACACACACACCATCAAGTGCTTACATATATGGAATCGCTTGCATGTCACCAAAAGCTGGCAACCCAACAAGCTGCTCCTTCTCATCCTTGCCAGTTGAAAACTTATGTTACCTCAAGACAGACAAAATAAAATTAAACCAACAAAATTTTTTAAATCGATTAGCACGAATTTTCAGTTTTCAATTTCAAAGAATCAAACGATCGAAATATTCTTCAATATTTAAAAAATCCCGATTCAATATACCCACATTTGTAAAGGGTATTCGAAAATTTAATAAATAAATATAAATAATGCAAAGAAAAACCATTCGAATTGATCCGTTTCTATTAACACTTCAAGGGGGAATCAATACCCTTTAAGGTTTTTTTTAAATTCATAATTCTATCAATGATAAAATTTGTTTGATTGAATATATAACATTATATTTGTACATACCATAAAAACAAGTGTTCAATAAGTTTTTCAATTAAGAAGATTATTTTTCACCAAATGTATGCATAGCTAATTAACTACTGCCAAATTTACGAATTGTTGTGAATTCGTGGCCTTAAATTATTATAGTTAGTTATTGAGGAAAAACCAATAATATTGACAAATATTTTATCGAATTTCCTATAGATCACACAATGACCAATTATGGCTAAAAGCATTTTATTGGTTCCCAACTAAATTTGTAAGCTTTTCATAACTTAGACTATTACATATATAAAAAAAAGGTTAGAAAATTTGAACATCATTGGAAGGACTGCCTTTCTGAAGTGAATGCTTTAAAACTTTAAAACTTCAAAGCAAATGCGATGGTTTTTGACAATTAGGTTGGACGATGCAAGATCTTTACTTAAGAACGGTTTGAGCCAAATCTTCCCTGCGGCTATTCTTCAAATAATTTTAGACTGATTTTTGTCTAGATTTCGACCTTATTGAAGTTAATCAAAATTGGGTTTCAGCCGGCTTTAGGTCAATAAATCTTACTAATTTATAAGATTTTAAATCATAGGCAGCACAAAAGGTGAGCAGGTTGTCTGTATAGCTATTTTAAGAACCACCAAGTTCTATCATCAGCAGACTTTGCTAAAGATCCACAGGACATACCACATCTAAAAGTAGTTGGGAATTCAAACGACATGAAGCGAGAAAAGAACGGCAAAGCTTGCAACTGTAGATTCCACCTTTTTTATGTGCATACCTTTGGGCGCCATGAGAATTAGTGTAAAGGGCTTCGCCTTAACCAACTAATATATTTTGTGTGAAATTTTAAGAATACTCTTCTGATTGCATATTTTAGATCTACTGCGAGCAAAGGTCCTAGTTCCTTATTTTCAAACCTTTTGGTTGCCCAGGATATTCTTTGTCTTCATTTGCCGCTATTTTGATATTCGCTCAACTTGAACAAGTTCACCATAAACATCCATTATTATATTGAAGTAAAGATAAATTACCTGTGAAAAGTATTTTTCTAGCACAAATAAATTAAAGTATTTATCATAAAAGTTCTCAATGAAAGTATCCTTCCAACGTATATTTTAAAATGGAATGTAATTCCAGCAATTCGCACGAATTAAATAACCAACTTAAGTAACTTGTAACTCATTTATTTTAATCAACATTCAAAAATGCGCATTTTTTTTTGTTGTATTTTTAAGTTTATTTTGTACTTTTAAATTGCAATGCATTAGTTATTTTTTAAACACTTTTTCAAAGTTTAATGTAACAAAATAATTACTGTTATAACTATGTATGTGTATGCGTTTTTATATATAGACGTAGTCGTACAACGCTCAGTACGAACAAGTGGCCCATATGACACCAGGCCCGGGCCTGTTACGTATGACCCTAAGTAAAGTTAATGTTACAACCTCTACCCACTCCGACCTAAGGGCACAGGCGTATTACATATATAAACATAAATTAAACTAAAGAAATATAAAATATTAAATGAAATAAGATAATAGGTTACATATAAAAAGAAAACAGAAAACAGATAGGTTAAAATAAAGATAATTACAACTAATTACGAGTGAGGAAGGACAGGATCGCAGTTTTTATACCCGGAAGCGAAGTTTCGAAACCAATAACGTGCCAAAGTCTGTTGTAGTCACTACATAGTATACGAAAAGGTACAAAGAGCAAAGCAAAGTTAGTTGTGCAAGTGGGTGAAATTGCGGGTCCTTTTTAGATGGAACAGAACTGTTAATTTGGCTCAACAGCTCAGAAGAGTGAATCTCACCATTCAAGAGTTTGTAAAGAAAAGTTACGCCAAACATAGTTCTACGATTAGTTAAAGAAAGAAGGTTAATGAACTGAAGGCGCCTAGAATAAGATGGAAGTTGTACAGTTGGATCCCAGCGCAAATCACGAAAGGCAAAGAGTAAAAACTGTTTTTGTTCAGATTCTAATTTGTTTTGATAAAACTCATATTGAGGAGACCAAACACAGGATCCATACTCCAATATGGGGCGGACTAAAGAAGTAAAAAAGTGTTTTCGTAGTATATGGATCCTTGAACTCCTTCAACCAGCGCTTTATAAAGCCAAGAACACTCTTAGCCCTACTAACAGTAGTCGATATGTGCTTATTAAAACTAAGTTTGTGGTCTATTAAGATCCCCAAATCTTTTACAACCAAAGAAGTATTATTAATTCTTTCTAACGGGAAATTAAAAAAGTAACTCGTTACTTGTTACTCCATAAAAAGACATAAGTTTGCACTTAGATCAGTTTAGCTATAACAAGTTAGCCCTACGTTAATCAACGCCTTTGGAGTCGTGGGTGTCTCGGAGAACAAATCGGGATTGATTTATAATTTCTTTAGCACTTTTTATGTATAATTAATAAGTATATATGGATTATTAAATGTATACATTGTCAACTATCTCCAAATTTTGAGTATCAGCTGCATTGTATTTTGTTTTTTTAATCTAACAATTTTTCGTTTTCTGTAGCTTTTTTTTCTGCTATGCTTTAATTTTCATAGATTTTTTTTTTTTTTTTATTTTTTTTTTTTGGGACAATGTTTTGAGAGAAACTTTTGGCTGCTCTGCTTAAACTTTTATGCGCTGCGCCACATGCATGTACATGTGTGTGGGTGTTTGCATGAGGAGGAGTATGGGTGTGGGGGTGGAGTGTCCATGTACGTATGTATATTTCCGTGCAAAATTGTATAAATGTTGGTTGTTGGTTTTTCTTTTTTGGCAGCCTCTAAACGGCAAGCGCAGGAAGCTTCACCAGCAACAGCATTCGCCTGACACAATTTACGCCTCTTGATAGCAGAGATGGTGAGTGGGCGGGGGGCGGGTTGTTTAGGGGTGACATGAAATTAGGCGTGGTGTGGTGTGGTGAGGTTGGATAAAGCAAGGTGAGGTGAGGTTAAGTGAGGTGAGGCGGCGTAACGGGAAAGGGTAAAATATGTTGGTTAGGGGCGGGAAGAGCATGATGCTGATGCTGCCTTTGCTGCTTGTTTGCTCGACGTCCTTCGCACAATGTGGCGTATGCGTAATAATTAATACGCTTGAATTCATTAGTTGAGCAGATTTTGCATGCCAGGATGGAGAGCGAACTGAAAATGGGCATGGGTATGACGATGAAGATGGCTGTGTGTGTATCGGTGTGTTTATGTATACATATTAACAATGTGAGTAAGTGGAAAGGAAAAAAATAAAAAGAATTCCATATAATTACACTGTGATAGTCGAAAAAAATGGCATGACCACTTAATGATTTCACCCTATTTCGTATTCTACGAATCCTACCGAATCATTAATTGGATGTATAAAGTTTGGCAAGACGTCTTATCCTTGCTTCTTCTTCAAATTTAATAATATTGCATGTGACTGTAGTCACACGGCCGAAAGGTAAATATTGTATCGTTATAGCTAGTATATCGTTATAACAAAATGTTAAATAATTAGAATAAAAATACCCTATCTGGAGCCTCTAGGATACTAATTTTTGCAGGGTTTTAAAATTCTAATTGTTATAATAAGTTCTTTTGCATTTAACTTCCCTGCATGAAATGTTATTATTAAACTTACAAAATCAGCTTAAGGTTTATAAGAAACCGTAGATTCAACAATACCTTAATACCTTAACTTGAATTTTGGATGAACAAAATGATCTTATTGCTTTGTTTCCAAAATTGTAACCCTCAGGTATAAATAGCATTATAAATGCATTAGTCAAATTTAGTGTCATCTTCTTTGTGGCGAAAGGTGAGGGGTGAGACGTTGAGCGGTAAGATGATTATCTGGAGATTTTCTAGAACGTTACGATAAGAAAATCACTAACTTCATTTTTTTATACCCTTGAAAAGTTGGTATATATTTATTTTGGTCAGAAGGAAGCTTATCCCACCATAAAAAGTATAAATATTCTTGATCAGCACAGCGAGACGAGTTCATATAGCCATGTCCGTTCGACCGTCTGTCTGGATCGAACAGATCCCCCTATTTGCTGCAAAATATATTTTACCGTCTTTTCGTTTTGGCTGTTTGGATGACTGGTTTATTTGGGACGCAGATATTTGGTGATATCCAACCAACGAATGTCTTGAATGTATATAAATCGGCCAATATGCGCCCACGCCTTGGTAATCATTAACTTCAGGTGTAGGCTCAAACGTCAACGTGGCCAACACTCTAAACAAATCAATTAATTAAGTTCACATGTTTATAATTATTCGAAAATTATAAACACTTAATGAATATTCAATTAGTGTGTAATTCCGGTGTTAAACCTGCCTGAAGCTGAGACAACACAAAGGAAACAAAATGTTTCGGCGGATGGCCGACAGATTGGCTGCTAACTCATCTGGATTTGTAGATATTTGGCTAGGTCCGAATTCTGACCCATGGAGAAAAGCGAATTCAGTTTTATCGGTTAAGCATGGTCTTTTGTGTAATTATGTAGTCTTTAAGTTTGAGCTTTAATTACAGACCGTTAAAACGTAAGACGATAAGATTTCTTTTTCTCCAGCTAAACAGGAATGAGTAAACTAACTTTACTCATTGCCTTACCATCGCGTCTGACTACGTTTTCATTCTACCTGTCTACCCATTATTAGTAATAGAGAGTTCAACCTCCCTTTAAACCCCAAAAACCCCCTTCCATCGCTATGCCAATTGAGCGGCGTTGAAGGCGTTTGCAATGAAATTATTATTTAAATGAAAACAGCAACAGAAATGAGACAGCAGCGATGACAATAATAGCAACAACAATCAAGGCAAGGACGATGTCATCGGAGTGACAACAACAAGGGCAGAGGCGTAGAGTGCGTCAAAGAGGGGGAAGGGCAAGGGGAAGGAGGAGGAGGAGGAAGGGGCAGACAGCAGCAACAACAACAGCACACATAAAAATAATGCAGCATAACAGCGTAAATGTTAATAATTACATAAATAACAACAAAACATGTAGAGTGAGCGAGCAAAAGACCAAAGGTATTGAGAGAGAAAGAGAGAGATAGAGAGAGAGAGAGATTTCCTCCTTTTTCATCTTTGTGTGTGTAACAATAAATGAACAAGGACGTGTGGAAGAGGAAGAAGGGTCGAAAAAATGAAATTGTGTTGGGTGGTTTGTCATTGTTCCAGGCGATAGCAGCGCCAAAAGTGACAGCGCACAATATGTAATTATGTTTCATCTCATACCTACACATACACAGACACACACACAGATACCCATGCTGCGAGAGAGAGATAGAGACAGAGAAAGTGGGACAGAGAGCAACGAAAAAGACGAAAGATAGAGGCAGTCGCAATGGTAAAACTGGGAAAGAGTAAAAAAGACAGAATAGTGAAATATGGCAAAGGATGCAAAACCGTTGGCAATTTGTGTCGCGTTTTCAAGCAAAAAAGGAAAACAAAAAACGGAACGAGAACAGAGCAGATTGAAGGAGGAACGACTCCCTCCAACATCCCTCCCTTCCCCCATATAACCATTAGACATGGGCTCGACTCGGCAAAACCATTGTAAAACGTGGTCTTGTGGGCATGAGTCGAAGCCAACCCAAGTGGGAGGTTGCCTCAAAGTATAAAAGGCAAATAAGAGACCCTCGCCCTGACTGACAACTCTCCGAACAACCAACAACCCCTCCCTTAAAACTGGCAACAATCGGCGCAAAAGGGAGTCAAAGAGGTAAAATGCGTGTGGCTTTTATTGCTCTTGGGAATTGGAGTATACTTGGAGTCGGTTCCAGTTGCAAGAAGAAGAAAGCTTTTCATACCCCCGACCCCTTACCGTAAAAAGTAAAAAATTGGCGACAGGTTGCGTTGCGCCGTTGGATATGTATATTTATGTAAGTGTGTGTGTGTGCTGACAGCAAGTAAACAAGTGGTAAAAGCACGAGGGTTGATTAAGCCACATTGCCTTTTTCCATAGATTATTATCCGACTTCAATTAAATATATGAAGATCTATGTATTTCGAAGCTGATTGCCTCAATAATATAT
Organism: Drosophila equinoxialis; assembly: GCA_018150345.1. Classification (NCBI taxonomy): domain Eukaryota; kingdom Metazoa; phylum Arthropoda; class Insecta; order Diptera; family Drosophilidae; genus Drosophila; species Drosophila equinoxialis. Next base: position 3,736,784 of record JAECWI010000089.1, on the reverse strand, counting down.
TTTTAAATACACATTTCAATTTCTAAATACTTTAGTATATTATCTAAAAGAGACACCATGATTAGCCTATTTTTAAGGGTTTCAGCTTTAAGAAAGTGTGTACGGAAATTTCTCCAAAGTATCTTAACACCAAAATAACAGGGTAGCAAAGTTTTTAGCTTATACGGGAATACTTTGGCCAGGTGTCTAGTCTATTCGCTGATGTTAGTCTGGGACTCATATGTGGAATAATTTTGCTGCGACATTTTCCAACGATTGCTGCAGGAGTTGCTCGTCGTTTCTAAAGCTAAACTGTAGAAACCCCTCTCGTTATGCATAAGACATATGTACATTTGTATGCTTGTATTCATGCATGTGTAAAACATGTTTTTAAATTAGTAGCAAGATGACTTTTTTATACTCTAGTATTGCAGTGTGGCGATACAGCCCTTTTCTGAGCACTTAAGTCAATTCATAATAGTTTATGAAATGTAAATATCTATTGATAAAATAACAAAGCAAACAAACATTTCCACTTCTTTTTTTAAACATTGACCAAGAAATTTAAGAATATATCGGATTTCGGCAAACGCGTTGCCTAGCATACTTATTGGGGGAAAACCGGTTCACCTTGAAATGCTAATATAACGGATGTATTCCCCAGAGTCCCCTAGCAGAGAGTAATATAGAATTAAATGTACCTTGCTTAACACGGATTTGACTTTATAGGGTTTTTGAAATCAAAAAATTGTAAATCTTATAACAATTTATGTTGCTATCATATTTCTTGCCGGTCTATCTTAATGGTTTGTACTTATTTTAATCAAGAATGTGAGGGAAAAATCTTGAAAATTACGTTGAATTTGACATTGAAAAGAAAGAGCCAAATTATGCTTTTGCAGTTCGATTTTTTTATAAGAGACTACTGGGAAATCATTTTCTAGGAGCAGATTTCAATTTAAATCGTAGTCTCGAATTTCAACGAGATGTTCATTTTCAATTAAAACAACATGAAGAAGTTGTCAAAGACATGTTCAATCCAAAGAAAACTAAAGTCTATGAAGCTCTGTATATCTTGAGTTTAATAAATGCCTTGAAAGGCTTATTTATGGTCTGTTTCACTTTGAACGGGTTTTCCATTTAAAAAATGTTTTGTTCGTTTAAATAATTAAATGTTACACATGTTACACATGATTTCAAGATATAATTTGATCTCAAATCACTAATAAACATATGTGTTTTCATGCATAGGTTCATTTGTATGTACACACATATAAGACATAGAAGACAAAGAGCTTGGAACCTAACAGCATATTATGGTCGATGATTGCAAGGATATATGAACATCGATGTTAGTATGTTTCATATATTTCAATTAACATTTGCCAATTGAAATGAATATGCTTGGTGGTTGGTGGGATGGCAAAATGTCAATTTCATTTGATAACCTCAAATATTTTATGCGGCTTTCCGGTTGCCTGTTTCAAGAGAGACTTGACTCTATTTATAGATGTCAATGTGGGCGATCTCAAAAGACGGGTTGTTTGGGATGAACATTGCGTCAACTTTGACGTCATCGGAAAATCATTACGTCACAAAGTTATGAGCGTGTGACGTCATGTGGCTAAGAGCAATGCGAGCAAATACGAGTGAACCAAAACAAAGCAAGCGCCGAGATGTAGGCAATACTTATTAAAAATTCTTGTTCTCTGCCTTCTTTTCGCTTTAACCACTTCCACTTCTTCTTCTTGCCATGCATATTTATTAACCTTCAGCCAACACACAGGCCACAGGCACGGCCCACACAAGGATAGCAAAAAAAAAAAAAAAAAAAAAAATAAAAGTCAAACACACACAGAGGCACAGACACAGAGAAAGCTTGTTGTTAACCTTCACCAGTTAACCAGGAGACCGAGACCTCGCCCATCTAAACGAGAGACCACCCGACCAAACGCCCATCTGCCTACCTTTCGCCTAGCATAACCTTCGACTGTTTTAACCGTCTACGAGCAGCCTCGACCCATAAATACAGAAAAACCTGCCGCCCTCTCCCCCCTTTTTCTCTCTCTCTACGATGTCTGTTTGTGTATGTGTGTGCGTATACGTACAAAGAAAACCTCGAACTTTGCTTAGGTGGGAGTTGCGTCTAGCCCACACAAATAGGTACCACATTCCAAGTCTTCCCATCCCATGTAGTCCCAAGGCCATTGCTGAAAACGTTTTGTGCGTTAGTCCTCAGTTCAAAATACAAGAAATTAATCGAAATTAAAAAACACAAAACAAAAAAAAGAGCTCAACAAATCATCTTATTGAGAAGCTATGTTTGTATTCTATAGGATTTTTCTATATTTTTTTCACAATTTTTTAATTATTTTTTTTTTTTAATAATTTTCAATAGTAGAATAAGTCTTTTGATTATTTTTAATTTGATACATTTTGTATTTATGAAAACACCATGAACATGTTGAAAAGATGCTTTTGTGAAAATACATACCAACTTCAAATCAATTTGAAAGAAACAACCACAATTAATGTTTTGGAAAACCGCTCTTTCGTCTGTCAACTTTTAGAGTACCCTTAAATTTCAGGGATGATAAGTAGAAATGAGCAAGGGATTGAATTTTATATAGATAAACATAGCATGGCTGATTTAAAAGTTGATAAATTGTTTGTGTCTAGGATCATTTCGTCATATATAGATTAAAAAATATAACCAATGTTTAAATATTCACGAAGAAACTACTTTCGGTGCACATGCTACAAATACGCCTACATATCTCGTGAACCTTATTGTCAAGGCTACATGGTCTTTACAATGATATATAAATCAAGTGCTTCTACCCAAAACGATGCCAAGATTGGGATAGGAGAACCATCTAATTGGAACGGTGGGCAGTGGTGTGGGTTGACTGATAAGTTCCAGAGCTTGAGCCAAGCGTCTGTGGTCCGACAGAATGGACATGTCCAAAGTGTACAGTGTGTAGATTACAGGACCCAACACACTTCCTTGGGAAACCTCAGCTCTGATGTCAATTACAGCTGAGTGTACAGCTCGGCATCTTACATAGAATGTTCTGCCAAGAATGTATGATCTTAGCAGTTCGTAGTAAGGAGCCACAGTAGCCCGATGTGGCACACCCTGTCCTCCGGATCGGCCCAATATATCAACAAGTGCTATTCGAAGAATACATATACATACGTGACGATCACTGATTTATGTACAGTGTTGGCTATCGATTTATGACGTTGTCAATTTCCAGACTTTAGTTTTGATTTTCTAAGCTTCTAGATAACTTCTAGTTTTGAGTGTAATTGAATTCGAATGATGAACCATAAATGTGGTCATCTTAGTTTTAGCAAATTTTTGGCTGGGCAAATATTCAAGACAGATCAACGAAAACTGAGTGATAACCTAATTCCATATACTTGTATATTCATTTGTTTTAACTGATTACTAATTTATAAGTTTATTAATCATAGGCAACACCAAAGATCAGCAAGTTGTCTGTATTCTCAAGAGCCATCAAGTTTTAACATCATCAGACTTCGCTAAAGAATCCAGAGTTGTAATGGACATATCTTCAACGCTAAAAGTTGTTAAGAATTCAAACTACAGAAAACCTTGCATCTGGAGATTCCAACCTTATCAGAAAATAATAAGATTTATCTATTGATAATTTTGATTTAAAACTCTCCCTCAAGGGTTGGAGACATTTACATTAATTTTTCTTCAAATCTTTTGTAATTATGCAAAAGCATAAATATCCTGTCTACTGCGATGATGGTAGATCTGAGATCAAGACACACAATTCATGCTCTCAAATTGTCGCTAATATTTGTATTTGATTTCGAAAGTTCATTATGACAGTAATCATTTTTTTGACACTTAAAAGTTATCTAAATTTTGTGCAGTGAACAAGCTTATTAAGAACGCGAACCGCTTATCGGTTACCAGAAGCGCACTAATTCCAATATAAATAGCCGCCACGGTCTCGACTGAAATGTTTTTCATTTGACTCAAAACCGAAACCATAACCAAAGCCAAAATGCTGGCTAACTAATAAAACCAGTCCGATAACTGTTCATCGACGATTAAGCCGCGGCAGGCGGCAACAACACGCAAAGTTAGGGCAACCTGACTGAAGCTTACCTGTGAAGAGGTAAAAGATGCAACAGTTGTCGCTCCGCACTGTGTGTGTTTTTTGATGAGCGTGAAATACAACAAAGTTGAGAACAGGCACAAAACAAGTGTGTGTGTCGTGAAGGGGAAAGGGGGTAAGAGATGAGCTGAGGGTAGCTGAGATCTGGGACCTGCTGCTGCCGTCCAGTACTCTTCTTGGCCTGCTGCTGCTGCTGCTGACAAAACGATCGTAAATAATTTTTATTTCAACTTTAAGATACTCGGACGAAAGAAACTAGTCTGCCTCGGCAGCACAAGCCTCTGCTGACGTCGCAAAAAATATACATATGTACATATATATGTATGTATGTATATATGACCTGTTCTTTGTCAAACGGATCAGGGCTGTATTCGGAATTCCCGTTGACCGGTTTGAGTAATCTTGGTGAAAAACACAAATCATTGGATAGATTTCTTTCGGTGTCTGGTAATGTCAATAGCAGAGTTAAAAATCTTACTTAAAATTTCTTAGTTTAAACCCAAGCATTTTGGTACCTGTATCTGATTAGCTACTTTTAATCTTCAGTTTTTAATTTTGAGATCCTGTTTTTTATATTTGGCATCTTCGAATTTCTCCTCGAGCTCCTCTCCAACCGAAAGAGGTGTGTCTAAAGAATTTTTGAATACCAAGATTACTCAAATCCGTCCGCGGGAATTTCGGATACAACCCTGTTTCGCTTGACAAACAACTGGCCATACATATAAAAATATACATAAATGCACAACAACAAAAAAAAAAAAAAAGAATTTAAGAAAGTTTTGCTCATAAAAAAGAGGAGCACCAGCAGCAGCAGCAGAACGGGAAGGGGTTTTGTTGGCTTAGCCTCCAGCCAACTCCGACTAATGATAGCCTTTGCTTCATCTTTCTCACTCTCTCTCACTTAACCATACAGAGAGCAGAGCAACACACAGGTGAGCCAGCACAGTCAACACAAGTCGGCAGGCAATCGTCCAAACCAAACCAAAGCAAACCAAAGCAAAGTTTGCATAGATCATGAGCCACAAGTGACGTTGGCCTTGCCTTTCAGCCTTCTTCTTTCTCCATGTTCCTTGGCCGAGGACGTGTGACCCGTGTGCGCTTCTTGTGTCAATGGCCGCTAAGCCTGAAGACACATGGATCTCTGGCGATTTGGGCTCTTGGTTGTGGCCTCTTGTAGGGAGACGGAAAACGGGGGCCTGAATCTCAAACTGAGGCCGAGCCTCAACCCTGGGAGCCGTCGCGCAATTGAAATGAAAATATTCGCAAATTGGCTGCACCCTGCGATCACTGCGCGATCTGTTTCTCTTCTCTTCCCCCAGCCGCCTTACTACTCTTCATGCACACACAAACATACAAAACACTTTTTCCGCTTTACTGCTTCTTCCCCATCCCTACAATCCATTGCAATCGCCGGACACTAAGGAAGAGATTCGTTCAGCATCTTTGGCTACTCTAAACAACTAAAGGGTATTTCCTATTACATTGCTTATTCTGTAACATCTCCCAAATGATAATTTACTGCTTTTTTCATTTCAAAATTATTTGAGATAATGACCCTTTCGAAGTGATACAATAAGCAGGTATAATATTCTGACTGACTAGTCCAGTTAGATGATAATAATCCTTAAGTTTTGTTTCAAATCAACCGATTAATTTTTGAAAAGTGTTGTAACTAATTGTAAGATATGTGTAAAGTCGACTAACTTTTAACTCTCATTTTGCAGCACAACAGAAAAAAATGGATCCTTCTTCTTATCGTTTGTTGTGACTCTGACTGTGGTTGTTGTTGTTGGTATTGTCCCTCTCATGTGTTCTGTGAATGTTTTCATTTCCAGGCGACCATGTCTATTTATTTGAATTTAATCTCTGCCTTTAACATGCTGCTGTGGTCGCTGGGTCTTAGACTTGCAGTTGTAGTTGGAGTTGAACTTAGTGATGCGAATCCGAATCCGAATGTTTCTTTTTGACTGTGGTAGCTGTTTGCATTTTATTTCTCATCTTTGTATACACTTTCGAAAAGGGCATTCAAATTCTGTGCAAGGTATTCCCAACCGTATAAAGTTTATATATATTCTTGATCAGCACGACGAGTCGAGTTCGTATAGTCTCTCTGATATTTTCGTTTGTCCGTTCCGGTAAGGAAAAAGTAACAAAAAATTAAAAAATCAAAATCAAAGTTATGCCGACCCTCTATTTTTTTTTTTTTTTGGTTTGGTCTTTCTTTTTCCTGAAATTCCTCAATGTTTATTATAAAGCCTAGGACATCGACATCGATCAACACTTAGCAAAGTTGAGGCTAGTTTTCGTTTTTTGGCGCCCAATGTAGGGGACTACATTGACTTCCGTCAACAACCTCTAAGGAATTTGATTTGTTTTATTTGGCGTTAAAAACTAAAGCTAAATGATCATCATCATCATCATCATCATAATGACCATGGTCATCATCATGTGTATGTATCTGTATCTGCAATTGGACACGGATAGCTCAATAGACATAGGCAAAAAGCAGAAGCAACTGCAGCGGCATCATCTTGGTCTAGGCTTAGCTTATTAGATGAAGGCATATAATAAAAGTGTTGCGGCTGCTGTTGCCATAGATGGCAATAGTTGGGAGCGGGTGGGGTATGGAGGGTCAGGGACGAGTGTGTGCTGAGTGCTGGAGAGTGGACACAAACCAGTTGGCAACGAAAAGAGCAAAGCAAAGCAAAGCAAAGCAGCTTAGATGCATTTTTACACACGGCCAAGTCTTTGGGCAGGTTTCGTCGACATCGTCGACGATGTCTTCGTCGGCTCCTTCCCATCTCTTCTAGCCCGTTCTTCTTCCCCATCGTTCGTTGGCTTTAATTTTTCCATTTGTTTTGGCATTTAAAAATGCGCTTCCTTATGTTTTTGTGGCCCAGGGTTTTTCGCTCCTCTGTCTGCGGAGTAGAGGAGTCATCTTCCTTAACTACTTTGCTTTGGCCTTAGCCTTAGCTCTTGGGCATAAAAAAAAAAAAAGAAACACATAGAAGCCATTGAATTCTTTGGGTACTATTGACCCCGGCAATAGAAATTGAAGTAGAAGCCTCTAATGATGCGGATGCTGATTTCTGTTGTTATTGCTGTTGTTGTTGTCTTTCTTGCCTTTTGTTTGTCTCATTTAAATTTATCAAATTATATTTACTGCTTTTCGTTGTTGCTGTTGTTGTTGTTCGTATTTATGCATTTGCGAATTTCCAAGAATTTTTAAGCAGCTGTTTCCTGTTACCACTTTTTGTCGTAGTTGTTGTTGTGTGTTGTTACAGTCTCACAGTAGAATATAAATATTGCCACAACAGAACAGAAGATGCAACTGTGTGTGTGTGTGTGTGTGTGTGTGTGTGTGTGTGACTTATGTGCTCATTGATGATGAGTTGCTCATTTTTGTAATCGGCATCAAATGCAAATTATCATGCCCCTGTCAACACTTATTAAAGTAATCCATTTTACTTATAAATTTCTCTCTCTCTCTCTCTCTCTCTCACTATCTCTCTCTCTCTCTCTCTCTCTAGAATTTATTAGTCTTAAATATAAAAGAACAAATATACATATTTATTGACCTTCCTCTCAATCTCCTAGCCCCCACAACTTGCCATCTTCAACTCTGTTCTCCTTGTGCTTTCAAAGTAACGTAAAGTAATTTTATGAAATTTGCTACATCGATTAATATTTATTAAACTTATAAGAGAGAAAGGGGATACAAGGGATACATTAGTCATCTTAGAGACAAAAAAAAGGCCTAGTTCTATCTAATAGTTATCTAATAGAACTGTCAATCCGCTCTCCACAATGGAGCAATGGAGGATGAGGACGATTCGGCCATCGATGTTGAAGCCGATGAAGAGCCCGATGCCGATCAGATACCTGTGGAGGCGGTTAAATTTCTAGTGCTTGTACTAACTATTATCGGTTCCACTGACCAGGAGTAGTGTACATCATCGCCCTCAAAGCCCCTCCCCTACCCTGCCCACAAAGAGTTTTGCTCTTATTTTACTTTTTAGTGATTATCAGGAAATAGTCTAAAATGTAAAATATTTCGTCTAAGTTGATTGAATGAAGTAAGTAAACAACTGTTTCAAATGCATATATAAAACTAAATGTATGTATATATGTACTTATTAGAGAGCTGCATGAATGAGACAAAAGTCAAAGTCAAATGAATCCATTTGAATTGAATTCAAATGAATGAGTGACAACTTCACAATGAAATGAATGAGTGTGAATGTTAGTACTTGTCAAATCGTACTAAATGCGTAACTCTGTTTAATGAAAGGCAATGAATTGTGTGTCAAAGCATCGAATTGTACTAAGGCACTCGAATCATTCGAATTATTCGAATTGTCTCATTTTTATTGGAACGTTTTAAAGCTACAAAAACTAATTATTTTATCATTCAATTCATTCATTTGATTATGAATGTTGTTAACTCGAATTGATTTTTCTATCATTCATGCAGCTCTCTAGTACTTGTTAAAAATCTCTTTTTGAAATATTTCGTCGTATGAATAGGCTGTCTGGCTTACTCTTACAAGCCCCAACCTGTGAGAAACGTTTATATAAATACCTTGGCTGTTTTCTAGATAGATATTATTCTATATATATAAATAATGTGCCAAGTTTGATTGCAATAATTTAAATTTGGGAAGCGAAATAGTTTTCTTTTCGAAATACTGGGGAGATAGAGGACTTGGTAAACATTTTAAACATACTTAATCTATGGTTACACTCTAGGTTTTATAGTGTCCTAGATCGAGGTGTTCATTCGGATGGTTAGACATGAGCTTGGCTGTACTTTGTGGAGTCGGAAAAGCGCCCATCTCTTTTGGAGACTTTAATATACCATTTCACTCAATGGGTGCATGATATAAAAGAAAAAAGTGAATCAAAAAATATGTTTGTCCGGCTTTGTTTCGACTTGTCCTCCGTTCGGCCATATTGTAGGTATTTGTGGTTGAGGGTATACGGATATGTATATATACATATGTATAAGTATATATATTTTTTTATTTATTTTCTTTTGTATTTTTTGCAATTCTTTGTGTTGGATGCATTTTGGAGGGCATTTAATGACCGATGGCCAGGTGAAATACGAACAGTTGCCACAGTTCGAAACGCAGAAGCAGACAGGTAAAACAGAACCAAAAAAAAAAAAAAAGACAACAGCACAAGAAAAAAAATACAAATCAACAGAAAAATTTACCATGGAGGATGCACAGCAACACCAACAACAACAACAACAACAGTCGATCGAAGGTGGAGGCGAGCAAAGCGAGCGCCTGGAATGCTGAAGTCTTCGGACTGCAAAAGGAGACATGAGACAGACGACTTTGTTTTAAATATTTAAACTGGGACTGAGACCAAGACTGGGACTGCGACTGGCAAGGATCTTCGATGCTCTGGCAGACGGATCTTTGATGTTTTCTGGCCGATTAAAAAAATTTATAATGAGCGACGACGGCAGCGGCGGCATTGGATGAAGGACGAAGGACGGCGATGGCGTCGGCGTCGGCGTCGGGAGTTGGAATGAGAATGGGTTAACAGAGAGCGGAGGAGATGGATAACACTCCAGTATATACATATGTATGTGTGCATATAAGAATTTTTACCTCTCGATTTTTCGCTCGTTTTCGATTTCGCATTTAGTCTCTGGTGGATCTGTTGGATATCTGCTTGAGTTTCATTCGGTTTCATTCTTATTGGCACTTAGTCAGTCATTTAGTCATTGGCCCGTCGTCGTCGTCGTCGTCATCGTCATCGTCATCGTCTTAGCCGTCTGTCGTCCCGCTGTCCGGTCATCCGTCGTCTGTTATTATTTTATGTGCTTTTCCTTTTGTCTTTTGCACCAATTTCTACTACACACACGCACATTCGAAACAAAAAAAATTAAGAAGAAAAAAAAAACACCGACAAGAGAGACAAAGCCGAGGCCAGTTGCAGTCCCACTTATGTAGGTACATAATGATTCTATATATTCCAAGGTACGTATGTCTATATATATATATGTATTTTGCACATACATACATTACTTCTTCTTTCATAATCCACTTTAATTTGTCTTTTGTTGCTGTTGCTGCCTCTGTCTGATTTGGTTCTGGCCACTTTTGTTTCAAGTTTTCTCTCTGTGCCCGTTTGCCTTGTGGTTAAAAGAATTTTAATTGAAACGAGTTTGAGCCGGGCTTAAAGTATGTAGAAGAAGGAGTATCTATGTACAGTTAGTTAAAAGCGACACTCGTCCAAATCGACATACCTAAATCAATAAAGCAAAGCTCCATCAATATGTTTACAATATCACTAAATGCATGTATATTGTATGTATTGAAGATCCTACAAATTCTGAACGTAAAGGCCCAAGTAAGATAGTCAAAGATAGTTTTAGAGAAGCAGAAACCACACGTTTCGAAAATTCTAAAGGATATACCATATTCTAAAGAAATGAAGTAAGTATACCATACACCAGTAAAGCAAATGTTTCAAATTTATTAAACAAATGCATTTTCACTTTTTTTATGCTTTTTATTACAAGCATGTCTTAGTAGCTCGCTCACTCAAGCATACGAGCACACTAGCGCCCCCAAGCAGCGGGAGCGGCCTTATGGAAAAACGTTTACATATATGTATAACTTGACTATTTTTATTCCGATTTTGATCAAATTTGGTATTTTGCTTAATATTAATATCAAATTTAAGTGTGGCATTTGATGCCACAAGGTAGAAAACTACGGGAGATTAACGAGTTTTCCAATTTTCGGGGGCAAAAATTTGATGCAAACTTGATCACTCTACATACTACATGAGCCTACATACCAAATTTTGTGGCTCTATCTCTTATAGCTTACGAGATCTACGCGTTCATACGGACGGACAGATGGACGGACAGATGGACGGACAGACGGACGGACATGGCTAGATCGACTCGGCTGTTGATACTGATCAAGAATATATATATTTATGCGGTCAGAAAAGCTTCCTTCTGCCTGTTACATACAATTTGGCGACCCTATAGGTGTATAGTATAAAACCGAACAATGATCCAAATCCCACTCCAGTTCTCCTAATATAAACAAACATCGTTCAGTATTTTATTTAACTACCTGCTCAATAGAGCGTTAATTTATTTTAAATTAAAATTATTAATAATTGGCAAATAAATACTGAAACAAAATTAATTTTTTAATCGTTATAAAAGTCATTGCATTTATGCTCTATAAAAATCATGTACTACAATTACACCAAAGTTTGATGAAACAGTGTCAAAATTGAGATGGTTAAACTCCGGATTGATCTTACCTTGATTGAATCTAACCGTCTTCCAAAAATAATGTCAGAGAGTAAGATGCATGTTGCAAAAATTTGATGGCCTAAACTACTGCCTTAGGCAAAGAAAAGTGGCCAAGCAACTTCTCCAGTGAGCCGGAAAATGGTCAAAACGCAAATATTGCTGACAAAATACACAGACGCCGACACCTGAGATGTTCGAGCTACCCGCAAGGTAAGCCGCAGAAGAAGAAAAAACCTCCAAGAAGAAAAAAGTCTAACATAAGACAAAAAAAAAGAAGAGAAAGAGGCAATTTGTCTACAAAAGAAAAAAAAAATAACTGGTCTATCTTACCGTGCATTGATCTGTCTCTCTTTTCTTCCACTCTCTCTCTCTCTCTCTCTCTCTCTCTCTCTCTCTCTCTCTCTCTCTCTCTCTCTCTCTCTCTCTCTGTCTCTCCGAGTTTGTCTCTCCGCTGACCCCAAACTGGAAACTGATGACGAATTTGAGTGCATCATCATTATCACCAACTTGATCATTATCTTAGCCTTTCACATGAATTTTCTGCTAATTGAATTCCAATGCCAATAATATTTTGTCTTATTATGTTATTACTCTGGCAGTGGAGTTGTTGTTGTTTGTAGTGATGGATGCTGCCCTTCATTTTCTTGGGCCACTTAGTCAATTGGCAATTGGTAAATTGGTAAGCTTGGAACTTTCTTTCGGCATTTTGGATCTTTTTCACCATCCTCTCTCTCTCTTTTTCTCTCTCCATCGCTGTCTCACTCTTTCAGTATACATTAAATTCACACCCGAAATTGAAGGAGCTTTGAAGGGGGTGAAGTGAGTGGAAATTATGTTGTAATGCCTTGTGGTAATTACAATTTGTGGCCAGGTTAATGAGCATGTGCAATACACTTACAACACGCACTACCAAAAGGAATTGGCCAGAAAATGAAAATGAGGAGAAAGGGGATTGCGAAATGATAATGGTGTGGGGCAGGGGAGCTGGGTAGTCGGGACTACAACTGAAATTTGAAACCTGGCCACGCTTGTAAAACGCACCGAAAAGAAACATGCGGCAACTGACCAACACCAAAATACCAAAAGCTCCTTACCGATCAGGCGACAATATTTTCGTTTTGCGTCACGGTTTTTGTTTTTTCTTTACTCAGGAGTAGATTTGCAGATTTGAAGTTCTCAAGCTGGGGGGCTCCGAAATGTTACCGAAACGTCACTTAAATACAACTTACATACAAGTATTTGATTGAAATAGTGGCAATTGTTACTCAAATATTAACTAGAAATTCATAGAATCTACTATTACTAATATCAGTGCCAATTTCTTCTAACTTGTCATCTTTTAAAGGCTAAATGGTACGGAAAGTATGGCAAGTTTGATCAAGTTGAATCAACTAATCCGAATCAGTTTAAAAAAGAACTATCACGCTTGCCTGCAGATTGTTCGAATATATTGTAACCAAATACAGTTTCAAATAATTTTATAGTTTTTAACATTAAAGTATTGATAACATTATAATTATACGTTTTATCCAGAATGCTCTTGGTTTACCTGACATACTGGGCGTATACTTAACTGTTGGCTGATTTGGCAAAATTGTTTTTTTTTTTATATCGACAAAATGTCGTATTCTTTAACTCCTTGTAAGGATCATCCAAAGACTCTCACACTCTAATCGACAGATTCCGAAAATCTTGATAACGGTTTACTCTAATAAATAGATGGGTTAACGGTCTACCCTAATCGCAAACACTAAACACATAGAGTTATACTGAGTTACTACAAGTTTTACTAGTAATGTAAGCAATAATAAGTCTAAAGAAATTAAAACTCGTTTGAATGGTGGGCAAAAGAAGGTCATGTCTATTTACTTTTTAAAATCAGTGACTAAGTAATAAATATTTTTGAGGATGTTATTCTTGGAATATGCATATGCATTAATTTGCACTCTTCCTGAACCTCTCCTGTGTATCCCGGCAAAGGGGAAGTGGTTTGTTGTGACGTGTGGTGCTGGCAGACAGCTGCAGCAGCTGGAGCAGGCCAAGCCAAGCCAAGCCAAGCAGCTCACCAGCTCACCTCACCAAGTCGGTGGCACGCAGGTGCTGAAAACTTAATTATTGTATAACACACAAACGACTGCCACGAAGGCGACTACCTAGGCGGCGACAGCAGCGACAACGACTACGACGATGTCGATGGCGGGAAGCAAGTTCGAGTTCGAGTTCGAGTTAATTAATATTTCTGTCTTGTTGTTGACTGCAAAATGTTTTATTAATTATATTAATTAATATTGATCATTGAGAGCGTAATTTTTGTAAGAAATGTCAATGAGTCGAAGAATTTCCCCGCTCTCTATCCTTTCATTTTGTTATTTTTTGTCTTAAATGAAACAAGCATGATAAATACAAAAAAAATTAAACCAAAGTGAAGAGAAAAGAGGCAAAACTGGTTTGGCGTTTGGTCTTTAGTCTGTGCTCAGGCGACAAAGTCCATGTTGAAACTAATTGAAGGACAGCTAAAACATTTAGCCCACCAACACGGTGCACTGTCTACATTGTGCAGTTAATTTTCTTTCATTGATCGTGATAGATTTTGTAATACCACAAAGTAGTATATTATATTGTTAGTAGTAGTTAATAAGTGTCATTTGATCGCACACCGGAGAATGCCAGTGATATTGATCGATAATAAACTAGTTTTGATTGATCACTTGACTGATTGATAATTAAAAGGTCTCCCATCTGGTGCTGTTGGTGCTGATGTATTCAGAGCGTGTTAATTATTGTTTATACAACACAATCGCCCATCACTGCCTTCCTGGCACACTATACCTCTATCTCCCCATCTCTCTTTCTCTCTTCTTCCTTGTCTCTCTCTCGATGGTCTTGCTGACATTAATTATGCATAAATCAACGCATACAAATCGATGCTTAAAAACTCTTTTTAAATGCAATTAATTTGTAGCTCAGTAGACCACAAGCAATAACAACAGACGGTTATCCACCCCTTTCTTCACTCTCCCGCCTTTATGTTCAAGTGTGAGGTTTTCGGGTTTTTGGTTTCGATTCGGTGAAAATAAAGGCAATAAGCTGCAAATTTCATGGCAGTAAATGCTATCTCAATGTTTGAATATACACAACCTACAGGGTATACCTCAAAAAATTTACGGGTATGTAGGGCCTTTATGTAGGGCATAATCAGTAGTTGGATTAATATTTTCATGACTTGAAAGTTGTAGAGTTCATATTCAAAATACTTGCATTATAATTAAAACTCTAAATTTGTAACAAAATTGTTTCAAAATTGATGTCAATGTAAATATATTTCTAAAGTCTACATTTTTTCAAAACATTCTATTTGATATGAAAACCCTCAATTATTTTCTTGTATCTTTATCTGATTCCTATATAGTTGTTGATCCATAATCTCTTTTGATTATTCCCGTTGAAACTTTCGGTAAGGAAACGCCATTTAGGTACGTCGGGGCTCAAACATGAGAACAATAGTATTTTAGTTTGAAAAGTATTTTCGAATTGATTGACTTTATTGATATTTAAATATTTGAAAATGTACAAATGAATCGTGTCTAAATCAGCGATCGCATAACTGGGATAGAGCTTGTGACAGAAAATAATAAAATAATATATAATTCGTTTCCTTAACTTAGGTAAAACAAACAAAGAATAAGTAGTGATTTGTAAATGGAAATGGAAACTTTTCCAGGGTATTTTCGAGTTGAAAATGAAATTGTATTTACTTTAGCATTTGCCTTTACTTGTTTTTCGTTTGCTGCCGATAAAAGCATTTCTACATATCAGGCACACATACACGCAGGATGCGCTTACAACGCACATACACACACACATACACTTTTGAAGAGAGATAGGTAGAGAGAAAGAGAGAGACAGAGAGTGATGGGTAGAGGTGAGGGTGGTATGGAAGGCGAAGTGGAAAAGAGCGAGGTAGACACGTAGTTATCCTGACACCGACACGCAGTCGAATGTAAAATGCAAACAGAAATTGCATGATGCTCCACCTGCCACAATGCCTTCTCCAAGCCCCCCTTCTGCCCCCCGTTCAGAGCCTGCTAGCACTCCACTTGCCACCCCGTCCTTGTCCCCCGTTGTCTGCTTGTATGCTGTGTGTATAAATACGAATTTTATGTTATTTACACAAACGTTGTGCATCCCCAACTGCCTTACCTGGCCTCTGCCCCACACAGTGTGTGTGCCTTTCCCTTGTTGTCTCCTTCTCTTTCTTTCTCTCCTTGTCGGGTGTTTGGTCTTTATTCCTCACGCTGACTTTCTATCTAGCTATCTCTTGTTCACTCTCCCTTGTTTGTTCTGGCATTGCCAACGAGAAAAGTTTGTCATTTGCATAACCTTTTTCTGGTTTCGACCTGCACTTGCAGCTCCCCTCTTCTACAGCCTACGCTCCCCCTCCATCGTGCTTCTACTGCTTTATTTTGAAGCAATTTAAAATATTTAGTTACAATTATATGTCAACAAAAAAAATAGCAAAGTGTATCGATGCGATGAGTGGGAGACAAAAAATGCAACAATTCTATGGCAAAGTTTGTTTAAAATTTATTTTATTTTGTCAAATGTTTTTAGATTTTGCGGAGTGTTTTCTATTTGCACAACGAGGCGTATCATTAATTTAAGTTTACTACAGACAAATATTAAGTATACGTCGTGGGGACTGCAAAAGGTCTAACAGGGTATCAGGTTAAGGGGATTCACATTATGCCACCCAATAACCGCAAGTCTAGACAATGACAATCATGGTGCATAGCAGAGAAGGATACTAGAAAAGGATGCAAAGACATTAAAGGATTAAAGATGGCACCGTGACATCATTGCCATATTTCCACTGGGATTTCCCGACCCCTTAAAGTTAATACATATATTCTTGATCAGCACCAATAGCCGAATCGATCTAGCCAGATCCATTCGTCTGTTCATCCTTCATCTGAAGTCGGAAAAATGATCTTCACTTTTCTATCAACAATACTCTCAAGTGTTTTCACTATTCTGCTATCGAATTTGTCCTGATCCCTTGATCCCTTGATAAGTAGGCAACACTTTTTAAAAATTCATATTATTCACCCGTAAAGTATGCCACATAAATTTTCTATTTAAATAAGTTAAAAATTACAAGTCCAAAAATCGCATAACTGCTCATAACTCGGCTATTTTAAGCCTGATCGCGACGTCCTTTAACCAGATGGAAGTCCTTCTTGGTCCGCATCGACTGATGTCACGAGGTCCTGGAATGTCCTGTCGAAATCGATCAATGTTCTGCGGGGATATGGTCTCCAGAAGTTTATCCTTTTTCGTTTTTTAGCTCTAAAATCCAAATAAGCAAATGACGAAATCGATTGTCCCGCGACTTTAGTTAGGCTTTAGTTAGTAATATCTTAAGTTACAAACAACTAAAAGCAAGTGTATATTATTTGATATTTTATTTCTTACACTTACATTTTTATAATCTATGTATGAAGAAATTTAATTTATTTCTGGCAGACTCATTGAACTTTTGCCTGATCACTATGGGGTTTCTTTAGCAAAATTCGAATTAAAATTTGCATAAATAAGATCTTGATTGGTTACAAGATTTGAGAGGAAAATTAGAGGTTCGCCAAAGTGAGTGACAATTTGTAAATATTGACTTATAAAATCTGTTTTGTTAGGTCAAGTAACATCTTTAATAGGTCGGTAAATTATCGCTAAGCACTTGTAATGTTTAAGTTTGTTTCGTGACACGAGAGTTGCACAAGATTTCTACACCACTGAGTGTCAATGTAAAGGACTTAATGGAAAAGTTGCTGCTGTTGTGGTGACTGCTACTACTTATGGGATATGTGTGTGTGTGTGTGTGTATGTATTGGAGAATGCATCAGGCAAATATAAATACACACACACTTACAAAGACAACAAACCAAAACCAAGCCCTCCAACCAAAGAAAGAAAAACGGGAGAAGGAAAACAACAGCAACACCAAAATGGGGCAACAAATAAACGCCGAGGCAAAGGAGAGCCAGAGTGAGTCGAGAGGCACCTTTCAGCCGTCTCTGTTGTCTGTTTGCCACATAGAATGCCACAGTTGGAGATGAAGCAGCAAAAGGAGGATGAATCAGAAGTCCTGCATATGCATATATATAAGCATCCTTTGTACATAGCATCTACCTCCCTGCCCGCCATTTTGCAGTCCCATTCTCCAGCCGTTCTTTGTCTATATACTGAGTTCTAGGACAGGGCGTTTACTTAATGTTCGGTTTCTCCGTGTATATCCTGCCAAATGGCAGGTAACATTCAACGCAATTTCGCTGGCAACACAAAACAACAGCAACAGCAGCACCAAAAACAACAACAAAAACAACAGTAGCAATATCAAAAAGAAAGCAGTAAAACAGCAAAATACGAAGGAACAACAAGAAAAAAAAAAAAAAGGAAATAATAAAAATACGTAAAATAAAACCAAAATCAAAGAAGAATGAGAAAACTTGCTCAGACTCCTTCTCAGGTATCGGTAGATATGCGTGTAAGTGTTTACATTTGTATGTGTGTGTGTGTGTGGTTGTATGAGTGTGTGGGTGTGGGTGTTTGGCTGTGTTGTTGGTTATTGCAGTTAGTTCTTGTTGCGGTGTATGTTATTGTCTGCTTTAAGTTTTGAGGCTGATAAGTGAAATACAAATTGGAAAAGTTTCAACTAAGGTTGAAAGACAATTTAAAATGATAAAATACAAGTAATTGAAATACAAAAAGAAAACAATTGATTAAAAGCATGAACTTTCAATCGAAACTGTAATTGCAATCGGAACTCACATGGTTCATTAATAGTTAGGTCAATTATCTATTGAAATACTTTTCCAATACCAATACTTTTCCATGCCGAACTTGGCGATTTAGTTTTCATATGCCATATTGGTTTTACTCGAGCATATACCTTTCACGATCCAGTTGAAGGAATCCAATTTTACAGTCATCACTTCAATTTGCAGTAATATTTATACCAAAATACAAAAAAAAAAAAAACCTTTATCTCGAAAACTATTCTAGCTAGAGACACCATATTTGATCCATAGGGCCGGAAATGGCCGTTGGCTGGTGGTGGCGCTAGTGTGCTCATATGCTTGAGTGAGCGAGATACTAAGATATGCATGTAGACAGAGTAGACATCCTATTATATCTTTAACCCTTAGTTGTTGTTCTTCTAACTACGCCATGCATGAACCTTTTAGGGTCCTCTGCTCTGATTATGATCCCTGTTATTTGCTCAGAGTCTTCTATTAATACACGTTTTCGTATCCATGGAGGAGCAGTGTCGATGCAATGAATGATTGGCATTGTCAAACATTTCAATATACTCATCATTACAGTCAAAGCCATAAATGAGATTGTTTGTGAAATACAGACTTAGTGTGTGATTTGCAGGAGCTTTGATGAAGATATCGCAGTTATTCGTTTCCGAGAACTTGATGCGTCCCTGGAGACCCTCAAAGTGACGCGAGCAATCGGTCTCCACGATGGCCGTAAGTCGGAAACCCGTCTTGGATGCAGTCGCATTGCAACTGGATTTCACATATACCGCATTCGAGTTGCCGTAGTAGAAATCCGGCTTGACTTTGCCACAATAGACATGTTCGGTAAATTTATCGCCAATAAAATGATCAAGGGCAAACCAGTTGAGAATTACAAGGGGCTAAAGTGAGAAAAAAGAGGAAGGAGTGGGTCAAAAGTTCTTACCTCACTATTATACAATTTAACACAGTCATTATCACAAGTACTATTCACGTTCAATTGGTCCAAATCAAATCTATCAAACATCTATCCTTTCCTATTTAGTTCATAGATAGCTATAGTATTATTTGTTTGTCTGTTTCTTTTTCCATTTTGTATTTGTCCACGCGATTCGTGCCGTGCGTTATACGGCTGCACCCCTCGGTCGGTCGGGTGGGAGGTGGGCAGCTATCTGCTTGGGCTTTGCCCTGGTGTCCTAGTATTAGTGTACTTGGTCTTCTTACTCAATTTAAAGATGTTTTTTTTTTTTTTTGTATGTTGTTCCATGGCAATGGCTCTTAATTGCATACTACTCAACCAACTTTGTTATTTTAATTTATGGTATGTATGTAATTTAACAATAAACCAAGCAGCAGATGTCACTGTCCCCAGGCGACAAAATTGCACAAAAAAAAAAAAATATAAAACAAACACGAAAACAACAACAAATACAAGCAAAAGTACAAAATACATTTACCATTTTGTAATATTTTGAAAACCACAGCCAGAAAAAAAAAATAACATATAGATATATGTATGTATGTATGTGTATATCATCATATTGCCACGACCATCATGGTACAACCCGTAACCAAACCAGAGCATGATATCCTTGTCAAACGCAACGAAACGCAGCTACAACAACAACAGCAACAACCCACTAGCATTCGCATCAGGAGCAGAAGCATCATCATCAACATCCACACCGAAACCACACCAAAATGACAGCCGACACAGGGACTTATTATGTGGAATTTATACGCTTCGGCAAACCCTTAACCCAGCAGAGGCAGCATCGCCAGAAGGACGTGAAGTGAGGGGGGAGTGACTGAATGTATGTAGGAGAGAACTGGGAGGAGGCTGTGGATGCGGCTGTGGCTGTGGCTGGGACTGGGCTGGGTAAAATGTTATGCAAATTTGCAATCGTGCCACGTGTGTAAATTGTTGTATGCATTGTTACCTTATAAAAACAGCGTAATTTTTAAATGGATTCTCTCTTTTCTCCTTTTTATTGTGTCAGGCAAAAAGTGATTTTTATACAAATTAACACAAAAAAAAAAAAAAAAAAGAAACACACACACACACATACAAAAACAAAAGGATTGGAAGAAAGGAAAAAGCGAAAAGCAGAAAAAAAACTGATCACATACAGAAAAATGTGAGTGTTTGTGTGTGTGCTCTCTTTATTTACGTGAAATAAGTTAAACTGTAATGTGGATATATACAAATGTACTGATATATATGTATGTACATATATGTGGAAAAAAAAGAAATGATATTTATCGAGTCGTATTTTGGGTATCTCTGCTATTCTAGATGGGCCGTTAAGACAAGTAGAGAGAATCTTCTGAGCGTTATTAAATTCTTAAACATCTAAGGATAGCAATTTTTATGCATGTATATGTGGGATGTGCATTTGCGATGTGCATCAATCCCACTGTACACGAAGACAAAGATCAAAGAGAAGACGTGAGCATGTGAAAAAGACGATCAAAGAGGGATGACGAACGAATGAGTGATGACGACGAGAGAGTTGGTTTTTGCGCGTCAAACAAGACGGTCTTGCATCATAGTCGGATGCAAGGTCAAGTCGAGTACCTTAGACGGGTGCTATAAGTCGGGTGTCAAAGTCGGACACTAAAATGTCGAGCGCTAAAGTCGGGCGCGATAGCATCATAGACGGACGTCTAAGTCAAACTGAGCCAAACGTCGATTATCATTCAATATCTTGTAATATCAATGAAGTCGTCTTTTCATATAAACCCCCTAGACGATAATTAACTCGTAAATAAAATCCCAGATATATGAATATAAATGTTGTTTTTCAATTGTGGTGATATCTAAATCAAGGTGAATTCACATCTGTAACCTGAAATTTCACCGATTCACTAAAGTCAACTTTAGTGTGTGTTGTTAGCATTGAAAGAGAAAAAGTTCTTGCCAGCAATAGGAAGTTACTTTTTACGTTGCTAACAAATATTAAACTTTTATACTTTCAATGAATTAACTAACTTAATCCGTTAGTTAATTTATTCTTCATACTCAAATAATTCGTTTTGTTTTTTACTATGAAATAAGTTCTGAAACATGAAATATTTTTACATTGATTCTTCGAGATTATTACTTGATGTATTAACAAAGCATTGATTAGTCAAATCAAAACTATCATATATCATCGTTTTAACCAATTTGTAGGAAGTCAGCATGGTAAAGTATCCTGCCAGAGGCAATTGCTGATGATAAGTTTGGAATATAAATCAAAAATTTCAAGTACGTTCATCTGAAACGATCACAATCTTTTCCAATTAGAGTGGATTACTTTAGATATTTATATTTTACAATAGGGCCAAGAATCTTTCATTTAGAAATATTTGTAACGATTCATGGCTTAAATAAAGGACAAGTGATTTTTGGTCGGTTTATAGAGTATAAAACTCATTTAAATTGTTGGCTTTTTTTTGCCTTTGCCTAGAGTTGCAGCAGATTGGCAATTGGTCAAACAAACAAGCGGACACACAAATACCGACAGTTATATACACAAACATACAATACATGTAGAAGTGCTTATGTATGTATAGGTATGTATGTATGTAAGTATGTAAATGTGTAAGTGTGTAAGTGGGCATTTATGTATGTAGTTACGAAGGCTGTGAAACGTTTATTTAAACAAGTTGAAATGTAATTATTTTGGAATTTATTATTAAATTAATTTTAATTGTAATAATGGCGCATGTTAAAATGGCCAACAGCCAATGGACACGAACATAGCCGATGCGTTCCGAGAATTGTGGTTTTTATTGATTTTAATTTATTTATTTAAGCAATTTCTCTCTTTTTCAATAAATGTATATATGTATTGTTTTTCCACTGAATTGTGAACAGAAGAGAAAACAAAGGCAAGATAAATCCCTTCAGACGAACCACATCCGCACACACACACACACACACACACACACACACAACAATTTTCTCAATTGTTATTAGGTGAGATTTGTAAACAAAAATTTTTACAACCACCCGTCTTTCCTCTTCACTTCCACTTTCAGTTGCTCTCTTTCATTTTCCATCTCCCTTTTATTTGTGTGAAATATTTTTCACAAGATTTTTTGTGTTGCCTACTTTCAGGCTCAAACATTTTCGGACATTTGCTCGTTAGGCCAGAAACGGACGTGCTTAAAATTTCATGAGCATGTGCGTGTCTGTGTCTGTTTCAATGTATGTGTGTGTGTGTGTGTGTGGGTATGTATAAATGTGTGTATGCGTATCCTTTATGGATTAAATCCGCATGCCTGCGGTTGGCCACAAGATCAACTGTTGGCAGAAGTGTGTCAACAAGGAGCTTCGGGTCCATGTGGGGCGGGCCAAAACACAGCAAGTGGTCATAATGGTCGACCCCTTGCCCTCTTCGCCGCCAACCACCACACACACATCACTTATCCCCCTTGCTGTGCTAATAATGACGCTTTAAGTGCGTATGTGTGTGTGTATATGTGTATGTTGCCTTTTGTGTGCGTGCGAGAGACTGCTTAAAATGTTACAACAACAAGGAGAGAGAATGTTAAGGAGAATCCAACAATAACAACAACAACATCCAGTCAATTGCAAACATTTGCACTTTGGGCATCCTTGTGGCAAATTTTAAGCCCTAAATAACTCAATTAAATTTTTGCTTTTTATTCGAACAAATATCAAATATCAATTTGTTTCCCTTTTCATTTTGTGTGAGGTCCATAACATTCAGTGCGTATACGTTATATTTGTTTTCATTTATTTCATATGATTTATGTATGCATATTGTGTAAATGACAAGATAAGAAATGCAATATATTTCATATTTTTATTCAATTGCACAACAATTGAGTGTGAAATTGTCGGTAAAACTTGAAGCGGGCGGGGCAAAATGTTATTAAGCGAAAATCCCCAAAAAAGAACAAAAGGGCAAATATAATTTTAATAGAACTAAACTTGTCGTTTTATCAATGATTTAACCTTTCGTCTTTATCAATATGAAATTTTTTCTTCTTAATTTTTCAACGTCATCGTTTGATCTTTGTAATTTATAATTAATGAACCATACATACACATCAAGATATATAGATCGAAGAGGTTCTCCTTAAATACTCAAATATTTTAGGAGAAGATAGTTTTTTTCGAGTTGCGGGCATTAAGAACGGTGGCTTATGGTCTTTTAGATCTTGATGACCATTTTACTCTCTGAATGCATGGTACAAAAGTCACTTATATTGCTAAGAGGGGTAACGGGCAATCAAGGAGTTGAAGAGAGCTTATTCGGTTTGGATTTGGTTTTATTTACCCTAATGCTATAGACGCACCTGCATGAGATTTGTTAAAGGTGTTTTGGACCCTTGTAGGTCTTATAATTAGAGTATAAGCTGTAACAAATTGATACAAGTTCCTATCTGATTGAAGCAAACTATGTGGTTTGCTTAAATCACAAATGAATCCGTTCACTCGTACTAAATATGTATTAGTTTGTGTTTTATCATATGATGATGTGCTCACAGATCCCAAGTACCAACGAGTACATAACTACATTGATATAAACAGTCATGCGTACATATGTATGTATGTGCATACAAACATGTACATATGTAAATATACTCGAATACATAGGGAGGATGAGGAACTCCAGCCGTGACAGGCAAAATATTGTATATCCATGCTTATTCCGAGTGGTATAGTGGAATGGGTGTGTGTGTGTGTGTGTGTGTGTACATAAGTGAATGTATGTATGTAACGGTAATCATTATTGAGGCAATGATGTGCATTTCATGAATTATACAACAAGTGGGCACGATACCCACACAAACACATGTACACTATATGGGAGAACACTTCCTGCTCAAGGATTCAGTTTCTTCTGCCTTGGGCCAAAAGCTGCATACACATGTATGTATGCATTTTACATATACATATGTAGTATGTATATTTATATTGATGGGGCGAATGCATTGAGGTAAGTAATAAACTTATTGACCCAACGGCAATGAGATGACGATTGCTCTTATAGTTACTTAATGTAGAATCCACCACATACAAGAGGGGTTAATGATGACATTAAAAACGAATATCGATTTCAATTGCATTACAATTATAGATTTGTGCAGTTGACCATTGGCTTAATACTAGTGGATGGATATATCAGTAAAGTATCTAACTATATGTTGGAAAAGACGTACATATTATTAATTTCAATGCATAATATGGCTTATTATAACATCAACATTTGAAAAAAACCAAAGAGTGGAACAGACAGAAGGTCGCTTTTCCGATACCACAAAGTACGATGATTAAGATCAATAGCCATATCAATTTCCAATGCTTTCAGGATTTCTTTCATGGCCGTTCTGGCAACTAAAGATCCTTTTTAATTGCTAAAAACTTAATAAACAATAAACGCTGCAAAATTGCACTTCAATATGGTAATAAATTTGGAAATAAATTGTAATAAGCGGTCTACACCTATAAGTGTATATAGATGGCATAAAATCAAGTTTTGCACCCTCTTAACTGTCGACATGGGTCAGCAAAACGCAAAGATTAGTAGCACTGCTATACTTTCGATCAATATAATAGAAGTAGAACATGTTAAATTACTCACGCTGTTCCACCTGGACTTCACCTAGTGTTACCCAAACCCCTTGAACTATATAGAGAACGCGTGTAATAGACTTTGGATAAGGTGTTTAATGTGCCAGTGACTGCTTAATGGGATTCACAAACGGCTTGAATAATATGCATCTTCGTGCAATAGGTCGGATGAAAGATATCCACAAAGATTAATAATTTTTCAAATGTTTAGCTGAATAGCCGAATATCTGACTTTGCTCTTTATAATGTACTAAGATTTTATTGGAAACATTCTACATTATAAATTCATATGTGAATAAAAATATTAAAAATACACACAAGCTTAGGGGCTATGATCTGCTTTCCAATTGGATTATTACAACTCCTAACAAAATACGCCCAATCACTTGGAATTCACATGGAGAAATATTTTCCCAGCACCACGACGTTCAATAAGTCTCTTTTGTATTAGATTTCTTAATTTTGTATTCAAACGACATTTTTTTTAAATATCGAGCATAGAAAACCGATCAGTTTGATGTGATGTTGTCATCAGTAGCGGATCTACGGGGGGGTGAAAAAGGGTAACAAATAGTTCGAAACTCCCCTACAAATGTTTACTTAGAGAACAAATTTGGTTGTAGAATTTTTGAGATATCCCAACCACCGTGATAGGCCTCTTTTGAACAGGCCACATCTTCATTGGCAGGAGGTCATGCCATTCAGACCAAATGTGGCCATATCAACGTTGGCATCGTTAAATGTGGAAATGTTAAACAGATAATGGCAGCACAGCAAGCCAAAGAGAGATGGCGTGAGAGTGAGAGACATACATACATACGCATAGGGATAGTGGCAACATACCGTCTGTAGATTGGATGTGGAAATGAGTTGACCAGAAGGCTTTTTGTTATGGAGGCCCATTTTCTGGCAGTTCCTCACCAAACTCCTTCCCCTTTGCACTTCCATAAGTGTATCAATTGTTGTAACTGCTGTGTGTGATGTTGTTGTTGCTGTGATAATGATGATGCTGTTGTTCATATTGTTGTTGTCTGTTGCTACTGTTGTTATACGGAAACCAGACAACTGTCATGCCTGAAATTCTGATGCATTGAAATATAATTATTGGGAAATGTGCGATTGTCGTACGGTTTCCGTTTTACGTGCTTGATTCTAGGCTTGATTGTATGCATTATATGTGTGTGTGTGTGTGTGTGTGTTTGTGTGTGTTTGTTGTGGGGGATATATTGATTCAAAGTTTTCATGTGTGTTTGTATATTTATGTGGCTGCCACCTCATCTTTATGTATGTATGTATTTATCTAGATGCGCATACATATACGACACTAAAATCATTATTTATGCAAACTGTATGACATAATAGCGCTATGAATAACTGTACATACATACATAGGGATGTATGAAACACATATGTTTATCCATTTAGCCACACATTTTTAAAATACATACATTTATATACATATGTATGTAAGTTTAGGTATATATTATGTGTCATCATCCATAACAATTATCATATTAGCCACAACTGAAACTAATTAACTTAATTTTAATATAAACACAAGTTGACTTTAGGCAAAACTAACTCTATTTCGATACTATACTTATATATGATCAGCTCTATTACAGTTATATCTATATATGCCTTTATGAGTACCTATATATGTATGTATGTCTAGATTTCGACCTTATTAAAGCTAATAAAAACTGGGTTTTAGCTGGGCTTCAGGCCAATAAATCTTACTAATTTATTTGTAAGATTCTAAATCATAGGCAGCACAATAGGTGAGCAGATTGTCTGTATAGCTATTTCAAGAACCACCAAGTTCTATCATCAGCAGACTTTGCTAAAGGATCCACAGAATCCACAGGCCAACCATATCTTCAACGCTAAAAGTAGTTGGGAATTCAAACGACATGAAGTGAGAAAAGAATGACAAAGCTTGCAACTACAGATTCCACCTTTTTTATGTGCATACCCTTGGGCGCCATCAGAATTAGTGTAAAAACCTGTACTCGATATAGCCATGTCCATCGGTGCGTATGTACTTTACTCCGCCAATATTAAAGCTATTGGAATGAAACTTGGTGGTCCAAGCAATCGCAGAAAATCGCGGTGGACCAATAGAGCCGGTAATATTTCTTTCTCTATGCAACTCATTAGAAAATTCTCCAGTGGGGAAACCAAACCAAGATCCAACTGGGGATTCCGTTTGTTATCCAAACGGCGTTATAAAATTTGTGTATGTATTTGTCAATGATCTCTTGTGCCTAGCAGTTGCACAGAGGATTGTACGCGTTAACTACTCTTTCCAACGCCTTTCCTTTCTCATTGACAACGCAGTAGAATCTCTAGCTATACTAATGAAAAAGAGAGAGCCAAAGTACAATGGGACAATAAAAAAGATAAGAAGAAAATTAAAGCTTTATTTAACAGTAATGTCTTAAAGCCAAAGCGTCTCAGATTGTCGAATCAGGATCAAGTGGATAAAGCACTGTTACAGTGGTTTACAATGCACCGCGTTAGAGACGATGAATAATTTATTTTTATTTATTTACGTCAACTAACACATCAGTCGACGAAAAAGCTTAAGCTAAAATACAGATAATAATTAATTGAAGAAGGTAGCTTAGCTTTATGCACAACTAAAAATCCCCGACCCGGTGAAGGTGCCAGCTATGCCCCGATTCACAGCCAATGTGGTCAGGGATGAGTTGCAGCCAATCCAAGTCCAGAATATTTTCAGTGGTTTCGCTGTAGATAATTAAAAAGTATAGCGCGAAGATAAGTGACAGAAAGATGAGGAGAAATAAGGTGAGAAAGGTTGTCAAAGAACACGAAAAGGTTCGTGAAGAGAGGTGAATAGGAAAAAAAGTTTCTGGTCCAACGTGAGGGTATCTAGTAAATTAGTAGAGATGACTTTGCCGTTGAGTTTATGGAGAAAGAGAATGCCAAATACGAGCTTACGGTTGTAAAGTGAAGGAAGATTAATAAGAAGAAGTCTGTCAGAGTGAGAGGGTAGGCGAAGACTCGGGTCCCAATTAAGACCGTGTAACGCGAACTTAAGGAATTGCTTCTGTACCGATTCAATACTAGGCTGGTGAACATCACATTGAGGGTTCCACACTGTCGAGCAATATTCTGGAGTAGGACGAACTAACGAAGTGTATAAGGCCGAAAAAACTGGATTGTTTTACAAGTTGACTCTAGACAAAACATTAAAATTCAAAGGTGGGAAGGAAAATCATTTTAAAGAAATCAATTTATTGTTTGAATTTGTAGGTTGAAAAATGCATTAGAGGTAAGATCTCGAACGAAAGGATAACTACAACCAATGCATAAGTCGATCGATCGAAAGAAACGACGAGATTAAAAGACTTCACGGCTGTAACAAAGGCAAACAAAACAAAAGGCAACCGAAACAGAACAACGTCACATTTTTTGCAAGTGAAATCGACAAACTAATAATAATTAAAAAAAAAAAAAAAAGTTGATTTGATATTGCTACGACTGAGATTCTTGATTTTCTTTGATGTGGTCTGCTTTAAGTAATGTCAATCTCCTGTTTATCGACTGGGAAAACGAACGATTAATTCGTTCAGATGCAGAAAATGCTAAAGTTACTTCTGCAGTTGCATAAATATTTATAACTTGATATCCATATCTTTATGTTTTGGTGTCTGCATTGTTTGAATGTTGCTGTAACTTCTCTAGGTGCAGAAATCTTTTCCTTTTTATTGACAAGGCTGCGTTTGCGAATGCCATTGATGTAGGTTGGCATAACCTTCTCATTGGCAATTTGGGGCAATTTTGCACACACTGAGTGCCTGTTTAGGCTGTGCTCCGTGTCTCCATGGAAGTGGCAGCTATCACAAAAATATACGTACGAACCCTTAAGCCAGGAATTTGTGCACTCCCTTAAGTGCTGTTCCATTTTGTTTACGGAATTGCACTTGCCCTGGTAACACATAAAGCGAAAGACGAAATCTGAGTCCCTTCAAAATCTACCATCTCCCTGTTAGTTCGTCGAAATTCAACTAAATCGACGAAACTTTAAGCACACTGAAAGTCTCACTACTTTCATGTCGTTCGTGATGCCCTTTTTGGTCTTCGGATTGTTTTTCTTTGTGTGCCTCCGCTTCTCAGACTCCGGCGATTTAGACTTCGTTTCGGACACGGTTGACGAATAGTACGACGAGGAGAAACGTTTACGTTTTCTAACTTTTTTAAAACTTGACTCTCACGCGGCTGGTGGAAAAAGGGTTCTAGAGCAATCCGATTTCGCTAAGAGGTTTTCCATACCATGCTTTCTATATTCGAATAGGAGCGGTGGAATCGGACAGAAGTGAGACCGCAATCAAATTCTTTTCCCAGAATCTTAATCGGTGTCATTAGAACTCCAGTGGAGGACCAGTCGAGCCTCGACGGTAGTGATGTAAATTTCAATAAAAACATCAATGTTTATGTTCATCGATGGTTTCAATGGCAATAATCGTTTTTATGAATTAATAAAGTTCACTGGTTTCTAATAATCAAAAGTTCTCACAAAAGTATTTAAAATGAATTCAAATAAAGTATTAATAAAATGTTGAAACCCGATGTTAGCCTTATCATTCAAAACAATTTGAGTATTTATAGGCTTTACTTTCCGGAATAAAATTTCGTTTACCTGATGGAAAGCCTTTACCTTATGGTGGAAAAGCCTTTAGCTTATCTTTGTTGCCAATTTGAAAGAAATTACAACTTAAGTAAGTAAATGTGAGGTTTTCCACAAAGTTGCGAAAAGGATGCATTTCCATACAGTCAGTTCGCGCAAATGTTGAGGGAGAAAATGGGGCGAAACACATTCGTACTACAGTCAAACACCGCTATCGGCAACCATTATTAACCATTGTAAATGTAAATTTATTATAGAATCCGAATAATTAAAATTTATTTCAATTCTAAATAAAAAGTTAAGAATCAAATTTTATTCTTAACTCGAACGAGACACATGCGGTCTCTGTAATGGACTTGGCTCTTTTTGTCTCAACCACGTATTACCTTTTCTCGAATTTGTATTATTTAGTTGATAACTTGCACCTGCCCATTTGAAAATGTTAATGGGTAGTCCTTAAAGAGAAAAATACTTAAAGTTGAAGAAGCTTAAACCAATTTTCTTTAAACAAAAAAAAGGAATAAATCGATCATCTCCAAATACAAGGTGGCGCAAAAGATATCACCCTATTGGAAGATGCTCTCATTTTTGCAAATGGCCGCCAATGTCGAATCTGTGTTGACTAGACAGATACAAAATACAAGTGAATAAGCCATGGACCGATACACTCCCCAAGAATACGGAATAATTGTGTCTATATTCTGAAGGACGCGTTTCCGGGTCGCTTAATTTCGAGTTTTGGCGATTTGCACTGGCCCGCCAGATCGCCCGATTTAACAGTCCCGGACTTCTTTTTATGGGGTTTTTTGAAGTCCCGTGTTTACATCAACAAGCCTGAGACCTTGGAAGACCTCAAGGAAAATATCCGACACGAATGCGAGAATTTATCGCCCGAAACGCTCGCCGAAGTGATGGAAAATGCCATAAAACGGCGCCCATTTGTCCGATATCATCTTCTCGACCTAACACAATTAATTCTAAAAGTATAAATAAACATAATCAAAAAACAGAATCGAAGTTTTTCATTTAGAAACAAAAAATAAGAGCCAAACAACATCGGATGACTTCTTTTGCGCCACCTTGCACAAACCATCAGTTAATATATTCAATGTTTAAGTGTCACTATATTTATAGCAAAATCATGGATTAAATGGTGAAAATTAAACAACATCATGTCAACAATGTCATGATAAAATATCATATTTTTGGGTCCCTAGCCATGTAGGAATTATCGGAAACGAGAACGCTGACCGAGCCGCGCGTGCAATGGGCGCATCACCATCCTTTCTGTTTACTCCGACCAGTCAAAAAACATGTCATAAAGGACAGACAATGAACATGGTCTGAATTTAGCCACCGCTACACAGCATTTAACCCATCAGGCAGAAGAATTGACCTTCCTGCTACCTACCCAGAAACCTATGCAGCACCCATCAGCACCTTCTCACAGGCGAACCAAAACTACCTTGCCCTTTCTGCGGACAAGATAATGTGGTGGATCACCTCCTGGATTCTTGCCAACCACTGAAAAGAATTAGGGCTTCCATAGCTCCATCAACTTCTCTAACACTTCCAATCTCCCCTCTACTAAAAACCCCTTCACCGGACAATATATCCGCAGCTAATATATCTAGAGTCGAAGGCCTTGTAGCTAGTACTCATTGTTTTTTTCCCTTTAAGTCTAGTATTAATTACTTTCATCTAAAATTGTAAATAAACAAATAAACAACATCTTTTTCGATCTCTTTTAGTAAAGAAAGTGCGAAATTTGACCACGATCCTTACCTGATCCTGCTAAATATTATTGTAAGCATATACATACATATATAATTTGTATGAATTTGTTTTATGACATTTATTTTCCATATTTGTATTTGTTAATATTGTATTAACATAAAATATACATAAAAAACATCAGATTTTGTTTCATATTACATAATTTGACTTTGCCTATTGTTATGCCATTGTCATCATGGTCGGTCATCGTGATCGATAGTCGATCTTCTCCTATCTGCATTCGTATCTTAATCATTATCTGCATTTGCTGCACCTTGTTGTTGTTGTTTTTGTTATACTCACTCTCAAAATGTTATGTGCTTGTGTTTGTTGTTGTTGCCCTTTATGAGAAGCTGGCTCTAAATATATGAAAATATTGTGTTTCAGTGGATTTTGTTGGAACAATTTGTACAGGGATTAAAATTTTTGGTTTTACAATTTCGTTTGATTTATACATTTTCCACGAGACAGAGTTAAAAATTTCGCTAAATATGTTTCTTTTTTGTTTTTTTGGGTTCTTTCATATTATTTTTATATTTTTGTTGCTTTTGGGGTTTGTTCCTTTTTTTTGTTGTTATTGTAGAAGCAGCCTGAAGACGGTTTTTTTTTTAGACGCAAAAAGTGCAAGTTGTTGTTTTTTTTTGTTTTTTGATTTTTTTATCGTTTTGTTTTTTGTGATCGAATTTGAAATCTAACATTAGCATACAAAAATTTGTCATATGATATACACAATATATATATGTAGATACATACATATGTATAAGTACATGTATATATATTTATATATTTTTATTTTATTTTATAAATACCTCCATTTTCTCTAAAGTTTTCGCTACTTAAGATTATTGTACAAGCAAAAATGTATGAAAGAAAATGGAAGAGTGAAAACAGGAAACGAAAATCTTAAAAAAATGGCAACAATTCTTAATTTGGAAACGAGACGAGGAAACTAGTTTTCATGTTGGAAGTAACTATTTGGTTTTTGTTTGCTGGTTTCATCGTTTCGTTTTTGTTTTATGTTTTTACTGGTATTCATCATCGCTGCTTAGCAGCATGGTCTTCTCATTGTAGTTCTGACTGATGGTGGCCACCCGCTGCCCACCCGGCATGAATTTCCTTTGATTGCCCAATGTTTTTGGAGCCACAGTGCCACCGTTTCCGTTTCCGTTGCCGCCGCCGCTGCCTCCACCATTGGTAGCCACCGCATTGTATCCTCCACTTGAGGTGTTTATCGATTGCTGAATGGCCCCACCACCGTTGCCACCATTGTTGGGATCATCGGGATCATAGCTGGAGACACGTATGCCACGAGAATTTTTGCCACCTAAACACATACAAGTTAGTCAAGTCATGCAGAGAGTTATACTTTAGTATATTTAATAGGGTATTGAATCAAGTATATAACTCGATGTTTGTATATACAGAGATCGGGGGAAGCATATCTCATACCATGCAAAAAACACAATGCCAAAACGTTTGTTAAGCTTATTTTACATTTATTCAATACATTTAATTATAAATTTATCGATATCAATTTATACATATATACTTTTTTTTTTTTGTTTTAGAAAACATTTACAAAGAAAAAATAAAAGCACGAGAGCCTATCACGAAAAAAAAAAAACAAATTTATGGGAAAAAAGTAAATAAAAATGAAACTAGGATAAATTTGTGTAAAATATTTTGGAATTCATTGTTGTTTTTGTTTTTTTCTTCTAACGCTTCCAATTTCTAGCACTTTTACACAAAAACAAAAAATAAAAATGAAATAAGATAAGATTACAAAGAATTGGCAAATATCTGTTTGTTATATAATAAACCTTAAGAGAGTACAAAATTTCAGAGCTACATGGAGAAATTTTCACATTCCTTTTGAGTTTTTCAAGCGGATAGCTTTAGCTTTTAAATAATTTATTTTGCACCAAACAAAAAAAGAAGTTACACAATTTTTGTTTGCCTTTTTTTTTTACTTTTCTGTTCTTTATGTTTTTTGAGCTAAATCTGATATAAAATTGATATTGTAATTTCTTTGCTTGATGTTGTTTTTGCTATTTATGTTGGAGCTTGTGAATATTCTTGAGCTAATTTTAATTAGACTAATGCAATTTGGAAAGAACGAACGATAAATCGTTTCATTGCTGTGTTACACAATATAATAATAATAATAAAATCTTTGTTAACAAATTACATAATATTTTACAATATTACTCAGAATTTTATAATGCAGCAGGTGTAATGTAAGATTTATAGAGCTAAAATTTAAATAAAATTGATTTAAAAAAAGTATTCTTAAGAGTAAACGTAAACGTAGTAAAACATCAGCAAGTGGAATATGGGGTGGGGGGAGGGGGGTTTTGAATGTTTTGTAAAAACATAAAATTTCTTAGAGTGCGAATGCAGAGGAAGAGTGAAGAAATTATTCATTTTCCTCAATACTATATATAATTTTGTTTTCTTTAATGAATATAGCCCTAAGGTTCAGTTTTTGAGTGCGCGCTTTCCTTTCTCTCATTTAGACGTGTGTATGTGTGGGTGTGAGTGTGTGTGTGTGTGTGTGTGTGTGTATAAGTAACTAAGGCCTGAAAACGTATCTGAGTAGCCTAAAAGCTATAAGTACACTTGTTTGTTTTTGTTTTAGTTTTTGATTTTGTTTTGCAGTTTGTCGTTTGTTTTAGTTTTTGTTTGACCCTGGTTAGAAGATATTTGTTTAGAGCTTTTCGTAACGCTGAGTTGAGGTTACTTCTGCAAAAGATAAGAAAACAAAGAAAGAAAGAACGAAAATCAACCAAAAATTGATTATAAATAAAGGAAAGAAAAAAACGATATATGTATGTATGCATGTAAAACAGACAAGCAAATGCAGGCAATAACAAACATTCAAGGAGAATTAATTTATCAAAAGAGAGATAGAAAAAGAGAGAAGAGAGACGAGCACAAAGTGTTCCATAGAGAACCATAAAACCACACACATACCTGAACTATATTGTGTATATTGCTGATATTGCGGATGGAAATTGTGTATAGCATCTGTCATAATATCCTTAGGATTCATTGTTTCCTGTGCAATAAACCAACAAAATATATAAATTACAATTTCGATTAATATTTTCATCTATGTATACCTTAAGACTGCTGGAAATCGACTGCATCGTAACCGATCGTCCATGGCCATCGCTAATGCAGCTGCGTGCATAGACCTAGAAAGATGAATTAGAGTAAATAAGAAAAGATAAGTAAGTCCATTGTAACATGTTTTTTTAAGTTCTCTTGGGTCCACGGGTAACCAAAATCAATATGTATGTATGTACCCCGGCCCTGAAGCCTACAGGATTCTTTTGGCAGTCTGTTTTTTCAACGGTGAAGAAGAAAAAGATTCTAGAATTCGCCAAAAAATACATAAATAATCAAAATCTAAGTTTAATCTGTTTGGGGTTTGATTGAGCTCAAAGAATCTGGCGCAAAACCAATAGAGTTTCAGGGATACTCAAAACGGTTAAACATGGTGGAGGATAATAGCTTGGGGGCGTTTTGCTGTCTCTAGAGTTGCTAACTTCGCATTTGTTGATAATACTATGGACAAGCATGTTTTTAGAGCCATTCTCAAAGAGAGTCCAAGTCCAAGTATACAACAACTGGATTTAAGTGACACCGATTGTCAGTTTCAGTAAGAAAACGACCAAAAACATTCGTCTTTTGTTGGGAACGAGTGGCTCATATACACATTCCCCATTAACACCATATTCGATTTAACACTTACTGAAACGAAAGATCTGATCTCACCACATAGTTTCAAAGAATTCTCTAAAGGAAGTCGCGCTGAGTTTACACTTATGAAAAGTCAATACTGACAAGTTGTATGAAGACGCGCTTGCAATATGTTATTCAGTCA
The DNA here is from genome assembly GCA_018150345.1 of Drosophila equinoxialis. Classification (NCBI taxonomy): domain Eukaryota; kingdom Metazoa; phylum Arthropoda; class Insecta; order Diptera; family Drosophilidae; genus Drosophila; species Drosophila equinoxialis. The sequence goes on along the minus strand of JAECWI010000089.1, from coordinate 3,701,637 downwards.
AATGCAGAAATTTTAGTGCCAAAACTTTTTGGTGCCTACATACACAGTCGAGTCTCGATAATTCCAAATGGCAAGGGAACAGAAATTTTAACGAAATACAGAAGTTTTCGATTTACCGAGGTAACGAGAGAATCGACTGTATTTACAGTTTAGTACTAATATAATAGTACATTAATAAATATGATTATTCATTTATAGTTATAACTGTATTCAAAAAGTCTTCAAGTGTGTCATTACTTTTTTAACTCACTGTACATATCCACCAATATTTTCTACGATAATGATGTTTAAGCATGACCCACCACAAACAAATTTCCATTATAGTCATCATGATCATGGCATTATAGATTCTAGGAAAGATTCTTTGTCAACGGTTTTGAATTTGTCGCTTGCTTATGCTTTTTAGTTGCATTACATACATCATCTACTAAACCTCTGAGTCGTGTTAGTTTTTTAAGCCATTACATCTACAACTTGTGTTTAAGAATAAACATTGTGTTCATCTGAAGCGGCTTCACCAAATCAGATGCACCAAAGATAATATAATACAATTATACTTTTGTCACAAACAACTAATCCAGCATATGACTAGAATTACAATCAGCCATACACGTTGTGGGAAAAACACATGTAATTCTAAACTAACCCAAAAGATCACAACGGCAGGATGTCAAGTCGCCGAAGCCGTGCCCGAAATAATCAAAAACTTTTGAGTCGTACTAGAATAAGATCCTCTACGAGCAATTGTTACCTCCTAAAGCCTAATATAATTCTATACAAACTGCGTACTTTCGAAAATAAAATCAGTTCATATTTTGAATTTGAACCAATGAAGATTGGGTTGTTTTCCCTCTCCCTGTAATCCCTATTCAACTTGTTCAAAATCCTTTGCGACAAAGAAGAGGAGGACGGACCTTAACCCCTCGAAATATTGAATCGGTGCTTGTCGAAAATATTGAAATAAACAATAATGAATGCCGAACCAAATTGAGAGAAAATCTGTGCATTCTGCTCTTCACCAAAGAGCAAAGCGCCATCAAGAACTATTTGCGACAACTATTTGAAATTGGCCCTAGTCGTTTGGACAACTAAGAACAAGCATCGAAAGTTAATGTAAAATCGAAATAACAAGAGACAAGAAACGTGAAATTCTACTTTGAATGACGGTTGACAATCGTTTTTTCTATCTTATCTCGTCGTCATAGTTTCTCATAAATACCTGTCAAATCTTGGCCCAATCAAGTCACTCGACAAGAATACACACACCCAAACAGCGCAGAGCTTACTCACCTGATAGGGGAAGGCATATCGCAACGCAATGGCAGCAAACAACATTTCGATGCATATGAAAAAGTTTTGGTAACCAGCCGACACGGTACCCGCCTCAGCGGTGACAGCGCCCGCACTGTCCACAATGGGCGAGATCACATTGGCCTTCTCGAGTATGGCCAAGCCAACACCTTGCCAGAATGATAAAAATATGACCGATTTGATGGTGCAGAATTTCAGAACAGGTTCAAATGGTGTCAATAGATCCCGGGTGGCAAAGTAGAACAGATAGAGACCATAGAGAGCCAGAGATACGGAAATGTTATATATGATTGTAATATAGATATAACCGCCATTTACACTGTAATAAAAGATGCAACAGTTTAGTCTTAGCACATACATATACGCCCATGTAGTTAAATGAATCGCAAACCTCCAATCACCATCATGATAGTGTCCAAAAGCTTGTAGGAAAATTATAATAAATGCAACGAGCGGTTTAACCAAACAGAATTGCAATGTCGCCTGCTTGCAGAATCTTAGGAATCCAATTGTATAAGTCTTGCCCTTTAGACAACATGTGCCATATAAGCAAGAAGTTTTAATGGGCTTGCCACGTATCTCCGACATGATATTACCCTCTCCGCCCAGGTACTCATAGCACAGGGACAGAAAATTGTAGATCACGAAAGCTGCAAAGAAAACAAATGCACCAAATGCAAGAATTAATTAAGTAATTATCTGTGAGCATATGTGGAAGTAATTTTTAGCATATATCTGATCTTAACTACTTTTTCTAGCACTACTGGGCCCTAAAGTATTCACAATTTGTGGATTTCATTGGACTAGCTTCACAGTTTGGCCTGATTCACAAGCTTTTGATTCAAAATCCCTGTTCAGGGGGACGATGGAACGTTGTAACCTCAGAGAGGCAGAGCTATATGCCTAAACGTTATTAATCTATACTACGAGGATATGGTTGGGACTATCTTTAGACACTCTTACCTTCATAGCAATCTCGAACTGTGAAAAAGTATATGTAGACATTGTCTGAATTAAAGAATAAAAGACTTATCCATGAGTATGTTGCATAGATGGGCACTATGAACAATATGCGAACAATCCATCGCTGCTCCTGAGGATTAGTATACCAACGCAAGTGTTGATAGATCTAAAAGTAAATGGCATTGGTTGAGCTGTTTAGATAGTCGGTTAGTTGTATTTATTACACACTCACCTGTTGGCATGTTATAAACAATGCGGCCCACACACAGACGCCGGCCAGGATTTGAGCCGTCTTTGTTTGCAGGAATATGCCATCGCCCACATGGAGCAGGGGTTCCAATGGCGCACTTATGGGATCATCCTTCATTGCAACAATATAATTTGAATTGGATTTCACTGTGGTCGATGCAACAGAAGCAGATGATGTGGCTGCTGTAGATAAATTGCTGGCATTTAGAGCCGCCTCAATAAGACTGGCGGCTGTTGTGCTCATGCTGCCGGCCAAAAGAAATATAAAAAATCTTTGATCAACTTTTCTTTAATTACATACACATATATATATACAAATATTAAACAATGAGAAGAGCAAAAACTAGAAACAGAAAAGAATCTGACGTTCATTTCTAAGTGTCAGATGAGAGAACATAAGATACAGCCAACAAAAATTTCCCAACATTATTATGTCAAGTCAAAAATTGGGTCAAACGGTAAAAACAAAACAAAACGGACAGACGCATTAGATCATCAACATCATCATCATCACCCTCACACGCAACGCAAAAGCCTAGCAAAGAAAATTCAGATATGCATTAATAATGGACACAGGACAGAACAAAAGTCGCAGGAGCAGTAGAAATATTTTACGACCTACAGACCCTGCCGACAGACCTACCATTCCGGCACCTTGGTTCAGGGTCATTTCTAATAGTCCCACCATATTGATTTTAACCAACAACTAAACATAAGCCAAATGAAGCCACCGCCCGTTTTCCCTTCAATGAACAAACAAGCGTAAAACAACACGCGATGTATGTATGTATTGATGTATGTAGGTATGTATGTATGTATGTATGAGCACCGCACTTGGGCCAAATGAAATGGAAAACCTCAATTATACATGTATGTACATATAGACCGACAACGAACAACCGACGACACTGCTGCAAGTCATCATGTGTGTAGCTATATATGTATGGCCAGGAGACGATCAAATTTATTGATGGCATGCTCAAATAGAAATGATCAATGTCATTACTTTGTCCTCTCATTATGAGTAATAATCCTTTCACTTACTAGATCGATTCCTTTTGAACATTCAGCAAACAATTTTTCAATTAATTTTATTACTAAAATCAATACCAATTGAAATATTAATGGCTAGATAGCAGCTTAGACTTTATTCAATCAATAAACAACAATCATTTCTGACTAATATCAATCGAAAAGAGAAATAAACTTCAAGCCCATGAATGTTGTTCCAAGAAAGTGCAAATAAATATGATCTATGTATGTATGTTTACCGTGTACATCTCAATTTACAGTACTCGTATTCGTAGAGGGAGTAATATGTAGGAGAAAACTCTATCCAAGCGGGCTTTGACTCTGGAACAAAAATAAAATGACCCATTATAGGGATCGCCGGGGCCAATTACAACCTTTGCGTACAAATAAAAGGACGATCCGATTCTTATGCTGCAACCTACAAGTTTTCCCCGAGATAGAAGGGCAAATGTCACTAATTGCGCTTTGATAGTGACAATCAAACATTTAAGATGTAGCTAATCGGCAGCGAATTAAGATCACCATTTTGGGTCATTCAGTAGCCATCAGAAGTCGTAAAGAACCCCAAAAAGTCTATATGTGTAAATGCCCTACTAATTCCCGGAAATGTCTAGAGGCAATTATCTTTATTATATTGTTAGATTTGTTTATAGAGCTCTTCGGCCATATGGCAGAAATTCTATCCAACAAAATTATTACTATGTACATATACAAATCTTTTAACATCCAACTCTATATACATACATATATTATATGTATTGAGTATATTAGATTTCAAAAATGTGCGAGTGGCTCACAAATTTATCGGAGTTCGGAAATTCCTGACACTGTGTAGGACAAGAAACAATGAATTCGCTCTCTCTCCCTCTCTCTTACCCTCTCTTTCAGGTGGAAATGTTTGATCTTTCGTGCATTTGATGATCGCAGAGATACATACATATGTACATACATATTGTCCGCGTAAGAGGGGTAAATGTTCCTTAAGCGATTGTTCAATGCACATCAGATTTTTAGTCCGTAAAGTTGATAATGTCAAATGATTTGACCAACCGGAAGTATAAATTTACAAAAATATATCCGAACAAACTCGGCACAAAAGAATGCCCTTGTAATAAAATAAAAAAAGTAAATAAAGTCATGAAAACCAAAGTTGAAGTGTCGACTATTGGATACCCTAAACAAACTCGAGATCTTCTATGGCTTATATGATATACATACATATGTACATATGTATGTACACAGAAACAGAAATTTCAGTCCAATAATTGAGATTTTATGATTTTCCCAGCCATGCTGCTTATCACAAATACATATGCATATATGTATGTACATAAATACATTTATATGTACACACATTGAAATAAGCGATTTGCAATTTCGATTACACCGTCTTTATCGTATAAAAATAAGTATAAAAAAATCCCCAACGATGAAAACGGGCACAAAAATGACTCACAAGCAAAAAATAAGGTTTACTTTTGAAATTATTTGAACTTTAGTGCGATGCGAATCCACTGTGCCAAGTGGAGAAACAACAATAAAATGCGTTAAAACATCAATTGACGTGCAAAGTTGTTAATGTTGTTGTTGTTGTTGTATGTGTTATTTTTGTTGCAATGACACTGAAAAATACTGAAACCCAGAAGAAATCAACAACAAAGAAGAAAAAACAACAACAAGTTGCTGCTGCTGCTGAAGATACACAGAAATTGGCAAAGAAAAGTCTCCAAAGTAGAAAAAAAAAGAAAAGAAAAAAACCACAACAACAACAGTAAACTCTCCAATGAGGTAGAGGAAGACTCTGCTGGCAAACTAACTGACAACGCAAAATGCGTGGACACCATAGCTAACGGAACGTCAGAGGGGGAGATGGGAGCTGCTAATTATATGTATATTTTTGGACAAGCAAAGCAAAGTGTGTGAGGAAGGTGGCAAATGGGAGGGAGGTATAACATCATTGTGTGGCTTCTGACAGTAAATAAAGTCAGCAACTTAAATGCCAGCATATGCGACCTTTTGGAGACTCTCCACATTAACTCCTACACCACCCAGAAACCATTGCCCCCCCTCCCTCTTCTTGACAAACTCTGTTAGCTTATCAATGCGAAAAATATTGAAAATAAAAACACACACACATACTGGTGTTTAGGCACACACAGGCACATATATACATACGTATATGGAGAACAACTGGAACTGGAAATCACTCTTCAATTTCGTCATCGAAATTTGGTTATTTCTCCTTTTCAGGGAAAACAACTTTTTCACACACTGCACACACACACACACACACAAACACAGTCGGACAATCTGGCAAATATGTTACCTTTCAATTATCTTTGCTTTAATTACCTTTTTTCCAAATGCAATTCTCCACGATTGCCTGTTCGTTTTCACAGTTGAAAATAACTTTTAATTTTTTTTTCTTGCTCTCTTTCTCTCTCTAAAGTTATTTGCTTTTGCACTTGGAATGACGAAATGCTACTTTTTGTTGGTGCTGCAAATGAATATAAATGAATTTCACTATTATTTGTGTTTATTTAACACTTTAAATCGTTTGATATCCAGAAACTAACACAACAATCACATCAACAAAACTTACAAAAAAATATTAAACAGAGCAAAAAATTATGTGAAAATTACGCACGACACGATAGAGATGGCCAACCATCGATGACGTTAACTATCGACTCGATAACGATAGCTTTCGATTCTTTAACGTAAACATTAACGTTATTCTTTTTCCTCCCGTTTTGTTTATCTCGGGGCGCACTTTGAACAACTGTCAACTTGTGTAAGATTTTTTCCTTACTGTTTTTTTTTCAAATGGACTTTCGGAATGCCCGTGCCAGGCAGCCGGAAATTGTACGATCCGTGCAAAAGGATGCCCGCTATACAAATGAATGTGAGTGAACAATATACGCCAAATGTAACACATTCCTAATTGACCGATTTTCAAATGCTCAGTGGCCGAGGATTTGTCAGACGTGCTACGTCTGACTGGACCGCGTAACTGGATCAAATACAATCAATTGTGCAAGCTCTTGGCTGAACTCAGCTACCATGGTTTCGCTTCTGTTAATAATTTGCAAACTCTTGGAGAGGAATACACGGGAATCATACAAGTGGATGGGCAATACAAGCAGATACCAAGTCGCCTAGTATGTCTGCTTTCTCTAGTTCCTTTATTGCGATTAACAAATGTTACTACTTGTTTTGCAGCTCCAATTGTTGGCCATTATATTGGAATTCGGTGGTGACTCTTTGTTCCTGCGCCTGTTGCAGAAATCGGAAGTTTTTATTGCCAATCATGAGGAGATTCGCCCCGAGGCGAAGCAACAGATAAAGAAACTCATCCATCGATTGCGACAGTCACCGAGCTATATAAAGGCCTTGCACAAATCCCTTTTCTATCTGGATGCTAGCAAATACCAGCTGTCGAAGCGAACGACTGGAATAAATTATGTGCTCATTCGTCACTGGCTGCAGCCGGAATTCTCTCTTTATGGATATAAAATTCTTGGCGCTATTACATTCCTTCAGGTCACCGTGTCACTGGCAATCAGCAGTTGGGATATGTGGCGAGAGCACAAACGCCAGCAAATGGAAGCCGTTAAGCAGGCCTGCAAACGTTTCCTGCTCCAAAAAGAATCATCCAAGGAAAAGTCTACAATACCAGATACTCCTCAGTGTATTCTCTGTCTGGAAGCCAGAACAAATTGTAGTCTAACTCCATGTGGCCACTTGTTCTGCTGGAGCTGCATTCTCGACTGGTTGGAGGAGCGCGATGAGTGTCCCTTGTGTCGGGAATCGCTAAAGAAATCCCAAGTGATACAACTACAAAATTTTGTCTGATATGCAATAGAAATGAAGGAAGGGGTGGGATTAAATGTTAAGATATTTGATTTTACAAGTTTTTTACACATATTCGTACACGTTATCTAGCTGTTAAATATACATATTATACATATGATTACTTTACCAAACTCTATGATATACTTACATATATTATGTTTGATATTTCCATTGACTCATTGTATTCTTGTTGTATTCTTGGCCAACTTTAAATGATATAATCGCCAACTTTTATATATAGCATGAACTACATGAAACATCTACATATGAAGCATATGCTATCTATCTCACTCTTACAAGAACTATAGCCACGCCAATTCCGCCTTCTTGGCCCAGTCCGATTTTCTAAAAATTCTGGGCTTTTATTTGACCTATAGCAAAAATTAATAATATCTTCGGTTATCATTACAATTTGTCCTGATCCAAGAGATATTCTCTAAGATCACAGTGCCAATATGACTGACTTCAAGATTATCTAAAACAGTACCAAAAATGGCCCAGGCTTTGGAGAATCTAGATTGACACGGATAAATCTTAAAGTATTACATTTACACTACGTAAAGAAAAATGCCTCGAAGAATTCTACGAAGAACTTCCAATTCCACAAACTAGGCAAACGGTCATATCTGGGAATGACCCTTGATAGGATACTAACTTGGAAATTATAGATGCTGCTTGAGCTTGAGATGCATTTTATTCCTGTATAAGGCAAATAAAATGCCTCAAAGTTCGAGGAATCCTTCTGCGATCTCCCCTACATTGCTTGAATCGCCAGGACCATCTCTTAATATCATACAACACTTTGTTTTTGATAATTCCGAACCAAAAAAGCATACAATTGTATAAATCTAAAACTTAAGAACTTACACGTTTCTTTCCCTGCGGATTGCTTTTTATCCTGGATAAGATAAGATTGTGATATCTTGTACTCAAACATAGTTTTTGTTGTGTTTTATATGTAGATTATATTTATATACAACCATAGATGTGTAATCTATGTGGTTATTATATATGTTTTTAAATTAACACGATATATGTTCACATATAAATCGGTTCTTATGTAATATCGAATAAAAAAAAAGCTTTGGAAGCAACCAAGTGTCCTTGGTCACTTTTCAATATGTAAACTCTAAATTACTGGTCTAGACATAGTTTTACAATTAATAGAACTTATATTATATCCAAGTAGACGGTGCGATTGAAAATTTGTTTCCTTCGCCGCGATTCGAATGCTGAACGAGCCTGCGAGGGATTCTCGAAAGCTACCCGAGCGTCACCTGTGGGTTTACCATCGTCGTTAAAGCGGCGGATAATATCGTGGGGACTGAGCTTGTAGTCGTTGAAAAAGCGCAAAATATCCTTAAGATCAGCCTTGAAGGGAACATTGCGCATGGCTACAACACAGCCAGGGTGATTAAACTTGTCTGGGATGCCGCCATTGTCTTGGTCCATTTGCTGCATTTGCTGGTTGTCACTTGGCGATTGGAGAGAAGGATTCGGAGGTGATGATATTGACGGACTTTGATCAATGTCGTTGCGGGCAAATGGATTGAAACGTTGATGCTGTTGTTTGGGGGCTTCTTCGTTGTTATCGCGCAGTTGTTGTTGCTGTTGTTGTTGTTGTTGTTGGTGTTTTGTGGGATCATCGAAACGACTGGGTCCACGACGTCTGGAAACTGGTGGCTGATTATTAATTGTAGGCGAAACAACGCCAACACTACCACCACTTCCACTGCCACTCCCATCTCCGCTGCCAAGTCCAATGCCGCCACTGTTAGAACCTCCTCCAACTCCACCACCACCATTATTACTATTATCAGTAGTTCTGGGTCCATTACCTCCAGGTACATATTTCATAAATGGTTTATTCATACGATCAGCAATCTCTTGGGGTGATATGGGAACCACACGTAAGCCACGTCCACGAAAACGACGATTATGAAATTCACGTATGGCACGTTTGGCATTTACCTCATCCGAGAATTCGATAATGAATTCACCAGATCTTTGGTTGCGATCTTTGTAGAGCTGTTCGATGTGCTCAATGCGCAAGTTCTCCGAGCTGAATAGTTCACCCAGATCATTGATTCGTGTGCCATACTCACAATTGTGGACACGCACAAAATTATTCTCCTGATTGGAAGGATTCGGGAATTGTTGGGGTCCACTTGGTCCGCCGCCAATATGATTGCGTTGATTGTTATCCATCATTTGGAACGGTGGATTTCCGTTAAATGAGCCACCGTTAAGCATCGATTGCGGCGGCATTCCGTTCATATTCACAAAGGGTTGCAGCTGGGCATTTTGCTGTTGTTGTTGATGCTGCTGCTGCTGTTGCAGCTGCATTTGGAACGGCTGGTGTTGTTGCTGATGTTGCACTTGCTGATTTTCATTGCCATTTTGACGGCGACGTGGATCACTCTGATAACGAGCGTTCATGGCAGCCGCTAGCTGATCCTGTTGCTCCTTTTCTCTCTCCAGTTCTCTCTCCCGCTCCTTCAAAAGCCTTTCCTCCTGTTCCTCCTTGCGCTGATGTTCCTCTTCCTCTTTCATTAACTGCTCGTTGGCTCTTCGCTGCTTCTCCTTGGCATGCTGCATCTCGGCCTGGCTACTGGAGCGTACACGCAATTGCCGGAAGCCAATGTAATGACTCGAGGTATCCTCTAGAGCCATTCGCGCCTCATTCTCACGGGCGAATAGCACAAAAGCTACAAATTCCCGACGATTTTGAGGGCTGGGCGCCAAAAGAATGTCGACAATTGTGCAGGTGGCCGAAAACATCTTCATAATATCCTGCTCGGTGGTCAACTGAGGTAGATCCTCGACATAAAGCACATTAGTTTGGCACGATGATGAATTGCTTCGATCGCCACCTCTGTCTCCTCCGCCACTGACATTTCCTCCACCTCCTCGGCCACCTCCATTGTTGCCCGCTTGACGTAACTTCTCCTCAGCCTGTTCGAATTCCTCATCTCCAATGGGCACGATTTGTACTAAGCGATCACGGAACATGGTATTATTACGTGACAAGGCCTTTTGGGCACTAGACACACGGGAGAACTCAACATATGCCACGCCCGTGCGATTACCATGAACCGTCATGATCTTAATGCCATTATGGGGAATATAAAGGCCAGAGAAGTATTTTCTTAGATCACTGTACGAGGTGCTGGGGCACATGCCACTAATTTTAATGTAGCAAGTGTCGGCAATGGGCACGACGACATTTTGTGAGGGCGAGGAGCCGCTACCCGAGGATAGTGCTTTATTTGCGCCCTGTTGTTGTTGTTGCTGCTGCTGCTGCTGAAGTATTAGATGCTGTTGCTGGAACAGCTGCGGATACATTTGGGCATACGGATTGACACTGGCAAAGGCAATGGGTTCCTGGTTCTGAGGACTTAAAGAAGAAACAGGCACAGGACCAGGAACAGCATTCATATGGTTTGGGGTCTCCATGTGATTCTGTGGTGTTGGCATGGTGTTATAATTGTTGATGTTGATTGTATTCATAATATTGTTGCTATTGTTGTTGCCGTTGTTGTTGTTGGTACTGTTGCTATTGCTGCTGGTCCTATAGCTCTGCAGTGAGGGCAAAACTGGTGGCATATGCAACTGATGATTGCCCAATCCAGGCAATGTCACACCGCCAGCAACTGATGCCACAGCACCAGTTGCCCAAGGCAAGAGATTCCCTAATCCACCAACTGGCTGTACTTTCAGTTCTCTTTCATTGCTATCCCGACGTTCCGAACGACGCTTTCGTCCACGTTCTCTCTCACGACTGCGATCGGAGTCATCTGAGCTGGTAGAATGACTCCGACTTCGGCTTCGACTGCGACTATGTTGACGACGTGAAGATCCACTGGAATTCGATACATCGATCAGAGTTACGCCTGCCTGTTGTTGATAATCCAAGAAGGATGGTCCCTGTGTAGCCGATGCAACCGAGGTTAGAAAATGACTTAGCCCACCGCCTATGTTTGGTGGATTTGGTGTCACCGGTGGCGAGGTCACTACAATTGGACGTGGTTTGCTGGTTGCCACCACCACTGGAGCATGAGTCGGTGACGGCGTGGATGTGGTTGCTCCGGCTCCAGCTGCGGCTGTAGGAGCTGCAGCTCCTCTCTGTCTGGCCGTCTCGATGACCTTTTGCATTTCGGCACGCGAGGAGAGCAACAAACGGACTTGCACCTCCATTAGTTTTTCACGATCCTTTAGCATGGCGCAACGGGCATCCTCGTCGGTGCTAAAAACGAAGAAAAGTAAACCAAAGCAAAATACATAACATAAGGAAAGAGAAAACATTTCGAGAATCATAAACATAAAATATATATACATATATATGTGTATAAAAAGTATTCAAAAAGGACACCCCTCTATTTGTAGATCTCCATTCTGTAGTTCCATTTATAGCTATATATACCCATGTAAGTATTGTCCGCCAATACTCCTCCAAACACTTTTCCAATCAATGTCATGCTGGAATGTTACTCTAGAAGAAGAATTGTTTGAAGATTGTCTTGCCGTGGCAACCTACATACGTCTCTCTGTTTGAATCCTCTGTGTGTGTTCAAACATAGTAAGTTTCAGCAAATGTATGTAAATAATACTTAGCCAAAATCATGTACCGAAATGATAACGTCTGAAATTTAAACTGCAAGAGTATAAGGGTCGAGAATGATAATGACAGATCTTGTTTTAGAAACGGTGTGTTTAAATGGAATCTCTCGAAATATTACATTTTAGTTGAAGCCCTTTTGCCCTTAACATGCACCACATATCAATTACAAAATGTTCTCATCTTTAAATTTGTTTGATTTGTTTAAATTCATGACAATACAACTTTTATTATTGGCAGTGGTAACAGTTCAATTGCCCGGTATAAGTTTTCGAAATCGCTGAAAACCGAAAATAAACCAGAGAGCCGAAGTTTGTATACACTTGTTCATTTCCTACTTACAGGAGGTAAAGTGCCTGGTGGAAATTCCGCTGCACAAACTTAATCCGTAATAATGTGATCCATATAGCATGCAATTCAATCGTATATCTCTATAAGAGCTATATGAAGATATGGTTATCCCATTTGACGGAATTTTAGCTTACTATGTGTCGTTATCAATTATTCAGTTTCGTGAGAATCGAATATAAAACAAAAAAGTTTTTTTAACCAAAACTAGAATATACATATATGGTTACATGAGCCTTACCGATTGTAAACCATTTTGATCTCAGATGCTTTGTTTTGATGAAGAATCTACAAATAGCCTACTAAACCCCTTACACCTGGCTTTCTGGATATTTGCTGCCATTCAAACACAAAAGAGCTTGACTTGTAATTTCAATTGAGGTATTTTTCGAAAACATAAAGAAATCGTCCGAGCCAAAAGTGGAACTAACGTTCCAATATGTGGTAGAATGGGACTCATTTTTCTTTGAAGCACTACTGTAAAGGTGCTAAAAATATCTGCTTCAACTATTTTACTCAATATTTAAACACTTGCTGCAAGTGAATTTTAACCACATGTGTCTGTCATCGTGAATTCGAGGTTCTCGCCAATAATATTTCTTTGCTGAAGCGTGAGAAAACATTAATGTTAGATGGAAGGTGGACACCTGACAAAAAGGAACAAGGACTAAACGAATGTTTTAACAATTTACATATTCATTACAAACACAATTACACAATTACACAGGGTCTAACTTCGACCGCGCCGAAGTTTGTATATCCTTGCAAGTTGTTTGGTACTCTTTCCTCACCTTTAGCCGTTAAAGTGGAAAAACGTTTTATCTACAAAGAGTAATGTTTATGAAAGAACGGCCCACAATCTTAACATAGGATATAACGAAGTTTTTGATCAAAATCACTGTTTTCCACCGATCGGTCCTATGGGACCTATATATGATATAGTCACATGATCTTTATCAAACTTGGAACAGTGGTTTATAGATGTAATAGACTGACCAATATTAAATTTCAAGAGAATAGCTGAGAAAATAACGATATTGAGAAAAGTCACTGTTCGTGACTTTGCCGTTTGTACGGGAGCTATATGATATAGTGGTCTGTAGCTCTAACGGTATAGGAGGAGTTCGCGTCGATCCATACGGACGGACATGGCTATTTGAACTCGTCTCGCCGTGCTGATCTATATATATACTTTATATGGTCGGAGATGCTTCCTTCTATGCGTTGTACACTTCTGAACATAATTAATATACCCTTTTTGCAAAAAGAATGCACAAAACTTTAAATTAGGCAGCTTATATGTATACTTTTTAACAGGACAACAGGCCCGTATGGACCGCACGCTTAGGATCGTTCCACATCTCTCCCAATCAATGGACCCCAGTCCAATTGAGATGAACTTGAACTAGAGGGGTCCGAAAGCAATCAATTTCGACCAAATCGGAACTTTAGCAGCAGAGGATTGGAATGACAATGTCTTTAAAAAATAAAGTATATAATGCTAAACTATTTGAGAAACTTTATAAAACAAAAAGACATGCAAGCAAAACACAACTTTGTTTTATTTTGTTTGAATATTTTAAACTAATTTTTAGTTGTGAATAAGTCAGCAAATATCAAAGAATTTCTGAACCAAAGGGCCGGGGCTGACTTTGGCCCTGCAGAATGTCGTATACCCTTTCAAGTTTGTCTCTTACTCTTCCCTTAGCTAGTCAAAGTGAATAAGAAGTTTTATCTAAAAAGTCTAATTCTCACAAAAAGAACGGCCAAACAGTCTACAGTATTATTTGATCCAAAGTTGAAGAAATTTGACATACTCATTAAGAGCTATATTAAACTAACAAATATTAAATCACTTTAAACGTAACGAGGTTATCAATAAAAGTAACTGTTTTTGATCGATCGTGTCTATGAGAGCTATAAGAAATAGTCACCTGATCTTTATGAAACTTGGCACACAACTCACGCATCTTAACTGTAGCTTAGAAAAAGTTATTGAGAAAACTTATGATATAGTCGTGCGATACGGCTGAGTCCGAGATATAAAACCCGTGTAGTGTATATTAAAAATTTCGGTCTAGAAGAAGTTTCTGCTGATCCAGATGTACGGACACGGGTGTATGAACTCGTCTCGTCGTGCTGATCGAGAATATATGTATATACTTTGATGCTTCCTTCCATGAGTTGCACACTTTTGACCACTAACACTAACTGAAAGCAGCATAGTTGCCAATACTTTTGTTCTTGACTGTTTGAAGAGAGAGATCAAAGTCACAAACTACGTCAAAAACCCCCGACTTTTGGACTCGAAGCGCAAGAGTCCAACATTAAACGAATGTTACAATTCGAAAATTCCGATCCTCATTTATCATTATTTCTTTTAGAAGTTACACGGATAATTGTAAGGACGAGTTTAAAAAGCGTTGTATTTTAAAACTTCAAAACTTTAACCTTGTTTTCTCAAAACTTATTTAGAAAGTCGGTGACCAAGATATCTCAGAAACGGCTGAACCGATGTGTCCAAAATTGAACTATATTTTCTAGTACTAAGTCCAAGTAGTTTTATTTTCCATAACATATCGAAGCCTCCATATTGTGCAACTTTTTATCCTTCGATTTGTTACATGCTTATACATTACTTTGCAACAAAAAACCCATTTGTTTTCTTTTGGTTCCAGTCACTTCAGAGATATAATGGTCACCGCAAAACGACCTTTTTGTTGAGGGGTTCAAGGTGATTACTTAAAAATAACAAATTCAGAAGACTTAAAATATATGAAAAATTGAATTTTTAAATTTAATCCTCCAAGCTTTTTACTGTATATTACGACTGAACTCACTGTCCATTTATTCTGAGGACAGATATAGAAAACAGATTCCAAACGAAAGAAAGAGAATGTAAGTAAACGGGAGCCCCTATATGACTTTCCTCTCAGTTGCATTTACATCGGCAATCGCTCGGCTGGTGTATCTGTGAACAGCCGATTACAGCATGACCGTCGGGTCAAAAATCAAAATTAGCATTTGATCTTTGTGAAGAGATAAAGCAATATAAAGTGTATCCTAAGCGTATGACGACATAATATATTTCCACAGGTATTTGTTGTACTAAACATCAATCCGGCTGGACAATGAAAAGTTCAAGAATATTTCCGAACGATCAGCGGAAACCTGTAAAGCATATGTTTAAACTCCAAACGTCGAATACAGCTGTTTTGAAACGTCTAATACTGAATACCAGTAAAATATATATAGATTGATTAAATATTTCTTCAAAAATGTCCAGCAGACTACACCTCTAACGATGATAATTAGTCTTAGGATGTGTAGATATAAATTTTACAGCTGGAGCCTTCCTCCCAGCTATATACTTTGTTTTTGCAGTTTAGTCTTGTTCAGCATCCACTAAACGCAAGCACTAAGTATTTATTACTGTCCTAAGAAGCCGTAAAAGTGTTACCTATCGAAATTTTAACAGATTTTTGACCTCCTTCCACGAAATTCCTAAAGCCGATACAAAAACTAAAATTAAAATTACTTGACCCTTAAATATTTCTCAACCTTTTATAGCCGTTTGTATAACTGATGACCGAATTCATTCCATGCACCTGAGGAAAGATGTCAATGAGAGATCCTCTTTGTAAAAATCATGCAAAACTAGCCAAAACTAAGAGAACCGATGTTTCAATAGTGAGCTCATACGAGAAATCGGTTATAGTGACTTTCATATATACATATATATATTTTGTTTGCCTATAGCTGATGGATCACTATTATGGAGCTCTGTGGCAGAAAGGAGTGCCCTTTCTACTTTTGAATATTACATATTTGTTTGTTGTCGTTGATGTTGTTGTTGTTTTATAGGTTCTAACTCTACCTGAAAGCGATGAATGCGTCACCCATTTCGCCGCCGATAATGTGCACACCACCTTCTGGTATGGAGAGGCCCGTGAAGAAATTGCGTATATCACGTGCATTTGCCGTCCACGGCAGATTTTGCAAACGAATAATCACACTCATCTTGAATTAGTTTGTTTTGGTTTTTTTTTTTGAGAAGTTTAGTTATTTATTTTATTTTTTTGATCTCTATCGAGAGGCTTGACGATGATGAGAAACGATGACTGAGACGATAACGAGACAATACGGAGAAGACAATGAGAAAGGCACAGTGGGTAGTTTGATTCCCGGTTGCTTCTCTCCTAGTTCATCCACAATGCCTTAACAAAGCTTCCACCTCCACCCTAAAGTGAATAATGAGAAGAATATCCGTTGAAAGTCACAATCTTCCGTATACCTGCAAAGAAAGTTAACAAAATCAAATTATTAGATAAAAACACATAAATATATAGTATTCGGAGATAATTAAACAAAAATTGAAACAAGCTTTCATAGAGGAGGACAAAAACTGTTTAGGAATTTTTAACGTTTTTCACATAACAACAGAATAAATGAATAAATGGAAACTAACTATACTTAGATAAGGTTTACATCTGAAGTATCGAAATTCGTTAAAAAAATAATGCTTGGTCAAAAAATCTTTGTTTTTTCATTTGTTTTTAAAAGATTCAAAAAGGAAATCGTCAGCAAATACCTTTTATTAAATACCTATCTTATATCTTATCTTTCTAATTTTGCTCTGTTTTTAGGTCAGTTCCCACTGGTCTTCAACTCTTGTGCTTACCCACTTTTCCTAGTATATTATAAATTATATTTCATAAAGTTATATATTAACAAATATGATAATAATCTTAATCTTGCATACTCAAATCAAATGTTTAACATTGCCTCTTCCTTTCTTTTATACTCAAAGCTATAAAATCAAAAAGTTTTTGTTGAGTATTATAGATTTATTCAAAGGCCTTTGGATATTCCATTATTCTATTCAATCTAGAATCTAAATGACATAATATTTGTTCGATTTCAGGCCACAATCTTATAAGCATTTCGAATCAAATACCGAAAGTGTTTCCATATCCTAGGGGGAAAACAAATAACCGAACACGAATGTTATGAATCGAAATTTGATCTAGACACATTCAATTCTTCTATTAGAACTCTTCATTTTATCTCCAACCAGATTTATTTGGGATGTTTTTACTTTGTCGTTTGGTGAAAACGGCCCAGGTTGGTACTTATGACGTTCCTTCTAGTCATAAGGAATGTAAACTGGAAACTGATTCCTCATTTATATGCTTGTTACAATTGTTTACTTCCTTGATCGTGTGTAATTGTTATCTACGGTTTTATCGCATTCAAAATCTGTTGGTGTAAAATACACATTAATCGCATTCCCATCCACCACACATCATCAAGTGAGCTATACTTATTTGTAGCTTATAACACACTCAATTAGACTTGATTTGTTCCCAAATGGCGGGCGGGTGGTGGCGACTACTTTTAGGATGTTGCATAACAAACCAGCGACCAGTTTCCGTTGTTAAAATACATTTTTTTCCCACTGGTAGGCACAGCGTTATTGTCACTTACCCAAAAGGTGACCTTCGCACATGATCTTTAGGTGTGTAGTGTGAAGGAGATGACAGTTTGACGAAAGAAACTATGCTACTATGTCCCTCCTCCCTAACAATCAGCCATGCTGAATATATTCGCGTAAATACTTATATATCCATTGGATGTGATCTGTGATCCATGATCATTACGCCTGAATCGATCGTTTCAATTTCCTCATTAGACGCACTCAATTAGCTGTCAGCCAGCACACATACGCACAGAAACTTAGATAGTGAGAGAGAGAGTCGAGTATGTGTGTGTGTGATGGGGCGGAGAGGGGGAAGGTGTAGAAGGATCATGAACTGCTTTTCCAAAATGAAATGCACATTGAAAACCCGTTGATCGTTTTGAGACGTAATTGCAAAGCGATTATGCAGCTTTAATTCAATTGCTACTGTCTTTACCTCTCCCTACTACCCTCCATCCGCGTCCGTTCCGGCCGCAAGAAACCTGAAGAAGGTCTGTCTGTGTCTGCCCGGTTTCTTCGCTTCGCATTCGATTAGAGTTTGTTTTTATTTGGTGTCAAAGACAGCAACAACAACAGCCAAAATGTTGCCAACGCCGCTGATTAGCGCACAAAACATTACAGGAAACCCAAAGTCAGGCAAGTGCCAGAGCCAGGAGAGTCAAAACCAAAGCCAACTCGAACACTACATCACGTTACACACTGCACAGTCTGACTGCAAAACTCCTTCCGCTTCGCTATATAAATAGGCATTGTTGGCCATTTGGGTCGGCAGTAATACAAAAGATTTGACCGCGTAACCAACCGTCCAATCCGTCCCAGCACGGCATCTCCCACGTTTTTTCCAAGCGATTCGCGTGCATCGTGGATTAAGAAATAAATCAAAAGACAAAACAGATAAACGAATATCAAAGTTTCATTTTGCACAACAGTGAGTGATCAACATCAGCGTTGAATTGTTATGCTTGAAGTTAATGGATTCCTAATATTTTTACTTGTAGTAATGCAGGAATCCATTGGTTTCTTGGACAGATCTTGATTACATTCTAACATTAAGATAATCTCGGTGAACTAAAACATTTTTCTAGAAGAAAACCGAGAAACCAATTCGAATTTGGAGCAGTTTCGAGTTTTTAACGATTCAACTGAATTTTTAATGGATTACATATTTTTTTTTTTTTTCTTTAATTCTTGAGAGGAAAAAGAGACTAGATCTAATCACAATAATGCAATTATATGCTTAAAAAAATCTATCAATAATTTGTTACCTTTTCGATGGAAATCGATTGGGGATCTAAGCAAGGCAAAGTAAAATGATGTTACCTTTTAATAGATTCTCTTTCTTAAATTAATGACGTTTTTTTTTTCTAAATTTTCAAAATAGATTTGAAGGAAACTTACTTCTTTTAATATATACATAGATATATATTGTAGATATTATGTATACAGTTAAATGTCCTCTTGATCATTTAGATATTGAGGTATTAAAAAAATCCACAATTGGAACCAACACGAAATGAGTTTAAAGAAATGCTTTACAATAAACATAAATTAGAAATGATATTTTAGTTAACGAAGATTTAAATTAGAAGAATGAAACATTTAATAGAAGCTACGAAGGTAATGAGAATAAAGATTCAGAAATAAAAAACACAAATTCCTTAATAATTGAGAAACATCTAAAGGCCTTACTAAACCTTTAGTTATGTTGAAATTGTATATAACATTTCCTTCGTTTTTGTTTTGTTGTTCTCTCAGAATATAATATGGCCGCCGCTGTGAGCCTGGTGTTGCTCCTCCTAGTTGGTGTCCATGGCACCACGATTATAAGCATCAAATATCCGCATCAGCAGACGCGTCAGGTCAAACGGGATCTCAGTTTGAGCTATGCGGCTACCAACATTGACTCCAAGGAGGGCACACGCGTTAAGACCATCACAGTGATTAAGAACCTGGGCGGAGTTGGCACCGCCAGTGCAGAGGCAGCAGGCGTGGCGCTGCCGCCGCCTAATAGTAACAGGAAGCAACAGAAATTGGCCATTAATCCGGCCCTGCATAAAAATCCAGAATGGGCTAGTGCATTTCGTGATAACTTTGATTCCTATGGCAGTCTACCAGATGTGCCTGACATTGATGACCTTTTTGAGTTTGTAAACCGTAAGAAGACCGCTACCAGTAGCAGTAGTAGTAGTAGTAGTAGCACATCCTCGGTGGAGGAGAAGGTGGAGGAACAGCAGAAAAAAAGGTGCAGAGTGCGAAGCCGGAAACCGCTAAAGAGGAAATAACTACCAAGCAACCCGCCGTGGAACCGGAAACGGAGCCGGTGGATAGCGATGAAGCAATTGTGGAGAAGATTAAGGGCGATGCCGAGCTATT
Source organism: Drosophila equinoxialis (assembly GCA_018150345.1). Taxonomy (NCBI): domain Eukaryota; kingdom Metazoa; phylum Arthropoda; class Insecta; order Diptera; family Drosophilidae; genus Drosophila; species Drosophila equinoxialis. The sequence goes on along the minus strand of JAECWI010000089.1, from coordinate 3,681,409 downwards.
ACCACATATCAAGCAAGTGAACATTTTAAGGCTCCAAGCCCAACAATTGTCGGCACCGCAGCGCACTCGCGAATCCCTGATCAATGTCAATTATTCGACGCCAATGCATCAGGTTAGCCAATATTTCGATAACTATGTCCAAGCTCTTCCCAATGGCTATGATTATTCAAAGCCATGTGGTCCGGCGCCCTCACCGGGAAATAGTATACAGGTGACGACGCCCTCCGGTCGAACTTATGATATACCCCAAAGCAATAGCAGTGGAACTGGAGGTGGCAATCATCCCTATCTGGCACCGTCTTTAACCAAAAAAACACAAATACAACCACAACCACCAAGTCCTCCTGCTCCAGTACTGCTGCCCAATTATTCATCGGTTAACTCTATTGTGCCGGCCCTGAGTCCATCGAATCAACTACCTTTACCGGTGCCTCCCCCAAATCCGGCACCAGCATCGGTCCCAGCAGCAGCGGCAGGAGCTGGAGTAGGCATAGGCATAGGAGGGGGGACTACCGCCCCCTGGACTGGGAATCTCAACTAGCCAGCGGCCTTATGTGGCTCCCCGACTACGCAACAACGGCCTCGGCATCAATCGGGGACCAGCCACGGCCCAACCGCCTTTGCCAGCTCCTCCACAACAACCACAACAGGGCCCCGTCTTTGGCTTGGCATCGAATCGTCCAAATACGCTACGATCGCGTGGCTTAAAGTATTGATTAATCTATTCTATTATTATTACATTTTGTTTAATTTCGCTCATATCTACGAAGTGTGTTAACTGTACCAATTTAAGAAATGAAAAGAAATACAAAACGCTCACAAATATTTTCCTAATTAACACATGGAAAAATCAATAATAAGCTATAAATTGCAGCATCTGCGTTTTTTTCTGCAGTTAGTGTTGTTCTTGTTTTATGAGGTTGCTCCATTCATTTTTATACTCTTACGCTTTGGTAGTTTTCCGTTTCTTGTTTTTTTTTGTTTTTTTTTTATTCAATGAATATTTTACTCACCATCAATCGAAAGAAAAAACCAATACAAAATTCAATAATAATTCTTGACGTTGACGCCTTTGCCTGATCTCTGCTGGCCACCGCCACCGATTAAAATGCACAAATAGAGATAAAATTGCTTTGATTTTCGTTTCCTGTATGTATTTATTAGAAATAATCTGTTCTGAACAATGAAAATTGTTTATATATGCTTGTCGAAATGATTTTTTTTTTGCCTTTTCTTTCCAATTCTAAAAATTTTCTCAAAAAAAAAAAGTCAACTCGTGCTGACCTAACAAACTAGAGATGTGCGATATTTAATTTTTCACAGAGTCTAAGCATCACCGTGACAGATAATCGAAAGTCACAGAGTTGAAAACAAATTGTAAGTCAATTAATTGTAAGTTACAGTATCAAATTCTTATTTCGAAACTTCGTAGAACAGTAATATTATGGAAATGTTTAAGCAGAATAAAAATAAATATGTAATAATGCGACTGAAATTGATAGATTAAGAATGTAAGGGTCTACTTTAATATGCATTTACAGTGCCATAACATGTAATAAATTCTATTACATAGCATTTGACCTTTGTAATATATGAATTACTATTCAGCCATGATCTACGCCGCACACAATCGCAGTCACTGATGCGACTAAGTACCCATCTCTAAGAACTTGTAACAGAGAATGTCGACAAAGTACAATTGAGGTCAGTGTTGCCATCTATATTTTACAACTACCAAATCCGTGAGTGCGAAAGAGATAAAAAATGCAAGATGGCAACACTAATAGAGGTAAGGTATCGATAGTCTCCAAAGATTATCGCACCATATCTCAAATATATTGATATACATAAATATCGAAGCGGACGCTATCGGCCTAGGCGGACCACCAATGATTTTCCATCACCACTGTTATCGTTATCGTCGAATTGAGCTAGAGAGGGAGCATAACGGGTGCGGATTTTTCAACCTTACAAAAGGTTGTTTGGTTTTTCTATCAAAAATTTGTTATTTTCCGTATATTCAAATCTAAAACCCCAAGCTGTGACTGTTTTTTTTGTTGTAGTGCGTGCATTTGGCAAATAAAATTCGTCGTAGGCAGCCATCGTTTTCATTTTAACCCAAAAAAAAAAAGTGAAGTCGTCGTCACACCTTTGCGTTTGAGCGAGATAGCAATAGAGACAAGCACTAACACTAATACGCCGCCGAAAGAACAACAACAAAATAAACGTATTTGCCTTCGCGCAGAGGAATCAAAGTCAAACGCAATAGTTAAGTACTTTATATAGTACATTTTACTTTGATTTGCTTGCAATTTTCTTGCATCAAACTCAACAAATTTTTGGAAATATTACGCAAGTATTATTTCTGGTCATATCGTATTAATAATCATGGCTCAATAAACATGAATCCGCAACGAAAGTCAATTGCCCAACGCACTCCGCCGAGTGGAGATCAAGGCAAAAAGCAATTTGCTGCCAATTTGCAGCAGTCGAAAAAAATTCATACATCCTACAACAATTCCTCAATCCCCCTTGTCGTCCCAAATTTCTGCGAGCTACGCTGCAACAACAACATTAAAAATGGAAAACAACAACAGCAAGAAACAACAACAATCTCATCACAATGTCAGAGCCAGCAAGTCGTCTGCCAGTGGTGAGTACAGTGGTCCCCTCGATATGTGGGCCTAAATCATTTTTGACATTACCAAATATACAATTAGCATTCACTAAGATTATGCCAACTCGTTGCATATCTAAGAAAATTTTAGTCTGTAAGAAAAGGCAAATGCTTTCGTCACTATGTATGTATGTACATACATATATAGATTATAGAATCGGTAACGTCTCCGCGTTCGTATAACCATTTACTTTTTATGCGCACTTCTCATTGTCAGAACAGAATTGTTCAAACTTTCTTAAGGATAACATTTGGAGGGCCATAACTGTCGATTTGATTGAATTTTTCCAACTAAATTGTTGCTCTCTCGCTCTATCTCTCTTTTATAGATCTGCATACCAACAACAACAAATATCCGACGCGCAGTTCACGACGTCGTGAACAGCTGCCCACACCGCGCAACGATCAACAACAGCAGCAGCAACCGCGAAAACAAGCCCAGCAGCAGCAGCAACAACAACAACAAGCTGCCAAACTACGTCCCAATGTGGACAAGCGTCCTCGGGCGCGTGGTGGAGGCAGTGGTGGCCAGTATGGGAGTGGAGCTGCTGGCGGTGGTCAGTCTATGGCCACCAGTGAGAACGGGTCTTATGGCGGCGCCGGATTAGCAGTTTTCCAAGGCGGCGGCTACTCTCGTAGCGGCGATTTTGATTATGAACTAAACTCTGTGTACTCGCATGGAAGTAAGAAGCAGAACTTGAATCATCTTCTTAACTTTCATTGCGTCCGAGATACTCCGGATTATGGATCGGCGGGAGCTCGAAGCGGTGGTGCAATTATGCGTAAACCACGCTATAATAAGGAACAATTCTTGCAGGCCAATTTCCAGTTTGTCATCAGTTCGAATGGCTGCAAGGGAGCTCAGGTGATGGGATCGCCAGATACACTTATCGATTGGGCGTACATCGAACAGATTAACATCCAGACAACCGAAGAACCGCAATGCCCCATCTGTCTGTATCCACCTGTGGCAGCGAAATTGACCCGCTGCGGTCATGCCTACTGTTGGCCCTGTTTACTCCATTATCTGTCTCTTAGCGATAAGACATGGCGCAAGTGTCCTATTTGCTATGATGCTATACACGCAGCCGATCTTAAGAGCTGCCACATCGAGCAGCAAAAGGCAATGAATGTGGGCGATCGCATAACCTTTCAGCTGATGCGTCGTCGTAAGGGCTCAATGTACATAGAGCGTTTTGGGATAAATGCAACTGGAGTTGCTGCCGGCACAGAGAGATTCCCGTTGATGAGCAGTCATGATGAGGCGGCCAAGCATTATACGAAATTTCTAATAGCCAAACGAGCAGATGTTAAGAGCATCATAGAGCGCGAGCGCCGTGAGTTGATGTCCGAATCTGACATATCCTGTCCGGAGGATATATTTATACAGCAGGCTCTTGTTATGCTTAACGAACGTAGTGAAAAATTAGTTGCAAACGATAACCAAGATGTCGAAGACCTGGAAGAGCAAACTACTTTGGTCAATGAAGGCGATACGAAAGTTGACACCGATGAGGTAGCCTCTGTATCATCTGGCGAGGCTTCAACTTCATCTTCATCTGCTGCGAATACATTTGGCAATAGCAATACCACCATTAAATATTATTATTTTTATCAATCCAATGATGGCCAACATATCTATTTGCACCCATTGAATGTGAAGATGTTGCAAGCCTGTTATGGCTCTTTAGATTTGGCTCCTTTGGTGATCGAGGCAAACATTTTACAAAAGGAACAACACTCAATGGATGAAGAACATCGCAGAAAATTCACATGTTTGGGTCACTTGCCGTTGACTTGCCAGTTTTCAGTCGTAGAAGTGGAACTACAACAGCCCATAGTCTCTGGAGGAATATTGAAGTTGTTTGAAAGTAAATTGCTTGTCTTTCCATTTTACACGCATTTCATTCATGAGTCCTTTCTTGTGCCCACAGAGGATCTACACAATCGCCACAAGGAGCGTCAGCGACGTGAACGTGAGGAACGCAAACGGGAGCAGCAAATCAATGAGTTGAATGACCGCCAAATGGGCAAACTTATAGCCAGTGCAGCCAATTTAAATCTAGAATCATCACATGAGTTTCCCACGGTGAGTATGAACTATCTGTCATTGCCCTCCCGTCCATGCAATTAAATTTTTTCTATTTGTATTCAGTGCGGTTTTGAGGAAGCTTTGCCCATGACCATCAACCATGCCAATAACACTACTCCTTTGGTTACTACCTTGAGTGCCAGTCCCAAGGAGTTATGGCCCTCAATTGGCAGTTCATCGTCACCAGGCACCAGTGCTTCGGTAGATTTTCATGTGGGTGCTTGGGGACGTTCGGCTCCGCCTCCACCACCGACTGTTCATCTGTCGGCTGCTAAAAACACTGCTGGCGCTGCTGGTGAAGATGATATGCGTTCGGTGGGTCATTGGGGTCTGGGAGAACTTCTTGTTGGGGCCTTGGATCAGAAGAAGCAACACCATGGCAATGCCAATGCACCACAAGCTTCAACTGAATCGAACACTAAAAAACAAAAGAAGGGCAAGGCCAAAATGATTCCCCTATTTACCACTGGGATGAACCGAGCTCCATAGGAGCTTTAAACTAACAGATTGTTCGTCATATTAGACATATATTTTTAATCACTTATTTTTTCTTTCTTTTTTTTTTTTTAACGCGCAAATGAGACGCACGAGACGCAAAGCAAATGAATATTGAAAAGATGCAAACCTTTCTTTTTTTGCCTACTAATTTTATTGTTTAATTAATCCTCCCTTATTCATGTTACAAAATAAGATATATACTTACATATATGCATTAATCTTCTGTAACAATTAAAGTTACTTAATAAAGGCATCAGAGCATAGAAAAATGCATTAAACGTCTCATTTTCTGTTTGGCCAAACAACAAATAAGATTAAATATGATAAACTTTAGATCAGCGATTTGCATAAATGTTTTAGAGTTATACTTATGTTATTTTCTATATTATTTTACAAAATTTGTTTTCACAGAAAAACCAATCGGAACCAAGATCTTGGGTTTTGGATCGTAGGATAACAGTTAACGACTATATAAATTATGCAAATACTTTTGTGATGTATGTGATTTATCATCAAACCGAGTTGAGTTAAGGCACTTCATTTAACCTCTGGATTTTAAAGCGACTAAAAGACGAACCAACAAAAAAGACAATAGCAATCCAAGAGAAATAAATGTCTTACAAATGCAGGCTATATGACTTGAGCCAACTTTCATCTAAGATAAGTATGGAACTTTATGGGTAAATGTCTTAGAATAATGATCATGCTAGGATAATAGTTTAGATAGTTATTTATAATTAGTTAAAGCATTCAAAGAGGCTCAAGTTATCTTTTAAACTTTTCAATTGAAGCAAGAGCACTCAGAGATAAAAAAATCTTTAATCTCTTTTAAGAAATTCGTTGTTACTACTGACATGAATCTATTCTTTACTTATCTTGAATACGATCAAACGCTGCAATTGGCAATGCAGATTTGGATGTGGAATCCCTGTCAATGACATAATGAGAAATCCTGTAAAGAATTTCAGAATGGTATGCGATAACTTTTATATTCAATTATTAAAGAGCCATCTAAACAACTAAGCTCATTAAGGAAATCCAATCCAATGTTGCAGCTTTTTATAATCAGATCTTGTTTGCAGAAAAATACTGGCCAATCGACCGATTTTAGGAGCATTACCGGATTACTATATATTGTTCTTCACTTAGGGCGGCAAAAAATTGAAGATATAAAGATATAAAGTTCAAAGTGTTAACATAATTTCGGAAGATTTCCCCATTCATTCCTAAACTAATCTAAAACGTAAAAAAAAAAAAATACCTTCTCCCTCTGTGACTATTTGGTAGTAATTACACTACGTTACCATCCCAGACTCCTCTCCGATGGGTGGAATTATAATGAAGTCATATTTGAGATATTGGATTAAATCATTGTTTCCTTTGTCAGAAATTCAGCTTCGACTTATAAAGCGGGCAGTTTGGGAGACAGCTAAATATACCTCCCTTTTGCATACTTTATTTTGATAATCTATGAGGTTCTTAATAGATTTGAATAGAAGTCTTTGGGAACATTTTGCCACTTGCTTTATCTCTGTTACTGAAATGACTAAAACTCATGTGTGTCATGTCACAACCCAATTTCAAATTCCAACCAGTTTGTCTCTATTTCTATTGTGATCTGAGTTTTATGTTTATTTCTGCTTTTGTCACATTTGATATTTAACTTATACGTAACGGTTCTTCTGTAGAATAAAATTAACTTTTTTCGTTTTGGTTTCTGTTTTTATTAAATCGTGCCCAATTGGTGTAAAATTTTACATTTTTGATTTATTTAAATTAAACAAAAGAAACTCAATTAGCAGATGCTCTTCGAAGTCTTCTTCTCATGGCTCGCCAAAGACCGGTTGTCGGAGCAGAACGGCTGGAAATCGAGTTCGGTGAAATGAGAAGCAAAGGTTTTCCATGTCCATCAGTCAAGCGTACAAATTGTGCCTCTTCCGGCTTCGTACAAAGACGAGGATAGTAGAAGCAGAGCGAAGACACCGATTGTGGCTGCGATTGAATAGACAACTGATGCTCTAGACCAGCATACGGCTCACTAAGAACAGTGGGAATGTGATCCACCTCGACCGCCAATTTGCTTTTGCATTGTGCAAGATTAGGGTTGGTTACACATATATTTTCGGTAGTTGTGGATGTCGACGAATCAATTACTGCAGTAGATGTTGTTCCATCTGTGGAAGTACTTATTGTCGAATCGGCGACAGCAGTAGATGTTGTTATGTCAGTCGTAGTGCTGGTTGTCGAATCAGCTACAGCAGTAGATGTTGTTATATCAGTCGTAGTGCTGGTTGTGGACGATGCAGTAGTAGAATCCGTTGCTGCTGTGGTGGATTCTGTTGTTGAATCTCCGCTGGTTGTCGATGTTGAGTCAGTAACTGCAGTAGATGTTGTTATGTCAGTTGTAGTGCTGGTTGTCGAATCAGCCACAGCAGTAGATGTTGTTATGTCAGTCGTAGTGCTGGTTGTGGACGATGCAGTAGTAGAATCCGGTGCTGAAGTACTTGCTGCTGTGGTGGACTCTGTTGTTGAATCTCCGCTGGTTGTCGATGTTGAGTCAGTAACTGCAGTAGATGTTGTTATGTCAGTTGTAGTGCTGGTTGTCGAATCAGCCACAGCAGTAGATGTTGTTATGTCAGTCGTAGTGCTGGTTGTGGACGATGCAGTAGTAGAATCCGTTGCTGAAGTACTTGCTGCTGTGGTGGACTCTGTTGTTGAATCTCCGCTGGTTGTCGATGTTGAGTCAGTAACTGCAGTAGATGTTGTTATGTCAGTTGTAGTGCTGGTTGTCGAATCAGCCACAGCAGTAGATGTTGTTATGTCAGTCGTAGTGCTGGTTGTGGACGATGCAGTGGTAGAATCCGTTGCTGAAGTACTTGCTGCTGTGGTGGACTCTGTTGTTGAATCTCCGCTGGTTGTCGATGTTGAGTCAGTAACTGCAGTAGATGTTGTTATGTCAGTCGTAGTGCTGGTTGTGGACGATGCAGTAGTAGAATCCGTTGCTGAAGTACTTGCTGCTGTGGTGGATTCTGTTGTTGAATCTCCGCTGGTTGTCGATGTTGAGTCAGTAACTGCAGTAGATGTTGTTATGTCAGTTGTAGTGCTGGTTGTCGAATCAGCCACAGCAGTAGAGGTTGTTATGTCAGTCGTAGTACTGGTTGTGGACGATGCAGTAGTAGAATCCGTTGCTGAAGTACTTGCTGCTGTGGTGGACTCTGTTGTTGAATCTCCGCTGGTTGTCGATGTTGAGTCAGTAACTGCAGTAGATGTTGTTATGTCAGTCGTAGTGCTGGTTGTGGACGATGCAGTGGTAGAATCCGTTGCTGAAGTACTTGCTGCTGTGGTGGACTCTGTTGTTGAATCTCCGCTGGTTGTCGATGTTGAGTCAGTAACTGCAGTAGATGTTGTTATGTCAGTCGTAGTGCTGGTTGTGGACGATGCAGTAGTAGAATCCGGTGCTGAAGTACTTGCTGCTGTGGTGGACTCTGTTGTTGAATCTCCGCTGGTTGTCGATGTTGAGTCAGTAACTGCAGTAGATGTTGTTATGTCAGTCGTAGTGCTGGTTGTCGAATCAGCCACAGCAGTAGATGTTGTTATATCAGTCGTAGTGCTGGTTGTGGACGATGCAGTAGTAGAATCCGTTGCTGCTGTGGTGGATTCTGTTGTTGAATCTCCGCTGGTTGTCGATGTTGAGTCAGTAACTGCAGTAGATGTTGTTATGTCAGTTGTAGTGCTGGTTGTCGAATCAGCCACAGCAGTAGATGTTGTTATGTCAGTCGTAGTGCTGGTTGTGGACGATGCAGTGGTAGAATCCACTGCTGAAGTACTTGCTGCTGTGGTGGACTCTGTTGTTGAATCTCCGCTGGTTGTCGATGTTGAGTCAGTAACTGCAGTAGATGTTGTTATGTCAGTCGTAGTGCTGGTTGTGGACGATGCAGTAGTAGAATCCGTTGCTGAAGTACTTGCTGCTGTGGTGGATTCTGTTGTTGAATCTCCGCTGGTTGTCGATGTTGAGTCAGTAACTGCAGTAGATGTTGTTATGTCAGTTGTAGTGCTGGTTGTCGAATCAGCCACAGCAGTAGATGTTGTTATGTCAGTCGTAGTGCTGGTTGTGGACGATGCAGTGGTAGAATCCGTTGCTGAAGTACTTGCTGCTGTGGTGGACTCTGTTGTTGAATCTCCGCTGGTTGTCGATGTTGAGTCAGTAACTGCAGTAGATGTTGTTATGTCAGTCGTAGTGCTGGTTGTGGACGATGCAGTGGTAGAATCCGTTGCTGAAGTACTTGCTGCTGTGGTGGACTCTGTTGTTGAATCTCCGCTGGTTGTCGATGTTGAGTCAGTAACTGCAGTAGATGTTGTTATGTCAGTCGTAGTGCTGGTTGTCGAATCAGCCACAGAAGTAGATGTTGTTATATCAGTCGTAGTGCTGGTTGTGGACGATGCAGTAGTAGAGTCCGTTGCTGCTGTGGTGGATTCTGTTGTTGAATCTCCGCTGGTTGTCGATGTTGAGTCAGTGACTGCAGTAGATGTTGTTATGTCAGTTGTAGTGCTGGTTGTCGAATCAGCCACAGCAGTAGATGTTGTTATGTCAGTCGTAGTGCTGGTTGTGGACGATGCAGTGGTAGAATCCGTTGCTGAAGTACTTGCTGCTGTGGTGGACTCTGTTGTTGAATCTCCGCTGGTTGTCGATGTTGAGTCAGTAACTGCAGTAGATGTTGTTATGTCAGTCGTAGTGCTGGTTGTGGACGATGCCGTAGTAGAATCCGTTGCTGAAGTACTTGCTGCTGTGGTGGACTCTGTTGTTGAATCTCCGCTGGTTGTCGATGTTGAGTCAGTAACTGCAGTAGATGTTGTTATGTCAGTCGTAGTGCTGGTTGTCGAATCAGCCACAGAAGTAGATGTTGTTATATCAGTCGTAGTGCTGGTTGTGGACGATGCAGTAGTAGAGTCCGTTGCTGCTGTGGTGGATTCTGTTGTTGAATCTCCGCTGGTTGTCGATGTTGAGTCAGTGACTGCAGTAGATGTTGTTATGTCAGTTGTAGTGCTGGTTGTCGAATCAGCCACAGCAGTAGATGTTGTTATGTCAGTCGTAGTGCTGGTTGTGGACGATGCAGTGGTAGAATCCGTTGCTGAAGTACTTGCTGCTGTGGTGGACTCTGTTGTTGAATCTCCGCTGGTTGTCGATGTTGAGTCAGTAACTGCAGTAGATGTTGTTATGTCAGTCGTAGTGCTGGTTGTGGACGATGCAGTAGTAGAATCCGTTGCTGAAGTACTTGCTGCTGTGGTGGATTCTGTTGTTGAATCTCCGCTGGTTGTCGATGTTGAGTCAGTAACTGCAGTAGATGTTGTTATGTTAGTTGTAGTGCTGGTTGTCGAATCAGCCACAGCAGTAGATGTTGTTATTTCAGTCGTTGTGCTGGTTGTGGACGATGCAGTAGTAGAATCCCCGTTGGTTGTTGTGGTTTCTGTTGTCGTTGTAGATGTAGTTGAAGTGCAAATTGGTAGATGAGGAAACTGCATACAAATAGAACTCAGTGTAGTATCTGATGTTGCTTCAGTTGTGGATAAAGTCGAAGAATCAGCCATAGATGTTGTGGATTCAGTTGTGGACGACGTCGAAGAATCAGCGACAGCCGTAGATGTTGTGGATTCGGTTGTGGATGATGTCGAAGAATCAGCCACAGCCGTGGAAGTGGTTGATTCGGTTGTGGTTGAAGTCGAGGAATCAGCCACAGCCGTAGATGTTGTGGATACCGTTGTGGATGACGTCGAAGAATCAGCCACAGCCGTGGAAGTGGTTGATTCGGTTGTGGATGACGTCGAAGAATCAGCCACAGCCGTGGAAGTGGTTGATTCGGTTGTGGATGACGTCGAAGAATCAGCCACAGCTGTAGATGTTGTGGATTCGGTGGTGGATGAAGTCGAGGAATCAGCCACAGCCGTAGATGTTGTGGATTCAGTTGTGGATGATGTCGAAGAATCAGCCACAGCCGTAGATGTTGTGGATTCGGTTGTTGATGATGTCGAAGAATCAGCCACAGCCGTAGATGTTGTCGATTCGGTTGTTGATGATGTCGAAGAATCAGCCACAGCCGTAGATGTTGTCGATTCGGTTGTTGATGATGTTGAAGAATCAGCCACAGCCGTAGATGTTGTAGATTCAGTTGTGGATGACGTCGAAGAATCAGCGACAGCCGTAGATGTTGTGGATTCGGTTGTGGATGATGTCGAAGAATCAGCCACAGCCGTGGAAGTGGTTGATTCGGTTGTGGATGAAGTCGAGGAATCAGCCACAGCCGTAGATGTTGTGGATTCAGTTGTGGATGACGTCGAAGAATCAGCCACAGCCGTAGATGTTGTGGATTCGGTGGTGGATGAAGTCGAGGAATCAGCCACAGCCGTAGATGTTGTGGATTCGGTTGTGGATGATGTCGAAGAATCAGCCACAGCCGTAGATGTTGTCGATTCGGTTGTGGATGATGTCGAAGAATCAGCCACAGCCGTAGATGTTGTAGATTCAGTTGTGGATGACGTCGAAGAATCAGCGACAGCCGTAGATGTTGTGGATTCGGTTGTGGATGATGTCGAAGAATCAGCCACAGCCGTAGATGTTGTCGATTCGGTTGTGGATGATGTCGAAGAATCAGCCACAGCCGTAGATGTTGTGGATTCAGTTGTGGATGACGTCGAAGAATCAGCCACAGCCGTAGATGTTGTGGATTCGGTGGTGGATGATGTCGAAGAATCAGCCACAGCCGTAGATGTTGTAGATTCAGTTGTGGATGACGTCGAAGAATCAGCGACAGCCGTAGATGTTGTGGATTCGGTTGTGGATGATGTCGAAGAATCAGCCACAGCCGTAGATGTTGTCGATTCGGTTGTGGATGATGTCGAAGAATCAGCCACAGCCGTAGATGTTGTCGATTCGGTTGTGGATGATGTCGAAGAATCAGCCACAGCCGTTGATGTTGTAGATTCAGTTGTGGATGACGTCGAAGAATCAGCGACAGCCGTAGATGTTGTGGATTCGGTTGTGGATGAAGTCGAGGAATCAGCCACAGCCGTAGATGTTGTGGATTCGGTTGTTGATGATGTCGAAGAATCAGCCACAGCCGTAGATGTTGTCGATTCGGTTGTGGATGACGTCGAAGAATCAGCCACAGCCGTGGAAGTGGTTGATTCGGTTGTGGATGACGTCGAAGAATCAGCCACAGCCGTGGAAGTGGTTGATTCGGTTGTGGATGACGTCGAAGAATCAGCCACAGCTGTAGATGTTGTGGATTCGGTGGTGGATGAAGTCGAGGAATCAGCCACAGCCGTAGATGTTGTGGATTCAGTTGTGGATGATGTCGAAGAATCAGCCACAGCCGTAGATGTTGTGGATTCGGTTGTTGATGATGTCGAAGAATCAGCCACAGCCGTAGATGTTGTCGATTCGGTTGTTGATGATGTCGAAGAATCAGCCACAGCCGTGGAAGTGGTTGATTCGGTTGTGGATGACGTCGAAGAATCAGCCACAGCCGTAGATGTTGTGGATTCGGTTGTGGATGATGTCGAAGAATCAGCCACAGCCGTGGAAGTGGTTGATTCGGTTGTGGATGAAGTCGAGGAATCAGCCACAGCCGTAGATGTTGTCGATTCGGTTGTTGATGATGTTGAAGAATCAGCAACAGCTGTAGATGTTGTCGATTCGGTTGTGGATGACGTCGCCACAGCCGTAGACGTGGTCGACTCAGTTGTTGTGGAAGTAGTTGAGGTGCAAATTGGCAGATTAGGAAACAGTAAACAAATGGTGCTTCCTGTTGTTGAGGATGTCGATGTAGGTATTGCTGTGGATGTTGTGGGACTTCCTGTTGATGTTGGTATAGCCGTGGAGGTTGTTGGTTGTCCTGTTGATGTGGGAATAGCTGTTGATGTGGTTGGGCTTCCTGTCGAACTTGGAGTCACTGTGGTTGTTGTTGCTGTAGTAGTTGTCACTGGAGCCGATGTTGTTGGGAAGTATGGCGAATTTGGATTTCCGTATCCATAGTAGTAAAGGTAGGGATTAAGTTGTGCTGCAGCCTGATTTTGAAAAAGGGTAGTCAGAAAACTATTACGATAGGCATTTGCATTGAGATGTGCCAAATAATTCGCCACGTCCGCGGCATAATTGTTGTTATTATTGTTTTGCGGTCGTCGCCGGTTATTGTTATTATTATTGTTATTGTTATTAGCTGAACCAGAGTTGCTCCCTGTTAGAGCCGAAAAGATATTTGGTAATTGGATCTGTAATCTCTGAGTCAAGGCTTCTTGGCCGGCAAGTAAGAGCAGCAGCGGCAGCAGTAACATCTCTGGGCTTTCTTTTAAAACTAAATGGATGTCCGCGATTGGCGATTGACTTTATACACTTTCAGTGATTTAGCAAAGAAATGGGCCATAAAATAGTATAGTCTTTAAAGAGAATTTAGAATGTGAAGCGCTTGGCTTGCATAAATTTCAATTCAATTAACTTTGAGAGTTCGCTATCCGATAGATAATCATTGTGTCTTGAATAGTTTAACTAATTCTAATCAAAACCTGATCTGGGAATGCGCCATTTCTTCAGATCTCCCTCCAATCAAATCAATTCTTTTGATTGACTAGTGACTTGCAAAAGAATCTCTTCGACCAGCGTCTGCTCTCGTTTGAACTCTTTCGTAGAAATTTAAGGAACCTTTGACTGATTCTCATGTATAATTATGGAAAGAGGGCGGCAAAAACAAAAAAATACATTTCACGTTTCTTTCATTTGTTTATTCCATTTTTATATTACCAAAAAATCATTTAACAAAGCATTTTTGTTGCAATACAATTCACATATTGCCATGTGTGTGTGTGTGTGTGTGTGTGTGTTGGTTGTTTTTGTCTATTAACTTATAGTTAAAATGTTTGATGCGAAATAATTTAATATAAATATTTCTATATATTAATTTTTCGGTAGTATGCTTTTTGTTTCCTTTCAACATTTCTTTCATGCCCACATTTGTGTGTTATACTTTTAATGCTTAATACAAAAATGAGTCTTTTTCTATGTTAATTTTTTGTTTGTATATATGTATATATATATATATATCATTTACTTGAATTTCTTTATCTTTTGCTTTTCTTTTATTTTTGAATGGGTTTGAGTTTTTGCGCGTTTCTCCACTGTTTTTTTTTTTTGGCTAAAATCAATTTGCTACTGGTGAAAAGTGACGTGACTCGAATGATAGAGAAATTGGCACGCAAGTGCTGTCTAAAGCTAAGTCTACCAAGATTACAAAATACTATTTTATAGAACTAGATGTAAATAGTATTCATGTGAATTGATTGTTGTTGTGTATAGGATAGGATAGGGGTAAACTAGAGAAGCGGGGAACGGGTGCTACCACAATTTGGCCTCCTTAAGAATTGCAAAGTTTCGGACGATTTTATATGTATGTTTGTATAGGGAATTTAACAAAAAAAAAAAAAAAGAAATTATAATAAAAATTCTTCTTAAAACTTTGGTGGTATTGTGTAAGATCTTGAAAAGGCACAAATAAATGTTTGATGCAAATTTTTTCGTTTTTTTTTTTTTTTGTGTGTTTGTTTTGCATTAATAATTTTGTGTGTTTTCTTGTGGCTCTATTTGTCTATTTTGCTAATTTAGATATCTTTTGTTGGTGTTTCTGTTATTGTTCAACCCCATTTAGACTAATTATAACATAGTTCTATTATCTTTTTCCATCAACAAACAAATTAATTTACAATAGTATTTTGAGAGTGAATTAGAGGTAAAGAGTGTTAAGAGCTAGATAGATAGATGCAGATATAGGTATAGATATAGATACATATAGATATAGTAAGATAGAGAGAAAGTGAAAACTGATGAATCAATCGCCTCAATTGCTGCGCCTCTCGTACTCCACCTCATCGTTATCATTATCATTATCATTATCCTCATCTTCATCGTCAACATCATCATCATTCGCATCTGTCGCCACATAACTACTCTGATAACTGCGACGTGCCAGTTGTTTAACATTCAGCGAAGTACTGCTGCCCGGTCCAGATCCCGTCGTGCCAGTGGTATTATATTCTGGTGGCAGTTCCAAATATTCATCACTTGAATCACCATTATCAGCATCTTCGGCCGCCTCGAGATCATCACCATTAACAGAGCCCGAGGGGCTACCTGGTGGGCTTAGGGCCTGAATAATTTTACCCTTTGATTCGTTCCAAAGGTGATTAAGACGCTCGCGTCCAAAAAGCAATAGGAACGTATCAATGAATTCGCGCGACTTCTCCTCCCATTTGGTAATTATGTCACCCTTGACCTTGGTTAATTCACGTTTGCCGCGCGACTTCAGCTCATCCATTTTGTTTTGCAAACGGAACTTCTTCTCCGAAAGGAAAGATACATTCAACTCCTTGGCCGAGTACCCTCTGGCCAGATTACGGCGCACATATAAATCATAGTCCTTGACAATTCGTGCCACAATATCTGAGGTCGAGACGCCCTCAGTTCGTTCGGTGGCCACAAACATGCCGCGTGCCTTAAGCGGACCATAAATGTCATCTAGACCATCATGACCATAGGGTAAATCATCGTGGGCCACAAAATCAATCTTATTCTCGGCAATGAACTCATCCGACAAAGTCCATGGAGCATCCTGAACAATCTGCAACAAGCAACCAAAAATAGGCATATATAGTAAGACATAGCATTTTCTCACCCACTGATTCGCACTCACCTCATCCACATAACGACAATGGCGCACTCCCTCGTAACGCTCAAAGGCATTCATCACAGTGCGTCCCTTCATGCGATGAGTGAGCTCATCATTGCACACTCCCACAATAAGATAGACATTGGGAAAGATGTTCTTCGCCTGCATCAGTTGTCGCGCATGACCCTGATGGAATAGATCATAGATGCCATCGGCATACACTCGCACCCTGCGCGGCGTCTGACCAGATCGGGCCATTTGATAAGTAATTCGTTGCGTATAATCGCAACGTTGGCGTTCCACCATTGCTTCCTCATCGCAGGCAAACGGAGCCGGTTTGCAAATGGTCTGCAAATACATAAACAGAGAGAGAGATTAGTTTTAGTTTTCCGCAATGCACAAAGACAGGAGCGGTGAGTGATGAGTCCCTTACAAACTCCTTGAAGTCCATTATGAGCGGCAACATTTTAAATTCTTTTTGTATGGGTAGTGGGGGTGGTATGGGTATTGGCACGATTGCCGCTGGTGCTGGATCACTTTCATCCATTATTCCTCAAAAAAATATATGCTAATAAATATTTATTTAAATTCAAATAGTTTCTATTGGCTTTGGTTCCTTGCTATGTTTTCTACAAATAAAAAGTAAATAAATATATGTATGATCTGATCCAGATGCTTTCACTTGGGTTACTGATTATATAAAAAAAAAACCGCTCTTTAATATAAAATGCTCGGCTTACTATATAGAGGGTTCTTTCGGGCTCGGCTCTGGAGGATTGGTGCGCTTGGAATTGCGCATCTCGCTCAGCTTAATTGGCGGTAAATCAATACAATTGAAGACCAAGTCTCTATTTCTCGTTCTCGTTCTCGCTGTTCTCTCCTGCTATCTCTGTCACACACACTCTCACTCTTTCTCTCTCTCTCTCTCTGTGTTTCTCTCTATCTTTGGGCCTGCCATTTCATTTCAATTGTCGCAAATTGAAAATGGACAGGAAAATAGTCACCCGACTTGGCACGAGCATTAGAAGAAGCAAGAGAACAAAAAAAAAAAAAAAAGAATCAGGCGATGTAGATACATACACATACATAGGTACTATATCGGGGGATATATGTATACGCATACATACATATATAATAAAACGAAATAAATCACCCATTTAATAACAAAGGCGCCAATCAAAGCTAAACAAAAAGGCATTTCATCATCGCAATGCAAAATCAATTAAAGAGTTTGCCAAAAATTCATACCCAAGTCTTGAATACGATGGGATTTCTAATAATAAGACAATTAATATTATTGCTCGAGAGATCTATATATATACGGTATTTCAATGGCTAGAGGGAGGGAAATACAGTCCTCGATTCTCTACCCACCCATAACGCAATCTTCTCTGATCACCTCATCATTTGCATAACTATTCGATTCGGGGGAATTCAAATGGAGCCACAATGAACATAACCCGATTTTCTTTCCACTAGTTTTGGCTTTGGAAGAACCTTTGTAAGGACATTTTGAAATTGAAACATTGGGCTAGGACTTTTGTCATAATTTTCGGGTATGAAGTGCGGTTTAAATGCGTCTGACATATCAGAATTTTTATCACCGGGAAAAGAAACCGTACTTTTAGAGCAGCAAAAAAGGATCAGATCTGATACCGAAAGAAGAGTTTTTGGAAGGGGAATTATAAGGTATATACAATTCGTTATGACATCACCGCAGTTGGCTCAAATTGAAAATTGGCGAAATTGTTTGCTAAATAAATTCACTTTGCTTTTAAAAGGAATACTGCATAAATAATTCGAATTTCAATTGGCATTGAAATTGAACATGATTTCCAAAAAATATCGTTCTCGTTGACTGCGTGGGAGGAGCGGGTGGACTCTGTGTGCATTTTCGAGTGGCATGTAAACAGACATATATGTATGTGTGTATGTGTTAGCATCTGTTGGGTCTAAATAGTTAATAGTTTTATATTTATGTAGATGCGAAATATATGCATTTAGGCCCAAGCAAATTTCAACAAAATCGTGTAAATGTTTATTGAATATTTCGGTCAGTCAGAGACAAAAGATGATGTGATTTGACCTTGATCGTGAAAAGAACATTGTGGTTTTTGTGATTAACTTACCGCTAAATCTGCTGTGCCGCTGCCATTGAAGGTTTTCTGTTGGGATTTATTGATGGAGGCTGGAACTGTTATTGCAATGGGAACTGGAATCTGTGTAATTGTTCGTTGTTGTTGTGGTACATATTTGCGTTTGACTCCGCCGCCGTTAAGGTAATCCGCTATAGAAGAGGCGCCTGCGACTTGAAAATCCGCCTCCGCTGCTGCAGCGCCGGCTTCGATGCCATCATCCGCATCGCTTTGAGAAATCGTTCGTGTTGAGTCCCTCAATGTGATGGCCGATGTGGATGGCTCACTACTTGTTGTTGTCACTGTTGTTGCTGTTGCTGTCGCCGTTGTTGCCTCCGCCGCCGCTGCCGTTGATCCCACCACTTTGACACTCTCCAAACGTGGACTCGTGCGATGTGGATGCGAATGAGAAGAAGAAGATGAATGATTTGGCGCAGAAGCTGCTGGAGCCACAGCAACAATTATTGGTGCTGGCATGCCGATGGACGTCTCGTAGGTACGTTTACGTGTGGTCAATGTCGTGGTGGAGGAGCTAGAGCTGGAGCTGGAGCTGGAGCTAGAGCTTGGTGCACCCTGTGATGTGTTAATTGCTGTGTTATTGTTGGCGATTACCGATGAAGTTGCCATCGCAGCGTCTATCTAATGATGTGCTTTCCTCGAGTAGATTCACAATGACGACGGGCATCCAACTGGAAGAAGAAACCAAAACGGGAAATGAGAAATGAATACGCTTTAAGCCACGTGACACTTCCATGGTCAAATCAATTCGGTTTCTGTTTTTATTTTTTGTTGTTTTTGTTTTCTTTTTAATTGCCAACGGAAAATGATTTTGATTTGCCACGCGAATATTTACTATATACATATATATATGTATATATCTTCATACATACGTACATATATATATGCACCATACAAATTCTTTACTAAAAAGGCAGCTAAAATAAATCACAACAAAAATAACGCAACATTTTGGCACGTATTTAAATCGAGAGACTAAATGAAAGCGACTAAAATAATCACCAAGCGCTACTACAATGGGCCGATAGAGACGATTCGGGGCATGGTTGTTGGTTCTGGTGCAAGGAATCAGATGAACTGCGCTCGATCTCTCAGATTTCGAACCCAAAAAATGGACTAAGAACTTGAAGTTTGGGAAATTAAAGGACAATTGTTATAACATGGGTCGCACTTACGATGAAATACAATCCTTAAGAGAATTTTCAACTTTCAAAACTATGTGCATAAGAAACTTTACTAACTAAAAAATATTAAAAAAGTTATAAGCTTAGTCATGACTATCATTGCTTTTGATTTGAGTGCATTTTCCAATTCCCTTCCCCCTGGTCTTACATAATGCAATTCAAAGTAACTGGTCGATCTATATACACACTAACATACATATGTATGTATTATTTATATACATATATAAAACGTTGTTAAAATCAATATATGCACATATTTTCCAACCGCTGACATTTAACCTACCACATGATATTGAAATTTCTAATTTCTTTCGTCACACTTTAAGACCCCACCTGATACCCTAGGGCCTAGGGCCTAGCCTAGGGTCCCGTGCGAGACAGACAGACAGAGAAAGAGAGAGAAAGGCGGGGAGAGCGCGTCTCTCTCACTGAATCAGCTGTTTGCTGCGTGCTTTAAATTAAATTTAGCCAGACAATTATAACACAGGGGTCCACACCATCAGTGCTGTCAAATCAGCTATATTGTAGCTATAGCTGGCTACTTTTTAAGGCCAACTACTACCAAAAATTTGAAAACAGATATTAGCTACATTTCTAGGTGGTAGATACAAGTGCACTAATAGCGGAACTGGTTGCATATTTGTTAGTTTCAATCATTCCGTTTGCCTAAAATTATTTAGAATCAGAAATGCCGAGCCGCATGGCTGACAAAGCCAGAGTTCAAAGAAAAGTGTCCACTGATCCAACTGAAGTGTACTGTGTTTATCTCTTTCATTTGCATAAACCGTACTGCCGATAGCAAGAGTTTTGGACTTGTTACTGTTTTCAGTTATTTTAGGAGAAAGTTAGCTACTTTTAGCCTCCGTTTTTGGCATCACTGTACACCGCACCCTGCCCCAACACCTTCTGGGAAGGCGCCAGCATATTAAACATATATATCATGACATACATATGTATTTATCTACTCGCATAGTTCGTGCCAGATCTGTTACGTCAGACAGATAGAGGGAAATGTAATTGTTGGCCAAAGGTTTGGGGTTGGTAAAAGGTCGAACCTTAAAGATGATTTATCTCCCAGAGCATTGCCCAAAACAAATGCTAACTGAGTTACCACGCGGTTAAGTGAATCAGTTGCCACCGTTGACTATCTAATTTATCTACCGAGGCGACGGCACCATCGTCACAAGGCATAAGTCGTACGATTCCAACTAAGACTGTGTAGTGTGACGGTGGAGGACAGAAGGGCGTCAACGATGAATCAAAAATGTAAACAAAACCTCAAAAAAGAAAACAGCAAAAGACAGAGAGAGAGGGAGAGGAGGTGTGTGAATGGAATGAAAGTGTGTGTGCGAAAAAAAAGAATCAATTGCCAAATTGGCAGGTACTAAAAGGAAAGCCATAGAGCCAAAGCTAACTTCGGCCGCGCCGAAGTTTGTATACCCTTGCAAGTTTTTCTGTTACTTTTTCTTTGCCTGGAACATGGAAAACTTTCAGCCCTGTTCCTCTTACGATGTAGAAGACGTACAGTGCCTCACAAATCATTCCAACCAAAAATGTTGTGACTGTGTATAAAATCTAAACTAAAAGGGATTTTGAAAACATTCAAGTGCAGGTTATAAAATATGATTTCATACATTTTCTTAATATTTTTTCAATATTATATAATAGTTATAAAACTCAATATGGAACCTCAAACAATGCACAGCTCATTTCAAACACTAAACCACATATCTTACTTAAACCAAACGTGTGATGTATTAACTAAAGTCAGTACTTAGTATGACTCCCCCTTTTGGTCAATTCCACCAATTTTCGGGTAACTTCTACCTGTAAGCCACTCTATATATGATATCCTTACTTCCTATGTACATACTTTTGACCAAAGTGAATATACTCATGTTGCAAGGGTATAAACAAACAACAACTAGATTAGATTGCAACCAATGTATGTGTATAGGCATGTAGGTAGTTGCCATGATGAGATGCCCTTACCTTATCTCTTTTCCGCTGCACTTTAAAATAAAAGGTAATTAGGCACACTTTACCAAGCAAGTTAAACTGATACAAGAAGATAAAAATGAACCGCGTAATGTCCACCAAACATGGACTCACACATACACATGCGATAACTGTTTTTAATCGCATACAACATCAGCGGATCCGGTTCATTCTTCGACACACGCTTTCGCCTGACATCGTTCTACGATTTCAGGGTTAATGGACTTCTAACTTTTAGCTCTCATACTCGTTTCAAAAAATATTTTTTTTGTGCTAAGTTGGCAAATAAGAAAACTAATTTTTTTCTTCTTTTTTTTGGTTTGGTTTGCTTGCCTCGTCGTTTTTGGCCGCGTCCACTGAGAACTGAACTAAACTGGTGAAAGTACAGTTAATGGCGAACCCTCCTCCTCGAAAGTTCAAGAGTTTTGTTCCTATACACGATGAATGTCAGTTTTTGCTATTGATAAGCAGCCACCACACAGTTGTCTATATATAGGATGGTGATACTATTTTATATTATGCATATGTACTACTCATATGTATATATATACATATATGTATGTATATTTAGTATATTATTGCGATAACCTTCGCGAGGTACCAAAAAATCACACTCATACGGGATGCTGTGATACTGTCTCATTGTTTGAATACGTGAGAGTTTTGGAAATTCGTAAGAATTCTACTTTAATTTTAGAGCACGTTACCAGGAAATGATAAATGACTTTTGTCATATCAATTATAATACAACCACATTGTATCGCTTATAACCTGAAGTAATGTTTTAGCATCAAGAAAAAGCATTTGCAAAATGGTATGAAAATTCGACGACCAAATGGAATGGAGGGAACACCATATTCGACCAAATTTGGATCTCGCTTTTGACTAGGAGCCTCATACGATTCGTAGATAGATTAAATATGACGCTTAAGAGATTTGTTTAGTAACTCTGAACATGAGTCTGAAATTTTGGCTGATTTTGAAACTATTATGACTTTTATGTATTTTCTATACATTTGTATTTTGTTTCCTTGAATTCATAGATACTCGGCAAACATTCATATATGTATGTACCTATAGCTAACGCTGTTGACTCACTAATAAACGTTGGTAATTATCTGCTGACAAGATAATCTTATCGGAAACTGCATATATGTATATATTGTTATTTTATTATTAGTTTTGCACACTTTTTGATACTTAGTAATAGGTACACACATATGTATATAGTAGATTGTATTTAAGGTTTGGCCATGGTTTTTGATCATTAAAGCGACTTTTTGACCAAAAGTCTCAAGTCTAAGTTGTGTAGAGATGGGAATGTTTTGTTTTTTAAATAATCGTAATGCGTTTTTGATTTAAAATGAAAGAATGATCTTTATTATAAATACTCGCTTTGTTACATTTATTTGAAATAGAACCTTAATTTCGATTGTGATATTTTACTTCATATTATTTTCGACTCGCTAAATACAATATAGTACACATAAAATAAATCGATGAGGTGATCTTTGGATGATGCACACAAATTCTAGGTACAGTAAAAACTTTCGTGGACGGATAGTGCCAAATAATTCTGTGATCCCCAAAAAGATCTTAATGTCATTTTGTAGAACAGATTTCTGAAGAATTGTTCCCGTTATGAAAGAGATGAAGAATCAGTCATGGAAATAAATATGACATTGGAAGTATAGCGGTAAGCCAATTGTTTATCTTACGCATGCGAATATCATAACAACAACAACGACAACGCTAAAAGCCAATTCATTGAGAAACAGCTGACTGGGATTGTGCGTGAGTGCTATGCGATCATTCTCTCTCATTCGCCCTCTCCCACTTGCTTTCACAGTCACACACACGCACACCTACTATCTAACGGTAAGAGAATTGTCATGGTGGTATGTGCCATTGCATGGGAAAGTGGACCAAGCAGCGCAGCCGACGTCAGCTTTACGTTCATAAATGACTAATACTTGCCCCATACACACGCACACACACAAGTCACACACAAAAAAAAAAAAAAACACAAAAATTAAATAAATTATATTCGTTATGCAAACAAAAACATTGGTTAACGTTAACGCTGTTTTTGATGATGGCGACGCTGATGATGCCAACAACTGTTGGGGAAATCGTACGATTAGACTAAAGTTCACAATATGCAAGTGGCAGCAGCGGCAACGGCAGGGGGGAGAGTGGGACGTTCGGACAGCGGAAGGTGAGAGGAAGAGGAGAGGGTCACACAAGTGGTAGGTAGTACATGTCATGAGAAATGACGTGGCGTCGTCTTGCCGGCTAAAAACTCACGAAAAAAGGGAAGAAAAATACCACAAATCAATAGGCCAGCAGCTGTTCTAGCGAATAAACAGATATCATACATATGTATGTGTATGTACGTATGTATACATAGATATCTCTAGGCAAGCCCCAAACTACGATTATGTAAACAAAAGAGCCTTGAAGTCCCTCTTTCACCCTCTCTCTTGGCATCAACAAATCAAATCAGACGATAGTCGTCCCCGAGTTAAAGACGCACATTTCTCTTGGACAAATTCTATTTTCCTCCACACTAAGCCCAATACAATAACAAGACTGACCAAGTGCGGTGTAGGGAATTATTGCTCACGTCACAGGAGCTACACGTCATCGTCATTATTTGTTTTTGACACACAACTTACTTTCACACTTTCTTTAGAAATTTCAAGACAATGATTTAGGCGCTTTTTCTTGATATTGGCTAAAAATCGATTGCAAAAGTTGCCGACGCGTGTGTTTTCAGCCTTTTTCTTTATAACAAAATGAACGAAACTCGGTCTTTATTTTGAAAAACGCGTGCGCGTCCGTAGCAACTAAAAATTAAATTGTGCGATATTTCGATGGAAATTGTTCGATGGCGATAAACACAACAAATTTTCAATTTTTCGATTCAATCCAGTGTTGCCAACTTTTGTTTAGCAAAAAAAGCTGTTTTTAGTGGGGAGAAACTACGAAAAAAGCTAAAATCGTTAATTTCCGCCAGGTTAATCAAAAGCCATCTCGTGTCAGATACTTTTGGGGTTTTTAATGGAATCTTAAAAAATATTTAAATGAATGAGCTAGTAAATATCTTAACAGGGTTTCAATACACATACACTGACAATTTAACAAACATCACGAACACGTTGCAATCCTAAATATATTTAACGACACAAGTTACAGAACACATTTAAACATACATATGTAGATATACTCTTTAAACCACAAACCTTATCATCATTGATGAACATATAAATTTGGTTATATTTTAATTGCCTTATTGAGCTTTTAGAAAACCAAACTGCTCATGTGGTCAATTGGAGGAACCGCAATGTGTTGGGCCACAAATATACAGAGCACTGCCTCCTGCTCCGCCGTTTCTGTCAAGAGCCCGGAAAAAGGAATTTTCTTTTTTTGTTGAAATCCTACTGCAGCACTTTGATTTTTTTGGCGGCATGAACACGCAAGTCGCTCAATTTGGCAGTAATACTGCCTTTGCAATGATCATGAATGTATTTTGAACTCCTCGCTGTTAAGCCACACATCCCGGTACTTTTGTTTATATTCCTTCGCCATTGTTTATGCTATCGAACTCTGAAGTTCTATCGAATACGATCAATTGAACTATTTATATTCAACTAATCACTGTGTTATCGATTAGTTCTTTCATTGAAAACTGAACCACTGAACTATTTCGTTTTAATTCAAACAAAATTAACAACTCAACATTCTACTACGATAATTCGCTCAAAAATTATACATTTTTCAGTAGAAAAAGAGCGGAAAAAAAGCAATTTATATTTTAAAAAAATCCAAAATTCCCGCTGCCTGCTGTTTTGGAATTTGGATTGGACTTTAAAAAAGCCAGATTTGACGGGAAAAAAGCTGATTTGGCAACACTGCCGACAATGGAGTCGAACATGCAACCTTGGAGAACAAAAGAGACAACAAAGAGAAAAACTAGAGCTGGGAAATCCATCGATATCTCCATCGATACTATCGATGGAAATTAAAAAGAGCGATAGATCGATCGCATTTATCGAGTGGACCCGCTCCTGCTGGACTCCCGCCCTCTCAGAAAATTCAAAATTTGAACTTTTCTGTGAAGTCATCATCGATAACTGGCTAGCTAGAAGGATTCAGGATTCGATGGATGGATGAATAGATGGATATTCGTCTAAGAAAAACAAGCTTCTGGAAAACGTTCCATTTGGGCTCGGAAACGGACTTTGGACACAAATATAATTGGAATGAAAATAATACTGAATAAATGATAAATATACATATAATAGATTGTAAGTTATTCCAACAGCATATTATATTTTGGGTGGACATTGATCATAACGTTCAAACATCTGTATCTTGATATCAAATTTGGAGATTCTGGATTTGGGTAGATGGCAAATTAGTCGTCCAGCTTTCCGAATTGCACCCATTGATCTTCAATAATTACATTCGACACTGCCTTCTTTCCAAGTGTTTATTAAAAAAAGTTGTTTTCGAAGACCAAGAAACTTAGTTTTATTTATTCGGCCTTACACATTTAGCTGCTGAGATACATAACTAAGAAAAGAGTCAATGTTTGGGTCATCTTCCAGAACGTTAAGTAGTTGCAAAAGAGAAGGTGAAAAAATTTAAGGTATGTAGAGAAGCCCAAGTTAATTAGTCTAGCAACAAATTCAAGCCTGTGTATCATATATGTATAATATATAAACAATCCTTCGACATAGCATACTTTTGGGTGCAAATTTCACATATTTTAAAACACTGCCCAAAGTGTGATATTCTATGCAGTTATTTCATTAAGATACCTTCTCATTGGAATCCCTGTTAATGTTTCTTTCCCCAGAGTGTGGATGCATGTTTGTTTTGGTTTTGTTTTGTTTATCCGAATCGGTAAAGCCGATTCAGATGAATCCGATCCGCAGTGAGGAGATCTTGCAAAGCTGGGAATGAGAGGCTGCGTCCTTAGGTCCGAAATTAAAATAAAACCGAATGGGGGAAATGGCAGCGGTCCCCATACTGACATTCTGGCCGAAAATAGGCCTTACGTCTTGGTCCTTTCGTCTATGGAATTTGCCCACTTCGACGATTTCAGGAACGTTGCATGGCCTATAAGGTCATTGGTCTAAACAAATTCCTCCACCTAACCGTGATTAGACAGAGAAATGGGCAGTGGTCAACCGAAAAAATTTACCATATATGGCCGATGAGAACGGTACAGAAATTTGCGTCAATGAAAATGTCAGGAGATCTGGATGGATGCAGATAGTGCGGACGTCATCAAGGAGAGGCGCAAATTTGAATTCCAAATGATCCAATTTGAATTTTGAAATTAGCCGAGACGTTTATATATTTTTGTTATGGAAATTATATTTTGAAAAAGTTCGAGCTCGAGCATTGTTCTAGAAGATAAAATTTGGTATTACTCAGTCGAAACCTTTCTATTCGCTCCATCTATTGTTCTCACTTACCAGGATACTTGTTTTGGGGTTTTTTTTTTTTACTTAATATTACCGAAACTGTTGGATGCTTATATTTTCTGCTGTGCTTTGCTACTAAAATGAATCCGAATCGGATCTGGGTATGAAAATGACAGAAGATACACAAGGCCCACTATATTCATTTTGGTCAGAAGTGTGCAACATATAGAAAGGAGCATTTCCCACCTTATAAAGTTCGTATATAAATTCCATGTTTGTACGTCCGTCCGTCGGAATCAACGCAAACTCCTCCTAGACCCTTTGAGCTGCAAAGTTGAAATTTTGAATTTCATAAAAATTAATATTGGTTAGTTTCTTATACCTACAAATGAATGTACTAAATTCGATCAAGATCGCATGACTATAGCTTTCACAGGAACGATCGGTCGAAAACAGTGACTTTTATCAATAACTTCATTACTTTTGACGCGATTTTCATAAAAACTAACATTTCTCAGTTTAAAATACCCATTAATCAATATCGTATAAATTATGTAGCTGTCATATAAACAAACGATAAAATAGCATCCTAATCCCCAGATTGCTCGAACTTAAGATTGTAGGCTGCTCTTTCTTTTTAAATAAAACCTATTTTCGCACTTGCAAGGGTATAGAAACTTCGGCGCGGTCGAAGTTAGCCCCGGCCTTTCGGTTTTTAATTTTCGATAACTTTTGAGGATTGGCCTTTGGAATCCAAGAAAATCCTCTTAATTGACTAATGACATGTCTCTTGGCCAACAAACATTTTAATAATTTATATTTAAGTGAAAAGACTTGAAAATGTATAGTTCTCTGAATGTCTTTCTGTTCTTTGCATATTTATTGACTTTTTTTACAACTTAAAGCTAATAACTTGAAAATGTATGTCTTGTGGTTTTTTGTTCACAGAATAAAAAAATATAAAAAAAATAAAACTAAACTTAATGCAAACAATAAACACCATTCTATTGCATTTCACTTGGTAATTCTTTCTCACTCTTTCGTTCGTAATAAATATAATAATAATGTGTAGAAAAAAGATTCTTTGGTTTTTGTTTTTTATCAATTAAAAGGCAAATAAGACAAGAAAATAAAAAACAAAAATTACCATTGGTATACGGAATATGAGTATCTTAACTACTTTGAACAACATTTTAAAATCAGTTTCCATTTATGAGTAGTAAACATATATTAATTGCACAATAAATTTTTATCGTTTCTTTTTTGTTTATCATTCTCAAAATTCGAGGAATTTTCATTAAACTTTGGCTTGATTTTTTAGTTTTTGTTTTGTTTTCGTTTTTTTTTTTTTTTTTTTTTGACTTGATTTGTGGATGGCAATTAAGGGTTAAGGTAAGGGTTTAACAAGAAATTCGAGATTTATAATGTTGTTTAATGTGTTTATGTGTATGTGTGTGTGTGTGTGTGTGTGTGTGTGTGTGTTTGTGTGGGGAGATTTCATATGTATATGAGTATTCTCTAGGTCACTGGTTGCTAAATGTCAGTGGGGTGAATTGGTGCAGGTGCTTCATCTGATCCTCCGTTTACGTTCTGCATATCAACACTGTGATGGAATGCGTATACCTTGGGTAATGGAATTCTCCAAAACAATATGACAATCATCGAGCGGCTCGAGAATTTGTATAAGGAAAGTCAATAGATTTCGTCGCCGCAAAAAACTATCCTCCTCATACATCTCATGGGTGACTTTCGTTAGGGCCATGGGTTTAATGAGCCGTGTGAGCAGATGCTCCCTTAGGCTGAGGCAAATGAGTAATTGGAATTTGCCATCCTTACCCAGGCTATTGGTGCTACTGTTGATCTCATCCATCAGCTGGACATAGAGACGCCAAATGCTGGAAATTTCACGGCGCTGCAAGCTATTTCCTCCGCTGCTGCTGCCATTACTAAACGAGGAGTCCATGCTGGATGCGGAATCCTCCAAATCTTGTTGTAGATTCTGTTCGAAGAGCTCTTTTATTTTTGCTAAAAGTAAAATATTGACGTTATGACTAAAGTCTATCAGCAGAGAGCCAATCTACTCACTAAAATAATCCCAAATGTAGAGATTCCTGCCAAAGAAACGAGTTGATCGAAACCCGCAAAGGAAAACTTGCTCTAGGCATTTAACCAAGCCATCATCTCCACACAATAGATTCGTTAAAGTACCAACATCCCGATCTCGACTTGGTTTGTAATGCCATTTGACAATGACATTCACACAATTGCCCAATTGATGCTGAATCTCCGAGGGATTCACCGATTCCTGCCTCTGGACACTGGGACTGCGAGTTCTGGGCGGAGTACGATTGGTGGCTGCGTTGGGCTCTAATTCGGCATTCTTGGCACTCGTTGAAATACGTTGACCAACCAGCAGGCGTTCCGTTGAGTCATCATCCACACCCTTACCCAGCCAACGGCCACAGGGGAATCTGAACAGACATTAATCCAAATTAAATTAAAGTTAATTGTTATTAGGCGTAAACATGCTCACTTGTAGGTGTGTCCAGTGACCTCATTCCGCATCACCACCTGTTCTACCAGCCACTTGTGACTAGCTCCCGTATTATCGTGCCCCAATCGCATGGTGGTTAGTAGGCCTAAATTTTTATACTGCAAAAGGAGAAATCGGAAATGATTAGCCAAAAAATAATGTGTTAACTAGAATTCAACTTACATGAAAAATGAATTCTAGGGAGCCCTTGGGCACAGGCACCCTTTGGGTTTCATTCATAGTTCCCGCCACCATGATCCAAACATTGCTCGAAGTGTGATAGGAGCCATATTTTCTTGAAGGGAAGATAACAACGCGATAGGGCAACTCTATGGAATACAGACGTAATCAGTATGCTTCCATGATTAAGGGCGGGCCTGGCAACTTACTCGTTGTGGGATAAATGTTGGTAAAGCTAAAGTAATCCACAGTGTTGAGTGTAAGCAAATGATAAAGAAATTGCTCCTTCTCCTCCTCGCAGCGCAGAAATGCCGATCGCTTGTACATACTCCGCAAGAGGGTCTCATCCGACAGTAGAGTCCGAAAGTGACGAGAGAGCAGCTTCTTTTCCAAAGACAAACGGACCCAGGCTCGCGTATAACCAATGTGCGTTTTAATATCAGCCATGGCCAGAACATTTCTTTACACAGAAAACAAATAAAAAGATATTAAATTTTGGTAACCAGTTAAATCCTCAGTACCAATGCATGAAAAGAATTTGTTGTAATAGACTCATTGTTGTTGTTGTTGTAGACTCATATTTCGGCGGATGTTGTCCAGGAAAAAGAATATTGCTTTTCTTCACAAAAACACCTAAGGATATCTACGTATCATAAGAAACATAAAGTGGAAAGCTAATGGCAGGTACTTGGCCATCAAACTAGATAATAGCCCTACGTTAAAAGACCTTATAAATGTGGCTTGCTCTCTTTATCTATTTTTAGATTGAAAATCCTAGTTCAATACAGAAATGTTTTCGATGTGGTTCACTTTCCAAGCAATAAACTTCTACCGTGAGCCACTTTGATCGGATATAGCCGAATATCAAACCTACCAATAGGTCAGGTCAGTCAAAAAAGACATCTTTAAACACAAATACACTCTTTCCTGGCATTACTTATCGTTTAATCGACATTGTCTAGCCAGTATTGAAATGGTAGACTCGAGATTAACGCGATTCCGTCTAAGCCAAATAGTTGTAAGTAAATGTTTCAAGTGTTTTACCTTCTTATACTTTCTGCCCCAACGAAATTGAAACGAAGTCATGCAAACCTCTGGTAAATATCCACTTAAAGATAAATCTAGTGTCTAAAAAAAAATAAAAACTAAAGTCAACATAAAATGAATGATTAACCTAGCTAATCAAATAGCTGCAAGTCTACTAGTCCTACACGTTTATTAAGGATGACGTGTTGTAGCTAGGATAGATAGTAGTTACGTGATTTGGAATTTTCCTATGATTGAGCTAAAAAGGATTCTATAAGAGTCTGAAACTAATTCCGTCACATGTTTAGTAGATGAAAATATTGATAGATAAACAAAACGAACAAAACTTTAGTTCTTAATAGTTTGGGGATATTTGTGAATATATTCCATACGAAACCAAACCTTCAAAGCCAACCCTTCCTAATCAATAATCACATCAAATTTAAGATAATATTTATCCTAACCATAGCAAAAAATAATCTATAAATACACACACGAAGCTAAAATTAAAAATTAATGAAATTATGGACGTACTTCACATCGAACTCCAAAGATTCAGGTAGCGGGCATAACTGCTCTAGGCCAACGAATTTATTACGATCCCTTGAACGACTTCGGTTCGGACTTGGCGGACTGTCAAAATCCGTTTGGAATGTGGAAAGATCTGTATACAAACAAATTGTGTAAGCGAATCTCAGATGAAAGATTGAATTTGTCGCCAACTTACAATCCATACGTTTACGCATGGCATTCCAAGCCAGAGCTGGTGATGCTGAGGCTATATTCATCTTATTGCTAGGACTGCTGGTGACCACTGTACTGGACTGCTGTTCAGATCTTGTATTGCATTCTCCGCCACTGCGTGTCTCTTGCATTTCCAAATAGGCCAATAGATGCGACCACAAAGCTGATTTGCCCTGCTTGTTCTGCAGGCCATGCGACCAGATTTTCTCCAGCAGATCACACATGCTGGCTATAAGAGTATTCTCCTCAATGCCATCGCCTTTAAGGCCCAAGGCAACCGCCTCGTTACCCATTTTCTCCAGTAGCATACGTTTAGTCTTTGACTTTATGTCCTTTATTTGAATGGAGGAAATTTATCACTTATATATATAAACAGAACATTCGAGTCTCGACTTTACCTTTAAGAGACGTTCCACGAATGTCCAATTGGCTTGGGCTATCAGGGCAGGACTCACATCCGCTGAGGATAGATTTGCTGACAATCGATTCAGATTATTGACATTCGAGTTATTGGCATTGTTCGATTTCTGATCCAATGAAATCTCCCTGGCACGCCACTTGTTTCCATTTTTCACACGACGCAGGCTATTGCCTCTGTTCGCGATTAATTTGTTGTTTTTATTTATGGAGGTTAGCGCGGATGAGATTTTTAAGTAATCATGTCATTTGGTTTTAGTTGAATTTTGAAGAGAATAAATAGAAAGCAGATTAGTTTAAGGATGTCAACAGAAAGAACTGACCCAAAATGGAGTGTGGATAAAGGTGGAGTGGAGTGGAGTGGATAGATGGGTTTGGGTATCAATCTTGTGTGTGCTGGCATGCGGTGCAATTGGCGAAGCAAAATGAATTCAAACTGTTACAAACTAAAATAAAGAAACAAAATACATACATATTCGGTTAACGTGGCAAAACAAATTTATTGGTTAACGATCAAACAAATAAAAAAAAAAAAAAAAAAAAAATCAAGACAAAAAAAACTATAATTTAACATTTAAATTTAAACAAGATAAATTAATTCGAATGACTTATAAACTTGCTAATTGGACAGATTAAATTGTGGCATATCGATGGAAGACGAAAATGCGAATATGTAAAAACATATGAAGAAATTTAAATTAGTTAATATTCATTTGGGAAATTAATAAGATTTTACCCAAAGTAATGAATTAATCTAGAGTTTTCTATTTTCTACTTTTGATCATTTGTTTTCTGCCTTAATTGATATGCCAACAGATCTTTTCGGCTGGAGGACAACACGAGACTTGAACAAGACAATCAAATAAAGGAGGAGGGTCAGGCAAATATTTACAACTAAATTTTTAACACTTAGCATAATATCAAAATTAATTATTAAGACAAGCCTTTCAATTGGGCTTGGGGGTACATGGGATGGGGATTAGCTACCTAAACTGTGGGGATAGTTGTTCAATTAAAAAAGTATTGCTGGTGGACGTGCTTGTTGAAGATAGATGGTCTATAGTCAAATAGTAGTAGAACAAAGGAAAATCTACCTCGAGGCGCACTCCTGATTCAAAACACCCATGTCCAGCAGTGGAAAGCTGCGAAAGTAGGCGGCGCGATTTGATAGAATCTCACTGGGTGGTGTGACTTCGATATCAATGCAATTGAGACGCTTCTCAAATGCCTGCTGTGAGTCCTGGCTGACCACACAAGGCTCATAGCTGGTGGCGCATATCATGTTCTCGCCATGGCGTCGTCTGCAATAAGTGAAGGGAAGAATAATTGGAATAACATTTGATTTACAGAGATCAAAGATTCGCATTTACCTCAGCAGCTTAATTCGCTGATCGAACAATTGCAACTGCTCATCTGGTTTGGTCTCCCACATGGCCAAAATTTTGTTATCAATGAGTGTTGCAAACATTTGAGATTCGAGGAAGCGGGAGAGGAAGGCCCGATGATGTTCTGGCTGATCGGAGAGGAACGAAGATTTGTCAAAGTTTTGCAACGTTTCACGATTCGAGAGCCACTCGTCCTTGGCCTGATTGGGATAAATAACAAAGTCGGCATATGCATGGAACATGTGAACGAATCGATTGAGAAAGATCTCACGCAGCGAGCTATTGATTCGCAAATCCTGATAGTATTGCTCCACCAAGCCCAGTTTGGGTTTCTCGGTGCGTCTGGAAAGGGAGCCCAGGCGAGAGGAGGGCGGGGGCATGGTGGTGGCATCAACAGCATCCACATCATGATACCCAACCACTGGCGAGGAGGAAAGCGAAAATGTAGGGCTACCCACTGGGGATTGCCCGCTCCCACTACCACCACCTCCTCCACTGCGTATGCCTCCTTTGCGGCGCAAAAAGTCGGCAATCCGCGGCACATGATCAATCTTTGATGGATGGGCAATCAGAGGCTGGTAATCCACAGCCGGCGATTGTGCTGGCGATCCTGTGGATGAAAGTGTATAAACCGTCTCCTGCATTTGATGGAAACGCTCTTTGCTTCGTCGTGCCGCTTGCAGGCCCGTTGGCAAGGTGCAACTTGAGATCATGGCATCGATGCCACCTGGTCCACTGACACCACCACCACCACCACCGCCGATCCCATTACCACGAAGTCCATTTTTTAGTCCAATCTCCTGCTCTCCTCGTGTATCTCTGCCTATGTCAAACTTATCCAGCACCGAACGAATCTCTGCCATAAAATCCATTTTATGCGGAAACGTGGGCAACTCCTCGGGCAATTGAATGTGCTTCTTATCGATATCCACAAAACAGAGAACCGCTTCGCTTCCGATTTTATGGGCTGCCTCGCATTCGGCATGCAAACCCATGACAAACGGCACCGGAGCATCCAGGAAGTGATGCAATGCAGCCGGCAATATGGGAGCATAGACATGGGGCCATACAAATGGAAAAAGCAGCGCGCTAATGCACTCGCCCACAATCATGAGTCTTTGGTAATCTAAGAAACAAAGAAATCAGAGATTGCAAATTCCTTAATTTAGAGTCAATTTCACCTGTGGAGCGTAAGAGCACTTGATTCTCGAGAAGCACACATGTCAGCAATTGGATGACACACTCGACGCCCAGATAATTGAAGAGCAAACGCAAAGGGAAATCCAAAAGAGGCAATTCCAATGCCAATAAAGGTCGCTGCAGGATCAAAGCAACAGCTGATAAATGCGGCTCAGATGGCGGCATATAAACCCGTATGGATTTCCCCGGCTGTGGCAGCATCACCTCGTAGAGTATATTGTATACATAGGATTCCAGACTGATACCAGCACCAGGCTGACGTGGAAGACACCTGTCCAGAGCACGAGATTAATCATTATTTGGTCTAAATTGTTTTTGTGTCGTGGTCCCTTACCTATACAGATTCTTGAGAAACATCTGAGCCGCAAAGGCATAGGGAGCCTGGCATATTAACGATATACTTTTCGCCACATATAACTTATCCTTGTTGATGTCATAGTAACTTTGTGCGGACTGGGGGGCCTGGCCAGCGACCTTGAAATGCCGGGGCAGAGAACGACTCACCGGACCATCGCCATCCTGTTTGACGCGATTCAACGAATGCCCCTGCTGGCCATTCGAGAGTTCGGTAATGAACATCGATTGCAGAGTATGTATAGCTCCGCATATATTCCGATTGCGTATTTCCTCATAGAAAACCAAACTGAAGCCATAGCATCGCTTGCCATCTTCACGGGTGGTGGCAAACGAATGAAATTTCGGCTCAATGTTGTGCTTCTGGGTGCGGAAACGCAAACCCTGCGGCAAGGAGAGCTACACCAGAACGAAAGAGACAGAGAGAGAGAGAGAGACAAAATGAGATAAGTTTACAAGTGGAGCGAGATTAGTTTATAAGTGGAATTCATTGATTTAAAGTGTATAACAACAAACAACACATATAAACTCTGTATATATGTATTGCTTACTCGATCTATCTATATGATAAGCTATCTGGCGAGGCCAAAGTCATCGCCATCGTTGCCTGGGCCAATGGCCATGTGGCATCATCAATTAAAAACCAGCCGCAGCCGCTGCCGCTGCCGTTTCATAGCCAGCCAAGCATGAATTTTGAAATTTCCAATTTGAATTGGAAAGGGCTATCGTCAACGCATGTCGGGCATCCAATTGAGCTCAATTGAATGGCCTCGCCACCCTCATACATACATATATATACCTATATACATGCATATACATAGAATACTTTCTTAGTTCTATCTAGAATCGACTTGATGCTGATTTTGACTTAACTAGTATACTCTAGATTTTAAACAAAACCTTTCTATGTACACTTATCCTTTAATTAATCCTACTTGTAACATAGCAAATTTCTAATTTCAAGAATTTAAGACAATGTTTTGTAAGTCTTTTTACATTTCTCTTCTTTTTAACTATTTGCAGAATTAATCATATGACTTTAATCTTAGCTAGTTTACCATTATCTATCAATATAGTAATCAACTTTAGTTTGTGGCCTACCATGCATATG
This sequence comes from Drosophila equinoxialis, assembly GCA_018150345.1. Classification (NCBI taxonomy): domain Eukaryota; kingdom Metazoa; phylum Arthropoda; class Insecta; order Diptera; family Drosophilidae; genus Drosophila; species Drosophila equinoxialis. The sequence goes on along the minus strand of JAECWI010000089.1, from coordinate 3,645,710 downwards.
CCATGAGCATCAAACGGATTCCAGGAGACATTTTCGGGATAATGAGCCAAAGGTTTGCTTTTGTAAGCCCTGTCCAAGGGTGAGCAGTGCAAATTATCTCCTAGAAGATCAAGAAATGAACACATATTTAATTCTCTCTGTAATTAATAACAATACGAAAATGTAACTGGCTTACCAGCAAAACGATCTGGCTCTAGGCCCGTGTCCAAATCCAGGCCACATATCACAAAATAATCGGCGAAGCGCGAGAATTGTGGATCAGCCTCGCGCTTCAATTGATTCAACTCGGATTGTTCGCCAGGCGAAATGGGTGATTGGAGTTTCGTTTGTGATGCTGGATTTGGATGATTGGTTGTTGTAGGTGGTGAGGTTGTTGTTGGGCTGGCATTATTTAACATCAATTTGGATAGACGACTGGCAACGACATTTTCACGCGTCGTCATAATTTTTCCTCTTTTTCAAAATTTGTGAATTTTCTGTTTTTGTGTGTGGTGTGAGTGGTGATGGTGGTGCGGGGGAGAGGGCGGGGGCACGGCACTCTTCTGCTGCTGCTCCGATTTGTTCACACACACATGCACGCATACACACGCACATACATATATGTATGGCTTAAGCACTCATTGTGTGCGTGCTGCTTCTCTCTCTGTGTATGTCTGTGTGTGTAAATTACCGTTGTTAGTTTGGTTGGCAATTTTTACACTTTCCAATTTCACAGTTAATGATGTTGTCTGCAAAATTCAATTTGTTGTAATTATTTTTAGTTGCATACACAAATCTATGTACATATACACATATACATTTTTTTCTTATATTTTTACATGCGTGCTAAAATATGTACATACATAGTACATACATATATATGTACATATATGCTAAAACTTTTCTATGCCAATGGCACACACACAGTTTGTCTTCATTGTCTCCACGGTCTTCATCTCATTTCCCCTCTATCAATCAATACACATCCCCCCCACACTCACTTTCTCGCACACTTCACACACAATGTCTTCAACACCCACAATGCATTTGTTGTTTCTATCTTTGAATTTTTGGCAGAATTTTAAAGTCCATACATATGTACATCTATTGGGGTCTTATTTGTTAAATAACACTAAACAGCAACAGCTGTGCAAACTGCTGATATTTGGTTCATAGACCTAATTATATACTATTTCTTTCTTATATTCGATTTAAACTACTCGCAAAACGTACGAGTTGTAAATATGTCAACATTGTTGTTATACACACACTCGCACACGCACATTGGCAAGCAGGGCTGGAAACAACGATGTTTTCGCAACATCGATTTTATTTTCGATATACAATCGTTATCGCTTGAATGTCGCCTTTTGAGCCCATATTTTGACTGAGACCAGTATTTTGAACTCCAAAAATCAATGAAAGAATTAAGCTTTCCTGCCTTTAGCCAGTAAAATGCAAAAAAGGATTGTTATTTTCTGCTTGCGCGCCTTCTGCTCGTCAATCGGAGTTGTGAGTTATCTTCTGCGACCATTAGTCTTTGAATATCTGGGCTAAAAATATTAGCAACGCTCCTGCCAATACTCAATCCCCTTTCAAAATAAAGCTTTTTCTTCATCTTTCAAATAAAATCCCAGTATTTCGCTATTCCCATCTTTTCTACCCACACTAGCAACGATATCGATACATTTTTTTTTGATACCACAATAAATTCAAATAAATTTGTAAAATTTAAAAACAATTCTTCTTCTTCTCGTCTATCTATCGAAAAGTCTAGTTTATTAACTTCATAGTGACTTGAAAAAAATGCATGGTTTTTAGATGGAAGTTTTGTTTTGCCATTTAAAAATGGAGCTCGGAAACCGTTTAGAATTTGAAGATTAAATGTATAACCTATCGACCCAATATCAAATAAATATTATTTAGGCAACATTAAAATGTTGTACCGTTAGTTAAACAACTCTTATACGCTTAACAAATGATCCGCAAATATCTGTATTACTGAGATAAGTAAAAATCAACTTAAGAATGTTGAACACATCAATTAAATTATTTGTATATCAGAGGAGGATCTAGGAATGTAAATTGGTGGATTTTCGCCCCTTAAAGCATGCAATAAGCAGCCCAGGAATGCCAAGAACTTTTGGAATGTACTGTACGTTAATAACAATCTACGAAGCAAACATTGTTTATAGTCTTTTTTGTTGAAAACAATGAATGTCAGTCGACTCTCGTTAATTCAAACCTGCGATAATTCGAACCTCTCTGTAACTCAAAGTTATCACGAGTCCTCTACAAAATCTCTTGATATTTCAAATTTTCTCCATACATTTTTACACACTCGGTAATTCGAACGAAAAAATCATTGCTACGTCGCGGTTGTTCGAACTCATATGGTCAAACCCTCGATAATTCGAATTTGCAAAGTCTTTTGGTGTGTTAATAAAAACTTTGAACTTTGGGAATCCCCTGAAAATACATTTACTGTGCGTGGTTGCGTGTACACATAAAACATGGGCACATTTTGACGCTCGCTTCCTTTACGAATCGCTTCGTTGGTGTACAGAATGAAAATTTATATTAAATATGAACCCTAAAAAGTATAAATGTTTGACGATTGCTGAAATAAACAAAATTAACTGAAAAAATAGGAGGTGAAAAGAAAAGCGATGTTGCAAAAGAATTCAAGATTCCTCTCACCCATAATAAAGAACAAGGGTAAAGTTACTGCTGCTGATATTAAAGAACCAACTATTGTACCAGTTAGTTGACTTCAGCGGTGTGAGTTTTTCTGATCATGTTGAATTGGATGAAGATGTTGCTGTCTCAGGATCACTAACCGATGGCGAAATTATATCTCTGACCTATACAAATGAAACGAGCAACGATGAAGGCGAAGATGACAAATCAGAACCTTTGGAAGAAGTATCAGTTAAGGTAGCAAAAGCCTCATTTGAGAATTCACAAAGCTTTTGCCTACAAAACGAAACTGATGAAACAGCATATCATAAAACATTAGCAGTTAAATAAAAACTTGATAATTCGAAGTTTTATTTATTTTCACTCAAAAATTCGAACCATTTTATATTTCGAACTCTCGATGATTCGAAATATTTTAAAAGTCCTTTGTATTTCGAATCAACGAGAGTCGACTGTTTTTCACATTGCATACTTTAAGGTTCAAAATTTGCCCCATTTCACAGATCCAGCTTTAGTTCTGCTCATGTGTATGTGTTAGTATGTTTTGGAATTGTAAATGCAGTAAAAGATAATTGTTGATTGCTTATGAAGTTAAAAACAATGAAGAAAACATTTGTTTTTTAAACTTAATTGATTTTGCTTTTTATTTCGCATTCATTTTTAAATATATATTTATATATATGTATATATATATATATATATATTCCATATAAGAAAAAAACTATTATACATCCAAAATTATCATAATAATAAATAGAACTAAATTATACAAATATTACTAAGACAGCTTCCATCGTACATACAAATAATATATCATCCACATTTAATATAATCGTACTTATCCATGTGTATGTATGTATGTACACATATATGTATGTATATGCATACATATAGTATATATAGTATATCCAATTTGTTAAATCATTTTGCTCTTTCTCTTTCTAACCGTTACCATATCCTCTATCCCTCTATCTCTCTCTCTCTCTATTCATTTATCGATCGTTACTATTTTTCTTTGACAACTTTTTGTTTTGTGTTTTTTGTTGTTGTTTCATTCATTTAGTGGCTTTTGCTTAGTTTCTTTCTTCACACACATTTTACAGGAAAATATTCTCTTTTTTTTCTATATTTATTTTCATTTTTTTTTTTTTTTTTTTGCTTTTGTGTTGTACGTTTTAAAAAATTACACCATGAGATTATGACTAAACAAAAATTTTGGTTTTGCTGTGAGAATGTAGTAGAAGTCATTTATATGATTTGTGTTTTTTTTTTTTTTTTTTTTCAAGTTTTTTTTGGTTTTTTTGTTTTTTTATGTTTTTTTTTTTTTTGTTCATCGGGTTGCGTTTCAGTTTATCGTTATACACTGAGATTACTAGATCTATATTTATTCATTACAATTTCGGTTCATGTTTCTCAATTTATTGCCTTTCGACTTTCGAATTTGCCTTTTGAATATTTTGTGATTTATCCTTTTTGTGTTTGTTTTGTTTGTAATGGATTTGCTCCTCATAGGTATATAGGTTAGTTCTTTCTGGTTGTATTATAATACATTTACATACATTTAGTCGTATATTTTTTTTTGAGAGGGGTTTCTGAAACGTTGAGTGCAGTTTTTTTCTCTTTTTATTTATTTTTTCCTTTTTGGCTTTTTTAGTGTTTGCTTTAGTTTTTTTTGTTTATGGTTTCTTTGGCGCAGTTGACTAATTCCGATTTGACTTTTTTTTTTTTTTTTTTTTTTTTTTTTATTTATTTATTTTTGGTTTGTTTGTTCATTTTGCTTGATCTTTACATATATATAGATATCACGAGAGTTCCTGAGAGAACTGTGTCTCCAGGGTGGGTCTAGTTCTAGTTGGGTTTCTGTTGGGATTGCGTATCGGTGGTCCTGGGCTGCCATAGCCCGCCGCATAAAGCTGCGGGCACGAGTCTTTTTATGAGTTCCTGTGTCTCCTCGCAGCTGCCTCTGTACCTGGGGGGCCAATCTCTGTACGCTTATGGCTGGCGGAAATTTGTATTCCGTTGCTGCTGGAGCAGGCTAAAACAAAACAAACAAGACACAGATAGAGACAATTGCTAAACACAATCGAAAAATGATCTTGGATTCAAAATTCTCAGATATTTCATCGTTACTTATGATAAACATACTCAAAAATGAACATTTTGATATCATTGATATCATTATTGGAATAAGAAATGTATTCCCATTCGCCTAAAGCAAACATCTAGAATCTAGGCGGCAGCAATTAATAGATCTTAGTCTAGGAATTGACAAAAAATGATTAAGCTTGTTTTCTTGCAAAGGATCTTATCAAACTGGTGGGATGTTTGTCTATAAAGTAAACTTGATCCACAAGAGAAACGTAATATCCATGACCAGGAGCTACTAAGGTGACACTTAAAGAGTAGGAGCTATACGACATAGTGGTACCATCCGGCTGAATCCGAGATATACAAGCTGTGCAAAATTTCAGCTCTTTAGCTCTTACGGTCTATGTGGAGTTTGTTCCAAACGGACGATCATAGGTATATGAACTCGTCTTGTCGTGTTGTTGAAGAATATATATGTATACTTTATATGGCCAGTAACTTTACACGATCTATGCGTTGCACACCTCTGACCAAAATGTACATATATACCCTTTATGCAAGGGTATGCACTTAATCGGATCCGACATAGAGAACATTGGGAAAGAAATTGTGGAAAAGGATTTTTGGCTTGCCAAATTGATATTTTGGATTGAAAAGGATTTCACGAATTTCGAATATATTAAAGTCCCTTCATTTAGATATACATATATAGTTATAAAATCTCGAATCATAATCGGCTGATAGACTTTCGTATTAATATCACAGGCCGCGATGATTTTTGGCGACTTCAATTGGCGACTATAATTCGGTTAAACTCGGTTTTCGCCCAACACGTTCAGGTTTTGTAAAATCAAGCGATCTGATTAAAATCGGCCCCCAAAAGTATACTACTGATTTTTTTTTACAATTTCACAGATTTTAGAATTATTCTGTTTAAGGGAAAAAAGCCCTTGTTGCAAAAATTACTAATAAACAATTTGTTAGATGCAAGAGAATTCTTCAACTCTTTATAGCATACTTTTGGGTTCAAATTCCACACATTTTAGACCATATTCAAAATGTAAGAATATTCCCTTTAAATATTAATTTCAACACATTTTGTTTTAAACTGTTATGGACTAAATTAAGTACAGGGTACTTAGGACACTTTCATAACCTCAAAAAGTCGGTCTATTTTGGTAGAGAGTAATCAACAGTAAGCCTTAAAACGCTTTGATTAAATAACAAGCACTAACTAACTTTAAACGACACAAGAAACGGACTTCTAGAGAATGTAGAAAGTCTATGATTTTCGTTTAGGAGTAACAAATATTCTGATTACCATTGAGGTTACCCATATGAGGCTATATGATGTAGTTCATTTCGATTGGGTTAAGACTCACCTGCACCCCATGGATAATCTCGCCGTAGTAGGCGCCTGGTGGTGGCTGCTGCTGCTGCTGCTGCATTTGCTGACTTTGGCTGTGTGGAGCGGTTTGCAACTGCTGTTGTTGCAGTTGTGATGATTCGTGATACGTTTCAGAAGCATTCAGAGGGAGAGCGGATGTGGTGGCAGTGTTCGGCGGCGCTTGACCATAGTAGGCTAGCTGTAGGGCGCCGGCGCCGTTAAGGAAGCCAACTCCACCGGGTGGAGGCTGCATGTACTGTATGGCTGTTGCAGGTGGTGGAGGAGGTGGACCAAGTGCACCAGCACTACCAGAGGATGAGCTATTGACGACGGGTGTGGGTGAGCCGGTGTAGATAATCCGTTTAGGGCTTACACCGACACCAACTCCGGCGGGAAGAGATAGCAGGTATTGTTGTTGTTGCTGTTGTTGGTAGAGTTGCTGCTGCTGGAGCTGGGCTAGCTGAGCAGCAGCAGCTGCTGTGGATGTATTGACAACGCTTGCCTCCAGTTGAGGCAGAAGAATAAGCTGTTGTTGTTGTTGTTGCTGCTGCTGCTGTTGTTGCTGTTGCTGCTGTTGTTGTTGTTGCTGTTGCCGTCCTACCAAAACATGCTGGGGCAAATATTCCGTTGCCGTCGCAGAGGACGAGGGCTGCAACAGCAACTTAGTTTTCAGTGGCACCTGTTGCACCTGCACTTGAACCTGCCGTATAGGCGTTGTCTGAAGTGATCGGCTGGCCGTGGACGAGCATATCGAGGCGGTTATGCTGGCCGATTCCCAATGCTGTCGCAGGGCATTCAGTCGAGCCTCCTCCAAGGCAATTTCTGTCTCACTGCAAGAGTCGTAATCGGGTCCCTCGTCAATCTTTCTATCGAGCATACGAAAGAAGTTCTGTTGGCTTGACGAGATTTCTCTGCAATATCAAATTTGAATCAATCAATTGAAGGATTTCGAGTGCAATTAAATGCTGGCTACTTACTGGCTCTGCAGCAAAGATAAATTTTTGGCACGCAGCAGCGAAACAGCCACATCCTCCTCTGTATCTTGTATGTCCTTATTGCTTTGCTCCTCGCACTCATCATGCTTCTCACGTTCACGTTGCTGTTGCTGTGCCTTTTCGGCGTCCTCGATATGGCCTTCGTCCTCATCTGTTTCGGCATCTGAATCGGCTAGACATTGCAAAATGCCACAAGAGGAAAAAACCACAAAACAAATGATACAACATGAGTTGGCAGAAAATTTGCAGTTTTCTTTTTCTTTCTTTCTTTTTTGGCAATGAAATCATCTTGAATTACGCTAAATACAAGCAATTTTTACATACACAAATTCCCTTCAATCAATATTTTATGAAAATGTTGAAATCTAATCCACTTCAATAACTGTGTGAATAAACATTTCTATCCAAACTTCATTGTTTACACTAGTTTATCCAAAAAATAAAGGCATGTTTACAATAATTTCAAACTTAAGAACTCGATGATGAAATCTGTTTATTTTTTCTCAGCGCCTGTTCGAGATGTTCCCAAAGAGCTCTGAACTAGAAACTTGATTCATATATTCCCAAATAAATATCTCGTGAACCCATATTGAATCATTTTGTTCTATGTTTGTATGATTTAGGGTTTGGAATTTGTTCAAATTGGCCAAAACTATTGATTAATTTCAGCACAAATCAATAACCTAGTTTAGAGACAAACGCTTCAGCAATAAACTTTTCATTATTCCTAGCTCTTGCTGATGGTTGCCACAAGAAAACAACAAAGTTAATGATAAAGGTCAATTTCTTTAACCGATCGTTTCAATGAGAGCCGTATGATATAGTGGTCCGATCCTGCTGAGCCCGTGAAGTGGGAGGAGTTTGGTTGGAGAGGAGGGAGTTTTTTCAGGAATATAACAAATCGTTTGAGGCAAAAATTTCAAATTTTCTGAATGAGCGAAAAGGAACTTTATAATTAATCTAGCAATATGAGTTTCAAGGCGAAGACTTAACACACACACACACACACACACACACACACAGAGGAAAACACAAAAAAAATAATGGATGACTGGGGGGAGTAGAAATTAAAATTAAAAATTTGGGTCGTTTATAAGTAAATTTTTTTTTGGGAGCACAATGGCGCCTTTGTGTATGCTATACATTTTGCCTTTAACCCTTTTATACAAACACAAAGCGAGAGAAAGAGACAGAGAAGGGGGGAGGGACAAAGGACCACACCCGCCCATACCATTTTAGCAACAACAAGTTGCCCTTTTTAGCAGTTAATTATACATAAACATAGTAACAGTAACCAGCAAGGTAAAGAAGGCGCCCTTCTTCTAACCAAAAGTATTTTAATATGCTCTAGGTTAGAAAAAATTACAAGAAACATTATGTGTGTGTGTGTGTGTGTGTGTGTTTGTGGATGAGGCCTATAAATTAGAATCAACAGTTATCCCTTGGGTAGAGAGTTGACACAAATGTCTAGATTTGCTTTTATTTTTTACTTTTGATTTTATTATTATTAGGCCACTAAATGCCTTCTGCTTCTGCCACTGACATATTAATCAATGATGATGTCCTCATTGTATGGAAACAGGTGGCCATACACACACACAAGCACATACATACATAAATATATATATATATATATGTTGTGTGTGTGTGTGTGTGTGCAAGTGTATACATATAGTTTGGAGGCTTTTATCAGACAAATTGATGTCGTCATGCGTGTAAGCTTTTGTTCATACATACATACATCCCATCCCCTCTCTTTCACATTCTCTTTCTCCATCATGCTGCCCAAAAAGGTCCTGGTACTAGTGTTACTGTGTTGCTAGTAATACTCACCATGTCCTCCTTTCTTGCCATTTGCTTTACTCTTCGATTTCCTGGGATATAAATGTATCTTGCTCTGTCCACAGCCCATCTTCCTCTTGAACTAGTCCGGCGGCTGCTGCTGCTGCTGCTTACGATATCTCAGTTGTTGTTATTATTAATTTGTTGCTCGACACGTTCTACGTGTTTTTCTTTTCTCTCTATCTATCTCTTGTTCGGTCTCTCTCTGTTTCTATGACTGTATCTCTCTTTTTTTTGTATTTATTTATTTATTTGTTGTTGGTTTTAGGTTTTTTTTTTTTTTTGTCGTCGACTATTTTTTCAATTTTCACTAATTTAACTATGTGTGTAAATTTAATTTATTTAATTTGTTGATGCTGCTGCTTGCGTGCGTCGCTGCTGCCGCTGCCTCTTTCGAAATGTTGTGATGCGTGTGGTGACCCCCACCTGCCACCCCTGATTTATCCATAGAGGGCGGGTGGGCTGGGGGGATGGATGTGTGGATGTTGTGCGAGCGAACGGAAATTACAGTTTTCTTGATGGCCCAACCACTTGTTTTTAGGCTTTTCGTTATTTTTGTTATTGTTTTTGTTGGCTCTGCGTATCCTTGTATGCTATGGCTGGGAAATTCAATTTTTGTAAACAGGACAAACCCATAAAAGGGTTTGGTCCAGGGCTGCAGTAAAACAACGGTAAGCTCTCTCGTCGTTCCTAATGGCAGTCCCTGCTGCTGCTCTCTCTCGCTCTCTCTCTCTCATCTCTTATTTGAATGGCGCGCGCGCTTTTTGTTTCCTTCATTCAACACTGGCTTTTGCCCCTTTTTTTTCTGTTTTGTTATTTTTTTGACAATTTAAACAAATAATAAACAACAACTACGACCGCAGCGTAGCCAAAGAAAAGCACTTGAGTTGTATTCAATTATATATGCATATGAATATACACACATACATACATATGTATATAGAATATTTCAGGCAAAAGCTAAGTCATTTAACTCACTGGACATACACCCACACAAACACACACCACCCACACACACACACGGAGACAGGCGCGCGCCAAATGAATCGAAAGAGAGCAAGCAGACGAGAGAGAGGGTAGTCCAAGTATGAACAGGCGAGAGAGAGAGAGCCCGAGAGAGCGAGACACATCCAAGGGAGCGAGCGTGTGCTAGCTGCGTGCGAAATTGATTTTTCTATTTATAAAAAAAAAACACACACACACACATACACAATCAAATATATAAATGTATATTTATACATATATACCAATATACATATATAAATATATGTATGTATTTATATATACAACAATATATCCGTTTCGTTTTTATAAATTAAAATATGTTGTCGTTGTTGTTATTGTTGTTGTTTCTTTTTATTTTGGAAATTTTATTTTTGTTTTGCCGCCTGCCAAAAAAACATAATTTATGTTTTATTTATGATTTCCCTCCATTTGGCCGCAGACGTTTTTCCTCCTTTCAAAATTTTCTCTTTTTGGTTTTTCGCTGCGTGGTGTGTGTGTGTTTTTTTTCTTCTTTTTTTTTTTTTTTCTTTAATGGAAACTTGTTTGATTTACCGCAAATTTATTTACAAATCGTTCGCGTTTTAAACACTAGCAAGGAACTTTCAATAACTTTTTATTGTTGTTAGATTTTTCGTTCTTTAATTATTTGATTTCAATCATTCGATGGAAACTGCGGAAAACTGTGTTTGTGTTTCTTTCATTTTTTTTTTTTTGCCGAAATTTTTTCTTTCTCCTTTTTGCCTGTGCCGAGACGCGCGTTGTATTCTGAAATTTATGCTAGCTGACACTCCTCTTTGTGTCAGCAGCAGCAGTATCAGCCGTAGCCGTAACAGTAAATTTTTGAAGCTTTTCCAAAGGGGGCATCCACACTTGCAGAGAAATCCATGCAACCGAATAACAAAATGAGAGCGAGAGAGAGTGTGTGTGGAAGAGAGCAAGGGAGCGAGAGAGCTGTGAGCGCATGCATACCCATACACATGTGTGTGTGCCACAAGCTTTCTCTTTATGCTCAGTTATTCGGTAGGGGTGGGTTTTCCATTCTACTCTATTGTTGTTGCTTCATGCTGGGGGATACAGATTAAGAATTCGGTAGGATTAGTGAGTGTTTCAAAATACAAGAGATCTTTCATGCAGATCTGCCGGGAAACACCAAGTTGGCCGTGTAGCTTATCTACATACATATGTACATATGTATTTGCAATAGGCAGAAGGAATTTGTCGCCGAGGAAAGAAATTTATTGAAGTCTAATATGTGAGCTTGGAAAACTCCCATTTACATGATTGCTCTATTTCCTTCTAATTCGTTTCAATGATGAATAAATTGGTATTCCTGCCCGAAATGGTCAGTGTAAAGATTTAAGCCAGCAATTATATCAAAATCAAACATTAAGGTGTTTAGAATAGAACTTTACATGATTTATAAACCCAACACATACATCTCCATCCCAGATCTCAACACTAATTACCACACATGTATGTACATACATATATAAGAAGACACAAAGGACTCTTCGATGTTTAAGCTACTCCTAAACCGATTTCCACCTATATATGTATGTACATATTTACATAATACACTTACAGGGATGTACATACATCCATATACATAATACACTTACAGGGATGTACATACATACATATGTATGTACGTACATACCATGACCTTCCGATCTTCATAAACTTGGATTGATATCAAGTCGATCGTTGTGATAATCCGACTGCATCCGAGAAACATATAATATGTATCAAAAAGTGGCTCGAACAGTCCAAGTTTTAAACTCTAAATATAAATAAATATAAATATATCCGCAAATGCCTAAAATATGGTGTCGGTAATTGTATTAGTGCAATTTATGACATAAAAGGTAATCAGACAATTTATGTTCCAGTTCGTTGAATGATTTCTCGCTTTCAAATCTGAGCGCACTTTATTGTCACTTTTTTGAATTCGCTTCGCTTTTCTGTTTTTTTTTTTTGTTCTTTTCGCTGTATAAAATATCTAAGCTTTTGCGCAGTGCCGCCAGTGCGGACTCCAGTCCTAGGGCTACGAGTAATAGTCCTAAGGGTGCGAGTCGTTGGGTTAGAATGAACGGTGATAATGAAACACTTATAACCTATGTCACCATCCCACCGAATGAACTCCAATATTCAGAATTAAAGGTCAAATTTCCGAAGAATTTGTATTAGTTTAAAAATTGCAGATTTTTTTTATTTTTAACAAATTTACATAATCAAAATGTAAGCGCAGAATGAGTTGACGAGCCAAATTTTATATCTCTAGCTATTTTAGTCTTTAAGAAAATCTGTTTTGTTAGCTGCCTTTATCGAATTTATCGAATGAAATTATTGAATAATCGATAACTAACTTTTTTTGTCCTCACTAGCCACAGCAGCTCTGCAAGTTGAAGCACATGTCATATAAGCAGCAGAACCTGTGAAAAGAAGTTTTCCAATTAAAGATTACGAATAAAATGGATCTTTCCGAAAAAAAAACGTTTAAACTCATAAACTATTTTTATTTAAATTTGCATTACTGACTCTTAATGACAGATTTTAGCATGCCAAATTAAATTATATTAGTTAAAATGTAATGGCGCTCCAGGAGCTTGAAAATGGGCTGCAAATTAGACTCGATATTTGGCCATGCAATTCTGGCATCGGTTAGGTTAAGAAATTCGATCAGACGGATGGCCTAATATAGCTACCATCTGCTCCCCAAAGGAAAATCACTATCCATCTTCCTTTTCTTTTCCGTCATTTCCACCTAGACGTCTATTGTCAATGAGGAAATTTGTTAACTAGGAACATTTCGTTTCCATAGTGACCCCATAGAACATATGTTTCGGGCCACCCAACCCATGGTATCCTCACTGGCAACGAATAGTTACCAAATAGTTGTCTAGGTTGAACGAGAAATTCTTCTAAGTTTTTACCAAGGTTTAGGTTAAGGAATTTGATCAGACGGATGGCCTCATATAGCATCCTTTGCTCTCCAAAGGAAAATAACTATCCATCTTCCTCTTCTGAGCACGGATTATAGATTTCTCCACCGATTCATTGCTCGAAGCAGCGAGTATCGATACAACCGGTCGACAGTTGTTTGGATCATTGATCATGACAAAGCGTACAATTTGGTCTTAGTCCACGATGGATGATGGCAGTCGCTACAATATATGGTGGATTTTGACCATATATTTGAATCATAAATCTTTTTTGGCAACCGATTGGAATACATCTGAAAATCATTCAAATTGTAACTGAGCTTCTCCAAGTACCAGTTTGTATACTCTTGCCAATTATTGTGTTGTGGTTTCTTTTCTAAAAAGAGAAGTTTGATCTCTTAAACAGAAGTTATCCTATTTTTATGAACTCTGAGTTATTATGCACACAAACTCTCACCCGCTGCATTTAACATTAAATTTGTTTGAATAGAAATAAAAAATAAGTAAGTTCCCTTGCTATTTTATGTGGTCTTTTAGTGTATTAATGAAACAATCTAAACTGTTTTAGGATTTGGAAATGCTTCTTAAATCTACTTTTCACTTTTTGGAGTCTTCAAAATCTCTTGCCGATTCTTTGAGTATATAGCCGATTCATTACGCATAAAAAAAAGGTGAAATCAAATTTACCTGATTAGGAAGCAACCAAAGGCAAAGTTGTTTAGGACCTTCTAAAAGTCATCAACGGTTTAGCGGTTTAATTTTCCACGGATAAAACGGGATTTACAATACCTTTTACAATACATACTAAGAATTGAAAGTGAAATATTTTCCGAGGTAGATATCAACAAATTCATCAACTACTTTTCCTTATTTCTTTACAATATATTGCCATCAATAAATTATAGAAAATAAAGAAAATATTTCCCTTTTCAATAAAAAAATTTTCCAAACTGTTCTCGTTAATCCCGTGTATTTATGCTGTGTTTATCTCGTACTAGTTGATATGTGTCATATAAGCTGTCTTAACCATTCGGAGAATTCTGGTGAACTAACTAATCAATGGTAAAGTTTCTTCATCTAACGAGAAACTTTTGTCTATTCACTTTACTCTTGGGCATCTTTACAGCTCATTAAATTCTCCTTACAGTAACCAGTTTCCGTTCTCTTCTCACAATTACCTCCACCCCTCTAAACCCGTCACCGTGGGCATGTCAAAAGGCTTTGAACAACTAAGGCCTTCTCTTCAATGTAGAAGAAATCGAAAGACTGATAAGCTGAACAAACGTTTTATAATTGCACTTTACCACATTAACCAGTTGACCTTTCTTGAAATCGTATCTCATTTGGCATTCCACATAACCATCGCGTTTTAAACTTAATTGAAAGCATGTTAACGGATAATCCAGGTTTGCCACCTTTTAGCAAGCTTAAAGCTCAAAAAGTTAAACTGTGCCCTAAAATTAGGTTTTCTTTACACCTTTTCTTATATACCTTAGTATTCCCTGTTTTCCAAGGGTCACCTTTTAGTTATTGCTATAAGTCTAATTGATGTAATTGATATACATACATATGTACATATACATATTTATATACATATATGTATATGTGAAATACCGATTCCAACTGGCAACATCCACCATGTTATGTGTTACTATTTCAAGTGCTGAGCGGTCTTTTTATATCCTTGCAGAGGGTATTATAAAATTGGTCAGATGTTTGTAACGCACAGAAGGAAACGTTTCCCCATTAAGTATATATATTCTTGATCAGCATGAGAAGCTGAGTTGATATAGACATGTCCGTCTGTGCGTACGCGTTTTACTCAGCCATCTTAATATCGGGAAGAGAAGTTCGCTCCAGTTTAAGTTAAGTTTCTCACAAGTGAATCTCTGAATAGCAATGATTGTTTTATATTTTTAAGCTTGAAAAAGATTGAATTATGTTTATTAGTATGTATTACGTTTAAAAAGTTGTTGGAGGAGAAGTCATCGTTGAAACTAGATTTGTATGTACAGTGGTGCTCATAGACTTAAGCCACAATACTTCAATCGAGAATATAGACGAAAATGAAGAAAAGTTTTTCTTTCACACCTCCAATTTTTTGTGTCACATTAGTTCTTTATATCAGTGTTTTAATAGAAGAATAACCAAGCTATGAAAATATATATTCAACGAAAAACTAAAAATCTGAGACCATCTCCAAATTGGCCTGCTCATATACTTAAGCCACCTTGAGCTAAAATCGTCAAACTTCTGCTTTGTCGAAGAAAGTTGTGCTAGTTATTTTCTAAACTGAAAATATTGAATACTAAATACGTTTCCCAAAACAAATTGATCGCTAATTAAACGACGATAAACGGATTGCCGAAATCAGTAAAGTCGATCATTTCTTGACTTCGACGAAAATCAGAGCTCAAATTGTGGCAGATTATGGCGTGAATGTGTCAGCTGAGACCATAAAAAATGAGTTCGGGTTATATGGACGCATTGTCTAAAAAAAACCATTGCTAGAGAGAATATTCAAAAAGGTCCCAATTTTTGGAACATGATTGTTTGGAGCGACGAATCCAAGTTTAATGTCTTTGGAGTGAAGGTATACCATATGGAGGACGTCCTCCCAACAAACAATTAGATCTTAAATCCACAAAGAAGACCGTTAAAAATGGTGGCGATTCGACTATGATCTGGGGCTGTTTCACCTAATCGGGCGTAGGTCCCCAAGTGAAGGTAGAAGGCATTATGAATGGGGAAATGTAAAGGGACATCCTTATTAACAATTTATCTGGAGACTATCCCGATAATTTGCATCTTTCCTGTATATTTCAACAGGACAACGACCCGAAACACTGCAGCAAGAAAGTCAAGTCGTGGCTTTACTTCGATGTAGTATCGAAACATCGATGTGGCCAAACATCGATGTTTCAACAGCTCTACTGCCGGCAGCGCTGCTTGCTGCCTACTACGTCATCATCAAACAGAACACATGCATACACACACACAGACGCAGCGCTACACGAACTGTATGTGTATGCGTGTTGTGCTTTGCTTAGAGAATGATGGAAAAAGAAGAAAAGTTGTAGTAAAAAGAGAAATAATTTGAATGTTTTGTTTGTGTGTTGATGAATTAAGTTGCAGGGAAAGAAATTTCAAAATGTAAAAAAAGGACTGCCAAGGGTATATAAACATCGGCATTGCCGAAGTAAGCTTCTTTCATATTTCAAACTTATGACGCATTAGCCTGATCAAAAACAACCATGCTGCAAAAAGATTGTTCGGTATGGCAATGCTAAATATTCACAATTAAATGTCAAGGAAAAATACTCGAATGGTTCGTAAAATTAGGACCACATCG
Source organism: Drosophila equinoxialis (assembly GCA_018150345.1). Taxonomy (NCBI): domain Eukaryota; kingdom Metazoa; phylum Arthropoda; class Insecta; order Diptera; family Drosophilidae; genus Drosophila; species Drosophila equinoxialis. The sequence goes on along the minus strand of JAECWI010000089.1, from coordinate 3,629,420 downwards.
AAATGATTCCAATTTAATTAAAATTAAAATTATATACCTATTAACAACTATGCCGAGTGAGTCAACTATGCCCAGTGAGTCAAAAAAGTATTGGCACACTTGAAAAATCCAACTTCTAAGATCTGTAACTTTTTTGTTAACACAGCTAGTATAGGTAAATGAAAAATTACATTTACTAAACTCATTATTATATTTAATCTTGAACAAAAAAAAAATTAAATTTCAGCTTCGGCTCAATTGCAAAATACAAAAATGTAAATATAGGCACAAATTGTCACCAAAAAGCGGCTTTGCAAGTGTTTGCAATCACTTTAATCAGAAAATTAAGAAGACAAGGGCAAAATGGCTAGAGGTGCAGAAATTTCTTTGGAGATCCGATTTATTATTGCATTTTTCACTTTATTTAAATTTTTCTTTTAAAGCAATAGATTTAAGATTAATCCGACGGTAGCTGATTAGTAGATTAAACCTGCGTGTACCAAGAAGAAGTGCAGTAACTTCCGTACCATTGCAAGTTGTGGGGCCAAATGTCCTTTCAAATATCCGACGGTAGCCAGTCTTCTAGCATTTATTCTCTGGGTCAAGCAGTGTTTTTAGAAGATTTAGACGGGTCCACAAATCCAGTGAGGAGAGCTTGCAAAGCACCTAGTCTGAAAGGCTGTAGTGGAAACATGTGGTATGGTAGTCTGGGATATGAGTCTAAACCGCGCCCCGTGAATTCGGAATACGAAATTGAAATAGAGGCGAAAGAGGAATATGGACAGCCGCCATACCTTAACATTCTGTCCGAAAATAGGCCTTATCTTTTGGTCACTTTGTCTTTGGAATGTAACAACGACTTTTGCACTCTTTGAAACTAAATATTCCTAGTGAACAAATTTCCACCTTGACAATAGACCTCGTGGTGGAAATAGCGTGTATAAACGACAATGATCCAAACAACTGTCGACCGGTACATACATACATATATTTTTGAATAGTGCTGCTACTGTACTTTTTTGTATTTGCAAATGCAAATACTATACACTTACCCAGAAAATGGAGCGTACTTTTAATAAGTTTAATTTTCATCCTTTGTTTTTTTTTTTTTTTACATAACATACAGACACCCTTCAGTATTCTCACGTACTTCAAAAGGTGCGATAGACAGTTTTACTGTTTATTTTGCTGTGGATCAGTGACGACCAAATTGATGTTAAAAGATCACTTAAAAAAATGTTGCAAACAAATAATAAGGGAGCAATATAATTTTACGTGCAATAATTGTAAAAGGAAACATATTACCTCCCAATCGTTGAATGCACACCGGCGGTCGTGTTTCAACGGAAATGATATAAAAAATTCGATTTTAAATGCGAAGAGAATTTTGGCTTTACCCTATTCCGAAATCGCATACGCGATGGCGGTTGTAAAAGCGATCAAATTGGAGAGGAATACCGATCTAACTGGGTTGAGTTTCGCGCGTATACCCTAATTTCGTTTGTAAGTTGTTAAATTTAAATTTTCAATTCATATTATTTATTATATAAAAATATTAAAATCCTTTTTTTATACCCTTGCAGAGGGTATTATAAAATTGGTCAGATGTTTGTAACGCACAGAAGGAGACGTTTCCGACCACATAAAGTATATATATTCTTGATCAGCATGAGAAGCTGAGCCGATATAGCCATGTCCGTCTGTCCGTCCGTCCGTCCGTCCGTCCGTCCGTCTGTGCAAATCAACTTCACGCTGGCATCTTAAGAGCTATCGGAATGAAATTTCATATTTGAGCTACTTTTAGCCGGGAGATAATAGAGTATGAAAATTGTCAGGATCGGACTACTATATCATATAGCTCTAGAACAAAATTTTTTGCAAAAATTGGAGTATCGCCATGAAATTTACCAATATAATAGAATTTGATATAAAATCTCAGATCCCAAAATTTGAGTTTGATCGGATAAATAGAACACAAGTTACAGTCAATTCAAATCGGTTCTACGTCATCAGCAAATCAAACAGAGCACATGCATACGCACACACAGACGTAGCGCTACACGTATGTACATATGTATGTGTATGCGTGTTGTGCCTTGCTTAAAAATTTGTAGTAAAAAGAGAAATAATTTGAATGTTTTGTTTGTGTGTTGATGAATTGAGTTGCAAGGAAAGAAATTTCAAAATGTAAAAAAATTATTGCCAAGGACTGCAAGGGTATATAAACTTCGGCATTGCCGAAGTTAGCTTCTTTGATATTTTTTTTTATTTTCGAAAATTCCAATATATATTAAATTAATATTAATATGGAATTAAAAAAAAGAAGAATAAAAATATCACAAATGATATTTCATTAATATGAATATAATTGTTTTTGTTTTCCTATTAATATTTATATAATTGTTTTTGTTTTCCCATGAATATGAAATTCATAATAATAACATAATGTAGTAGTATAGTAGTTTTAATTCAGTACTTAAATATTAAAAAAACATACAAAATTTAATTTTAATATTTCATAAACATATTTTAATTCTTGTGTTTGTGTGTAGTTTTTTTTTTTTTTTTGTTTGGGGGGGGGAGTGCCTGGCGATATTTCCCTCCAATTGCTTATTACGTGTTAAAGGTAATAAGCAGCCAAAGTCCTCAATTTTGTACAAGACCTTTTTGGGTGAAATGCAAATTTATTCACGCAAAATTCCGCCCGTCGAATTGGATGATTTCTATTCGCCACTGACGAGTATCAGGATAAACTTTATCCGATAAAGTAGAGCACACAGGTGGATCTTTACCAATTGCTTGGCAAATTCAATGGCAGCGCCGAGAAAAGGAGTATAAAACCTACAAAGATAACTTTATGAAACGTTTTGAGATCACACGATTACCTCAATTCATAATATTATACATACATATATCAAAAAGAATCCCACAATTGTTAATTTTCCCATTAAGTGAGTATAAACTTTCCGAAACGGAATGACTGAAATGATTGAAACTAATGCGACGTAAAGAACACCAAATACAACCTAAGTAGTCGCGAATATTGTACACGATGATGATCCCAAAAAGGGCACCTATCGTGCCCACATACTGACCACACTGGTCACCTATGCCCTAACCAAGGAGATTCATGTAAGTTGGCAAATAATTATTTAGACGTAAGTCCTGATTTGTTATTCGTGTGGTGCTTGTTTTTCTTTGAAATGCAGGGCACAGGAGCTGGCCTGGTGGAGCATATAGCACCCTGTAATGTGTTGGCACAATCCTATCCATTCAGATTTCATTTTTTGGCTTCCATCCCATCCAGAGCCCAGAACATATGCTGGTAAGTACATAAATCTTGCAATAGAAAATTGTCGTATGTTCGTCTATTAAGAATCTTCTCCTCTCTTAGGCATTGGGTGTTTTCGGTCTCTGTCAGATACATGCTTTTGTCGACTATTTGCGCTCACGTATGCCGAAGGATCATTTTGAATTGCTTTTCAAGACGCTCGTGTCCAGTGTATTGACGATTGTGTTGGTTGTTGGCACCCTTGTTGACCATCACCGGCAAGGTATCGCCCTGGACTGGACTGGAGGTTTCTATTCACTGCTGGATCCATCATATGCCAAAAATCATATACCAATTATTGCATCTGTGTCGGAACATCAGCCTACATCATGGGGTCATCTTTCTATTTTGTGATCTGCAGTTGGGTTTAATTTATCTTGATTGCCTCTGATATCCACCATATTTTCGTTGCTGATGAAACCATTTACCATTATCATTATCATTTCATTATATTTATGATTTTGAATTTGAATTTTCTTTGGCAGATTCTAGTCTTTCTGCTTCCAGCCGGGCTTTACTTTTGCTTTGCACGCCACACCGATTCGAATATATGTATTTATCATTTTGTATGGCCATCTTTTGGCCAAATATATCAAAAGTGTGGATGCTGGAGGAGCAGCCAAGGCAACAGAAACCAACCGACAGCATAAAAAACTGGAACAACAGAGCGGTGGAGCTAAGAGTGAGGTGGCCATCCACCCAGCATTGTGCCAAGTGCCCGATCCCATGACAGCGGTCGCATTATATTTTATGATTTTCGTGAGGCCTATTACTGGCTGCAGGTGAATACGCCAGAGGTGAGTTTTGACCTTAAGAATATATACGATGCGATTACCCCCAAAAATGGACAATTAAAATGATGAATACTATATGTAATTCTTGATAGGAAGAGTATGAAACATAATGAGTACTACCAAATCAGCTGATTACTTTTACCATGTCCAAATACGAAATCATACCGAGACTTGATAATAGTATTGAAAATTGATTGTGTTGTTCTTCTCTCTTTAAGGATTCTCGAATTATATCTTGGTGGGATTATGGCTATCAGATAACAGCTATGGCAAATCGTACTATTTTGTTTGATATTAACACTTGGAATAATACTCATCATATCTCACGAGTTGGCCAGGCCATGGCATCATCTGAGGAGAAGGCATACGAGATAATGAGAGAATTGGATGTGGATTATGTATTAGTTATCTTTGGTGGCCTAACTGGTTACTCATCCGATGATATCAACAAATTCCTTTGGATGGTACGCATCGGTGGCAGTACAGATCGCGGTGCTCACATCAAAGAGAAGGACTATTATGGGGCCAATGGTGAATTCCGTGTGGACAAAGAGGGATCACACCAACATTACTCAATTGTCTCATGTACAAAATGTACTATTATCGTTTTGGTCAAATGTACACAGAGGGTGGCAAGGCTCAAGGATATGATCATGTGCGAGCGGCAGAAATTGGTAATAAGGATTTTGAGCTAGATGTCCTTGAAGAGGCCTATACCACAGAGCATTGGCTGGTGCGCATCTATTAGGTCAAAGACTTGCCAAATCGTGGGGTCTAAAATAATATACATGCCAGACCAGGACCATCACCCATCACCCACATTTTATTATGGTGTGTGTGTTGTACATTAGATCTCTCTCTTTCTCAATCTCTCTCTCTTATGTCTTTGCATTTTGTTATCTCTTACTGAATATTGTTGCTTTCTATGTCGTCTGTTTCAGCTGACAATAAGTCGCATTTTAGTTTAGTATATACTTTTAATAATATATGTATATATATATATGTAATCTTTTTTTTTTTTTTTTTTTGTAACTCGAATGTTTATGTAAATGAGCTAAGAATGAAGGCGTAAGAACAAACAGTGAATAAAATTTATAAATGGAAATTATTTTCAAGTATATAATTAACATTAGTTTTCTGGAATTCTGTCAAATACAATCAACAGAACTCTTTCAATTTGTATGGGTGGCACTGGAGGATGAGGCACCCAAGCCACATTCAGTCAGTCAGGCCAAGGATACCAAGACACCGGCGTCAAATGGCGAGTCCCGTTCCACCTACGCGGATATTCGATGGGAGGCATCTGGTAGAGACACGAGGTGAACATGCCGAATGAATAAGTCAACATTTTTTGACCTGTTACTGTCTTTTTTTTTTGAATGAGCAATACGTATGTAAGTGTGTGTGTGTGTGTGTGTGTGTGTGTGTGTGTGTGTGTGTGTGTGTGTGTGTGTGTGTGTGTGTGTGTGTGTGTGTGTGTGTGTGTGTGTGTGTGTGTGTGTGTGTGTGTGTGTGTGTGTGTGTGTGTGTGTGTGTGTGTGTGTGTGTGTGTGTGTGTGGGATAAATGGATAAATGCAAATGTAATCACTTTCTATCTTATTTATTTTTGTATGCAGAGATTTTTGGAGCCCACATCGCGTACACATGGATTGACTTCAAGGACACGAGCAAGTTTATCCAGAATATCTGTTTCATTTAGACGTATGCCACGTTTATTTAGAACCTTTGTGGCTGGATCCGTGAGCTGACGATTCAGGTTCACAATCTGATTGATCATCTGGCTGATGACGACGACCAGCACAGAGCTGCAAGTAATGGAACGATAAGGACCTTGGAAATGTGTGAAATGTGGACGATGTCTACTGCTTACCTATTGGACTTGCAGCTTCTTCATGGTGTCTATGGCCGTGCCCACTGTGCAATTGTATGGCAGAATTCCTGGGGATGCGGCATCCAATTGTCCGAGACGAATTTTGTCATGTAATTTCTAATGCCATGTGGCAATATGACCACGCAACGTTGACCGGCCTTCAAGGTGCGGGCATGCTGCAGGGCTGCAGTCACCACAGAGGAGGCCTTCCTCGGCATTGAGACGCCGGCTCATGGGAAAACAGTCGACATCACCGATTTTTGTCCACACATCGATGGTCGATGCATCGTAGATGGTGGTCTCCACCTCATAGAATTCGACATCGCTGTGATTCAGTTCCATGGGACGGGCCAACACTGAACCAAATAGATCGACGCCAACAATTTTGCAATTGGGATCCTGTTCCTTAATCCTGCGACCAAAGCCGCTAATAGTCCCAGCCGTGCCAGCCGAAACGACAATCATAATCCACTTTATTGTCCAATTGCCAGAGGATCTCGGGTCCAGTGCCATCATAATGGGCCAATGGATTGCCCGAATTCCTATACTGATCCAGGACAATTGAATTGGGTGTCTCTCGCTAGAGTTTCTGGGCCACATAGATGAGACCTTCGGATGAATCGTATGGCGCCTCAGTTGGTGTCCTAATAATCTTGGCACCAAGGGTACGCAAGGCATAGACCTTCTCTCATTGGACATTTTCTCGGGCATCACAATGATGCACTTGTAGCCCTTGACAGCAGCGGCCATGGCCAGGCCAGGCCAATGCCCGTGTTACCAGAGGTTGGCTCTCAATGATTGTATAACCAGGCTTCAATAAACCCTTCTCCTCGGCATCCTGCACCATGCGATAGCCCCTAGATTCAAGAAATCACATTTGGCATCTAAACCAGAATAAAAATTGAACTATTGACACTCTAGAGATTCAATATCCTTTGACACTCTACTCACACATTTCACATTGTATGCTGCCCTCCTTGGCTGGAGGGCCTATGGGCAATCTCACGTTGAGTATGGTGGCGTCTGTTCCCTTGGTTCTCAAATGCCATTTACATTTCGGGATCAATAAAATCCGCTGGCCTCTCATATAGTTTAGTTGGTGGCATTTTATATTATCTGAGAAAAGGGAAGAAAAGAATTGTCATTCGATGATAAAGTTAATTGTTTCCAAATCGAATTGTTTACTTGAATTTTATATTCATTTTCAAGTTCCAAGACTCATGGACCATCTGGCAAACTAACGAGGGGATTAAATGTTATCAATTCTCTGATTTCATAACTCCAAATTTCTGACTATGTGACTATTTGCAATCTGACTGACTAGGGTAAGGTGATTTTTTATGGCAAGTTTTGACAAACAATCGTAAGTAAATAATAATGTCGATTGAATTTCTTTGACTTTAGTTACCAAATTAAACTAAATTCATTTAATGATGATTACTTGGGTGTGGGAATTTGTGGACATTGGTTCTATTCCGGAGTATTTCAAATAGTGATAGTCGGATAAAAATAATCAGATTCGGATAAAACATAATAGGCGGAAATTAAATATTGGATTTTTCGGATAAAAAACCCGATTATCCCGCTATTGTTCTGTTTTACTGCCTAGAAAAGAGCAGAGAGCAGAGAGGAGAGAGAGAGAGAGAGAGAGAGAGAGAGAGAGAGAGTGGCAAAGAACGAAAGAGAGTCAATGGGAGTAAAAAAGATTCTTATTGGCATTTTTTTATCCATGAAAGTTGTGTTCCCATTAGATATCAAGAGATAATTAAAGAGAAAAAAGAAATATACACCTAGACCTCGCTTTGCGTCGTTTCGGTTTGCGTTTTTTCGAACTTGCGTCGCTGATCAATTAGCACTAATTTCCATTATGCGTCGTTAGAGTTCGTTGCCCAAGAGTCGTTAGTTTTTTTTAATACTTATTCTTTCCAAAAGGTGGCAGCACCTTTCCTTCTAATTGCGCTATGCTATCAAAACTGGGGAATTCCCGGTTTGTTGTTTTGGCTCACTTTGCCATTTGCTTGCCCAATTTTTATCTAGTGTATCGCATTTTTATTAGTGAGTTGTGCTTTTTAAAAGAGAATAATAAATTTTTCGTGTTTTTTCTGATTATAAGAAAGGTAAATATTTTTGAAGTTTATTTATCGGCAAGATAGAATTTCTTTTTTACATAAACTTAGTTTTTAGCCAAATGAGTGGAAAGGACAAAGCTGGTGGAATTACAAAAAATAAAAAAGACGATCAGCTTGGAAACAAAGTTAGATATTCTGCGGCGATTTAATAAGGGCGAGAAGGCTGTGGATATAGCAAAGGCTCTTGATCTGGCTGCAACAACTGTCAGAACAATTAAGAATCGTGATGGAGATAAAATAAGAGAGGCTGCAAAATCTGCTAAAAATTGCTTTCTATTTGGATTGAAAATCAAGTTGCTATGAAAATACCATTAAGTAAAATAGTAATTCAGACAAAAGCGAAAGGCTTATTTGATGACTTAAGAAGTCAAACAGTATCCAACGATGATGCTAGTGGTAGTAGTGCACACGAGAAGGAAACTTTTGAAGCAAGTTAAGGCTGGTTTGAGAGATTTCAAGGTTTGAGCGAATCTGCACAACATTGCTCTTAAAGGTGATGATGCAGCTAGCGCTGCTGCAGAACTCTACCAACAGAATTAAAAGCATTAATTCATGATGGTGGCTATGAGCCGAAACAAGTCTTTCATGTTGACGAGACTGGACTATTTTGGAAACGCTTACCTCAGAGAACCTTTATATCTAAAACAGAAAAATCTGCGTCTGGATTTAAAGCTAGGATAGGATAGACTGACTCTTCTTCTTGGTAACAATGCAAACGGTGATTTTAAATTTAAACCATTTTTCATTTATCAATCAGAAACCCCTAGAGCTATGAAAGGATATTTAAAAGATTACCTTCCTGTCCACTGGCGCTCAAACAAAAAGCATGGATGACAGCATCTTTATTTCAAAACTGGGTTTCAATGTGCGCTATTCCAGAAATTAAATTTCATTGCGAAAAGGAAAATTTAAACTTCAAGGCTTTGGTTCTAGTAAATAATGCTCCTGGCCACCCAGTTTACGATGATGAGTTGTCAGAAAACGTGAAATTTGTATTTCTACCACCTAACACGACATCCGTTATTCAGCCTATGGATCAAGGAGTTATATCGACTTTTAAAAGTTATTACCTTCGACGAACCTTTAAGCTTCTTATAAGTGAGACTGATGGACAAGATAAACCTACTATGCTACAGTTTTAGAAAAATTTCAACATTATGAAAGCCATAGAAATTATATCCGATTCGTGGCAGGAGATTAAACCATCTTGCATAAATGGTGTTTGGCGCAAAATATGGCCTGAATGTGTTCACAAAAGACGTACTGAGGAAATTGATGATACGCCAGCTATTTGTCATGAACTTTCGAATTGTGCTAAAAAGTTAAATTTTGAAGGTATGGAGGAGGCTGACATAAACGAATTGCTTGCCTCACACAACCAAGAATTCTCCAATGATGAACTTTTCCAACTGGAATTGAATATCGCTAATGAAAAAGATGACTGTGACCGCTTAGAAAACACCAAAAAACAAAACTTAACCTCCAAACAAATTTCCGAAGCAATGTGTTTGATTGACGAAGGTATGGAGGTTTTATTACAAAACGATCCTGACAGCGAAAGGAGTCTTAAAGTGTCCCAGGCGGTAGCTGTGAATATGAATTGCTACAAGGAATTGTATTTTAAGCTAAAAAAAGAAAGCTGGTCAGACAACACTGGACCAATTTTTTTTTTCAAGGAAAGGCGACGTAGGACTACAGACACTCAAGCCTCATCCGATAGTGATTAATTCTAATTGTTTTTCTCATTATTGATTAGTTGAATTTATTATTTTGTTTTTACTGAATTACTTTCTTTTTGGTTTTATCTATGTATATCTATAACATGAAATTAAATTATATATAATTGTGTTTTTTGTTTAAATGATTGCTTTGTTAAATTAAAAATGTAAGATTTTCACAACCTTGGAACCTATCTTCGATTTTTATATGGTTTGCTATAGAAAATCATAATTCACTTTGCGTTGTACTTTTTTGGAACGTATCCCCAACGCAAAGCGAGGTCTAGGTGTAAAATATTATCTCTGTTTTAATTATTTGCGGGACGAAAAAATAGAAAGAAGAAATATACAATTCTGTTTTAATTATTAAAATTAAATGAATTTAAAATAATTAAAAGTAAATTAAAAAGTAAGTTTTTCAATCAAATTTGCAGCAAATTTTTGCTAAAGCGAATGCTCGAACAAATTATCTAATTTTTATTTTTTTCTTTTTTTTTTTTTTTTTCTTTTATTTAAAGTTTTAAAAATGTTGGCAACAATTCGAAAACATTTCGACTGTTTTAATAATGTGACCGACACTCATTTGGAACGTTTAATTTATACGGCAATGGACGGCGAATTCGATTTACACTGCGTCGAAAATAAAAGTGTACTGAAATATTCATTTGTAATATCGTTGGATCGGGTAAAATTTAATTCCCACGGATTTCGAGGTATTTTCGCCCTAATAAAAACTGTAGAACCAAAATATGGCCATATTTTATTCTATAATATTTTTTCAAACGATACAAATTGCCTAACTGATGATATGAAATTATATGTACAACATATAATATTAATGTTAAAAAATTATAATGTTTTTGAGAATTTGATTGCCTTTATAATGGATGGCGAGAATATTAATAGAAGAGTGGCCGAAGAATTATCGCGTGAGGCCATTTTTGTATACGATTCGACACATTTGATAAATGTAATTTTAAAAAAGTACAGCTATATGAGGCCTTGGCAAAAACTTAGAAGAATTTCTCGTTCAACCTAGACAACTATTTGGTACTATTCGTTGCAGCAGCCAATGGGGATACCATAGATCGGGTGGCCCGAAACATTTGATCTATGGTGCCACTACGGAAACTAAATGTAGGAACATTTGGACAAATTTCCACCTTGACAATAGACGTCTAGGTGGAAATGGCGGAAAAGAAGAGGAAGATGGATAGGCCAGAATTGCGTGGCCAAACATCGAGTCTAATTTGCAGCCCATTTTCAAGCTCCTGGAGCGCCATTACATTTTAACTAATATAATTAAATTTGGCATGCTAAAATCTGTCATTAAGAGTCAGTAATGCAAATTTAAATAAAAATAAACGTTTAAGTTTACGAGTTTAAACGTTTTTTTCGGAAAGATCCATTTTATTCGTAATCTTTAATTGGAAAATACATCTCCGCCACAACTACTTTTCACAGGTTCTGCTGCTTATATGACATGTGCTTCAACTTGCAGAGCTGCTGTGGCAAATAATTCGTATATATACGTATGTATGTATGAATATAAATATGTATGAAAAATAAAAAAAGCGTACTTACATATGTAATCATATGTATGTATATGCATGCACACTTGCCGGAGTGTCGTGAACGAAAACCCGTTATTTCGTGCTTACTCGTCAAGCGTCTGGCAAGACAGAACAAGAATGAGCCGTTTAAGCCAGCCACAGAGCTTAAAAAGGACTTAAATATTTCTGCATCTGTTGAGACCATACCTTCTAGACCGCGGGAAAATAATTTAAATTCTTGTAGTCCGAGAAAAGTGCCACTATTGACCAGTAAACACACAGCTAAACGCATTAAGTTTGGCCAGCAACACTCCAAATGGCCAGTAGAAAAGAGGAGTAATATTTTGTGGACAGACGAGAGCCAAATCGTGTTATATGAAGGGATAGGTTCTCGTACTTTCGTTCGGAGACCACCAAATAAGAAGTACAGACCAATCGACAAAAAAAAAACGGTGAAAAAGGAACTGTGAAAAAGTGGGAAAAAAGAAAATGGACAGCGAGAAGCTGAAAAAACTAAGCGACGCCATGATGGCGTTGCATGAAATTATAAATCAAGAGAACGGCGGCCCAGTCTCCAAGAGACCCCGTTGGGCATCGCCATCGCGAAAGAGGAGCGTGACGGTGGTGAATCGGTACCGCTCGCCCTCAATACATTGGAGCGAGACGGAAGATAGCCGCCGCTCGCCCTCAATACATTGGAGCGAGACGGAAGATAGCCGGCGCTCGCCCCCAATAACACTTTGGAGCGAGACGGAGAATAGCCGCCGCTCGCCATCCATAATAAGCGAGACGGAGAATCAAAGCTACCCGTTTAAACGCTCAAAAACGCGCGAATGGCGAATATCGTCTTCAGAAGATTCATCTGACTCCAGTGATGAATCATCCATGATATCATCCTGTATATACAACAAAATAAAGGTGAGTACATTTTTCAATTATTTCCTCGTTTTTTTTTTTTTTTTTCTTAATAAAACTGCAAATACAAAAAAGTACAGCAGCAGCACTATTCAAAAATATATGTACATACCAGAGAACGGCAGGGCGTGATGGCAAAAAAAATAGCACAAAAATAGCCGAATAATCGTGTCATTCGGCTCAGCCGATCAAACATTCGTATGTACACGAACTCACTGTCAACTTAAATCAGGGGTAGGCACAAAGAGAGCCAGCTCAAACTGTCAATGGATGCGTGCGCTTGCTTGTGTGCGTAAGCTGCTTTACACTGCGCAAATCGTATGTGAAGAAACGAATAAAAAATTAAAACCAAAAACAGTTTTGAGCCTTGGGTTCCTTTTACCTAAATGTCATAAAAATTAATGCTTATTTTGTATCGGCTATTACACATATTTTTCATACTATATATGTATATACACATTTACATTTATATTAGATTATGCGTGTTCGCTTATATATTTTACCCTGCCCTACAGGGGCAAAGTATAAATAATGGCAAAATATTTTTAAAGTTGCCATGTAAGAAAGTGAAGCATTAATTTTTCCGCATAGTACTGCTTTCGTCAAAAGTCTGTGCGACACTAGCTGTTTTTTTACGCTCTCAACTTGTACTTCGTGCTCACATCGGCATGCACACAGACGGCCACACGAGCAATTGCCGAGCAAAAGTGCCCGCACGGGCTATGGGCGACTACCTCTGACTTAAATTCACTCCAATCCGCTCATATTTTCTTCTTACTGAGTTTATTCGGCTCAACATTGATTTTTTTCCTTGATTTACTTATACGCCCAAATTTTTACTCAATTCACCTCACTGGACGAAAATCAGCGTTGAATGAAAATCAGCTCATGATGCCGAAGTCACTGAAATCGTTTGCATTACCGTTATGTTTTTGTTTCTTTGTTTCTTCTTGTTTTTCAGAATGCTTGCGATTGTAGGTTGAAATGAGCACAATTAGTTTAATTTTATTTTTTTTTATTAAATTTTTTAATTTTTTTGTTAATTTTCTTTTCGTTGTCATTGAATATGAAAATATATGTATGTATGTATAATCTGTTGTGAAATTACGTTTTTTGATTTCCTTAACTTAGCACATGAATGAACTCATACGCGTTGATTTAAATCAAGGGTGGGCACGAAAATTTAACTTGGGAGCAAGAGCATCAGCAGCAGAGGCTGGGCAGAGAAAAAGGTAATTTTTTGGTCTCGACGCACACAAAAACTCGTCGAACTTGTAGACAGAGGGACGGCCAAATCCCGAATTTTGCGGGGGAAAGGCAAAAAGGGTCGCGATCGCGAGCTCGCAGCTTGTGGACAGAGGGAGTGAGGGACGGGTAAGAAAATAAGGGTTGTTTTTGTCCAGTTCTTGAGATCGCGACCTTTTTCCCCCTCTCCGCAAAATTCGGGACTTGTCCGTCCCTCTGCCTACAAGCTGCGAGCTCGCGATCGCGACCTTTTTCCCCCTCTCCGCAAAATTCGGGACTTGTCCGTCCCTCTGTCTACAAGCTGCGAGCTCGCGATCGCGACCTTTTTCCCCCCTCTCCGCAAAATTCGGGACTTGTCCGTCCCTCTGCCTACAAGCTGCGAGCTCGCGATCGCGACCTTTTTCCCCCTCTCCGCAAAATTCGGGACTTGTCCGTCCCTCTGTCTACAAGCTGCGAGCTCGCGATCGCGACCTTTTTCCCCCCTCTCCGCAAAATTCGGGACTTGTCCGTCCCTCTGCCTACAAGCTGCGAGCTCGCGATCGCGACCTTTTTCCCCCCTCTCCGCAAAATTCGGGACTTGTCCGTCCCTCTGTCTACAAGCTGCGAGCTCGCGATCGCGACCTTTTTCCCCCTCTCCGCAAAATTCGGGACTTGTCCGTCCCTCTGCCTACAAGCTGCGAGCTCGCGATCGCGACCTTTTTCCCCCTCTCCGCAAAATTCGGGACTTGTCCGTCCCTCTGTCCACAAGTTCGACGAGTTTTTGTGTGCGTCGAGACCAAAAAATGACCTTTTTCTCTGCCCAGCCTCTGCCGGTAAAGAGCCACGGGAGCCAAAAGAGCCACTACGTGCCCATCCTTGATTTAAATCAATGTTGAGCCGAAACAACATACGCCCAAATGATCGGTAACACATTGACCATGAATAAACTCAGCAGTGAGTTCGTGTACATATGTATGAATGTTTCATCGGTTGAGCCGAATGGCACGATTATTCGGATGCGCCGAAATGTGTACCGAAGGCTGTGCATATACGCAATTCGTATGCTCATCAGCATGAGCTGATTTTCACTCAATGCTGACTTTCGTTCAGGGAGTGGAATTGAGTCAGAATTTTACCGTATGAGTAAATCAAGAAAAAAGTGAGTTTTGCAGATCTCTGGTACATACATACATACATACATATATTCTCATGGACTTGGCGAACCTTGCCATAACGGTTTTTAGTTTCAAGAGGAAAAATCCGCCATTTCGGCAAGTCAGTCCATGAGAATATATGTATGTATGTGTATGTGCATGTATGTACATACATATGTATATACCGGTCGCCGCAAATTCCTCTGAAAATCCGAGGCGATGTGTGAGATGGCAGCCGATCGAGTTTCGATGACGACATATGTACATAAGCTCGTTCGGGTGCCGTCGGCTAAACTCAGCATGAAATACGCTGGCAGAATTTTTTTCTGCCGACGTCAGTGGCTTGGAATTTGCGGCGATTTTATCCCCGGCGACATTTGGTATATATGTATGTACATACATATATTATATATATATATATAATATATATATATATATATATACATATATATAATATATATATATATATATGTATAATATATATATATATAATATATATATATATATATGTACATATACATATGTATATTACACGAATTTGTTAATTTTTGATTAATAATATTAATTGAAAATTTAAATTAAACTCTCGCGAAACTCAGTCCAGTAATACCGTCTTTCTTCTTCAACTTGATAGCTTTTAGAACCGCCTTCGCGTATGCGATTTCGGAATACAGTAAACGCAATATTTTTTTTTTCGCTTCAAGAACTGAGTTTTTTCGTTCATTCGCGTTTGTACACGAACGCCGGTGTCCAGTCAACGATTGGGACGTAATGTGCTTCCTTTTGCAATTAATGCAAGTGAAATTATATTGTTCCCGTATTACTTGTTTGCAGCATTTCATGATATGCTCTTTCAACATTAATTTTGACGTCACTGGTCCACAGCAGAATAGACAATAAAACTGTCTATCGCACCTTATGAAATATGTGACAATATTGAACGGTTTCTGTATGTTATGTAAGAAAAAAAAAAAAAGGATGAAAATTAAACTTATTAAAAGTACGCTCCATTTTCTGGGTAAGTGTATAGTATTTGCATTTGCAAATACAAAAAAGTACAGTAGCAGCACTATTCAAAAATATATGTATGTATGTACCGGTCGACAGTTGTTTGGATCATTGTCGTTTATACACGCTATTTCCACCACGAGGTCTATTGTCAAGGTGGAAATTTGTTCACTAGGAATATTTAGTTTCAAAGAGTGCAAAAGTCGTTGTTACATTCCAAAGACAAAGTGACCAAAAGATAAGGCCTATTTTCGGACAGAATGTTAAGGTGTGGCGGCTGTCCATATTCCTCTTTCGCCTCTATTTCAATTTCATATTCCGAATTCACGGGGCGCGGTTTAGACTCATATCCCAGACTACCATACCACATGTTTCCACCACAGCCTTTCAGACGAGGTGCTTTGCAAGCTCTCCTCACTGGATTTGTGGACCCGTCTAAATCTTCTAAAAACACTGCTTGACCCAGAGAATAAATGCTAGAAGACTGGCTACCGTCGGATATTTGAAAGGACATTTGGCCCCACAACTTGCAATGGTACGGAAGTTACTGCACTTCTTCTTGGTACACGCAGGTTTAATCTACTAATCAGCTACCGTCGGATTAATCTTTAATCTATTGCTTTAAAAGAAAAATTTAAATAAAGTGAAAAATGCAATAATAAATCGGATCTCCAAAGAAATTTCTGCACCTCTAGCCATTTTGCCCTTGTCTTCTTAATTTTCTGATTAAAGTGATTGCAAACACTTGCAAAGCCGCTTTTTGGTGACAATTTGTGCCTATATTTACATTTTTGTATTTTGCAATTGAGCCGAAGCTGAAATTTAATTTTTTTTTTGTTCAAGATTAAATATAATAATGAGTTTAGTAAATGTAATTTTTCATTTACCTATACTAGCTGTGTTAACAAAAAAGTTACAGATCTTAGAAGTTGGATTTTTCAAGTGTGCCAATACTTTTTTGACTCACTGGGCATAGTTGACTCACTCGGCATAGTTGTTAATAGGTGTATAATTTTAATTTTAATTAAATTGGAATCATTTCGATGTGGTCCTAATTTTACGAACCATTCGAGTATTTTTCCTTGACATTTAATTGTGAATATTTAGCATTGCCATACCGACCAATCTTTTTTGCAGCATGGTTGTTTTTGATCAGGCTAATGCGTCATAAGTTTGAAATATGAAAGAAGCTTACTTCGGCAATGCCGAAGTTTATATACCCTTGGCAGTCCTTTTTTTACATTTTGAAATTTACTTTCCTCAATTCGTCAACACACAAACAAAACATTCAAATTAATTTTCTTTTTACTACAACTTTTCTTCTTTTTCCATTATTCTCTAAGCAAAGCACAACACGCATACACATACAGTTCGTGTAGCGCTGCGTCTGTGTGTGTGTATGCATGTGTTCTGTTTGATGATGACGTAGTAGGCAGCAAGCAGCGCTGCCGGCAGTAGAGCTGTTGAAACATCGATGTTTGGCCACATCGATGTTTCGATACTACATCGAAGTAAAGCCACGACTTGACTTTCTTGCTGCAGTGTTTCGGGTCGTTGTCCTGTTGAAATATACAGGAAAGATGCAAATTATCGGGATAGTCTCCAGATAAATTGTTAATAAGGATGTCCCTTTACATTTCCCCATTCATAATGCCTTCTACCTTCACTTGGGGACCTACGCCCGATTAGGTGAAACAGCCCCAGATCATAGTCGAATCGCCACCATTTTTAACGGTCTTCTTTGTGGATTTAAGATCTAATTGTTTGTTGGGAGGACGTCCTCCATATGGTATACCTTCACTCCAAAGACATTAAACTTGGATTCGTCGCTCCAAACAATCATGTTCCAAAAATTGGGACCTTTTTGAATATTCTCTCTAGCAATGGTTTTTTTTAGACAATGCGTCCATATAACCCGAACTCATTTTTTATGGTCTCAGCTGACACATTCACGCCATAATCTGCCACAATTTGAGCTCTGATTTTCGTCGAAGTCAAGAAATGATCGACTTTACTGATTTCGGCAATCCGTTTATCGTCGTTTAATTAGCGATCAATTTGTTTTGGGAAACGTATTTAGTATTCAATATTTTCAGTTTAGAAAATAACTAGCACAACTTTCTTCGACAAAGCAGAAGTTTGACGATTTTAGCTCAAGGTGGCTTAACTATGTGAGGAGGCCATTTTGGAGATGGTCTCAGATTTTTAGTTTTTCGTTGAATATATATTTTCATAGCTTGGTTATTCTTCTATTAAAAAACTGATATAAAGAACTAATGTGACACAAAAAATTGGAGGTGTGAAAGAAAAACTTTTCTTCATTTTCGTCTATATTCTCGATTGAAGTATTGTGGCTTAAGTCTATGAGCACCACTGTACATACAAATCTAGTTTCAACGATGACTTCTCCTCCAACAACTTTTCAAACGTAATACATACTAATAAACATAATTCAATTTTTTTCAAGCTTAAAAATATAAAACAATCATTGCTATTCAGAGATTCACTTGTGAGAAACTTAACTTAAACTGGAGCGAACTTCTCTTCCCGATATTAAGATGGCTGAGTAAAACGCGTACGCACAGACGGACATGTCTATATCAACTCAGCTTCTCATGCTGATCAAGAATATATATACTTAATGGGGAAACGTTTCCTTCTGTGCGTTACAAACATCTGACCAATTTTATAATACCCTCTGCAAGGATATAAAAAGACCGCTCAGCACTTGAAATAGTAACACATAACATGGTGGATGTTGCAAGTTGGAATCGGTATTTCACATATACATATATGTATATAAATATGTATATGTACATATGTATGTATATCAATTACATCAATTAGACTTATAGCAATAACTAAAAGGTGACCCTTGGAAAACAGGGAATACTAAGGTATATAAGAAAAGGTGTAAAGAAAACCTAATTTTAGGGCACAGTTTAACTTTTTGAGCTTTAAGCTTGCTAAAAGGTGGCAAACCTGGATTATCCGTTAACATGCTTTCAATTAAGTTTAAAACGCGATGGTTATGTGGAATGCCAAATGAGATACGATTTCAAGAAAGGTCAACTGGTTAATGTGGTAAAGTGCAATTATAAAACGTTTGTTCAGCTTATCAGTCTTTCGATTTCTTCTACATTGAAGAGAAGGCCTTAGTTGTTCAAAGCCTTTTGACATGCCCACGGTGACGGCTTTAGAGGGGTGGAGGTAATTGTGAGAAGAGAACGGAAACTGGTTACTGTAAGGAGAATTTAATGAGCTGTAAAGATGCCCAAGAGTAAAGTGAATAGACAAAAGTTTCTCGTTAGATGAAGAAACTTTACCATTGATTAGTTAGTTCACCAGAATTCTCCGAGTGTTTAGCTAAGATGGTCGTTGATAATGGTTAAGACAGCTCATATGACACATATCAACTAGTACGAGATAAACACAGCATAAATACACGGGATTAACGAGAACAGTTTGGAAAATTTTTTTATTGAAAAGGGAAATATTTTCTTTATTTTCTATAATTTATTGATGGCAATATATTGTAAAGAAATAAGGAAAAGTAGGTGATGAATTTGTTGATATCTACCTCGGAAAATATTTCACTTTCAATTCTTAGTATGTATTGTAAAAGGTATTGTATATCCCGTTTTATCCGTGGAAAATTAAACCGCTAAACCGTTGATGACTTTTAGAAGGTCCTAAACAACTTTGCCTTTGGTTGCTTCCTAATCAGGTAAATTTGATTTCACCTGTTTTTTATGCGTAATGAATCGGCTATATACTCAAAGAATCGGCAAGAGATTTTGAAGACTCCAAAAAGTGAAAAGTAGATTTAAGAAGCATTTCCAAATCCTAAAACAGTTTAGATTGTTTCATTAATACACTAAAAGACCACATAAAATAGCAAGGGAACTTACTTATTTTTTATTTCTATTCAAACAAATTTAATGTTAAATGCAGCGGGTGAGAGTTTGTGTGCATAATAACTCAGAGTTCATAAAAATAGGATAACTTCTGTTTAAGAGATCAAACTTCTCTTTTAGAAAAGAAACCACAACACAATAATTGGCAAGAGTATACAAACTGGTACTTGGAGAAGCTCAGTTACAATTTGAATGATTTTCAGATGTATTCCAATCGGTTGCCAAAAAAGATTTATGATTCAAATATATGGTCAAAATCCACCATATATTGTAGCGACTGCCATCATCCATCGTGGACTAAGACCAAATTGTACGCTTTGTCATGTTCGGCCTCATTAATTTCGCAGGCAAAATCATGGAACCATCGACTTGACCAGCGAGAACTATGGCATTATGATTCGCTCTATTTCCGCTGGCGAGCAGCAGCAACAACAACAATAACAGTAGCAAAAAGTATGAACAACCCCTCAATAGACTTACAAAAAAAAAAGACAGAAAAAAAGAAATAGTGCGTGCCATCGCCCTTCGAGAACATGTAGATGGGCCATTTATTTATTGCATAATAATGAAGTGAGAAACGTTACAAATCAAAACACTCGACGCCCCAGCATCGAGATAAACTTTGTCTACTTCGTCGTCCTCACCGTCTCTTTTATTCAGCTTCTCTATTTCCTTTCAGTGTGTGTGCGTGTGTTTTTTTTATCATTCTAATATAATATATTTTTTTTTTTGGGGCAATTTTTGTGCATTTGTCAGCCGCAACGGAATTGAAACGTTTGCGCTTTTATTGCGACGAACGTGTGTCCTGAATGGGCCCACTCACCCCGCCACCCCGCCCTTTCGATGGATAAAGATGATGTCCTGCTGAATGGTGGGAAAGATGAGAAAATATGAAATAGATAGTAATAGCTGACAGGAAGTAATATATAACAAATGTGCCAAGTCAATAGACCCCCATATTAATGTGATGTATCAAAAGGGAAAAATCCAAGCAAGAGAAAAGAACTTCAAATTTCAATATAATCGATAGCTAGAATGAGAACGACTACCACTAAAAGTTTATCCAAAACATTGGATATAGGGCAAAAAGTACATACATATTCGTAATATCCTTCCATTCCTACGAAAACAATTACACCATTGGGAAAAAGGGTATATTATATAAACTGTATGGATTCTCGATTAGCAGCGATAGTCTAGTTGTCCGCTCGCCTCTCCTCTTGTACGGCCCTTTGTCCGCATGGAGAGCTAGATATCGGAAACGATATGTGGATTTATGTCGTGTGTACAGAGATTTACCTCTTCGCCCACAGGGACCGTTGTGCGTCTTTTCAAACTGTAAGCTTTGTATGCTTTTAAAAATTGTGTATTTTGTAATATAATCTAAAATGTTAAAAAAGAAAAATCTACACCGTTACAAAAATAAAAATTTTAGAACAGTCGGTCCTGCCCAAACGCACTCTACGAAGTAGGCAGTTTTTTTATACCCTTGCAAAAGGGGCAAAGCATTTCCGACCACGTGCAGTGACTTTCCTCCATAACTTTGTTGTTTTCTAAGCCATTGTCATACAAATAGTTGTTAGTGTTGTACACCTGACTTAATGCCTGTACCACATTTGATTAAGTTCGGATATATAGGAATATAGTTAATATTATACAGCTGCCATATAAACTTATGATAAAAAGGATAGTAGCCTAAGCTTCTTCGCTGGTTTTTAACCATATTCTTTAATTAGCATCAACAGCCGAGTTTACTTCGCCACGTCGAACACCCTAGATCTCGGAGACTGTAAAAGCTAGGCCTTATGTTTTGGTCGTTTCGTCCGTGGAATGTGCCAACGACTTTTGTACTCTTTGAAACTTTAAAACTAAATATTCCTAGTGGACAAATTTCCACCTTGACAACAGACGTCAGACAACAGACGGGTATTAACGACAATGATCCAGACAACTGTCGACCGGTTATATCTATATCTATAATCCGTGCTCAGAAGAGGAAGATGAATAGTTATTTTCCTTTGGAGAGCAAAAGATGCTATATCAGGCCATCCGTCTGATCGAATTCCTTAACCTAAACTTTGGTAAAAACTTAGAAGAATTTCTCGTTCAACCTAGACAACTATTTGGTAACTATTCGTTGCCAATGAGAATACCATGGGTTGGGTGGCACGAAACATTTGTTCTATGGGGCCACTATGGAAACGAAATATTCCTAATGGACAAATTTCCATCATGACAATAGACGTCTTGGTGGAAATGGCGGGTATTAACGACAATGGTCCAAACAACTGTCGACCGGTTGTATCGATACTCGCTGCTTCGAGCAATGAATCGAAATCTTTAATCCGTGATCAGAAGAGGAAGATGGATAGTGATTTTCCTTTAGAGAGCAAAACATAGCTATGTGAGGCCATCCGTCTGATCGAATTCCTTAACCTAACCGAGGCCAGAACTTAGAAGAATCTCCTTGTTTGACTAGGCAACTATTTGATAACTATTCGTTGCAGCAGCCAATGAGAATACCATGGGTTGGGTGGCCCGAAACATTTGTTCTATGGGGCCACTATGGAAACGAAATATTTCTAATGGACAAATTTCCACCTTGACCGGTCAGCAGCGGCTATTCAGAATTTGGACAAAATTCGGATTCGAGCCTTTCATTTATTAAAAGTATCATAGATATATACTACATATATGTACTTAAACATTCTAAAATAAAAATTAAGGCAAAGTGCTGGGTGTTGTGCAGTCTTCCCTGGTATGGAACTGCCTCCATAACGTCAAACCGTCAGCAAAGTCCCCAGATTTAAACGTTATTAAAAATTGTCATTTTAGAAGCGAGTATCAGGTCCCGGAATATTTTCAATAAAAACGATTTGGGAAAATTCAATAAGGCGGTAATACCAATTATTAAATGTATGTATTAAACATAGTCTTAATTTTAAATTTACCATTTGAAATTATTAGTGGACTATTTTTAGAAATTAATTTTGTTAATAGTTTACAATTTTTAAGGTGTTCCGCTTTAAAGCTTATCTATCAAGGAAAGAAGCGTTGCTGTTATGCTCGTAGGCTAGAGCTGGGAAATCCATCGATGGCTCCATCGATAGTATCGATGGAAATTAAAAAGTGCGATATATTGATGGAAATTTTTCGATGGCGATCTATCGAACTTGATTTTGTGGTTGTGGTTGCTTGAGCAGGTGGATTTTTTTGCAAGGATTTATAGACTTATATAGTGTTAAGTTATCTAGTTGAGACTGAAGATCTTAATGAAGTTTGCTTTTGTTTGAATATTAAGTTTTTGTTTGAAGTTGAAGTTTTTGTTTTTTTGATTCAAATGCTAATTAAATAAATTTAAAAACAAATAACCATTTTGTATTTTATTTGAAAAATAATTCGAATAACCCTTTTAAATTTCCGATGGAACCATCGATAATTTCGATGGTTTCATCCATCGAGGGAAAAAGACCAAACCATCGATACTATCGATTTTTTTTCCATCGCTTAAAATACCATCGAGGGGGAGAATATCGATGGATTCCCAGCTCTATCAAAACAAATATAGGGTAAACCGCAAACATGTTGTCGAATGTTCGAGTGTGGATAGTGGTGCAGTGTGGCCAGACTTTTACCATAAGCTCACTCAGCTTTATGCGCATTGATTTTGCTTGCAAGAATGAACCAACAATAACTAAAACAGAGATTCTAAACATAATCTATGACCAAGACTAAGAGAAATAACAGTAACAAGCCATTTTAATAGGAAATTTAAGAAGTATTTATCGTTGTGCCCAATCAACTGCGTGGAGAGAGCCACATAGCTTGCTACTCGACATCGCGCAAGACCCAAAGCCACAATAAAAAAAATCAAGAATATGATCAAGAATATATAAAAATCCTCACACCTTTCGGCAATTTCTGGATTCAAGGGAAAATCAAGGGATATTAGAATGAATTGGGTGGAATGTCCATTTAGTGGCGTCCACCGATTACTTTTAGTTTTATAGAATTATCAGGGACTTTATATGAATAAGGAAAATGTGGAAACAGTTTTCTGGTTTTCCAGAACAAATAACAGTAACAGGCCATTTTAATAGGAAATTTAAGAAGTATTTATCGTTGTGCCCAATCAACTGCGTGGAGAGAGCCACATAGCTTGCTACTCGACATCGCGCAAGACCCAAAGCCACAATAAAAAAAATCAAGAATATGATCAAGAATATATAAAAATCCTCACACCTTTCGGCAATTTCTGGATTTAAGGGAAAATCAAGGGATATTAGAATGAATTGGGTGGAATGTCCATTTAGTGGCGTCCACCGATTACTTTTAGTTTTATAGAATTATCAGGGACTTTATATGAATAAGGAAAATGTGGAAACAGTTTTCTGGTTTTCCAGAACAAATAACAGTAACAGGCCATTTTAATAGGAAATTTAAGAAGTATTTATCGTTGTGCCCAATCAACTGCGTGGAGAGAGCCACATAGCTTGCTACTCGACATCGCGCAAGACCCAAAGCCACAATGAAAAAAATCAAGAATATGATCAAGAATATATAAAAATCCTCACACCTTTCGGCAATTTCTGGATTCAAGGGATAATCAAGGGATATTATAATGAATTGGGTGGAATGTCCATTTAGTGGCGTCCACCGATTACTTTTAGTTTTATAGAATTATCAGGAACTTTATATCAATAAGGAAAATGTGGAAACAGTTTTCTGGTTTTCCAGAACAAATAACAGTAACAGGCCATTTTAATAGGAAATTTAAGAAGTATTTATCGATGTGCCCAATCAACTGCGTGGAGAGAGCCACATAGCTTGCTACTCGACATCGCGCAAGACCCAAAGCCACAATGAAAAAAATCAAGAATATGATCAAGAATATATAAAAATCCTCACACCTTTCGGCAATTTCTGGATTCAAGGGATAATCAAGGGATATTATAATGAATTGGGTGGAATGTCCATTTAGTGGCGTCCACCGATTACTTTTAGTTTTATAGAATTATCAGGAACTTTATATGAATAAGGAAAATGTGGAAACAGTTTTCTGGTTTTCCAGAACAAATAACAGTAACAAGCCATTTTAATAGGAAATTTAAGAAGTATTTATCGTTGTGTCCAATCAACTGCGTGGAGAGAGCCACATAGCTTGCTACTCGACATCGCGCAAGACCCAAAGCCACAATGAAAAAAATCAAGAATATGATCAAGAATATATAAAAATCCTCACATCTTTCGGCAATTTCTGGAGTTAAGGGAAAATCAAGGGATATTAGAATGAATTGGGTGGAATGTCCATTTAGTGGCGTCCACCGATTACTTTTAGTTTTATGGAATTATCAGGAACTTTATATGAATAAGGAAAATGTGGAAACAGTTTTCTGGTTGTCCAAGCTGATCAAAAGCTTTAAACGCAAATTGGGTGGAATGCGCATTTTGTGTCTACACCCGATTACTGTTAGTCTTATGGAATTATCAGGAACTTTATATGAATAAGGAAAATGTGGAAACAGTTTTCTGGTTTTAAACGTATTAAACTGGTTTTAGTTGCTTTTCCAATATTAGTAAACGGAAAAAGAAAAAGTGGTTGAGCTGCTGTTGCTCTCATCTCGAGAGCTAACAAGCAACTAAAGGAGCCTCACACAAATTTTCAGCAAGTTAATTATTAGGTATGGGTCATGGCTTACTTCGATGGCAATCACATTGAGTTATCGATAAATTAATCGATTAATCACGGGTGCTTTTAGAATTGTTCGTTTTAGCAGTATTAGGGGTGAAATCGATTACTTCTCTAAAATGAATGGTTGACAATTGAAAGAGAGGCATATATCCGGGCCTCTTACGTTTAATGGAATCAAGGTAATTTTAGATTTGGTATTGAAAGCGAGTTGGACCAAAAAAATTTGTTGTTTATTTGTTTTCTAACTTATATTTGTAGTTGGTTCTTAATTTGATTAAATATATGTGTTTAGCGATGATTAAAATCTGATAGCTTTAATTATAATGCCGTTATAAAGAATCCAATCAAATATGACAATGTTAGTTCAAATAAATGAAATACAGAGTTTGTAGATAAAATATTTGTCCGCTTTGACGCCTGCAGCTAGGTCTCCCGGCTTTCTTAAAGTTGCTTTTATTAAATCTACGAATCACATGCGGATGTCACTTCACTTCATTGTGACCAATAATATTCTCAAGGTTTAAATAAATATAATTTAAAAAGAGAATCAAAGTGTTTTATTTAGAAAACAAATTAACCGTTAGCTCAAGTGCTGAGTATTTCTAAGTTCTAACTTTGGTTTTCGTAGTATTCCTGGCAATGATATTTCGTAACTTTTCAAGGAGTGAGTAGGGTTTAACAATTTATTTTTAATTTTTTGTTTTTAAATCTTCAGAATTTCATGAATATTGTGTGAAAATTGAAAGTAAATCGGAATAAAACGGACAAAGATATAGCGCTTCAACTGATTGGCCTTCAGTGAAGCAGTTTGAGTATAAATAATTTTCAAACTTTTCAAAAACTACTTGTCCGATTCATTTCAAATTTGGTACACATTTTATACATATAATATCAAAGAAGCTAACTTTGGCTATGCCGAAGTTTATATACCCTTGCAGTCCTTGGCAATAATATTTTTACATGTTGAAAATTCTTTTCCTTCAACTCAATTCATGAATGCACAAACAAAACATTTAAATTGTTTCTCTTTCATTACAATTTTTCTTCTTCCATCATTCCCTAAACAAAGCACGGCACGCATACACATACAGTTCATGTAGCGTTGTGTCTGTGTGTATGCACGTGCTCTGTTGCAGCGCTGCCGGCAGCACCTGAACCGATTTATATTGGCTGTAACTTGTGTTCTATTTATCCGATCAGATTCAAATTTTGGGATCTGAGGTTTTATACCCAATACTATCATATTGGTAAACTTCATGGGGATACTCCCATTTTTGAAAAAAATGTTTCTTCCAGAACTATGTATGATATAGTAGTCCGATCCCGATTATTTTCATACTTTATCTTACCCGGGTAATAAAAAGCCCCCAGATGTCAACCCGATAGCTCTTAAGATGGCTGAGTAAAATGCATACGCACCGACGACATACTGACATGGCTATATCAACTCAGCTTCTCATGCTGATCAAGAATATATATACTTTATAGGGTCGGAAACGTCTCCTTCTGTGCGTTAAAAACACCTGACCAATTTTATAATACCCTCTGCAAGGGTATAAAAACTGAGATAAGTCGTAAGAAAGTAAGTTACTAACTAAACTTACTTTAAAATATATGTGCAAGAATTGGTCGATTCAATTAAATCTTTTTCACAAACTTTTCAACCAACAGCCATAGAAAATAGAAAAATAATATACATAGGAAACAAATCTTAAGATTTTATCAGGTCATTGGTTCCAAATAAAAAATAAAACGTAGTTTTTCTTCTTCAAAAAAAAAAAAAAAAAAAAAAAACTACCACATAGGAAAAAAATTATTATTGTTACAAGATAGTCAGAGCCGCGTGTTTATGGGCAGTCCTAATATCCGCCTTCAGCGCTTACAATGAGGACAAAGACTACATATATACATCACATCCATGCACTAGCCTGGGATTCGAACCCAGATCCTTGGTTGTTCATGAATTGCCTAAGTGTCTAGGCTACTTAGACAACTCACCTACCATGGACTGCAAGGTACGAATGAAAAATCTCAATAACATGCTGTTTTTTCCTATCAAAGTATCGATGGTGATGGCCGACTAACGATGTTTTCTAAGCAATCGATATCGATGATGTTTTGTTAGTGCCGATATACAGACATACGTCAGCGTTCATCACTCATGCACATCATACACATACATACATATGTAGTGTTGCGTCTGTGTGTGTATGCGTCTGCTCTTCTCTTCGCCTCATATCGAACGGCGTATTAGACTGGCGGCAGCGCTGTCGGCAGCGTTTGAGCAAAGCCGACTTATATTGACCGTAACTTGTGTTTTTTTTTATCCGATCTGCTTGAATGGCATCTGATGTTTTATATCTAAAACTATCACATTAGTGAATTTCAGAGGGATACTCTAACTTCTTCACCTATTTCTGTTATATAACTGTATGATATAGTGATCCGATCCGGACGATTTAATTCTTTATCTCACGCAGGTAATAAAAAGACCAAAGCCTTTAGGATAGCTGAGTAAAACGTATACGCACAGACGGACATGGCCATATCAACTCAGCTTCTCAGGCTGATCAAGAATATATATACATACTTTATGGGATCGGAAACGTCTCCTTCTGTGCGTCACAACCATTTGACCAACTTTATAATACCCTCTGCAAGGGTAATAAAATATTCGCCGCAGGACAGGCAGCCAAAGATGAATGTAAAGCAGAAATGAGAGAATGTCAGTAACAATTCACAGATCGGAGCATTCAGAGAACAATAAGAAAGAGATGGACATACTGGGGTGTTTACTAATTAACAATGCTTAAAATGAGTGGAGTTGAAATGAATGCGAAACGACATGAATTTGTGTAACTGAGTGCGTTTGCGAAAAAACGAAAAATACTATTTTAGTCTGATTCATGATGAAATAACATAAGGTGGTCTCGTCGGAAGCCGAAGCTTATCGAAGTATACACTTAACTTCACTGCGCGGCAGTGTAGTCAAATCACCATCTCACTCACATTCAATACAATACTCAGTATTCTATTCCTTTCACTCGCACTTATTGCAAGCATACGTTAAGTGTATGTCGCTTGCCGACGGGACCACCTTATGTTATTTCATCATGGTCTGATTCGGTCAGATGTTTATACGATACATCTGACCAGCAGCCCTTATATAGGACAATAATATGAAAAGAAAAGACTGAACAACACCCGATGTGTGCTTAGGGTCGTTGTCCTAAGAAAATGTAATTAGAATGTTTAAGGACATATTTGTATATACGTATCTATGATTCTTTTAATAAATGAAAGGCTCGAATCCGAATTCTGTCGAAATCCTGAATAGCCGCTGCTGCTGCTAATCTTTTTTGCCCTTTTCGAATATATCAGACCGACCCACAAAGTTATTACCATTGAAGAATGATATATTCGGTCGACCGTTGCTTGAATCATTGTCCTTAATACCCGCCATTTCCACCAAGACGTCTATTCTCAAGGTGGAAATTTGTCCACTAGGAATATTTAGCCATAGGCCATGGGTATCCTCATTGGCTGCTGCGCCAAAGAGCCGATGCATTCCAAAACTGTAACGCAAAGCTGTCTCTATTCTCGTGGCCTCACATCTGTTCTGTTTCTGTTTGAATTTAATTTAATCGATTGTCTTAAAATTTAATATTGGTCAGTTTAATGAAGCTGTTGTTTTTTATACCCTTGTAGTTTTGGTCAGAAGTGTGAAACGTATAGAAGGAACCATCTCCGATTATATAAAGTATATATATTTTTGATTAGCACGACAAGACGAGTCCATAAAGCCATGTCTGTCCGTCCGTCAGTCTGTGACTGTGAGCTTCTCTATATAGCCCACTTTGTTAAGGTCGAACGCCCATATCATTTATGTATGTACATATTTAGCTTCCAGAACGAGTTAAAGTTTAGTTTTTAATAGGATTGCCATAATAATTTGATATTTGTATAATACTTTTAAAACTATATTTAACCCCACTCTCTGGTCGTACATATTATTAAAGATAATAAGATGAAATTTTTCGACTTAAACAATATTTTTGCATTCCGTTTCCCTTTAGGCCTTTATTTCAGAGATTCATCCAAATTCTTTCATTAAAGGCGTGAAGGGAATAGAAACGAAAAAGGGTTACGAGTGATAACTCTGATGACGGGCTGATGGCTGATGGCAACATATGTTCCTGTCAGACTTCAGTCTCCTGTTGCTGCTGCGGCTGCTTGTTGGTCGGTTGTCAAGCATTTAGGCAAATTTTCGTTCTCCTTTCCCTTATTCGCATTCTGGTTACCATCATTTCATTCATAAAACAAAGCACACCGACAGAAGAAAAAAAAAAAACAGAGAAAACAATTTACATAATTTTGAACGATTTTCCGTAGCTGATGATTGGCAAGGACTAACTGACTGATGTTCGACGTTTTGTTGAAATCTCTCTTTGCGTGTGTGTGTGTGTTGTGTGACTATCATGAAAGTGGGCGTATCCTCAATAGCCACCGCCGTCGTTGCTTGTCGCCTGCCACGTGACCGCACGCGTTGCGTGGAATTTAACACGGAAGAAGGCACCGACTTCAAGAGACTTGGGTGCAATGCAAATGCGTCAGCAGAAAGGGGCCGACTACGGGTATGCTCTGGGGTGTCGTGGTGGAGATCGGCCAGGTTGAGGGGTGAAATATTTTTTAAACTTTTTCCATTGCTGAATGAAGGAGGAGGGCAACAGCAACAACAACAACGAACGGAGAAGCGTGCAGCCAATAAGTCCTTCATCACTTCCGCTTCAGTTCAGTTCCGTGATTTTGCACAAATAATGTTTTGATTGCATGGCAGCGTGACGTGTAATTATTATCGCCGCAAAACAACAAAAAGGATCAAGCTTTCTCTATGGGCACACATACATACATACATACAAACATATGTATGTACGGATTTGTATGAGTGCCTTTGTCTGTATGTGTGGTTGGGCAGCGAAAGCAATTAAAGATCCTGGTAACATTTTTCTCGCTTTAAGTCGTAAGACGCCTCTCTTTCTTAAGGACATCGTTCACAAATTAAAAATGGCTCTGACATAAAATTATGCAAATGCGAATCCTTTTACACAGCAACAACAACAAAAATTTCATTAAAAACAGGAGCGATTCCTTGATAAGAATTAAAAACTTTCCATCTGAAGGACAATTGAGAAAAGACAAAATACAAAAAAAAAAAAAAAAAAAAACGCTTTGGAAAAATGGGAAAAATATGAGACAAGGAATTAAAACAAGCAATAATAAAATATTCGGACAGCAGCTCTTCTACCCATCCCCCACCCCCCCCACGCACACAGGACAAAAAAAACAAAAAAATGAAGGAGAAGGCGTTGAAATATTTAAATAATTTTCAAGCTGCTTTTATGACAGAATATTTTGCTTTAATTTTTTGTTCCTTTTTTGATTTTCTTTTTTTCGGCTGTTTTGCATAATTATATTCATTGAAAACTTATTTTGCTCAAGTTTTGTCGACAGAGTATAAGGAACAAAATATGATGAAAGCAAAAAAGAAAGAAAATGTTTGTTGAAGAGCTTGGAATTGAGTTACATCGGGGTATAGAAAAAAAAAACAGTTTTAGCTTTATTTTTGTTTCTTCATCTTTTTTTTTGACATTTAATTGCTAGAAACCCGACAAGACGACCAACATCATGATGATGATGATGATGATGATGAGGACGATGATGGCCCAAATGTCCAGCCAAGTGGTTGGAAGCCAAACTTGTTATCACTCGTTCTTTGGACCTAAAAGATGTTCCTCCAAAGACCAGCGACGGAAAAAAGTATAAAGCAGCACAAAAAGAAGGAGAAGCAAAAAAAAAAAAAAAAAAAATGTAACATGATTTAATGACATGAATTATTTATGAGTTTCCTGTCAATCAAAAACCACGTCAAAGCATTTTGATGGCAATGTCAACGCGCCAGTGAGCAAAACACACGGCCCAAGAGGAGCGTAAAAATACATACATACATTTATATACAATATATGAACATATACAAGTACGTACATATGTATGAAATCCGAAATAAAGAAAAGTAAAAGAAGCAAAAGAAATTTTAAAAAATAGTACACATAATGAAATAAATAAGCTAATAAGCTTAATTAAAAAAACCACTTTATTTTCCAGGTCATCTAATTTCTAACCAATTTATAATTATTTTATAATAATTTTGGTGCATATCGGACTAAATAACCTACACAGATCACTGGCCAAACGAATCCGTGCTTAACACGGGCCCAATAGAAAATGGGGGGACTATGTTCCAAGATTTCTACAGAGGCTAAAGAAAACTTCCATCTATAAGTATGTACAAAGTAACTCTTAATGTTCACGGATTGGTTAAGTTATTGTTGAGCGAAAGACATTTGTTTACATAATCTATTCGTCTGGATTAATGCATATTCCACTTAGATATTTGAAGATACAGTTCTATATAGTTCAGGCATTGTAGTCTTCAGGGCCGCAGAGAGAAAATCAGGGCCCGGGGGTAACCATGTTCGGACCCCTTACTTCCCTTCAAATAAATCCGCTATTTTCCACTGTGATGTATCGCGGGCCCTTCTGAAAACTGCGGGCCCAGGGGAAATCCACCCGTCAGCCCCCCTCTCGGTAGCCCTGGTAGTCTTGGATTTTGGTGAGATCGGTTGTAGCTATAGTTTGTTATAAGTATATGCAGAGATTATCTTACACATTTGTTTGATTACCATTGTTAGTCACTTGCTTATAATTACTTACTAACAAGTTATGTACGGATCCAGGATCGGTTTCTGGGGTCGCTAAATGCAATTAAAGTTTGAAACATTTCATTGTTATAGAAATCCTCTCCATGGGGCACCTTTGCTGCTACCCATATCGAAAGATTGCAGATGTCCGAAAAGTAATTACTAAACTGGGCTTATTATGTTAGAACAGGTAGCCTTTTTGAATTGACAGGATTTAAAAGCATTATGCAGTCAATAAATTTATATGTGAGCATCGAATCTCTTAAATAACCAACTGGAAGTTTAAGACCATTTTCTTGTTAGTTCCATTATTGAGCCGCTAAATTCGAGTTAGCTCCCTATAGTACCTAGATCATAGTTTTAGGTTACTTTAAGAAGCATAGAGGTTTTATTTCATTTCTCCATTTATGAAAACATGTCACCTTCATATACTAATCACTAGACTCTAAACCATTACAATATCACAGATGAAAAGCATGAAAAGCACTTAAAACTAGTAGCTTCAAAGAAAATTGAATTGAAATCTGCTAAGCACTTCTTTTTGACTTAACACCTTATTACGGTATGAAAATCTATATAATGTGAATCCAGGGATATAACACAATAAGAAGCTATAGAAATTTAACTATCAGTTTTATCATTATAGACCTGTTCTAACTCGTATGACACTATCTACATTCATGATACTACCTAAGTAGTCTTCGTCACTTGCCACTTATAATTCTAGCTTTTGGCTTTACAGATAGAATATCATTCATGCTCCTTTTATCCATTTAAATACAGATTTAGGGGATTTATATATTGCTTTTGTTTGAGATGCTCTTGTAATGCAGTACATTAAATCAAACCATGCCCATTTTTAATAACAATAACGTGTCTAGCTTTAATTTCATTTGGCCCATTCACCCGAGATATTTGATGGAAAGCCCTTTGAATTGGTATATAACTCATTCACTCAGGTTTATTTGTTCACTTTGGAAAAATTACATTTAATATTTTCAATAGTTATAAAATGAATGAGCAAGATATCGAAGATATAAAAATGCATTTTGCATTGATTGAAAAAACAAAAACAATAAAAGAATATGATTCAGTAGGCAGATAGACTAATAGTTAACACATATTATTAAGTGACTGTTGTTAGCCCAACCCAGATCTCCCAAATATTTGCTTATAGCACTCATTTTATTCCTACAGTTTTCGAAATGCTTTCAGCAACAATTTCAAATTTCAATCATAAATCGTGTTTAATAGCTCGGCTAACAGTTGAATTATTAGTTGGCTCGTGTATATCGATATCAGCTAATTTGGACTATATTTAGACTTATTCTGTGGTAAATTGGTTCCTCCACATTCTGACACAAATGTTACCTTCCTCCCCTCCTTCCTTGTGTTGCTTCTTGGGCCTCGTTGCCGTTCGTGCTTCGTCTCATGCCATCATAAAATCAATTGAAAATATTTCCAAATATTGGCTCTTCTTTTGTTGTCAGAACTTGCACAAATGATATGCTAATTTCTAAGCTTTTTTAATCAAGCCATCCAAAGGAAGCAAAAAAAAAAAAAAAAAATAAAATAAAGAAAAGCGCATTTGCATTTTGTTTACTTTATTCTCTGCCCTGGTCCTTGTCCGGGTCCTGTTCCTGGTCTTGGTATTGGTCTTGGTTTTGGTGGGATTCTGGTCCCTCGTTGATCTGCCCACAGTATGCTTGTTGTTGTTGTTGTTTTCATTCTATTGTTGCCCTCCTGAATGAAATCAATCATGTAATTTATGTTAGGATAATATGCCCTACTCCCCATATACATTCCCATTCCCAGATAGAAAGAAGAAAAGTAAACCCCCAAATGGACTGTCAAGAAATAAATATTTAACAATAATTGATTTAAAAGTCGCATGCAAATTTTACCAAACGAAGGACGAGGCAAGGATGCTGCTTTTTAAGCCGCTTGGCACGTGGGTAAAGCAACGGCTGTTTAGAGTGGGGTCGCAAGTCACAAGGCACTTGGCCCGGGGTGGGAGGATTTCTTTCCAATTTCTTTCCTTACGGCTGCCGCTTAAGCAAACAGAGTCAAGTCCGGTCTGCGTGAAATTATATGAAATATCCTTTAAAAAGCTTTTGATTTCGCTTCTTGAGAGTTTCCCAGTTCCTCGCTCTCTCTCTCGCTCTTTCTATCTCTCTTACACTCACACTCATACTCTGTTCTTTTGGGGCCTTCATGGTTAGTATATGCAAATGCGTTTCGTGTGTTTTTTTATCTGCTTAGCGCAAAAGTTGTTTTCTTATTTTACAAGGCCTTATTCGCTGCTTCTCCTGCTTCTAGAAACTCCGGCTAAATCGCATTTGCATGCCTTTGTCTGGAGTTGACCTCGTCGCTGTTGACGTTCCTCATGGTCCTCGTCCTGGTCGACTTCCTCCTCATCCTAGTTGTCGTCGTTGTTGTCAGGTGTTGCCTACAGGATACTAATGTTAACGCTCTTAATGGTATAGACAAGCTGCCTGCATAATGGATGTCCCGTTCCCAGTTTCGTCTTCATCTGTCAGCTGCATTCAGTCACCTGCTGGATCTTATTTTTCCTTTTTCTTTTACCTCCTCTCTCTCTCTCTCTCTCTCTATCCCTCTCTTGTTATCTTTCTGTCTCTATCCTACTCTCTTTCTGTCTATCTCTTTTACTCTTTCCCTGTCAAATGTTAATGACATCTCCTGGGCCAATGCATCAGACCATTTTGAGCAACGGCTTAGAAAAAGTAGCTCAACATACATAGCAAAAAGGAAGCATCAACATCAATATAGACAGACTCGTCAAATGAACGACATTCTAAGGTACCGATTACTTAAAATATTAGCAATCTAAATATAATATAATTCCCCACTCTTTACTTACATTGCAGTTCCGATCCCACAATTGATATAGATTCAAAAGTCCAGTCGATCTGGCCATGATTACTAAAATCTTTACCTCTACTTTTCCTAAAACCTGACTTAAACATTCAAATATTGTTTTTTTCTTTTTACGGAAAGTAATGTGAAATCATTGTAGATAAATTCAAACTGATATGAACGATCAACGTCGAATATGAAAGGATTAATGGCATGTTCTAACTCTATCATACCCTTTTTATACCCTTTATGCCACAAAACATACAGGTAAAAATGTTAAAGGAAAGCAAAACGAAACGAAGAAAAAAATAACAAAAAATTAGCATTACTTCCGACTGATACTGATCACAATCTGTGCATACTAATTGCTCTTTCATTCATTGGGTCCCCAATCATTGAAGAAGGCCTCACCAAACTTGGCATTGGCTGCTGAATGATTCTCTGATTCAGGTTGCGGGCCTCAGGCTTCGGGCTGCTGTGATTTTATTCTCCACCAACCTGTCTAGACATTTTCGTATATGGCAACGCAGGCGACGCAGATTCACAGGAAAACGAGAACGGGAACCCTTTCAAAGAGTTGAAAAGTTAACTTTCTTACGAAACACCAATCATTCGCAACCAGATTTCCCTCTGCCACAGTCTTTACTCTTTGTGTCTTCTTCGTTGTCTGGATGTCGGTTGTCGTCAGTCCATAAACTGCTGGTTGGATTGCCATTTAAGGATTTGCCTGAAAGCCTGTCATAACTCTCTGGGTCCATGTAGCCAGCACCAACTGAGCGCCAGGCACGCAATTCTCTCCGTATTCAGAGTGTAAGTGTATATGCGATCCTCTTCAAGCCGATCCTATCTACCAAAAAGGCTTAGACGCCGCAGCTTCATGACGCGCGTTGGGAATAGCCAAAAGACTGAACCAAGTTGGACCAAACCAATCCATGGTCATACTTTCGCTTCGTCTCTGATGTAGCCAAGCAGCAGCAGTAACAGCAACAGCAGCAGCTGGCATCGTGGCCAGGTCTATGTCCATTTTCAGGCCTTTTGCAAAAGTGTCAAGCGTCAATTGCCGTTGAAGTTTATTGCTTTGGCAGCAATTAAAGCATTTTTTCTGCTATTGCAGGCTTGGTCGAAAAATCAAAGCAACTTTGATTTGATTTTTAAATTGGTTGTCAATCGAGATTGAAAGAATTGAATTATCAATTCTGAATGGTGACTAGTTTCACAAAAGGATAATAAAAAAAAGGCAACAAATTAATCAGAATACAAAATTTGATTGCTTTTAAGTTCGTAAAATATTCACATATAAATTTTATTCTACAGAATAATTAGCTTTCGTTTTAACTATTAATTAGGATTGAATAAAAAATATTTACTAATAGATTTGATTTTCCCTTTGTTTTATTCCAAAATGGTTCAACCATGTAAATATCATTTCAATAATATTTTATTAATTAATTTAAAAAACGTATAAGTAAAAAACATATTCCATGAAATACAAATTGATTTATATTATCAACTAATTTTCCATATCTTTATTGATTCTTTATGCACAATGTGAAGGAAGCTTTGTTGACTTGATAAATTATAAGTATGTATGTACTTAGCTTTGATTAGCATCAACAATCATTAAATTTAGTATAAAGTTTGCTCGCTAATCGAGATTTTTTCCCCAATTTTTCTCTCGTTCCTTGTCCACTAAGAACTCGCTTAGTAATAACGATTTTAATTGAATTTGGGATACTGATTTGTTGTTAAAAAATACCCTTAATATACTTGACTTAATATTCAACTTATGCATAGATCGACCTGAGTGGTTCCATGAGTGGTTTACTATAAAATGATAAATTAAACAACAATCAGAGGTGAAACATAAGTAATAAGTAAGAATAAAAGGTAGTATCTAATGTATATCTCAGATTCAGCAGGATTGTTCCCTTATATCATAAAGCTACCATAGAAACGATCTCTCGAAAAATAATTTCGATCAGAAAAACTATCACAAAGGCTTTGTTAACATTTCACACAAATAACAATCTGTGATTCCCGCTTGGGTTTCTTGGCAGTTCTTTTGAGAAATTTTGCTTCTAGATACTGCGTTGACCCCGGCAGAGAACTGTCCCAGAAGGTTCACTTAACAAGCTTTCAATTTACTCTTTCTTATCCATGAGATTTCTCGATTTAAGGACTTTTCTAGATTAATAACAAATCATACAATGCACTCAAAATTTAGAATTCACAATTCACTTTACATCCCATAACCAGTTTTTATACCATACACCCATAGGGTGAAATGGTATATTAAAGTCGCCAAAATGTATGTAACAGGCAGAAGGAAGCTTTTCCGACCCCATAAAGTATATATATTCTTGATCAGCATCAACAGCCGAGTCGATCTAGCCATGTCCGTCTGTCCGTCCGTCTGTCCGTCTGTCCGTCCGTCCGTCCGTCCGTCCGTATGAACGCGTAGATCTCAGAGACTATAAGAGATAGAGCCACCAAATTTGGTATGTAGGCTCATGTAGTATGTAGAGTGATCAAGTTTATTTCAAATTTTTGCCACGCCCCTTTCCGCCCCCGCAATTCAAAAAAAACGTTTATCTCAAAAACTATTGTAGCTAGATACACCATATTTGGTATGTATATTTGCTTAGTAAATGCGCTCATTTTGCATGTATAAAGATTTTGCCACGCCCCTTTCCGCCCCCGAAATTTGAAAAACTCGAATATCTCGCGTAATTTTTTACCTTGTGCAATCAAATTTGGCACACTTAAATTTGATACTAATACCCAGCAAAATACCAAATTTGATCAAAATCGGACAAAAAATAGCTGAGTTATGCATATAAACGTTTTTGCATAAGGCCGGAGATGGCCGTTGGCGGGTGGGGGCGCTAGGGTGCTTATATGCATAAGTGCGCGAGATACTGAAATATGCTAGTAAAAAGCATGTGAACAGAATTTCTTAAAATAGGCAAATGCATTAGTTATTACAAATTTGAAATATTTGTTTTACTGGTGTATGGTATACCCAAGTCGGCGAGACGACTTACTTACTTCATTTTTTTTAATTTTTATATACTTTTGGAAACTCCCTCTTAATTACTCACATAAGGTACAAAGTTGTCAAACTTTCTATGTGATTTTTGAATTAAAAAAAAAATAAATAATACCGATTTAGGCCAAAATTTTGACAAATTAAATTAAAAGAAAAAAAAAAATTATCCGATCAGCTCCAATTTTTTTTTTTGTATATTTTCCATGGACTAAAAAAAACAACTCTTGGCTGTTGAAAAAATGAAATTTTTGAAAATTTAAACACCACCTAATGCCCTTAATGTATATATGTATGTATATAAGTACAAATTTTACGGTACAAAAATAAGCAACAAATAGCTGTATAAATTTTTCAAAGAGTTATTTGGGATTATATACAGGAGAATCCGGTTACAACGACTCCACGTATAACGTCCGTCCGATTATAGCGACTAAAGGTCGATGACTTGGTGGGTCCCCATACAAACTCATATGAGAGGGCCTCCGGTTAGTACGTCTCCGCTTATAACGATGAACAGCCTTAGCAACGCAGAAGACGACGCGTCGTACGAATCTTCACCAAGTGAAAATTTATAAAGTTTAGAAATCTATTACAATCATCGCATCCATCCGGTATATATGTATGTATACACATGTATGTATGTACATATGTATGTATATATTTTCTAGTTTTCCCATCATGGTCATGTATGAATTTACCATTGTATTTCTATAAAAGTTTCTTCCGGTTCCTCTCAGACAGGACATGCTTTTTTAAGTTTGTTCCTAGTAATGATGACACTGCAAATATATCGATAAACCCCGCTAGAATGTTAACCCTCTAAGGCTGTGAGTTTTTGATCGATTGTCATAAAATATAACAAACAATGGAAACTAATACTGTTTTAAAAATTTTGAAAATTTTTTTATGTTAGGAATAGACAAATTAAACTTTTTAACATTAAATAATTTCCCAAATGATTTAAAAAAGAGTCAGAATTAATGTTTTTGCTATAAGTCACTCTTTAGTCTTAGAGGGCTAAGACTGGGTTTACGTTTTTAGTCTAAGCATTTAATTTAAAAGACCGTTCTAGAAATATTTAAAAATTCAACAAATTGAATTAGTTGTTATATTTGTTTTAGGATGTCAAAACACAAGTAAGTTTTAATTGATATTGATATTGCAGCTTTTGGTTTGATAGTCTGACAGATTTATATGTAGATCAGTTGTTGATATTGATATACTTACATCTGCGAACTTAAAAATAGCTCCACTTGCTTAGGAAATGTGTTAAAAGGATTCATAGTTTTATTGAGAGGTTTAAGGAACATGTGAATACGTTTTTAAACGTCAAATATTACCTACTAATGAAAGCAAAAAAAAATTATAATATCCAGCGTTTTCAAAGTTTTTTAAAGAACTTCTTGACATACTCAAAAAATACCCGAAACTAAAAATAGCACCACTTGCGGTATTTTGTAAAATACCGTCATATTTCGCAGAATTGCATTCTAAAAAACACATGTTAAACTGGATCAAAGTCAATTTTGAAAGCACTAGCACTAAAAAAAATTCGAAACTCTTCAATATAATGGGTCGGAGAAAACACTGCAGATTTTGGAGGGATAATCGTATCGTCAAGTTTGAAAACTTGTTGGTTCTTCGATCATTAAGATTCGGAATGCGATCAATTTCAAACAGAAGCCTGAAACTCGCGTACGAAAGCCACAACTGAAGCAGCAAGAACGACTTCTTAATCCGAGATAGCAATAAGGATCCTTTTAAAACTGTAAGCGATCTGGAAAAGGACTTGAACATCTCGACTAGCACCCAAATAGTTCGCAAATACCTTCTAAAAAACAATTTAAAAGCCTGAACCCCAAGAATGGTTCCACTTTTGAACGCGGGACATATTGTCAATCGCCTTAAGTTTGCTCAATGGACTGATGAAAGTAAAGTTGTCATATATGGTGGAAAAGGATCTAGAGCATACCTCCGGCATCCACAGAACTCCAAATACACCCTGAGCACTGTTAAACATAGCGGATCCAGTGTAATGTTATGGGGCTGTGTTTATTATTATGTTATCGGTCTTGTATAGTGCGTCAAGTCCATTATGGATCGGCATGTTTATGTAAATACCTTGGAGACGGTGATGCTACCATACGCTGAGGATAATAAGCCACTTATACGGATAATAAGCCAACAAGACAACGACCCAAAGCACACCACAATATTGAGCCAAGCAGTGGTTCTCAGGGAATTCTCTATATATAATAGAGTGTCTGGCATGGTCACTAGGCCTAAACCCTATAGAAAATTGTTGGTCTGACATTATAAAAGCAGTTGCTGTTGTATGTATGTACATACATATATACTCTGTGGGATCGGAAAATTCTTCTCTGTATTGCAAAGAAGTGACCAATTTAACACTGCTTATGTGCTTAACTCATTTATTATTTGTCTATTAACCCAGTTGGACTGCTAAAATTAAGTATCTTCACATTATTGAACTGCTAATTTCGTCACGGAATTGATAGAAAATTGTTTTTGAACCAACAGAAGTTTGCAATAAAGATAAAAAGGGAGTAAAGCCTACCAAAGTCCTTATTTGTATAAAGTATTTCGAGATTTAGTCGTCCCCAAACAATGCTTCTCGCCTTTTTTTACTACACTAAAGGGTATACGTTTAAGTGCCTTGTGGTATACCCTACTCCAATTCAGGACGAGCTTGTTTCTCAAAAACTGTTTACGTAAAACTTTAATTGATTTTGTTCAATAATTACTAAATCTAATATTTACAAATGACAAAGAGGTATTCATTTATTTCTCTCTTATATCTTATTTTTATTGTCTGTTTAATGCTTTATCGAAAATATCTTTTCTATGAAATTTTTAATTCATCTCTTTAAGCTTTGCAATTTGGCTAAGTAATTCTATTTTTCCTTTATTGCCACTGTTTCCAGCCATTTGGCCAGCTCATTCTCATTCCATGTAAGTATAACTCAAAGAGAAAAATTCATCACCACAATATGCGCAACACGGAAGCAAAAAAAAAAAAAAAAAACTAAAAGACAGAAAACCAACATAAGAAAAAAATAAATTAAGTCTATGGGAGCACCGACTGCGTAATACCTAATACAAAAACCAAAACCAAAAATGAGCCAAACAACATATAACATTCATCGTTTCAAAAATGTGTATAAATTCGATTATCTTCGAAAACAGCAAACGGGCTTAAAGAGTTGTAGCTTTAAATTCTTTGTCTATTTTATATTTTTATGTTCAGACAGCTTTTACCACGAATTTGTACATTAATTCTGTATCTATGTTGTCTTTATAATAATAAATATTATGAATAGGAGGTGAACTTCGGTGAAATCGGTGTTGGTCGTCTGTCCAATGTATGCAGATGCTTTAGTCCACGCCTAGAGTTGTTGACGCCCAAGTCTATATACCCAGTTCGGCATATAGGGTATTAACAGAAAAGTGGCAGGCAAGAAGAAAACTGTCATAAAGGTGCAACTGACAACAACATCAGCAGCAACAGCAGCAACAGCAGCAGCAGCTTCATTGAAAGCAAAAGGATGATGGCGGCACGGGTGGGGTGGGAGGTAGCTAGTAAATTTCAATTTATATGCAGAATGAGCAGTGAGTAAAAAGCCAGACACAGGACATTCACATAAGGAGCTGTGCAAAAAGTGCGAACGTAATATTTTTCTCAAATTTTCCAAGATTTTTCGTACGACTATTTTTATTTAATTTTGTCCTCATCTCTGTCTCTCTCTCCCTCTCTCTCTCTCTCTCAGTGTCTTTCTCCTCTATCTATGTATCTATATTTTTTATTTTATTTTCATTTCTTTCTTTTTTTTTTTTTTTTGGAGCGACGCAAGTGGAAAACGCAATTTCATTAGACAAATTGCAAAAAGAGGAAAAAAAAATACGTTGAAGAGAAGAGAAACAGCATCGGAATGAATGAAGGAGACAAGAAACCAAGTGCAGATGAGAGCAGGGGAGCAGTACATAAGAATAACAGGAGCAGGATATATATATATATATATATATATACACTTGAAGGATATCATATAGAGTAGGATATATATAGTTATTGAGGCAAGACGGACGCCATATTTCGGTCGTTTGCTCGTTTGCCATTCGTTGCGACGTCCTTTCGATTGTTGTTGCCTGTTTCCCGATATATGTGTTATGTGTAGGAGCTTTATCTCGCATTCTTCGCACACTTGTGCCGTGTCGGCAGGATGCTGCGCGCGCGTTGAAAATAGGCGGAGACTGTGCCAATAAAAACGCAAAAAAAATACACAGAAGCAGCAACGAAAAAAGGAGGAAAACGAAAAGCAATGTAGGAAACACAAGGGACTGCCAACAACAATAAGCACAACGGGTAACAAAACTGCAGTGCAACGATGTCGCAACTCGGCGAAAAGTTTCGTTTCGTCGTCGTATCACTCGTCTCTGATTGGAAGCTTCGGTTTCTGTAGCTATTCGGGTTGCTTGTTGGGGGCGGAGCAAAAGCTTTCGTCGCAGTGGCGTCGTCTAATGGCCAAAAACGCCACTGGAGGGGGGGTTCGCGTATTGTGTAAGAGGCGTACAGTGGGTAGAGGGGGGTTAAGGTGGCCGAGTTTGATTTATTTCAGTTTTTGAACATCTTACAAAACATTTGCTTCCCGTGCAGCATTTATCATGCCTATAAAGCCATCCGTCAGCTCACGAGCCACTGGTAGGATATCTTCTGGTGGCAAAAGAAAACCCCACTGACCCTTATCACGTAGTTCTATTGTATAGGGTATGGTTATGTTCTTAACGGCATACGCCCACTCCTTGCCCGATCCAGACACTTTATCTAGAACGAGAAACTCAATTCAATCAGAATCGCTGCTACTTACTAAGATCATAGACTTACATAAAGTTGTGGCACTAGAGCCATAGGTAAAAACTGTGCCATATCGTCTGATTAGGGCATTGGCGAACCCTTCAGCCACATGCATCATTTGTGGATAATGCTCGGGAAATTCTTCATCGGTGTGTCCCCAAGGCGAGAGCACATATTGGCCATACGAATGAAGCGATATATAGATTTTGATACTACCATCCGGTATGTGATTGTCAATGTAAGCAGTCATTTGGCTTATTTCCGGATCAGATTCGGCCGAAGGTCCTGCATAAGTTTCCGCACACGGATCATCACTGGCCCCGGTCACTACAAGTAAAACAAAATGCAACGTTTCTAATATAATATTTAGTTTAAAACGAAACCCGAATAAAAATATATAGAATAATATTAATAGACATAAATACCAATATGGAGAGCACTGAAAACTCAAATATAATATAAGCATTTGCAAAAAATAAAAGAGGACAAATTG
This sequence comes from Drosophila equinoxialis, assembly GCA_018150345.1. NCBI lineage: Eukaryota > Metazoa > Arthropoda > Insecta > Diptera > Drosophilidae > Drosophila > Drosophila equinoxialis. The sequence continues at coordinate 3,586,088 of JAECWI010000089.1, read as the reverse complement.
CTACTAAAGCATTCCATTTAAATCAATTAATTTTTCTTCAATTAAGTTTTGTTTCAGTCTTTTATCATCTCTTATCCCTCTGATAAACGTTTAAAAATTACATATGTAAATTTTCTGCGACTTATGTAAATGTGGAATATATATGCATGTATTCGGAGTATGTTTTGAAATTCAAAACCGTGTTATTCGAAAACTTTGATCTTTATTGTATCTACCCTCTAATCCTCTAATTAATTTAGCGAAATTTACAAGGACAATTGCAAAAAAAAAAAAACAGATTTCAATATCCAATTCTCGATCAAGACAAAAAATAATTGATAGATACTTTAAATAAAGATATTTTGCCCCCCCTTTTTTGTTCATGTTCGGAGTTAGGGACCCACAAAAAAAGATGAGATCCTTGTCGCAAAGTGACTGTTGACGTAGTCCTTCCGCCTTTGCGTGTCCTTTTTAACTCCTTTCAATGAGCCTAACTATGAATAATTAAATAGCCTAAATGGTAAGAAACTGAATTGCATATTCTTTTTGTTTCTAGAGTCCGATCGAAACTGAACAAACTTAAATACATATATCTATGTTTCGTATTTTACGTACGTCCCCTGGTTTATCTCGATATTTCAGTTCTTGATTTCATGCAGGTACAATTGGAAAATGAAAATGTTTTACTGGGAGTTATCACAGAAATCTCTAGAGATTTCAAGGGCGGATAGTTTTTATAACCTTCCAAATGAAATGTTCCAAATGAAATGTTCTCAGACATTTAACGCTTGTGACCAATTTGGGCCTGAAAATAAAAATGTGCTACGATAGCTAAGAAATTGACAATTTGTCGACTATGCCCAAGTTTTCCCAGTCTTCAATTCTTTGTTTATTAAATAACTTTAGAATTTAAATATGATGACAATCACGTATATGTACATCAAACAACTATTCTTAACCATTGGCCATTATAACTCTGGATTCGTTGGCGATGATGGAACTTGTTGGTTCTAGCTATGCAGACAACCTGCCCACCTTTTGTACTGTCTATGATTAAAAATCTTATAAATTAGTAAGCTTTATTGATCTCAGGGTTGATAAAACCCCGTTTCGATTAATTATTCTTAACTCTTTCTGTATCTTTTCCACTGCCATGTTTTCATAAAAGATGTATCGCACATTCACTTAACAAACAAGCAGAGGAAATTGGAAAAATTAAAGCCCAAAATTATCAAATTGTTGTATTGCAGAGAAAAGAAAGGTGCAGCATAGCGAAATAGAAAGAGACAAAGTGGGTGGGAGAATTTATAGCTTATATAAGCGCCCCCCTTCTGATTTTAATGAATAATATCTGATTCGACTGAGAATTAAATTCACTTTGTTTAATACTTAAAGAAATATAACACTTTAGAATTAAAAATGACTCCAAATTGGATTTTTGGGGCTAAATTCTAAAATTGTGGTATCTTATTGTTACTAGACCTATAACTTTCTTAAAGGGTTCAATTGGTTTATTGTCAATATTTTAAATTTTAGAAAAAGTGTCCCGTTTGGACTTATATTCGGGACTTTGCATTAAAATGCGCCAGAAAAAAAAGGCTAAGGCTAAGCTCACAAAACTTACGGTACATATTTTCTATCCTATTTTCCGTATGGGTTCTTTCCATTTACTTTAAACGAATCTAAAGAGATTTCCTGTTCCGAACTTATGGTATGTATAGAATTATATTAAAAGAAACTGAATTCAAAACTTACACATCCATAGATAATCGAAGTTACGGTTCAAATCAGTGCCAATGCACTCGCCTGTAGGGTCTGAGGGCATACGCGATTTGCGCCACAATCGTTCCTAAAAGGCGGCAAAAAACACACACACAGATTAGTCAATTGATTATCACTATTTAGTTAGTTTATCAACTGATAAAATATTAGAAATAGTTAAGCTCAATGACGATAAGAAAGCGGCACTTGTTAATTGAAGCGATTGAAATCTAATCTTAACAGCTTACCGTTTCATGGGAATATGAAAACCCGTCTACATTTAGTACAGGAATGATATACCAATCGATATTGTTGGCTATATCAATGAGACCTGGTCTTCGTGGGACTAGCAACTCATCGATGAAATATGTGATGGTGGCCGATGTGATCCATTCTCTAGCATGGATATTCGATTCAATAAATACGGCCGGGTTACCCTCTTTGTATGAAATTTTAATGCCACGTATTGTGCGATTTTCATACGATTGACCGATGGTGAATGGTGTCACAATGTTTGGATACCTCGCCTCAATTACATCCAACCAGTCATAGATTTCCTCTAGAGTGTGATATTGAGTCCAGTCCATGGAGCTTGATCTTTGCTTAGGTATCTGCTGATCGATAATTTCTTGAACATTTGCAATTTTCAGCATATATTCGAATTTGAACTTATTAAGCAACTGTTCAAATTGCTCTTGACTGGATGGTGGAACCATTATATCTGAGTATTCACCCAACTGACGTGCTTCACGCCAACTGCTGAGCTATAGAGGAATAGAATAGAGGAATTATTCAGTAAACATTCTACTAATCAGCCCAATTTGGTATGCCTACCTTTAGTTGTTTTTCTTGATTCGACAGGATCTTATATTGATTTGCAGTATCGATTCTCACTTGATAGACCTTATAGTTCTCATAACGAACACTTTCAAGGCCGCAGACAAGGCCGCTTCCTATCAAGACAATCAAAAGTGTTAACCCCTTCATTTCCCACTCAAGTACCTTTCACTTTGAATTCTCGGCATGAACTGGAACTAAAATCAACTAATTGCTTGGCTGATTAGGAACCGTATTGTTCGCTTATCACTGAAGCTAGCTGGCTCGATGGTCGCCAGGTACCCCGTTCAGTGTTTATCAGAGACAATGTAAAAAACATGAAAAAAAAGTACAAAAAAACCGAAAGCAACTATTCACACTTCAGGCAGTCGTCGTCTCCAGTTTGTCTGGGTTCTGGGTACCCTCTGCTCCCCACCTTTCCGTTTGCTTGTACTTTACTTAGGCTGTCTCTCAACTTTTGCACATAAATTTTGTGCACATTCCCGCATTTCATAGTAGGTCATTGCATAATGAAGTTACCGCCCCGAAGGCACATAAATTTTCCACTTGAACTGGCAAAAGGAGATTTCTGTTCTGTTCTGTTCGTGTTTAGGCCTTCTCCTTTTTTTATGTCCTGCGTTGTCCTGGGGCGAAGGCGCTTAAAGGACTTTGGTCATATTTTGCGCGGTGGTATTAGAAGTCGTTGTCACCGCATGAGGTGTATATGTGGTATGTAAGTGTGTGTCTTTGTGTGTGTGTGTGTGTGTGTGTGTGTGTGCACTTCAACGTGAGGTTTTCGTTAGTAAGTTAGTAAGAAGCCAGAAAGAAGCCTGGACATGAAAGGCGCATCAAAATGGCTTTGCTGTAACAAGCAGCGGGAGCGAGAGAGATGGACTAGAGAACAAAAGACAAGCAGATGAGAGTGAATGAGAATGAATTGCTTGGAAAGTATTTCGCACAAAATGTTAATATAATGCTAATGTATGAGCTAAAAATGTGAAACTGCTCAACCAGGAAGAAACATTGAAATCTTTTACTATATGTCCAATTTTTCTTTCTTTTTTTTTTATTTTTACGAGAAATTTGGTAAAGCAAGAATAAAAGGGCTTAAAATCTAGCCTATCATAAATGATTTAACCATTTTTTATTGCATTTGGCCTTAATACGCTTTATCGGATTTGATCAATTAAAAGTTTTGCTTCTCATTTTTTTCTAAATAAAAAAAACTTTTGTTTATTTGACCAAGAAAATTCTCTAGGTTTAAATAAACATAATTTAAAAACAGAATCAAAGTTTAGAAAAAAAATGAGAACCAAGACTTCTTTTGGCCAACCTTTTTTATATTATTCACAGTGTAATTAAGACTATGTAAGATTAGGTTACATGTGTGTGTGTGTGTGTGGCACTGGTGTGGTTATCCTGATCATCTTCTTCTTTCGTGGAATACAGTATAAAAATCGCCAAGATCGGAAAACAATACAAATTAGTGCTATACGAAAAAAAGATGAAGAAGTCGAAGGAGTTCAAGGATCCATATACTACAAAAACACTTTTTACTTCTTTAGTCCGTTCCATATTGGGGTATGGATCCTGTGTTTGGTCTCCTCAATATGAGTTTTATCAAAACAAATAAGAATCTGTACAAAAACATTTTTTACTCTTTGCCTTTCGTGATTTGCGCTGGGATCCAACTGTACAACTTCCATCAAACATTAACCTTCCTTCTTTAACTAATCGTAGAACTATGCTTGGTGTAACTTTTCTTTACAAACTCTTGAATGGTACAATTGACTCTTCTGAGCTGTCCATCTAGAGGAACCCGCAATTTCACACCGCTTATACTTCCCAGTTGGACAACTAACTTTGCTCTGTAGTGACTACAACAGACTTTGGCACGTTATCGGTTCCGAAACTTCGCTTTCGGGTATAAAAAACTGCGATCCTGTCCTTCCTTGCTCGTAATTAGTTGTAATCATCTTTATTTTAACCTATCCTGTTTTCTTTTTATATGTAACCTATTATCTTATTACATTTAATATCTTCTATTTCTTTAGTTTAATTTATGTTTATATATGTAATACGCCTGTGCTCTTAGGTCGGAGTGGGTAGAGGTTGCAACATTAACTTTACTTAGGGTCATACGGCCTGGTGTCATATGGGCCACTTGTTCGTACTGAGCGTTGTACGACTACGTCTATATATAGAAGTTGAAGTATGTAGCTTATCATATTTGCAATTCCACTTAAATTTGCTTATAATTCCTTTAAAAACTGTTTTAGACAATATCTAATATCTTTTAATAACTTAGTTGCCAATTTTCGGAGTGAAATTTCCAATAGGAGAAAGTCAAAAAACAGATCGACAACCTTATGTACATATGAAGAAAGTTTTTTTTTAAATAGAACTCTCTGATATCAAAGTCACTTGTTAAGTTTTAAAGAAATTTATATAAATCTATATAATTGGTATAATGAACTTGTGGAAAACAATAATCATCTACTTGAGTCTGATGGTCACCTGCTGGAGTATTCTTTTAAGCCCCAGATTGATGATGAATTGTGGCGACTCGTCTATTCCTAAAATTGGACTGGAGGTATCGAGTCCAGAGGTAACTCTAATCCAGGCGATTCTTTACTCCATGCTGCCTATGGCAGCTCTCCTTGTGCCCAGGGGCTTATTGCCAGCGTCTCGGTATCGTTATGAATGGATTTTCGTGCTGCCCTATGTGATGTATTGCTTGGGCTCTTATGTTGTCAACGTGCTGGAATGCTGGGAAAGGATGCACTCTGATACATTTCTTGCAGAGATAAAGACGACTTATATGTTACATGTGAAGCTAATGACGTTTCTGATGATACAGATTCTCACACTGGTCGAAATCACTATGATCTTGTACTTCTCCATTGAAGAGAAGTATATTCTTTCTAGTCGTTAAACTGCTTTACCAAATTAGCAGTCCACTAATTGCCTTTGCTTCAAAAAAGAAAACCAAGAAAACGAAAATAAAAAATGTTCATCTTCACATTTATTTCTTATCAGTGCCGTTAAGCAGCCAGCTAGGATTAAAGCTCTAGCTCGCTTGTAGGATTACAACAGGGAACAGGACGTCGACGACAACGAAGGAGAAGAAGAAACGCCTGTGGGGGCACGTAAAAACTTCCGCGCAACAGAACTTTCAACACCTTTTGCCTTTGCTGAAACTTTTGTAACCACATTAAGTTGAGACAAGAACTGGGGCTTGCAGGAGGAGGGAGAGTACTCACATTGGAGCGTGCGATAAGGCCAACGCCGCATTTTTAATTGGCCAAATCCTTTGGTGGCGGCCAAGCAGCCCAAGGACTTGATATTAAAGTTATCTAGCTTTAAAATGTCATAAATGAATTATTTCAAACGGGCATTTCTTGGCATTTTGCAGTTGTTTTTATCGTTTTGCCATTGTTTTAGCCTTTGCTAGTTGTTAATTGTACATGACATAAATTTGAGGTGAGGTCCTGTCGTAATGGCTTGCTGACTGGTAAGGACATGCCAAAGTTCCGGATAGCGTTTAGCATTTTCGTTTTTTTCAAAGTCATGAAGTGGATTTAATTAGCCTTAAAAATGTCTCCATATTGGCAAAATGGCAACATGGCATGCCATGTGGCAAAAATGTCATCCAGAGAACGCGGCTAAGACTTAACCAAAACGGATAAGCCAAAAAAGAAACAAACGAATCAAAAAAAAGGAAGAAAGACTGAACCGAAAGGAAGGAAGTTGCATGTTTTCTTTTTTGGTAGTCTCCCTGTACAGGAAAACGTTTTTAACTAAATCAAATAATGGGAGTGAGACTTGGTTGCTGTTTGTTCAAATCGTAAATATTTCAATAACATTTTGTTTTTCAAGCAACTGCCGAATTAATAACTTTTTTTTTTAAAGCTAATACGTACATAGGATCTAAAGCTTGAGGTGTCTGTGTATCCACATTTGAAATGGTTTGCCAAGTACTTATGCTCCTCGAACACAAATCAGTTTGTCTATACAATATTTCATAACATTTTTTTAACAGTTAACATGGCTTTAACGGCAACACAAACAAATCAAGGGACACACCTCTAGACTTTTTGCACCTTTTATTTCTTTTTACCATTTATTGCTAGCCTGAAAGTTTTTATTTAATGATGTTTGTGCAAGCAAGAGAATATAGATTCTCTTTCAAAAGACATTCACAAACATTATCCGTATAAAAAAATGTATTCGAAAATAATGGAAAATAATTTGTATTTGAAGAAGAAGCTGACTTGAGCTGCACCGAAACTCATATACTTTTCTCTCATTACTGAAAGAAAACAAAGAAATGTTTACTGTGAGAGCTATGATATCGTGGTCCGATCTTGGTTAAACTTAGCACCGATGCTACGTTTGGAAAGATACTAACATTAAGCTAAACAATAACAATAAACAATACCCTTGCAAAAAGAGTGTATTAGTTTTGGTCAGAAGTGTGCAACGCATAGAAGGAAGCATCTCCGACCTTATAAAGTATATATATTCTTGATCAGCATGACGAGACGAGTTCAAATAGCCATATCCGTCCGTCCGTCCGTCTGGATCGACGCGAACTCCTCCTAGACCGTTAGAGCTACAGAGCGGTTTTGACTGATCGTCAATGAAAGCTGTATCAGGATATAAAATGCATGTAGAATACGCAAGCAAATGGGGTTAAAGGATAATTTGCAGAACCAAATGTCGCTTTACCAAAAAACTTGAGCCCTGCAAATTGGCATCAGAATCCAATTGGAAACTAGCATATTTTATGTTGTTCTTGGGAAGATGAAGTCAATAAAGTTATGAGAAAGAGCCATCAGATTTTTGTCTCCAGTCATTTAGAATTTGTTTTGAATATTTTCCTAAGAACCACAAAGATAGTGTAATTTTAGTTTTCCTTCACCCTACCCTAAACAAGTCTTAATTTACATTACTGTACGAATACATTTAGCATCCAGAGGTTTATTTTTAAAAAGCCACTTCTTGCAATATAATGGATAAACCACCTTCAAGGAAAGATGTACTAGAAGTCTCTTTCCATTGGCTTTGTCGTTCATCCGCAAATATTTCTGTTTTTTTCTTTTTTTTTTTTTGTTGTATTTTGGTCCACATTGATGTTCAACAGCTGCCGCTGCTTGTTTGGAATTCACACATAAGACCCAACCACCTTTTTTGTGTGTAGCCACCTCACGTCAGGTATGTGCCAAAAAATCCCAACCACTTCAACCACCTGGGGGCATCACATTGCCCCACCCACATACCACCCTACTGCCCTCCGCCCTCTGACGGATTGCAAAAACAATTTTTCGACAGTAGAAAAAATAAAAGCGAAAATGTGTTTAACGCTTCCATGCATAATGTCAACAAACAAATCGCTTCATTTAACAAATAATAGCTGCCAGCCAGAGGAGAAAGATGTGCAAAAAAAAGCAAACAAGGCGACGACGACGACCTAAATGAAAACAAAATTCGACAAAGAGAAATATTTCAAACTGAAAAAATAATCGCTTATTGAACACGTCCTATGCCACGCCCACGCCCACTTCCATTTCCAGTGCCCCACTCCCAAAGTCTTAGACCTCAATATGAAAAACGAAATCAAAGCCAAGTGGCAATTGTTGAGAATGTCTTTGTGGGGGAGAGTGTTTAAGGGGTTAATGGGCACACAAGCGTGCACATTTGCCAATTAGAAATCTTTGAGACACACAAACACCACAACAGGTGTGTGTATGGCAAGCATGTGTGTGTGTCTTAATTATTCCATCAGTCAGTCAGTCAGTTAGTTAGTTAGTCAGGCTGTTTTGGTACTCGGTAATTGCTCTCGGAGTAGGCGTGTCAATGCCATGCAACATGACTCTTGTAATTGAGTAACGAAGCTGCATGAACCAAGAGGCCGGTTTATCAAACTAAGTCCATTGTAATTATAATGATAGTAATCAGTAATTATGATTAGATTATTGCATTGTAATGTATGTACATTGTACACCCACATAAGACGACTTTGAAATGGTAGGAAAATCAACCACAATGCCCTAAGCATGGTTTAGCAATTTTTTATTTAGTACCCAAAACATTATTTTTAAAAACGTTGACTCTATTAAACCCTTTCCCATACGAACAGTGACTTTTCTTAATTACTTCCTTGGTTTTTAAGCCAATTGTCAAAAATTAAATACATGTTAGTTTTCTAATCCTGTTAATGATTGTACCAAATTTTATTGAGATCGGATGACTATATCGTATAACTCCCCTCCCGATTGATCCGGTCGAAAACAATGACTTTTATTAATAAATTCAGTAATTTTCACACGATTGTCCTAAAATTTAATATTTCTCAGAAGGAAATCAAACAATTCTGCTCAGTACACCAAAGTTCTGTCCTATCTCACAATTAGACAGGTCCTCAAATCCAATGAGAAGAGCTTGCAAAGCACCTTGTCTTCGGGGATATGGTAGAAGCATGTGAAATGGGAGGCTGCAACATTAAGTCCAGACTGCGCCCCCATAGAGCCAAATAAATAAAATGGACAGCAGCTCCCATTTGACATTCTGCTCGAAAAAAGGCCTTATGTTTTGGTCGTCTCATCCATGGAATATGCCAAGGACTTTTGTACTCTGCTGGAAGATTTTTTTTTGCAACTTTGACGATTTCAGGAACGTTGCATGCGTAGGATCGCTCAGTAACGGAGAACAGTGGACGGCTCTTCGTCGCAGCAGCCAATGAGGACATAATGCACCGAAACATTTGTGCTATGGAGAGTAAATATTCCTAGAGGACAATGTGAAATGTTGACAACAGACGGCAATATCGCTGACGCCGACTTCGTGGTGGAAATGGCGGAAATGATCGACCGGTTATAATTATGTGGGTCGGATTGTTGTACTCGAAAAAGGCAAAAATTGCATTGCCGGTCAGCGGTGGCTTTTCAGCATTTGGACCGAATTCGCATTTGAGCAACGAATCGCTGGACAAATTTATAATCCTACCTTGGAGAGCAACAGATGTCTATATGAGGCCATCCGTCTGACCAAATTCTTTCACCCAACCGAGGCCAGAATTGCGTGGCCAATTAGAAAAGCTCAAATTTATTTGTCACCTTCAATTAGAAAATCCATCTCCGCCACAATTACTTTTCACTACTTGCTGCTTTCTAGAGCTGGGAAAACCATCGATGGCACCATCGATATTTTTCGATGTCGATAAATCGAATTTCTTTTTGGTTCCAATGCGTGTGTAAGTAAATTGCAATATATAGTAAGATTTTGTTATTATTTTGTTTGGAAGAGCTCTATGAGCAGATGTTAAAACTTTTAGGGAGCCAAACTTGCGAGTTTTTACTGAGCAACGTAAAAAAAGGCTGTTCTCGTATGAAAATAGATCGGCCCCACGCCTTGAAACGCTTCTTGACCCACGCTTCAAAAGGAGGGTTTCCAAAGTTTGGAAATCACCCTTTGTTTTGTATTATTTAGGAGTAGCAGCTATTCACTGCATAGTACAATAAGAACCTCTTATTAGCATTGAGTTTGGAAAGAGCCTTTTGTTTTGTTGTGCTTAAAGAGTTTTTGTTTTCGTTTTTTTAGCTTAGGACGAGAAGTCACCCTTTTTTTTATCTTGAAGTTTAACTTGAAACTATAAATTTTGTTTTTATATTTAAGAACATTTCAGAAATTACGAGCTTAAATATTGTTAATATATTTTTGGTTGAATTATTGATAAATCGCATCGATGATTATAGACAAGGTCATGAGTTCTGATACTTTTGATTGCCCTTTTTGAATATTTGAAACTTGGTAATACATATTAAAAAACTACACCAAAATATATATGTTGAATAACACGTTTAAATTTTCGATGGAACCATCGATATTATCGATGGTTTTTTTCATCGATGGAAAAAATATCGAGTGGAGCAACCATCGATGGATTCCCAGCTCTACTGCTTTCATGACATGTGCTTCAACTTTCAAAACAGCTGTGGCTAGTGATGAAAAAAAGTCAGTCATCGATTATTCAATCATTTTAATCGATTTATCAATGAATCGAATAAAAATGAAAATAATGGATTATTCAAACAACTGGTTCAAATCTGGTCCACTTTTTAATACATTTAAACTTATCTGTAAAGCAAATGATCTGCACGTTGCCGTTTTTTCTGGCTATCGTCCTGAAGTTGAAAAACACAATTCTCACATCATTAGCTTAGTGCCACTTTGAAATTATTGGACTGCTTTGGGTTTGCTGTGTTTCTGAATTCTCCGCCTCCTGGAACTTGCTTGTAAGCTTCTACCCACATCAACGATCAGACATGCAAGCTAAGCGCTACAATGCCTCATACCTCATGCCACCAAGGGCGGCGTTTGTCTCCGCCAAATCCGCTTTTAGAGTTAAGTAAGTAAAGTGAAAAAAAGCGAAAAAGAAGGAAAAGAAAACCGGAAATCACAAGTCAACTTGATGAACTGTCTCTATTCGTTGTTGTCCTTGTGTTGTCTGCACACACACACACACATACACACACAGAAGAAACACCTGCAAAAAAATAAAATAAAAAAAGTTTGCAGACATATTTACCTCCATTTCCCCCTTCGTCCTTCCCTCAACTACACATACATACGTAGTGGCCCTAGTCCGATTAAACAACCGACTTTTTCCTCATATCCCTTTCTCTTACGAGATTTACGCATTTATTTTGCATTTTTTATTTACCACACAAAACATGCGCGCAGATTTAAGCAAATAACCGAAAAAAAATAAAACGAGTTGAATTTGGTTAGAAACAATTTCCTCTTTTTTTTTTTTTTTGTATTTTTGTTTTGGGTTTTCTTGCCTGTCGATTTGCCTGCCTTACGTTGACATGACGACAACAAAGACGACAAAAGGCTAGCAAGAGCGAGAGATCTGCATACATTTGCATGTCATTGTTCAGTTGAAAGTCCAAAAAACGCATCATCAGGCAAGGACATTGAAATCCCCTTTAAGACATCTTGCTGTGGGTCCACGGATGGGGGAGCATAGGGCTTGGGGGCTAAAACATGCCTCGTTTGCCCACGTTAACAATATGTTAAAATGGCTTAAGTTGGCCTCCGAACTCAACGAGTTAATCGCTTAATGTCTATGCTGGTCTTCGGTCTTTCGGTTCCTTCGACTGGTGTCATTTGTCAGCTGTCGCTTTGCCAGTTCGCTGCCTGGCTATAAGTATCTGGGTACCTGGGTAGCTTCGAGGGGATTTTCATTTCCCCGAGACATAATTGTAATTTGTTTAAATTTCGGCTAGTTAATCTTAACAAATTGACAAGTCAAAATACAGGCTAACCGACTATCAAGCGTGCAAAAATTGTATTCAAATTACTTTACAAGCATCACACATTGGAAGAAAAGGTTCAAATAATTACGATTATTTAATGACTTTTGCAGAAGTCATTGTCGCAACAAATAAAAATCCACGAAATCTCGTACTTTTTAAGAAAACTTAATTACAAAATGTACAATCTATGAGGCAAAGCCTTTTGAAAGCCTTGTAAGTTAAAAGTTATGTGCAAACAATGTTTGGTTTGAGAATTGTTTGTTTATCCACAGAAAATTTACAAACTTCTTTCAAAAAGCGAATTCTTGGACTGTTTTTCATTTCTATGCCTTTTTGCATAACAGGAAACAGCTATTTTAGATAAGATAACCAGGATTATACACAGTTAAAAGGATGGATGATCCTGAACATCAACTATGATCGGAGACATAAAAACGCAAAATAGTTGTACATCTGCGGATAATATATGGAACTATAAAGCAAATACTTATGTGGACGACACATTCGCAATAGTAAGAGATAAGGACACTAAATACATATTGACTGTGATGAATTCGTATTACAAGGATATCCAATAAATACTGAAGATGGAGACAATTGACTTGACTTGCAGAATGGGCAACCAGACTAAATTAGACTGGCAGAAAAAGCGTCCATCCTATGAACGAATGAATAATTACCACTTGGAACTTGGACAACGATATCCACAGCAAATGATTAAAGCAATGTTGGATTCATCAGTAAAAATCAAAGGTGAACAAGTATATAATGTGGTATGGACAGAACAGACGTCAACGTTCAAAAGTATTAATGTTTGTTTTGATGTATATGTAATGACATAAATTTTAAATTGTTATAGCCTCTCGGAAGCCAAAAAGTTAAAAATTTGGCGTTTTTATCTATTGACCGAGCCGGCAAATTAGAGGTTTGAGGTAATTAATTCAGAAATTTAAGAAATAATATTTCTTTATCTGAAAAGTCAAATCTAGGTTAAAGAACGTCCAACGCAAATTGAAGCCGACCAATCGATATCACGGAATCATACTTGACCGATATTCATAAAATATTTAACTATTTGGAAAAATTATATATTTTATATATGCTCAGGAAAAACGCGACGTTTTAGGTAAAGGTCAACTTGACGAGATTAAACTCAAATCAATTGGGTAGATTTATCATAAACTCAAATGAATGGTGACACAGTTTTCACCTGATAGAACGATGTGATAGAAGAAGAACTTTTGAAAAAAATGCACGTTATTTACGCTTTCTGCTCAACATAAAAGTATCAAAATGAAATTGTTCTCAGCTCCCCCTGTTTACCCACCTATTTGTAGAAGTTTTCCCCCTTCTGCAAATCCTGAAATATATAGCCCCGGCCATTTGAATCGTTTCGTAAATTGCTTCTGGTCAAGCTCTTCAATGTGGCTTAATGTCGACACGATTTGTTTGACCATAGACAAAGTCTGAGTTCTAACAACAACAACAACAACAACCACCTGCCATTGCCCTTTTATACCGTCCGGTCCGTTCGATGGAAAAAAATAAGGTAATAAATATCCAGAGAGCACCCTAGAGGCAAATATTTACTTTAAAATTGAAACACCAACACCCACCCCCTTAAAACCCTTCGATTTTCCCTGCTCGCACATTCTCTGTGTTTGCTTAAGATGCGTAAGTGCGTAAAAGGGTTGCCAAGCTGCAGAAAAAAAATAGATTCCGCCTTTAATGGCCTCGCTTTTTGATGTTTTCTGAGAGCTGTGGGTGGGTGTACCCGAACCACCTCTGCCACCTAAATAGATAACATTTTAGACCATTTCTCTATCAATAAAAAATACGAAAAAAAAAAAAAACCAAGAAGGAAGAAGCCACTTGCCAGTTTTTTGCCTCGCTTCAAATTCAATTTCAAGTTATTTTCGGCATTTTTATTGCTTACTAAATTATTTTTTATCGGTTCGTTCGGTTACGCGCTGCTCATTCCTGGGAGAGCCTGAACTTCCCTTCCAGCTATTTTAATTTCTTCATTCTGCTGCTGTCTGGTTTTTTATTTTTTATCTCTCCCCTCATCCTTCCATCGCTGCGGCAATTACCAGACCATAAAAATTAACAATTAACAGAACAATCGCAAAATCGCGGCTTGGCTTACACTAAATGAAACCTTGGGAGAGGGAAATAGCGAAAAAATGCCAAACACGACAGAGAACCCTTAGGAAATAAAAATGGTTTAAAAATAAACAACAGAAGAGAATAAATGAATGAATGCGGATAAAAAATTACGGACTTTAAAATACTCTTTTTACAGCTTTGATAATTTGTAAGGGTCCGAGGAGCTATACTAAAGATTTTTTTGTAATATCGTAAAAGTAATTACTCTCATCCGATGAAATATAATAATTTTCATTTTTAACTCGTTTTTAAGTGTAAGAAATAATAGATGACTTACGAGTTTGTTAAGAAGTTTCAATACCCAAAGGTCAACAATATCTCAATGGTAACGTATCTTCTGGATGGCCTGAACCATTTTGCAGAATAATTATGAGACGGAAGACGAGCCAGAGGTCCGACAGCCAGCGCATCGAGTGGAGTCGAGACGCGGGGCAACAACCCGACCGAAAAAGGGTTATGAATGTGAAATTGTCATGCAAGAATTAGCCATGTTCTATGCTATGGCCATGTTACGAGTATTTCGTTACATTTTATATATGTCTATATATATATGTATGTATGTATGTATATTTATTTTGCTGTATGTTTTTTGTCATGGATTTTGTGGCTAACCACGTCACGTGAGTTGACCTAACCCAAACCAAGGACCCATTTCATAGTGAGGAATGTTGGCAATTATTTCTTTCTGCTAAATGTTTACTTGACGCTCAGGAAACGTAAACATTTAGTGTAGTCGGAGACATTTACCTATTCGTCCTCTTCCCTCATACACATATTCCCCCTCCTGTCACCCAGTCTCTGGAATGTCACTCATATGCATTCATAACTAACCCGATGGAAAATGCATTTGAAATGTGCGCACAAAAAATCCAATTTAAATTCAGAGCATTTTCCCCGTGCCTTAGACGGTCGTTCGTTGTCGCAGCATGCAATCAAAAAAATTAGTTGACGACGAGATAAGAAATTTTTAGTGCCACAAACAGGAGAAGAAGCGAAGCAAGCATAATGCGTATAAATCAACGCAAGATATATGTATATACAAGGGATGGGGAATCGTGGGGGTATGGGGGATAGTTGCAAACAAATTCCAAATAATTCCTGTGAGCGACGTTGAAAATTCATTTGACAAAATGCACAAAAAGCAACTAGAAAAGAGAGAGAGAGAGAGAGAAGAAGAAGAAGAAAAAGTGCAGGAGGAAAAAAAGCAATTTCAAGTTGCAGACAAATTGAAAATCTACTAGGCAAAAAGGATCCAGCAGTTGGCAGTTGGGGAATGGGTAGGAAGTGTAGTGTCCCTGCCGCACGTGTGTCTGTGTGTGAGTGTGTGTGTGTATGTGTGTGTGTAGGGGCGTGGTACAGCTGCACTGACAGCTGAGTAAATAAATATACATAAAGAATCCAACGACGATGCTACTGCTGCTTGTTTTCTATATACGACGAAAGATGCAGCAACCACCTAAAAGTATGCTACGAAAACGGCCGAAGAGAGCAACGGTTGCTGTTGCTGCTGCTGCTATCGCATGTATGTATATGTGTGTGTTGTGACAGTGTGGGTGTGTGTTTGAGGGAGGGAAGCTCCTACGCAGCAGCTGCAGACAAAACTTTTCTCCCTCTCTGAGCTGGACTTGTATGTAGTATGTGTGTGTGTGTGTGTGTGTGTGTGTGTGTGTGTGGGTGTGAGTGTAGCGTACGCTTTGCCATTCGCGCGTCGAAAATAGGAGGAGCTGAAAAAAACTTTCCATGCGCAGTTCAAAGTGCAAAAACAAAGAAAAAAAATTGCGATTTAGAAACAAAATAAAAAAATTGCCAAAAAATAATACTGCAAAAATGCTTTATTCTTTGTTTTAATATACTGGAAGTCCTCAGCAAAATGATTAGAAAAATGATTAAAACTTTCAAACACTTACTCAACTATTATTTTTATTGGAATATTTTGTCGAGATTTCTAGATAACGTAAAATATCACAGAAATCTCTTCTTTAAAAGTTTTAAAAATGTCCAGATTTTCCTCTCCCGCATTTTTTTTGAAGATCCTGTAAAACTAAACTCTGATCAAATTTGGCAATCGCTGATTGAAATTGTTGTTCTTATATTAATTTTATGGCTATCTCCATACTGATATTCATAATCACAAACAGCTGCAAATAACTTTAACTTTATATCGAAAAACATATTTACAAATGAACATTTATATAATGTTCATTTTGATTCAAAGAATGAAATTTTATTGAAACTTGTTCTCGACACCATTTAATTCCTTTCAATTCCTTTCCCCATAAGACGTACGTAGGCATTGCTCTGTATTTGAATTGATTTTTCTTCAATTTCAAATTGTAAATTCCACATCCATAATTGCTATCGGGAAACGATCTTTCCATAAACGAAATGTCATTGATTTTCAATAAATTTGAAATAATTGCTTCACTTGGTGTCCCGTTAACCCGAAAGCTATCCCGAAGTCGGCGAGACGACTTTCTTAAATCATTTTTTATGAAATGAGCTCACAAAAGCACAGCAATAGCATATTTTATAGAAATAAACAATTAAAGCAAGCAAAGTGTTCTGGCCTCTAAGGCCTCCAAAAGGATGGCGGATTGGCGTCTGCATCTTCCATTATGTATCTTTCAATAAATTTGGTTTATTTTTGGTATTTCCTTTGGTCTATGTAATCATATTCACCTTGATGTAGGTCACATAAATATTATTTCCACACATCGTGAATATAACGATACAATTAAAAGCTTTTCATTCAAAATCTACCAAATTTCTTAGCATCTAATTTGTAAAATTTTAATGAAGACATGATATTGAGAGCAAACCAAATTATTAGCCTGTCAGTTTAATATAAACAAGGTCTAACCACAGTCCCATCAACTAAAATGAGTCATTCATTCATTTATGTATATTGTATAGAGTCTTTAGAGACAAATGTATAATTCAGGTCATAAAATTTGGAATAACAAAACACGGTATAGAATTTAGGCACGTAAAAGTGTAACTGATTAATAAATTATGAAAATTTTAAAAAACTTTTGAAGAATGAAAATGAGAAATATCTTAATATTTAGTTTCATCACTGGCCAGTTAATTGATGATATAATCCGTTTCCGAATTCTATGTCAAGGAATTTGATCAATCTGAAATAGTTTGTTCATAGCTGCTGGCCATAACTGGAGTGTCTTCTTGATTAACTTAAGAGCTGGCTCAATCAACATTTCTTTGTGATTCCCATTACAAGAAACACGGGACTCTACTCTGTTCTTAGGACTAGTATCCATATACTAGTCCAGTTTGCAATTGTATGTCTGTGTAGTTGTGGCTTGCCTTTTGCATTGCCACTGGACATTCTGCATCGCATTCATAAAATTGATTTCATTCACAACATGCCACGTTTGCCTCATTAAATCATCACTCAGAAACTATCAATGTACGAACAGAAACAGATGCTTGCCTCATGTAAAAATCAGTTGAAGTGCTCAACGAGAAAAATGCAGCCAACGGGTAATAGAAGAAGGAACAGTTGGAGGGGCTTGGGCAGAGGCAGGCAGGTAGGAAGGTAGAGTTGAAATTAATTATGAATCAGAAAACAATGTAATTACATGAAATCCAATCGATCGAACATGGGGCCAGTGTGGCACAAAAACCAAACCAAGGAAGGCATTCGACCGGGGGACCAAAATGCAATTGACATTTTTACAACGTTCGCTCGAGTTGCCCCGTACCCGGCAATACTACATACTACTGATCAGGGAAAGTTGTATGGTCTAAGGCCTAAAGGCAAACATGACAAATATCTGTGACAATCGACTGATTGTTTTTCTTGGTTATGTACTTGGTTGGGTGCTTGGTTGTAGCCCATCGTAGGAAACTCGTTTGCGCACGCGTGAATGCCGCTGAGCCAGCGGGGAATTGTTTTATGGCGCTAAACGGCCTGTTGGGGCTGCCTGCATCTGCCAAAGCTGAAGCTACCTTTCTTCTCGGTCTCATCCTCATCATCCTTAAAGCCATTGCCATGGCTATAACTGAATGCTAGATGATTCGATTGCCGTCTTGATGCTTGACTGCTGTGCTAATAGTTCGAGATAAATATCACAGCAGGTGGGTGGGGATCGGGGGTATCCTCATACCCCTGATGCTAAGTACAAAATCAAAAACAACGCCTACATTTAGCTACCAACTGGAATACGGAAAACCCACTACATGCCAAAAGGCCTGAAAAAAAAAAAAACAACAAGAAAAAGGGAACACAAACTCCGCCTTTCTTACATTAGATAACCCATCAAGAGAAAAAATCAATAAACATGAAATGGTAAATATTCGAAAGAAAGGAAAATGCTGAATGGAAACTTTGAATCCTTGGTTTTGTACAAAAAAGCCGGGAATAACAATTTTTTGTCAAAAGTGTGTAATGCATAGAAAGAAATATCGCAATATATGAAGTACATATATAATATTCCATATCCTGATCTTCAAGTGCATTGAGACGTGACTATTCCTCTGCCCATCCTATTATCTAGATCAAGGCACACTCTTCCTAGAACATTCTGCCAAAACCAGGGACTTTTATTGATAACCAGCAAGCGATTTAAGATTTAAACAAGTAATTAACTTTTTTATCAGATGCGTTCAAGATCGAACGGCTGTATCAATAAAACGATGCTTCGTATTACTTGAGTTTGCAGGAAATTTAACACTTTGGCAGAAATTTATCGACTTTTTGGTTATCAATTTGATCACTTTGACCACTATAAGTAAGAGAAAAGTAATGCAGAGGCATGAGAACTTCAGTTAAAATGTGTCTGACGTCTAGATTTCGTATACGCTGTAGAACAAAATTTATCAGATATTTGTTTTGAGCGTCTTCTTGATGTGAGAGAAAAGTCAAGTCATCATGAAACCAGATAAAGACCTATAAAATAGGATGACATAATATGAAGGGTAGTAAACATAGTCTAACTTAAACATAGTTAAACTCTCTAGAGAACTTTAGTAATAATTTTTTCAACTTTAAGGACAATTCGACCGTTATACTTATCTTTGTCATCAGTAACGACTTTCATACTCTCTGATAACTCATGGCTAGATCATTATACTCTATGGTTGATAAGTTAGAGAAATCATCTAGTCATCGCAATTTTGTGTGACTTGCCTTTTGATTTGGTATCTTGTTATTAATCGATTTTTTTTCGGTACTCTCAGTAAAAATTTAATTTCAAATGCTTTGATTAAAAATTAGCATATTTATTTGATTTTTTTAATCATTTTATTCCCAATACACTGAAAGAAATACTATGAGAAAAACACGATAACTCCAACTTAATGTACCAATAGCTATTTGATTTTATGGTGTAATGTTATTACATTATTATTTGTGGTCTATTATGTTTACAACTTATTTTATCTTTAGCTACGTAATAGAGAAATAGAGTGTAGGAATTCACTGGATAACGGTATTATATAGTAACGCAAAAGTCTCAAATATTAAATATTATCTTATATGTATGTAGAAATGGGATCCAAATACTTTGATGAAGTTGAGAATAAATGTAAGCACATCTCTGTTTGGGATTTCCATTGAAGGTATTCATTTTTCGCAGTGTAAAAATTGAGCCTATTAAAAAACCACAAATCAGCAAAACAAAACGCACGACTTGTGATTTGTGTGACAAATTAATGCGGATCAGAAATCAACACCTCAACATGTTTATCATATCAAATAGATAAAGTGAGTGACAGTGAGGTAAAAGCCTAAAACCCTTCTCTTACCCTCCATTCAACCTACACACATCTACCCAAACGAACCAACCCAATTCAACCCGACCAACGTGTCTCAACAGAATTCGACTGTTGCTGTCGTGATGGAAATTAATTAAAAAACACCAACGAAACGCGTTGAGATTTATATTCTGATGTCCTGGTGTCCTTGGGATCCTGTGAGCCAATTGGAATCAGTGTAGAGGGATTGCAATTGGGATTGAGACTGGGTTTGGGTTTTAAGTTCGGGTTCCGGTTGTGGGTGTCCTAATGCCAAACACCTTTTTGTGGCTGTTGATGGCTTGATAAACGATAAAACGATGAAAAACCGCAAAAAACCCCCGAAAATTCCATCCATTCATTCCGTTCATTCATGGTTCAGGGGGCTCGTCTAATCAGCAACCCTTTTGTGGTAAAGTGTAGAGGGTTGTATGGAAAATTGGGTTGCTATTCCATTTTTTTTTTTTTTATTTAAAATTTTTTTTTTTTTTTGATATGCAGATTCACTGATGTGGCTGCTGCTGCTCCTGCTGATGATGATGATGATGTCATTCGATGTCGTTGTCGTTGTCGTCGTTGGTTTTGGGTTGCTGACAAAACGCTTGACTGATTACACTTGTATCTGTTTTGTGTACTGACTGGCTGAAGGATTTTAAATTGTTGACTCCCTTCCTTTCAGCTTCTGCTCTTTGCATTTTCCGTGGCCGTAGATTGTGCGCTTGTGATAAATTTGCTTTATTGAAAGGCGTCAGTGCGTGAAATGATGTGTGTCAATTGCATGAATACCCCTCATACACACACAAACACACACACACACGCGTCCAGATAGTCGTTTGTGAGAGTTTTGTTGGGTTCATAGCGATTATGCAAATTTCAATTTTTGAATCCGTCAATACTCAGAGATAGAGATAGATATAGAAAGAGAGAGAGAAAAGTGCATTATTTTTTGGTCCTCAGAATCTTAACGCTTTAAATATTTTTTAATTTATATGCTAAACTTAAACAATATATAGATATAGTTTTCAATAAGCAATTAAATTTATTGCAACGCCTTCTGTTCAGTAACGTTTCGTACCAATTAGGTAGTGGATAATTTATTGTTAACATTTGTCGTGTGCCACATGAAATGAACCGCAAATTGGGTAACAAATTGCTACAAATTGTTTAAAATTGCATTTCATAAACAACCACCCTCCCCCCCCCCCACACACGCACACAGGCATATCTCTCTACACCTCCATGGCTCATTGCACACCCCCGATCAATTGCTTGCCCTTGCATCCTAATGTGACCAATGGTCAGTGACCAAACGACCTCACCCCTTCCCACCCCTCATCCCATCCCATTCTGTCCCATCAACCATGGTCACTCTGCCTTCATTAAAATAATTGATACGCTTGTTTCAGTGACGCCTTTACACCAATTTAATTGATAGCCAAGGCATAGAATGATGTGATTTTATGGCCTCGCCACCCCCGTGACTTTTCCTCCCTCTCTCCTTGTGGGCAATTAATTAGTTAATAGAATTTTCTTTTAACAGCACCCAAATTTTATGGCATATCGTAAAAATCATGACAACTCAGCACAATATTAACTCAAATAATATAAATCCAATGACAAAAACCAATTTTTTACATACATTAAAATTAATCGTTCAAACAAAATAATATATGTTTTAAGGAGCTTATAATAAAGAATTTACAGCACGGTCAATCGATTCATTCCCTTCAATTATAAATAAAATTAAACTAAAACAATTCAAATGGAAGTTTTAAAATCTTTCATTCCCAGCAAACCTTTTAGATTTAAGTTCTCTCTAAAGTTAACTTATTATTTTATTGTTTGTTTTTGTTATTTAGCTTACAAAAACAAATAATGAAATAATACATAATAAAATAATAATGAATTGAATATAAAATATAATTTACAAACAATTTGTTTTCATTCCAATTCCAATTTAATTTCTTCCCAACAATTAATCATGTATTTTAACAGAGTAATGAAAACAATTGAATATTAAAGTAAAAATTTATAAAGTTTATTCTTAATATTTTGATTTTCATCTAAATCTGATATCCGAAATTTGTTAACTTATATGAAACTTAATTCAAAAAGGACCCTAAGCCAGCGTCCTTTCGGATTATTACGTAAACTCTTATCAAACTTTTTAGTCTTGCTTTTAGGAAACTTTAATTCGTCAAAACGTCAAGGAAATTCTGAAACCGAATTTTAAGATTAAATTATTTATTTGTCAATGTATATGAATTATAATGAATTTTGCCAAAAAGGTTGAAAATCACAAGCAACTTTTATATAATTTAAAAATTTGTTTGACTTTTGTTTTAATCTTTAGAAATTGTTGATCCTACCTTTATTTTATTTTGTCCAGTTTTCCAATTATATATTCGTTATTTGGTTTAGTCGTCTATCTTTTAGCCATTCTCTCTTAGCTCTCCAAGTTTAGTTAATATGCAATTTTAAAAAGTTATTAATATAAAAGAAACTAGATCCGTGTGATAAAAAGTTAAATTTGCGTGTTGTTTATTAGGCCAGATTTGATTTGATTAGATGTTTGGAAGTCCTTATATGATTTAGTCAAGTGTAAAGTGCTTCTATATAAACCAAATAATATAGTCATCCGATTGAAATCCAATATGATTCAGAGCTCCGATCTGTGAGAAATCCAGATAAGTGAAAGACGCTTCACCATTTTGAGTTTTCAGAGAGAAGAACGCTGTTTGTCCTTGATTTTAGTGGCATTTAATAATTGTTTCAGTAATAAATATATTGGAATGAATTTTCTATTGGCTATGTGTAAGAAGGTTGGAATTGGAAAAGAATCTTGTGCTTAACATTTTATCTTTTTAACGGTTTTAAGCTTTGATTTCCTTATTAAATTTAAGTTCTTTTATTTTCAGCCTATGTAAACATTTACATTTTTTGATTAGTAAGTGAAATTAAACGTATTAACTGTCAACAGTTCGTCCGCGTTATAACTTTATGTCTTTTAATCTAAACTGGAATGATGTGTGCTTGATTAGCTAAAGTAATCTTTATACTGGTTATTCTTATTTTGCTGCACTTAATGTCGTTTGGGGTAAATTTATCTCACTTCAGTTGTAAGTACATATATTGCCAGTAGTAAGTAGAAGCTCTTACCCCTTACTGATCACCCCTTGCCTGAAAATGAAATGTATGCTTGAGATAAATCTCTCCGATTTGGCCCAAGCAATTTCAGTTTTATGTCGGCTCCATTCGGTCGACAAGCTATAAAACTTTTCTCGCTGTTGCTTTTTAATTTCTCTCTGCTCTCCTCTCCACTCTCGTTTCTTTCATTTTCTCCCTCTCTAGCGCTTTGCTGTGTTGCTGCTTTCTGTTTTATCAGTTGCGTGTAATTGCTGTATGGCAAATTAACAGAAAAGCTGAAAAAGAAAATGGCGTTGAGTAGATGGAGGAATAGCAGCAGCAGCAATAGGAAGAGCAGAAGATGCTAACTGCGGTGGGGGAGAGAATTCTGTCCAGGATTTTTGCTCTGAAGTGGCGAGATAAAAAGCACTTGAGCTTGAGTTAATGACTTCCAACTCAGACGCAGACTTAAGACGCCATTTTTATAAGCAATTGTCCTTTGGTTTTTGGTCGCTCTCTCTCGTTCTCTCACTTTCCTGGACTGCGCGCCACTTGAGTGCAGGGCCAAACGGGAATGGCTTGAAATGAAATGGAGATGGAATTGGAGCTGAAGCTGGAGGACATCCTGCCATGAAGCACCATTCATAGCATTGATTTTGTTTGAAATGAAATCACGTAGCAAAGCTAAATCCTGGCAATATAATATTTGAATTTTAATTAAATGAGACAGAAATGGAAGGAAACGATTTCTTTTTGCGGGCCATCAATCATAATCGATCAGAGTTAAGGATTCGCTTGCTCGCAAATCCCACAAATATTTTTCGTCTCACATATGATAAATGCGTTTTTAAATGCATTCTAATGTAAAAATTTCGTGACAAAAAGACAAAAATCATGCTAGAGGCATGAGCTTGAGCCTGAGCCTGATCCTGATCCTTAGCCTTTTCAGTGAATTCGATGGAAGGGACGTATAGTTGAATGAATAGAAGGAAGCTGGGGTAAAAAAGGGAATGGTGGCCAGTCAGAGCGAACTTGCACACAAAATTATTTGCATTTCAAACTTTTGTGTTGATGACATTTTTCCATGAAAATTTTAATGTTTTTCTTTCCTTCTTTCTATGTGGTTTACCTGGGCATGGGCCTGGGCATAAAATACATTAATATATGCGAGGGCCAGGGCTTTTAACGCTCTCATACACAGAGCAAAGGTAAAACTTTTTCCATATGAGCCGACACATAGATGCGTTTTGTACTCAAAAGTTGAAGGACCAAATGGGTTGGGGGAGGGGTACTGGAATGGGGCCCGAAACATTTTTCAATATTCATGTGCGTGTGTGTCGTTCTGTGTGCTTGTGTGTGTGTGTGTGTGTGTGTGTGAGATGTAAATGCGGTTGCGAAAACTTTTTAAACATTTGTATGAATATAATTTAGAATAAATTTTCTGAATATGTCCAGTGTGATGATATTTGTACATTAAAATTCCATTAAAAAGGCGTCAAAAGATTTTACATATGAATTTTTTTCTCGTTTTTTTTTTGTCGAGCTAAAAAAATAATAATAATAAATGAGAAAAATAAAAATAAAAAAAACCTAAGGAACTCAGTTGTCTTCTGCTTCTTTCTAAATGTCAAACGCATTCGTGTTTCTTCATCGCTTTTTGGTTTTCGTTTTCAGATGTGTCTCGCTCTTTTTTTCTTTCTATTTGTATTTAGCTTCGTTTTGGCGTTTTGGTCCTTGTCACAATTATTGTATAAATTAACGTCAGAAACAAATGTTACAAAAGTCGTCAATGAAGTGGAATGATGCGTAGACCCAAAGTCACCCTCCCATCTACTCTGGGTAGGTCGTCCTCTGTCCGCCGTCCGCAATCTGACGTCCTTCGTCCATCGCTCCGTCGACTAGCAACATGGTAAAACCGCAAAATGTGCCTAATTTTTCGTTGTTATCCTTTGTCATTGCCTGTTAAATTTAATGTTTCTCGTTTTCGGTTTGAGGTTTTCCCAGAGACCGACTGGGGACACACAAAACTTGAAGCACTCAACTCAAATCGCGACAAGTGATTCGACTCAGATTTACGACTACTTTTTGCCATAGATGAACGACAGTAGGGTGGGGTGGGGTGGTGGGTTGTTCTTCTTTCCTTCTGTTTTGTTGTGCTAATGTGCGGCGTTTTTATGGCTTGAAGCGAAATTTGATTTATTGGCGCAAAACTTAGCGACGAGTTCCACAAAGAAAGAAAGGCAAACACAGAGTTTTACCGAGTTCATAATATAATTGATGCGATTTGTAGTTCATGAAGTGCAATTGTCTGTAAACAGGGAGAATGGATTCCAACAATGTGGTAAGGGGCATGGCTACGGGGGGGAAACAAAAATCCGAAGTGGCGTCCATAAAACGCGTTTCAACATATGCGAGATTTTTTCAGAAGGTTTATGGTTCTATCCCAAACTGATCATGTGGATTGCAATAGTAACGATTTCATTTTTTAACATTAATGAAATTAAATTTATCCCTTTTTTAGATAGACTCATCATAAAGCATAAAATCTCAATATATTTTACTTATTAACCGAGAATGCCTAAAAATCATCATCAATCATAATGTTTCAATTTTTCCTGCTTGTCTTCAAATCCTTAAACATACAAATTTCTTAAGCCAAATCGGACCACACTCGAAAATATTTTATAGATACGAGTCTATTAACCCTTTTTACACATATGTACATTCTGGCCACAATTCAATCAATTTCCATATTTAGGCCTTCGTTTTAAAGTTTCAGAGGTGTTTGTTTGTTTCACAGTTTTGTTTAATCATTCTCTTAATACTTACTTTTGGATAGTTTTGTAAACAAATGTTTACCATTCAAGCGATTCATAAGAACTAGACGGCTCGTGTCGTCCAAATTGATACGGGTCAAATTTTGATATCCAAATTGTTTAGGTTTTTCCTTCTTTAAATTTCCCATGCCCATGTATCGGACTCAGATGTAGACGTAGCCGATTCAGTTGTTGTCCCCTTTCAGTGTTCCGCCGTTCGCCATTGTCGCTCTCATTAGAGTGACCTAAAGTGTCCCAAAACTATGCAATTTACATGCACAACAGAAGACCTTCCCAAAGCCATTTTAGAACCCACGAAACCCAATAGACCATGGAAGATAACAGCGGAACGGCGAGCGAGCGAATTATGTTGTGGGCAAACGAAGAGAAAAAGAAGATCGCTGCTAGGCGATACATAAAATTTGAATGCGTTTTGCATACATTAACCCACTATCCGTTGTCCAAAGACCAACACACACACCCACATTAAAGACTAGGGGTGAGCTGGAGTCCAGTTCCAGTTCCAGTGCCAGTTCCTCCCTCCATGTCCAGTGCCTGAGACCAGGTAACGGTCAAGCGACGAGCTGAAAATGCCTTTATTATTAAATTTTATGATTATTGGGCCCAGCCAATTGAGCAACTTGCCCGGCTGTTCGTGCTTGAGGTTTCCCCCTTTTTGCCTTTTTACTCCGTCTCCGTCCCCGTCCTCGTCGTCTTGTTTCGATTTCAAATTGAAATTTTATGCACAGAAAAAGCAAATTCTCACGCGTAACTGGAGCAGTTGTTGCTGCCGTTGTTTTTGGTGTTGCTGGTGTTGGTGTTGCCGTTGGTGGCTTTAGAGTCAGTTACAATTTGTGTTGTTAATTCAATTTACGTTTTTGAAATTTTAATTAACTCGAAACTTGGATGTTGGATGTTGGAAGTTGAAGTTAAAGTTTTCTCTTTCTCTCCCATGGTCTTGAAATTTACACATGTTCTTTTTGTGGGTTCACTTAATGTGCCACAAATTGAAAGCCATTTAGTGTCTCAGACCTTTGGGGCGGGGACCCTTTCAAACACGTTCTGTGACATACATCAATCAGTTCAGTTCATTTCAGTTTGAATGGAATCGGATTTAGTTTTCGTTTTTTCTGCAATTCTTTTCACTCATTACAAATGCAAAAGATGTTGACTTTAAGCTCGGCCACAGAAGAAATTTCTCAACTAATTCTTAAAGATCCAGCCGCAGTCTCATTTCATGTTATCCGGCTCACCTCTGCTTCTGGTTAAGAGTGAGGTCTTTGGTCTAGGAAAATTAATTAGAGGGGCGTTGTGGTTGTGAGGCGTGTCTGCTTGCCGTTATGCTTCACTGACCAAATTCGACAAAAGACAAAAGCAAAATGGCAACTAAATAACAAAAATTCATCTCCATCTCGTTGGTTGGTGGACACAAATGAAATGAAACTTAAAAGTTGCCCCCACACAGATACTTGCGGGACGGGGGCGGGCTGCTAAGTTGGCTGCTTCGTTATGCAAATCTGATGCGGAGCGAAGCGACAACAACGAAACCAAAAGAGAAGAAAAACCCAAACATTTTGTAAAAATAAACTCAGAAACTCGGTGTTGCTTCGCCACAATGTACTGCCAAAAGCCAGAGATTGAACAAGTTGTTTAAACAAAATTTCAAATAAAATATGATTTGTATTTACATATGAAAAATGTAAAATGTAAACTGTGTATCTGGGTAGATTATGACCTGTTTGAAATTTAAACCTTGCATTTAAGCCGCCTCGAGGTCAATCTTATAGAGAAGAATAAAGCTTTTTCAAAAATCACCAAGCAGATTGATAAAGAACTCCAGAATTGCAATAGCCATACCAAAACTAGTTGGGAATTGCAACTAAATAAAGAGAAAATGGATTGGCAAAGCCTACATTACCAAAGTCCGTAAACTGTATAGTGTTAGTAAATCCGAAGTATCTAAGTGGGTAAAAATTTGAACTTATTTGTTGGATGTTGTATTAACTTTATGTTTCGAAAAAGTCGTTTTAAGAAAGAATTCACCCATTTAGGCTAGTCATTTGAATCCTTTAAGATCTAGTTATAGTTCTAGTTTAACTAAACCATGTAAAGTGCATACCGGAAATGTTGAATTTATGGCCAATTCTCTATTTGGGGCCAACTCAAAACATAAATTTTGAATCCAAAACCCAAGGTTTTCAACTGGGCGAAGGTTTACGGTACTGATTGATTGAAAAGGATTTCTTATTAAATGACTAAAAAAGGTGAATTTAATTCCCCGTCGAATAAGGCACAATAAGATAGACTTTGTCGCCTAGAAAATTATTTTTATTAAGTGACTGGATCAGATTTCGTTCCAAATTCTGGGCACTTGCGATTAATTTTGATTCTCTTATGGCCTAACAATGAGAATGTATTCATTTTCAGGAGTGTTCACTGTATGGAGAAAGTATTAACATTCCAGTTGTAAAGGTCTAGGAAAATATTGAAATGGCTCTTTGATCTCAGGAATAAAAAAATTGTGGATTGATTAAAAATACTTTCCTTTATGCGCTGATTTTTCCTGAAAATAAATATATAACATATTCGTTAGTATTTAAATAAGTTTTGATTTGAAAATAGATAGGCTTTGAAAAACTTTTGCTGTTTCTCTCTCTTCTTTTATTCTTTTGCTGGTTTTCAATCTTTTTCAGGTTGGTTTTTTAAAATTTATATTGCTTGGAATTTGTAGTAAAAAGAATCTAACTACTTTGTAAGAGTGAAGCGTAGCTAAATCAATAGGAAACCGTCTGGTTTTTGGCTATATAGTAAATGCAAATTGTGTATATAAAGAAATGTCAAAAGACAAATAACATCAGCAAAAACAACAAAAGCGCGGTTTCTTCCTCATCTCCTTTTTTTTCTGTGTCCTTTTTGTTTTTGTCTTTTGGAATAAATAATAAACGTAAACGAATTAAAAATGTAACCAAACGAACTTTCCAACCAGCAGGCGGGAAATGGATGGACATGTTTGTGGCAAAGCACGGAAATCGGGGTAGGCGGAGGGTGGTGGAGCATTGACGTTGAATTCCGAACTCTAGGAGATGGCCCTCTTTCAATATTCTCAAGAACGGCTTTCTTCCTTCACTTTTTGTTTACTCAAAAGCGAAAAGTTTATGCGCTTTTCAATTAGTTTTAATTGAAATTCTCATTTGTGTGCGCTGTGGATGGATTTGGTTAACGAATGGAAAGCAACTTGGTTTTCTTTAATTAAAGCGAAACAAAGAGCGAGAGGTAGAAAGCTTAGATAGTGGTAAGCTAGTAAGTAAGTCCTCGCTCCGAATTTGCTATACCATGCGACACTTGAAACAATTACATATTTGAAATTTATTGGCTCAAAACGTGCATATGAAAGTATTTTGAAATGCTGGTTATCCTGCCACGCTTATAAGCAGTTTATACTTAACTTTAACTTGGATTTTCCAATCCCATTTTTGTAGAAAACCAGAGCACCGTTGCAAGTTTTTTGTTACTCTTTTCTTACGTCTAGTCGTCAAAGTGGAAAACGTTTTATATCAATTTATACATCAATCTTAGCAAAGCAAATAACGAAGTTCATGATCAAAGTCACCGATTGCTCCCATGCTATATGATATAGTCATCCGACCTAGAGTCTGTAATAGGAGGAGTTTGGGCTGATCCCGACGGACGGACGGGCTATTTGAACTCGTCATGGTGATCAAGAATATATATACTTTATATGGTTGGAGACGCTTCCTTCTATGCGTGGCACACTTCTGACCAAAATTAGTATACCCTTTTTGCAAGGGATTAAGGTATCTATTATACGAGTAAAGTATACATATTTTTGGTCAGCACGACGAGACGAGTTCAAATAGCCATGGCCGTCCGTCCGTCCGTCTGTCTGTCCGTCTGGATGAACGCAAACTCATCCTAGACCGTAAAAGGTGAAATTTTGCATGTAGGCTTGTATATACTGCAGGGGTTGTATATCTCGGATTCAGCCGGATCGGCCCACTATATCATATAGCTCCCATAGGAACCAATATCACATAGCTCGGTTGAAAACAGTGGCTTTTGTCAATAACTTCGTTACTTTTAGCGCGATTGCTTTCAAATTAAACATTTGATAATTTAATATATCTGTTAATGACTGTGTGGAATTTGATAAAGATTAGGTGATTATATCATATAGCTCCCATAGGAAAGATCGGTGGAAAACAGTGACTTTGATTAATAACTTTGTTATTTCCTATGAAGGCCGTTCTTTCGAAAACATTACCCTTTTTAGATAAAACAGTTAGTTTAGATAAAAGAGTTACTTAAAAATTTGCAAGGGTATACAAACTTTGACGCGGTCGATGTTAACCCCGGCCCTCTGGTTTTTTTCTCCATCTTGGTTAAATTGAATATTTGTGGTATGCAGTTTATCATATTTTTTTTTAGATTTACAACTTTTTTTTTAAGAGTTCATACATATATCTATGATATTAAATATTAGTGAATATGTCACAAACATTTGAACAGCCGAACAAAAGGCTATACCTGAGAAAAAGGTTCATAATCTGAGCAAATTATTGACAATTTCATCGAGTTACTTAAAAGACGAGAAAGTCGGAAAGTCCGTATATAAAAATGTCAAAAAATAGTATTGAAATAATATTATTTTGTATTTGACCATTATTTTGCTTTGAAATTGGAGATTGAAAGTATTTTGTTTGTCTTTCAAAAAGATTCGATTAATATTTCATTGAATAAAATAATATAAGATTAATATGGATTTTCTATATTGAAACTTATTGAAACTAATTAGAAATAATTGTTCTGTTGCTCAGCAGAGACAAACAGACTCGATTATTTCGGACAATCTAAATAAATGATAGTCGCTGCGAAATTGTCAGCTCCATAAAGGTATTTGAGTTGAGGGAATTTCACTGTATATTCATGGCATGATGTGTGGACAACGTAGAACTACATTACCCCGTTCTCCCTTCGACGTATCTGTTGGTGTCTTTCTTTGAACGCTAATCAAGTTATTCCAATGCCAATTGAAAAACAACTTTTGCCAATAAAAGTTATTGACAACTGCCTCGCCCCCCACCCCACCTGATCACCGCTTCTAAGCCAAGCTTTTGCATTTACAACTAGCAAATGGCATTAAAAGAACATTTTATTCAATTGCTGCCAACATAGAAAAACAAATAAAATTTATTTAATTTTTGGTCCTTTTCTTTTTTTTTTTTTTTTGGCTACTTTTGTGCGGAGGGCATCAAATAAAATCAAATGATGCGTTGAAAGGAAAGTTTCAGAAAGAGCCTGAAGCTAGTGTGTTTTTTTCCCTGTAAAAGGGATGTACCCGCCCCTTTTGGGGGTGAAATGGGTCCCAACGGGGGGAGTGGTCGTGTGTGTGGTTGGTTGGAACGTTTTTGGTTCAATAGATACACACATGCCCATGGACATGCACATTGTGGAAGAGATGGAGATGGAGATGGCATTGGTCCAAGAGCCATTTGATGATTTTTGCGTCACCGTTGGTCAAAATCATTTCGAGCGCAAGCAACTGGAAACTGTATAAAAATAATGAAAAAATAAAAAAAAAAAAACCAGAGGGACGAAGTAAAGTGTGTGAATATGAGAGAGAAAGAGAGAGACAGAGAGATTGGAAGAGATGGGAGGGGGATTGGGCGAACCGAGAGGAAGAGAAAAAAGCAACTTGAAATAAATGGTCAAAAGAAATAAACAGTCCCATAAAGAATAATCATTCAGAATTCTGCTGAATTATGCATGAGCAGACAGACGGACTGACAGACAGAGACAGAGGCAGAGACAGAGACAGTCGGCCGAACGATCCTGGACCAGGAGTAGCAGCAACGACAGAAGCGGCAGCAACTGGACGCCACTCTAAGGCATCCAGCAGCTGCCCTGACTGGGCCATCAGCGGGGGTGGGTCTTGTGTCTCACTACCGTTCTACCGTTCTTTTCACATATGCGAAAAATCTCCTTCATCCACCCCACCCATTCCCATTCCCATTCCACTTCGCCCTTCTCTTTGGCCAGCATCATTTTCCTCCTTTATTATCTTCTGTTTGCTTTGGCTGGATTTTTATCAGCCAGAGAGGCTTCTCTCTAAGCAGTTAGCAGTTTTTCTTCTTCATCTCCCGCGGAGCTAGCTGGCGCTTGCCAAAAGTCAACCAACATTCGCATAATTTTCGATAAAGCTTTTCTGCAAATGAAATTCAAGTGGTTACACATTTGGTCTGTCTCCCACCACCAACTCCTCCAACCACACACAAACACACACACACACTCATTCCATTCCCCATCTGTCGCCTCCTTAACTTATCTCAACTTCGACTATTTCAGCCAATTTTGCCCTGGTAATTTTTCTGGCCGTCTCCTCTTCCTTTGTCGACCGCTCATCCGTTATTTGCCACTGGCCAGAGAATGCTCATTCTTTTTCCACATTATATGGTCAGCACATCTCATTATCTGCTCTGTGTTTTTGTTTGTTTGCTTAGTGATTTTTCGTTTTTTCCCTCACCCTTTTGGCCTTTTGGTTTGCTTATTTATTGTTTCTCTTTGATAATAAAAGGTAATGTGAAATTGAAATTAATCTAACTAAATAGCTCAACAAAAGGCAACCACCTATACAACCTCCAATTCCTTTTGGGACTCCATTCAAGACAAACACTTAAAGAAAAGGTAAAATTGTTAGACTATCGAATGCAGGAAAAAATATATCACCAATAGAAAATAACTTTTTGAAATTACAATTACGGATAAGAAATCAAAACTTGTGCTCTCGATACAATTTTCAACCTTTTCACGACATCAACACCTACAATTTCTATAAAATAGCATAAGAAAGATTTGAATGAAATCAATCGGGAAGTTTTCTAACTGAGCTTCAGAGTTCAGATCTTAGCGAATGCCTTTTAGGAGGCATCCCAATCAAGAAAGCTGCCAAGGGACATATGATACATCTCGAGGCCTGCCATCGTGACAAAGTTAGCCCAGAAAGTTATATTTGCAATGGGAGAAAAATTAATTTGTCAGTTATTATAGGGTATACCAAAGTTGTTTTGACTAACTTAACTATTTTGATGTAAGTATATCTGTAATAAAATCACAGCTTGATTAAAATATATAAATAGAATATCAATTATTTTGAGGCACACACATGAAAATCTTGGTCGTCAAATAAATTTTTATATTTCTCATAAGCTGAAGGGTTATTAACTCTGTTGCATGTCCTGCTGAAACTTTTCCACAATATCCTTTTAGCCAATGAGAGAGAGACCTACATCTGTGCTGCGGTTTGTGATGTTGTTTATTTTGTAAATTACTGAACACGTTTTGT
This sequence comes from Drosophila equinoxialis, assembly GCA_018150345.1. Taxonomy (NCBI): domain Eukaryota; kingdom Metazoa; phylum Arthropoda; class Insecta; order Diptera; family Drosophilidae; genus Drosophila; species Drosophila equinoxialis. The sequence continues at coordinate 3,552,987 of JAECWI010000089.1, read as the reverse complement.
AAATGTGGTTCACATATAGTTTTTGGTGTCTTCCAATTTGATTTGCTTTTTTATAAATAATTTATTGATTTAGTCTAGACAGATGAAACACGCAGCAAACAGAAGCCGATCTTACACATTATCAATCATAACTGTGGCAATATTTTGACTGACTGCCCTATTTTCTACCTGTCTTGCTCCATGAAAATATATATAAAATGAGTCAAGTGCATATTTAAATATAAAATTGTATATATGTATATATACATATGTGTGCATAGATCGGCTGACTTATCAGCGTAATGGAGACGACTATCAGATAGACAACAACCACAACAAACGCTTATGATTGCGGTTGTGTTTATTGCATCAGATGATGATGAAGATGGGAATGTAAATTGAAATCAGAATCAGAATCAAAATCAGTATCTGAGACTCAGTATAAAACGAAATCGCTAATCAAATTTAGCTAGCCAAGTGACAGAAAAATGTATATTAAAAACATGTTTATAGAATTTGTTTTTTTTTTTTTTTGTGTTGTTTTGCTAATAATAGATCAAGATGAAAAACAGTTTGAACTGTTACTCCTTTAGTTGTTTACATTGAACACTCAGTTTTGGATCAACCCTCGTTGCGGCTTCATTGGGGGGCAGTAATAATGATGATAATGCAGCCCCATTTAATTTGTGCAAAAGAAAAACATAATTTAATCTGTTATTGTTATTATAAAGCAACAAAAACAACAAAACCTCCTTTTCTAAAATGCGTCAATGAACGCATTTTCACTTGATAAGGGACCAACAACCAAAAGGCAACCATCTAGCCATTCAACCATCCAAGTGAATGCCTTTCTATTGGAATGGAAACTTTTCACCAGACATGTATCAAGACGAAACTATTTTCGCCTTTCTTGTCACCAGGGGGCCCACAATCACAAATCAAATCAGTTTGATCAATGGTTTAGCATGTTCATACATACATACATACATATGGCTGATAACCTGATGGCCCACAGCGGCTTAGATGAAAGGCTCATCATGACTTTGTCTTGAAACCAGACCAAATGCGGTCATTGAACAAATCACCTAAAATGATTAATAATTTTTTGTTTTATACTCGTACATTATCTCTTTTTGTCTTTTCTAATGATTTTTGACAAAACGTGAGCCTTATGAGGATTGTTTGTTATTTATTTAGTGTTTTGTTTGGGTTTTTGACATATTTTAAATTTATAGTGTGTTTGTTTTTTGTTTTTTTTTTCGTCTTTTATTTTTGTATCAAATTGTTCGTTGCGGTTTTTCTACGTAGAATCTTCCGCTTGACTTTGTGTTGTTGCCAAATGCATCTGTGGGACTGATAAGCTGTTCCTACATATACATACACACAAACATACATACATACATATTTGTACATACATATATACACCTACTGATTTGTGTAAATTGAGCTGATGTTCCGAGGTTTAATTAGCCGAGCTTGTAACATGAACAATCATAATTCCACTGGCATTCAATCAATGCAGACGTGAGAATCTTACTCGTCTACGTAGTGATCTCGTGCAGTAAAGTGTCTCAATTTGTTTATATTTATAAATAAATAAATATATATTTATAAACTACATATACTACGAATATTGCAATTACATAAATATCTATCACAACTAAGGCAGTTAATAATCAACGATGGCGCACAGTAATAATGGAAATTTCAGTAATAAACTGAGAAATGGTAAGTTTAAGATCAAAGAGAAGTAGATAGAGAGAGGGAGAGACTTATAGCACTTTCCATTCCATCTAGATGTGGAAGAGGAAGCGAAGCCGTCCTGCTCGAAAACAGAGTCGAAAATATTTCCCGATAAAATATACAAATCAGAGCAACCGAAAGGGGAAGATGCAACCGGTATGACCTGCGAGTGCGGAGTATTTGGCGCCATTGCTTGTGGGGATTACCCAACTCAGGTGAGAAAATTCCCAGAATCCCATGGGCTACATCCTTATTCACTTCAAGTGGCACACAGAAGGCTAACATAGTTTGTATTATTAATCATTGTAGTTCGACCTCATTACCTACCTTATACATAGGTATAGGCTAATCTAAATTTATTTTGACTTCTCATCTTGACAGCCAGAAATTTGAATAGATCATTGCAAATAATTGGGGATTGTTCATCAGAACTTTTAGCGCTTTAATCATTTGTTATTGGGATCATTCCTGAGTCCTAGTAAACCATAGACAGATTTCATATAGCAAAATTGATCACTCTAATCGCCTGTGATCACTTAACCAAATATTGATCACATCTAATTACAAGTAGGTCAATAGTGAGAGATTCCACTCTCGAATCGGCTGGAAATCTATATCTGTATCACGGGGCTATGGCCAACGCCTCAAGTTGACGACAATGACGTCAATTAGAATTAAATCCGTTCAATCGGATGGTTGTGGTTTTAATCAGTTAAATCGTCATGATTCTGCTTCTTTTTGATGTTGTTATTGTTTGTAATGAAATGGAAAATAACAGGAAAACATAATTTCGCTTCTCTGGGTTGACAACAATAACAACAACACATTATCGGGCATAATTGATTATAAGTACTCATTATGTTCAATAATCTCGCCTTCCACCAAAGTGAACAATACTAAACGTACTATCGAATATTGGCTACCCCTTACCTTTATTATCTGGGCGGATCTTTATGGAGTTTTGAATATAGTTTATTCTTTTTTGTTAGGATTTTCATTTCACTTTGTTCTATCCACTCAATATTATTATCTAAGAATTATTGAAAGTGTTCCCATCTTAAGAGGCATTTTCTGTATATATATTTGATGAATTCACAAGTTACAAAAAATGTATTTTTGTTTTTAGCTTGATATTGCCCAGATGATATGCCTGGGCTTGGTGGCCTTGCAGCATCGTGGCCAGGAATCGGCTGGCATTGTGACCAGTATTGGTAAATCTTCAAAGAACTTCAGTGTGCACAAGGGCATGGGAATGATTAATAATCTCTTCAACGATGAGGCCATCCGTAAACTAAAGGGAAATCTAGGCATTGGTCACACCCGTTACTCTACTTCGGCTGCTTCAGAGGTGGTGAATTGTCAACCATTTGTGGTGCACACAGCTCATGGTGCCCTGGCCATAGCCCACAATGGCGAGCTGGTGAATTGCGAGTCGCTGCGTCGCGAGGTACTTGAGCGCGGCGTCGGCTTGTCCACGCACAGTGACAGCGAACTGATTGCCCAATCCCTGTGCTGTGCCCCCGAAGACGTATCCGAACACGATGGTCCCAACTGGCCGGCTCGTATTCGGCATTTCATGACATTGGCTCCACTCTCGTATTCCCTGGTGGTCATGCACAAGGATAAGATCTACGCTGTACGCGATTCATATGGCAATCGTCCACTTTGTCTGGGCAAGATTGTGCCCATGGATGCGGGCTATGCCAATATTGATGACCAGTTGGCTGAGGGTTGGGTGGTCAGCAGTGAGAGTTGCGGCTTTCTATCGATCGGAGCACGCTATGTCCGCGAAGTGGAGCCCGGCGAGATAATCGAACTATCCCGAAATGGTTATCGCACCGTAGATATTGTGGAGCGGCCCGACTACAAGCGCATGGCCTTCTGCATATTTGAGTATGTCTATTTTGCACGCAGCGATTCCATGTTCGAGGGACAGATGGTCTATTCCGCCAGATTGCAGTGTGGCAGGCAATTGGCTAGGGAGTCGCCTTTAGAGGCCGATTTGGTTAGCTCGGTGCCCGAATCGGGAACAGCTGCGGCCCATGGCTACGCCAGAGAGTCGGGTCTACCGTTTGGCGAAGTGCTCTGCAAGAATCGCTATGTGGGACGAACATTCATTCAGCCCTCAAATCGACTGCGGCAATTGGGGGTCGCAAAGAAATTCGGTGCCCTGGCCCAAAATGTCGAGGGCAAACGAATTGTCCTTATCGATGATTCGATTGTGCGAGGCAATACAATTGGTCCGATTATCAAACTTTTGCGAGATGCTGGAGCCATTGAGGTTCATATACGGATAGCCAGTCCTCCACTTCAATATCCCTGCTACATGGGCATCAATATACCGACGCGAGAGGAACTGATTGCCAACAAACTGAATGCTGAGCAGCTGGCCGAGCATGTGGGAGCCGATAGTTTGGCCTATCTGAGTGTCGAGGGACTGATAAAGGCTGTGCAGATGAACAAGGCCCATGTGAATCCCATAAAGGCTGGCTATTGCACAGCTTGTCTAACGGGAGAGTATCCGGGCGGATTGCCTGAAGAGCTTAGCTGGTAGCCACCTCCCTTTATTACGTTTTTTTTTTCTCGTTAGCCTTTAATTAGTTTTTAACTTGAATCGTGTGTATGTGTATATAAAATGTATATTATCAAAATATTATACCAGCTAAATGTTATTGCATATAAAAAATCATCTAGGCAACACGTATTCTAAATGCAAATGGCGAGATCCAGCGAACACTCCCATCGCATGGCCTGATTATAATCAAAACTGTCTAATGCCATAACTTCAATTCATTTCAATTTATATCTCTGAAACTCTGAGGCAACAACATCGAGTGGGAATGTGGGCAATGTTGAGAGCTTTCTCCCAGTTCCGGATATAGCCGTCATATCATACAATATGGTAATCGTGTTTGCTTCATTCTGTTCGTTTTTCTTTTCCTTTTTTGTTCGCCTTGTCTCTTTCCGGTTGCTGACTGCTTCAGCTCCTTCTCCCGCGGGGCGTTGCAATGTCTAAAGTGGGGCGTTTAGGGCGTTTAATCCTGCGGAAGATGTCCTTGCGGTTGTTCCCTCATCCTCCCCTCCACACCTCTCACTCACTCACTCTCTCTCTCTCTTTCGCTCTAGTGTATATATTTTTTATGAGTCTCGCTTGGATACTGAAGTCAACAATGTCATCATTATTCTTGAATATTGTGTTGTATTTTCGCAAACAATTTCGCTAAGCTGTGCAGCATTGCCATCAAGTGTAAGGACGGGTAGGCAGTGCTTAGGATTCGTGGGTTGGGGCACTGGGTAAGGACACCAGAAGAAGAAAATAATATGCGCTGTCATTGTAACTCGCTTGATTAATTCCTGTTTAGGGTAAAGGAAGTAAAACTTAAGGTATACCCAATTCTTTTTCAGCTTTGCGACAATTGCAGATCCAAGCTCAAACAGTCAGCGGAGAGATCAGGGAAATTATTTGAGAAATGAAATTCAATATTTCCTAGAATACTTTTCATTGCCCCCCAAAAAAGTAGGCTATGCATTATGATGGTGCTGATATTGACCATTCGATGTTCCCCAGACAGTAATTATGTTTTTTTTTTAGAAATTTCAATATATATATACATACATCATATATCGAACATATTCACGAGTTGAAGGCCTTAACAACTAGGGCTAACTACACAATCATCAGGTTTTGTAATTATAACTAGACTTTATTTTCTTAAATCAACATTAATTTTAATTATTATTGTATGTATCTATTATCTATTCCCACACATACCCATGTAGAGGGGGAAATATTCAAGGATTCCATCTTTAAAAATAATTATATAGAAAATCCTAAAACCAAACTTTACAAAGCAAATGAAAAGTTATGAATTTGTTAAAAATAATTAACAATTATTCAGCCTATTGCATAATTTTAGGGGCAAAGTTCCTAGATCCTATGCAGCTATAACCAATAAAAAACTATGAAATCGTAAATGGAATAGCTTAAGTTTTTTCAAATTTATTTTATTAAATTATTCAAAAATGTATATTTAATATATTCAGTGTTTTGTGTGCTGATATGCTTTTCGATGTACATAGTCGACTGTTCATATATTCACAGTTAAAGTAATAAAACAAATGATTACCATGGTCAAGATCAAAGATTGATTCATTTCAGACGACATTAGTAAGATAAGCTTACATACTTCATCTCAAGCAACTGTTTATTAAAGGCAAATTTTGTACTTACTTTCTGGAGTACTTGATGTACTTACTTGATGTAGTGCATTTGAAAAGTCTTCTTGGTGTTATAGAAATCGAATATATCTGGGTGTTCACCCCCAGCCCGACTCCATGCTTAGCCCAAGTGGCTACATAAAAGGAAACCATTGCTGGCAACATTGAAAACAGACGCTGGCACTTCTCACTGACACAAACGCCGGTTTCTGCTGCTGCTGCTACAAGAAGGAAAAAAGAGGAATAAAAACCTCGACGTTTGCTTATGTGCGCCGTCGATCACAAACACAGACCCACACCAATGCCCACCCACACCCACACACACACCCACACATATAGTGACAGCTCTAAACAGAACCATATTGCCAGAGTTTCCTTCACTTTAGTTTTTTTTTTTTTTGTGTGTGTGCTGTTGCTGTTGCTCCGTCTGCTCGTGCGCCGCAAAACATGCTTTAAATTTTTTAATAACGCCAAGCTACAAGAGCGCTGACGCCCACGTCCGGAGTCGGGATCCGGTTTTCGTGCCCGATGACGACAACAACGACGACAGGCACAACGATAGCTCAGTGCCCCGCCCCCAGTTGACTGCCCTCTTCCGTCGTCATTTGCACAGAAGTTATGTAAATTAATGTTTACTTAAGTTCCCCATGTTATTTCTTTCTTTTTCATTCATTTTTTCTTTGCTCCTCAGCCCACCCCTCTCTCCCACTCTGTCTCTCTCTCTCTCAGTTCCACATTTTTTTCTTTCATTCTTCTGTTGTTGTTTTTGTTGTTGCCTATTGCACTTTCACAATGTTGCCTACTTCAAATATAAAAGCAGACAGGCTTAGCCAAAGAGAGACAGTGGCAAGGAAAACGGAGGTGGAAAATGGCCACGAAAAAAAATGCCATAAATTTTTTTATTTTGCTTTGGGTTGGGTTTTTTTTTCGCAATTTAATAAAAAGCATCCAAAACAATCAAGCTTATTTTATTTTCAGCCAGAGTGTGGGTGTGCGGAGGTGCTGGGGTGCCGGGGTGGGGTGTTGGGTCTCGGGTGAGTGTGCCAAAAATTATGGCAATGCGATGCAAATTTTAAGGAAATGAGTGAAAATTATATCATATCATGATTATGAAGCCATTAGACGTTAAATTTAATTCAAACAATATCATGACAAACACTAGAAAGAACGAAAAGGTAGAGGCGAGCCACAAATAACGGGCAACAGGTAGCACTTGAATAAGCAAACAAATAAAAGGACACCTTTATCAACAACATCAGCAAAATATCCTGAATGTCCTTTGGGGCCGAACGTGCCTCGAATGCTGAGCAACAATCAAACCAAACAACATATCAAATGTAATTTTCTGGCCAATAGAACAGAGCATACCAGAGGGCTCACACTCACACACACACACACACACACACACACACACACACACACTTACACAAACACTCACACATTCAATATGTTGTCTTGGACTTACTTTTTGGGACCCTTTTTCTCAGTTCATTAGCAAATTTGAACTTCCGTCTTGGAAGACATTCCATGTGTCAACCGGACAACATTCCTGGACAGCCAAAAAATTTGCATTCCTGACCCTTTTGTGTCGAGGCAAGGCAAGAAAATTGCCTTGTCCTTGCTGGTATGTTTAATTTGTAATTCGAATTAAAAGGTTTTAAATATATTTAATCCATACTTTAAATCAAAACTCAAATCAAAAGTGACTTGTCTATAGAATAATATGTATAATTTTGTTGTTGTGTTGTTGCTTTAAATATTTCTATTTGCATTTTTCATGCCCCATTCAACCGACACCACCCCACCCCACCCCAACCCTCCCAAACGCAAACAACATAGCACATTATCAACGTTATATTTTTTATACTTTTGTGTTACTTCATTAGCATAATATTTTTGGACAGCAACAAAAATGAATTTCGTCTGTCTGAACAACATTTCACACAACTTTGCGTTAATTTTCTAAATATTTTCTAAAATTTTCAAATTGCATTTGCACAACGTTGTCGACAATGAAGCTAAAAGCTGAATTATGCCCGCAGGGCCAAAAGCCAGCCAAGTTGCCGTGTTCGAGCTCCATCTTCCATCCATCTAACCATCTCCGGCTCCATCTACATGGCCATCATCATCATCATTGTCGTCGTCGTCGTCGTCATCATCCCAACCCAATAACAAACTTTCCTTCGTTCAAGTTGAATTTTATAATTTAAAATTACGAACTAAAATAATTTCATTTTTCGAGCTTGGCACGCAGAGCAAATGTTGCCGCTGGGCAACAAAAACAGAGTGTGAAGGAAAGAGAGGGAAGGAGAGTGTGGTTAAAGGGTCCACAGGAAATTAAGTGCATTATATATACTAGGTACATATGTATATATGTATAGTATAACTATAACTATAAGTTAAAGCACACTAACAAATACAAAAGCGCGTTGAGGTAATAAATATGCATGAACATTGTGTGTGTGCACAAAAGAATGCAACTCAGCTGGGTGGGTGAGAGAGAAAGGAGGTTTGGGGGAGGATGAAGGCGTCATTTGACATCGCGTGCTTTCAGGTGATTTTCCCGCCATATTGGCCAATTCTGGAGTCGCGGAGCGTCGAGTCGATTGTTGGCCCACCCGTTGCAACATAGATAATAACGATAATTAAGGCAAGCGGCAAACCAAATCTCTGATTTGAAAAGAATTGAGTGTCATGCAACAGAGAATGATGAAAAATAAAGGAAGACAGAATGAGAAAGAGACAAGAGGAATACTCATAGGCATTATCGCCATTTTGGGGGGCTGTTCTACGAGTACATATACATATATGTACATACATACATCCGGCCACCATTGTCACAATGCGGCTATAATGCATGTCTGTTTGTTAACTGAAGCTAAGATTTCCTTGACACTGACAGAAAATTATTGCTCTTTAATAAGTATTCTAATTATTGTCACATTTCACTCACCTATTTTACTTTTCTAAAGTAAATTTCAATATAATTTTTTCACTTTAATATTGAACGCAAACCAATTTAACACTTAAGGTCGGTGACTAGTTTAAGCGTCAGAAACTACGTCAATTCTGCATGCGATTCGGTTTCGACATGAATTTCAAAAAAGATTAATTATTTAACGGAAAATAAACCACAAACAGTTGACAGGCAAAGAGACAAATGGCCTTTAAAAACTAAACACAATCAGAGACCTAACATATTGCTTTCAATATATACTTCATACAGATATAACAGTGGTAAACAACCAGAAGATAATTTCGGGTCTCTGAAACGAAAACCAAAAAAATTCTAAAACTATTTAAATAATCTTTTCCAATTATAACTGAGGAGGCTAGAATTAAGTTAGCAAAATATGCGAGTCAGAAAAACGCCAAACAACAACATCCGATTCTCGATTAGAACTAATCCAGAATGTTCTCGTTTTGCCGTCGTTTTTAAACGTAAATCAACAGCAATTTCGCATTGTTATTGAACAAGCTGTTCTCTATTCAATCGTCAATAGTTTTTGTTTTCAAATTCTTTTCAATTTTTAATTGCCTGCTAAGTATAATTCTTGTAAATTTATCGAAGGATCGAATTTATTTACTTATAGATAATATTATTGGCAACATATTCAAAGGCCGTTTGCATTAATTTATACGAAAATTTGCAATTCATTTTCACTTGCTGAGAGGCAAACGATTTGAAACCGAATAGTTTGGCTTGGAATTGGAAGCGAGAACAGTCCTGAATAACAATCAATAGATAAGTTTTGATAAAATGTTGAATGTTTTTGGAAAAAAATAAAATAATAAAATAAAACAAAATAATAATTATCCACTAAGTGCAAGGCTGCTTAAATTTACGAGACCAATTTAAATAATTTTAATTTTTTGAAAAGTTTTTTAAATCAGTTAAGACATCTGCCGACAATAAAACAAATTAGGCAGTTCAAATAGTAATATTTTTATTATTTTCAATGGATATGAGTAACATAATGTTAGAATGATCATTGAATTAGCTGTTTAAAAGAAGTTTTAGTACAAACTTTTATGAACAACATTTTTCAATTTAGTAGCCATTTTTAAAATCAATTCTTTAATTACTAGAATTATTCTTAAAAAAAAAAATGTAATATGAAAAAGTACTCGAAAGTGTATTGACCTCGATTCGAAACTTTTTAATTCAAATTCAAATATTTAAAATACAAATTGAGTATGCTTTTTTGTCGCCAATTGTGGCTGCTTATTTCGTAGAAACAAAAATTAATACAACAATTGAATATTTTGTCCATAATGTTTATACTTAACTTAATTAGACTATTTCTAGTCCGATTGATTTTGATGAACATCTTCACGTGCCAAATTGACTAGTTGAAAATAATTTGAGATCTGTGAGAGAAAATTTGTTTAATGTAATTATAGAATTAAATTTAAAACAAACTTGATCTGCATGTGTATTTGTTGCTGGTCTATATACCAAATTCGATGGCTATAGCTTATACATATGTATATGTATGTATGTAGTCTGTGAGATATAAGACAAAAGGGCATAAAAATGGACTAAGTCCTCGAAATAATTACAGATAGATTAATTTTAATTAATATCTAAAAAAAATTGAATTGAAATCGTAAATTAGATAGGTCTGGTGTCTCTTCTGCTGCCATTGAGCATAATAAATTCTCATATTATGATCAAGATTCGAATGGGAAATTTTTTATTTTAGCAAAGTGCGAGAATGAAAACATAAAAAAAATTGCGTCAAGATTTTTTTTCATTTTGTCCTAAAGCTCGGAAACGGACGGAATAAGAGGCTATATGTCTTCTCAACATTTGTAGCTTTTCAATTCTAAGAAACTTTGCTGAAGAAAGTTTATAAAAAAACTGAATATTTTGGAAGTTAGAAGCAAATGGAAAAATACCCTTTTCGAAATAATGGCAACCTTGATGAAAAACTTCCGAAAAAAATTTTGTATGAAACCATCGTGATAACTTAAAAAACTAATGATGCAGTTCGATTCGCAGGACCCGAAATAGGGTGAAACCATTGAATTTTTCCATGTCTTTTTTTCGACTATCACAGTGTAATTAATGGGACCGAAACGTATACTTCTTTCTGTTTCAGTTTCAGTATTCACAAAATTATATTTTTTACTGGATATATTATTAAAATTGGGCGACTGGTGTAATGTTATTGGAATGTTACAGTTTATATAACTAAATTTAAACTTGCCTTTGTGCTCGGTGCAGGACAAGTCTAAACGCCGACTTGCTAAGTTCATTTTTGCATAAAGAGTGTACAATGTATTGAGAAGATTCTTGGTCCAGATTGGGCCAGATTACATCACTATATCATATAAACGATTTAGCTGATTTAGAACTTATATCGTAAGGTTTGAAAGTCTGTTTAATTTGGCTTCAAAATATCTCTGATTGGTATCCATCGTCCAATCTGTCAAAAAACTTTTTGTTATTAAAAGTATCAAATTGCTCTTAAGGTTGTAAGAGCAAGCGGGATAGCATATGTGATTTGTTTGACTTTTTACTTAAAGAAAGAGTAACCCAAACTTTGGCACAGCCAAACGGAAATTGTCTGGTTCCTAGTTTAGAAAGTTTTCAGACAAGGTCATTGCCGATCCTATTCGTTCATAGTGGAACCTTATAATATAAATCGATATATACATAAGTTTTGGTGCTGGCTAAGGTAAGAATAATAATACTCTCATGACTAAACCGAATCGACATGCTTTATATTGGTAATTGTGAAGATTTTTCTCAGTGTTGCGAAAAGACAATTGGCTGGATGGTTTTCTAAATGATTGTTGTCTTATATATACGTATAGTTTTATTTTGTTGTTGCTTTGTTTTTGTTTGTGTTTTATTATTATTTTGTTTGGCTTTTTCATGGCGCTGTAAGTGCATCTGGTGTGCTTCCCATTGCGTGTAAGTTCATTATGTTGTCAGTTGTTGTTGTTGTTGCTGTTGTTTGGCTTGTTCGTTGTGTGTCTGATACACCCAACCAGCGATAGCAACAACAACAACAACATCCGCAGTGGCAGTCGCAGTTGTCTGGCCACCATTGCGAATTTCTACATGGCCGCTCAACTGAAAATTGTTTCTGCAGTTTTTATTTTTTACACATTTCTGTTTTTTTTTTTTTTTTTTTTTACATCGTTGTTGTTGTCTTTTTAGGTTGCCTTTTGAAAATTGCGATTTCCCGTTGGTTTTGTGTGTGTGTGTGTTGTTTGTATGCCAGATTATTTATTTTATTGTAATTATTTGATTGTAATCAATGCGAAGTGACGACTGCCTGCGGCCTGAGAATACATATCATCAAATTAACATTATATGGTTAATTAAATTACAATTCATAAACAAAAAAAACGTTAATTAATTGTCAAACTATAATTATTTAGCTAAATATGCGTTTTGCCAAATCATTGAACCATTATTTTCGCATAGTTGCATTACAATTTCATTATTTTGACACCTTCTGAGCAAATATTAGGCATTTTATTCCTGATTGTTTTACTATTCATTCAGAGTTTTAAGCAATATTAGTTTTTTATCAATCCACTTTCATTCTTTTTAAACATCGATTTGTCGATATTTCCATTGCTTATTTCTATTACTTTGACTACAGAATTACTTTATTTGAAACTGCAAAACAAATATTGTCTATGTTAGTAAAGAATCGATCGTCTGTATGATATCCCTAACATTGGAACGAACAGTCCAAAGGTAATTTTGGACGGAAAAACATTTTGTCTAGATAACATCTTACAAATTGATGACACTGGCTAACATGTACGAAAAAGTGACCCGTTCCTTTTGATTATGAGGGTGCAAGTGAGAGGGAACGTTGCCTCCTTTCGTGTGAGAAATCTTTTAAATTGATCATTGCATTTCGCAGAAATCAAAATAGAAATTTAAATACTCCAAAATGTATATACAACGGAGAGAGTATTTAATTTACCACAAGTTTATTCTAGGATCATTATTGTTTAATAACAGATTACACCTGTTGGATAATATGGATTATTCTGTTAATAAATAATAAAATTATGCATTGCTGTCATCATTAAATAGACTGGTCACACTTGCTTCTTAACTTCCCCTTTTGTATAAACTCTTGTTCGATGTGCACGTAGTCCCTGTGTTGCAGTGAGAAAATAGTCAAATAATAAAGAACCAATCAACATAAAATTAAACTTAAACTATAAAAACTTAATCATTAATACCATTGGTAATTCAATAATACCCTTCCTGAAAGGTTATCTTCACTTTGTTAGAGGTGTGCAACTCATGGAAGAAAGCGACTGCGCCAAAGGGCAGGGCTTTCTTCTGTTGTGCAATGCTGTCATCATGGATGGTTGTATACCCTTAAAAGTTTTTACTCTTTCTTTACCTAGAAAAAGTAGAGTATTCCCAGGAGATCGAGCTACAAAATAAAAACTTTAGTAAAATTAAAGGTTATTGATAAAATATAAAAACAAAAAATTTGTTGTTTGCAAAGTCAGTAAAGTCAGTTTACGAAGAACACATTTGGTTAAATTTTACTCTGACTAATCGGACATGAAACAGCAATCTAAATGTGTTTTTAAATACTAATATTCCAAATCTTTTATAGTTAGTTATATCCAAAGACTCTTAATTACATAACAAATTGCACCAAATGTGAGCAAATTGAGCGCAATTAGGAGACACGAAAAGAGGCGACAAGTTTGTCGTTCCCTCTCGCTTGCACCCTAATGCGATCAAATGGAACGTATTATAACGTCAAAATGTTTTTCTGATTAATAATATTTTTCGACTGTTAAGTGTGGCAAATTTTACATTTTGTTAGAAGTTCTAAATTTTAAAGTATAAATTTCTACTTTTGACCTAATCGGCTTAGGGAAGCTAACTAGCATCTAAATCGGAGATATATGTATGTGTAATACCTGCCATATACAGATTTCAATTTAACTTTAACAGTCTATAAGAAGGCAGCGACGATACCGACGATCCTTCCGTACGTACCTAGCTATATCGACTCATCAGAATATTATTTATATACTTTATGGGGCGGAAAAGTGTTCTTATGCGTGTTATACATATGTATGTATATACGTTTTATTGCCAGATGAAATAATAAAACATTCAATAATTTTTGATTGAAGGTTTTAAATCACGAAATGGAGATTAAACAGATGAAATGTAGATTTTGGACTACATTTTAATCACTTTGTACTCGATTATTCATTATTTTGGTTTTGGACATGAAACCAACAAATGTATTCAACGTAAACGTAAAAGAAATGCGTGGAGTCTATTCCCCCTTCATCCCCCTTCTATATTATCCATACGATAACGAAACTTTTTCATGGCTGCCGAAACTCCAGCAAGAAACAAGTGCTTAATTTGGGGCTTCCTTGTTTTGTGTGCCAATGTATCCAGCACGCATGTCCTTTTTGATGGGGGAGCAGCTCCACTTAGTTTTTGGTTTGTGAATTCACTAAGCTCCCCTTATAAAAAGAACAGTGGCGACCTCTATCGGTGGAGTCAAACTCCAAAGAAAGCAACAACAATAATGGGGTTATATGTTGTGAATATTATTTTTATATGTACATGTATATACTTATGTATGTGTCTACCTATGTATATATATTTGGAAACCAACTGATGTTGGCTAAAAGAGGAAGAAGCTGAAGAAACAAACATACGAAATGCAAGAAATAAGAAAATCTGCCAAGAAAGAAATCACGTAACTGTCAAATATCTCATCATATCTCATTTTATGTTGATCGACTGTGGGAAAAAGCTTTCTTGGGTTTGAATTTGGCTTGGTTTGGTTTGCTTTGGGTGTTTGTTTAGCTTCTTTTGTCTTAATTTTGAAAAGATCTTGGCTGTCTGATATGGCGGCAGATTCACACATGTCTTGTAGATTATTATAATGTGAACTGGTATAATTTTTCAAGGAGCTTTTGTAGATTGTGTGGCTTGGTTTTAGAGGTTTTTGGCAGTCACGTTCTGCAGTTGGTCTGCATTTAGCTCAGACATATTATGAATGTGGAACAGTGGGCAAATATTCTTCAAAACGAAATTTCAGTTTTCAGGTTTTCCTGAAATTCTTTTCCGCTCCATGAGAATTGAAATCAAGTGAAAATTCGCTACGATTTTCTAGCTTATGATAAGCAAACAAAGTGTGAAATGAGAACAACAAAACCAGGCACCTAAGTAGGAAACATTCATAAATTAAGCAAAAAAAAAAAAAAAAACAATTTACATATATTACTTCTTAGCATTAGCAATAGATCTAGACTTTACATTTCAAAAGTGAAGGTATCATAACTGGAAGACAAAACGATTTCCAACCATTTTAGGCACAAATCACTTTAAAAAGAATGGAAGGTCATTTAGGGTATTAAGATAGGAGAAAAAAAAAGAGTTAATGGCATAAAAATAATTTAAGACTCTCTTAATTTCAGCATCTTAATTTTACTTGCCGTGCCTGCCCGCAATTTAAACGGTCTAAACAAAATATGTAAATTAAGAAAACGAAAACAAAGTATTTCAATGAATCCTAATTCTATAAAACTCCAAAATAATCAATTCGTAAAAATGTTTAAGAAATTCTTTAAAAACATTAGCTTTTGGAATCTGTAAATATGAAGATTAAATCCTAACATTTACATTAAAAATTGAACTTCTAACGTGCATTAAATTATATTGTGAGTTTTTGACACTGAATAAATTATAAACAACAAGTTTAATATATAATATATGTAATATATGTTTAAAATACTTCTTGTCGAGTCTTTAGTGTTGATTTTGTAATGAATATAATTTCACGAGCACTGGCAACTAAGGCCTTCGGCTTACAATTAGACGAAAACTACATTCATACACTAGCCTGGGATTTGAACCCGGATCCTCGTTGTTTAGATGACTAAATGCATGGGCCACTTATTGTTAGACAACTCATCTACCGAGGACTGCAAAAAGTTACCATCACAATATGTATTTCAGTTGTCTACATGAATATTATACCTTAACACTTACTTTGGCAAGAAACGCCACATCAAATAGTTTTTTAGATGATTGACTATATTCTGGACTAATTCATTTGTTAATTATAGATAACCTTGTTAATTTCAAATATGCTAATTAATAATTGCATCCAAGTTTTTGACGTATATATTATAGACCTATCTATATCTATGGTTCCTCTGGCTCTTTTTGGGGGAACAACCATAAGACAACAACCAAACTCTCAGTCGCGAATTCAAATGCACTCACAATTATGTGATGATTAAACGATTGTATGTATGTGCTTGAAAAAACATTTACTGCGATTTTAAGGGGAAATGGTGAAATTTGAATAGCAATAAACATTTGGATTATTGTTAGATGTTTCTAAAGATGTTTATTTCAAAAGTTGACCGCTAGACGGCGATTAAGTGCTGATTCGAGTGGCGATGATTCATACATACCTATGAATGTATAAACGTATGCAAACACGCTTGATACTAGAGGGGACATCAGCTATGAACGAAATACATGTCGCTAGGTGGCGTCATTGATTGCTCTGACTAGTCATCTGGCAAAAAGAAACAAATTCGCATTTAATTTGAGTAACAACAACCTCCAACTTGCTAATTATTACATTCCAAAACATTAAATTTAATTTAGAATCATTTTAGTTTGACACTATTTAAGTGAATTAATGTCTTAACATTAATTAATTCAATTCAATTCAATTTTACTGATTATTTGTAACGTTAATCAACAAACAACCTTTCAAGTTGCTACATTTTCAATAAGACAAGTTTCAATTTTATCGTTCTTCTTTTCTTTTTTAATTTCATTACAACAAAAAGGAATACTTAAAGGAACCATCTTCGACCATATAAAGTAAATATATTATTGGGCAGTAGAATGAGATGTGTTCAAATAGCCGTGTTTGCCTGCCTTTAGACCGCTTAAACGAGCTTCAATATATAGCCAGGTGTGAGAGTCCCCTGCCCCACTAGGGCGAACTCTAATTTTGTTTTAAATAATTCGTTTACTTCAATTCATTTAAAGCAAAAGTTATAATTTTTGTAGGAATTGAAACCAAATTGCAATATAAAAAATAAAGTTAAAGGATGTCTGCTCCTCCTAATTGAAATCCTGGCTACGCTCTCGGATATAGCCGGAAACGACTTAGCCAACTTTGTTCAATAACTTTTCATTTTACAAGCCTTTATAAGAAATATAAATGTAAGTCAGTTTAATATATGTATGTACATTTTGGATAATCAAATGATTATATTACTTATATATCTCTCATAGAAAAACAATTATGATTAGAAAAACTTGTTTGCATCAAATTGAGTAATTAACTTATAGAACCTAACTTAAAATACCGCGCCGCATTGCTCTAACTTGAGTTAGTAAGTCATTTTTTTTATCGCGAAAATAAAACTTTTCCGCTTTAAGTCCTGCATGTAAGGAAAACAAAAACATGCGAGGGTATTCAATCTTCGGCCAGGCCAAATCTGTTTTCGAACAAATGTTTTTTGAATTGTTTAGAACTAAATCTGAGAACATAACTAGACCATGTAGGATGATTCTGTCCGTCGTTTTATTTTCTGCCTTTTTTATTTTTTGCTGTGATCGATCTGTTTATCCAAAGCATATCCAAGATATATATTCGATTTGAGAGATAACTTTAAATTGCCAACAAGAATTTGAATAGTTGTATATCTTGGGGTTTTCTCAGACGATTCAATTAGATATACTACAATGAACTTTGGTCTTCGTCGAGGATCAAGATCCATTCATCAAAAATTGTTGGTTTTATGGTTAATCTAGATTTTTTAAATAAAAATTCCAATTTGTTTTCCCATACCCATGGAATATTATATATAAGTTTTGTGGGTTAAGTGTCTTGCATGTGTCTAGAAGAGGCATCAAATTCCACTTTTTAATTGGGTAACTTTCCTATAGAAACTATCTCCCTCTCACTATCTCAGTCTAGCTCTCTCATTGTCTCTGTTTCTTTCTCTGATGTGGCATTCTTGTGCTCACCTACAACTCTATCCATTTGCCATTAGCCATTCCCATTGTCAGACAAATGGAATCCATGGAACGCTGCGATGAACACTTAAACCTAAAACCCAAAACCCAGCTATATAAATGCATAGGAGCGTATCATAACCGGATCGGAGCGTGAACTTACTGAAATTCGCCTCCCTCCAAAAAAAAAAAACAACAAAGCAACAAAAAACAAAAAAGAAGTAAAATGCAATATGCACTAGAGCATGACGCACTCAGCATGGTGAAGTGGAGAAGGGAAGGCGTCGAGATGGAGTAGGAGAGTATTATTAATGGACAGGTCCACGCTTAGAGCACTCCAAAAATTGCTTGTCGCAGTGCAAAAGTTGCAACTTGCCACTGCCACTGCCACTGCCGCTTCATGGGTTAGTTGGGCGAGTTGAAGCGAGTGAGATCTCTGGCCGCTGATAGCCACGGTCAAGTTCATCGACGGCGTCGACTGCAAAGATCTGTTTCATTAGCGTGTAACGTCGGCAAATTGAAAATGTGTGTAACGGATCCCACAGAGACAGGACAGGACAGGGGCAGAAACAGAGAGCTAGAGAGTGGGACGGGGAAAAGGACCTCAATTGAGATAAGCATCTACCCTGGGCTAAATAGTTTATTGATATGCTAGTAAAAAAGGACAGGGAAATGCACCTGCCTCTACTAGCTTCTCCCGGTTCTTCTCGCGCTACCGTCTTCGCTTCTGTTTTTTATTATAGGCTGACCATGACTTGGCAGTTTTTTTTCCCTTTTCATATGACTTTCTTCCTTTTCTTTTATGTCTGTTGACCAGATCACCTTGAAAGTAAAAGCTGCCCATTGCATTTTTATGTTAATTTCGTGTGTGTGTGTGTGTTTAATATTAAACTTTGCGCGCAAAAAAGTATTAAATTAAAACAAACAAATAATGAATAACAAGCAGTACAGCGTCAAAAGAGACGAAGAGCGAGAGAGAGAGAGAGATTAGTTAATTTGCATAAGATGAGCGAGACACTGAGATATCGAAACAGCAGAAACACAGCCACAGACAGTGGAAGAATTAAAGAAAGAGACAGGGACAGAGGGAGAGAATGAGAGATCGGACAACAACAGCTGATCATAACTACTTTGCGCCACTGTCTTTTTATACCATGCACCCATAAAGTGATGTGGTATATAAGAGTCGTCCCAAATCTATGTGAGAAGCAAAAAGTAAAACATTTCGGACCCCAAAGAGTATGTATGTATATATGTACATATATATTCTAGATCACAACCGAGTCCATCTATCCGTCTGTCCATCATTATCAACAGCTAGAGATGTCAAACTAAAGATATTAAATTTGTTTAGTAAACGTTTCTACTAAGTGGCAAGTGGCGCTCAAGTGCATATCCTAAAAGGATCCTATTCATTTGGTAGTATAAATTACACTTAATGCTTGGTATAATAAAGTCGGCTAGGTTGGACTTAGTTCATTAGTTATGCTTAGATAATTTTTTTAATAGCATGCAAAGTGGTCTAACATTTAATCAAGACACTTCCAATTAGTTAAGCTCGTTACACTTTCTGTGCTATTTTAGCGCATACTGACACTCTCCCCCTCGGCATAACCCCTC
Source organism: Drosophila equinoxialis (assembly GCA_018150345.1). Lineage (NCBI taxonomy): Eukaryota > Metazoa > Arthropoda > Insecta > Diptera > Drosophilidae > Drosophila > Drosophila equinoxialis. The sequence goes on along the minus strand of JAECWI010000089.1, from coordinate 3,533,405 downwards.
AAACCTCTACGATAATGTCAATTGAGTGAAAATTGATGTGTTTAGAAAATCGTCTGTTCTTTAATACAACTTACAATTATTATTATTTAAATTTATTGTCTATTTTATGCCCAGCTGGATTGATGATAAATAAATATTTCTAAAAGAAATGGGGCTCCAATTGAGTTAAAAACATTTAAGATTTAAAATGCTTAGGCAATGGATCCTTATAAACTTAAATGTTTACAATAATTAAACAATTTTTGGTTTGGTTTGGATACGTTAATGTATTCGGTTTAGTCATTCAAACAAAGTGGACAGAATTTTGGTGCAAACTTTTTAGTTAGACGATGAATTTGATATAAAAATAATTGTAATAAAATGTTTAAGACATCATTTAAATGTAATTTAAATTCGTTAATTGGTAATCTTTAGAAAATCATTAAATTTAAATTTGCCACTTCAGAGATATTTCGATTGAAACGTTTTCCTTTGGCGCTCAGTTCAAATTTGAATACGCCAAAGCTTCAAAAATTTGTTAAAAGTCTCAAAGCAAGAGAGACTATTGCCGATTGTCGCCCTCGCACGCGCGCTCTTTATCTCTCTCGGGCGCTCTTGTCCTCATGCAATTCCAGAGACTGGAAAGTGTGACTAGCTCGCTCACTGTAGCTAGCCATCTCGGTCGCACATGTGATGTCTGTCCTGTGGGCGTTGCCCGTGATTGAGCGCATTTCTGTAGCAATGCGCCGAATCCGCTCTCTGAGCGAGGGCGTGGCCAGGTGGAAACGCAGACGCATTAAGCAGGTGACTCCGACTGGAACGAAAGAGACCGCCATATATGCATTGTATGCGTGCGAATGGGATGGCCATAAACAAAATGGCTGCTATCATTGGCCAATGGGCCCATAGATGGCGCCAGTGGGTCGATCAGCATTTTTGCCGGCATTTTCATATGGGCGGCATTTCGCATCTGACTGTAAACTGACTGAAACTGTTTAACGCGCGCTTCTCGTCTCAGACTGAAACTGAGACTGAGACTCAGACTCTAAGCGATTTGGGTTAGCAGGACTCGGAATCAGGACTGTGAGGCGTGCATCGGGAGGTTTTGTTGTCGCTTGCAGCAAGTTTTACTGCTACTTCTACTTCGTTTGCCGGCCTTGTAGGCGCATTTCCGTTTGGTAATTTTTCACTTCGTCTCTGACGATTTTCACGCTGACTGCGTCTGGGGCGTTCCCCTCCGGTTGCCACTCTTGGAGGGGGACAAAGTGCATTTGTTTGGCTTTTTGAATTTGAAACTCCCGTGAAGTGGGACGCGAGAGAGTGAGAAGGCGAGGGTTTAGTTTACATGTCCTTTTGCCAGTGCTAAGTTCCGTTCGTTCCGTCTTCTCTTTGGTTTTGTGCTCAATAATTTTAACATTGTTGCCCGTAATGAAAGCTTTGCTCTTCATTTAAAAACGGCTCCTCTGCCCTTCTTGCCCGTCTTTCCGTTTTGAGCAGGGTGCAAGGTCCATTTCAATTTTTTTATCCCAGGACTCGGACTTGCTTTCTGTCTTTCGCCTTTCGCCTTCCGCTTGCAACTGACTCTGCTCCTCTTCTTTCCTCTGCTCTCCTCTCCACCTCGACGATTCTCTTCTGTTGTCTTGTCTTATTTTCCCTTTCCTTTCGACGACATTTGCGTAATAAAATTTGCATAATTTTAAATGTGTGTGTTTGTATGCACAGAGATAGGTGGGTGGATGGGCGACTGTCTGTCTCTTGGCTGTCTCGCATATCCTTTTTGGGCATCCTTACGCATTGTCTGCTGCTGTTTTTTATTTCTATTTTTTGCCAAAGTGCAGTTCGAGATCCAAGTAAACGAACTCCGAGCTTTAACGTGTTGATGCTTAACCCATTTATGGTTTAATGATTTCCAAAATCGCAATACCTAATGAAATCAAATATTTTTGTCTTGTCTGCTGCGAACCAACAAATAAATACCTCGCTAAATATATTCGAATTGAAAATGAAATTAAAGTAAAATTGTATTTAGAGGAAAGTAAATCATGATCATAAACCATTTTGAGTTTACTTTCAAGGTTTTTGAATTTTAAATCTCATAATTGAGTGAATGAAAATTGAATACTTGTATGTATTATATGTTTACAATATTTTGTTGGATTCAATAGTTTTCCCAAATGTTATTCAAATGCTTTTCTAACCCATTTCGCTCAGTTTCTAGTCTAGGGTTTATTTTTTTAAAAGATTAAAGTTAAAATAAATTAAAGTTACAATGATTTTAAAGGGTTTAATAAGATTTTAGGAATTGTAATACAACTTCTGCTCAAGAAGATTTAACTAGGGTATAAAATAGGAGATGGAAGTAAGAGGGAGACAGCAATAGTGAGTGAGAGAGGGAGAGATATGGGGAAGGGAATGGGGGTTTGGAGGGGTTTTACCTTCATTAGCCTTCTCGTCAGCTTGTGTTTGCTTTGTTAAATCAAATTCAAAGTCTAAGCACCAACTACTTGCGTGTTTACGATGCCAACTGAAGAGTGAATGGCAGGCAAGGGGTCTAGTGGGGCGGTGGGGCTGGTTGGAGGACTTGAAGAAATTCATTACGAAAAATGTTGAATGTCAAATAATAAATAATAAAAAAAATCGTGAATACGAGCAGGTATTTGTGTGTGTGTGTGTGTGTGTGCAAACACGCATCTCTGATGTGAAACAGGTCCTTGAGGGGTCCTTTCGGTAAGCCACTTGTTATGCTCATTAAGCTTCGCTTTTTGGTTATGAGGGTCATCAAAATGAATCAGGACAAAACTATAAAAGTCAACCCTTTACCAATGAACTGGAAACGAAAGTTCTTTCTCCGCTGCTTATCTCATTCTTTCTATTCTGTTTTCTTTTATTCCGTTTCGTATTTTCGGTTAAGCTTTTCCTTATTATTTCTTTACCCACTTTCCCCCCCCTTCGCTTCGTAGGGGGCTCTTTTTTTGTTGGCATGTATATTTCTTTTTTGGTTTCGGGTTAAAGTTTGTTTGTTTGTTGTTATTGTTATCAACATTAAATCAAATCACAAAGACAACAACAATTACAAAAGGCTAACCAACAACAACAACAACAATAACGAGAAAAAGTGAAAAAATAAAGAAAACTGAGTAGGAATAACAGAATATCTATAATGGCCCCGGCACCAACAACAAAACCGAATGATGGGTGAAGGAAAAGCCGCGGGACGGGAGGGACGGGCGAAAAAAAGGCACGGAAGAAAATTTACAATGTCGCCGGTTTCCGTTGCCCTCCATGCGTTGGTGGGCCGAGGGTGGGGTGGGTGGTTGGGCGGATAGAAGGCCGAGCGGTTATGCGTTGCTTTGGTTTTGTTGTGGCAATAAAATACATCATAACGGTATCATAAGCGAAGCGTATACATAGAAGGCGAGCGAAAAAGAAAAAGTGAGAGAGAAAAAAAACGGCAGCGAAAATCTGTGGAAAAAATCCATTTGCAGGGCAACAGCAGCGGCCAAAAAGAAGAAAAAAAGAAACACACACACACACACAAAAGCAAACAAAACTCTTTATCTTTTACCGAAGTTTCTATACCCTTTAATTGCTGATTTCATGGGCAATCGGAAAGTGAAACCGACTCAAATTATGGGAATGTTCTTTATGGATGGACGACTTGAGAAAGAATCCTTCAGGACCTTCCGTTAGTCAACATAACGGGAAATCCTGCATGGGCTCTAAACTACGACATTGAAACTAATATGGCCCATTTTGGAAAGTGTAGATTAACAAAAAGAAAAAAACAGAAACAAAAAACTGAACAAAAAAATATTCAAATTTTGTTACGATGGGCAAAAACAACACCGACAACAAAATGGAAGAATGGACAAAAACAAAAGCTAAAAGGAGCAACAACAAAATAGAACAGAAACCGAAAAACAGAGGCGCAACAACAACAACAATGACAATGGCGTCCACAGGAAATAGTCACACACATAAATACATAAATACATACATATGTATGTATGGATATACACACATTCAGTCACCCACATACATATGTATGTATGCAAGCATATATGTATGTATGTATGTACATACATATGTATGTATGTGAAAGGGTTGCTGCACACATGCCGTTAGTTGGCATGTATTGCCGCCTCATGCGTTCCGTTCTGTTTTCAGTTTTCACTGTTCTCTTCTTCTGTCCCATGTCTACTGTGCGTTGTCCTCTGTCCTGGCTTCTGTCCTGCGTCCTGTGTCCTGTGTCCTGTGTGCGTGCTGCAGCAAATAAAATATTAAAATTGGTTCAATGAATTTCAATAACAACAACAAACACGAAATCAAAACTAAATTTCGCTTTATTGATAACGAAACACAAGGTAACACGTAACAAGGGGGGATGGCCAGCAAGTGGGAGGCGAGTGTGTGTGTGTGTGTGTGCTGATGTGGTTATGTATACCCAGAACTTGAAATATGTGAGGTGTAGATGAACAGGGAATGAGTTACGGAACCGGAATGAGAAAGAGGGCGGACACAAGGCCAGTGGCGGAGATAACTTTAAAAAAAGGGGTAAATGTTTGAATGCTCCAATCTCTCCACGAAGGAACTAGCTTTCAGTATTGCTTTATCGGAAGGATAAACCCATCTACTTGGGTCTCGATCCCTAAATATATATAAATGAATGAAACGAAAGTTTATCTAATTTATTAGAACTGACATTAAATGATGTTTCATTTCATGTATTTTCTCTTACGGATCTTTACATCAAACGAATAGCAGTTAAATTTACTACTGACAATAAATTAAATAAGTCATTCAGCAGACTTTGGTATACCATACGGTATGTGGGGAAATATTTAAATTCTTTATATATATTCATGGCAAGCATATGCCATCTCGCTCACTCTTACAAGCACAAGCCAAAGGTCAAATCCAACCTTATGATCTACATATGTAACTTGGGTTATTTCAATTCAATTTTAATGAAATCTGATCTGATCAGACTAACTGGGGTACGAAATTTGATTCTAACAGACAAACGGTGTTTTCCCAATTATGGGAGCGGAAGTGGGCGTGGCAATAATTTGAAACATTTCTCTTATTCAGGCATACTAAACACGCTTATGAAACAAATTTAGGTGGCTTTAGCTGTGTTATTCTTCAAGAAAATTAGTTTAATGCAAAAAACGGCCGCGGAAGGGGGCGTGACAAAAATATTAAATAAACTTGATCTGCCTGCACACTACACGAGGCTATATACCAAATTTAGTAGCTCTAGCTTTTATAGTCTTTGTGATTGAGGTGATGAAACGGACAGACAGAAGGATACGACCAAATCGATTCGGCCGATGATGCTGATCAAGAATACATATACTCAATAGAGTCGGAAAGAGTGAATGGTATAAACATTGGTGACAATGATTTATCAAAGGAAAATTGACAATAAGGTAAATTCTATATTTTATTCGATTTGTAAGAACAACTTATTTCAAATTGTAAAACAGTTTGCATATATGTAGATACTATCTCTTATCTGGTATTTTTATTCAAGAATAATTTGTGTTTCACTGTGGGTGTTGCGGATTGATCCATGTTGATCGCATTACAGATTAGTTGCAAAAATATGGCCAGTATTAATAATAACAAATTCATACACAATTAGCAATCAATTCACACTCTCGTACTAAAAGCATTTTGCGCAGTTTGTGACTTGTTGTGTCTATTTTTGTATGCTCCCCTTTTGTGAAGTGGAGTTATTCACGCTGTCCATGACCTGAGCCCCCGCCCACATGTGACTAGAAAAGACATGCAACAACAGAACACACACACACACACACACATACGGAGAGAGAACAAGCCGCATATGAATATACATATGCAGATACAAATCTGCACACATTCCTCTTCCCTGGGTAGGTGATGTCTGTCAATCTTAACCCTTTTACAGTTGTGCGTGGTGCGATTCGTTTTTTTGTTGTTGTTGTTGCTGCCCCTTCCCCCTCAACAGGCCTATCTATACATAGATACATGCTATGTCTGTGTGTGTGTATGTATGTATGTATGCAAATGGATTGATTTGCATGTGCACTAAGCGAAATCAATGAAATGCCAGTTAAAAGTGCAAATACGAAGAACAAGAAGAAGAAGAAGACAAGCTACATACGACTACCGACTAATTGATGATTAGCCATAACACAAAAAGAAAGCTCAAAACAATTGTAGTCGATATTGATTTAGAGAAACATTATTCTTTTTTCTATTTCACAAAATGGCAACATCAACGCAAGCCTTGCCTCACCTTGCCTTGTCCTGGCAGGAGCCAACATTGAAATACCTTATCAAAAAATAGGTATGTAGGGAGAGGGGGGCAACCATTGGGGGTATTCTAGCCAGCCTTGGGGGTTGAAAGGACACACACACACACACAAACACACGAGAGGGCAGCGACAAATAACAAACAAATACAAAGCTGAAAGCAAAGCCCTGGAATGGCAGGGGCATTTACTCCCCAAGGAATGTGTGGGGGAGTGTCAGGCCATATGTATCTTTCTCTCTCAATCTCTAGCATTACCACTAGCACTTTCCCTTCGCCTGCCTCGCCACCCATGTATGTATGTATGTAAATGTATGTATGTAGTATTACCCATTCCCTTGTCTATCGCTCTGCTCCATAGTATTTGAGTTTATTGTATGCGTGAATATTCAAATATTGCGTGTGTGTCGGTGTGTGTGTGTGTGTGTGTGTGTGTGTGTGTGTGTGTGTGTTTCGTGCGTGTATACAGGGGTTGCCACAGCAACAGGAAATCAAACGCATGCGTAGTGCTCCCCAAATTGGAGTTTCAGGATATCACCCCCCTCCCTGGTGCTCCCTACTCGCTCATCTTGCCAACAATTTGCCCATGAGTTCGTCTTTGAAACAACAACAAAAGCAATGCCAAATAATAAATAATTGCTAGTTGGCATTGAGGTGTACAACGGTATGCTTATATACATACATACATAGCTCTCCTCTCTCCTCCCACCACCCGCCGACAAACCACTAATCGTCCTTAAACTCAACTTTTATTGTATTTATCATTTTCTTAATTAAAGGACTTCAGAAGAAAAATCACAAACTTTAATATGCAAATTTTGTTCCCTTTTTTTTAAATTTTAGAAAATTCTTATCGATTTATGTTAGATACACACATACACACATATGTACATACAAACATATTCAAAATTGTCTCCCATGCAAAAACTTGTCACCAACTCAACGTGTGTGTGTGTGCATTTTAATACTCTTACAAAGAAAGGTGCATCCGCACAGCAACTCCTTTCAAATAAAGTATCTATATCCTTGATCAGGACGACGAGAGATTATTTGGTCCGTCTGTCCGTCCGTCTCAATCAACGCAATTTCCTATTAGTAGCGATAAAAACTTCTATAGGAACGATCCGTCGAAGAGGGTATACAAAATTCGAACGAATTTGTACTATGGCCAGAGGTATGGAATGATGAGAGAGGGGGTCTGCAACCTGTCTACATAAATACTGTCTGCGATAAGGCCTTTGTTTTTGTCATAAATCTCGTTTTATGATGAATTGATATAAGAGAGAAAGAGAGACAGACAGACAGAGAGGGCGAGGGCGAGGGAGAGGAGAGTGAAAGGACAAGGAGAGAAAAATGCAATCCCACACATATTCACATACACACAGAGACACTGGAACACAAATTGGATACACACACGAAAGATAGTACTAAGTAGTGGGTAGGGAAAGGGGGTTGAGGTTTGGTATGTAGGGGTCAGCAAAGGTTTGGCGGTGGGCCGGGTAAAAGGTGGCGTTGGTGGTGCGCGGGGGCGAAAGGGGCGTGACTGAAAGGTAGAGCTTTGCCAGCCTGTTTAGTTGATTTGTGGGCAAAAATTTAAATTGAAATTGCTTTTAAATAATTACTACATTGAATAGTAGAATTCGAAAAATAACAAAAAAAAAAAAAGATAACATTTGAAATTTATAGAAAGGAAATTGGGATTGGGAATGGAAATCGATACTATCAATGCATCCCCCTTTTCTCAATAGGCGAATTAACTTGTTTATGTAGCATCTTCTTGATATATTTTTTGCTTAGATTTGAAAAAGAAGCACAACAAGACACACATTTATACACACACACACTCATAGATCCACATAGAAACAGTTGCAGACTTTGTCTGCAGTGAAAGTTATGCGTGGAGTCAGACTCACACAGACACAGACACGCAGGATAATGTCTGCCTGTTTGGCTATGTGTCTGTCTCCATAGGTGTCTCTCGCCATATTTGTCTCTCGCCTCTCTTTCTCTCTTGCCTCTGTCTATCTCGTGCTTGGCCCGTGTATGTCACTCTTTAACTATCTCTCTCTCATCCCCCCCCCGGTGAATGCGTTTGCACCTAATTTGCATAAACGCTCTGGCAGCGGCAGAAAACTTTTGCCCACATTGCACAAAGAAAAGAAAAGAAACAGGAAGAAAAACTACTGCCAGTCCGCAACAGAGAGAAGGAGAGAGACAGAGTGAGAGAACGAAAAAAAACAAAAGAATATACAGTGGAAGAGATGCGAGTCGAACTGCTGGAGCTAAAGATTTTTTGGTGCAAGGAGCAAGAGAGACCAGTTGGAGCAGGAGCAGGGATAGCGGCTTGGGGCCGTTTGTAGTCGAGTGAAAAATGCGCAAACTTGGTAACCAAGTTAGCGCGTTATTTTAACATTTTCCGCTTTACTGCTGCTGCTGCTGCAGCGGCGACGATGACGGCTGTCGCCTTTTTCACGCCATATCTCCCACTTCCTTGGCTTCGTCTAGAGTACTCCACTTGATGGCACTACTTGGTTATGTTTCAAGGACTTGGGCATGGGTACAAATTACAGCCAGTTCTGAGAATGATGATCGATGAGGTCCTGTGCAACGGCAGCAGTCACAGCCGAAAGGAAAGTTATGCGAAGGCGGTTTGTTAGCAAATTTGTACAAGTTTTCCGCGATTGCAGTGCAGATTTTCCTTTTAGTATTCTTTTTTTTTTCTCAAGCTTCAAGTGAAAAGTGGTAGGGATGATGATTACTACATATGTACATACATACATACACTCATACACATATGGTAGTAGTCAGAGTCTTGCCTTTAAGCAGTTCCATTACATTTTCATTAGCATTGAAAAAAAAAACAATACTAATGAAATTTTTTCATTTCAGGCAAAAAAAATGGACAATTATGTGTTTTTTGCGATTTTTTGGGCATTTTTTATACCATACACCCATAGGGTGAAATGGTATATTAAAGTCGCCAAATGTATGTAACAGGCAGAAGGAAGCTTCTCCGACCCCATAAAGTATATATATTCTTGATCAGCATCAACAGCCGAGTCGATCTAGCCATGTCCGTCTGTCCGTCTGTCCGTCCGTCCGTCTGTCCGTATGAACACCTAGATCTCGGAGACTATAAAAGCTAGAGCCACCAAATTTGGTATGTAGGCTCATGTAGTATGTAGAGTGATCAAGTTTATTTCAAATTTTTGCCACGCCCCTTTCCGCCCCCCGCAATTCAAAAAAACGTTTATCTCAAAAACTATTGTAGCTAGATACACCATATTTGGTATGTATATTTGCTTAGTAAATGCGCTCATGTTGCATGTATAAAGATTTTGCCACGCCCCTTTCCGCCCCCGAAATTTGAAAAACTCGAATATCTCGCGTAATTTTTTACCTTGTGCAATCAAATTTGGCACACTTAAATTTGATACTAATACCCAGCAAAATACCAAATTTGATGAAAATCGGACAAAAAATAGCTGAGTTATGCATATAAACGTTTTTGCATAAGGCCGGAGATGGCCGTTGGCGGGTGGGGGCGCTAGGGTGCTTATATGCATAAGTGCGCGAGATACTGAAATATGCTTGTAAAAAGCATGTGAACAGAATTTCTTAAAATAGGCAAATGCATTAGTTATTACAAATTTGAAATATTTGTTTTACTGGTGTATGGTATACCCAAGTCGGCGAGACGACTTACTTACTTCATTTTTCTGACTTACAAAAGTTCGAGCAATATTTTTTGAAGTATATTGCAAATCCTTGAATGCAGATCTATAGGCCTGCTCCTGGAAAATCCCAAAAAGGTGTGTCCTGTAGAATTCGACTAATGTCCTGCGGAGATATGGCATCGAGAAAATTATCCTTTTTCAGTTTTTTAGCTCTAGAGTCCACAAAACCTGCCGCAAGACAAAAAGACATGGTTCCCTAAGATGTTCTTGACTATCTCTACAGATTGGCATCAAAAAAGTTGGGGTCATCTTAGGATGCAGGACATGCAATATTCCAAAATTGTCCTTTTTCTGAGCTACTCAAAGAACATTTAAGGACCTGATGATGTCAATCGATAGGCATCGACAAGGAAATTAAGCTGGCCAAAGGATATCCCAATCGTTTTTAAAATAAAGTTATGAGCAATTTATTTCAAGCCCCAAAATTGAACCAAGTAGCCAAAAAACTAGACCAGAACCATAAAATCCTTAATATCTCAGCTCTCCACAGGACTACTAAGATGTCCTTTGCACCGGAGTTAGACCATGATGGTTGGAGTTTTATAACACCACTTTCGTCCTGATCCTTCACAGGACTCGCAATGAAAAACTCTATTAAAGCTGTTCACTTACATTAGTTTTAAAATGCATGAAATCCGAATTGAAGGACGAAAAGTTGAAATCTCAAATATTTGGTCACCATTACACACATACACACATACATATGTACATACATACATATGTATATGAATATCGAGCTAATCAACTACAAAATTCGATACTCTTTCATTTATTATTTATTGAATAACGAATGTAAATATTTTGTAATTATTTATTGAATAGATTTGTTTGTTTATTTATTTAATTTTTTTGTTTGTCCAAAAATTTATGTTCCATTCCACATTAACCAATTGCAGGATTCGACTCTCCAACTCGAACTCAGGAACTCTCATGCAAATGCCTAAGGTCAAGAGCAAGGCTGCAAACTCAGAAGTCAAATGTCTGCATCATTGCCACCCATTACTTCCCCTCTCGCCCCAATTGCTATCCCACCTCATCCAATTTCCATTCCTTTCCCCCTTCCCATATCCCAACCCATCTTCATTCAGCAGAAAATGCATAAAAAACTTTCAATATCACTGGGTCACATGCTCGTCTGCATCACTGATGAGCAGCCACATAGAGTGATAGCGAGAGAGAGTGCGAAAGAGAGAGAGGGAGAAAGAGAGGGAGGCAGAGATAGAGAGAGAGAGAGAGAGAAAAGACGATGACGACAAGCAACAAAAGGCACTTTGACTGAGACGAGCCTCCTTCCTACATCGATATTAACAACAAATTATGGCATCTTTGCTCATAAAATTGCACAATAAACAAAAGACGAACGAAAACAAGTAACAACAAATGCGACGAGAGGGAGTGCGACAGAGAGCGAGAGAAAACAGAAAAAGAAAAAAAACAGGAAAGAGTGAGAGACAAAACGTAACGTAAATTTGCTGTAATAAAAAACTTTTTCCTGATCTACCTCAATACTGCAAGGATGAGAGATGAACGGAACAAGCGAATGAACCAACGTTTTAGGAGCTCTTTAAGGAAATTGAAAGTGGTGGCAACTCTTCTTCTTCAGCTTCCTATCTACCGTTGGTCCGTGTTGCCATTGGTATTGGTAACTGCTGACTGTGTGTGTGTGTGTGTGTGTGGAGGGCATAAAAAATCAGCTCTTATGTAATAATCATAAATTAGTTTATGAGTCCCGGTTTGTTGCTGAAGGAAGCGAACGTCGCCATCGTCGCGTGTCGCGGCGTAACCTTGCCCTTCCTTACACACACACACACACATACACACACATTTACAGAAAGATTCGCATTTTTTCGGTTTTGTTGCTGTTGTTCTTTTCAACTGCACACTGTTGAATTTTTACGGCTGCTGCATAAAAATCCCCAAGCGAAAGTTTAGCCAGAGTCGGTGAAGGGAGCGAAGCGGGGAAAGAAGTTGAAATTCTGACAACGCTCGCCAAAGTGGAAAATGTATTTGAAAACAAATTTTGAATTACAAATCGACATCGACAACGATGACGTCATGGCATGAACCCAAAAAAAAAAAAAGGAAAATAAGGATGCAACAACAACCATTCAGCCAACCATTCAGCAGAGGGCAAGGACACCAAAAGAGTGAAAGAGTGAGGGACAGAAAGAGAACGAGAGAGTGTACGAAAATTTTCGTACGAGTTTTGCATTTGAATGTGAGTTACTTTGGTTCACTATTATCCTCCTCCTCGCGCTACCTATTCATCTCTCCCGCCCCCGCCTCCCGCGTGGTTGAGTGTGAGGGCGAGGGGAACAGCTGATTTTTGTTTTGGTCTGGGCACATTCAACGAAATCCATTTGCCTAGATAAGCGCAATATAGGGCCATAAAAAAAAAGGGACAAGAAGAAGAAAGGAAACGAAAAGACATGCTGAAATTGCGCAGACGCTGCTCCCGTTCAACAAAATGGCTGTCAAACGCAGGTCCTCGAGGCGATTCCTTGAAGAAATATGAGGCGCATAACTGCTTTCAATTAGCCAGCGAACGATGGAAGGACTCTTAAAGTGTCTGCCATAGTTTCGTTCACTTGGTTTTTGGCTTTAAATCGTGAAACCAAAAAACACAAAAGAAAAACTTTGCACACACGTACGAGCTTACACACACACACACACACACACACCACACAAACACACACACAAATAACAACAACGCCCACTTTCATCATCATCCAAAAGCAGGAACAAAAACAGGAACAGGCGCAGAAGCTCATGCGAGAGCTTCGTTAGCATTCTATACGTTGCTTGCATTGCATCACGCGTCTGGAATACAAATGAGGATCGCTTTCGTCCTCGTTCTCGTTCTCGTCTGCCTCGTCATCAAACGGCAGTCAGAGCATCCGCCATTGACAGAAACGGCACACTCAGAGAGAGAAAGGACCAACACATATGGGCTTGGGCTTCGTCACAGGACGCAATGTGTTCTAGTCGACGTTTACGCTTTTTTCGATTCGTTTTTTTTTTTTGCTCTTCTTTTTTGTGTTTTTTGTATGTATGTATTTATTTGTTTTGGTTTTTAAATTTTTACTACATATTTCATTGTGTGTATTTGCCAAGGCTTGAAACGAATTCATGTTTTCCATAAACTAGTTCCATTTCATGTTATTCAAGTAAGACAATTGAAATCAATTCTTAATTTAGCACTCAAGTAACTTGCATTTGGGCAAGTACATATAAACACATTTTAGTTTTGATTGTTGCCTCCTTTCTGTGGTCTTGCAACATACACATAGCCCTGCAATTCAGATTTTACCTTGTAGTTTGACTTACTTTTTTTCCCTTTTTGTTGTACTCTACAAAAGAAATACTTCAATTTTGGGCAAAAGTTTATAAAGTTGCTTTATTTGGTGAATTTCGACTCGGCTGTAGATGCTGATCAAGAATATACATATGTATATATTTTATGGGGTCTGAAAAGCTTCCTTCTGCCTGTTGCATACATTTTGGCGACTTTAATATGCTTGAAATGATAACCAGTCACTAGATGAAAGTCGACGGCCATAAATTTTGAAGCGCGAAGTTTATGCCTGTTGTTAATGCATAGGCAAGGATCTAGGTCCATCTAGGGACCAACCGTCGAAATCATCGGCTTTCATCTATTTATTTCCCAATTGAATAAGTTATTTGTCACTTTAGTATAATCAACAACATCTTTCATCAACATCAAGCCACTAAATCTCGTTTGGGCCGAAAAATAATTTAGGTCAGAATGACATTTTTGTATCCAGGACGTTCATTGGCAAACTAGTTTATTAACAAAGACACATAATAGCTATAATTCTGTCAGTTTTTATCAAAATTGAATAATGCTTTTCAAAAGGTTTTAAATTAAGAACTCCGTTTTAAGTTTCCAAAAAAATTCCACTTTTCGGATCAATGGGGTTTTATTGTTAAAGCTTATAGGTAGTCTGAAGATATCCTGGTCCTCTAGTCCCTAAAAACTCCACTCATCCAGATCGAACAGAGAAAGAAGGTCGAGTGGTTGGGGGTCTAATGAGGCATCGGGAAATGTTGACAGCAGTTTGGTTTGATAAGCATGAAACCGTAACGAATGGAATGCCTATCCTCAGGTTTTCGGCTGCGAAAGGATAATTAAACTCCTGGCAACAGTCGAAGCGTATTAATCATTTAATTTACTCCTTTTGCCACGGCCACGGCCCAACACAACTGCCTTGGGGGCGACACTGGGGGCACTTGTCTGCGAGAGCATTAACACGAATGTTCTCGGCACAGACAATCCTTTCCACGTGTCTTTGCGCAACCCTTTCGTGTTGGCATTTAATTCGTTCAGGCATGAAATTTAGGCATAGACCCCTCCCCTCGCCACCCCACCCACGTCTCTGAGTTACACTGACTCATTGAGTTTTTGTAGCTTCATTAAAATAAATTCAAAATAAACTACGCTGATTATGATGAAAATTCCTCCATAATAAACGCCAGGCAAAAGTTTCCATTTAAATGTTTCGCTTCTTCAGAAGTTTCCCAAGGTCAACAGCGATAGCGAAAGGGTTGAGACGGGTGGTAAAATTATTACAACATTTGTGCAAAATGTTTGCTTTTAGAAGTCAATTAATTAATTAGTATAATTTCAACATTTGCGCTTCAATGCCGCTGCTCTTCTTCGTTTTGTGCGTGTGTTTGTGTGTGTTTTTTTTTCTCCTTAGTTTATTTTTGTTGAAGCAACCCCATTGAAATGTCGCAACGCCTAAAATGCTGCAATACAAAATCGATGACAAATTGCGGACACGTTACGCGTAGTTGAGCCCAAGATGAGTTGAGCCTGTGACTCGTTTGGTTTTTCGGCGTGACTGCTAAATACGCTGCCAAACCACCCTCCCCCTCCCCCCACTCTCCACGTCCTCCTCCTCCTTCATCAGCGTGTCGACTGCCTGCCTGGCGAAGACAAAGGCAGTCAGTCAGGCAAACCAACAACAAACATCCACCAGCCACCCTGACAGCCAGCCCAGATACAAAAGCCAAAGTCAGGACATCGACGACAACAACAACAATAGCAACAATAGCAGCAACAACAACAACAACAACAGCACACACAATGAGGATATATCAATGGGCAAATTAAAATAACAACCTAATCATCGTTTTAAGACCGCGAGAAAAAGGCGACATTCTGAGGGGTGTAAAGCAGCGACAGGATCTTTCACTCGTTCGCTTACGCTCTCGCCCGCTCTGCCCCTCTCCCACTTTCTGGGTGGGTAGTACGGACTGCTTGCATTGCTGCTTAATGAAATGGCAAGGCATTTTTGTCAACGCTACACTGTGAGAAACGAAATCAAAAGAATACAAATAATTAAATCCATCCTCAGCATTAACCCTAGGACAAGTATGCTAAAATATAACTACCAGAATATTTCTTAAGCATAAACCAATTGATCTAATGGAAAAAGAAATCTACTGGAATGGAAATTTTGTTACAGTGTACATTTATCCCATTGCATTGCCAACCCATCTTCGTTTTAATTTTTTTTTTGTCCTGAATCGCCTGAATCGTCGGTCGCTTTGAACATCCCTTTTTATATATCCATATATATTTTTATTCCTTTTTTTTTCCGCTAGCATTTTTACTTGTTCCGGCGTTTGTTCCGCCTTCTGTTCCTGTTTCCAATTTCTGTCCTGTGAAACAATTGCCCAAAAGTGTTGGAAGTCAAACGCAACCGACCCGCCACTAATGCGTCCGCCTCAGTCTCAGAATCTATGGGTGGAATGGGTCTTAGTGCAGCATCAGTGAGACATCGAATTGCTCCCTTGTGACAGGCCAATATAATGCGCCACGGGGTTACCATCGGTGAATGGGTAATGGGTGAGAGTGTTGTGGGAGTGTTGGGTGTTGGGATGGATGGTTGAGCGATTGCACAACAGATTGCCGCACTCATATCAAGTTGCAATCGGGTGTATGGACTCTATATGCCTTCATCTCCGTCTCCCCTGCCCCATCTCGCACTGTTGGTTGTCTCTTGCTGATACGTATGATGGATCGCCTTAAATACCTTTAAATTAAAACGACGCTCAAAGACGAAATGAGCTGGGGGAGTTTCTATTCAAGAAGTAGGAGGATAGTGGGGTAGTAAGGTAAATGAGGGTTGGGGTTGCAAATCGGGGTGTTGGACGTCGTGGGTGAAGGGGCAATGGAGGGGTCAAAAGTTTCATTTTAAATGCCTTTTAATTGAACGCAGCGTGAGGTCGCCAATAATACAATAATGGCTCCAGTTGTCTATGTTCTAGAAACGGAGCTGATTTTGCAAGAGTATAGATATGTACATATGTATGTACATACATAGGTGTGTGGGTATTGAATGTATTTGGCTGTTCACTAGTTCGCATCGTTGATAAATATTCAGTTTGTTTCTGTCTGTAAATGGGCCATACATTTGCTCATCGTCTTCTCCTTCTTTCTCTCGCCCGCTACTTCCATTTATTGCACACTCTCTACTCTCTCGCGCTCTCTATTTTTGACACTAATCAGATTAGTATCGCCAACGTCATATACTCGTAATTCTTTTTGTATTCCTGTTGCATCAAATTGCATACCACCCACACACTCCATCCCATGAATAGAACCCACAGCCCAGACAAAACTTGACATGCATACTTTTGGCTTTGGCTTCGGTATGTAACGGACGTTGTAGTTTCCCGCCTCCCCCGACCACTGCCATCACCGTTTGTGGATTTTTTTCTTCTTTTTTTTTTTGTGGGTATTGAATGACTGCCCTGCCCTGACTGACTGTTTGACAGACACTGATGTTGATGAATATCAAGTGAATCCTTTTGTGACATCAGGCCTCCCGCTGGGTTTGAGCTTTAAATAAAAGCGAAAAAAAAAAAACGGAAAAACAAGAAAAAGGAAGAGGAAGAGGGAAAAAATGAAACTTCTCTGTGGCAGCGAAAGTGACAGCGACAGGCTAAAAGAGATAGAGACACATAGAGTATATGTATGTATGTATGTACGTATGGATGTATGGGTGTGAGGGAGAGAGACTTGGCCCATAGCTGGGACTTACTTAGCCCCTAGTAGAGAATGCTCAGATTGAAAAACGCAAAAGTTGAGATACGAACGCGACTCGGCCAGATTGATTGCCAGCGATAAGTCCAGTTGCAAGAGGGCAAGCAAGAGGCAAGTGTACTATATAAAGAACGCGACAGGGTTGCGGGTGTTTGAGGTTAGACCGAATAGCGTAAAAAATAACACACACAGAGACATACACACAGATAGACAAAAAATTGATGCCAGATAAGACACACTCGTAGCAGGATGAGAGCGGAGAATTAGAGGACGGATTCGGACTGAGACTCGGCACAAAATAGGCAGGAAAATTATGAAAGTGTTGGCGTAGAACAAATCGAATTAGACAGTGCGTAAATAAGTTTGATGCCTAGCCACGGTTAGTGATGTGAGCGTGATTCTTATTTTCGGTATTCCATCCATTTCATCATGACTCGTCCTCATCTCTAGGGTAGTAACAATAATACCAACAAGAACAGCTAGGGTGGAGAAGGAAGAAGCTGCTTTCCGTTTGGTCCCTCGATGGTGTCAGGTCTACCCGGTTCGAGCCCCGGCCACGGATCCGTATCTGAGTCAGGGGTCCAGCCTTCGGCCTTCTGCCATTAGTGCGTGTGATTTCCATTTCATTTTGCTTCGTGACAGTTGGCAACTCCGACAGATTAAAGGCATTTCCCATCCAAGCTACGCAATTCGCTTGAATTATTGTTGTCAGCAACCAGCCCAGGGGGCAGTCGCTGTGGTACAGCAGTTCCAACAGTACCAGTACCAGAACCAGGGCCAGGTCCAGGACCAGGACCACCGACCAAGGATGTCGTCGCGACATGCGTCGATGATACGCAAATGCAAACAAACAAGGAGGCAACACAGCGAATGAGCGATAGAGAGGCAGAAACAAAACGAAAAAAAAAAATAATAATGCCATGCACATTGAGTGGAGTAGAAATGGTTGATGGTAATGGAGGGTTTGATGTGTGTGTGTGTGTGTGTGTTTGTGTGTGTGTGTGTGTGAGTAAGGCATATGCAAAAAGAAGCAACCAGTCGAAATCCTCTTCCTGTCACCTTTTTCCTCACACTGTTCGCTTTGCGAAATCAGCTGTGAAAATTTTGAAATTTTTCCACGAGGATTTTCGCGACTTTTTGCGTATTTTGCATCAATTTTTATCAGTTGGCATCACAACCGAAGAGAGAAGCGTGTGCCCGTCTAGTGGAGAATGGGAAACGGGAGGGGAAGGTGGCTTTGAGATTCAGAGTTGGTGGTGCGGGTGGCATTAATGGCAGAGCAACTACGTAAGTGGCACAAAAACCTCTGACAAATGTACAAATGGCAACTGATGGCAGAGGCTCCCGAAGGGAATATAAAGTAAAGTGAACTGAATCGAAGGTGGGCGACATCAACAACAATAGGAGCTACGCGAAAGGGTCCTTATTTGATCTTGGAAGTTTTAAAAAAGGGTTCAAGAGGTTAATAAAATACTTGGAGCTTTTAGAAATTAGAATCCTTTAGTAAGTGGAACAAAGCATATGCACCTAAAATGCTGTACGCCTTTGAGCTAAAATTTCTGTTATTAATAACCGACTAAGATGCCACTTTTTAGGGGCTGTAAAGTTTCAATTAATTCCCATCATTTGGTATTTACATAAACTCCTTTTCATTTTTATCGAAACATTAAATTACTACTAATCAAAATAGAATAGAACTTTCAATACTTTCTATGACGAATTCAGCAACTTAACAATTTTTGTCAGTCTGAATTTGTTATTATTTTAACATTAAGCGCGCTAAGCATCTAGATTTTTATACCCTTGCAGAGGATATTATAAAATTGGTCAGATGTTTGTAACCCATAGAAGGAGAGGTTTCCGACCTCATAAAGTATATATATTCTTGATCAGCATGAGAAGCTGAGTCGATATAGCCATGTCCGTCTGTCTGCGCGTACGCGTTTTACTCAGCCATCTTAAGAGCTATCGGGATGAAATTTTTTTTGGGGCTTTTTATTACCCGGGTAAGATAAAGTATGAAAATCATCGGGATCGGACTACTATATAGTCATATAGTTCTAGAACAAACATTTTTTCAAAAATTGGAGTATCCCCATGAAGTTTATGAAGTTTAGTATTGGATATAAAACCTCAGATCCCAAAATTTGAATCTGATCGGATAAATAGAACACAAGTTACAGCCAATATAAATCGGTTCAGGTGCTGTCGGCAGCGCTGCAACAGAGCACATGCATGCACATACACAGACACAACGCTACATGAACTGTATGTGTATACGTGCCGTGCTTTGCTCAGAGAATGATGGAAGAAGAAGAAAAATTTGTAGTAAAGAGAGAAACAATTTGAATGTTTTGTTCGTGTGTTGATGAATTAAGTTGCAGGGAAAGAATTTCCAACATGTAAAAATATTATTGCCAAGGACTGCAACGGTATATTAACATCGGCAAAGCCGAAGTTAGCTTCTTTGATATTATATGTTTAAAATGTGTACCAAATTTGAAATGAATCGGACAAGTAGTTTTTGAAAAGTTTGAAAATTATTTATACTCAAACTGCTTCACTGAACGCCAATCAGTTGAAGCGCTATATCTTTGTCCGTTTTATTCCGATTTACTTTCAATTTTCACACAATATTCATGAAATTCTGAAGATTTAAAAACAAAAAATTAAAAATAAATTGTTAAACCCTACTCACTCCTTGAAAAGTTACGAAATATCATTGCCAGGAATACTACGAAAACCAAAGTTAGAACTTAGAAATACTCAGCACTTGAGCTAACGGTTAATTTGTTTTCTAAATAAAACACTTTGATTCTCTTTTTAAATTATATTTATTTAAACCTTGAGAATATTATTGGTCACAATGAAGTGAAGTGACATCGGCATGTGATTCGTAGATTTAATAAAAGCAACTTTAAGAAAGCCGGGAGACCTAGCTGCAGGCGTCAAAGCGGACAAATATTTTATCTACAAACTCTGTATTTCATTTATTTGAACTAACATTGTCATATTTGATTGGATTCTTTATAACGGCATTATAATTAAAGCTATCAGATTTTAATCATCGCTAAACACATATATTTATTCAAATTAAGAACCAACTACAAATATAAGTTAGAAAACAAATAAACAACAAATTTTTTTGGTCCAACTCGCTTTCAATACCAAATCTAAAATTACCTTGATTCCATTAAACGTAAGAGGCCCGGATATATGCCTCTCTTTCAATTGTCAACCATTCATTTTAGAGAAGTAATCGATTTCACCCCTAATACTGCTAAAACGAACAATTCTAAAAGCACCCGTGATTAATCGATTAATTTATCGATAACTCAATGTGATTGCCATCGAAGTAAGCCATGACCCATACCTAATAATTAACTTGCTGAAAATTTGTGTGAGGCTCCTTTAGTTGCTTGTTAGCTCTCGAGATGAGAGCAACAGCAGCTCAACCACTTTTTCTTTTTCCGTTTACTAATATTGGAAAAGCAACTAAAACCAGTTTAATACGTTTAAAACCAGAAAACTGTTTCCACATTTTCCTTATTCATATAAAGTTCCTGATAATTCCATAAGACTAACAGTAATCGGGTGTAGACACAAAATGCGCATTCCACCCAATTAATTCTAATATCCCTTGATTTTCCCTTGAATCCAGAAATTGCCGAAAGGTGTGAGGATTTTTATATATTCTTGATCATATTCTTGATTTTTTTTTATTGTGGCTTTGGGTCTTGCGCGATGTCGAGTAGCAAGCTATGTGGCTCTCTCCACGCAGTTGATTGGACACAACGATAAATACTTCTTAAATTTCCTATTAAAATGGCTTGTTACTGTTATTTCTCTTAGTCTTGGTCATAGATTATGTTTAGAATCTCTGTTTTAGTTATTCTTGCAGGCAAAATCAATGCGCATAAAGTTGGTCAGATGGTTGTGACGCACAGAAGGAGACGTTTCCGATCCCATAAAGTATGTATATATATTCTTGATCAGCATGAGAAGCTGAGTTGATATAGCCATGTCAGTATGTCGTCGGTGCGTATGCATTTTACTCAGCCATCTTAAGAGCTATGGGGTTGACATCTGGGGGCTTTTTATTACCCGGGTAAGATAAAGTATGAAAATAATCGGGATCGGACTACTATATCATACATAGTTCTGGAAGAAACATTTTTTCAAAAATGGGAGTATCCCCATGAAGTTTACCAATATGATAGTATTGGATATAAAACCTCAGATCCCAAAATTTGAATCTGATCGGATAAATAGAACAGAATAGAAATAGAATAGAATAGAAAATTATGTAGTAAAAAGAGAAACAATTTGAATGTTTTGTTTGTGTATTGATGAATTGAGTTGCAGGAAAAGAAATTTCAAAATGTAAAAATATTATTACCAAGGACTGCAAGTGTATATAAACTTCGGCATTGACGAAGTTAACTTATTTGATATTTTACTTTTACATAAGGTGCTACTCCAATTTTTTAGTTTTCAATCCCATAAGTTTAATACCATTTACATGGCCCAGTACGAGTCTGCATACCAAGTTTTGGTTTCTCTAGCTTTTATAGTCTTTAAGATCTGTGAAGTTGTTCATATAAACAGACAGACAGACGGAAGATCGACTCGGCAAAAAGTTTCTTTTGCCTGTTATATACATTTACTTTAAAATACAATTTCGCACCAAGAGTATATGGTAAAAACGAAGGACTGAACATTTTATACACACAGAGAAAAATTGTATTGAAAACTATGAATACTGTGGAGTTTTTAATTTAGATACAGGTCTTTTGGACTAATTCGACTTTGTTGAGGCTGATAAATATACATATGACGTAATATGAGGTTTTTTTTTTTTGCTTTTGATTTCATCCTGATTTTCTGGGCTCTTAAGCAACTTAATGAAATTATTTTTTTCGCACCTCCCAAACGATGCACTTGCGGTGACAGACTCACCACCAGACACATCTTAGACCAATTGGCAAGAATCAGAAGAATGATATTTAATCAACAACAACCAACAGACTTCCTAAAAACAGTCAACGAAAGCAACATTAATATCATTTACAAATTTGTAAAACAAGTAGAATTATAAAGCAAATTTAAAATAGGCTAGCAAATAGAAACTAAAACCAGAGGACCGGGGCTAACTTCGACCGCGCCGAAGTTTGCAAGTTGTTTGGTACTCTTTACTCACTTATAGCCGTCAAAGTGGAAAAACGTTTTATCTAATACATAGGAATCTTAACATAGAAAATAACGAAGTTTTTGATCAAAGTCACTGCTTTCGACCGATCGTTCCTATGGCAGCTATATGATATAGTCATCCGATCTTTATCAAATTAGGCACAGTCGTTTATGGCTGTAACAAACTCACCAATATTAAATTTCCTGGCAATAGCTCAGAAAATAACGAAGATATTGAGAAAAGTCACTGTTCGCGACTTTGCCGTTTGTATGGGAGCTATATGATATAGTGGTCCGTTCCGGCTGAATCCGAGATATACAACCCCTGCAGTACATACAAGCCTACATGCAAAATTTCAACTCTGTAGCTCCAACAGTCTATAAGGAATTTGCGTTGATCCAGACGGACGGACGGACATGGCTATATTCACTCAGCTTTATGCGCATTTATTTTGCCTGCAAGAATGAACCAACAATAACTAAAAC
This sequence comes from Drosophila equinoxialis, assembly GCA_018150345.1. Lineage (NCBI taxonomy): Eukaryota > Metazoa > Arthropoda > Insecta > Diptera > Drosophilidae > Drosophila > Drosophila equinoxialis. Next base: position 3,510,640 of record JAECWI010000089.1, on the reverse strand, counting down.
AGAGATTCTAAACAGTAACAAGCCATTTTAATAGGAAATTTAAGAAGTATTTATCGTTGTGTCCAATCAACTGCGTGGAGAGAGCCACATAGCTTGCTACTCGACATCGCGCAAGACCAAAAGCCACAATGAAAAAAATCAAGAATATGATCAAGAATATATAAAAATCCTCACACCTTTCGGCAATTTCTGGATTCAAGGGAAAATCAAGGGATATTAGAATTAATTGGGTGGAATGCGCATTTTGTGTCTACACCCGATTACTGTTAGTCTTATGGAATTATCAGGAACTTTATATGAATAAGGAAAATGTGGAAACAGTTTTCTGGTTTTAAACGTATTAAACTGGTTTTAGTTGCTTTTCCAATATTAGTAAACGGAAAAAGAAAAAGTGGTTGAGCTGCTGTTGCTCTCATCTCGAGAGCTAACAAGCAACTAAAGGAGCCTCACACAAATTTTCAGCAAGTTAATTATTAGGTATGGGTCATGGCTTACTTCGATGGCAATCACATTGAGTTATCGATAAATTAATCGATTAATCACGGGTGCTTTTAGAATTGTTCGTTTTAGCAGTATTAGGGGTGAAATCGATTACTTCTCTAAAATGAATGGTTGACAATTGAAAGAGAGGCATATATCCGGGCCTCTTACGTTTAATGGAATCAAGGTAATTTTAGATTTGGTATTGAAAGCGAGTTGGACCAAAAAATTTGTTGTTTATTTGTTTTCTAACTTATATTTGTAGTTGGTTCTTAATTTGAATAAATATATGTGTTTAGCGATGATTAAAATCTGATAGCTTTAATTATAATGCCGTTATAAAGAATCCAATCAAATATGACAATGTTAGTTCAAATAAATGAAATACAGAGTTTGTAGATAAAATATTTGTCCGCTTTGACGCCTGCAGCTAGGTCTCCCGGCTTTCTTAAAGTTGCTTTTATTAAATCTACGAATCACATGCCGATGTCACTTCACTTCATTGTGACCAATAATATTCTCAAGGTTTAAATAAATATAATTTAAAAAGAGAATCAAAGTGTTTTATTTAGAAAACAAATTAACCGTTAGCTCAAGTGCTGAGTATTTCTAAGTTCTAACTTTGGTTTTCGTAGTATTCCTGGCAATGATATTTCGTAACTTTTCAAGGAGTGAGTAGGGTTTAACAATTTATTTTTAATTTTTTGTTTTTAAATCTTCAGAATTTCATGAATATTGTGTGAAAATTGAAAGTAAATCGGAATAAAACGGACAAAGATATAGCGCTTCAACTGATTGGCGTTCAGTGAAGCAGTTTGAGTATAAATAATTTTCAAACTTTTCAAAAACTACTTGTCCGATTCATTTCAAATTTGGTACACATTTTAAACATATAATATCAAAGAAGCTAACTTTGGCTTTGCCGATGTTTATATACCCTTGCAGTCCTTGGCAATAATATTTTTACATGTTGGAAATTCTTTCCCTGCAACTTAGTTCATCAACACACGAACAAAACATTGAAATTGTTTCTCTCTTTACTACAAATTTTTCTTCTTCTTCCATCATTCTCTAAGCAAAGCACGGCACGTATACACATACAGTTCATGTAGCGTTGTGTCTGTGTATGTGCATGCATGTGCTCTGTTGCAGCGCTGCCGACAGCACCTGAACCGATTTATATTGGCTGTAACTTGTGTTCTATTTATCCGATCAGATTCAAATTTTGGGATCTGAGGTTTTATATCCAATACTAAACTTCATAAACTTCATGGGGATACTCCAATTTTTGAAAAAATGTTTGTTCTAGAACTATATGACTATATAGTAGTCCGATCCCGATGATTTTCATACTTTATCTTACCCGGGTAATAAAAAGCCCCAAAAAAATTTCATCCCGATAGCTCTTAAGATGGCTGAGTAAAACGCGTACGCGCAGACAGACGGACATGGCTATATCGACTCAGCTTCTCATGCTGATCAAGAATATATATACTTTATGAGGTCGGAAACCTCTCCTTCTATGCATTACAAACATCTGACAAATTTTATAATACCCTCTGCAAGGGTATAAAAAAAGAGTTAACACTTACTATAAAAAGTATTTTATCGATGATTTTTTTCGTCAAATATGTTGATTATAAATTAATGTGTAGGTTCCCAATTTGATCGTCTTTCTTGTAATTGAGTTTTAAGGAGATTCGGTTCCGTTATGTTTTTGTTTTCATTTAATTGCATCTTTGTTTTTTAACATTTCCATTGTTTTATTTCTGGCAAACGCTCATAAACCCAATATCAACACTTGATTAACCCTAATGAGGCCAATCATTGCGCTCTAATGAACCAAACCGGACAAAGCGCACGCATACCAGCCATTCAACCTACCAACCGACCAAACAACCAACTAACCAACCACCCAAAACACCCACTCACCCATCCATCCATTTTCAAGGCAAATGTTTTGCCTACAAATATTTTTAGGCAACGCCTTTGGATCTGAAAAGTTTTAACCCTTTGGCTCACTACATTTCCGTGTGAGAATTGCACTGAGGACGACGACGACGACGGCGACACTGTGGTGTAGTGCGACAACGGGTGATGATGTCGCCATCGCCATCGCCGTCAACCTCGTTGGCCTTTAATCACGTGGAAAGGCGCGAAAAGCGGCGCTTAGCTTTAGTGTTTTGTGCCCAAAAGCTTAACGCGTGCAGCAGCCAACAGAAGGGATTTGAAGGGTTGACTGTAACTGTGACTCCCGCTCTCGCTGACTCCGTCTCTTTCTCTCTCTCTCTCTCTACAGAGCGCTTATCATTAATCATTAATAATGAAAACGACGGCGTTAAATCTTATAGATGTGCCATAGCAAATGCTGGTATTTCCCATTCATGAACCAGAAATATTTGCTTCAAGGGGTTATAGGGTACGGTACGGTACATTCGTTTTTTATTATATAGTATATGTATATCAAGGGGTTGAAAATTCTCTGAAGTACCTGTTAATGGGCACTTCAGGCAAAGTGTGTGTGTCCCAGTGTGCGTATGTGTATGTGTCTGTGTGTAATTTGACCCGGGGCTATAAGTTACGCAATTGAAAAAGCGCAAATTGCGCAACTACAGCAGGAGCAACTTCCCTCCTCTCCCCATACGATCATGGACAGGAACTGTTAAATTGCCATTGTCGGTTCTGTATGTCATAGTAAAGTGTTGAGCTTACTACTATTCCTGCCCTACTCCCTTAACCACCCAACTTCAACCCATCCCACTCTACTCCATTCCTCTCAAGCCCACTTTACTTCTCCTTGTCATTCATTCATTCATGTTGCTGCTCCTACTCCTACTTCTTTTGATGCATTTCAAATTGAAATTCCTGCGGGACGCCATCATGTCCTCCGCACAACACATTTTGATGCGTAAATGAGTCATAATGTGTTTTTCACACCAAAAAGAAGAAAAACCAAAGAGAGATTTTGAGTGAGTGGACGAGAACAAAAACAAAAAAAACAACCAACAACCAATGTGAAAATTTTCAGCAAATTTCATATCAAAAGCATGTGCCCAGCCAGGAAACGCGTTGTGGTGGACAGGAGGATAAAGATGGGGACGACGCGTCGTAGCGGCAAATTCAATTTAGCATTTTTAAGTGCGTTCTCCTTTGATCAGCGACAATCGAATTGGGTTCTCTCTCTATATTTCTCTCTGTACATGTTTGTTCATACATCTCTATCTCCATCTCCGTCTCTATCCTAACGAGTCCAAATAGAGAGTTGTATGTGTCCAACGTAAAAATAAAACTGATTACGCTTGCTGTTTGATCAACAGTAGCATCAGCAGGAGCAGCTGTAGTTCAACTCATGCTCTACCTCCTCCCCATTTAGTCATAAATATTCAATCCTCTAGCTGCATTCGAAACAGAAACCAAATTCACAAGCCTACTCAAACTTCTGTGCTCATAATTATGTAGCCTATACTCGACACAAACTCATGGCCCAACGGATTGGATAGAATTCATATCATCATGACATCAAGGACTTTTGTCAACATGAGCTCATTGGCCAAAATACGGCTCATTGGCTGCCTTTAGCCGCGGGCCAAGAACCAGGCACAGATGCTCTCGATTGATAGACGATGTCGATGACGACAACGACGACGGCAACTACAAGAGCTCATTGACGGATTGGGCAATTGCCATTGCCCATAACCGAAAAGTGTTGGTAACTACTACTACTACTCGATTGTCCCATGTTCCTTGTAAATCCTCCAAAGATGCAGGTCCCTTACACACACGGCAATTACATGAAGTGGCTCTGCCTTTGCCTCGAGGCTATCAAATAAATTTTAGCAAGTTTTGTGTGCTCAAGTGCGGAATCAAAGAGAGGGAGAGAAAGAGAGTGAGAGAGAGAGAGAGAGAGAGGAGAAGGAGGATTTTAGGCTGGTCCTTCTCATGGGCTCATTACGACTAGGCTAGAGGGTATGATAAGCTATGACAATGAGTTTTCCAATGCATGAAAGGATACGGCATGAAATTAATTCCAAGCAATTGCAAAGCATATTTCACCTGGAACACCTTTAGAGATTAACTTAGATTTTCACAAATTTCAGCCCAATAGTTCTGTCCCAATTAAATATGATCTAACTTAATCCTTTTTTTTAGATATTCGTTTCATAAATATTAGAATATCTTGACAAATTTCAGTAAGATTTTCATATTCTTAATTTTCTTTCTTTTCGTTTGTTTTTGGATTCAAACTTTAAGCCTATGTTTAATTTACGTTAAACACATAATGCTCAAAGAAATTAATTCTGGTCTTCTAGTTTGATGTTAACATAATTTTCCATTCTTATTTATTAAGGGAAACTAGGTCATATTATTTTTACAGGGTATTTTCTATTTATCCCCTGCATTTTTATTTTGTATTGATTCGGTTGGGCTTGGTTTTTCGCAACAGATGTTTGCTTTATGGGTAACGGGAAGTTTTGGTTCAGTTTTTGGGCTATTTGCCTTCCAAAATAAGCATAATTATTTTTCAATTATTTATTAAGTACACAGTGGAAATTGTGATCGATCGCACACTAGGCAGGAGGTATTGAGGGAGGCATAAAGCCGGCAAGGACGCGCGGACGGACGGACGGACGGTCGGACGGGGGTTGACGAGTTGCTGTGGGAGTTTCCTGGCGGGCAGCGTATGAATTTCCCATTAGTTGGTTAGGCAAAGAAGCAATCTCAACTTATCCCTCTCACTCTTCCGCCTGCCCTCTATCTTTTCATTTCACTGGGGCATCAAAAACCTGTCCCCTCCCCATCTCAGTTTCGTCATGAGCTGATTTTAATGAAAATTCCAGCTGGAATAGTTGTCGGTTGGCGTTGTCGTTCGATTGTGACGCGGCAGAAAACAAATCTGGCAACTCAGCGCGTATTAACTTCCGATTAACTTTGGCCTCGGTCAAGTGAACCCCTTTGAGGGGTTTTTGCCCTTGTGTGGCGTATCCTTTTTCGCATCCTTTCTGTTTTGTGCCTTGGCAGCTTGTGAAATTGGCAAAATTCGATTGGCAAAATCGTTTTGCTGGACTTTTCCTAATAACTGACATCCCTTTCGGCATATCGTGCTCTACTTCGTCCTGTCCTTCTTTTGTCCTGTCACCGAACTATGCCGAACGCACGCCTGTCACAATATCCTTTGGGCGACAGTCATTCCTTCTCGGTTTTCTATTCTTTTTTTTTTTTTTTTGTTTTTGGATCCTCTGTGTCAGCCACCAAAATTGAGTAGCATTGGCTGCTGCTGTCCCTTACGCATGACACAGGACAAAAATGACAAAAACAAAAATAAAGAAGAATCCGACGAGGAGAAAGAGAACTGAAAGTGGTGTAAAGGATTCGTATGAAGGACATGGCGAACGGATTGCAGCCGCAGTCGTTAATCCTGCAAGTGGCACGCTTGAGCGCATTGCCAAAAGTGCACACACCCATGTCCTTTTGCCACTGCCTGCTGCCTGCGTAAGGACCAAAGGCAGATGTCACAATCGAAATTGAATTAAAGCGCAAAGTAAGATTGATTGTCTGCAGTTCGGCGAGGTTATTGCGTGCTCTCTTGTGCTTCATGCAAGTGTTCCATACTCCGACTGGGTGCTGCCAATTTAAAGGAGAAGCCTTTAAGATGCCTTAGTGGTGGGTATCCTTTATCTACGCACTATTCCCTTTGACGCCCTCGTCTTCGCTCGCTTGCCATCATCCATTCCACTCATTCTATCTTGTCGCCGATTTCATTCTGTCGGCTTGGTTCTGTTCTGTTTGCTGATTAACATGAGAGCCAATTTCAGGCAAATTGAATTTATCTTTGGCAGGCATCAAAATTTGTTTTCAGCCAAAAACTAAACTCAACTACTAGCGCTTTCTTGTCTCTCTCTCTCTCTCTCACTCTCGACTCTCGTAGCTCTACATCAAATTTCTTTGGCCTAATCAGCCACTAAAGCAGGAGCATAAATAGGCATTTGTAGGCCAGAGACCAATAGAGCAGAACAATACTAAAGACTAAAAGCTAGATATAAAAATGGAAGGAGATGGAAAAGAATAAGTAGAACTTAGACAGAGCTCTCTAGAGAAATTGAAATGCTTAAAAACAAATGAAAGACATGGATGAAAAGTACGAGAAGGGCAAATGACTAGCCCAATACCCAATACCCTGTATATAAATTTAGGACTAGCGCCTTAATGGAATGCTGGCTCCTACACCGTAGTGGATTTAAAGCTCCTTAAACAAATATGATTTAAAGCTTTCCTTGCTGAATTTTAAATAAATATTGGGGCGAGAACATTAAAATATTTCACTTTGTTTTTACACAAGACATTGTTTTTGAAGGATACTTTGACCGAATAAAGGATATGCCTGAAAATGTACTCCTTGTATTCGTATACAATTAAGGAGAATTCAAGTCTAAATTAGATGCTTCTACCTCTCTTTATCTGACTTTCTCGTTATCTCTCTTATTCTCACTGACTCTGAGTCGCTATATTTCTTTGTGTATGTGTGCGTATGTGTGTGTGTGTGTGTGTGTGTGTGTGTGTCTCAGTTGTCTGTATGCTCAGCGCTTCAGTTGGCTTCTGTAATTGCTCTAATATATTTTTATTGCCTTTGCCCACGTTCTCCTGACCCCGCCCCCCTTACACAACGCCCCTTGGCCTAGCTAGGCTAAAGATTCGCACTGTCTTCCACTGCTCCTCTAGAACGGAAGTAACTAAATCATCTTTGACGATTGTTGCCATTGCCGTTTGCTGTTGCCTTTACTCTGGATATTCTTAATATATCCCCTCTCTCTCCCCCTATCGTTCTCTTCTCTTAATAAACATAATTGTGCAAACGGAAATGGCCATGAGATATCCTGCCTTATATCCTCTCAACCTCACCCTCACCCTCACCCTCAACGCTTGTTCTCGCCCTTGCCTAGCCTTCCGCCCCTTGTTTGGCTTTGCATATTCATTTGGGAATTCGTATGCCCTCTTCCACCCACTAACCTTACGCCACCTACCCCTCTGGCACCATGAACAACTTATGACAGGCCATAACCATTTAGCAGCCAAAGCTATGTTCATAATGATGTACAACAATTTCGAAACAATTGATTGCGCTACAAATGCCCGTTTATTAGTGGCCAAGCTAGGCCTGGCCAGGCAGGGCCAGTTGAGGCCAACCCATATAGCAATCCTGATCCCGATTGCTGCTCTTGCTCCTTCTGCAATTGCTTTGGTGTTTGCAGCGCGTTTAGCAGCACTTCCGCCAGGTCGTGTGTCTTGCCACGTGGTTAATCGAAATTAATGGCCAACTGATACTAGTTGGCTTCCAGTTTATCGCCCACTCACTCACTCACTCTCTTGCTGAATCAAAGGTTTGGGGTGGAAGGTGAGTTGGATTTAACTTTTCCTGATTTCTTCTTTATTTGTCGCTCCTTATCGTTGCTATTTTTCATATCGATTTGCTGATTTAATTAAATATTTCGCAATAATATGAAATCGTGAGATAGATTGGGGGGTCCGGATCCTAGAAATTAGCCTAAATTATTTCGAATCTGGGTAAATTCCTTTTGAAAACAGAGATGTGCTTCAAGCTTCAACACTTCAAAACGAAAAACAATTTCAATGTTTCCATATATATATATATATATTTTCCAAGTTTTTCTCTCTCCGATATTGTAACATATTTGGACAGACCAATTTATTGCCTGAATCTGTGAAGTTTTTGCTGTATGAAAAAAAAAAATTGAATGAATTTAGATACCCTCTTCCACACAAACTTGTATTACTTGAAATATTTCATATTTTCTCATATTTCTCTCATTCTTATAATTCAGAATACAGAGAGAGTGAGAGTTAGAGTTTAAATTGGTTTGGTATACGAATGAGTTGACCAAATTCGTTCACAGTATGCTTTTCAAATGAATAAAATATTCGAGTTAATGGAGTTATTTGCTTTATGAATGTATTCATCTGATCAATAGTCTATATATATATGTAAGTCTATGGGATTTGAACCTTTTTCATTTAATATAAAGAAACAATTTCAAAGAGAAACTATGTATAATTGTACATAGTTAATTAGAGGTACATATTTTTTGTGTATTCAACAAATTTGACTTGATCGTCAAGTAAATAATCAGGGGAATCATTTCTTGAAGAATTGAAGTAGTGCAAAATAGTAACGTGAATGTTTCTATTAAGTTTCTCTTATACATTTTACTAAAATTAACCGATATTGAGTAGAAAAACTCAGTTCAAAGCAGAGCAAAAATGACTGCGTATGTCTAAAAGCCAAAAGAATGTCAACCAAATGACAAAATTTTGGGCAAAGAAACTTTTAGTTTGCTCTTCTACCAGATCCAGCGAGTAACAACGACGACGACATCAGCAACAAGAAGAACCATTGTGATAAAGGCTATTAAGATAATGCCACAGAGAACAAGAAACAACTATTTCGGGTTGCTGCGTCGGCTGTTCCTGGGCTCATTATTATAAGCCAACACTTAGCGCCAGTATAAGGTCCCACTTCAACTTGGACTTGGTTGTCGGTTGTCGGTTGGCTCCTTCTCGATTGCATCTCCTTTGGAGTGCACGCTTTTGCATGCCGCCTGCTGCTGCTGTTGCACTTCAATCGCGATTTGAATTTGGGAGAATGAGGGAGACCCCGTCGGCTTTAATTATGCCCGCGTGGTGTTAATGAGATCTTGCATGCTTGCAGCTCCCTCTGTCGGGGCTAGTTGTTGTGGCTCAATCTGGCGCAAAGGTTTGCGTGATTTAAAGGGCTTCATTAAGTTCGTGAATTCGACTAAATCACGCGCTCTTTTGTGCTGCGCGGCAGCAACAGCGCGCATGTCTTGACACCCATGGAACGATGTAGAATTCAGCCTACCCAGACAGAGAGGAGCTCTCTGAGATCATCGTGAAAGTATTTCAAAAATCGAATCGATCATTTACTTTCTTGGTGGATGGATTCAATTTATGTGTAACATTTTTTTTAATTAAACAACAGAAATTAAAACATAAAATTAGTATAAAAGTTATAATTAATACGACAAGGTTAACGCCTAAGTCTGCTTTTTTGTTCACATTATCCAGTAACCCAGAAGGAAACAACTCTAAGTTTTGTATTCGGGCACATGAAATGAAATAAATCAACGAATTTTAGGACAGGAAATCTTTTATATATGAAAACAGTCTCTCGAATGTTTTGGAAAGAAACTTAGAAGAAACAAAAATTTTGGAGGGGTTCAATTGAATAATCAAACAAAATCCAAATAGGCCACTTAGAGTGTGATAAAGCTTTTTGCGTAAGGGATTTGTAAAGACCGCATCCTTAATCAAAACAAGGAGCTAGTTTTATAGGTAAGGATTTTCTTCGTATGTTATTTTGTCCGAAACACATTTCTTTTGCCCAAATAATGAAAAAGGTAAGTTGCATCTCCGATGTCGGTATACCATGCGTCGTGCTATCGTTACATCCTACTTGCACCCTCATAATCAAAGGCAACACGACACTTTTAAAATAAAAACAAAGAAAGAGAAGCAAATAAATTTTGAACAAAATATTATACGATTTCGTGTCATTCGCTGTTCCATCTCTATTTGGAAGCAAGGCAAAGGATAAGTGTAAGCATTATATGGTCAAGATAGTAGTCATCAACAGTACAGCAACCATGTACAACTTCTTCACTCTCCCTTCACCTCAATTGCTGTTGCTGCTCCTGTTGTTACGCACTTCCGATCTTGGCCAGAACAAAATCGAACCTAACAGAACACGCCACTTCAGGGGCAGGGTCAGGGGCAGAGGCAGAGGCAGAGGCAGGGTTAGCATTGTGGCAAAAGTCTTCCCGCTTGGGCAGACATTTTTTCGCCATTTGACAGGCTGACGATTTATGTGACTGCTGGGAGAAGGACAACTCCTCAGCAGCCAGCAATTGATGGTTTCTTGTTTTTTCCTCAGCCTTAGGAGGTGCATTTTTCGACTTGGACTTTGACTTTGACTGTCTTGCTGAATATGACAAAACAACGATAAGATCTACGACTTGCTTGTTATATGTATGTCCTACGTCTTTCTACCTTTCAATTCGTATTGTTTCATCAAAAACATTTACCGTTATGCTCATTAAATTTGCAACAAAAACCCCAAGCATCAACAGCCGTAAGAGCTGTTCACCATTGTTTTCACAGGCAAAAAAAAGACAAAAATACTAAGATCGAGAGTGAGAGAGAGGGAGAGATTTTAGTTACTGGTGGACCCCCGAAAAACAAAAGAAAAAAAAGCTTAAGCAGTGCGCTTCCGGCGTTCCACGAAAAATGCGAAAGTCTGGATGAAAAAAAGGAAAAAACCGAAAGAAAAAATGAAATGAAATGAAATGCCAGCGCACTGGAAGTTGTGTCAATCAATAAGTTGCTGCTCTGCGTTCCTTGAGATGCGGATGCGTCCTGCATGTTAATGGGGCATAAGGAGCTGGCCAGCCCCAGTCAGCACAAGGAATCTCTAGTCTTAAAATCGATATTGAGCTGTGAGCAACAGAAACGAATGCAGACACGAGGGCGGGTGGGACAGATACAGCTAGAGGAAGTGTGAGAGAAAGAAGTCTTTATATCAGATTCTTTCACCTAACCTACCAGAAGGCAAGGCTATTGATTGTCTTGGCAAAAGATAATTGAAATTCTATATACCACGTATTGGGCTCTTTGGTTTTGTTTAACAACAAAGTATAATATTTGATAAATAATACAATCGATTGGTAATATAAAAAAAATTTGACTCTAGTCAATTAATTTTGCCATTTATTTGTCGATTCTTCATTATAAAATTCTTTCAAGAACGTCAAAAAGAAAATTCTAGAAACAGTTTACAAAAAATATTGAATTTATATCCCAGTGAGAAAAAATTATATTAGGTCTCAATGTTAATGATGAATTTCGAGCATTTAATTAAAGCATTTAATTCTTCGAATTGTCAGACCTTTTGGTCGATAATGCTTTGAATAAAAATTTTTACGACTTGCAAAGTTATTCATTCATTTTCAGTCATCAATGTAATCAACCGATTCTGAATCGAATGCTTAATGAATTGTGTACTGAATGAATACAAGTACTGAAATAAGAGAAAAATGAATTAAAGGAATGAGTCCACTAAAAAAAACCTTGGACACTCACCTTTGGCGATAGTTTGAGAGAGTTAACTACTTGAGAAGCATAATTAGTTATAAGAATACAACAAATAATTTGCTCTTTTTATACCCTTGCAGAGGGTATTATAAAATTGGTCAGATGTTTGTAACGCACAGAAGGAGACGTTTCCGACCACATAAAGTATATATATTCTTGATCAGCATGAGAAGCTGAGTCGATATAGCCATGTCCGTCTGTCCGTCCGTCCGTCCGTCCGTCCGTCCGTCTGTGCAAATCAACTTCACGCTGGCATCTTAAGAGCTATCGGAATGAAATTTCATATTTGAGCTACTTTTAGCCGGGAGATAATAGAGTATGAAAATTGTCAGGATCGGACTACTATATCATATAGCTCTAAAACAAAATTTTTTGCAAAAATTGGAGTATCGCCATGAAATTTACCAATATAATAGAATTTGATATAAAATCTCAGATCCCAAAATTTGAGTTTGAACGGATACATAGAACACAAGTTACAGTCAATTCAAATCGGTTCTACGTCATCAGCAAATCAAACAGAGCACATGCATACGCACACACAGACGTAGCGCTACACGTATGTATGTATGTGTATGCGTGTTGTGCCTTGCTTAAAAATTTGTAGTAAAAAGAGAAATAATTTGAATGTTTTGTTTGTGTGTTGATGAATTGAGTTGCAAGGAAAGAAATTTCAAAATGTAAAAAAATTATTGCCAAGGACTGCAAGGGTATATAAACTTCGGCATTGCCGAAGATAGCTTCTTTGATATTTTACAAACAATTCTGCTCGGTGAGAGTGGTGTAATCAGAAATATGATGTCCTTTTATGGGACTTATAATTGGTAGTTTTTTGCTTTTAAATATTAGTGCTCAGATTAACCAAAATACTTGTGCAGCCCCTGACACATATATTGAATAAAATTAACTCTTTTAAGTTCGATTTCTTAAATTATTAAATATGATGTATTTTGTTGGTCTATGTACATGAACCTTTCGAACAACTTTTTCCCAGTTTTGTCCGGTATTTAATTATTTTACAATTAGTTTCATCATTACCTTTTATTCTGAAAAACAATCAAGAAAAATGATTATTTTAAGTGTCATTTCAATTATGTTTATTTTTTAAATGATTCTTAGGTTTTTTTTTTTTTTTTATATTTATTTTTATTTGCAGTCTACTCTAATTGGACAATAAGTAAAGGCGATCATTAAATGGGGGTGAAATTAACAGACCGGTCTCCGGTCTGAATGGCAGATCAAGTTGATAACTTCTTTTCAGACGTCTAATCAGCGTGCTGTTGTTTAAAAACAAATGGATAATCATGGGTTTCTAGCCTGAAGAGGTGCCATACCTCAGGATCTCGGATCCTTGCGGATGACTGCGTTACACACGTAAGAAATCGCTGCAGAATTCTTGGAAAATTAGGGATAAAATGTTTGCAAATGTGTTCATTTTTGGCTATAAAACCTTTAATATTTACATGCAATCTTCTTTTTTATATAGTCGAATATGCTGAACAAAATAAACTCATTGACAATAAAACATTAATATCATTTGTAGTTCGTAAAAACAATTATATACAATTATTTTATATTCTATTTTCATTCTACATGTAAGCCAGGTCAGATATTCAGCAGTTTGTCATATGAAACAGAATAATGCAATTTTTGTTGAATATAGAATACGGGTAGAAGCTGTGGATACCAAAGAATGCCTAAATCAAAAAACCAGTCAAGTTTCTCTATAATTTTATAAAATATATGTTTAATTTTTCTATTTAACTAGTTCTATATATACATCTATGTCACTTTAATACAGGTAAACAATTTTCTCAATGACATTCAAATTCGTGCATTTCCGAAGGCTTCTACATACTTATTTTTTAGTATTGTTTATTTTCTTATCCTTACTCACATACATGGCTCTTACAAAATGCTCCTGTGCGAAATGTCCATATATTGATTTTGTTGTTGTAGTTGAGAATTTTCCTGCTAACTATTTGGCCATACCAAGTTGTCTGTTGATTTAACTATGTAGGAGCACGCTTGGAATTCTGTAAATTTAAAATGCTTCGAATGCCAATTTGGTGTAGAAACCGCTTCCCCACACCACACCCCTTGGTATCCTTGTTTGACCTGTTTAAGCTGAGCTGAGCTGAGCTCCTGTTTCATCTCCATGCCGTTTCTGTTTCGTCTCCTGTTTCGGTTTCGGTTTCCGTTTCTGTTCCAATTCACTATCCCCTTGTATCTATTGGCGATTACTTGTTTACCAGCATTAAACAACTTAACTTAACTACTTGGCGGATCTTTGTGCTGTTGTTTTCTGATTGTTGTAGTTGTGGTTGTTGCTGCTGTTGTTAGTTTAACTTTGATTGCTATCGCTTCTTGGGCAAATCAACTGTTTATTTGTTAAATACGCATTACAGCTAAACCAAGAAACGACAACTAATAAAACACAAACACAGGACAAACAAACGCATACACATACGCACACACACACACATATCAGGCCCCGAACTTCCTTAGAGTCAACATGGCAAAACGCTGACATTGCACATATGTAAGGCAACGGCAAAAAGGACTCTCCCTTTTTTCTTATCTTTTAGTGAGCTGGCTGGCTGTACAAACGCCCCCAACATAAAGACGTTGACACTCTTGATATTTTAGGCGTTTTGTATGGGGCGACACAGAACAAAAAAAAAAAAAAAAACCCAATTCGACCCCAAAAGGTCCTGGCCACTGTTCTTGACCATAGCTCTATAAACAATTTACACGTTGTATTATTTTTTTTTTTTTTTTTGGTTCTTTCGTCTGTCGACTCCTTATTTTGCTTGCCAATTCCTTTGGGTGGCGCATTTGAGCTGCACTTATGTCAACCTAATGAAGATAACAACAGCATAATTTGGCCAAAAACTTTTCCTTTAACTATGCTGGGGAATCAAAGTTCAGCCTGCAGGGGGGAGAGTGATTTGTCTTTCGGTTCTGTTCTTTGAGTATTGATAGCCAAAAGCTGTTAGGTGTTAAGTGGAAATGATATAGATGTAGAGGGAGGTGGCTAGTCAGTGATAGAAAAGACATTTGCTCTGAATTTGAGGACCGTAACTGCGATAATGTGCTGGATTGGGCAAATTTCCGGCAATTGAAATAGCTGGCTTAAATTGGGCTAATGGGTGCGGGCAAGGGCATGAATTGTACGGCGTAAACAGAGGGCAACAGTTAACTAATTCGTTTTGAAACAAAAACAATCGCATAGCCATGAGTGTATCGCGCCTCATTTTCTAATGATAAGAATTTAATTTTGGGCAATGCATTGGGGGAAAAACTGTTGAGCAGAGGGGGGCATGAAGATGTCCACGGCTGTTGCATTAATAATTGGGCTATAAGGGTTATTAATATCTAGGTATATATCAATGGTAGTATCTAACTTTAACATGGCAATCTATTTGTGATTACTGCTAAATCGAATTCGGTCTGCTGTAATCTGATTCAAGGATTAAAAGTTTCAAAAACAACAAATTCGTTGACAAAAAGTATCTATTGAGGAAAAACTGAATTATACACACTTTTGAGTCTTTCGTTGAAAGGATTGATTTCATTCTCCACTTCCCTTTCTATCTTTCGATTGTATCAATTTCTTTAGCTTATCATAGTTAACTTTTTTTGCAATTTTTTAAAAGGTGAATCTACATTTCGGCTTGGATTTTATACCTTCAACGATCTCATTTGCTGTTGTGTCCTTATTGTTCTCGTATACGCATAAGCATATTTCTGCTGACAAAACACAAAACATGCAGAAAACGAGAGACCTGCGGAGAACGGGGGGGAGGGTAAATGAATGCTCGGGGTAAGGGAGAAAGAAAGAAATCGACGTAAATTGTTGTTTGGCAGAAATTTCCCTTTTTGTTCTTGTTATTGTTGTTGATGAAGATGATGATGATGGCATCGACTTCTTTGTCGTCCTTGTTGTTGCTGTTTTTGTGATGTTTGTTTGAGCCAAGCCAAGCCAATTTACTGACAATTTCCCTTAGCTTCAATCTAGGCAACTGCTCTCCACTTTTCTCACCACCTGCCGCATCTCCTCATCAACATCATCATCATCGTCTCCCAATTTCTCCCCATTCGCTGGTATAGCTTGAGGAACGCCTTTGTTAGCTGAAATTTAATGAAGTTGGTTTAATTGAAGTATAGCTCACTCCCACCCTCCATTCCCCTTACCATCACCCTCATATCACCTATTCTTGCCCTTTCCTTCTTTCCCAGGCAGGACCATCTTTCGCCCACATCCTCAGCCCTTCCTTCCCTTTTTTGGTTTTGCTGTTGACTGTTTAATTTTACAAATTTGCTACGAAGACTGCAGACAACAGACAGCAAAGATCCAGGAGGTGGTGGAAGAGCAAATGGAGGAGAGGTAGCCGACCAAGCAGTGTAAAGCATTTTACAATTTTTGCATCCATTTAAGGCAAGTTGAATGGGTTACCTAAAGGACTGGTCGTCAACTCCTCCATCTGGCTTGTCGCTTCGTGGAGTGCCCTCCCCTGCCTTGCTTTTGCCCTGTCGTTGTAGTAAGTGTCACAGTAATCATACGACACACACGCAAATATTTTCACGATTTCATTCTCTGTCATTTGCTGCATGCCACAGTGTGCTTCAAAATTATTTTTTCGCATTTTAACTGAAGACCCAAGTACCGGAGCCGAGCCAGACCAAACGAGGCCCTACCTGGAGTCCGGCAAAGCCTTTTCTTCTACACTCTCAGAAATATCCAAGTAAATGTCCTGGTTGTGTGTTTGATGCTCTTTCGAGGATTCTTTCAGTGTAGTTGGTAGGCCTATCGTATGTAGCATTGAGGCATTCATCAGTTTCACTTAATATTGACGCCAAAAATGCGCGCAATGCTGACAAAACGATACGTGGACCCGCAGGGGTAAAAGGTGGGCGACAAGGGGCGGGATGAGGTAGAGGTGGAGGTGAAGCAACAGCAGCAGGATTGAGCTGGTGAGCTGCTGAGCTGTCCTCCTTTGAAACATTTTGCTGTGACATTCATTAATTATTTTATATGGAATTCTACGCATTGCCACGTACAAGCTGGCGACATGAAACTTGTCTCTTGTCTCTCTAGTTCTCGGTCTGAATGCAACATAGAGACGGCCATTTAGCCATATCAATTAGAAGTCGAGTGCTACCTGCTACAAGCTACAAGCTACCTACCTACCAACCCATCCCCACTCCAATTTCAACTTCAATTCCCATTCCAACTCGAAGCCCATTGATAAGCGTAGAAGATCTCCTCTTGGTAGTCGAAATTAACTTGGTCATCTTGCCGCACTTGAGTTCGGAATCGTTTGCTGGGGGAGCTTGGAGTTGACGCTAGTGTCAGGAGTCGGGGAATTGTCTGCGCCACTTCATTGCCATTGCCATTGCCAGGCTCCAGCTCGAGACTTAGGCCTCGTCGTTTTGTAGTGGCTAAGCAAACAGCTCAAACAACGAGCGAACAGAGAAAAAACACAACATTCAAAAACAAAACAAAAAAAAAAAAAAAAAAACAAAACCAAAAGCAAACTACAACAAGGAAAAGAAACTAAACGGCAGCCAGAAGTGTCTTCTGTCTCGAGTCTCGCGATTGAGTCCCGTCAAGTCACTAAATAAGCACTTTGATGGGGTTGTTGGCGCAGGGATCGCAAGACTGAGACTGAGACTGAGACAGCGACTGAAGCCCAGAGAGAAAGAGTATGCGAGAGAGATCGGGAGCCCAGCATCTCAAAACCAACATTGAGTCATCATCGACCAGCAACCATCGAAGTGCACAAGTGCTTTGGTCCGGCGGTCCCTTCTTCGACAAGGAGAAGAAGTCAGACAAAAGGCGTGTAACAAATATTAACAATGAAAATAATAATACTCCAATCTTTGGTGAATGAACCTGGAAGCCATAAGATAGATAGAGAGGGAGACAGTAAGAGAGTCTTAATGATCGAGAGAAAGAAGGGCAAGTCCGAGCATGAACATGCAGTTATTGTTATTGGCGTCGATCGAAAGGACTGGCTAGGTAAACACGTGTTAATGAGTGGATCCACGGTGACTCGGAATCAAAATCTCAATCTTTATATGTATGTATACAGAATGACAATGGTCTGTGTGTTCGTGGTGGGGGCGGTAGCAACATTGGCTTTGTGGGTGGGCTCCTGTGGTGCCAACGGAAGTCCAGCATCTCTTTATAACTGATAAATTGATAAACGCCATTGGCAACATGGTATTCGTCCAACTAGGTATGCAGAGGACACACGCAATAAGTGCAAAGAAGGAACAGTCTGCCATAAAGTTATATTTTTTACCAGGGATGCAAAATTAACAGGGCTTTATCATACAATTTCTTTCATTTTGTTTGATTTTTAAAGAACGTTTGTGCAAATTTTGTTTTCAGTTAATGTTGTCAAACAATACATGGGAGAGACGTTTTCCTTTGCGACTTGAATATACCATTTATTCCTATGGGTGCGTGGTATGTGAACATATGTATATATATACATACACATATGTAGATATAGATTCTATATAATTTTGTCAAGGTCGAATACGAAAAATTAGGAAACAAGATTGTTGGTTCCAGGTATTTTATAGTAGTTGCCATTTTTCTGATTGAGTGTTTGAGTAATTGGCCAAGCTGGCTTTAAGGAATGGCACTCTGACTTTCCTATAGGATGTAGTAAAAAATCTATTTTATTGGTAATTTTTCTGATACATCCAATTTTGCAAGTAGATCAAGTTCTGTTGGCTTGTGGTTTGCTTGACCATTGTAAGATAGTTTTAAGTCAATTGCGTACACATATCAAAGTAATAAGAGCAGATTGTATTTTAGCATCCAATAAAGGTCTTGGATTAATGGATGTAACGGTATCGCTATCGCTGGACATAAGTTCTTTTGTTGTACGTAACTGAAAATATTTGGTTTTTGCATGGATTTTCAACCCTGGTTTTACTTTGGCCTAAAATGAAATTTTCTCCTCTCTCCCTATGTATGTATGTATTTTTGCTTCTCTGTCTCTCGGTGTGTTTCTCGACGTATCCACAGTTATGAAACATGTCGCAAAAAGATTCCAGCGCTCGAACAGGTAATTGGATTGACACTTTTGGGTTTTTGTGATGTGGATGAGTAGGACGATGTGGATGTGGATGAGGATGAGTATTGAGATGGATAGAAGGCAAAGCCAGTCGTTGTTGGCGTTGTCGTCATCGCAGTCGCCGATATTGCCATTGCCGCTGTCTGGTGGAGAGTTGATGAGGCATTTGTCGCTTGTCGTTTGGTTGGTGGTTGGTTTTCATTCTCTGGCAGTCGATGATTGCGTTAGTTGTTGATGGAGAAGGAGTAGGAGGAGGCGGATGAGATGGAGATGGGGAATATTTTTGGGGCTGTCTCGAAATTGAGGCTCGCGGGCATAGTCTATATGTTCTCTTTCTTTCACTTGGCCAACCTCTCGTTTTATCTCTCTCCCTCTCTCTCTCTCTCGCTTTCTATGTCGCTTACTTGTCCCCTTCACCCTAAAATAAAGTTTAGCTGATTGGCAGATAGGTTGTAGGCGAAGTAGTAAATTGAAACTCACTTTTCCTTCTTAGTTTTCGCTGGCTTAGCTTGTTTGTAAAACTTTTCGCATGAAAATAATTGTTGCCCTGTTTTCTAATTTCAAAAAAAACCAAAAATGTTATTCACGCTGTCGAAATGTTTGCTTAGCATGACCGGAGCATGGAATGGATGTGGGAAAGGCAATGGATATTTGATGCTTTATCAAATCAAATCAGAATCAGCCATAGTGAGCCACCCTATGTTTGATTTGCTTTGTTTCAAATATTTGGTGATAATTTTTTAATTCGCTTTAAAAATATTTACTTAGCTTTACTTGGCCATTTGAATGGCCAGTGAGTGGGTGACTGAGTGGGTAGAAAAATGGGCGGGGAAAGCAGCAGGGTCATGGGTGTGGGTAAAATAAATGTTAAGAGGATGAGAGTCGTGAACAATATTTCCTGCGTGACAGCGCAAACATTCAAAGGATTTGCGAAAAACAAAAGGCACAAAAAAACGAAGATATGTATGCATGTATATGAATGTATATAGATGGCGAAAAATGACAATGACGAAATCTCAGAAGAGACTAGAGATGAAAGCGTGATATGATAAAGTTCAATTCTGTTATTATATCTGAGATAGGTATTTAACTTTGTGAATTCTCGAATTTTACTGCATTGATAAGTATTCTTTTAAATGCGATAGTAGTGAAATGGATTCTGTTTGTCTGGATCCTTTACATTTTATAGACCTTTAAAAAAGGATTAGCATGTGCTTACCAAGTTTCAACACTTAATCAAATGAAATGTTCAGAATTTAAACATGGATTAAACTGAACTCAATACGGCTTGGATTATCTAGATATCCGAGATAGGGACGATGTTCCAGAAACATCTTTTATATTTAATATCACACAGAAATATTCACAATAATATATTTGAAACGTTGTTGGTTTTTTATACCATACACCCATAGGGTGAAATGGCTTTTTTGGCTCTTCAACTTGACGTTATTTTACGTTACTAATTAATCTTGAAGTATTATTCTTCAAATTCCTCAAATTCCTAGTCTATTGAGATATTTTTATCAAAATCGAATGACAATTGGTCAAAATTACACAAAAGTGCTCCAAATATTACTACCTTATTGGTAATTCAAATTGTTCTTGAATGTTGTTCAAATGTTTAATTCATAATTAAGTATTCCAGAATTGACTGAAGGAAGGTCTGAGTTTTAGCAAGCTTTGATCCGCTTTGATTTAAAACACGACTTGGAATTCTTTATCCCTAAATACTAACTATAACTTGGACATATTTGTTGCTTACTGTTTGTAAACTCTACTGAGAAATATTTGTTGAAAACTTATTGACAGCGGTTGAGAGGAGATAATGTCTTAAACTAAATGGTTTGATATTTGTTGTATTAGGAAAATGTACTTTGAAATAAAGTCGCCAACATTTTAATCGACGAACAATTTGTCTATTTAACCGCCAATACAAATGACACATTTCCCATTTACCAACAAGTCTTTCTCGGTGTTATATTTGTACATATGTATACCTTTTGTTTTGCAAGTTTATTGCGCTTAATGCATTTGACCAAAAAGCAAACTCGACAGCTAGTATCCAAATTTATGGTGATAACTGTCGATAGCAGCTTGGCCCACACTCACACACATGTGTACACACAGTAAGCATTCAGTTTAAACGTTTCTCAACACGCGGAGACAGCGTTTCCCTTGCAGATTTAGATGGAGACGCTGACGGCGAGAGTGACGATGGATAGGCAAGGAGAAGGCACGCGGTGCCCTGCTGTTGCTGCTGCTGCTGCCGCTGCGACGACAGCAACAACTTACGTAAGCAGACAGCAACAATTCAATGTTGCTGTCAAGCCTTGTCCCCACTACCTCCCTCTATCGCCTCTTGGTGTCCGCTCCCCACCACCCTACCATCTGCCGCTTACCCCTGATCAGGCTTAACACTAGAGCCAGACAGCAGCCATTCAGATAAAATACCGTGGGCAGCTTGTTGTTACTGTAGTAAATGCAGTTGCAGTTGCTTTAGTGAAGGTCAAATTATTGTAGTTTTAGCTGTTTGCTGGCTATATAGCCGTTTGACATTTCATATATGTATGTATGTGCATATACATATATATCTAAACTTGTATAAAACAAAATAAAAAAAAAAAAAAAACAAATCAGAAACCACTGCTAGTTGTCTAATGAGAAAATATATTTTAAACGTTAACGTTACACGCTTCCTTTGCAAATTTCCCAAGTTAAACATTTGACTTTGAACGTGACATTGTTGTTGCAGTTGTCGTTGTTGCTGTCGTTGTTGTTGTTGCTGTTCTAGCTCAGCTGCAGCGATTACGCTATTTATATAGATAGTTACATTTATGTGTACATGCATTCCAAGAGTTGAATCAGTTTGAGCTGGCTTTCCACATTTAGAGCAGAGTTCAAAGTCACGGACCTCCAAAATGAAGTCAACCACATCATTTTTCACATAAAATCATTTTTTAGAAACTAATAAAAAACTTCAAATAATCAGGGCATTTTCATCAATCAGCTCCATTTGTCATCTGATTAAGAATAAATTCCACATTTTTAACGATAAGTAATTGTCATTTATAAAAAGAACTTCAAAAGCAAAAGCCAGTTTAATTTGAAAGCTTTATATAAGATTCCAAAATATGTAAGTACAATTTTCAGGGTTCCATACAATGGTTGAATAGAAAATCTTTTGAATTTATTCAAAAATACTTTAAAACTGTTTTGTCTTATTTTTCTTAGTTTTCAAAGAAATTAGATTGAAATGTTTGCCATAGACTTGTAGTGGGTATAATTAAAATCGTCAGATTTGTGTAACTCAATGTACGAGACGTTTCCGACTCCAGAAGCTCTATATACATTTTGGATCAAGTCGATATAGCCATGTCCGTGCGTCCTTCATAATTAGCTACTTTAATATCAAGTTTGACAATTTGTCGGATCCAGCCACAGTAACACTAGAAATCGGCGATCGAAAAACCTACTTTATTAAAAAAATATCTTAATAGAAATATAGAAATGTATCTTTCTTCTTTCAAAAGTCTTTTTTTCTCTCATAGAAAAATCTTAAGAAATACTCAAATATTTGGAAAACTGAACTCATTTAATTCAATTTCAATTCAATTTTATTAAAGGAACTAACGATACATGCATATGTAGCTGGCATAGAATGCAAAAATCTTATGAAAGTGAGAAATTATCCATGAGATAGAAAAACCACATAAAATATTTTTAAGAAGAAACTGATTTAAGAACATTTTTGGAAGGAACCGCCCACTTTAAAAGGGTATATGGACTTCGGCGCAGGCAAATATTGGCTTTTTTGTGGATTAAATTTTCACTTTATCTTTTAATTTTATTTATTTTTTTTAACTAACTAATACTTAATCTGGACGTAATGTGAAATAAGGAAGGGAAGACGTTTCCGATCCCTTATACTTAGTCGGATTAACAGTCCAACTGTCCGTCCAACTAATTTCATCAAAATTACTTCCCTAGCTTATGTCCTTAAGTCATAGTAACGATCGGTAGAAAAATCGATCGATAAGTCCCAATTTTTTTGGTGAATAGAAGTTTTAGTGTAGACAATTTTACCTAGTTGGTCAGATCAGACCAAACATATTTCTTTGTTTTCTAGTACTTCCTCTCACCTTGTAGATTAGATAATTTTTAAGCTTTTCCAAGGAAAAAACAGCAAGCTCAGGTCTTGTTATCAATCGAAATATAACCACTTATAGTCATTCGTATAAGATTAATGCCAATGCTTTCATTTAAGGCTACTTGTGGCTGATATTTCTTCTTAATCTAAAGTACATATGTAAATATATGTATGTATGAGGCATGCCACATCACTGACAAGACATTTGCCTAAGATGTGCTACTCAATCAATTCCATTTCTCTCGCTCTCTCTCTCTCTTTATCTGATTCCCCCTGTCAGTGGGTGACCTTTTCCTAGTTCTGGCTAATCAGGCAGCTGTTTTTAGCTAGCCCATAAATAAATCAAGGCCAAGACCTCACTTCTCACACTCATATTTATCTGCGAATTTCCCCTGCCCCCCCAAGGGCAGAAAAATTACGTCTTTCATTAACTTTTGGGCTCCCTTGCACCCCGACTCCGCCCTTGCAAAGGTCATTAATTATTTTGAACTTTGTGTTGGCGGTCAAGTTGTGAGAGACCAAGAATTGGGGGAACAAAGGCTGTGCCTAATGAGCATGAGATACGGATATGGATACAGAATTAAGGAATTGGCATAGTGGATTTGACCCGACTGGACTCAACTGAACTGAACTGGACTGGACTGAACTTGGACTCTTGCATATTTCAGACCAGATTGTTGTTAGTTTTGTTTTGGCTCATATTTTTTCAAGGTGGGGGAGAAGGTGGGGGCTAGATCTTAATTACCGTACGCACCCGTGCGATTAAACTTATCAAAGGCCACGCCTCCTTCCAGCTCATTGATTTATGGCCAGTTATATGTAATTTATATATACATAAACATATCTCTAAGGTTTCTCTCTGTAATTGTTTGGGACTGAGACTTTTCGTTCACACTGTGTAGACAAACAGTACAACAAAAAAAAAAAAAAACACAAACCAGTAACACGTCTCATTTTCAGTCGTTGCCTCTGTTGTTGCTGCAGTTGTTGTTGCTGTTGTAATTTCTCATGTTATTTATAGCTAATTAATATTACTTATAAATGCAATTCAATAATTTAGAATATAAAGCGTATTTTGCAATATAAACAAAAGCCCAACAAAAAAAAAAATCAACAACAATTGTCAAGAATTAGACGGCAAGGGGCAAACTGAGGTAAGGGGCTAGCTGAGGGATGGACTGGTGGTATCGGGGCATGGAGGTTATCTAAAACATGTTGGCAAGTCACGCTGTAAATATCAGAGAAATATCTTCCTGTTTAATCACACAATAAATCATCTTTACATGTTATAGCTTTTTATTGTTTTAATCATTTCTCCCCCGAGCACCCCACACGGCAATAGGTAGGAGAAGGTATAATAAACTATGGAAACTAATAGCTGGTATTATTTCTGACACAATATTTCTTAAATTAATAAATAAAATCTAGACAAAATCAATTCAATTAATTGAGAGTTTGTATTAAAACACGACCATTTAAGCAGTGATCGCTTAGTTTTATATCTTTTTTTCGACTCGGGGTACAGAAGAGATGATTCCATTGAAATCTCTGTAAGTGAGAACCAGTTCTGATAGCACTAAGATTTAAGTGAGTTTTGCTAAAACAATAGAATAGAATAATTTAAAATTTTGTAATAACTTTGAAATATTGGAAAGTTGTTATCGAAAAACAAATATAACTCTTTACACGTCGACCGAAAATATTCAAAATTGTAGTCAATTGGTTTATCTAAGAATTCTCATGAATAACTTTTATTATTTTTTTAGAAAATATTAAAAGTGTTGAACTAATAATAATAATAATGTTTATTAAAGTTAGTCAGAAGTTATGTTAATAAATTTTTGTAAAATTGCGCTTATACATATGTATACAAATCTGAGACAACTGCCCGGAATGACAGTTGGTTGATCCCTTTGGCAAGCTCTATCCTCTTTAAAATAAAACGTGAAAAACTTTTTATGGCCAGTGGTTTTACGATGATTAGTATAATCTATGTTTGTTTGAAGTAATTGCACTTCCTTCCACTGTAGACACTTCGCCAGGTTATACTAAAACGCAGTTTATTAGCATCTTGATGACCACAATAAATTGATTACCTCTAGTTGGGTTTGATTTCACATCAAGTTTTCCGTTTCTCAGAATGCAATGCATACAGATGTTTGTACATATGTATGTGTCTATGCTTGCATGAGTGTGTCTGAATAAATATTTGCTTCCCACTAGTTGACCCTGGAAAACAATCTACACCTTCACCCACATCTCGGTCTCAGTTTCCAATAGCACTCCTTCAAACACTCGACTCTGGCTTCTCCCGCGATCTGGGAAAGCTAATTAGAGGCAAGCTTCCACTGGCCAAACATTGACTGTGCTCTAAACTGCAGTTCAAACACAGAGCCAAACAAAAGCCAAACAACAATTGTGGACAAATTGTGGGCGAATTAGCGTCTTTAGGCTTTAACGCACAAGTGCAAATATTTGACAATAACCCAACTCAACAGCACAAAACACAGAACAATGATGACAATTGGCAAGTAGCATAGAGAGTTGAGTTTGGATTTTTCCGAGAGTTTGAAAGAAAAAAAAAAAAAACAACAACAACCAGAGAGAGAGAGGAAGAAAAATGTAACAGATTGCGCCGAGAAACACCTACAGCCATTGGGATGGGGAGTCAACCCTTGAATCATAACTTTGGCTCACTGTGGCTGTGGCAGGAAGTAACTAATTTGAGCAACCCTTGTGGCAAACACCTCAGATCTCCCACAAAGTAAAAGAATAGCAAAAATGAAAACCTGAAACCTAAACAGAAATTGAAGTTGACATGTGTATCCTTTTCATTAACTCGCGACGCTATTCGCCAACAGCAAAAGCAACAGCAGTCATAGTTTAGGTCCTGCTTTAAAGGTCCTTTCGGATGATTTTTCGACAAGTTGGACCATGGCATTAAATGATTAGTCGATTTGTCGAGTACCCTGCAAATTTCTCACAAATACAAAATTGGATTACATATTCTAAATAAATTAAATTTTAGGTAGATTTTTTTCTATTAATAGCAATTTGAGGGAGTTAGATGAAGATTAAAGCGTCATTTCTGTACAGGGATAACCAAAATGAATATACCCATTTATATAAACGGTATTAAAAGATGAAAAAAGAAGAAGGAGAGTCAGCTAAATTCAAAATTGAGTTGTACAGGGCGAGTTGTTCTCATAGAAGTTGAAAGCGAAGTGCGTGGAAGCTGTCAGCTCGAGATGGCAAACTGACGCACAGTGACAGACGCTAACCAACCCCATCCCCAAGCTTCAACTTCATCTCCGCATTGCCACTCACCTCCTCCCCAACCGTGTATGTACCTACTTTAAAGTGCCCTGCATGCGAGGGTGGTGGAACGCAATATTTGCCATTTGACGACCGCAAATTTGATTGCATTTCATGGTTTAGTAGAGCGTAGGTACAACAACAAGCAACAACCACCACGGCCGCTTGCCACATTTATTAAAACATAATTCAAAATTTCGACAACCTCCCCCCGAAGACCAATCAAACTGGGCAGGACGATAGGACGATGAATAGGACAAGGGAGAGTGAGAAGGACAGTGATGAGAGAAGTGAACATTTAGACAAGCATTTGGACGACTACAATGTCAGTTGAAAAATTTGATTTAAACACTTTAAATTGGATTATCCTGTAGGCAAATTTCGCTTCTTGCCACCAACGTAATTGCAACATTGTGTGTGTGTGTGTGTGTGGGGTGTGGAGATTCCCTATAATGACAGGCCTCAAGCAAAACCAAAAAAAAAAAAAAAACAAGAAGGCAACACAAAAAATAAAATTGGGAATACGAAAAGAGGAACGTAGCGTGGTTTCATAATGACACTTAGTATGCGGCATGCAATGCTAACATCCAGACCACGAGCCATCATCATCAACATCATCATCATCATCGCCGTCATCGTCCTTCGCCGCATGCATTTAATTGCCAAAATAAAAACAAAGCAAAAAAGGAAAAGAGAAATGAAAAGCCACAGAAAAGCGTGTACAATGTGCCCATATAGGGCGTCATTTTCAACATCTACACATAAAGTAAAGCGCTCAAGTCTCGACCCAAATGCATGTGACACGCCAAACAACAGCAACAGCAACAACAACAACAACAGCGACAACAGAACGGCGAAACGGCTAAAAGAAAAAAGAACCGGGAAAACACACACACGCTCAAGTCAATGAGGCGTCAAAGTTGCTACGCGCTACGAAAGTTGTAAAATTTTACATGCCAAGTACACACAGGTGCCCCACCCGGCAGCCATTCCCTCCCCCAATCCATTCCACCACAAGAGGTGTTCCTCCTTTACACACACACACACACATGTGCGCTTAATTGCATACCTCTAGAGAGAGAAAGAGAGAGAGAGAGAGGGGGGGAGAAAAGCATTGGTTTTGGGTTCTGGGTTTCAAACGCCAAAGCGAAACGAAACTCATAAAAGCCAGCCGCAGAAATCAATAAAACCAAGGTGGCGGCATCCAAGTCCTTTCTTGTTTGCTTCACTTCTTGCCTCCCTCAGCCACAAACTGCCACTGCCCCCCCAGTCGCAGCTTGCCTTTTTCATACTCTAAGTCATCCTTTTAAAGTTTCGAATGTTTTCGAAAGCCACAACACACGCATTATGGCCACATATCAAACTCCATATGAGACGTGCTCTATTGATAAGTTGTCTAACCTTTAGCCCCTCGCCCGAGAACCCCTCATCGCTGTAAGCCACCTTTTTCTCTCTCTCTCTCTCTTTCATTTTCTCTGCCTTTCCCTATCGGCCTCCATCACCATTTAACAATTAACAATTGCTGCGATTTAATCGAGCAATCAAAAGCGTTTGTCATTTACTTGTCAATAGCAATTTTCAATGATCCCCAAAGTGAGTTTAATTATGCGATTGGAAAATATTAGATAGATAAATAGATAGACGCTAGATGGTTAGATACTTACTTGCCTACCGCTTAGGTAGGCTTTTCTTTTTTTCAATTATTTTTTTTTTTTTGTTTTTGACAGCTGCCAATACGAAAGATTGAATCAAACGCTTTAGTTGAGAATGTGAAAACGTAGAAAATGCCAATGATGAAATTCTCGAGGTAGTTGGAAAACGTGTTCATTCGTAATTATTGTCGGAGTATTTGCAAAAGAAAAGCCAAGATCCGCAATGGAAATTTTTAGTTCTCTAATAGTTTAATAATTACCACACTGATTCAGCTTGAATTTGTAGGCCATTCTGTGATAAAAGTTCGGAAATCGGAAAACGTTTTCCACTTTGATGCCTGTATGTAAAGATAGAATAGCAAAAAAGCTTGCAACATCAAAATCTTTAACAGTTCATTACAGACGGAAATTCCGGAAAATACTAATAATAAAGATTAGAAACGCCAAAATATACTTTAAAGGATAAATGTCCGATGGCAAATAAATAATTTTTGGAATTGTTGAATGTTCTAACATTACGGGATTTGCGTGGACTTCAATCAACTATCTGATGATTTTCGACAATTATTGCCCGCCATTCCAAGTTCGAAGTGAAGTGCCTTTTGTAAAGTTCGTTTTGTTTAAAGAAGTGTAGAAAAGTTATCCATCAACACGTGAGTTTTTCAACTAGCCATTGTAAAATTATAAGGGACTTGAATGGCTTTATCACGTCAACAAAAACTTTTGCACACATCAAAAGAATATCAAGGAATGTTGGGCCTCTAATAGTTAAATGTATATTATGTAGATTTATGTTAATCTACAAATTGCTTGCAATGACATCTTTCGGAAGGGTTTTTTTTTTCTTTAATTTAGGCTTAAACTCAATGAATAGTTAGTATCCTATTGACAATTCACCTTCAAATGCTAGTAAACCTCTTCAAATGATCAATTTTTCCCTTTTTAAACAAAGAATTAGGCTTGGTGTTATTTCAATGCACAAGCCGAGTAATTGACTCAGGTCAAACTATTGGGAGAGAGTAGACGTTTTAATAACCTTATGCCTTGCATGACATTCAGTGTCCTCTTTCCGGATTATCTGCTCAAAGTTTTCTAATTCTCAAAGAGAAAGGTGTAGCTTTGCTGTTCGTACGTCAACGTCCGATAGACAGGCAGAACAGCTTTAGTTTCGGAAACATATATACTTATTGTTTGGTCTGCACTTCTGTTTCCCCTTTGGCAAATGAATGTACCTTACGCAGTTTTTTCTGTAGTCAGATTTTAACATAAAAACTTTCATTAGGTTGTATTCAAACCTTCTTTTTTCTTTCTGTTCATTTGTGATTAACTCATGATATATCACTGCACTTTAGAATAATTAAAGTTGTAGTTGCGACAATCCACCATTATTAGTTTTATTTTATAAGTGTCGCAAACATAATCAGTGAAATGTGAACCACATGCAAAGATATTCAAGA
Source organism: Drosophila equinoxialis (assembly GCA_018150345.1). Classification (NCBI taxonomy): domain Eukaryota; kingdom Metazoa; phylum Arthropoda; class Insecta; order Diptera; family Drosophilidae; genus Drosophila; species Drosophila equinoxialis. The sequence continues at coordinate 3,481,308 of JAECWI010000089.1, read as the reverse complement.
GAGAAATTACAGGACAAACCAAGCAGAATAAGTTGTATTTCTGTCAAATTAAAAGTAAATTAAAAATCTATAGCATATAGCTGTCATTCAAACACGCGATAAAGTTCCATGTGACAACATTTGGAAATGATTACATGGGTATAAACTTCTTCCTTATTTCACCTATTTCAATTCTGCAACTTACTTATTTACTTATTCTTCTTAGTTTGAAAACCAAACATTGTACTGTACACTTATGTAAATACAAATACTTAAAGATGCTAACTGTTTTCATTTTCTAGTGTTTGAAAAGGTGTTCTATCTACACCTTTGAATTGAGTTTATCAGACAACAGGGAACTTCAAACAACCGAAATAAGATCAGGAAGATATGGAAATATATTTATATGGGAGTACAAGTAAAATACCGTAACTGTTAGCTTGTCTATTTATGTTGTTATTCCCCTTTACTGGAAAATCTCTAAATAACTGCTAAGCCTGGCTGGATTTTCACTATTATTTGCCAGAGTCAAAGGAGTTTGTGTTTTCGTTTTGGTTGCTGTTGCCATTTGGCAGCATCAATAAACGCGAATTTTTATGACTGCCACGAAGCATTCTTGTTAATTTAAGAAACTGAAACAGTTGCGTGACCAATGGCGGTCCCAAACAGGAATCAGGGACTAGTCAGGAGTCTAATGAAGACATTGCCCCCCCACAGTTCCCCAATGTACCTAACAAAAGGGTTGAAACATTTTCGGTTGAGTTAAATGAAGTCGAACGCGACGGCGTCCTTCGAAATGAATGAATTGGCGGCTTGGCGCGCGCTTCTGAAGGAAATGTCTTCGACGAGGCATAAATTTGCTAAGCAAAATGGTAAAAGAAAAAAAGGACTAAACAGGATAAGGAGGCTAAAGAATAAGTCGGAAAGGCTAAGGCTCATTTGGCTAAGGACTTTCAAGTGCCATATTTCTTTTGGCAGAGATAGAGTTCGAGTGAGTGGGCGAGTGAACGAGAATCTTCGAGTGGCACACAATTGTTTTAATTTCGCTTATTGCTCGTTCGCTTGGCTTTAATATTTCAGGATTTGTTTGTTATTGTTCCTCTCCCTCTCTTTTTTATTTTTTGTCGAGCTTGAAAGCTCGACATCTATTACGCATATCCTGCCAGCTCCAGCATCAGCTTCGGTTCCCCCGCTCTATTAATGTTTAAGTGGCAGTGCGTCCCTTTAGGCGGGCAAACTTGCCTCCGCTTATGCCTTTTGTTGCTGCTGTTGCTGCTGCTGCTATTTTTGATTTGCCTGAAAGCCAGAATGCTGCCGCCGCCTGCAACACCAGAGAGTCTTAGAGTCTTTGAGTCCCCAGGCCTATGGCCCCGGCAAGCTCATATTTTGTACGGCTGTGCGTCCCGGAATTCCCTTTTTGCGTACGTGATCAAATCAACTTGAAAGGATAATATTTGCCGCCTTCCATTATGCTGGGTGGAAGTCGTAGTAGTAGTAGTAGTAGGTGGTTGTGTATATGTGTTGTAGACCAAGAATGGGATATGCTGTTGGTGTTGGCCTGTTCTGATTGGGCTTAAAGCTGCAATTTATTTACGAATTTATTCATATTCACACTTGCAAATGAGTGCAAAAGGGCTGCCTGGCGACCTATGTATGTATAAATACGTAATGTGTTTAAAGTGAGTGGGAATCACAGAAAAAGGGTAATGTCTTTAATGAAAAATCGAACTGCAAAGAATTACCAAAAAAGGGACAAGCATTTGCAGCATCTGTTTTGCTTATGGAAAAGCGAAAATGTCATATAACTTGCTTATAACCTTACCGTTTTCAATGTATTGAACATCAAATTCGTCATTTCCTTCTTTATACCCTTGCAGAGGGCAGCGTTTCTGTGTTAAGCAATATCAAGTCCTCGCTTTAAAATCTTTTGGGTTGAAACTTGGTACTTAGCCTAGCTAGTATTTAGTTGGGAGTGTAAGCTACTTTGGCCATTAATTTTAGTATTTAAAGTGTATCATGCATAGGTTTGATTCCTTAAACAGTCTTACAATTGGTGCGAATGCATTTTGTTCTGCTTTGGCCATTCTGTTAGGCCACATGCAGATACTGAATTTAAAGGTCATGCAAAAAGATTTTTAAATACTGCTAGGGTATTTAAACTTCTTTAATACGTTTCGTTTGGTATCTTTCTTCTAGAGAGTTACCCTTAACTTTCGACTATCTACCTTGTGACATGCATTGGCTGCCCTTTCGTTTGCCCTTTGGGCACATGTCGCCCTAATCCGCAAGGACAATATTGAAAAGTAATAACCCACAAAAACAATACACACATACACACAAATGATGAGGGTGTGCGGCAAAAAAGTGAAACAAAACCGCAAGTTGAAATAACATGCGAATCCCAAGGAATTCGTCGGCAGGATGGCAAGGCTACTTTTTTTTTTTTTTGCACAACGGGATGAAATCCTTTTAATTCACGACAGGCGTAAGGATACAAGAAACACCAAAATAAAATAAAATAAACGGAAAACTGAAAAACAAAAAAGAAAACCAAATGAACGAATTTATATTGAAAACCAAAAGAAAAATTGGCCAACACCGAAAAAGAAGAAGAGAGAAGTAGCAGGCCACCAAATAAGATCACGTACAGAAAGACAAAGAACTGGGAGAGTTAGAGCTCAAGGTGTATGTATGTATGTAGGCCCAACCAAGAATGGAACAAATGAAGCATAGTGCAATTGGGGTTTTTTTGTTTGCCATTGTGTGTGTGTGAGTGTGTTTGCCTGGAGGCTGAACAAGGCTGAACCTTTGTCCGTGTTCCGAGACCGAGTCAAGCGAATTGGCTGCAGTGTCAGTGGAAAAAAGGCACATAACGAGGCAAAAGCTAAAACGAACCGTTTCCCAAGCCAAGCCGGGGACAGGGACAGTAAGTCAATTTTGACCGCGGGCTATTGCTTTAGCTGATAAGCTAAGGCACACTGCAAAAACGTCGACCGATTGGAGGGAGGTGTGAGGTTAGATGATGGCCAACTGTACTGCAGTTATATTGATTTCCTTCTTCACTTCACTTCATTTTCATTTTTCTTTTACACTGTTTTTCGTGAAACGAAAAGCAGTTTAAAGTTGAAGTTTTATTACCCAAAAGGGGTGGCCTAGCCCCGCAGTTGATCATGATAAATCAATGCGTGCAAAACGCACACGTACGTGAAGAGTCCATACCACACACCCACACAGGCATATACATATGTACGTATATGCATATGTAGTAGTGTAGAAACACACACACACACACAATCGCATAGAGCATGCCGAAACGTGACGCAATTTACTGCCAGAACTTGACTTGAGTTCACCCTCAACTCTCTAGTAAGCAACAACCCCACTAGAAAACGAATCATCGTCGTCGTTCTTCAGTTCGTCTCCTTCTTTTATTTTTGCTGCTGCCTTTTTTTTTTTTTTTAAGAATAACAGTAACAGTTATTTTTTTAAGGTTTAGCTTAAGCTTTTGTGTAAATAAACGACCACAGTCGTCGGTCGGGCCCACCACCACCACCCAGATATATGTACATACATACATACCACCGAGAACAGGCCAGGGCAGACCTTCTTCCATCTTCGGGGTCGTCTCTCTCTCGTTTCGGGCAATTCATTCATTCAATTTACGCGACACCCCTTATTGAGCTAGTGAGAAGGAAGGCAAACTCCTCCAACTGTTCTGGTTCTAGTAATTTATGTGGCATACAGTGAAAACTATGTCCATATCCACACACCCCGCTGTTCTCCTTATTAGGTGCAATTGCAGGCGAGCTTCGATCAATTATACCAAAAGATATAAGCTGAGAGATTGATCCTTTTACTGATGTTATAAGATGCCTTTAGGGGCTTAAACTCCATTGCTAACGTTCGTTATAATAAGTACTTACTGTACTTTAACTATGCGCTGTTGCTATTTATATGTCTGATGAGACTTCTCGTTCTCTATGTATGTGGGTCGCCTCATTTCGTTTCTTTAAAGTTGACTCGGGCATTTGAAGTGCGCTTTTGACTTGCAACTGAGTCGAGTGGCATTTAAAGGCTTCTGCTCCTGTTGTTCCTTGCTACCTAACGCTACTGTTGCACGTGTTACGCGCGCCACAATTGCGGACACGTGTGTTTTGATTTGCAGCCAACGCTTCTCACTAATGCCCACCATGCTTGAGGTGATGGTGATGCTGATGAGCAGCAACAGCGGCAAAAAAAACGAACAAAAAATAAATACATATATATATAATAGAATAAGGTGATGGAGAAGGACGAGTTGCCCCCCAGGCATTGGTAGTAGCACTGGCTCTGGCTACGGCATAGAGGCAGGCACATGATGCAGCATTAAATTGCCGCATTGTGTCTGCCAAGCGGGAGATTTGGCTAGGTGGAGGAGTATGGGCAGCATTTTTATTTGATTAGCTTAGCGAACGAGCGAGCGAGCGAGCAAACAAAAAAGTCCTACGGCGACGTGTGGCCGTTGGATTTGATGAACGGCTGCTTGGACTCCGTTTCAGTGGTACAGCATTCCGTTTCACCGAAGTGAACACACACTTGATTAGTAGCCCTGTCGACTGTCGTCTGTCGACTGCCGACTGTCGCCTGGCTGCTTTTTAAGCTTAACGCTGTCAAAATATTTTTAGTAATAAATTCTTTTTAGCATTTTCTGCTGAGTGGAATAAGTCAAATGAAAAAATGTTAGAGCGGGGGAAGCCAGCGAAATTGAAAAGAAAATTAAATCTAATGGCTAAGAAAACAGCAACATAAAAAAAAGCACTCCCCTTCACCCTTTGCACAATGCACAAATAAATCTAGTTTTGCTACCGATTCGCATTGGGATAAACCGCAAATATGTACAAAGAAAATAAGCTGGAAAATCTGCAACAAACACTTTACATTAAACACACAAAAATAACCTTCAATTTTGATCTCACTTCGATCCGTCGAATTCGGAATCTAAATAAATGTGGATAATCATGAGGACCCATTCACTCTACGCCCACTCAAAAACTCCTAGAATGATATTATGATTTCACAAAAAAGAGACATGTCCAAGTTTTTGGCCTTGGTAGTTTGCCCTCGATAGTTTGCCAGCTCTATAATAAATTATATAAATTAAATAAATTATGTATAAATTCTTATTACCTGTGTGAGATAAGGTATGGAAATCGTCCAGATCGGACGATAGTGTTTGTCAAAAAATTGATTAAGGACTCGGAATATCTGCTTCATATTTACTAATAAAATAGTTTTCATGTAAAACATCTGTTGTTCAGATAAATAGACCACGATGTATATATGTAAAGGCACTATACCTATATCGAAACCATTTTTTGAAATTTGTTTGATGAAATGCTGGATGTTTTTGAAGCATTGAAAATCCAAGTTGTTGTTTAAGCTTTTCTGCAGTCGGTCTGACCTTCACCAGAGAAAAAACGTGCTCCTTTTCTCTGTCTCTCATAGAACATTAGAAAAAGTTAGAATACAAAGAAATTGCAGAAAAAAATTTGAAGTACATTTATTTTCAATTTATAAACTGATTGTTCTTGTTATCGATACCAGTTTCAACACGATAACATACAAAATAGACTTTATGCCAAAAATCGGCAATTGCGCCCATTGTGCACTGAGAAGGATATGTATGGAGGACTTAGAGGACTGCAGGAACTCTAAAGTATTCACTTGATGTTTAAAACGAATCCTGTGAACGAATAAAACGATTGCTCTAGAACAAAGTTTTTGGCATTTGTGAGATTACATAGAATAGAGTTGATTTCATTGGTAAACCAAACCAAGTTGAACTCTAACTTGTATTCAGAAATAAATGTTCTCATTCCAAGTAATGCAAATTCTAAATTCTTTGATTCTCGCTAAAACTAAATTGTATACTATCTTTCAAAATCAGTTTTCTGAACGGAGATCTTGTCCCATATTCCCTCAGACTCACACCTATTAATTTTCCCTTAGGTGTATATATCTTTTCCTACTTAATTTTGCTAATTATGAATCCAAAAAGGGTATTTTAAGCAAAATAAATGAATGACTGCGCAAAAAATTGCATCTTTATATATATAAATGCCTCGATACAGTGAACAGACCTTGCCTGAATTAATTCACCATATAGAGACATGACTGTATGTAAGTAGGACTCAGGGCTCAAATCAAGATTGGACAAGCAAAAAAAAAAAAAAAACATGGGTCCATATAATATAAATACATAGATCTATACTTGAAAAAAAAAAAAAAAACAAATACCAATTAAATTTATTTATTGGACCTACGACAACTGGACAAAATGATCGCAAGTATTCAAATCATTTGCCCCCTTGACTTCATCATCAAAAACATTTGTCAGACACAATTATCGGGTCAACGAACCAAACCGGCAACATATTCAAAACAAGTCTCTGAAAAAGCGACAAATAAAACAACAAACTGATAGAGGGAGACCGAGAGAGAGAGATAAAGAAAGAGATGGCAAAACTAAAACACACACACACACACACACATCACCCACGACATTCAAATTAACCAAAGTAAAGTTGATTTAAGCGCCATTTAATCAACAGCTTGCAGCATTCAGCTTTGTTTTTAATTTGTCTTGAAATTAGAATTTTAAATGATTTTCATTTTCAGTTCAGAATTTTGCATATACATACTTATTCAGTATAAAGCCGGGTGACCGGCTGCGGCCGGCCAATGGGCGAGCGGTGAGTGGTGAGCGGCGAGCGGTCAGCATGCGGGGGAATTTGCCAGCGGCATGTCTATGACGTCACTAGCATAATAACCAAGGCACATGCACGTTAATTATACGCCATGTAGTACACAGACTCTCTCGCTCGCTACACCATATATAGTACGAACGGCAGTTTCCCCTATATAGCTCCATCTCTTTCATTATTAATTTTTGTGTCTGCTCGCTGTCTGGGTCAGCAGTCGGCAGCAGCCAGCAAGCAGCAAGCAGCAGCGCAACACGGAGCAGCAGAGTAGCTACCGCTCAGCATAATTTAATTTTGATGCACGACTAGGCGTCGGTCCAAGGGAGTAAGCTGAAAGGGGCAGCGGTGAAGGAAATTGAAATTCAAATTTCAGCTTGCCGGCAACGCGAAAAAAAACAGAGAGAGAAAGAAAGACAGAGAGAGAGGGGGAGCACACACACACACACAGAATGTGGAAAAATGAAAATTTAAATGCGCGCCACACATTTCGCATTCTGTGTGTGTGTGTTCGTATTGCCATCTCGCTTACGCCTGCACTTGATGTAGGTACATAAAAAGTATAACTACATAGTATGTATATAGGTATGTATATTTAAATGTTTGTATGTATGTAAGTATGCCACTTCAACTGCCCACTTAAACTATTCATTTATACAAATTAATTCAATTATGCGTATTACGTACGCGTTTGTAAAGCGCAGTCGCCGGCATCTCCCAGTCGGCAGCCAAGTCCCAGTTGCCCCTAGTCCCCCCTGTTTGGTCCCATATTCAGTTTCCCTTTACAATTTCTGCTCGCGTACGAAATTTCACTTAAAGTTAATTGTTCAAGTTCAAGTTCAATGTAACATAATAATGCCACATACGCATACACACACACAGACACACGCTGGCACATACATACACACAGAAACATACATACAAGAGAACAGCAAGGAGAGTGACAGAGAGAGAGAGAAAGAGCAAAACACTGTTGCATTCGATGTGCCGCAGCGTCAAAAAAATTATAATAAATTATTATTCCTTTCATTTGATTTTTCTTTTATGCTGATTTTTTTAGGTGCTTTTGGTTTCTTCCGTCTTTCCGCTTTTGCCCAGCTTACATTGGGGCCAATCTCCAATTTTTTGGCACAAAAACATAATTATGCGTTATCGAGTAGAAATTTCAGATCGATAATTACCAGAAATGCTTTAGAAATTGGCAAAAAGGCGACTATTTACCACTCATATACGAACACATTGCGTATACGTAATATCTACACCTACAAGTTCATGAAGCGCCAAAGGCCCTAGAAATTAGTGTAGAAATTTGTTGTTGGCAAACATTTTAGACGTTATAACTTCCACAACTATGAGCTAAATTAGTTATTACTAGTTATCAATATCCATATTTTGCAATCATTCATTATAAGTTGCCAGCCAATTTCATCAGTTTGAACCACTGACAAAACAACTGACATTAAAATTCAATAAAAATTGGAAGGTTTTAATAAATTTAAGATTATTGATTAAAAAATATACTCTATATCTATACCATTTCAACAAAGTTGTCGTTTCGATGACTTTTTTTTAATTTTATGCCAAAAAATACAAAGTTTGGGCCCAGTGTGGAGACGTCTTGGTCATTTGTTTATTCGCCTTGGCAAATTGTTTCGGCTTTTTGGCATTCGTCATTGTGGCTTAAGGGAAGCTTAATATGTGATTTATAATTGAACTGGCTGGAATTAGGCTTATCAATGAAATTGAGTGAATCGCACAAGACGTTTAAATCTGAGACTTTTCATCAAATTAGGCGGCAAATTCAACACCTGTGCAATTGCGGCACTAGTCGACATTGCAAATACCCTACAAACAAAGAAATTTAGATCAAAGTAACTAAACTAATTAGCATTGGTCTTGGGTTTGTTTACCATTTTTGACTTTGCTTAATTTCAACACAAATTTAATATAGTTGTTGGCGTAACAGAAGATTTAGAGGATCAGAGCACTTTCGCTGCCTTCGTGGTCAGTGCCTGGACTTGAGTAATTTTCACTAAAGATCTGAAAAGATTGTTGTTCTTTTTGTTGTTGTTGTTGGTTGGTTGGTTGCTTTAAACACAGAAACTGTTTCTTCTGTTAAATGTGGCACTTCCTGTTGCCGTTGCCCCATCAGGCTGCAGACGACAAATGCCCGACCACCCGACCAATTTCAAGAAATACAACCTGCCAGGCTTTGGCAGACCACAATATTCCCGGAGGCTTTTGCCAGCCAATTTGAAAAGCGAAATGACGACGACAACAACAGCAACAACAACAGCGACAAGAACAACTTGCAACTGCAACCTGCAACGTTGTAGGCCATTTGATTAACAAATGGCCAAACGCAAACGAAATTGATCGAAATATACGGCAGAAGGTATAAGCCGAGACGGAACTGCAGAAGCTACTGCCCATCCTAGTGGGGGATGGTGGCCAAATGGGTAAGGTGGTAAGGGAGCCTAGAAAAGCCAAAGTAAATTATGGCAAACAAGTTTTGGCCGGCGGACAACAATTTTGTCGCTGAGACTGAGCCTGAGACTGAGGCTGAGACTGAAACTGAGCCTCTGGGGCTAAGACAGTGGCTCGATTGGGTTGGCATTGCTATGGTATCCCATCGTAACAGATAGAATCACTAGAATCACATTCCCCAACTCGCAGACGACGCTGAAAGAGATTGCAGCAATTAACGCTAATTAAATGCGCTTCAGTTTATGTTTCATGTGGCGATATTTTAGTTGTCTAGCGCGATAATTAAATCGCTTTTTGCTTTTCATTCCTTTGGCTTGTCATGCCTTGTCTTGCCATGGATGGCTCTCTGCCATTTGCATAACAAATTTACCACAAAAGCGGCGCCCTCTTGCCGCCGAGGCGCCCGAAAAAAAAAAAACCAAAATAGAACAAAACTGAAAAAATAAAAACGAAATCTTTTTTGCTTTTGCTGTTGTTTTTTTCTAGTTTTTATGGCAAAACTGCATTTTACATTGCGCCTGGCAGTATGAAATAAGTTCGAGTTCAAGTCCGCTCAGCAGGGGCTTGCCTGTCACCGTCACCCATCCTCAATGCTCCAACTGTAGCTCTATACATATACATATATCTGTGTGTCTGTCTGGCGTGGCATTTTGTTTGCCATTTGGTCACTCCCCCTCTAAAAATTTTCACTTTCACTTAGCCCGTCAGTTTTGCAGGCGCAAGACTTTGTTGGCTGTTGGCTGGCTGACTGGATGGTTGGCAACATCCTTTGCATACGGAAACAGCCGCACGACACATTGTCCTCCATTCAACTCTTTGACTTTCCCGGGAGGGCGTTTTGGTTGGGACTGCCAACCTGACCGAAATTCCAAATGGCGTGCACGACACCAAAACCGAGACCGAGACCGAGTCCGAGGCCGAGTCAACGTCAACAACGAGCACAACGAGTAGTTGAACAGGAGAACTAGGAGCAGGAACAGTAGCAGCAGGAGCAGGAGCAGGAGCAAGAGCTGGATGATGACGTCGTCGCGAACGTTGCTTGCATTTCAAAGATGGATTTTAATATTCTGCATGTGTGGAAAGGTCGCTGGCCGGTCTCGGAACAAGAGTTGGCTCTGTCAGTTGGTATGGTTGTTATCCTTTCATACATACATATATATATATATACGTACATTCGTACATATATATATATTTGTATATCTTCTCGTTTTTTTTTTTTTGTGTTTCACCTTGATTTTGTCTGGCAATGACCATGAATATAGATATGGGCTGAAAGTCAGCCCATGTTTAACCCACTTTGCATTGACAACCAATGGAGGTTACGAGAATTCACTTGAAAAGCGAAATTAAAGCGGTTGCCAGCACTCGTATTTGGTCAGGATATCAACTTTGAAGCATCAAATGACTTGATGAATGAGCTTTGTAGCATTTCATAACAAATATACATAATACGTTCAATGGTCAAAAAATATGAGGGAGAGCTTTGTTTGAATGGCCATTCCACAAGGATTATACTGCTCAATTTGTTGCTTGTAAATGAATTTTTTGCTTAAGGAATTTATTGCAAGAATATGGAAACAATGCTAACCACAAAGCACAGCACAGGACACAACAGGACAGGACAGGACAACTACAACAAAAATACGTATACACGTACATATAAACAAACAAACAAACAGGAGATGGCCACACAATAAGAATGAGACGAAGCGGAAAAAGCAGAAAATTTAAGTTAAACGTTGCCCACAGGATGCACGGCTGGACACTGAAAAGGACAACGGCACAATGGACCCAGCCACAAGGACTTTTCACTGATTCAGATATGGACTCCGACTTCAAGACCGAGTCCGACTCGGTCTAGGGCTAGGCGGAGACAATAGAAGTTAATATATGGAAGATATAATAACTTCCGGTAATTTCAATTTTACGAGATGAAGATGAAGATGAAGATGGAGACGGTACATGGTAGGTGGAAGATGTCATCCCAGGCTTTATATTGAAGCTTTCGGATAGTCTATATATCATTTGCAGGGGGATAAAGGGCAGAAATATACTTAGCCAGCTACTTAGCCTGACCATAAACTTCACGATGAACGAAGCCATAGGCAAATGTGTGTGTGCCCAATTTTGAAAAGCGTGAAAAATTTGTGAAAAAAAAAAGAAAAGAAGAGAAAAGCAAAAAAGCCAACTGAAACGCAGAAGTAAACTGCACATGTCAGAAAGTCAGAGGGGAGAGAAGAGATGCCTGTCAGTGGCAAGTCAACTTGGCCAACTCATATCTTCTTTTTTTCATTCTTTTTCTTTCTCCATCTCTCTCTCTCTCTCTTTCTCTCTGTTTCTCCCTTTGTGTTTCTCTTCTTCGACACTAAGAAGCAATAAACCTAAAGGGAAATGTAATAAACGAGAAAATCTTGTACGTGACCAACCGCATCAGAAGGCAAGAACGCAGGGTTGCAAATGGACTTTTTTTCCCAAAACCGAAAGCGGAAAGCATTTTAAAGCGTAACAGGAAAAACCGAAATTTCAAAAAAGAGGCAAAAAAAAAAAAAAAAAACACAGCCAAGGCAAAATACAGGAGCAAAATGAAGAGGAGAATAACACTGTATTTCTAAATCGATAACATGTGCGTGGCAGAAATTATGAGAATGAGGATTCCTTTTGCCCACACACTTACTACTTAGGCGCAATTTGGATGGTTATGGCCCACCAGAGACCAAAATCGATTTCGAACAAACGAACCAACAAAAACAACAACAACCACAACCAGACGAAAAGCAACTACAACATTTGGATTTGGAAAAAAATTGTACGAATGAATTCCCGTTTGTACGTTTTTGGCGTTAAGCTAAAGTTTTTGTCGTTTCTGAACACCCTGTACCCGCCCAGGTACTAACTTTTTTTTTTGTTTTTGGGTATTTGTCCCATCACCTCTTACAACTTTAAGTGATCGCAGATTTTATGATATCTTTTGTATGACTTGGCGTCTAAAACTGATGAGATTTCATCCTCGGGAATCAAACACTGATAAAAAATTTGACAAATCGTCTTGAATTCTAAACAAACCTAATGCAGAAACACTTTTCAAAAGTCAGACCTGTATTTGATCTAAATCGATTATGGGATACAAGGAACTCTGATTTTCCACCATATGGACTAAATCGATAATGTCACAATCGATATAAACATCGATCCTTCTTAAAAAACATTCTCATCTTTAGTCTTTTGAAAATCGTAGACGATAAATATTAAAAAAAGAAAACATTTGAATCTTATGAGTGTAAGAAATCTTAAATGTTTCCCAGATAAAGGACTATTTGCAGTATAGTAAAACTATATAAGTTTGCACATGGCTAATGGTTTGTATGTATGCACGGTATATTGTGGTCGGCTAAGCAAAAAGTAATGTAACGATATTTTTGTTTTTGGCTTCTTTCTTCAACTCTCAGTTCTCTGGCACGGCGGCATCAGTGATAAGGTTGAGGCTGAGTCTTACGTAGAAATCACAAAAGTTGGCCACATGGACATGCCAACTGGACACACTGACCACGTTTGTGGGTCCTTAACTGTGATTTCTTTTTAATGGCGTGACACTAGACAACAACAGCGAAAACAAGAACAACACAACACAACAAACAAACCAACAAACCAAAAAAAAAAAAAAAAAGGCTTAATTACTCAGCTGGAAATCGGCCATCAGCTGAAGAGCTGTACAGGCGAAACGTAACGAAACCAAACGAAATGAAAAGATCGCCTGGAACACCCAAGCAGGATCTAAGATTTGCATGTGGGGGCCTCAGCGCTAAGGTTTTGACTCCCTTTACTCGACGGTCCAAGCCTCCATTGCGCCACGCTCTGCTGGCACTCACAATAACAGTAAAAGAAATCCATTTCAAGGCATTATCCAGCCATAAAAATTGTAGCCCAGGCTCTAGGCTAAATTGTCATAAGGCGATTTGTCCATTAAATTGAAGCGCATTTTTTAATAAAGCGTAAAAAAAAAAAACAAAGCAATACACACACACACACACACATACAGCATGGAATAGATGAAAAAACGAAAACTTTGCATAGCAGAGAACACAAAAAAAAAACAGTGGATAAACATCCCCACAGTTTGCCTCGTCCCCATCCTTAGCCGCATCCTCGCGCGCGACAATTTTAATTTAATGATGCGGACTTAGTCCTTGTAATGGTTCCAAAGTACGCGTGTCCCTTGCGCTACGTTTGTTAAATTAACAGTCGCGTTTGTCAAAGCAAAATAAAAATAAAAACCAAAACGAACAGAAAAAAAAACAGCGCAGAGAGAAACAAATAAAAGCATATGGACATGGACAATACTCGACTGTTGTAACAACTGCGAATTAATTTAAATGATTTTTATTATGTCATTACGCAGCTGAGACAATTCTGTGGCGCCTTCAGCGCGCGTTCGCCTTTATACCAGAAAACACCAAAATTTTTATATACTTCTTTTCCCAGTTTTGCTTTTATCAATCGGCTTTTTTTTTAGTTTTTTCTTTTTGTTTTTGGTGTGTTCAGTTTCTTGTAGTTGCCCTTTAGCTGGTGATATGTTATTGCAGTAGCTACGAGCGGTAACGAAATTCACGGTAGAAGATAAAAAATATAGCAAATCGAAGCAACGATCAACAACCGGGTTCAGGCAAAGAGAACGAAAACCAAGGAGACGAGGGCTGAACCGAAACTGAAGCTGAAGGAGGAGATGCCAAAGAAGAGGAATGGCCAAATGAAGCTTGGGTATTGCATACCCGGCTGCAGTTGCTATCGAGCATGCCAAGCCAATTGGATTCGTTGGTTGCCAGTGGAATTTACCAACCAATATTCCCGAATATCGTGTACTCTACTAACGATACATGACGTTAGAGGTGGCAAACTATCGATATCGGCTCCACTCGATAACTGGAGTTTGCAGCATACGCACATTTATTAGGAAATGTCTTTTATGTTTTAATTGAATGCTTTTTCCATTATTTATTACTTCATAAAACATTCTTTGTGGCATTTTGGACTTATAAGAAGTGCCTGTTTAGTTTGATTCACTTACCCACAAACAAATGCCATCTCGCTCACTCTAACAAGCACATAACCAACTCCGTCTGTATGGTTCACTTAACGTGAAACCCGTTTATGATATAAAAATCTATATGCCAAGTTTAATTGCGTTAAGGAAAACCCGTCTTCTTTGTCGAATTCCGGGGCTAAGAACATGGTTTTATTTCCAATTCCGGGTCGCAATAGACGTGAGAATAAAATAAACTTCTACATACCGAAATTGGTGGTTTTGCTAATGTAGTCACTAAGATCTAAGTGCTTACACAGACGGACGACTAAAGGAAGGCTTTTTACAAAAGGAGGTGACTTACCTAGTTACTTTGTATTATCAATTTTTGAACAATTCTATAATAAATGGTAATATCCTAACTAACGATTAATAAGCCAATCTGAAGCCATCAATACTATCGATAGACATAAGTACAAAATCTTTCGATCATTACACACTAGCCATGCCATATGAGCTTGTCTTTAAGGTTTAAAATTACAGATGCTTATAACAATCTTAACAATCTTGAGAATAAGAAAATGTTTAACCTAACTTATAATAATATTATCTGTATTGCAATGACTTTATAGCTTAGAAAAATATTTAGATTTTTAACCCTAGTTTTTAACTGCAGTTATTATTTTTACATTATCTAACAACTTAGAATTATATATCGAGAGATTTTTAGTTCTATATCATTCAATAATTAAGACTAACAACCATGGATTTGAATGATTAGATTCTAAAATTATACTAAGAAGTCAAGGGTATGAATCATGAGTTAGTGAAGAAAGAAGAACACGTTCTTGTCAAAATAAAATTTAGAACGCTTATGCTGAGTAAATGAACAAGGAAGCAAATTATCAACTGAGCAGTGAAATGAACATGATGAGTGAGCTGACTCACTTTGAAAAGAAAAACCAAGTGAACTAGTTCAGCAAAATGAGCAATTGACCAACACTAGTATAATATGAGCTTTTAGGATGCAATTTCTTAAAATATTTGAGCAATGTTCTGTTTAATGAAATACAGATAAAGCACCTGATCTTCGTATAATAAAAATATATTCAGTTTAGGACAATTCTCTCGGCTTTGACAATTTAAAAACGGAACATTTCTAAAAGAGCTAACAAAGATAATGGCTCTCTATATAAATGGGTTATGCGAAATTCAAAGAGTCCACACAAGGAAGAGTATTTTCCCGTCCTGTGGTCTGGCCTTACTGGCTGACTGCAAAGGCAACTGGGCAACTGAAACAAATGTGATAACCACGCAGCGATATGAGAAGTGCTCGTTCGTATGCAAGAAGACTGCAGCCAACAGCAGCAGCAGCAGCCGAACGACACGATGCCAACATTGATGACAACAACAAAATAAGAAACGGGGAGTGGGTGCTGGGGCAGGGGGAGGGCACTTCATGCACGGCACACAGAGAATTTATTGTCGATTTGGCGAGGTGTATCGACAACGTAACTGCTACTGGGCATATAGAATGCAGTCGGAGGCAGTAAGCCAACTTGGGTGCTCCCTTCCCCAGCTATCGCCCAGTGCAAATCTGCATCAAAAAATAAAAATAAATAAATAAATAAAAATAAAAGAAAAACAAAGCAGAGAAATGAAAACATGCAAGAGAGAGAATGAGAGGGAAACAAAGGGAGAGAATCTTACGCTGAGGTTTTAATTTGTACGCCAGCAGTCGAGGAGGCTGCGCTCCTGCGCACTAGCAACGGACTCAAGGATACATACACATGTTTGTATGTATGTATGTGGGTAGGTAGGCAGCCAAGTGATGAAGTTACTGGAGACTCTTGTCTGACTACTCCGCCTGTCTCTGCCCTGCCCTCGCCAGTTGGCATGGCCTGCGCAGAGGTCTCTGTGTGATGTGCCCACTGATAAGCGGGGCAAGCAATGGCAAGTGACTTCGCCTCGACCGATGCCTCCGCTGGAGCTGAAAGCTGCCTCGGTCTGTCGGTCCATCGGTCCATCCTCGCGTTTGGGTTCGAGTGCTTAGTCTACATGATAAAGCCCCCGAAAAGTGTGGATTATTTCATTTTGCTACGTTTTGTAGCCGCCTCCTAGCTGGCAGCCCCTGTCTGCCCCTTGACTGCCATTGGACTGCCGCTGATGTTGTTCTTTCTGCGGGTAATGAATAAATTTGCGCAATTTGTTAAGTGAATTCCTTTGTAGCGCGATTTTTTACGAGTTTCCTTCCTTCGTTTCTACTGTCTGTGGCGCTTTGATTGTAAGCGGTACAAGAAGCACACAGCGATCAAGCAATCACAGAGACAGAGAAAGAGAAAGAGATAAATATAAGGACACAGAGAGAGAGAGAGAGATAGAAATATATTAAGATAAAATTCAAACAGAACAATTCTAGACATTGCTAAATTATACATACATATAACATATGGGGAAATATTTCACTATTAAATTTCACGACAGACAATCTTTCTAACTTTGTCCCCTACTATAGAATCAGGTATCAAATTTAATATTTGTGAGCTTTATCCCTTTCATACACAATAGGTATAGTTTAATATATAGTTCACTCTATTAATCTAACCAGTTGATCGGTCTAAGAAATTACTAAACTTATGTTATTGAGTTACTTAGAAGCCGAGAAAATTAGAACTAATCTCCTAAAATTAATATACTCTAAAAGTTTGTACTGTTGCACATATCTAAGAAGTCAAAAAAATTTGTCCGACTTTATAATTCATCAAAACAAAAATAGGTGGAAGTAATTCGTCTATGCCATGCATAAGTTGAAACAACTGTTTTAAATTTATAGAGAATCCTATCTCGCTAACTCGTACCATCACATGAGCACACTAGCGCCACCATCAGCCAACGGCCAATCTGCACTTATGGAACACCTTGAGAGAATTGTCTATACATATAACATTACTATTTTCAATACGATTTTACAATACAAATTCAATATGCCAAGTTTTGCTTGATATTTTATCCTTGAAGTTTTTTGTTACCTTTCGAAAGGCGTCAAAGCGGTAGGCCGATTGTTCCTTTAAGACCTATATAATAAAGTCATTCAATCTTAAGGAAATTTGTCTTAGTCGTCAACCGGTAATATTATACTGACAGATATTAATTTCTATGACAATCGTATGGAAAATAAAGTTATTGATAAATGTCATTGCTTTCGGCCGATCTTGATGAACTTTGGCACAGTTGTTAATAGGTATATTCGACTGATGAATATTAATTTTTAGAATAATAGTTAAGTAGATAACGAAGTTATTCTTAAAAGTCACTCATATCATACAGTGGTCCGTTAGAATAGTATAAGATAGATAGTATAAGAAAGCCCGCAGCTTAAGCGGCTTATGAGAAGTTGATAGGATGATCAAAAATATTTAATATATTTAATACGGTTGGCGCTGCACACTTCTAACAAAACTAATATACCCATTTTGCAAGGGCATAAGTATAGCCATTTATTCAGAAGAAATTACATTTTATTCCGTATAATATAGATGATGATAAATACAATGAGTTAGGCATTATTCAATCCTTGCTTAAATTCGTTTGAGCTTCATTTGGGACCTTTTCTGTTAGTTCTGTTCTGCTAACCACATCACCATCTACAAGATCGTAAATCAGATTTCGTAGATTTTTTAATTAGTTTGACAATAGCAAGAAAACTCACCTTAAGCTAATTCAACTCGAGTCAACTCAACCCTTAGTCTGGTGTTTCCTATAAAATCTGAGCACTTCCGTTTCTAGTACAAGCGGTGAAAAACGAAAAAGACAGAGTCGGGCAATAAAAACTCACCCCATTAATCCAAGTGCATCGAATGTTCTTCCTGCAACAATTTCCGCTTTTGGGTGCTAAGCGGAGAGTTGTCCAACAACAAATTCAAATTAGAAAATCCCTGCATAAATATCTATGTATGTACAAGAGTATATGCATGTCCCTTGGTTAGTTTTCTAACTCGACAATAGATGTCGCTTCGTTCTGCTCTGCTCTGCATGGCCTGGCCTGGCCTGGCCTGTCGCTGCTGCCCTTGTCCGGAATGCAGGCGAAGGGTTGTAAAATGCACCCTTGTATCCCATCGCTCCATGGACTCATCCAAGACTCTTCCGCGGGTCGTGTGTGTGTGTGTGTGATTTACGTTGGAATTCAAAAGATTTACAAATACTTGTACATTTTACTTAGCTTTGTCAGTATTTGTGTGTGTGTGTGTGTATGTGTGTGTTTTGTTGCACTTAAGCAGGATCCTTGCTGGATGCTGCTTCTTCGTCGTCTCCTTCTTCTGTCTGGGTCTCATCTTGAAGAGCAACCCCCGTGTGACGTGCGTCCTCATCCTGAACTCAAGCAAGAGCGCGCGCCCTGAACCAATAAAAATCTACCAAATCCAAAGTCAGCAGAAAATTGTTGTTCACCTCTTCACAGACACACACACACACAGAGGCACACATACACTTTGCTCCCGCTTGTTATCCTTTTGAGAGGAGCGGGTTGTGTCCTTATTCAGCTTCTGTGTGTCTTTTTTTCTCAGTATTTTTTTATTTTTTACAGCACCCCAGCGTCTTGTCAGGCAGCGGGCGAAATGTTTGTTTTGCTGTGTTCTCTCAACTGTATTTGTCTTTTGCTCGAATTTTGTTTATTTCGCTGACGAGGCAAAAGCAGAGAAAATGCCACGAAATTGTCAATACAGTGGCACAGGAGATGGAGGTGGAGGAGTAGCTGACGGCACAAACAAATAAAACAAAAAAAGAGGAGGAAAAAAAAAATAACCCGTAGAAGGACTGTGGATTTTTATGAGTAAGGGATCCCTGGACTCCTCCCACGACTCCTCATCATACTCATCGAGTGAAAGGGTTAACAATGCCGGTCCAGCTTCCGTTTCCACACCTTTTCCTTTCCCCCTTTTCTCTGTCTTCATCTTCATCTTCCCGTTTCTCGTTTCTCTTTTCTCATTTTCAGTGTTTGCTGCTCTTCTGCTGTCATATGCAAAAATCGGCAAAAATCGGGGGACAAGCCAAAAGGATAGCGGCAGGACACAGCGCCAAGCCAACACTTTTGATAACATTTTATTACAACGTACTCGTAGGTGTGATTTTTATGGCTTTTGCTATGCTCAACGGATTTTTTTATGTTACCGCCGATGTTATGCTCGTCCTCAATCCTCTGCTTCTTGTTGTACTCTATGCTGATTGCGTGCAGTAAAAAAAAAAAAAAAACAGAAACAGAAAATGACAAGATTGGGGTACCGAAATATGGGGAAGGGCGAAAAGGGGAATGGTTTGATTGCTGCTACGACATCACTTGGTAAATATCGCTTGACGCGTTCAATTAAATTGATTTTTCAGTTTAAAATTGCTTTAGCAGACCTGAACCAATGATTTTCACAGAAGATATAGTGCCAAAGGCGATTTTTTAAGGAAATTATATAAAAGGACACACAGCCTGAAATCAATCTATCCAAATTTGACTATATCTGAAGTTGCGCTTGTTAGATTTAGTTTAAATGATTTCAATTACATATATGTAGATGATATATACGGTTCGACAATATTTACCGTAATTTTGTTTAAAATATTACATTTTAGAATACGTAATATAGCTTTTAAGCGAGCTAAGTAAAACTGTTAAACTATTCATATTCATATACAAATTACTAAAGGAATGATTTTACTACAAGTTAACTGTTAGTATTAGTTAATTGACTGTTTCACAGAATTAAAAAGAAAATTAAATAAATTAAGTTAAAACCATATACAATAAAGAAACAAACATCTATTTTCATATTATATGGTTTTCATATTATTTTTCCAAATATTACAAATATGACAATCTACCAAATCAGCGATGGGCGTTTATACCATCCACTCGTGAGGTAAAATGCTAAAATTAAAGTAGCAGGAAGAAGGAAGCTTTTACGAATCGCCAAACTTGGTATGTAGTCTCGAGTTCAAATTCTTGCCACGCCTTCTTTCGCCCCTGAAATTCAAATAAAACTGAATTCCTCAAAGCACACAGACTCTGTTTCTGTTCCGCCCCCGAATACCTACCGTATTGTTTTAGTTAATGCAATTTGGCACACTAAAATATGTCATTAATCTCCAGTGACGTACCAAATTTTAATAAAATCGGACTTAAAATAGCCACACTTTTCACCATGTTATCCATCAGAGCGGAGTTCAGGCTTGCTATAGAGCATAACATTGGGTTACATTTAATGCATGGTATGTTGAAGTCGTCGAAGACTTATTACCAAATACCCATCACTTGATTTTTGTATATATTTTAAGATATCTTGATATCAACTTTGATTCATTATAATATGTGGAGAGAACCAGCCGTCTGCTTACATCCATAGATATGCGCCTCCCGTTCAGATAGCTGCTTCACCTCTCATAGTTCTCCATGCGGTCAGTCGATGGGCTAATTAGCTAGACAATTGAATCGAATCATAAATCACTTGCAATGCAATCGGGCGAGCAGCTCGCTCTCATGTCAACTGTTTCGATTTTCACGCCACATGCAGCGCCAATTCGAAATGTCTGATACAATTTTATGTAGTATTGTTATTTTGTTTTGTTTTTGTTTTTGTACTCACTTAGACATTAATATTTATATCAATATGAATTTTACGGCTTTTCACCCAACTACAATACATTTTGTGTTTGTATTTTGTTGTTGTTGTTGCTGGTATTATTTTTATTTTATTATTTTTTTTTTTTTATGGTAAACAAAGGCGAATTGAATTATTCATATGCCTAGCAAACAAAAACCAAAATAAATTATAAGAAATTCAAGCAGCAACAGCAACACCAACAATAACTAATTATTCATTATTATGTACGAGATTTGCACATACACATAAAACAAAAATAACAACAACAGCAACAACAACGACAACAGCAACACTCAGATAGCTTGACCAAGTGTGGACACTTTGGTGGTCTCTCACTAGTTTAGTGGGTCAAGAAATCCAGTTTATTAACATTCAAATTAATACATACAAATGACGTCTCTTTTGCGTTTATGGTGCAAAATAATTAGCCGCCAGCAGCAGCAGGAACAGCTATAGCGGCAGCCACATTGGCGACACCACCACCAACAACAACAACAACAACAACAGCAACCAAACACAGTAAGGACCAAAAAAAAAAAAAGGAGGCATTAGCATAAAATTAGAATTTGTAATTGCGGCGGCGCAACAGGCAGGCAAGCAAAGCGGGAGAGAGAAAGATAGAGGCCGTCGGATTGCTAGAGATTGCTGGATGGAGGAGGATGAGATGAGTTCTTAGTGCCCTCCTCCTGGCATGCGCCGAACGCTTTGCTTAATTAAAATGCAGCCTCGGCTAGGAGAGAACACAAGGAAGCGCCTGCGCAAAAGGACAACGCGCCGGCCAACTTTTGAATT
Organism: Drosophila equinoxialis; assembly: GCA_018150345.1. Lineage (NCBI taxonomy): Eukaryota > Metazoa > Arthropoda > Insecta > Diptera > Drosophilidae > Drosophila > Drosophila equinoxialis. Next base: position 3,459,652 of record JAECWI010000089.1, on the reverse strand, counting down.
ATTCAAATGCCAAAGCGAGCCGTGCAGAGACAAGCCAAAGCCAAGACAAAGGGGCAATGCGCTTCGCCTTTTGGCGTGGTGTTGACTTTTTGATTATGCGCATAATTTTGTACGTCTTTTTTTCTGTTTTTTGTTTGGTTTTGGTGAGATTTCAGCGGCTTTGCTGCATGAAAATATGATGGGCATGAGGATAATTGCGGGTATAGGAGAGCATGACACAATAATTAGGTCACAACGATTAGCCAAATCGGCCTAACGACATTAATATACACAAACATTCATATCAATCGAGTGAAACTGATGCCAGAAACTTATCAATTAGTTGAAGGATTCCAAATGTTAATACTATTTCAGTTTTTCTTTGCTATTGGCGAATTTGAAACACGTTAGAGATCAATAATAACCATTTGATTAAGAGTTGAATACAAAATTCATAGAAATACTATTGAAATGTGACTTTTTTCATTCATAAAGTTCAATTTTTCCTTGAACTGTAATGAGACTGTCAGGAATAGGCATTAAATTTGTTAACCTATTGATTCTAATTTAACTTTAAATGCTTAGAAATCACAAAAAGAGGAGAGGAAAGAGAAAAAGACGAGTTACGATATAATATTAATATCGTGAATAAATGTTCTCTGCTTTAAACTCGTAAAATCAATGGTTCCGTTTCAACATGGTAAATAAATATCTATTGCAAATAATGAAAGTTATTTCTTATTGCCAATACCTTAACACTGCTCCAGGATCTTTTCCTGGTCTCCCTTTCCATCCGTCAAGTTTCTCAACCGTTTGCCTCTGACAATAAATCGAATCTACTCCTTTCTCTGCCCTATTCTGTTTCCATTCTTGCCACTGATTCGATTTCCATGCAATTTTTTGAATGAAAGTGCGGGTAATGTCATCCATAAACTATGCCGCCAGGTAAAACAGTGGGCGAGCTCCACTCTCTGCCTTCCTATTCCTCCATCCCCATCCCCAACCGCATCCACCATCCAGCCTGAGGGGAGGTACGCGCTAAGCTCAAGCGCTTGTCGCACTCGGCACCCATTTGCATGTGTAAAGTCATAAATAACGAGACAACATAACACTTAAAGGGATACATACCTACACTTACTTTTTGGGGGATGCTGGAGCGACCGCTCGCTATCGGGATGCCGATACATATATTGTATACATATGACAGCAGCCCCTCTAAAAATGCATGAGCTACGACCAGCCAGCCAGCCAGCCAACCAAGAAAAACCTTTTGTTTGGGGAAACATTTCGGCCTGGCCCAAACCCCTAGCCAAAGCTTATCAACTGCAAAAAAACAAGAAAAAAAAGAAGGAAAAACGAAAAATTTATTTCTGTTAGGAACTTTGCTCGCGGGTTATGCAAAAATTTGCAAAAGGGTGAACATAAATAAATATAAGTAACGACACACACACACATTGATAAAACAGTGAAAGAAAATTGCCGCAAAGCCAGAACAAAAAAATACACAAGTATTGCACATAGAAAAAGGATCTAAAAAAGGAAACAAAAATATCAAAATTATGGAGCAAAAGCGCACGATAGAAGAATGTTTGAAATTCAATTTGATAAGCATTGAGAGTAGCAAACAAAAACAAGTCGGAGCAAATGAAGGCGAATTGCTGAATGCCCTAATGCCCTCTACCTCCTCACCACACCCTCGCCTTAGTAAAATTTTCCTTTAAATTAATTGAATTTCTTAAAACACGCTCTCATTGCCATTCCATTTTCTAGGCAATCCAACATTTCGGGGTACAGTATGTAACAAAGGCAAAAAAAAAAAAACAGAACTTATGCCTTTTTGTCGTTTCGATTTTGTTGTTTTTTTTTTTTTTTTTTTTTTTTTGCATACTGTAACAAACAGAAAAATAATTTGTAACTTCCCCCTGGTTGGAGAAGGAGAGACCAAAGAAAATATGAAAAGAAAACTGAAACAGAATTGGAAAAAATAGGAAATTTCGCTACAATGGTTCGGGGCCATGGAAATAAATTAAATTTTCTAAACGATTGTGCACCCAAAGGGCAGGGCAGTCCCTTCTTCTCCTTCTCCCTCTGCATATCCACATCAACATCAACCTCATCACAGGTTCACAATGGGATTTGCATACGCGAAAAGAAAATCTGGCAAAATCTTAGGGACCACCAAGTGACGACGTCGAGGCCAACGAACATTTCACTTCTTTTCACTTTTCACCGGTTCTCGAATTACGTCCTCAATTTTTACGCATAAATTAAAAATTAGCAAAAAAAAAAAAAAAAAAAGGTGAGGTAAAGTAAGGTAAGCAAAGACGAGGGCACCCCAAACTCATCGCCGGCTCAAAGGTGACGCGCATTTATGCATAAATTAAGGATCAATACCGCGAACTCCTTCCTGCCTACCAGTGCCATGCATTTGCATTTGCATTACAAAAGAACCTTCAATTTGGCAAAAGAAAAAAAAAAAACCCTAAAATAAAAAGAAAAGAAGGGAAAGGAGAGGAAAGGGTTCTTCTTTTTTGCAAAATCGCGAAAAACTCTCCTTCCACTCATGCGCCACTTCCCAAGTCTTCGAACTCTGATATAATAACAGGGGTCATCCATTAGGGCTGCTGCCTACCGGGTAAAGGAGCAAATTTCTCTTTACTGTTGACATGTTGTCGGGCAAAACAGAACAACCCGAAGCAGCAACAACCCTAACAACAAAAACAACCGAAATCGAAGGAGATTAACCCAAGACGAGACGATCTCTTAGACGATATTCCCTGTCTCTCTGTCTCTGTCTCTGTCTAGGGATGTCACATTTTTTGTTATTTATTTGAGGCAGCACATTTGATTTGCATGAGAATGAAGAAAATTGATATTTGGTCTCCGTTTGCGTTGTCTTCTTCCTGCAGAGCTCCGAGTCTCGGGCATCGAGCAGACAAAGGGGAACGCACGTGTTAGATCCGGGACTGCAAAAAAAAAAGGGTTGTGTACGCGCCCGCTTAAGGGTTGTGAAAATTATGCAGATCAGGCAGAGAGGCCTCTACCTTCATGCATACCTTGTGTCTCGTTTGACTCCTTCGTCTTGAAGATGAGTATTCAAATCGGCTTCGAGGGGGTTGCTGCGGACGATCCTCGAGGTAATTTCCCTACAACGTTAGATAGCAGAGCCCGGCCAAAAGATGACATCTGTGAACTCAGAGAAAGAGAGAGGGAGAGAGAGACAGAGAGAGTGAGCGAGTAGAGTAAAAGGGTGCGTATGTTTCCTTTTTTGCATAATATTTAATTTTCCCAGGAGCTACAACGCTGAAGGGTTAAGAAGAAGATGATGCTGCTGATGATGATGATTTTTCTTTCCCATGGAAATTTCGCTAAGCACAAAAGACAATATTGATCGCATATTGAAGATGCAATCAACTATGTAAAATGAATGAAAGGAATCTTTTCTCTTTTTTGCATGCCAAAAAGCATAAGGAGCCGCAGTAGACGTAAATTCAAATTAATGTGAATCCTGACACTGTGCAAAAAAGGACAAGAAGAAAAAATTGATCATTGCAGATCATTTGATTTTTTTTTTTGCTTTTCGTAACGTATCTTTAGACAGAGGAACAGATAGATACATGGAGAGATGGAAAGAAGGATGAGATTTCTCACGCTGGCAAAATCAAAGCTGCTCAAACCCACTCCCCACTCCCTACTCTCCTCTCCCCCAACCCCTTATCTAATTTTTATTTTTTGGAAAGGGTTGTTAAGCCGCCACCAACGCTGCCGCCCCCGACTGCCAAGGCAAACAAGAAGCAACAAAAGCAAATAATAATTTAAAAGGTTTTGTTGACGTTTCGAACTGTTCGCGTTGCTCTGTTCAGTTCTCCTCTGCCCCCTTCTGCTCCGTTCAGCTCCGTTCCGTTGTTGTTGACTTTTGTCGCGCGCGAACAAAACAAAAATCAAACAGACAGCGAACAAAACTCAAGTCAAACTCAAACTGCAAGTGACTATGTGTATGCCCCTGCCACTAATTGTGGCAGCCTCCCGCAACCACCAAAACGAGCAAACAATGATGACTACTCAGAGTCCTGGCCTCCCGCCCGCTCCCTTTTCGTTCTATCTGTATCCTGCCGTCCTCCTTCATTATGATTATTTGCGGTAAAATTTTGTGGCGCTTTTCAAATCTCGACTAATGATTTGATCCCGCCAAAAAGGATTAAAATTAAGCAAAAATAAGAACTTTTCAGTGCTTTTGTTGATAAACTTTTCATTTGATTTATTCCAGAATGCAAACATAAAATGATGTTCAGGTCATGAACTCGGCGGAACACAGCAAGTGACTCACTGGAATCAATGGATGGGGGCATCGGAATCGCAAACAAAATCGTTGGAGTTGGATTCGTTGTCGTTGCTGCTGCTGTTGCTGCTGCTGCTGTTGGAGGAGCAGTCAGAGGAGATCTTCAAGTGCTTAGCGCGTTAAAAGTCGCGTAGTAATTTAACGACGACGACGTGTTGGTTGGCACACGCAGATTCCTATCTACAAGATACAAAACAAAACAAAAAAAAAAATAAAAAAAAGAACGACACAGAGAGCCAACAATTACGAACTTCATGCTATGTGCGGGTGTTGACTGCTGCTGCCCCAACAACAGCAACAACAACAATTAGTAAGCCCCATCACTGCAGCTGTCTACACTGGACAACAAAATCCACTTGCTTTCTGTCCTCCCCTTTACGAATTCGAATTAATCTCTTGGCTTTTTTTAAGTTAAATAATTTTGATTCGACATTAACTTTCACTTAAGCAAATCATTACAAATTTTGTGTTTTTTAGTTATGCTTCTGAAAACTTAACAAAACTGATATTAAATTACAACTAACCAAACGGAAACTGATATTCTTTCGATACAACAAAATATCCTTTGTTTGAATCGGAGTGTTTATTATAGATTTAAAATGTTTCGAACCTAAAAGGAAAGTACAACCTATTCTGTTGAGCTGCACTGTATGTACATCTGTTTTTGTATTAATTCAATTGGACTAATTCAAAATTGGACTGTGGTGCAGTTCCAGTGTGAAAAAAATGTGAGGACAAATTATGTATTCCTTTTAAGTAAGTTGTTTTGTGTTTCTTGTGTCTTGTTTATCAATACGACAGTTTTAGATATCCGTTCAGATCACAGATTAGAGAGCCTGAAATATTGATCTGAATAATCTGGAGTTTCTATTGATGGCCAAGTGGATAGCGCGAGTTCAGAAGTTTATTTTGTGTCTAATTTGATGGATGTGTTCATTAAATGTTAATTTCTTGTCCAAAATGAGGCCCAGGTACCATTCTACATCCATTTAAAGCTGATATGACTTCTATCTTTGTCTCTTTTCGTTTTCTATTGAAGAATATAGCATAATATTAATTTATAACAACTCAATGATTTCATCCTATTTCGGGTGCTTCAAATCGAACTACATTATTAGTTTTTAAAGTTATCACGACGGTTTCATACAACTTTTTTAAATTGTTCACTAAAGTCATTTTCCATAGTCTTCTTATGTCTAAAATATTCATTTGTTTAGATTCTTTTTTTCAACAAGGACATTGGGCAGGCTACAAATCTTGAAATGACGTATTTCTTTCTTTACACTCTATTCTATTCGTTTCCCTAAAATGAAACACCAGATCTATCTACTTTATGATTCAAAATCTAACAATTTAAATATCATATTTAATTTTTTGGATACGGCAACAACATTTAACTATTTGTATACAGTGTACAACAATATTAGATTTATCTTCCTTCCATTAGATGCATTTATTGAATTCCTTAAGTCTCCAAGCAACAAGTGAATAGGACACATATGTAGCTCGAAAATACAAACACATTTGTTTTCATATTTTCATATTTTTTGAATGATTAACACTAATTTCTTTAATAAAATGTTTAAACTTGGCAGCAAACCAATAATCAGTTGTCTAGTGTAAATCCAAATTGAGGGCATTGCCTTCGGTCGATGGATCGGCATCTCTTTCTCTCTCTTTCTTTCTCGCTCTCTATCTAACCACGGTGGGAGTCTTGTACGCACCCAGAAAGGTGTAAATCATGATCATGTCAATCAAACATCGAGCCTATAGCCCATCCTTTTAAGCCCGCAAACAGAATTCACTTTTCACTTTACAGAGATGAAAAAAAAAAAAAAAAAAATGAAATAAAGGAGAAAAACCGAAAATCAAAATGGTTAAAAAAAGGGCAAAAACTGTTGCAGTTGTCGCGCCTACTTTAAGCGGAGCCCGCTGCCTGGGCAGATGTGGTAAAGACAGTTTAAACAAAGCCTGGCGTAATGATATCCGCCGATCCGCGTGCGTCTGGGCCACGGCTCGTGGGTTGGGATGCAATGAGATGAGACGACGATGCCTCAAAGCCTTTTGTGAATGAATGGATAGCTGTTGTTGGTGTTGTTGTTGTTGTTGTTGTTGGCCAACTGCGGCTCATTCATGAAGTGATTTTCTGTTTTCTGTTGTGTCTGTAATCAGTCCACGCAATAAAGAAACCAAAAAAAAAAAAAATACAAAAACTGTTTGCAAAACTTGCCATGGTTCTGTTTTATTGGCTTTTTCTGCGTTGCTGATGCTGTTTTTGTGTTGTGTTGACTGAGCTTTAGTTGGCTTCATTGTTGTTCTTGTTGTTGTTGTACGCTTTTGACAGTTTTCAGGGCGTGTTGTTATTTTTGTGCCAGCTTTTCCTGCGTGGCAGTCAATCGTCAACTCAAGTCAAGTCAGCAAAGTCTGTCGAAGTTTCATTCTCAAATCCAGTCTCGTCGCCGTCGTCTGTAAAGCAAAAAAAATCACAAAAAAACCCAGCCCCAAAAGATGTCAATTAAATTAATTATTGTTTTCGCTTAATAAAAAAAAAAGACACACACACACAAAACTGTTGCATGTCAAGCGAATGCAAGCAACGAGCCTAAACACCACACAAAGGTCGTTTCTTGGCTCACACACACACACACACAAACACATAAGGCCTTAAAACACCTAGGCCCAGTTATTTTTCTCAAAATTTATTTCGGTTAAACATTAAAAGTATGTCAAGCATTTCAAACCCGCGTAATTCTATCTAATTCTTTTTTTTATATACACACATGTATATATATACATATATATATATTTTGTTTTTTTTTTTTTATAAGTTTTTTTGTGTTGTTTTTGTTTTAATTAATCGCCTGCCGCTGACATGTGGCTTGTTCCACTAGAGTAAAGACATTTTGGGGAGGGTTGATAACAAGCAGCCAAATGGGAGAAAAATAGGAAATGCAAATTACGGCAAAGTGGAAACCAAGCCAGAGGGCTAATTTCTTTGTTTGACCGAAGTTATAATACCCTTCGACTTGGGATTGTTTAATGAAGAACTAAAATATATGTACTTATATTTCCCTATTGTTACGCTTTCGTTTCAAAAAGAGATTAAAAGTTTAACATGTGAACTGGGATGATCTATATTAAATTAAGTAATATATTTTCCAAATAATGGACAATCTTTTAGATCGCTTTCACTATTGGTAAGGATTAGATGTCCTTTTAGAAAATGGTGTGCGGTACAAACTTCTTCAGTGCATTGCCATACCCTTTCGAGCCTTCAGCGTTGTTTCCTTCTCGGTTTTTCTTTTTTTTTTTTATGGCCAAACGAAAAGTTCTTCTTCACTTGGCAATTGCTACCAACAACAGGCCAAGTGACACATTTTCCGCCCCTGTAGGCGCGATATGCGCATAATTAATGAGCCTTTTTATGGTTTATTGAACCGCACCGCACCAAGACACGAAAAATGCCACGGCTAGAGACAACTGACTTGGACTGACTTTCATTCGGTTATCATCCGATAAGGTTGTCCGCCAACCAACCCATCTTCATATGCTCAAACTTAACTACATACGTTCCAAGTTCCAGGTCGCAGTCCCAGTCGCAGTCCCAGTCCCAGTCCCCAGTCCCATCCATCCATTTCAAGTGCAAGTTACGCTCGGTCTGCCACTTGACTTTGTTGGAAATTTATGTGGCCACCTTTATTGTTATTACTTTTTCTGTGTGTGTGTGTGTGTGTGTGTGTTTTTTTTTTGTTTTTGTTGGTGGTTATTGTGGTTTTGTTGCTTGTCAGTTTCGATGTGTGCTCTTGGAGGCTCTTGGCGGCACTTGGCCATTAGTTAGGGCCAGGCGACGTTAGACAAAAGCCATGCTAATTGCTTAATGACAAGATTTTCTCTTTTTCATACACATTAAAATTAATATTTGGAATGATTTTTATCAGCATAAAATTTCTCAATGGCAGTGAAATTCTCATCTAAGAGATAATTTTTGAATTTTAATTTTCCGTGTTGTCAGAAATTAATTTTTGCCACCCTTAACCCCACACGAACTTGCTCGAAATGTTGTTGCTCATCATCATCATTTTATTTCATTTTATTTTTCCATAAATAAACTGCGTTGATTGTCGTCCTCAGCCCTCAGCCCTCAGCCCTTTGCCATTTTCACCACACAGTGAACCCTTTTGCAGCCCCCTGAGTGCTTTTAAGTTGATGTTGTTGCGTTGATAAAACTGCAGACGCAACTCAAACATGGGCAGGTCCTGTATTTAGGTTTCCCTTCGCCTGGCTCCGCATTTACGGTTACGCTTCGTATCTTTGGAAATTGTTGCCAGTTGGCAGCCATAGCCATAGCCATAGCCGGATCCTGATTGTTGACTGGGCGTAGGTTTTTGGTCTTTTCGAATATCAAGGGTGAGATGAATTGGGGCGAGATTGGGAGACTGGGTGGCTGGGAGTCTGGGAGGCTGAGGCGTGGCAGTCACATGTGTGCTTAACAGACCGTTTGCCATTTTTGCATACATTTACACACACACACACACAAAAAACACACTTACTTATATACATTTAATTGACTGTGGACATGTGTGGTGGGTTTTTATTCCTGTATTCGGGATTCAGTACTGTGATTCTTGAGGTTTCTGTGTGGTTAAGTTTAAATACTCGACAGACATCAACAGCGTATAAAACATTTAACAATATTATTATGTATAATGTCTGTCTGACTCCATCTCTGTCTCTCTCTCGCTCTCTGTGTGTGTGTGTGTGTGTGGAGCTAGAGAAAATGAGATAGAAAGATAACATTTTTGGTTATGTGCAAATGAATGGGAAAAGCAGAATCATTGCATATCCCAAGGCGTTTTTTCGAATAATTTTAAGATATGCGGAAATAGAGTGAAATCGAGTGAGCGGGAGTGTGGGAATTACAATTAAGCAAATAAGTATTTCCTAGAAATAGTTCTATTACTGCAAGTTTTTTATGTTTTATTTTAAAGATTTAAACAAAACCAGATGGCCGGAGTCAACTTTGGCGATGAGCAATACAGCTCATATGTCATACTATTTTATCGTATGTTTGATCAGAAATATAGATTTTTAGATTTTTAGGTATCAACGTAAGTTTTCTAATAATCGCACAAGTAGCGAAATTATTTTTCGACAAATCGTTTCTATGTAAGCTATACGAATATAGTCACACAATCTTGATGACATTTAGTACAAAAATTAAAATACTCTTTTTGCAAGGGTATAGAAAACAATCCCACATCAAAGCCCTCCACCGACAGGGTTCTGAGTGAGACCTTCTGCATCGCCTAGTTCAAGTGCGGCCAAGTCTGTCTTACGCACGTACGCAAGTCAGTCATCTTTTCTACTATCATTTTTTCATTTATTTTTTTGGGCCTTTTAGAGACAGGAAGACAGAAGACACTCGCAGGCTCATGGACATTGGCTGCTGTTGCTGCCGTTGACGTCAGACGGAACGAAACGAAACCTGCAGCAACACGTAAAATTAAAACACCAACGCGTATTTTTTTTTTATGAATCCCAACCATCCATCCATCTATCGCAGGCATTCAAGAATTCAACATTGTGTATTGCATTTTGCTTATAATCTTTCCTTTCGTCTCATTGTGATGTGGGAGGGGGAGGGGGAAACGAGAACGTCGAGACGAATTGTATTGAGTGCCACTAAATATGTTGAGAAATGTGCGACAAGAGTGAGGGAATAATGCTTGGTCTTTGGCCTGGGCATGGGCCTGGGCCTGGGTATGGGCATGGGCATGGGACGCGACGCTTTCATCCGTACCTTCGGTTGCCGTTGCCAACGCCAACGTTCAAAGTCAACGTTCCTTCTGTGGCAGCACGCACGTTTTTCATTCAAACGGATACGACATGGATGGACTCGGCAGTGGCTGCCTCTGCCGTTGCCGCTACTTTTTTTGTCTTTTTCTCCATTTTACGTATCAGCGCTCATCGTTGACAACAACGACGCACGAATGAATGGCCCATGGATGGTGAAGGTGGAGGTAAACGAGGGGATGGAGGTGAAGGTAAAGGTGGCTGAGAAGTAGTCAATGTACAGCCGCAAAGCAAACCGTTGATCACGTTTGGCGCAGGCTTCCGGTTAATGCCAAGACAAGCTAGGAGCTCCGAGCTTAGAGCTCACTGTCGTCTCTCTCTCACTCTCTTATCATTTTGGTCATACGAAGCGACTGACGACGCCCGCGCACGTTGGATAGATGGATCGCAACGCACGCGCGTTACCTCTGCGTCCGACAGATATGTATACAGTCATCCAGGCAGTCCGTCAGTCAGTCAGTCAGTCCCGTCAGCCAGTGAGTCGTCAGTTGCCAAGTGTAAGAAAATTAAAACGTTCCCAACTTGGACTTTGGTTGGCCTACGTGTTTGGCAAGCCGCTGAATGATGATGAACCAACAAAACGAAACAACAACCATTGTCAGAACGATCCTCAATTTATTTATTGTCAACCTTAGAACAAGAGGGGAAGTCATAAATTATGTAACCGAAAGATTTAATGGTGCTTAGAACACAGCACTGCACTCCTTCAAAATGGAAAGAAAAACAAAAAAAAAAAAAAAAAAACAATAATAATACTCTTAAAACAAATCTCTTATAAATGTTTTATACTTTCCAAGGAGCATATAGATTTTAGCATTTTGGGGCACTTGCCTTTGTTCTCATTCCTCCAAACACTCCTAAAGATGGTATCCAATCATGTATCGTTTAAGCGAAAAGAAAGAAAACTCTAATTAAAAATTTTCAAACATAATGAGAAGGGTATACAGAGGTGGTCACTAGGCTAACACCTTTTCATTTGCTTATCTTTAATTTAATGACGAAATTTTCAGTAACTTTTTCGTTATTGTATTTAGATGACATATTGTATTTAGCTGGTCAATAGTTTAGAAAGATCGGTGGAAAACATTGACTTTGATATGCTAAGATTATATACAAATAATTTTTAATATATTACTCAAATACTTGAGTATAAATAAATGTGACAAACAATCGCCAAGTTCGTTAAAGATATAGGTTTTGCATGGGAAACTTGTCCAACAAATTTATATGCTTTTACCCCCTCTTCTCCTTTTCCACATACAGGGGAAAACTGAAACTGAAGCTCTACAACTTAAAACTCGGTGACGACTTTAAGGCCTGATAAGACAAACAACATCCACAAAACAGCGCAGAAACAGCGCAAAACTGTCAAACAACTTAAAGTCTCATTTATCATGTTGTGTGAAAACTTCAAAAAGAAAGGAAAATTTATGCAAAAGCGAGTTGGAAAAAAGTATAATTTTTGCATAATTTTTGTGTTTGTTTTTTTTTTTTTTTTTTTTGGTATGTGTGTGTCGGGATGGAGAAATAGATGGGGAAGGGGGGTGTAATGTGGGAGAGGAGGCGGTTGGTAAAGGGCGAGGAGGAACACAGACATGACCTACAGCAAGTCTACCAGAGAGAAAAAGAGAGCTCAACAAGTGGCACACAAATATATTTACATATGTATACTTTTATGTATACAAACAGAGAGAGCGAAAGAAAGAGAAAGAGAGAGAGAGAGAGAGTCCATAAAAATGAAAAGCAGACAAGGCAGACGATGAGAAATCCATAAGTCAATTTCCTAAAATTATGCAAAATTATTTAAATTGCACAAGGCACCCAAAAAAAAGCACACACACACAGAGAGATAGAAAGAGGAAGGCAAAAAATCAACAGGAGGCAGAGAGTGACAGAGACAGAGATAGAGTCTTTCTTTTTGGAAGGCAAAGCGCATGCAAATTCCAAAACGGAAATGGCAAACAAACCATAATGTGACGACGTCAGCAACAACTTCCGCTCTCCTCAACGTCGTCGTCGTCGTTGTTGTTAATGTTGTTGTTGTTGTTGTCGTCTGCGTCGCTGTCGACGTCATTTTGGCTGCCAAAATGAAGTTCTCCTCCAGACAAAATTGTATGCAAATCAGTCTCAGCTTGGCAAAAGTTCAGCGTACGCTTAACTTTTCCCTTCCATGGCACCGCCCACCCCTCCGCCACCTACCCAATGACAACACCCAGACCAGTGCAGAGGCGAACAACGCGCATGAGCGCCGACATTGTCTGGCTCATTTGCGCCAATTTTTTTTTCGTTGAACATAATAATGCAAAGAAGAAGAAGAAAACAGTTGCCCTTCCCACTCCCCCCCCAGCCGTGCCCCCTATCCGCCCCCCACATTCATCCCCCCGTTGTTCGACTCGTGCCACATTTACATTTTTTTTACTGTTGAACTTATTTTCGCATTTTGTTGGCTGTTTGTGTGTTTGAATTTTGTTTTTTTTTTCACTTTACATCGATTTTGCATAATTTTTCAAGGTCGTCAGTCGATGGCAGCAGCAGCGGGTGTGTTGCATACATTAGCATGTTGTCGACTCCAGCTCCAGCTCCAACTCCGCCGTTTCCACTGAACTGCAAGGCGACACCAAACAGAAAGAGACAGAAGAGAGTAACAGACTTGGTGCAGGAAACTGCGGAGAGACATTTTTCGGTTAATGCTGTGTGTGTGTGTCTTTTTTTCCTTGTTGTTTACTACCATATTCAGCCAAATATTATGTTATGCCTGTTCATTCTGAAACTACTAAAACAAATCTGGGTTACGGGCCACGGAGCGAAGGAAAGGACGTTTGCCCAATTCAGAGATAATCACACCCAAGATATTAAAAGGGTTGGAGGGGATTCAAATGTCTATAGTTAAATCTTTCAGTAAAATATTAAAATGTTTGTAGGTAATTTTCTTATTGCTATTTCAAAGGATAATTACATATAGAATAATCAATTAGAGAACATAATACAGAGTTTGAAAAGTTCTTTACACACCCTTACCAAAAGGGTAGATTAGTTTTAGCCAGAAGTGGTCAAATGGCTAGCAAACTGTTGTGCACGCGTCAACGAACAGAAAACTTCTTCATTTTCCTCGGCAGCCACCTAGACACAAGGCTTACTTGGCGTAATCATGAACTAAATGCAACATTGGCTTATCAATGCTAGCTTCACTCTAGAGAAACAAAGTCTTCCTTAAGAAGTCGTACTCTGGGGTACCAGCAATATCAAAGTCTCGCAAAGGGCGCAGTCAAAGATCCTGACAACAATCACTGGAGCTAAATAACATAAAATTTACAATAGACAGTTAGTAATTGAAGTATTCGGCCAAATGCAAGTTCTACATATGTGCTTGCTAATCAACCTCATCTTATAGGAAATGACAGACCAACCCAATATAAGTGTGATAAAGGCCGTTTGAGAAAGAAAGAAAATAATGAAACTTGTTATTAGGATCTAAATTAAGAGATAAAACGTTAAAAAAAAAGCAGAGGTCATACAAGGTCCTTCTTGATCAACACGACGAGATCATTTCGCCATGTCCGAGCTTATAAATAATGCAATGGAGCGACTATATCTTATAGCTCCAATAGGTAAGATAAGTCGAAAAATTAATTCAATACGATTAACTGCAAACTTTGGTAAACAACTTACGCATAAAACAATTTATAATTCTGACAAGTTTGGTTAAAATCCGATAACTATACCAAATAATTGTTCTATAAACATCCACTGAATAGGCAAGCAATGCTATGATTTTCGTTTTGATGTCTGTGAATAGGGAAAGAATGACGAAAAATGAAAAAAAAACAACTACCCTGGTAAGTTTTATAGAGTCTATATAGACTAAGGCACGTCGGAAGTTAGCCTGGTCCACTAGTTCAAGCAGATGTTAATGGTATTCTCAATTCTTAAATATTTGTGTTTATATATATTTCAACATATTTAATGGTTGACTTCAGATTACTATGATTACTTTTTATATTCAATGTTTGTATAAGTATCATTTGTTTAGATATAAGTAGCTTATATGTTAATTAAATCGATAATTAGATGTTCACATTTTAATAATTCAGTAAAATATTTCGTATAATATACATACATAGGTATATGAAACTTGTTATTTAAGCAATTTATTCCCTGAGCGAGATTAGGTATAAAAATTGTCACTTTCTTTTATTCTTCAACACTTTAGAATCAATTAATACCTAAAAACTCGGACAAGTTGAACAACCACAGGTTTTTGTACAAAATTCAAATCTTTAATTGCCCCGAAATTGGATTATGGGACTAAAGTTAAAATTTTTCTAGACATACAACTTTTTCAAAGGGTTAGAAATTTTGACATGATAAAGATTCATTTTATTTATAATTTTAAATTGTTTAAAGAACTCTCAATAGATTAGATATTGAAATAATTTGTATTGTATTACCGAAAGAGAAAAATACCTTAATACAAATTTTACATTTAGACTGTAGACTATACTATTACTATTTATATGGTTTCCTGTACTTTTGAGGTAAATTTTTGTTTTTGCTGCATCCTAGTACATGTTAATTGTTAAAAACAATTTGGTTTGATAGGTAAACGATGCAATAGAAGAATTCACACACTTAATTTCCACTTCCATGGACACACACACACACACACATACGTATGCATAGTAGATAGTTAAGCAACCCTAGTGACCAAATTAAAGTCATTTAAGTTTTTAGAACGGACGATAGTCTAGAACAAGGAAGGAGCAGCCTTGAACCTTGCGGCTGGGCACCGTGCCACCTTGACCGCCTTTTACCGCCGTTTTGTAACCGCTTGCAGCTGCCTGGCTTGCTCTTTCTTTCCCCCCAACCATCCACACCCTCCCCTTGATAAGAAAAAAAAAAACTAATGTGAACAGAAGAGATAGGGAGAGAAATAGTCGCATACTTTCTCGCCATCCTCGAGACGATGACGATCACGATGATGTTGAGCCAACGAAGCGTTAATGAATTACAGCCTATGCAGCCGATCGCGAGCTCCATGAAATGAAATGAAATGTAGCCCAGGGGCTACAAAGTAAAACACCTTGCCGGGCCACTACAGACTTCTACATACTACCGTCCAGGACAACAACTAATTACCGTGGCTGGAACAATTTTTATGGCATTTACGCGCTCAGTTGAACGTTGACAAAAGGAAAAGGATGGGGGAAAAAAGGAACAAAACATAAAACAGGAGAAACTAAAGTCAAAGTCAAAAACTCGATCCTTAGGAACCACATCGGGACACCTTTTGTTTTGGACCTAAACAGGTACACAAATTATTTTGTTACAGCCGCAAGACATGGTCAAGGTGCTTTCTACCAGTCTTTAGAGGCAGTTGCAGTCTCAGTCCTTTGCTCTTTGGCTCGATTTGGGCTGGCTATCAGTTCCAGTTTCGGTTTCGTTTTCAGTTGTGTTTTCAGTTTCTTTTCTTTATTTATTTATTTTTTTTTTTTTGTCTTGTTGTTTTTCTTTCTCTCCGCCGGGCTCTGATAATCATCTGGGGCAACTGAAGTGTTCCATTGTCCTCGGTTTTCTTGCTCTGTGTGGTTGCGGCCAATTATTAGCACTTTAAGAAAGAGGCCGAGTGCAAAAAAAATAAATATTGAGTGTGGCATTGTGTGGCTACTCGGCAATTAATAACATTTTGTCAATTCAGAGAAATTGCATTCATTTGGCAATCAGAAGCAACAGCAAATGTGGCAAGTTATGAGAACTCAATTACTTTGGCCAACCTGGAACCAGTTTTTCTCGGAGCCAAGGCCAAATGAAAGAAATAAAATTAGCCAAATACATGAAATACACACGCACCGTGTGTGTGCCACACTCTGGGGCAAAACACACTGTCGCACTTGGGCGATTTATCAATTTCAGGTCGCATACCAAAATGGTGACATTTAACAAGGTTCTAAACATACTTCGCTTTTGGCCTAATCGCAATTGCAGCCAGCAGCCAGTAACACAACTAAAAACAAGGAGAACCAGAACAACTTTAATGCGCACCTGGCGATCAAAAAGTGGTTTCTGAAATGCAGCCACAACAAACACACACACACACAACCAGAACAACAAATAATAACACAAAAATAAATATTCCTAAAAAGTAGAAAAAAAAAACTAATTTAAATAATGTGGGAACAAAAATTCTCATAAGGCGAAATCATTTAAATAGAAATCATTTTCACTTCGTAATGGATATCAAGTATCCAGCAGAGGATGCGCTTCCGTCTTCAAACATATCTTTCTGCATCAACCACTATAACCATCGTTATGTTAAAGGTCCTTATGAAAGTTAAAGTGAAAGCGAAAGCCACTCCAGGCATTCAGCGCAGATTTTGGATTTAGCACTGACATTGTTAGGATGCAGATAAATGAATCCTAAAGAACCCTCAAGTCCTTGATCGATCGTTGATCTTTAGTATATATAGCGGATAGGACAAAAGACATTTCATCCAAGTTCTTAAAACTGTCCTTAAGCTATTCATTACTTCTTCCTTACATCTAAATTGATTTCATATGAAATATATCAAACACAAATAAAATAGTTGCTTATCTTATGTTATATGTAATAACTTACTGGTTCATCTAACTATGTCTCACCTCAACCACGCTAAAGTTCATACACTCTTGCAAGTTTTCGTATTACTCTACCCATAAGTCCTAAAGTGATCACATCTGAAGTTTTCCCAAAAAAACAGACTATAAACTAAACCTGAATGATGAAATAGTCAAGAACAAATGGAGTTCAACTTCCTTTTAATACATTTTTGCAAGGATACAAAATAACTTATTATGAACAATGGTAAAAATTAAAATCTTGTGTCACATGAGACATTATCGATTAACTTTTGATTGAATATTCAAAGATTTTTGTAATAACATTGTCCATATTGTCGTGCTTTTCCAGAAGGTAATTCTCCAACTTTCTTGGCTAAAATTCAACAACGAATGAATCCTTTAGCAATTTAGTTTAGTAGTTTGATATTAGTCCAAGTTAAGAACATAAAAATATTCACCTGCAACATATTTGCCATATAGTGTCGTACAAACGTATGGAATTGTTTCATAATCGTCATTTGCTTTACCTCCGTCAACATCTACCTCAAGTTTCAATACACTGACAAAGCAAAACAACATCCACCAAATCGTCGTCGTCCCATACGATAGACAGGAGCCATCATACAACGACCCATAGGACAACCCACAGCCATTCCGCCAACATTTTAAAATCCATGTTCCAACAGAAACAGCTGTAAATGACATTCGGACAAAATCAAACATTTTTACACGCTTCAAAGTTAAAACAGAGTGGAAAGAATGAAACGAAGAAAAAAGAAAAACAGAGGGATAAGCTCAATTTGGCCATGACGAACTTTCTATACCCTTGCAAGTTTTTATAAAACTAGTGAGTCTTCGCTATAATTGGCTTAAACGATCAGACCCGAACAGATAGATAAATGTCTATATGAACTCCCCTTGTCCAGCTGATCATGAAAATACATAGATACTTCATAAGGTCTGAGATGTTTTTGGACCACAATGAATATACCTTTAATGTAAGGGGTATGAAAAAAGGAGGAAAATGTCAAAAATGCGTTCAATGTATGTCCATGTGTCTGCATGTGTGGAAAGCTCGTGGCAGGCAAAACTCAATCAAATGCTACATGGCCACACAGGCCAACATCATGGTATAATGTGGAAAATTCCATATAAGCAACAACAGCAACAACAACGTGTGTGGATTGTGTATCCCCGTCTGGGGGTCAGCAGCAATGGAGGAAGATAACTCTGTGCCTTTACCACTCTCGGCTTGTCCGTCATTCTGTCTGGAAACATTGAATACGCATTACAAGACCGCGGACTGAAAAGCAAAACCAAAACCGCGTTACCACATGTCAGTGGGGCCTGAACTTGGTCCTGGTTCTGGGTTGTAGGCTTGGGTACGGGCCTGGGGCATATGGGAATACCAGAGAATGCACAACACATGTTGATGCTGTTGGTGGAGTTGTTGTCTGATTTTTGGCCCCGTTTGATTGGTTGAAAATGTTGGACACAGACACCACAAACAAAAACACATGAAAACTTCTGTTCGTTGT
Source organism: Drosophila equinoxialis (assembly GCA_018150345.1). Lineage (NCBI taxonomy): Eukaryota > Metazoa > Arthropoda > Insecta > Diptera > Drosophilidae > Drosophila > Drosophila equinoxialis. Next base: position 3,441,349 of record JAECWI010000089.1, on the reverse strand, counting down.
TTTTTTTTTTTTTTTTTATAATTTCAGCGACTATCATTTTGAACTTTGATTTCTTTTTGTGGTTTTTAAGAGGGCGGCGAAACGGCGACCATCATTAGTTGTGTCTCTCCCTCCCCGCCCAGCAAGCAGCAGATGCAACTCGTTTTAGGAATGATATTTCTAATATGTAGAAAGTCACTTAGGGCTTTTTTGAATTTATAGATAAATAAACTAATTAATCGTAACAAGTTCTTCTAGCACCTATTTTCTGTAAATCTCGCCAGCGAGTCTACAAATATGATTTTGTACTCCCTCCCTCTTACCCTTTCTGTCTTTGCTCAAGCTTTTCTCAAGTCGATCCCATCCCACAAAACTCCACTCCAAAGGAGACACCAAGAGAGAATTCCCGGAATTCAGATAAATACATTTTTCTGGCCTCCATTAGCAGGGCCGTTCGGAGAGTTTTTGGGGCCCCTAATCTTCGCACCTTGCACAACACAAAAAGGAATATAAAACTTCTGTTGAATTGTCGGGCAAACGCGAGCTGCATAGGCTTCCGAAGAAATGCACAACAGAGCCGGGCCACCTCCACGACAGGGGCGCAGTGGGGAGCAGTGCAGTGAATCGATGGCGTTCAAAGATTATTGGCCAAAGCAATTAGTGTGCCATTCCCATGTTGCCAGAAATTGTTGAGTATTGCTCAGTATGGGTAGAATGAGGATGAAATATTGATGGATGTAGGTAGAGGAGGGGAGGTATTGGATGGATGCAGTGGATGGCAAGTGCAATGTATGCCAAGCGGTTAATGAACAATTTCATGGAAATATTGTCACACTTTTGTTGACGGGCGACTGGCGTTGAATTCCTCAGTCTTCATCTCCGTCTGGGTCTCAGTCTCAGCCTTAGTCTTTGTTGTCACCTTCCTCCCAATCCTCATGCAGTTGGTCCATTCACATTTACTTGGCCAATGCTTGCCTAATTGATTTATTGATGTTTACATGTGCGTGCCGTGTGCTGCAACTCTGGACTAGAGGAAACGACTTCAACTCTTCGACTTACAATATTGCCCACAATTTGCTCTAAACGCTCGTCGAGAGCATTGACAATTGTTTGGGCCATGTTTGTCATCATCGTCATTATCATCGTCCACATGATCATCACCACCATCATCATCATCGTCATTATCATCATGGAGAGTCGTCGCTGTTGTCCATGTTGTTGTCTTCGTTCAAGCTAGACTCTTTGGTAGCCAAAGTTTAGACAGACCAAACAATTCGTCAACTGGACGGACAGATGGATGGATGGGACGGGACGGTAAGACCAAGTAATTGTTGACCTTTTACGTCCACGTCCACGTTTGAGTTTGGTCTTTCGGTCTCCTCACGGGGCCCCTGTTTAAATTGGTTGCTGTTGTTGCTTGGTTACTGGCTGCTGTCGTCATGTTTTTATTACTGTTTGCACGCCCTGGCCTGAGGCCTACAGTCACCACTAGTACAACCAGCACCAGTCATTCCTCTCCCCTCTCCACCCTTCACCGTCAGACTATCCAATGAGCCATGCCTCTGCCATGTCTCTTGTTTGCTCTTCATAAATAGCATGAAATCTTTGGCGCTGCACATCGAAATGCCTGAAAGTCTAACACGACAATTCCAAGCTGTCTCCATTCTCCATCTCTTCCAGCGTTTTCGATTTTCATTGGAATTTTTTAGTAAATTTCAACCTGGACAATACAAAGACGAGAGAAAAAGTGAGTGGTGGGTTAGTGCTAAAGGGCAGCCTCTTGAGATTTCACAGGTTTTTGAATTTGTTTGATTTGTCAAAATGTTAAATGGAAAGCAACGAAATTCAAACCTGAAGTAAATCTTCGTGATGCTGGTTTCCTACACGTGCCACGCGTTGAATTCACCAAGAAACTCTACGAGTGAGTCAAGGAAACTAAAGACTAAGAAAAATACCAAATCTTATGAGCAAAGTTTGCAATGTACAATGTATTTATTACATATACATATATCTTACATTACATATACAAATGGTATATTAAAGTCGGCAAAAGGCAAATAAGAACCAGAAGAAGCCGTTTCCGAACCCTTTGAATAAGTAGATTATTATATTATTGATCAATATCAACAGCCGAGTCCAAATGTCTCCGTCAGTACTAGATCCAACAAATTTAATATGAAATTTAGTATTTGGACAGATTAAGTAGTTCAAGTATCTTAGTTAAGTTTGATATACTATTATCTTGTACTAATATCTCATAATATCTAACGCTATCATAAGTAATCCTTCCTGACGTGACGAAAGTTAAATTTGAAGTGGAGTTACCGGTGTAAAAGTGCATACTAAACATAGTTATTTGTTATAATTTTCTTCTGCTTACAATATATTTTATAAAATGTACTTTTAAAAAGGCGTTGATTTACATAGACGGTCAGAAAGACGCTCGGAAAAACAGGCATCAAGAAAACACCTCAGAGATACTTCTATCTGCAAACTATTGAATCCTTTTTGAAAGGATTAAAATCATTGGCCCTATCCTTACGAATAAAAAGAGTATAGTTTCCGAATTCGTTACAAATTTTTATGATGGCTTTGGCAATTACGATTAACATTAATTTAAATTGAAAGTAACTTTTTTAGATATGCATGTTGCAATTAAGCAGTTCTAAAGCGGATATGGGATATTTTTTACACATATATGTACATACATACATACATATTAGAAGATCCGATTTCTATTCATCTTGCTTGCAAATGTTCTAATTAGATTTTATTTCATTTCTGTGTGTGAGTGTGAGTATGTACTGGTGTGAATCTTATTATTTTACTATCTCATTTCCCCCTGGCCTATACAACTAGCTATAATAACTAAATTAAGCCTCTCAATATTGGCTGATGTAATCTAATCCAAAGTGCTGGGCCCAGTCAGTCGATAATAAATTGCAGATCCTTTGTGGCTCTGTTTTGCATGTTCCATTCAGCGGGTTCTATTTGAAGTGGCTGATGCTAATGTTACACCCTCGACTCGGTTCGGTCATGGGAAAGGGAGCGACCGAGTATGTGTAGCTAGCGTTAATTTACGACAATCCCCTGTCCCTTGGATTATGGCCCAAAAATGCAGCAGCACCAACAGCAACGGCAACAGCAGCAGCAGCAGCAGCATCGACTAGGAGGTTTTCTGTGGTCATGAAATGAGTGCGCCTGAGTGCCACCTGATGTTCGTGGTCGATAACGATTTATGACACCATCCACAGCAGCAGTAACAATAATGTGACAGAGGACGGCTGCTGCTGCTGCCGCTGCTGTTGTTGTCAGTGTCAGTTTGACATTGCCCATCCATTTGATTGTGTTCCTGCACACAAATGCAGAAAACTAGCTGGAAGAATGAAACGAGGATATGTACATATGTATGAATGGATGAACGGACGTGCGGACATATGAGGCGTACTGAAATGAATGTCGCGACTTAGATGTTTATCACAGATACCCAAAACACAGAACACAAGACACAGATTGTGAGGCAGGGAAAGACAGGGTGAAAAGGAAGAGAGTGTGAGAGGGGGAGAGTAGGAGAGGAGGTAAAACGGAAGTCTAGACGGCTTAGACATTGCGTTTTGGGATATCCTTTTTGTGGCTGACAGGTGTATACTGCTTACCAGCCCTCAATATTTTATACAATTTTTTTATTCTCATTTTAATCCAACTATTTATATACATTTACTCACATACATATATCTTGCGATATATGCTTTTTGCTGCACTTGACCATGTGACTTGGCCAGCTAGCAAATAATCAGCAGGTCGACAGCTAACAGCCAAACACAAAAGACAACTATCATATCACATCACGGAAGCCAATTCAAATGAGAGGTATTTGTTTTATTTTTTTTTTTAATCAGCAACTATTGTAGATAAATAATGCCGAAGCGACGCGATTGCAAGTTAACTTGGCTTAAAGTTTTTTATGATGAGCAGCATCCGCCACCTCAACCATCTCATCGGTCAAATTCAACCACTTAAACACTTGGCAGTGCGGCGTCTTGTTTACTATACATATGTATGTATATATATGTATGTGTATATATGTATATGCGTGTATATATATGTGGGATTTGTACCCACAGGAATTAGAATAGTTGTTATATTAAGTATATTATTTATTAAATTAGGTAATTATAAACGGAACAATGGGTTTTGACAAAATTATGTATTTACTCATTTACACACACGTCGTTCGTCGTTCGTCGTTTTCTCTAGACTCCTCGTTTTTCACTCTCCCTTGCCACCTCGTCTGCTCTCTCTCCTTGCCACCTCGTCGATCAGCTGCTTCGGGAGTAGGTCTGGCCTTACAGCGTTACCATACCATCCCCACAGATCGGCCATCCTTAAATGCATTTGCCCCAAATGCGTCGTCGTCTTCTTCAAAGTCGTCATCATCGGCTTTGGAGTCATCTTCATTTTCGTCGTCTTCAAAGTCGTCATCATCGGCTTTGGAGTCATCTTCATTTTCGTCGTCTTCATCACTCTAGTTTAGGAGTCGTCTGTATCGTAGTTAGAGGTGTCATCATTCAATTCGTGGTTTTCCGCATCGTCTTCATGGTGGTCATCATTTGTTTTCAGCATCGTCGTCATCATCGTCGTAATCGTCATTTTCATTATCATCGTTATAATCATCATTATCATCATCTTCGGAGTAGTCATCATCATTAACGTCGTTATCATCATCTTTATCATTGTATTTATCATCGTTAACAGCATTGTTCCCTAATCCTTTCGTAAGTTTTCTTAGTTATCAGCAACATCTTCATCGTCGTCTACATAAGGGATCCATTTCTTCATATATTCGGCGCAAGTAGTCGTATTTTTGGGCCATCTACAAAGTGTGCATCTTTAGTGACATCATAAGTATCCTTTGATTTGACTTTAGTTACTCGAAAAGGACCTAAATACTTTGGCTTTAACTTCAGTCCACCTCCGAGTTGAGTACGTTTAATTGCAACAAGATCGCCTTCTTTATAAATTGATGCATGTTTTCGTCGTAGATTATAAGTGTTTTTGTTTTCCTCTTGTAGATTTATGATTTGCTGCTTCGCATGTTTCCTTAGGTCATCTCTTTTTTCGCTAAACATTGCTATCATTTCCTCATCAATCATTTGCTTCAATTGGATATCAAACTTTGTACGCATTTTAACTCCAACTAATAACTCGAACGGTGTAGTATTTGTGCTTCTAGAATGAGTTGAATTTATTGTTTGCTGAACTCTTCCGACAAACTTGTACCATTTGCTCGGGTCATCAACAGAAAGCTTGGATAAAACAGATATAATAATAGCATTAAGTCTCTCTACTTGCCCATTTGCTCTAGGCAGTCCGGTAGTAACAGCGTGATGAAGGATGTTCTCTGAACGGCAATACTCCTTAAAGTCTTCTGATGTGAAAGCAGATCCTCTATCTGTAATAATCTGGACTGGGTTTCCAAATGTGAGACTTTGTGCTTGCAATCTCGATATAACTTCTTGGGCGGATGTCGTCTTAGTCGTATATAACCAGCAGTATTTGGTGAATGCATCTATAACAGCTAGGATGTGTTTGTATCTCTTGTCAGTAGATTCAAGCGGACCCAAAAAATCAATGTGGAATGTTTGCAGTGGTTCTTCTTCCTTAGGCAATGGATTTAACAGTCCCTCCTTTTTCCCTTGTTTGCGGTTTGAGATAATACACGGAATACAGCATCTAATATGTCGTTCTACTTTTGCCTCAAGTTTCGGTATATAATATTCTTTCGCAATTATGTCTTTCGTCTTCCTGATAGAAAAGTGTCCTCTCTCATGCGCTTCTTTGATAAGATCACGCTGGAATGATAAAGGTACAACTATTAGTTCAACGTCGTTCACCAGCTTACATAAGAGACCGGCTTTCATAAAGTAATCATTGTGTGATGCTTTTTCAGATAGAATATCGATAATTGCTTTTATCTCGTCGTCTTGTCCTTGAAGATACTTTAGTTTGCTGATTGCGCTTCCATCGGTGATTAACATTACTGGATTTCGGCTTAAGGCGTCAGCATGCCGAATACGTGTTCCTTCTCGATGCTCCACCTCGAAGTCAAATTCTTGTAGCATTAGAATCCATCGGGCCACTCGTGTGCCAACGTCTCGTTTTTCCATGGTTTTGGTGAAAGCATTGCAGTCGCTTACGAGTTTGAAGCGGATGCCAAGTAAGTAGACTCGGAATTTGTTGAGAGCTTCAATAACGGCTAGTATCTCCAGTTCGTAGCTTGAAAACTTTCTTTGTGCGTCCGTTGTGATCCTGCTCATATAATATACTGGGTGTAGTTGTCCATCTTCAGGTGAGACTTGTAAAAGTACAGCTCCAAACCCGTCAATCGAAGCATCGGTGTGGAGCTCCGTCTCATGGTTAAAATTAAAGATTTTTAATACGGGCCTCTCTGTGATCAATATTTTTAACCTGTTGAATGATTCGATTTCAAGATCATTAAAGTGGAATTTAGCATTTTGTTTAAGTAGATTCGTTAGTGGCTTAGCTATTAATCCAAAATTTTTGATAAATTTTCTGAAGTATCCAACCAATCCTAGGAAACTTTGAAGTTGCTTCTGGTTTGTGGGCTGGGGAAATTTAGTTACAGCTTTGGTTTTCTCTTCCGAAATACATATCTTTTGGTCTTCGATTTCGTGCCCTAAAAACTCAACTCTTTTCTTTAAAAAACTGCATTTTTTTAGGTTGATCATCAGGCCGTAATTTTCACACTGTTTCAGGACTTCTTTGAGATTTGATATCGCCTCGTCTTCATCTTTAGCTGGAATAATGATGTCATCTACATATGGAATTGCGATATTTTTGCGAGTCAGCTCTCGAAATATAGCATTGATGTGCCTTTGAAAAACACTAGGAGAATTCGCTAGTCCAAATGGTACCTTCAGAAACTGGTATTGCCCGTTGTGCGTTACAAAAGATGTATATTTTCGACTTTCCTCCTCGACATCAACATGGAAGAATCCATTTTTTAAGTCAATAGTGCTGAATATCTTTGCACTTACCAATCTATCCAGTTGGTCTTCGATTAAGGGTAAAGGAAAATGGTCTCGTAATATTACCTTGTTGATCCTTCTATAATCGATACATAGTCTTGGAGAACCATCTCGTTTTTTTACCAGGACTACGGGGCTACTGTACTCTGACTCAGAGTGCTCGACTATACCTTCTTTTAACCATTCATCGACTTGTTGGTCTACTACGGAACGCTCGTTATAACCGATTCTTCGCGGACGCGAGTAGATTGGGGTATCATCGTTAACTACGATTCGCATTTTTACGTTTGTCGACTTTGCGTTTACGGGTTTATAGTTCTTTATCAGGTCGCGTACTTCATTCTTTGCGGAATTGCTTGCATTAGCTTCAATATTTAAATCAATCTCGTCAACATTTGATGCATTTATTTTCATCAACACCGAAATTTCTGCTTCAAGCTCGATACTGTCACTCTTTCTTACACTTATCCCGTCAGAATTTATTTTTACTTCCGCAATTTTAAAAAATTCTTCGCCTAACAGCAAGTCTTCATCAAGAAATTGTGCATCAATTACTAGAAATACCGATTTGAATTCTTGACCGTCAATTACGAATAGTTTTTCGATTGAACCCATGGCTTTGACCGCGTCGCCATTACCGAACCCAATTAAAAATTTGTTGCACTCACATAGCTTTGACTGTTTTATTCTTTTATAAATCTTTTCGGACATAAGATTGTATTTACTACCAGTGTCAATAAAAGCATTCATCTTTAAACCGTCGATTGTTATCTCTTTATACATACGTGAGGTTGATGTGTTCATTTTTCGTGTATTACTCACTTCGCGTTTTTCCGATTTCTTGGGACAATCTTTGCCAATATGGCCAAACATGTTGCATTCAAAACACTTTTTACCTTTGTTTTTATCGTCACAGTCAGCGGCTGTATGACCTTTAAGACCACAATTGAAACATTTGATTTCTTTATTTACACTACGAACTTGCTTTGGCTGAGAACTGCGATGACTTTTCTGGATTTGTTTATTAAAACTTAGTACATTCTTATTCTCACTCTTAGATTTCTCCCGCATTATTTCGTAGCATTTCAGTTTGTCTTTAAAGTCTTTTATGTTTTTAGCTCCATACAACATTGATTTGTTCGTACCACTGTCGTTAATACCATCAATAACATACTGGATCAATGCTGACTCTTCGACATTTCCTCGTGTGGATAACTCTTTCATCAGCAAAAAATATTCTTGTAAATTCTCGTTCTTTTTAATTTTCCGATCAGCCATCATTTTATGCAATTGGGCACTGTTTGTCGTCGATTTAAATTCATTGAGTAGCGCCTTTTTTAATTTCAACCAGTTATAAATACCTCGTTCGCTCGCAACAAAAAGCTTTGCTAATCCTTTTAATGACCGTTTTGCGAATATAAACATTTGTAAATCATTCCAATACATTAGCTTTGCAAGATCTTCGAATTCATTAATCCATACTTCTATGGAAAGGGTATCTTCACCATTAAACGATCTAACCGAATCTTCGATATCATGAAAATTTAAAGCAAATCTTGGAACACTTTGAATCGGAACGTTTTGAACTGGATCACTGGCTACTGAAGGGTTGTTTTTGTTTCTTTCTTCTTGTGCATCATTATCGTCAACGCCATTATTATCATCTTCTTCGTTTTCGCTTTCGTCAGAGACTTCGTCATTCGCGGCATTAAAATCAGCATCAGGCAGTAAATTTCCCTTTTTCAAATTACAAAATATAAAGTTTGACAGGTCACTCTCATTGTGGTGTAAATGTAGCATATTACATATTACAGCTAAGTCATTATCAGAAAGTTCATCGGCAATATATGACATTTTAATTGCATACTCTTCATCTGTTCTTTCGTAGTCGTAACCTTCAAATTCGCGTAACCGTTTTCTGTTATTTCTGTCTCCATCCCTTTCGAATACATATTTGTGAAGCAGTGTAATGTTCTGTCTCTTTTCCGTACGTAGTTTTTCTTTTTATAGCACCGAAATCTGCGAGCTTTGCCATGTTCACTTTTCTATGTCTGTATTGGTAGCGTCACTCTTATATGTGTGTGTATTTTATTTCACAATTTGTCGAAATGTTAAACGTTTGACAAATTCTTGGAACCGCGTTAAACCCGTTAAAAAACTTTGGTATTTACTCTTTTAGACCTTAATTTATTTAAATACAATCACTTTTACATCAATTTGTCCATCTTAGTCGTCGTTTTAGTACTTCTTTACTATTTTATCACATCATTTTTTTTGAGACTTCATATTTTTTTAGTTAGGTTGAACCGTTATATTTTTCTTCGATTAAGTTAGGTTGAGCCCCCCATATTTGTGGGATTTGTACCCACAGGAATTAGAATAGTTGTTATATTAAGTATATTATTTATTAAATTAGGTAATTATAAACGGAACAATGGGTTTTGACAAAATTATGTATTTACTCATTTACACACACGTCGTTCGTCGTTCGTCGTTTTCTCTAGACTCCTCGTTTTTCACTCTCCCTTGCCACCTCGTCTGCTCTCTCTCCTTGCCACCTCGTCGATCAGCTGCTTCGGGAGTAGGTCTGGCCTTACAGCGTTACCATACCATCCCCACATATATATATATATATATATATATATATAAAAAAGCATTCGTCATTTTGCCGTTGTTCCTCCTATCAAGAATTTAATTTCTCAGCCATAGCATTGAAATCATTGTTGAAACGAAACGACGAAAACTTTTATTTCATTTCAAAAGTTTCAAACGCGTTGCACATGCGCAGCAGAATGAAGTAGCGACGCCAACGCCGACGCCAACGTCAACGGCAACAGCGACAGCAGAGTTGTGGTTGCCGCTGCACCTTGGTTCCTAACACCAATTTTTGTTGGCATCAAATTGGAAAATTCATCAAAACAGCACTTGTTTGTTTAGACTAAAGAGTGCCTCAAGGCACATTTCTATATATTTTATAATGTTATTAATACTAAGCAGTTAATTAATTAATTAATTTGGGTTAAAAAGTTCCGTTTAAATTGCTCATGAAGCTTACAGGAGTGGTAAAAGTCCAAATCTAGTCCTAATGTATAGGCCAAGTTTCAAGACGACAATAGACGATTGGTCCCAATGTGCGGTCCATAGATAAAATAAGAAGAGAAAAAAATACACCTGTCGCATTACAGCTAAATTTATGTCCACCGGTAGACCTTTACTTTGGCGCGGCTAGAAACGCGCCCCCGAGATCTTGCTGAGCCGTGTGTGTGTATATGTGTGTGAGTGTGAGACGATTGCACGCTTCGATCGGGGTGATCGGTTGCCGTTTCGATTGCCTGATGTTCGGTGGGGGTCCAAGTGTTGAGACATTTCAGGTTTCCAGCTAGGCCGGTGCTGTTGTTGATGCGTTGCCTCTGGCCGTCGTCTGGGCCGCTGGTTTAACTTGGCAAGTTGCTTTTTGGTTTTGCTTTTATTTTTCCTTTTTTTTTTTTTTTGCCCGTCGTTTATTTTATTTTTGTTGTTGAAATAAATACATAAAATCGATCGAAAGTTTTCGTGCTTGACAACGACTCCGGCATTTGATTTCTTGAAGCAAAAAAAAAAGAGCCGATGACGTCTAAAGGCCCCCTACCCCTCCCCTTTCCACTCACCAACAGCAGCCAGAACAACAACAACAAAAAATAAACTTAAAAAAAAAACAACACTAAAAAAGAGGGGGAAAAAAACAGAATCTTGTAGTTAAAACTTGGACAAATATTTTACGGTACTCAAAGCGTCCACAAAGAAAAGAAACCATTTGCTAACTGTTTAGTCTCAAAACTATATACGATGTGCGATGATCTCTGATTAGCAAACAAGCTGCTGATGGTGATGCTTCTGCTTTGCCCCCTAACTTCATCATTAAGCACAAAGCCAACAACAACATTAACTTGTAGTGTACATTGGGTATTTGGACAACTCTAGTGGCGAAAATTAAACAGCAAATAGTGCTACAAACACTCTTTAACGATACAGGACTACAGTACTATCTTCTGAAAGTGGACACTTTCTTTTCCAATCACTTTTGAAATCCTTTTTCATAGACTCAATCTACATATATGTTTTATTTTTCAAAATAAAAATTACATCTTCTGAAAATGTTGGTATTTCATTTTTTCATAAAATAATTAAAAACTAAATAAATAAAACTATAAAATAAGTAAACTCGTTGACTCATTCTTTACGAAACCAGAGGAAAAACACAGCTCAGATTTGTAAATCATCACAAAATTTTGAATCGGTTAGAGTATTTAATTATCTCCTCCTATTTATTTCGCAAATCCGTTTAGTTAGTTGAAGGTTTTAAGCTTATATGTTCATTTGGCTTGGCCCATAGCTGGAGGGCAATTTTTACCGACGACACTCGGGGAATTTTTTATTTATTTTTATTTTTTTTTGCTTCTTTGTATGTTTTGCCTTTCTTTCAATCTTAGACAATGCTCATTTATCAAAATGTCTATTGGATAGAGCTTAAAATTTACGCTTGAGTTTTGCATTTGTCCACATGATTCATGCGATTCAATCGAATTGTCGTCATAGGTAGTAACAGCATTAGCATCACCTGCCCCAGAATGCCTAATTCTAGGCCAAATTTCATTTCGAATCCCAAAGCCAACTATGTGCAAGCGATCCAAATGCATGTATAATGAACCTGTTTAGGTTTGGGTTTAGGTTTTCCGCGGCAGTCGGCAGCATCCCTTAGAAGTTCAGTAGAACATGGTGGGAACGAACAACGCATGGATGGGAAAAGGTCATTGCCTATCTCTAGAACTAAAACCTAAACGCTATTATTAAAGGTCCACAAATCAATGAAGACTTTATCGAAGGGACAAGGAATGGGACTGCAACAGCGTCAGAGACAGCGTCGTAGACTCATTACAACAAATCTGGGATCTTGTGATTACAATAAAATACAACAACAACAACCGAAAACCAAAAACCCAAAAAGAATATACAACAACAACAAAAAAGCCGCGCTTAGGAGAACCGAAACTAAAATTTATTGACAATTCGGCTAAGAAAAAAAAAAAACATAATGGACAGCTAGAAAGACAAATACCAAAAAGAAAAAAAAAACAACAAATTTGTGTCCAGCTGGGGAGAAAGGTAACGAAAAAAGATTCGAAAATATAGAAAGTCAGCAAGTGCAAGAAAAATTCGTTAGGGAGAAAGGGCAGCAGCCCATAAATTTCATTCCGAGAAAGGGGAGCATCAGCAGGAGTAGGAGTATAAAAGTAAAAGAAGGGGACTAAAGTAAGATCCAAAGTCTTTCAGGATCTCAGGCGATCAAACATAAGGTTAGACGCCGCCGACACCGAAAATAACTTTGCCCTTGAGGGCCCAGACAGGTTTAGCCCAGAAAACCAAAAACAAAAACCAAAAACAAAAACTAAACCAAAATCAAAACGAAACCCAAAACGCACGAAAATCAAAGACCAATAATTATGCAAATTCTATAAAGGTATAGCCGAGGATTATCCGAATCGATCGCATAGAAGAAGCTGCTGCTCCGGAACTAACCTGATTTGCATTTCTCTATCACCCGTCTCTCTCTCGCTCAGTGATTCTCTTTCTCGCACTGTCTCGACAGCGACTTCTCTCCTGGCACTCGAGCAACACGCGTCAGCAATTGGGTTGAGGTTCCTTGTCCTTCATAATTTAAATAATTATGCCACTTGCTGGCTTCCTTTCTGCTTAGAGATTTTTTTCTCTACCCTCTTTCTCTCTCGCTCATAGTCTTTTTGTTTCGTTTTGGCATAATTATGTAGGTCAAAAATTGTTTATTGACACGCAAGGGGCAGCCGAAAACAACAAAGAAATTTGCATAATTTTACGCTGCAGTCCAAATAAGCAAAACAAAAACAACAACAATAACTGAAGGAAGTAAGTCATCTCGCCGACTTCGATATACCATGGACCCCAAGTAAAAGGAATTTAAAAGACTAAATGTGTGAATTTAAAGAACTCTCTCTCTCTTTTAGAAGCACACTAGCGCCGCCTACGGCCAAGTCTGACCTTGGACGAAGATGAAACGGCTTTTTGGCTACTTTAATATGCCACTTCACTCCCTTTGATGCATGGTATGAAAACAACGAAAAAGGAAAAACATTTGAGAGAAAAAATGGGAAAACCCCAACCACCGGCAGAAAACACCCAACAGCTGTTAATTAGTTGGTGGAGGGGGGTGGGGGAGAGTTTTGCAAGAGGTCAAATCGGTAAAAGGGTTAAATTCCTTTCGTTTTTTTAACATTTTTTTTTTTTTTTGCACCTGCTGTTCAAGAATTGAGACATAAAAAACGAAATTGTGAAGCAAAAATTGCAGGGAAATTTCGTTTGGCTTGTGAAAAAAATGTCGGCATAATATGTTTGACTTTTAATTTATGAAGTTTAATTAAGATTCTCCGAAGACTGTGCGCCCCAATCGCTTGACAAGCTGGCTTTTCCACCTCTCCTCTATATATTTTATATTGTTTGTTAGTTTCTTTTCATTTGGTTTTTGCGCTGTATTCTAATACTTTTATTCAGATATTTATTATTATTTTGCCCACACTTGGATCAGAAAAACTGAATGCTAGAGAAACGGGTAAAACTAGTTTCGAAATAATAATAATTTTCCATGCAACTCGCTTGTTAAACGTTGAGATAAGAATCTTAGTTAGAATATGTGTCCGAGGGAAACTGCATTCATCTGTGAATCGATGTCCTTCTCAAATTGATAGATGGAACTACTTCTGGGGCATTTCACTCATATTTGAACATATGTGTTTTACACGCTGCCAATAATTAGGCATAAAATAAAAAGAAAAAGAAGAGAACCACATCGAAAATGGAAATGGAAAAAACAAAACCCTTGAAAGAATTCAGCAAAAAGTAACGCCCTGGATACTTGGCAGATTTGGATTCTCCATATACATATGTATGTACTTTCTTACAGTAGCGCACAGTCACGTCAACGACATATGTCCAATCTGAGGGTAACCACCACCACCACCACCACAATGCCCACACCCAGACACACACACACACACACATTGCGGGCATAAACCACAGCCACATGGGTTCAGTCTTCTTTAGTCTAGAGCAAAAGTAAACAGAGTTTCATATTTGCGATTTTTATTTGCAATCAATCATAAAATAAACTGCCTTGTCTGCCATGGGTTTTGTGTGTGTGTTTTTTTTTCCTAATGTTGTGTTTTTTTCTATTTTGAGGATTTTGTGGAAGGGACGAGATGAAAATGCGACTAAGGCGTGGAAGTGCGGATTACCGCAGCTCACAGCATGTGATCGATCGACAGAGGAAAAGATGGGTGGAGTTCAGTTGGTGGGGGATGGAGAGGCTGTTTAGGGGCTCAGAGACGCCGCCTGTGACACGTTTTTTCGTTTTTCTTCTTCTTGGTTTTGTTGCTTTGTTTTTCTAGTCACAGGAAGTGTGGGTTGTCATCGTCAGCATCATTCCCCCACTCCAGTCCAATCCAATCCAATCCATTCCACTTCACTTCTTGCCATGTTGCGCCTTCCGAATCCGAATTGGCTTGAATTGCCATGCAAATGTGGCTTAATTAACTTGTTGCACGTCGCCCCGACACGCAGGCGCACTCAACAGCAGCAGCAACCGCTAAAAAATCCTTGCGAAACAGGCCGCACAAGGTGCCACACATTGGAGAAGAGAAGCGGAGGTAGAGACTCACATCTAATTTCCCAAAAGGTTGGCGCCGAACATTCCCATTGCCGTTCCCATTCCCATTGCCATTGCCAAGACCATTCCCTGATCTTGACCAATTCGCAAAGCCCTTTCTTTCTTCCTTAGTTCTTTTTGGTTTTGGGGCTGCTCTTTTTAATTAATTCGATATCACAACAATTTTTTGTCGGCTACCGGTCTTTACTTTAGTTGTTTTTGTTCATTCCTTTTATATTCCCTTTTTTCCCCTTTTTATTTTTATTTTGTTTGCTTGGCATGTCATTTGCATTTCGAGAGACAGACAGACAGACAGACAACGACATCGATACGAATTTCATTCAGAAAAATAATTTTTATGTGCTGCTACTGCTGCTGTGTTTTGGCCTTATCCTTTTGAACTTCATTTGCATAAACGGCATGAAATAAAATCAACAGTTGCAGAAAGCAACAGACACAGTTAGCAGACAGGTAGACAAAAACGAGAGCAACCAACACAAAAATAAATATTAAAAAGCTAAGTATGACTATGCCAAAGTTTGTATACCCTAGCCATCATCAGCCAATAAATCCTATTCTTAAATCAAGTTTCAAATTAACTTCTGACGTTCTCTCAGTCACACAGTCACAAAAATCCTTTTTATTTTATTCGATTGTTCATAAACCTTATCTATTTGAAGAGGCTTGAGAAATGATAGATAATTGCAATCAATATGTGAAGTGCCAAATTTCATAAAAATAGTCCAAGACAACAAAAATTTTCTATGATTCTTCCTAAAGCAGCTTAATAATTCTTTAAGTTCCAACACCATCGACAATTCTTTTGGATATGAGCCGAAGTTACCAAAATACTTGAGATTATAAAAAGTGAACTATCCTCTTGAAACATTTTAAGATGAGCATTCTGGAAAGGATATACTGAAACAGTTTCTCGACCAAGGAGCCAGCTTAAATACTAACTTTCATCCCACTTCTTCTTTTAATAAACTACAGAGATAGGTTTAAACAGATTCTGAAATCCGTGCTGATCAAAAATGTATACAGTTCATGAGATTGGAAATATTGCTGCGTTTCAATCATCTGGCTAATATTAATATAACCCTTTTAAAGGGTACAAAAATACTTCCACACAAAAATGTAAATAAAAATTTATATTTGGGTTCTTTTACTGTTGCACAGTGGCCAAAAGCTATGACTTTGAACTAAATTATATATGTATGTACTTCCAATACTTAAAAGAAAATCGTGTAGCCCAAAATTTGAATCTAGGGATGAGGAATGTAAATTAATAATCAACGCTGTCCAAAAAAAACAGTTTCTAATGCAAGAGGAGCATTTTTTGTATTAAGTACTCTCATGTGACGGATAATAACAGTCAATTTGTTTACTTGGCAACTTGCACCCTTGAGGTATATTTTAGGATAGATTTCAAGTTCGAAAATTTACATTTTCAGCCACTGTGTGTCGCAGGACGAAGAGATAAAGTCAAACGAGAGCCAAATAGCAGGCTTAGATTGCATTTGGCTACTGCTTGAAAATGATTTCATCTCATAATTTAGTGCTTTCAGTTTTTGGATGAATGAAAGAGTTTTGGTCTTTTTGTTTCTGCTGATTATCATTCAATTTGCCGGTATAACAATTGGTTGAATATCTCTCTCTCTCTCTCTTTCTCTTTCTGTTTCTCTGTCGCTTTTGGTCTCGCTGTGTCTCTTTAAGACTCAGCATGTGGCTTTAGCTAATTTTTGTGTCGTTCTGGTATAATCCTGGCAATATATTTTGCTACCAAAACATGAGGAATCATAATTAACACTCCAGACACCTCTCATGTCCTAGAACAAAGAAACCAACCTAGCAGATACACACATACAAACGTACATACATATGTACACATGTATGAAGGTAGGTAGGAAGAGGAGTGAACCATTCACAATGATCAATCAGTGGCTTGTCACAGGACAGAGGCGACTCGGCGACTCACCACAGGAGGGCGTGCAAAAGACAAGATCACGCCTCTTAGACGCATTACCAAGACCGAAACCCAGAATTAAGACCAAGGCCCAGAGAAAGACAAAAAGGAAGAAGTGTGTAGAAAATGCCAATTAAGCGGCGTGACCGAAGAGTAAAGCCACAAAACGAGCTAATGTGTCAATTATGTGGTTTAAGTTGCGCTTAGAGTTCACAACATTTTCAGGGCAGATGGGAAAAATAGTTGGTTTTAAATACTTGCTCGTTCTCCTTTCTTACAGTGTATTCTGTTTTTTTTTTTTTATTACACATAATCAATCGTAAACTAACATTTTACTGTGTTGATTTTAATAGCGGTGGTTAGAAGTAGAAGAGGGGGAATCGGTTAACCAAAATAATAATTTCCTTGTGATTCTTGTGACGAATTGAGACGATGCGTTTCAACGTAGAAGAGTTGTCGACTTAATTGAAATTGATTTGTCCAAATGATGGACAAGCAAAACGGCATTTATGCATTTGTCTCCCTGACCCGTGCCAGAAATTTTCTCTCCTTCGCCCCACACTCCCTTCGGTTGGCACACCGAAAAGGAAGTTCCATTTAAACCAGTTGGGACAAAGAAAGAAAAAGAGAACCGAAAAATGAAAGAAAATATAATCAGTGCATTCAATGTGTATCTCTAAGATACATAAAATATCTAGCAAAACAGGCGGCACGCTAATTTTGCTCGCGTGTTTCCTCAAGTGGCAGTCACTATGCCACTTGCCGGGCGGCAATCGCATAAATACTCAGGAGAGGCCGCCCCTCTCACCGCCGTGTACGGGCGCAGTACTACTTGGCCCGGTGCTAGCTTTTTCAGCAATTTCCCGCTGAGCTTTGTTTGCTCATTGGGCGCATCCGTTTGCCGGTCCAAAGTGAGTGGAAAAAGACTTGAACTATGTGCAACTAAACTATGAACACACACATAAACATAAGTGGATAGATATTGCCAGAGCTAATGCCAGAGGCAGAGAAGTCCCCTCTGGCTGCTCCTCATTGTTTTGTCAATTGTCGTTGTTGTATTTGCTGCTGTTATTTGTCATTTGGCGTGCAAAGCGCAAATGTCTGAGATTGCACTTTATCAAGTCATAGGCAAAACGAGAAACGAAAAAAGAAAAACGAGAAAACCAAAACGAAATCCAACATCGGGAAAGATGTAGTAGATGAGGATTCCCTAACTGGGTCAGTCTGCACTTAAGCAAATTCGTGCGTTCCTCTTCACTTTGGCATTGGCAGCTACTTGAGAGATACTTCCACAATCTAGTCAGAGGAGTAGAGAGGAGACCACGGAGGGGACAAATATATGTGGCTTACGACCATCTCTCTCCATCAAAGATTGTAATCCCCATGTCTTTCTACGCCGAATGGCCAAGATCTTTCTGGCTAGGTTAAGGAGATGCCAGCTAATAATAGAGCTGCTGGATAAGGCGCACAGTAGCTCACAACAAATCACAAAATCGTTTAACAATAATTTCACGAAAGGAATGAAAACAAAACAGCAACAAAAACACACAGAGAACAAGAGCTCGATGAGCTCGATCGTTTCACAGAGGGAAAATTATAGCGCGATCACTTAACTCACGAATCGCGATCGCGATCAGTTGGGGGCATTAAGATTACCTGGCTACTGGCAACGGAAGTTGCCAGCCTGGATCACCACCATCCCACCAGGCTGAACGCACGAAGCCAGAAGCTGAAGGTTAAGACGAAATCTGTAGTTGCAGGATCGGGTGATCGGTACGGATCGCATCTCTTTCTCACTGCTGCTGCTGCAAATGCGAAATAATTTTATTGAATAATTTTTCATTATTTTTCGTTTGAATTGAGAGGCAGCGGGCAGCAGGCAATGGACCAGACATGGACATGGATGGTCTCTGGCCCTAGTGCTGCTACTGTTGCTCCCGTCAAAAACAATAAAGTCCAAAACGAGCGAACAATGTAAATGGCAAGTCATGATTTTGCTGTTATGCGCTGTTAAAAGGGGCGCTCGCCGTTCGACACGATCAAGAACAGCAGCATCAGCAACAACAACAACAACCACAACAACAACAACAACAACAACCACAACAACCACAACAACAAAAGTGTAGAAGGATTGAGAATTGAGGATGCGCTACCGTTGCCAATGGACAACGACGTCGTCGACCATCATGATGATGATAATGATGATGATAATGATGATGATAATAATGATGATGAGGACGACGCCAACAAGCCAAAACAATGCACACAAGAGAACGTAAAACGAGAAGAGAATCCAGAAACAACAACAAAATACTTTACTCATACTTTATGCCCAAAATGTGCTTCTTGGGTTTGCCCAGATCAATGCAATTGTTTGCCCCTTTTTAGTCAAGTTGCTGCGCACTTCATAAGCAAATACAACAAATCCAAACAAAACGAAACCCCAGAAGAAGATCGAGCAGAAGCAGGCCAGGCCAAGAGGCAAACAATGGAAATAACCATGAGTTGAAGATACTACAATATACAGTGGATAAGGGGGTACAGAGCGAAGGTGGGCAAGAGGGAAGTCAAGAAGGTAAGGTAAGTTTGCCACTTCCATTGGTAACTACCGAAAATCTAAAATGGGTAAGCACTAACAATATTAAGACAACATTAAATTAAAATTTGAAATCAATTTTTTTTCATTTCAACAAATGTGGCAAAGACATAAGAATTAACTGAAGCTTCTTGCAATGCTAATCAGAAATGCATATTACAAACTAGACACTCGATTAATTGCAACTGATATACAAATAGATATACTGATATATGGATAGAATACAGACTTATGTAAATATACTAGTAGCTGACAATCGTTTTGTCAATACAATAAATTATGGAAAAATGATTTTCTGACCATATAAAGTACATATATATATACATACATATTCTTGATCAGCACTACGAAGAGAGTTTATATAGCCATATCCGTCCTCCTCCTAGTCCGCTACTGCACGCATCGGATTCGAAAGAATCGGACCACTATATCATATGTGTAGCTCCTTAGGTACAGCAGCAATATGCTGGTTTATCAACATTTATCAATTTAGTTTACTTACTATTGGGTGACTATATCGTATAGCAGTAGCATAAATTTGTTTTTTATAAAGTTCTGGGTTTTTAGTATAAAGGAATAACATTCCCAAATACTCTGGAATTCGGGTACTTTAAAAAGAGATTTTGCCAAAGAAAGATTGTAAACAAAAATCAGAATGCCTTAAATATTACAAGTTGCAGTTGGTGAAAAGTGAGAAAAATGAAAAATGAGAAATGAATGAAATGAGATGTGGTCCTTTTTTTTTTTTTTGATTATCACGGTGTATTTAATTATGGCCTAGAACTGAAGCTTGTTGCAACGTAATTCAGTCGTATTTGACACACTGAAGCGCTTATGGAGTTGAGAAACTTTTGCTGAGCCAACAACTTGACCTTGAAAGAAACTGGTGCCTGCTGGGGCATGGCCTGGCATTTTTGTATCATCAGTTAGGACAAAGATGCGAACGCATAAGAAGATTCATTCTCAAAACATCGTTGAAGACGACCACGACTGGCAACAATGAAATGCGGCGACAAAAAAGAGCCCCCATCCGCCAGCCCCCACTCTTGATTCTTGGACAATTCGCCAACCCTATATCATACCCGCTAGCGGTACCGTTTTGTGCGCATGCGTTGCGAATGGCGGCGACTTGCGGATGGCGGATGGCGGCTGTGGCTCAAAGTGAATGCCGCAATGTGCCCCCAAATGAACGAAGGCTGCTTGCTAAATTTACGCGTGTGCTAAACACGAGACTTCCACGAACCAAGTCAAAATCCAGCAGAAACCTTTTTTTGAATTGGCGTGGCCAAAGGCGAACCTTGTCGTCTTTTGCACAGTTCTCTTTACTTCTTATTGTTTCCTCCAAGGAAAAAAAAGAAATTCTTTCAAAGCATCAAAAAGAGAGAAAAACCAAGCGAAACATTTTATTACTTTAAAGGACTACTCTATTGTTTCACAAAATTCGTCAAATGTGTTCCCCGTATGTCTTTCAGTCGATCAAGCATTTGAAATTTGTTTTACGGCCTTATGCACCCGAAAGTTTTGACCAGCCCCAAAAAAGTAAGATATATAAGAGAAGAGAAGCCTGGGGAGAGAAACTGAAAACAAACATTAGTTTGAGCTCATTAAAATCAGACTGCTTGAATAGACATTCCATAGAACCAGAGCCTCCTTCATTTGGGGGCTCTGCTGTAGGTTTATGGGTTTTCGATTACAACGCGAAGGTCGCTCATTAAATGCCAAATAAAATTGGTATAAAAACTTCGACTCCAATCCGAAACAACATTATCGAAATTGGCTTCGAGACACTTGCGTGAGATCAGAAAACAATTTGTTTTGTTATTCATCTTCCTATTCATCTTATTTATTTATTTTTGGTTTTTTCTTTTTGATTTGAGATGCCAAAGTGTTAGCACGTTCTATGGCCCAAAAGCGACTTGACCCAAAGCTTTTTCCGAAACACTATAAATCATGCCACAGCAGAAGCTAAACAAAAACTAAATCAAAGTGCTCTTTTCGGGCTTCGCCTGCTGATATCGCGCAACAAACACAAAAACAAAAGCCATCCGAATAATATCGATGGATGTGGCTAAAGAGCTAGAAGAAGAGATAGACGAAAGAAACCATAGACGAAGAAACCGTTCAGTAGTATAAAACGCCCCAAGCCCAACAAGCCACGGCTACAAAACCAAACAAAAAATACAACAACAACAAATAGAAATATTCATTTGGTGGAAATAGTTACAAAATAGACAGTGAACATTGCCTAAAGAGAATATCTTGATGATAAAGACAAATTTAGTCCATTAATAGATTCAATCTAAAATTTCTATAAAAGCTATAGGATAACAGTTTGAATAAACCAACAACTATTATAACGATAGCTTTTGATAAAAGTCTCTGTTGGTCACTGGTTAGATCCGGCTGAATCCAAGATAAATAATGACCAAGCCCACATGCAAGATTTCAGGGCTGTAGCTTTAGAAGCCTATGAGAACATTGCGTTGTTTCAGAATATATTACTTACCAAATATCAATGAAAAATTCATATATTCATATAAATTAATCACAAATTATATGAATTTAGATAAAAGTTATTTCTTTAATACTGACCTATCCTAATAGAGCAATAATAGTATATAATGATGTAATGGAATCAATAAATTGAATTAAATGAATTCTTTTGGATAAGTGCAATTTATTATTTTGTTCTGAACGAGCATTCACTGTAGCCTGGGCCATAGTGTGTTTATGTGTGAGTTTATAAATCTTCTTTTAATTTGTGACAAGATCAACAAGTTCAAAGTTGTTTCAATCAATTGACCTCGCTGCTCCCAGAGGGGCTACAAAACATATAGACATGGTCTTAGACTATATCTATACATACATAAGTATGTATGTATGCTTAAATGTGTATATGTATGTGTATATCTGCAAATTGTAAAAGATCAGACGAAAACGTTGACAGAGATGACAAATTTCAGCGAAATTTTCGCAATATTGTTGTGCTTGTTGTTGCCGTCATAGCCATTAGCGAAATGTGTGCACGTGCAGCATGCCACAGATCGCAAGTTGCAAGTTGACCTGCATATTGAGCGAGCTCAAGCTCAGATTTGTTGTAAGGCCTATTATTCAATTAAATCTGCTGAATGCAAGATCGGTGCGGATTGCAGTGAAAGGCCATTATATTGCGTATACGCACTGTGAGTGTGACTGTGAGTGTGCCAGCGTATGTTCGAGTGTAACCTGTCCTCAGCCAAAAAGACACAGATCAGACCCATTAACCCAGTTTTCTTTTATGTGTGACTCGCTGCTGCTGCTGCTGCTTTGTTTGTCTCAATTTAAAGTTCAATTTCATTGGCCCTGGTCGCAGCTATCAAATTGATGTGACAGTTTTTTCTTGTTCGAAGAATAAACGTGTGGGTCATTGAGCTGATTTGCAATCGAGAGTCATACAAGATAATAAAGGTACTATACTCGATATATGTATGTACATGGTACATAAAGAAAGTGAGAGCTCTACTTACTTATGCACATACATATATTGGGATTATGTCATTGTGGGAGAAAATGAAGTACAGTTAATATGAAGATCAAGATGCGGTTTAACAAACAATAAATCAACAGTTTTTTTAGGGCAAATTAATTCAATGCTAGTTGCAAGCACGCAAATCGTTGCCTAGAAAAATTGTTGTGGCGCCCAAAAGCACACAACAGTAGCAAAATCTCTGCACACACACACACACACCCCACCACATACTGAAATATACAAACACACAGAGACACACACACACACAGAGTCACAGACGCCCATAAAGTTTAATGCATAAAATATTGAATTTTTGCAGACGGATTAACCTTGACTTTCACTTTCGTTACTGCTGCTGCTGCTGCTGCTTCTGCTGCTGCACTGCGTCCTGTCAAAAGGATATAAACTTTGACTGTGACGCGACAGGCAGCAGCAATACAAATGTAGCCAAACAGTCAGACCAGAACCAGAACTCAAAAGCCAAATCCAACCCAAAACCAGAACCAAACCAGACCAGACCAGACCAGACCAGACCAGGCCATGCCAAGCCAGGCCAGACCAGGACATTTGTATGCGACACAGATACACAGGAGACTGACTCCAAATCGGAGAGTGTGAGTGCGAGTGGCTGTATGAGTGAGCGAGATAGAGAGTGCAATGCGTTGGCGGTGGCCATGGCTAGAGCGAGACAACCCCACATATGGTGCCTGAGAGGGAAACTCTTTACTAACTGGCTAAAGCTGACTCGTCCTGTTTTTTTTTTATGCCGCGCAACGCTTCAAACATTCGTCCTTGGCGGCGACGAAAAATTGTTCTCCCTCTCCAGGCATTTTTCTCCTTTTTTCTGCTTTATTTATATAAAACACATATATGTATATTTTGTTCTTTGTTTTTTTTTTTTTTTTTTTTGGTTTTGAATAATTCATTTGGATACATAGCTGAAGAATGGGGTTCAGAAAGACGGCATACACACACACGCGATGAGTCGTTGCAATCTGAATGCCAAACCTAGGCAAGGCGAGAAACACATGTATGTATTTTGTTTCAGTCAGCCAGCAAGTTGGCATTCACATGTTGCTTAGTTTGTCAAATTGTGTTTCAATTAAACAAAAACAAACAAATAAAATACCAAAAACCACTTGCAACAAGCAAACAACTGAACTGTACGAAAATAGTTGCGTACGAAATAAATTATAAATAGAAACTGGTGTAAGGACTAGTTCCTGTTTAATATGCAGGATGCGATTCAGTCTCCCCCACACACATCGGCAGCGGCACTCAGGAAACGACCTCGTTACAAAACTGGAGCTTCACGCGTCTAAAAGAGATGGAGCGAAAGCATTTTTCGATGATGATGATGATGATGGGGATGCCGCCGCCACCGTTCTATCTCTGTCTCTCTTTCTCAATCTCAATCTCTCTCTCTCTCTCTCTCTCTCTGGTTTTTTCTAACTCTTGTCCTGTCATTTTCTCTGTTTGCCATCCTGTGGCCCCGCGCTCTTCAGTGCGTGTGTGTGTATGCTGTATGTTGTGTAGGTGTTGCGTGTTTGTGCATTTGAGCATATGATTAAACTACATTTTCTTCTGTGTTTTCTTCTTGTCCCCCTTTTTTTACTCTGTTCTTGTTCCTTTTTTTTACATTCGTAGCCAAATAAAAAGGGGTTAACGACACTTGCCATGGGAAAGACACCTGGCTGGCACTACGATGCATAGCTGGACGAGATAAGCATCGCATAAGGGTTACAGGGAACAGGTTAAAGGGCACACACACATATACATACATTCACGTGTAGGAAACAATGCCTTAAGCAGCAGTGAAGAAGTCCTCGACAACGCAGTGTCACTAGCAAATTCTCACGCAGTCAAGTAGGAGGTTTGGCAATACCGTTTCGTCATTCATACATTCTATCAGCAGTCTATCATCATCTTTATAATTGCCATAATGTTCATCTATTGATACCGTTAACAAATCGTCCCCCCGCGTTACAGTTAGAAATTTCCCTCAATCATGGGAACAAATATTGCGCAAAAAATATTGCATTAAACTGTCT
Source organism: Drosophila equinoxialis (assembly GCA_018150345.1). Lineage (NCBI taxonomy): Eukaryota > Metazoa > Arthropoda > Insecta > Diptera > Drosophilidae > Drosophila > Drosophila equinoxialis. The sequence goes on along the minus strand of JAECWI010000089.1, from coordinate 3,416,489 downwards.
TCCAATGCTTTAACTTTACGAAAATTTCAAGTCTTTAGTAACGTGACATGCTCATCAGAACAAAAGGATATCTATTAGTATGCCGACTGATCTGAATGTCGTTTCGTCGTTTATCTAATGTAATTATGATTCATTCAGATCTATAGAAAGCGACTCGAATGTTAAATGTACTAAATATTATGCAGAACTCGTTCAATATCTTAGGCAAGGCCTTTCCTGACTTAAGTAATCCAAATTTTTTGTGGCACACACACACACTCACACACACATTCGCACTCGAACTAAGCACTACCAAAATACCCATCCCATTCCATTTTCTGTTTCTTGCCCCAACCCAGTCCCATTGTTGGAGCTGGAAAAAAAACCCAAGACTTGTGTATCAAATGTTAGCCGTTTAAACTTATATCGACCCGTACAGCTCTTTTGCTCTTTGTTGTTGTTGCTGCTTTGCCCATCCCTCTAATCATGGTCGCATGGTAATTTATGACATTTTTGTGCGTCTTTTGTGTCGCGCTTGTATTAAATTAAAAAAAAAAAAAAAAAAACAAATTGAAGAAGAAGTAGAGGAAGAAACCCTCTCAGACAAGTCCAAAGCCAAAGTCAAAGAGTAGTCTCTGATTTTCACTTGCCAAGACGAAGACGAACGAAAATTCAAAACGTACGCACAAGATCTAAGCGGCGATCATTTGGATTTTGTTTTTTGGTATCGATTTATTTTGAAGGTATACATATATATATAAGTATATATATATATATAGATATATATATGTATCTTTTTCTCTTCTTCGTTTTTGTTTCGTTTTTTGGCCCTTTTGCGTTAAGGCTAAGGCAACGCCGAGTAGAAATAATAATAATAATAAAAATAATGATAAGGTTGACCTGTTGTTAAAAGGCATTGAATGCCCTTTGGGTAATAATTTATTTGTGGGACACCAGAGAGCTGATCGAAGCGGAGCCAGAGCTCGCTTAGATTTGGTTAGATGTTTCTGTCCTCTATGTCTGTTTGAAACCAAAAACTTGTTTAAAGTTTTTTTTCTTCTTTTTTTCTGTTAGTATTTAAGTTATTGGTATGGGCTCCATGGTGATATCAGTTTTCTTGATTTGATTGGGTTCGCTTAGTGAAAGCTAAAAGAAGTCTCGGCTTCTAACTGTCGATTTGTGTGGGGGAGAGAAAACTATACAATTTGGATCGTGTGACAAAAGCTTCGAAGGGGAATCGATTACTGTTTTTCAGATCGATCGATTCATTATCTATGATTACATGCAATTAGACAAAAGTGAATTTCAATTGCAACAACCAAACAATACAAAGAGCAATTCCACATAACTTGGCTCATAAAAAATGAGTTGTTATTGGCTAATTGCAGGTACTGGACCAGCAACTAACCGCAACAACAACAAAACAACAAAAATAATGTGAAGCGTTTAGACACCCGGGCTAAGTGGATTTAAAGTACGTGACATAAACTATAATTGGGTCTATTAGATATATCTGATTTATTGCCTATGACCCGATATTGAAGTAATTGTTATTCAATTGATTTTACAGACCAAATCTATATAGATTGTGTTAATTTTGTTTACTAAAAACTTAATAATATTTGAGGTAATATTAAGTGCAGCATTAAACTTATAAGATGTTTGCCTATAATAATAATCAATTCAAAATTATAGTTTGTCAAAAATAAAAGTGTTTCAAGATGCTGTCAATAAAATAGATTTAAAACTATTAAGTTAAATTGAAAGGCAAGTAACGCCAGAGATCAGTCATGCTATTGGCATTAATAAATTATAAATTCAAACAATTCATTAAGTAATGAATATATTTTACATATGGTTTTAACTGCATTAAAAACAATTTAACAATTAAAACAAAATACATACATAATAATCATTTTTTAAAACAAACAGAAAAACAAGCAACAAACACATGTATTTGCGCCTTTTGTTGCCTCTCCCTGCCGACTTCTCTTTTACATATATATATATATATTTTTTTTTTAATGCCAAAAACAAAAAAGAAAACAACTCAAATGATTGAAAACAAAAAATAAAATACGGACGCGCGCCAAAACGCTGCGTGTATCGCTTAAGTAATTAATATTTTAACACTTGGCACAATATATGTAATTTTTCACCAATAACCAAAAACCAAAAAAAAAAAAAATGTAAAAAAAAAGTACTGCAGTGCTTTATTTTTTACATTTATTATTATAATTCAATACAAAAAAGGCATAATTGTTTCTGAATTAGATTAGATTGATGGATAGCAATCCAATTGAAATGCAAAATAAAAAACCATTTTATTCAACGAGACAACTATGAATATGAATGTGAAAGATGACTAAAAATGAATATGTCTCAAAATCGTTTTATCGTATGTCGACTGGCCGACTTTGGTATACCATGCACCAAGGCATGAACGGATCCATAGGGGCAAGTCTGGTTGGTCCCTGTTTCGAATCATTTCTAGTGAATCTTCAATCATTCCATGTCAATCATTCATGTTTAGTTCTTAGCACCATTTTTGGTTTAATAAGGGAAACTCCATATAGTTCTCTAGATCCTCGACTTGGCTATTAATGCTGATCAAGAAAACATATATACCTTATATGTTTTAGCGACTTAAATATACCATTTCACCCAGCGAATCAATATATGTACTTATTAAATAATATCTGGCAAGCCTTTTTTAAGTAAAAGTATGTTCTAAAAGCATCATAGAAATAGATTTTACGTAGGCAAAAGCTAATTAGAAAAATGAAATTAGATCCTTCTAATTGTGTGGGTGGGTATTTAATAATAATTAACATAGTTGCATTTTCTCATTAGCAAAACATAAATTTTCTTGATACTTTGACGGACGGACGAGCTTATTGATCTTAGGGGCACTATATGTATGTGTATATGTAGATATTTCTATCATATGCATATTATTATTATTTTATATTTTATATTTTATTATGTGTGTGTGTATGTACATATACATACATATACATATTTTGTTAAATACCAAACGGAAATGAGCTTCATTACCAAAACAAACAGAGAGAGAAAGAGATGATGATGATGATGACGGACTCTGAGTCTGAATCTGAATCTGACTTGTGACTGACTGACTAATGTGTGTAGAATGGGTAAAAAAAAAAACAAACAAACAAATGGCATGGAAATGGAATACCTGTTTGTTGTTTAATTATTTCGTTTGCGTATATTTCGAGTGTGTGTGTGTGTGTGCCTTTTGACTGATTGTCATGAATTAATTTTTGTAGCCAAGCCTTAGCTGAACTTAATACAACACACACACACACATACGCACATACAAGTTAAGTCTGTTTTCGTATGGAATTTCATTCATAAATCGAGCCAAATTGAATTGTTTTTTAAAGTGCAAGCCTCTCTTCGGGGCCATAAGCGAGAAGCAGAGTCATTAAAGTTCAGCACGCGCCCAAAGATGATTGCAGAAATTGCACCTACACACACGCACAACCACAGACTCTTACAGGGCGGATGGGACGTTGATGCTGCAAGAGATGGCGGGAGGGGCGGAGGTAGAAAAAGTGCGTGGTACTTGGACTTGGAGAAGACAGACAGGCAATCGCAATCCCCCAGACATTCATCACAGATCAGACGAAGACGACGAAGACGATGACGACGACGACGACGATGACGACGACGACGACGACAACGACAAAAGGCAGTCAATTTTTCTGCACCGAACACAAGAAAATTAGTTACCCACCGAGACGGAGCTGGAATCGAAGTCGGAGTCGTAGTTGAAGTTGGACTCTGAGCCTTGCCTTTGGCATAAATCACTTGACAGGAAGCGTTGCAAGCCTTGTTGCGCCCACAACAAACCAGCAACACAGACAAACACTGGCACATGCACACAGAAAAAAAGAGTGCAAAAAGGGCAAGAAACACACACACACACACACACACAAAAAACAAAAAGAAAGAAACAACAACAAGCACATTCTCTACTCTATCTTTGGCCATTAAAAGACATTTGTTTGTCTGCAGTTGCAGCTGAAGCGCAGCCATTGCAAATTGAAATCGAAATCAGTTAACCAAAAGGAGCAGCATCAGCAGCAACAGCTCGTCATTCTCATCCCCATCTCCATCTCCATTCCCATCCCCATCCCCATCCCCGTCAGGCTCATCATTTGCTACAGGCCATGTTGGTCTGGACGGGTCTCTGGTCAGTTGGTTGGACCTGCGTAAGTGCTCTGGTTGACCACGGACCACAGCGCAAATATGTTAAAGCGGAGGTTTTTCTCTCTTCTCTCCTCTTTTCACTTGTTTCTTCTTTGTCTCTGTATCCATCTCCAGTGTGTGTGTGTGTGTTTTTTTTTTTTGTGCACTTTGACTTTGCTGAAAGGACATTCGCGCGGGCGCCCCCAAGAGACAGAGAAAATGCCGCAGAAATAATTCTTTCTGTTTTTGCTATATTTGTTTTTCTACTCTCGGTTGTTTTTTTTTTTTTGGTTTTGGGTTTGGTTGTTTTATTTTTTTCGGTTTTGGCTGATATGTGTGTGTGTGTGTGAGTGTGTGTGGTTTGTGTGTGGGAAGACAAGTGGGTTCAGTTGTGGAACTAATGATGCTGGTGTGATATGTGATGAAATGTATACAATGTTCACTTTGTATGTTTGTACTTCATATGAAATTGGCATTTTCCTTTAATCTGGTTAAAACTATCAAGTAATTTATATACCCTTTAACAACAAATATGCATATATATCCATTATGAAATGAAAATTTATTTAGAGGTCTCAATGGGAACACGTTGGTTCACCTTCAATTAGGCTTTTTTAGATCTATGGGTTATAAACAATTAAAATATGCTACGGTGTTGTTGTTGTTTAGAAGACATCTGCCAATATTAATTATTTTGTTTTTTCTTTTTGTTTGTTTTTGCTCTCACATCAAATGCTGTTGTTGTTGTTGTTGTTGCTGAAATAGAAAGGCAACATTTTTTAGTCAAGGCTGTGAAATGAAAGTTAATTAATATGATTAATATATAATAATAGTTGAGAATCGTAGCAATCAACTTGATACAATCATAAAAAAAGTTTCTATATATATAAATAATATACAAATGGGAAAATGATCAACATCCAAACAAGCTAAAGATAAACACCAAATTGATAATACTTACTTTTTGTTAGACATATAGGAAATAAATCGGAGTTCATCTTGGTAATTCCCATTTTGATTAGTGCCCCTGATAAGTTAACCATGTAATGTACCCATACTCTGGCAAAAAAAAAAAAAATAAACTTGTTTAACTATGTATATAAAAATTACTATATATTTTCGATATATTCTCTGATGCAGCTGGGCCTTACAATCCAGTATCTCCAGGTATAGTCAGGTTTTTCCACACAATTAGCCGCTTGATTAATTATCACAACATTTTCAAAAGCCCAGATCTCTGCATAATTGGCTATACATATAGATAGATGGGTACAGCAAAATGGAAGCTATAAATATATGAGCGAAACCACAAAATAATCCCCAATTCCTCTTAAAGTCATGCATATAATTGCTCACATCGTATCATCTCAAACCGTTTGACACCGACTGACTGGCTGAATGGTTGTTATATGGATACCTTTAACGGATTCGGTATCATTAGGGCGCTTAAAATTGTATAATAAATCGGACAGCTGCTGCGAGTGTAAAGAAAAGATGTTCGATTCCTTGTCTCAAAGGCAAAATGAATAGAAACGGGTGCGCTGCGCACGCGCCTTCGATTACATAGCAATTCATTTTCAATTTAAAATACCCACGCTCTCTGCGACTCCTTCTTCAATCATGGCTAAGCACTTGGTGCAGCCCCCGCCAACCCTGGCCCCAACCCCTTCCATCATTAGGCTGGCAGCCATAATCAATCACTAGACAAACTTTCGCAGTGTGTTTTGACTTGGCTTTAACGCTGCTTGCAGCTGAAACAAATATGCCACTAATTACAGTCTCAGTCACAGCAGTTTCAGCAGTCTCAGCCATGGCTCTCAGAGTCAGAGTCAGTCGCAGTCGCAGTTGCAGTGTTGCGGTTAAGAATGTGCATTATGTGTACATTATGCAACTCTCTGGCTCTGCCGCAAACGGCCCAACCTTATGTGCAATAATTTTGTATATTTTGTTATTGTTGCATTTTGCGGCTTTCTGGCCATTGTTTGTTGGCATGAATCGCTGGCCACTGAATATCTCTCGTCTCTTTTTGCGTCTCGTCTCTGTGAATCGCCTTTTTTATACACAATTACATTATTTATCGTTTAATTAACTCAATCCGCAATTATTTCAATTAAAAATGCAGCTCAGCCGTCGCTGAGTAATGCACAAACACAGAGACAATGCAATTCAACTACAACCTGGTAGGGCTGGGCGTGTGCCGCCTGGCCACAGCTGACTCAGCGATGAATAGTTCAAGTCAGTCGTCAATTTCAGCGTCTCACATCAAAAGTATCTAAATCTGACTGAAATTGCAGTAAATATAAAATTGTAATGAAATGAAAATGATATTGAAATGAGAAGTTAGAGTCAAACTAAATTAAATAGTAACGAAACGGAAATAAAAATAGAAATAGAATTGTTTGACATTAAACTTGAAATTTGTTTGAGATGAAATGTAAAACTTGAAATTAAATTGAAAATAATTGACATTGTATTAAAATAAACAACAGAATTGTTGTCCTACAGAATTAGTAAGTCACAAGGTGTTCCCGTAGTCTCTGGTATTTAGCCGTCATTTAAGAAGCATTTGTAATTAAAACCAACGAAAATAAGCGCCAAATTAAAGCCAGCTGAAATCCAAACACCAAGTCGATCAGCTAAAACGATAAGCCTCAGCCATAAAAGCCTAATCAAAAAGCCGCTCAAGACACTTGTTACCAGAGAGAGGTAAGATGTTTATATCCATAAATATATTTGTTTCAAATCATCGTCGCCTTAGCGAGTCTGTAATTAAGCCCCAGAGCTGCTTTTGGTTTCCAATGCGACACGAAATGTTAGATTTTGGAAGAGTCTCTAACAGTTTTTGTTTTTTTTTTTTTTAGTTTGGGATTTTTTTACATGTGGGCTAAGACCAAAATTTATGGGCAGCTACCCCGAAGTTTCAGAGAGTTTGGTCATGGCGTTGATTAGGAAAGGCCAAGAAAGAAAAAAAATAACTAACACACAAAATTATACATACATACACCTATGTATATATATGTATGTATGTATATAAGGCACAGAGCACAAGTGACACGGCACACAGCATGGCGCAGACGCAGTCGTCGTCGTGGCCTCCACCGGAGATGTCTTTGTGCCCGAAAACCATTTGCCGCCATTTGGCTGAGACTTCAGCTTTTTCTTCTTCTTTGGTCTTCTTTTTTTTGTAAATTTATGTCTCATTGAGTTGACAAGCTAAAGAATGGGCTAACCTATCCATAGCACTAACAACAGAAACGACAACAACAACAACAGAAATCTATTTCAATAAAAAGGCGTACCGCTAAATTCGAAAGTTACATTTTTGGAAATTGGAAGATGACTCCCAGTCCAAGATGAAGTCCGAGTCCGAGCTCGAGTTTGAGTCCAATGTTGGATCGAAACTGCTGTCAGGTTTCTTTCTCATTAAACTTTTGTCTTGCTGGCTTTTTAATTTAATAGAGTTGAGCTTTTTACGATGCTAACCAAAAAAAAAAAAAAAAACACAAAATACAAAGTATATATAGATGAGATCCAAGTCTAAATGAACTAGAAGTCAAGTTCTTTTTGGGCTTGCCTTTTGATATTTGTCGCATAAATTTGCAATTCATTAGCTAATTTTTTTTAGTTTTTTTGTTTAGCCAATTTTTACTAGTATATCGAAATGGCATAATTTATGCGACAAGTTTGAATCTGTTTCTTTTATTTTTATTTTTTTGCTTCGTTTTATTTTATTTTTTTTTTTTTTGTTAGTTTCCCCATTTTATTTAGTTGATTGTGATTAAATTTTAATGGGTTCATTGATTGCTTTTGCCTATTTACACGTGGCCACCTCGACGAATGATTCAATTTAATTCAAGCAAATTTATCAATGGAAATGAATAAATCCCTCCCAGAGTACGGCCGAGGTGCTTAATAAATTTGTTAGCTAATTTTGTTAAATGCAATAAATTTCAATGAAAATGTACTAAAAACAAATCAAAGCCACGCAAGGCTAACAACAACGGCCAGAACGAAGATGAAGTTAAGAAATTGCAAATGTTTTTTGTTGGTTTGCCATAGTGCATTTTGTTTAGTTGTTGCCATGCCAATAATACCCTGGAATCCAAAAAAGAATCTTTCTTTGGCCTCCTTTGTAACTCCCATTTAGCCTACCAAACTTACAGCAAATAAATCAAAGTCTAAAATAGAAATACATATATGTAGATATACCTTATTGACTGTTCTATATGGAGCAATATTTAGACTAGACTAAGAGGCATTTCATAAGTCGTTGCTGTTTGTTTTATTTCGATGATGCCAAAGCATGAAACAAACTACATATGTAGCAATAAAAGCATTGACCGAAAAAAAAGAAAACACAACACAACACAACAAAAACACAGAGAGCTCAATAAAACGCAACAAGAGCAAGCGCAAGAGCAAACAGCCAGCAAACATCAAACACGATTTGCTCAAATGTACGCAATTATTTATCAGACTATTGAGAGCAAAGCAAAGGAACCAAAAGCCAAAAACCTAAACGGAAAACGGCATCCAAAGCCATTGCCTGGCCAACACTTGCCCAAGAGTCAGGCTATGACAAAGGGGACGAGCGAAGGAAAATGCGAGATTTATGCACTCTTCACCAGGACGAGGACCCTTTTGTCTACCCAGGCGTAGTGGTGAGTGCTCCTACTGCTGCTGCTGCTCCTGCTCCTGCTCCTGCTGCAATTGAGTAGTAAAAAATAATTTCGCTTTATGAGATTTATGTGGCTTGTTTGCACATTTGATGTTCCCTCTGGATCACCAACATTAGCAGCAACACCTCAAACTGGAGCTCCAAACTCAAGCTCGACATGGTCAACTGTTTAAACAAGAAGAAGATCAAGTCGTTGCTGCTTTTGTTGTTGTTGTTGTTGTTGTTGTTGTTGTTATTGATGGCGTAGGTTTGCTTCGCCCAACATATATGTATATAAATGGCATTTAAATATATACATATATGTAGGTATATACAGTTTTGTTGGGGGGTGGAGAGGGGAGCTGTGGGGTCTAAGACCGACCACGCCCTACTTTCTATTTCTAAACGGCTTTTATTTGGTATACACGAGAGAAATAAACTAACATAAACGTAAAAAAAAAGTGAAAAACTTTCACCCAAAATTGTCATCGATTTTAATTTTAGTGCCTTAGCTCGTTTACTTATCAGAGGGCCCCTTCCCTTTGGTCATCCTATTAAAAGAAACAAACCTATATGAAATCCCCAAAAACATTGAAACATACACATATATGCATCCATCCTATCTATATATGTAGTTTAAATGATTTAAGATGCTTTCTTCTATGCGACTGACCAAAATGAATTCACTTTATTTACAAAAGTCTACGAAAAAGACCAAAGATAACTTTATAAAAATCTCTTCAAGGGACATCGGTTACCGTATAATCATAACTACTGTTACCATTAATTGACAAAGTTTTAGCACAGTCAAAAATTTCAACTTGTGAATCCCAAAAATCCATTTAATTTGAACAATTCAACTGACTGCCTTGATTTAAGCAAAACACCATGGCGTATGAGTAATAATTTTCCTCTGATTTCAAATATTGCATATTTAGGCATATATTTGCTAGTTGTGGTGGAATATTTTAATTATTAGCAAGCAACTAGAAAGCCTAATCTCTTTGCAGAACAAACTTTCCATAGATCCAAGTGAGCCAAACGACAAGAAATTCAAGAAACAAATATCAAGCTCTATATTAGCTCCCATAAGCTGGCAATCATATATTTAATCGATTTTAAAATGTTCATAAAACGCACATACACACACACACACACACATAAATGACACGCACACAAACACACACACACGAAACTCAAGAGATATAGACGGACATACAATGATGATCAGTTGGCATCTTGGCAACTGAAATAAAATTCGATTTTTTATATCGTCGTTGACCTTCGTCTAATAGGAAAAACAACAACACCAGCAGCAACAACAACAACAACAACAACAACAATTTTAACTTTTAACTAATGAAAGAAAACAAATTTATAGGCATCATAATTATGCAAAATTTCAAACGTTATCGAAACCCCCAACCCGAGAAGCAAATAGATATATGTAGAGGGAGAAAGACAGGCAGAGGGAGAGAGTGAGAGAGAGAGTGTGAGAGGGATAGCTAGGCACATGATACAAGCCAAGTTTTTTCCATTTTGTTGTCAAATTTTGTTTTTGTGTCTGTCTCTGTTTTGGCTAATAGTAAGTTATGAAGTCGAAGAAGAGGCCGGACCGCGTCGGGCCAAGTCGAGTCACATACATACATACATAGATGATTGCCGTTTGGGTCCAATCAATTTCTGGTTAATAAATTTTGCGACAAAAAAAAAAAAAAAATTGTCAACAGCCACAAAAGACAACAAGGTATTTATGACAATGTTGATGTTGTTGTTGTTGCTCTTTTAATTTTTTTTTGTAGTGAAATTATTGTTGTCTCTGCTGTGCATTTAGTTTGCCGCTTTTTGTGTCTTGTTGTTGTAGTTTTTTTTTGTGGTTGTTGTTGCTGCTTTTTTCGAGTATTTCAAAAACGGCACGTGCGCCTGTGTCAGGTTTTTTACGAGCGGCTAATTTTGTGGCTTGTGTTTGGGTCTTTAGTTTTTGGTTTTCGTTTGGTTTTTTTTTTTTTTAGATCTGTGCTGCTTTAAAAGTGTTGTCTCCATTTTTATTTTCGACATTTTTTTTTTTTTGTTTTGTGGTCAAAAAATTAAGTGTCTATAACCAAGTATACAAACATATTAAGTGGAAATAGATATGGGTTAGGCAAAGTCAAATCAATAAAAAGCATCAAAATAAAAAAAAAATGTCTATAAAAAATGTGTGTATATGTTTTTGATTTCGCTCAAAATTACTTTTGCTAAACTATCTGATGGATTGATTTGTCGAAACACGCGGATTGAGTTGTTTGACAGTGACAAACAAGCCCGAAGGAGGTAAGACAAGGAGGAATGCTAATTTAGACAATTTCGACCCATAGTCGACCCTTAGATACCCTTGCTGCCAAGCCCAGAACGACAGTCGATATCCGTTTTGGAAGAGTATATCCAAGAGTATATTGTTAGCCAAATGATGACGTTATGCCAATACTAAACACAAAATGACATTTGAAAACTCTAAAGATAAACACAAGGTGTAAACTGTACACTTAAAGTAATTGTAAAAACAATAAAAATACAAACATATGGACATATATGTATGTATATTAATATACAATAGTGAAATTGTTTTTAAATATGCCATTTTGTGGCATATCCCTTGAGATTTGAATTTGTGAATAATATTCAATCAAAACGATTTTTAAACAAACTTTATTGGTTGGCCATTATAGCCATTTAAATAAAGAAAAATCTTTGCCGTTTCTCGCATTTTAATTTAAATTAATAATGCCAAATAATCTGATGGATTGATTTGTCTACACATTTTTAGTGGCTTTGAGGTTCAGTTCATTTGAGATTTTGATTTACAAGCACTTGGTAAATGGCTTTTAATCTTTATGCAACTTCCATTCATTGCTTCCTTTCTTCAGTCATTCATTCGTTCATTCATTTATGCAAACTGGTAGCAATGCAATTTGCCTTCTGCAAAACCCATAAAATTGGCCAACGATCGCTCCATTAGGCTTGGACACTCCTTTCTTCTCTTCCTCTTGTTTTTACTTCCACCTCCTCGTCATTGCAATCGTCTTCGTTGCCGTCACCGTCATCATCGTCTTCTACTCGATCTGTTGTGTAATTGTCAACTAGCACGATCAAGAGCAGCAGCAGCAACACCAAGAGCCAAGAGTTGGCCAACATCAACAGCTCATCAGGCTCAACAACACTAAAGAGGACTACGTCGACGACGACAACGACGACGTCGTGGCCAGACAACTCAATAAACAGACGGTTACACCTGACCACAAAAAGCCATTGCCAGGGTCGCCTCATCAAAGTTCCCTCCCCTCTCTGTGTTCGCATCTTTAAACCACTTTGATTTCATTTCATTTCGTTTGGCTGTGGCCTTTTTTGCATGCTTATTGCCCGTTTTGATTGCAGGCGCTACAATATATCCCAGTTGGCCGTTGCCTGTTGCCAGTTTCCCAGTTACGATTCCCGTTCCCGTTCCTGCTCCCGTTCCCAGAGGCTGTTAAGAAGGCGTTAAATGCATGATTTGTGGCCACAGTTGGTTAATGGTAATGAAGCTGATGGTCAGTAAGCCAAACAGGCGTCGACGAACTGATGACCAAAACGAGCTGCGTTCAGTTCAGTTATATTTAATTTAATTTTTTTGCTTTGGTTTCGCTTTTTTTTGTGCTCTCTGATTTCAATTAAGCTTTTTCTGTATTGGTGAAATTTTTATTGCCTTGTCCAAAAGTGGATATAATGATTAAATGATTGAATGGAATAGTCAGTCGAACGCAACAATAGATAATGATAAAAATCAAGAAAACTCCATCAGTTGCTAAAAAGTTCACTTGACATTCATCTAAAATCAAAGAACGATTAGTTTTCTATAATCTATGAACTGATTTTGTTTTTTCTTTGATTTCATATTAAATTATAGCCAACACGTTTACTTAAATCTGCCTAGTATTCCCCTTTAATTAACTTAATAATTACCCACGGTTTTGATATTAAGGCATTGAAGTGAACCAGGTAGGTATATTATCGTTTTGAAATTGTTTTTGTAAGACGTAAATCGGTTTAAATGATTGACAAGTTCCGATCCCGACCAATTCCAACATTTGAAGCTATGATAACATTCCTTAATATCGCGTTAACTTCAATATTTTAACAAACTAATACAATGCCAATTGATTATCCCCTTTGACAGCTCGTCGATATAGTCATTATTAAGTCAGAGAGTAAATTTTAAAGTTTTAGCTACAATTTTTGATGATGATACATCTAATTTCTATATCATTACCAGTCAAAGTCTCCCAGTTTATTATTTTAACAATGCTTTAGTATCCTTTAGGTCCATAAGCATTCAATAGGATGCAAGGTATAGGGTGGCGAAAGGGTTCCCAGTAATTGTCACACATACATATCGAAAATCTCATATGTTTTTACAGTTTTTCTTAATTTTTTGTTCCATTTTCGTATATGTAAATGTCATTGGTTAAGGGCAAGAATGGAAAATTTTAGTTTCTTAGCCATTTCAAAGCACACTCGTTTTGTGTAAGTTGCTTTTTTTTTTTTTTTGTGTTCTTTCGGAAGTCTATCGAACAATAAGTTTAACGGACAAAAAGTCCTAAACGCTCGGGGCGCCATAATCATAGACGACGCGACGTAAATTTTTGTAGGTCAAGTCTGGCCCCGGCCTGGCCTGGTCTGGTCGGGTTTGGTTTGGTTTGGTCTTGTCTGGCATGGCTTGGAATGGCCTGGCCTGGCTTGAGTTGGATTGGTGTGTAGGTGTCACTGTATAAAACTTTGACGTTGCTGTTGCTGTTGGTGTTGCTGTTGTTGTTGTTGTTGTCGTGGCCAACCTTGTGCAACTTTTCAGACAGCAACAACTGCAGAAAAATTTAACTGCATTCGACGACGCGTCGCGACAAAAGACAACAGAAAAAGCAGCAGCAACAACAAGGGCAACAGAATTGCAATTGGCCGGGACCCGCGCCTGGGTTCGACCAAATGGCCAACTTGGAGTCGGCATCATAAAATTTAATTTCCTGCGCTTAAAGTTGGCCCAAATATGCCGCCAACTGCCCCCGCCAATCCGCACCACCACCACCACGCTCTCTCGGACAGCCCGTTTCAATTGCGCTTTCATTAACGCGACTTTGATTTATGGCTACCGCGTTGCCAAAGGTTGTTTTTGTTTTATACAATACACACACACATACATACATATATTTTTCCAACGATTTCTTTTGCAAATATTTAAACATTTGTTCCCTCTCTTTGTTGTTGCTGTTTCCTCTGTTTGTATTGATTTTCAACGCAGTTCGCTGGGCCACAAACGGCAAGAGCTTTTTGTTTAATACTTTTCGGTAGTCAATTGCCTTCGATCAACACAACGGCCAACACTCAATGCGTTTACAAAACTTCTTCTTACAACACAACAAAATACACACTCACACACACACACATACACACACACACACACATTGGTTACTGATGTTGAATCAATCCGATATTTTTGGCATCATAATGAGGCAATGAGGCTTGTTTTGTAAAAATGATGTCTAGACAAACTGACGACAAAATGAATATCGCTGAAAGAGAAGCTTATTAATTGACGGATTCTGTATCTGTGAATGATTTGAGAGAAGCTCAGGCAAAACAGTTTTATTCATTTTAAAAAAATATATCAGAATTAAACTAAAAACAAGCCAGGGTGAGGAATTCATATTAATATCTACCATATTTCGAGGAAAAATGTTCCTAGAATTCCTTGTAGATTTTGGGATATGTTTATCTTCCATCTTCCACAATAAATATTGTATGAAACTATTATGATAACTAATAATACAGATTGGAAATAGGTTCAAATTATACAATTAGGTCAAGTATTTTGTTTCGACTATTTGTGATATCTGTTTGATATTATAATCGAAGGATTTGTGGTCAATGTACATGTATATACTTACACTGACAAGCAAAACAGTTTCAGTCTTCGGTTGGGTAGCTTATAACTCTTTTCAGAGTTAACTTAAAATTATGATTACTCTACCATTTGATTATGTAACTATTCAACTTTCTTGTCCATAAGCTTAAAGTCAAACAGAATAGAAATCGTAAGCAAAATTGAAAGAAAAGCCAAATGTTAGAGCCAAAGCCAAAGGATATCCAGGATTTTCAAAATTTTTGTATTATATTTATTATAATATATCCAATTCGACATATGTTAAGAGCATCATCAAATAAAATTCCAATAGATTAACCCCGTTATGTCCTTTGCCTTATTGCCCTAACTCTATCAAGCCAAAAGACATTGAATAAACCAATAATTTTTAAAAATTTCAGTTGCATTTATTTCTATCAACATAAGATCCATTTTCTGCTCATATAACTTTGGTTTCTGTTCAAATATTGGTCCAAATATTGTAAAAAGTGGCTTCATAAAGGCCAGGACCTACGTTTTTTTTGCTTCTATTATTATTTTATATTAACATATTATTACTTTACTTCTGAGAGGAACAAAACTGCATAAATTTAGACAATTCATCAAAACCAAATTGTTTTTATACATCAGATTTATGTAGGTGAAATATGATTTGGCAACTTTTGAGCTCTGAACTGTTACACATTTAGTGGGAATAAAATTATAATAATTGTCCCAAATGGAAGTTTTTGGTAAATTAAGTCAAAGCTCACAAATTACAGCAAATCAGAACAAGAAATTAGCAGATATAATTCCAAAAACCGCAAATATTTCAAGTTACATTTCATGTTGTTGATAAGGTGATAATGATATTAGCCATTATTTAATATTTATTGAATATTTATTTTTGTATTTATCGACAATTAACAAATAAAACAGAGGTAAATAGTCTAATGAAAGGTAAATAGAATTCCTACAAATATAGACATTTGTGACAGTTACATAGATATATCGACTTACCTCCTATTAGCATATACAATTCCGGGCCGAAAGACCATTTTGTACCAGGTGGAGAACCCCCGGATTATGGCGAATATTAAGTTTTTTCCTCCTGCTAACCAAGCGATAAGTTATCAGTGGCGCCACTACCAGCCACTACCTTCTCACTTCCTAGTTTGCCTTCGCGCCACATTTTGCCAGCACGATCGACGCCCCCAAGCAGCAGCCACCATGGCATCGCCTCCTCCCTGACGACGCACAGTTGGGCCTTTTGCTGGAATAGCGTTGCAAAAATACGTTTTTTCATAATCGCGTTTGGGAAAAATGATATATGCAATCGATAGGAAATACTTCAGAGATTATGAATCCAAAAAATTTTTGAAATCGGTTGAGATTCATGGGTGCTAGAGGCTTCCAAAGTTGAGACATTTTTAGTGAATGGGAAAAATGATAATTTTTAAAAAAAATCGCAACTTTAAAACTGAATATTGGGCGATTTCAACAATCGATCTTGAATTTTTTGGTTTTATCTGAAAAGTATGTTCTTTATGAATAGCATGTTTCATAAATTTTAATAATTACTTAAATCGTTATTGAACTAGAAGCGTTTAAAATATGTACTAAATATTGGCATTTTTTGAACTTTGGTGGAATAAAACTAGCAAGGATCAACGAGTATCAATACCGGACTACATACACTAGGTAGGTGAAATATTTACCTATCAGATGTATATAGTCCCAATATGCGGAGACCTGCGACAGCGAAGCGTAAGCCATAAAACTAAGGCAACCTCGCCTAAAAAATGCGCTGCAGGTATAAGGAAGAAGAAGAGCGCATGCGTATCGGCCTGTAGCTTCTTTGTATTTGAATGATAACATTGCGTAATGCTGTTTTGCAAATACTACCTGTTTACAAATATGCCTTTCTACAATGATAAATTGCTAATTGACATAAACTGGACGTTTTTCCCGGATACAAAAAAAATTGGATTCGCCAAGAAGGAAGCAGTACCGGCAAATAAAATTATAACAGAGGTATCTGTAGAAATAAAACTCCAGGATTTAATAATTCACACTGCGAGGCGTCTTGTTGAAAGTATGCCTGATGGAGAGGTGGATCTTCTTCCCGAAAATTTGACCTTACTCAACAAATGGGGATGTGATGAATCATCTGGACAAAGCGTCTACAAGCAGTATAATCTAAGACGAAGATATTTCTGATGAAAATATGTTCATGGCTTCTGTAGTTCCTTTGCGCCTAAAAAGTGAAAGTTCTGAACATTGGAGAAATCTTCGACCGTCATCGACCCACTATTGTCGGCCTTTGTTATTCAAATATGCAAAGGAGTCCTCGGAATTAATCAAATCAACTGTTGGCGACATAAAAAGTCAAATAAGCCAACTGAAACCTGCTGTTTTCCAAACCAAGAGTGGAAAAACATTTACGGTTAACTTTGAGTTTTTCCTGACAATGATTGATGGAAAAGTGTTAAAAGAAATTACAAACACTTCCTCAACGTTAAGGTGTCCAATTTGCAAAAGAACTCAAAAAGAATTTCAGAACTTAGACGATTCAATGAGTGAGGAGAACTGCTACGAATATGGAATTTCTCCGTTGCATTGCAGAATAAAATGTATGGATTTTATTCTGAAGCTAGCTTACACACTTCCTCGGCCAGGAGAAACAAAAACGGATAAAACATCTCGTGGGGATATTCAGAGCAGGAAGGAGATTATACAAGCTGAATTCTCTCGGCAGCTGGGACTGAAAGTTGACTGCCCAAAGTACGGATACGGAAACACGAATGATGGAAATACTTCAAGGAGATTTTTTGAAAATGATGAAATGACATCTCTTATAACAGGTGTTAGTCAAGAGATCATTAAAAGGTTGGCTGTTATCTTGAATGTTATAAATTGCAAGGAACTGGTAAATGGTGAAAAATTTGCCGAATATACTTTAAAGACTGTTCATCTTTTGACTGAATTGTATCCGCAAAAATAACTTACCCCAACGGTACATAGGACTTTGGCTCACGGAAAGGATTTAATAGAATATCAGTGTTTACCACTTGGAGAGCTATCCGAAGAAGCACAGGAATGTAAAAACAAGGACTACAAAAGGTTCAGATACACTAATACATTAAAAACTTCTCGTTTTAGATAAAATAAAGACCTTTTTAGCATGCTAGCAGCGTCTTCGGACCCACTTATTGCATCACTGAGACACGTGCGATCACGAAAGGATTTGGAAAATAGCAACTATAGTCCCGAAATGTTGAGTTTATTAGATATTGATGTAAATATTAAGAATTATTTTGAAGAAAATCAGCCATCAATAGCAAATTTTCAAAATTAACCTAAAAAAAAATTAAAAAAATTTTTTTTTTTCTTTTTGTAATTATGTTAAAAAAATCAAATTAAAACATTAAAAAATGTTACACAGTCGTCTAAAACAATGAAAAATTCCATTTGTGATTGAAAAAAACCGGGTTTCGATCCATTTTTAAAGGAAAAACATGCTTGGAAATATTTTCTGACTTTGACCTTGAATATTACAGCACCACAAACACCCAGCACTTTTGACAAACATTCATTTTGAAGCTTAAGGTATTCTTTATCATATGCTTTTTAAATTTTTGAAATCGCTTTATTGGTTTAGACGCTATGATTTTTGCAATGCTAAATGCCAGAAATCCCCACTGTGCGACGTAGTCACTCGCGTTGCATTACAAATGCAAAAAAAAATGGGGAAAAAAGACAAAAAAATTGAGGAAAAAATCAACAAGAAAATTAGAAATGCAAATGTATTTAAAGACATTCGATGCTTGGCGCTGCGATGCTTTGATGAGCCAACCTCATCATCATCATCATCGTCGTCGTCGTCGTCGTCAGCGTCGTCAGCGTCGTCGTCGGCGTCGTCAGTGCATTTTGCTGTTGTCTTTTGATCAAGCGCAGGCGCAAAAGCAAAAACGTGCGACCACGGAAACGACGGCGTCGGCTTCATCATCATCGACGCAGCCGCTGCTGCTACTTACATTAAGGCCAGAAAGCACGTGCGCACATGCGCAGCAAATAACTTGGCCCGATGGACCTGGACTGCATCCCAGAGGATAGTGTAATAGTGTTTGGTCAGGAAGAGGGGTGTGTGTGTGTGTGGTTGGGGGGAGGGGGGTGTCCAGGGAATGGAGGCATGCCAACATGCCTGACTACTTTGTTTATTAATTCTTTTGTGCATTTTTTCGCGCTTGACTTAAGAGAGTTTTTGTTCGGTTCGGTTCGGTTTGGTTTGGCTTGGCTTGGCTGTTGTTTTTGCAACAGTCGCCGAGGGCCTAAAAGATTATTGCCGGTTTTCATTAAGAGATTTATTGCAGCAGCAGCAGCAACTGCAACCAGCTGATGCTGCTTGAGCTTGACCGCCGAGTGCCCAACAGCAACTCGTTCACGGTTTTTATTTTTACATTTTTGTTTTGTAAATTTTCAAATTCTGTGCGCTGCACTTGCTGCCACTCGATTATATACACTGAGAGAAAAAAACCAAAAAGTACTCAAATTGTTTCAATATTCATTTGGGAGGGCTAGCATTCCCAACATTTAATCATCTAATTCTTGTGTTTTCTATCGTCCAGACTGTGTCCAGTCTAGTAAATCAAATTCTTTTTGCTCAGTGTGTGGAGCTCTGGGCGACCTTGTTGCCTATTTGTCAAGTGACCGCCATGGTTGTGTGAGAAAAGTCCAACTTCAAATTTACTGACCGCCATTGCGGTACCCCTCCATCGACTCCACTCACCAGTACACCCCCCTCACACTATCCTCTTAAGCTAGACTTTTTATTTATTCGTTAAAAATGTGTGCAAACAGCGCAAAAAGAGAGAGAGAGAGAGAGGGTAAAAAAAAAAACAAAATTTTGTGTTATAAAAAAGCGCAAAGTGGTTGGCTTTGACACTGCAACGCACGGCCAGTGATCGCCGCCGACTCTCTTGACTGCCGCCTGCTGCCAATTTGCTTGCCAATGCCACTCTCCACCCCTCCCTCGGTGGTACCCTCTTGGCCAGCAACTTATAAAGTCATTAATAACCCGCGCATTTTCAACAGTTTAGCTCGCAACGGAGATCCAAAACTGAGACCGAGAAATCGCGACACGGGAGACGGGAGACGTAGTGACAATGTCATGGTTCAGACATCAATTGCGTTTGCTTATTAGAGAGATGTTTGTTTGTGTGTTTGTTTCTGTGTCGCTGAAAGCGAGGGCTGTTTGATTAGTTGACAAAGATCCTCCCTTCCATGTCATATGAGACATTTCTCAATCAAATTGAACAATTTGCATATTCAACGTTTATATTTAGAATAACTTTCAATCAAAGTATAGTTTATTATGCTTGAAACTCTTTAATCTCTACCCCTTCCCCTCCCCCTCCCTCCCCCACACACACATACATATGTACACAATTACATGCATAGAGAAAGAGATATCATGACAATATGCCATATATGGTCATACCCGCATTATTTGTCTAGGTGTCTAGTGGCTCTGATCACTGTGCCCCGTAAAGTGCCACCAACTGTCGAAGGTGCTGGATGTCGTACCCAGCCCCTTTCTGCATTCTCCCCCCCCACCGTTACCCGCTTCTTAGCAATTTATAGCCGAGTCTATGCGCTCATTCATTCGCTTGCATTTTTCAAGCTTCACAGCTTAATTTGGGTTTTGCGGGGGAGTCTAGTCTAGTTTAATTTCTAGTTGTTGTTTTTGCTTTTGTGTGCGCAGTTAAATTTTTATATGTATTTTTGAATTTGTATTGTGAGCGTTAAAAGCTCATAAATTTTGTAATTAGTGTATGTTTTTTTATATTAACTCTAACAATAACAAAATAAATGCAAAACAAAATTAATTTTTCTTTTTTATTTTTGTTGGTTTTTAGTGAGCAATTTATATATTTCACTTTACTACTTTTTCTTTTCCCGTTTTTTTGGTCTTGGTGATTCTGTTTTCCGTTTTTTTTTTTTCTGGTCTTTTTTTTTTGGAACTGTCGCACACGAACGCACATCAAACATAGGGCCGTTCCGTCCAGTAGAAGAACCGAAGAAGAAAATGAAAATTCCCAAAGGAAGCATAGATAATGAGCACGAAAAACACACACCGAACACCCTGAAGTGTGTCCAGAGTTGTTAGTGTTGTTATTGCTGCTGCTGCTGCTGCTGCTGCTGTTGGCCGCTTGGTCGGTCATCCAGTTCGTCAGAGACAAAGTCAGCCACCAGCCATGAGCAAGCAGAGAGAGTGTCAGCCATTTTGGCCAGAAACAGAGTCAGAGGCAGAGACACAATGCCAACATCAAACTCCGAGTCCAACTTCAACTCAGTCTCTTGCCGTTGCTGCTTTTGTTTTTAGCCATTGTTAGTTGTTGGTGTTGCTGTTGTTGCTGTTGTTGGTGGTGGTGGTGGTGCCCCTGCTTTTGCAACATTTGAATGATTCTCGTTGGTCGTGTCAGTCCCACGGGTAATTATTGACACGGTTGTATGCACGCAGCCCCCAAAAAGCAAACAGCAGCAGCACGCGAAATAATAAAAAATGAAAAAACACAAAGAAAAAAAAAATTTTCAACTCAACTGAAAATAATAATGAAAATGTCGTGGACTGGGGTATGTAGGGTCTCGCGGGTGTCTCTCTGTGTGTGTGTGTGTGTCTGTAGGGGGTGTTACCATCTACTTTTTGGCCCCTTCTTCGTAATATTGCTGCTTTTCTCTATATCTATATACATATATGTATATACATATATATACCGTTTGGTGGCACGCACGTTAACATTAAAACCAATGAAAACTACAATTTGCTCGCTTATACTTATTAGTAATTTTTTATCATCATCATATCATTCGGCAACTTCAAGAGAGGGAGAGAAAGAGAGAGAGAGAGAGAGAGAAGAGGAGAGAACGATAGAAAGAGGAAAGTCACTAAAGGGTGGATTATATTAATTTGAAGAAGAAAATGTGGAAAACTACAAAATATACAGGTGAAATATTTCAAGTGTGTAGAAGGTAGCAAGCATACCTCGGTAAAAATACATACATGGGGATCGGAGCTAGCATAGACCTTGCTACATACATACATATGTATTCTATATAACACTGATCTCCAGCCAAAGATCTTAGACATTTAACTTAATAATATAATTATCAGTTAGTTGTAGTTAGAAGAGAAAAGTTTTCACGAGGTTATCAAATGGATTTGATTACGGAGATGACCGATTCTCAATTTTCATCTGAATGTTCTTGCATTAAAGAGTAGTTAAGTACTTATGTATCTGTGTACTTATATATGTATTAGCATTCCATATGGGAAGAAAGATAAAAAGAAAAATTAACAAAACTTTATATAGCCCGAGGGCAGGTTTTATCTATGTATATACATACATATACACATATGTGGGTGTGCGAGTGTCTGTCTATATGTATTTGTACTTTTTTTTTAACGACCCCAAAAAGGCAGGTGGCAATAGATAAAAACGTATAAATAGGCAGGATTGTGGGCAGCCATGTTTATTTTTTTTCGTTTTCTCTCTATCTCGCTCTTTCTATTTTTCGGTGTTGTTGTTTTTAATTGTACCCCTATTAAATATTATTTGGTAGTTTGTTGTTTTTTTTTTGTTCAAGTTTTAGATACCCTTACCAAAAGGTTTTACCCATTTCGGCGACAAAAACTTAACTTGATTGGGATTATAATGATTTCATTTAGTGCTGTAAGTTTTATACCTTTGACAGTCATCTCTCTTTTTGAAATGTTCTGGAAAATAAGTCGCTGATTCTAAAGATTAAATTTATTATTTATTCCAGGAAGATCTTTGAATAACACTCTATGCTTTTGGCGTTTTGGAATATGACATTTTTGATTTACATTAAAGCTATATATTTATTCTCTTCCCATGTGGACCTAAAGAGCATTTCCTAACAAAAGGTTCCCTGGATTTCGAGAGATTCTGAAATCGACCTAATTTATTATTTGTTTTTGACCATTTTGGTTGTGGTTTCAGAATAAAAGGTAACAGTATACAGAAAGGTTGCACTTGTAAGTAGATATATGTAGATCAACATATGAACATATATGTATATAGGGTATTGATTGGATCGCATAGAGGGCAACATGTGGGCGCTAAAGAGAGATAATATAAATATCTTATACATATCACAAACAAAAAAAAAGCAACTTACTCCTGTTTCGTTTTTTTGTTTGTTTGTTTGTGTTGTTGTGCAAAAACAACATTAATGCCCTGGTATAAATAAAAAATCATTGCACTTGCACTTCTGTATTATATATTACATTACGAATTGTTGTTTTATTATAAACCTAAAACTGGATATTCGATGAATTTGTTTTTTATATTTTTTGCGATGATTTGAGGACAGACAGAAATTTTTTGTTTATTTTTTAGCTGGCTGATGCAATTCTTATGCAAAATTACTAACCAACAAATGTTATTTTGCAGTCGTTCTGTCGATTGGTTAGTCGATTGGTCGCTTCATGTGTGCACGCAAATTGTTAATCAACGTCAAATAAAATATGCATTTAAATTATGAATTAAATGTGAAAAGCGTGTGTCACATTAGAGTCAATTGAAGAGCACACAAACGAATTGTGAGCAAAATCAAAACAACCAAAAAACAAAAATAAAAAACCAGGGCAATGTGCAGACAATTTAAGAGTTTTTAGTAATTTGAAATTTAATCCTAAATTATGGCTTATTTGAACCGTGTTACAAAAAGGATTCCAAATCTAACAATAACTAAAAGTTAACTTGAAATAATATTCAAGTCAAACATCTATTCCATCTCATCTCTTCCTGTTATAGTCAGCGTCCAGATATCAAGAGCTAAAAATTTAATATGTTTCGAAATTAACAAATCGAAACTTAACAATTCTACTAATCCGAAATATATAGAATTTTGTAATTGCTAATTCTTCATGCTTAATATTCAGTTTAATTCTAATTTCTGTCTTTTCTCAGCTGATTGAAAAATTCTTTTTCATACACATCAATTGAATTGATTGATTTTTGTTTTCAATCTGGTGTTAAAATTAAATATTTAACAAATATATACATAAACATTTAAGTATTCTTTTTGTGTACGAATTTAATTCCTTTATTTTAATTTATTTTTATATAGCTAAACTCGATTTTATTTTGGACAGTCGACCATGTAAATCTTTTCGATTATCACTCACTCTCCCATCAAATTCCTTTGCAATTGACGTCAAATTGCGTAATATCGAGCACCATTTGAAAAGTTTATAACCAATAAACGAATTAACAATACAAAAATCTTATATTGTTGTTTTTTTACTTATGGCTTTTGGTTGTTTTTTAATGAAATGCCACACACTTTTTAATGGCAACTTTCATTAACGTTAACGGCCCAGTGGGTGTTATTAGTTAATTGCCCAATTGGCCTGCAACACGTCACAACACATTGGCTATAAACATCATCATCATCATCATCATCATCATCATCATCGACAGCAATAAAGGGAGCATCGGTTTTCCAATACTCTAACTTTATTTAATGCAATACGAATACAATTTCTTCCCGCTTCCTCAAACAAGTTCATAAAACTTCACAGTTCTCGTTGCACTTGACATCATAATTTGTTTAGACTACAAAACTCTTTTCTCACTCAAAGTGCCCTTCGTCAGAAAGGGTATCAACTAAAGGTGAATAGAAATCGATATCGGAGTCGGATCGGCTGTAAAAGTGTCAAAGGCAAAATGATCAGATGATGTTAATTAAACGATAATAAAAGGACGTCTTTGTATATTTGTTTTTTTTTTCGAATAATATTCTTTTTTATTTGTTGTTTTAAGAGTTTTTTTTTGTTTTTTTGTATTTTTTTCTTCTTGATTTTTGAGTGTGTGTGTGTGTGTATGTGTGTGTGTGTGGGTGTGTGTGTGTGTGTCTGTTGTATGTGGAATGTACCGCTTTTTGTTGACTTGGTGCTTCCATTTCGTTTTCATCTTTAGCATAATTTTTTTTTTATAATTTATTTTATACAATTGAGGACATGGCTTAAATCTTAAATATTCAGTGTGTTTCAATCTACGTTTTTTTGTTGTTTTTGTTTTTTTTCTTGGTTTTTCATTCATCATCATAAAACTAAAAACAAAGTAACTACATTTTCTTTTTTATTACACCCAAAAAAAAAAAAAAAAAAAATATTTATATATATATATAATTATGGATATATATGCTTATATTGAAATGGATATCTAAGTATTAGTTAAAAAGTTTCTTGTTTTTTTTTTCTTTCTTTCCTTATTTTGCTTACAAAAAAAAAATACTACGTATACATATACATAAATATATATGTATATAAACACACAAATACACATACATGTATGTTTATATATATATGTATATATAGCGTACATATATGGTTATATAAAAAATTTGTTTACACAATTTTACATAAATTATACAGTTTTTTTAGCTGGGATTATTTTGAAGATTTAGCTATCCTTATATTTTCTTTGTGTGTCTGTGTATGTGTGTGTTTTTTGTTTTTTTGTTTTTCGCTTAGTTTTTAATTTTCTGTTTATGTAGAAAGTCTAGTTACTAAGTGCCTAGAAATTACAATTTCATATATATTATTTTTATGGATTATATTATGCGTTTTGTTGCTGCTGTTGTTGTTGTTGTTGTTGTTGTTGTTGGCATTGTTTCTTGAATTTAAAAATCTACAATTGCAGTTTAAAGCTAAAAAAAAAAATTGTCTTAATTTTTAAGTTTTTTTCCTTGTTTTTTTTGTTGTTTTTTTCTTGTTATGTTTTAATATTTAACTTGTTGTGTTTTTGTTTGTATTTACAAATGCTTTTGCCGCTGATTTAAGATACTAATTCGTCTTTTTTGTTTGTTATTACTTCGTGTCATTAGTTAATCCAACTACTGGCTATATATATATATATATATAATATATGTATATATATTTATTCATATATATAAACACGGCTTACGCTTAAATCGAACTAAAAAAAAAAAAACACTAAATAGAAACTTTTTATATCTGCATGTTATATCGTTTGTTTTTTTCTTTTATATATATGTATATTAATTGTGTTTTAGTTTTTTTTTTTTTTATCTTTATGTTTAATTCATTCTTGAGCTTGTTCTAAAGACGCGACAATATGTTAAAATGAAAAATCAAAGTGCCTCTAATTCGAGAAGTAGGAGATTAGGAGATTCAGGTGGAAATTACTAAGACAAAAAGAATTCGCGCGATTTCTTCAAGAACAAAAAAAGTAAGCACACTTGATTTGCATTTAGTTGCACTGATTAATTTGTATTGTAAATTCAATTGGGTGTGAACGTATTTGGAATCTGTTGTATTTGGATTTTGAAATTGGCACAAAAATGAATTTGCAGCAATTTTGTGCTCGACTCTCGATTGATGCCAATGTCAACATTTCTCTTTTCTTTTGCATTTTCCAAATAAACAAAATTTACCTTGTCTCGCATTCTTTTCCCGGTTTCCATTTTTCTCTCATCTTTTCATTTTCTTTTTAACATATTTGTCGCGATTTTTGCTTGTTTAAAGCACTTTCCACTAGTTTTCCATTTGAATGTTTTTTTTTTTTTTTTTTTTTTTTATGTTTTTTTTGTTCGTTTATGTTTTTCATAAATTTTAAGTTTCGGGTTTTTTTGTTAAATTTTAAAACAACATCACTTGGTTTCACGTTTGATTTAAATTTTAATTTATAATTTGATTTAAGTTGGTAAGTTTTTAAAACTTGCTTTGTGTGTTTTAGTTTTAAAGTTTTAGATTTTGGAATTTTTTTGTTTTCTATTTTTTTTTTTTAGTCTGGAGAAACAAAAATTTGGTGGATGGCGGCTCGCTGTCCAGCTCCAGATCCTGGGCCGCTTCTCATCCGCCGTCGCTCCATGGTCTAACACAGAAAAAAATCTTATCTAAAGTGGTTGTCGGATTGCGTTCCTGGGCCACCCAATTTGACATATGAGTTGTTTAAGAGGATTCATAGCCAAACCAGGCGGCCGATGTATGCTATTCGCCGCCCGCTCCCCCAGCGCCGCCAAAGCTATTGAAATGACGGACTGCAGCCGCTCCGGGGGCAGCGGCGGCCGCACCGAACTGCAAACTCAGTTCGAAAAGGCGACGGGCATGCAACTGCTGCTGCTGCTGCTGATGGGCGGCAACGTGATGATGGGCCGCTGCCGCCGAGTGGTGATGGGCCGGATGATGGTGCTGCTGGTGGTGATGATGCTGATAGGGATGATGGTAGTGGCCACCTAGGACTCCACTAGAGGCTGCCGATGCGGAGCCCGGCGAGGCGGAACTTGGCGGCGGCTGCAGCGATGAGCCCGGCGATAGCTGGGATTCCACAACGCCGCCCATGGACGAGGAATGGGAATGCTGCAGTTGCTCGCTGCTGGTGTGAAACAGATGCGGATGATGGGCGGGATTTAGATGAGCTGCGGGATGCTGGTGCGGATTGTGTGGATGATGGGGATGCTGATAGCGCATGGGATCCATGTACATGGCGGCTGCTGCAGCGGCCGCTATGCTGGATGCCTGTTGTTGTTGTGGTTGCTGTTGCTGCTGGTGCAATTTTACTTGCTCTTCGCTGCTGTTGTTGTTGTTATTGTTATTATTGTTGTTGTTATTATTGGTGCTATTGTTGTTGTTATTATTATTATTATTATTAGTTTGAGCCGGAGACTGAGGCGACATCACCTGGCTGGTCATCGTATTGGTACTACCGCCACTCGATGAAGGCGTATGGGCGTGATGTTGCTGCTGCTGTTGCTGTTGCTGCTGCTGTTGTTGCTGCTGCTGCTGTTGCTGTTGACTCAGACTATTATTGGATGCAGGAGTTGATCCGGCTGCAGCTGGATTCGACTCCTGGATTTCTGATTGCTAGTGGGCCGTTAACTGATGCTGCGCCCCCACCGTTGTGGCTGTTTGCATGTTCTGGGGGCTAAGCATTGGCGGTGAGTGCGAATGCGAGTGATGGGTGCCCATTGGACTGCCGTGCATGTGATCGTGATGCGAGTGATAGCCGCCATGATGGCCCATATGACTGCCCGGTGGCATGCCGTCCATCATATCGCCGCCCAGAGTGTTTGGCGGTGTCATACGTTTCTCTTTTTGCCGCCGATTGCAGAACCAAACGCGTACCACTTCCTTTTCCAACTGCAATGAATCGGCCAGGGAAGATATCTCCTGAGCGGATGGTTTCGGCTGTTTATGGAAATGCTGCTCCAGAGCACCCTTAACGCTCACCTCGATGCTGGTGCGTTTCTTGCGCTTTCTACCCTGGGCGGCAATCTTGTCTATAGATGTGGGTGAACCCGTTGTGGAATCGGCCTCCTCCAGCCATTTCTGTAGCAACGGCTTCAGTTTGCACATGTTCTTGAAACTCAGTTGCAAAGCCTCGAAGCGGCAAATTGTCGTCTGGGAGAAGACATTGCCGTACAGGGTGCCCAGGGCAAGGCCCACATCGGCCTGGGTGAAACCGAGCTTGATGCGTCGCTGTTTAAACTGCTTGGCAAATGCCTCCAGATCATCGGAAGTGGGTGTGTCCTCCTCGCCGCCGCTAATGGCATCGCCCCTGTCGCCGCCCATCACATGATGCGAGTGTATATGCAATTGGGGCGATTCACCGCCGCGCAGGGCATGATGCAATGGCGCACCGACACTCTGGTGGGCCGCATGAGCCGCAGCCGGATGGTGCAACATGCCGTTCATTGCCACATGGTGATACTGCTGCAGCGGAGATCCTCCAGTGGCGGCGGCATAATGACCCGCATGGGGAGCATGCCAAGCCGCTGCCACGGCATGTGGCGAGGGCGATGCCATGCCCTGCTGGATGCGTGTCTGCTGCGTCAGATGGGACATTTGCTCCTGCTTTACCGTATCGACGGCAGCGGCAGCGGCCAAAGATGCGGCAGCCGAGGCGGCGGGATGATGATGTGTATGATGCGAGGGCAGAGACCAGGGATCAGCATGGGCCAGGGCACTCCACGATCCTAGGCCACCGCCACCGCTGCCATTGCCGTTCGGCGACGGTGACGACGGCAACTGTTGTTGATGGGCGGCCGCTGCTGCAGCGGCTGCAGCATGATGATGCTGCAGATGATGATGCTGTTGCATATATTTCATCTCGCCGGCATCTGTGGCCGAACGCGGCGAGGGAGGTGTGATAGCCACCACCGCCGCCTCCACCGCCCAGAGCCATGTCCAGTTCGGCACTTGGTGGCGACATATACGATGTTGCGGCCATCCCCACCGCTCTGGGGCTGTTCAGGCCCTCCACGCTGGCGGGGTAGGGCTCCAAATTGGGGCTCAGTTTAACGACTTTGTAAACCGATCTATCAAAAGGACCAAGACCACTAGAGTCCCTATGCTCATTCCACTCGAACCGTGAGGCAACCGTCTTGAAGTCTTTAACGTTAAACGTGGCGCAAACAAATTACAATAACTCTCGCGCACTCAACAAGTCGCGACGGTAACTCACTCCTCGTTTTAGCCCAATCGCTGCTTGGATCGTGGCTATTTGGCAGATTAGTTTGCGTTCAATTTAGCATTTAGTTTATCTGCTTGTGGTTGTTGTTGGTGTTTCTGGGTGCTGATGCTGATGCTGGAGCTGCTCGATCAAACTTTTTCTTTTTTTCGGGGATGACCAAAAACAAAAAATAAAAAATAAAAAATGTTTCGCACTTTTTTCTCGATTTTTGTTTGTTTTCTTTTTTCTTCTTTTTATTAGCTTTTTGCTTTTTTCTTTGCGATTGTATTTTTCCTTTGGTTTTTAACACACTTTCTTTCGACTTTGCAAATTATCGATTTTGATTTCAAAAAAATTATTATATATTTTGTATTTTATATAAATATTCTTGTTGCTGTTGTTGTTGTTGTTGTTGTTGTAATTGATTAATTTTCTATTATTTATTTATTGACGGGAAATCTCGAAAAGATGTGTTTGGATATTTGTCGTGTTATCGTGTATTGTTGTCTACTGAGAGGAGAGCAGCAAAGCAAGTATTAGGCGACGAGCACACAGAGAGGCAGTAGGTCTCAGATTCAAACAAAATATATTTTCGACTCGACAAGACTCGACAAAAAAATTCACGTGCAAACTCGTAGAGCTATCGAAGTGAACTAACCTCATGTGTCGACTGAACGTAGCTACGTAGCGCCGCTCACACAGCGCACTCAGTCGTCGACGTCGACGACGTTGTTTTGAGTTGTTAACCCCCCCTGTCCCCCCTGTCCACATACCCGAGCAGCCACGACCCGGTATAGTATGGTATGGTATAAGCGCTACATACTATGCTACCCCTCATATGAGACACCCTCCCTCGTGGCGAGAGGCAAAACCAGTTTTCAACCCGTCTTTCGGCTTGGTCGACACTGTCGGCTAGGGGCTCGGCTTGCCATGGCACTAGCGGAAGCGAGACAGACAAACAATGGGTGAGAGCAGGCCGGATAGTATGTGCATGGAACTGGAAATCAGACTTGCGCTCTATTGGGTTCAATATTCCAATGATACGCCCACTGGCCAGTCTGAGACTCACGACTCACGGCTCGGGCGAGACATTCCAATGCAGAGTGACATTTTGTATGGAAGAGCGAGAGAGTTAGCGAGAGAGGCCTGGGGCGGCGAGAGAGAGAGATGGAGAGATGGGCTCGGGCTCAGGCAGGCGCAGTCATCGAATTGGAGCTTTCTATGTCCATTAGTTCAGGATTGAGTTTGCGACTTTGAGCTTTGTTCATTTAGTTGTGGCGGGCGTCTGGTTTCCTTGTTCACCTTCGTCCACCTAACTTCAAATTGTTCGTCCAGCTCGACTCAAAAAAAACCAAAAAAAAAAACATTCAAATGGAATAATTTTTTGATTATTATTTTGTATTTTTGTGTTGTTTTTTTTGTTCTCAAAATTTATATCTAAGTGTATATTGACATATCTGTATCAAAAATACCTAAACACATCTCCGTGTAGGATGCATACATATATGAACCTATATATCGATAGACAAATGGGCAGACAGATAGACAAAAAGGTTCGGCCTGCTGTGCTTTGGGTTTGTCGCGCGCGCTTTTACCGTTAATAGGAAAAACACATATATTCTTTAAGTTATTGATTAAGTTTGGTTTGAGTTTGTTGTCTTCCCATTCAATAAGAGAGCGTGTTAATTTTATTTATTTTCTATTGTCAATCGCTTTGTGCCAAATTTGATTTAGTGGAGCGAGTCTCCCAGACAAAAGGCGCATTGTGCTGGGCCCATTGTCTCAAAAGGAATTAACAAGGAGGAGAATGTGAAGCAACAGTTCATTATTACACTGGCAAAAAAAAAATCACTTTGAAAAAAACAAATTTATTCCAAACATTTCGCTAATACAAAACTTGCCAAAGTGTTAAACTATATCTAACTTTTATATGGAACTTTAAAACAAAAACGTGTTTATTCATATAACTCAATCTCATGGAATAAAGTAAGATTTTTCAAACGAATTCCTTAGTCTTTTATGTGATTTTCTAAAACTTTTGAATATTGACCAAGTTGTTGTCTATCAAAATTGTAGACAAATTTAAATAATGAAAATAATTATAAAATACTTTTAAAATGAATGTCAATTCTCTTTTTGCTTTGGAATTTTTGGAACTTGATAAAAGTTATTAAAAGTCTTTGGGAATTTCTGCAAAATTAGTTAATCCACTTGATTCGTACAAAGGTTTAAATAAAAGTGTTTTTATGATATATAATTGAGAACTGATGGCTAACGAAAACATATAATTAGATTAATTTGCTATTCTTACAATAGACATATTAGCTAAAATATTGAAACTTATTCCTCGAAATGATTTCGCCTCTTTTTATGAAACTTGACTACGCCCATGAATTCGTATTGTGATGGAATCATTAACATGAACAAACTACTCTTGAAAACACCTTTAATAATTTTACACCCTCACCTAACCATTCACGACGAGTCGCTTATTCTGTTTGAGTGTGTGTGTGTGTGTGTGTGTGTGTGTGGCAGGTCAAAAATTATGCAAACTAAGGTCAACAACCAGGCAGACTCTCTCACTCATATATACAAAAATATTTGCATTATTTTGTTTACATATTTATTGTGTTGTTGTTTCTCTCTTTTTTTCGTTATTGTTGTTGCTGTCCTTTGGCCACGCAGTTGGGCATAATTAATAAGCCAACAAGCAACAACAAAAGCAGCTTCTCGCCCATCACTGTCAACGGTTTTTGTATAGTCCTTAGACCAGAAAAAATTTACATGATAATTAGGAAGCGGCGCCTAATCCAAAAAAAAAAAAAAAAAAAAAAAAACAGAACCAAAAAACCAAAAATTATTTAAATTTCAAATCCTGTTTGCCGTTGCGCACGCGCCTCTGCCGCTGCGGCTGCGACTGAAAAGGACTTTGACTTGGACTTGTTGCATAATTATGCATGGCTTGTGAGTGAAAACGAAACGCACAGAGGAGGAAACTACTAAGCGCGGTGTTTATGAATGAAGATCTCCTGGTTTTTCTCTCTTCGCCGCGCCTGCCGTGGCCGTTGATTTGGATGATAATGAGCTCGATTAGCATTTTGGCTGCAATTTGGTTTGGTTTTTTTTTTCGCTCTTTTTCACACTTTATTGTCGTGGCGCTCTTGTTTATAATTATTAGCATAATTTTCCTCTCGTTTTGCATTAAAATTTTTCTCCTCAATTTGGCTTGTTGTTTTGTTGGTTTTTTTTTTTATTTGATGTTTACTTTTGTTGTTTGTTTATTAAGTGATTGAAGCAAAGAGTGAAAACAAAAAATAAAATTAAAATACAAATTAAGTTAAGTTGACAAATTTTTGCCACCCTGGAACTATTTATTTACTGACAAAATAAAAGGAAGTTGTTTGAAATTTCTTAAGTTTTTTGAACTTAATTTTTCTCCATTTATTTTGTGTAAACTACCATTTTTTTTAGAGTACTTTATTAACTTATTCATTCATTGAATATACCCTTTAAGCTTATGCCTGCTGGGTAAACGGCATGAAAACAATAACAACAACATTTGTTTTGTTTCTGTTGTGGTAATTAAAATGCCATAATTTTTGGAAACCAAAAGAAAAAAATAATGCATAAGCTGGTCAGGTTTCGTATTGAAGTCAAGTTTTAGGTTATGGGGACTTAAATGAGAATTTAAATATTTTACTCGGACAGATTGAGGTAGTAATTTGTGGTAATTGAGAAATTAACAAGAAATTGTGAGACAAAAGTAGCAACAACAACAACAAAACATACAATTTGCCAATTGTCATAACGTTGTATGCTTCATAATGAATTTTAATTTCAAAACATGGTATTACAACAGTTTAAAATAAAAGAAGAATTATTATGTATGAATATAAATAAATCAATAGAAAATTTGGCATCCAATTTTGAGACGATTACTGTTGGCAAAAACAAAGTCCCTGTATTTTTTGGGTCCAGTTACTTAACAAACAACAATTTACAAAATAAAACAAAATATTTATATTCTTGATAAGCACGACAATGCGAGCTAATATCTCTCTGCCCACACGTCCGACTGAATCAACGAAAAAGAACTGAAATTTTGCAATTTCTATACACTGTAGAGATTGTATATCATGAATTCAGTTGGATCGGACCTCTATATCATATAACTCCAATAGAAACAATCTGTCGACAACAGCGTCTTATAATAATAACTTCGTTCTCTACCAAGCTATCGTCATATAAATTAATATTTCATGATACTAATGCTAAGATTGGATCCAATAGGAAAGAACGATTACGCACATTGTAATATATAGTTCTATCAATCTTAAACACAATCGGATCGAATGGACTTTCATATAAACACTTCTTCAGTTTGAACTTGTAGTCTATTTGCTGGTAGGAATTCGACTTTTTATATAAACTGTTTATCTATTTGAACGCCTGTAAGTAAAAAAAAATGGAATAGAAAGACTTTAAAGAGTTAAAAGTTCTTCAATGAATTTAGTTTTACACATTGAAAGGCAATATGGAATATGGAAAACCTTTAAATTAAAATGCAAATAAAAATATTGAATCAGAAATACAATCGCTGTTGATTGCTGTATAAATTCTTTTGAAGTTTCTTTTTTGGCTCAACGGTTTTTTTTTTAGATGATTTTCGCATGTCGTAATCGCATTAGACATATGAAAAAATATATCACCCATATCATGATGATGATGAAGATGATTATGATGATGATGCTGATCAGTGAAATTCAATTGCATGCAAATAATAATCCCTAATGCACATCTTCTTGTCCGCCCTTCTTTTCCTTTTGCCCTTTACCCCTGCCCATTATCTATCCAAGTGAAATTGTCTTCTTCAAGGCATTGGCAAACAATAAACATTTCATTAGCGTACAACATCATCAGCTGCAGTTTTTTATGATTCGGTCAACTCTTTACCATATGCCCATACAGTACACAAATTTTTACGCGCCAAAAAAAAAAAAAAAAAAAACACATCGAATGAAGAAGATGGTAGACAATAACAATGTGCTGAAGAAGCAGCAACCCAAGGAGCAACCCTTCCGATTTCGTTGTTGTTGTTGTTTTTTGCAAGGTCAACTATTTAGCTATCAAATGAAATGAGGAACTTTCCTCACGGCGGCGGTCGATGCATAGGCAAATTGCATGCAAAACTGAGGCCTGCCTCAAGAAGATGCAACCCAGGTCAGTTACGATTACCTTTTCCTGTTGCAATTTCGCAAGCAACGACCGTGGAGGGAAGGAACACACAAAACGAACGTTATCCTTTCACTTTCGCTTACCTAGGCAAAGAGTTTGCCAAATTCCAGGACAAACACACACACACACGCACACGCACAAACACTACATCGACATCCTTTTTGCTTGTCATATGCAAATGAGGTGAGCCAAAAATAGAAAACAGTTTTAAAGGGGGTAGGGAAACGGGACCATCGCCAGTTGGCCTTAAATGCATTTCTCTGGTCCGCCTCATTGGCTTTGGCTTTGGCTTTGGCATTGACGCGACGTCAATACGAGACCCTGCGCGTAAAGGGCAAATATGCAAATTAGCTAGCATTTTTTTGTTATTTTTTATTTATTAACTAATTTATCTCTGCGGCGCTGTGACACGTCCCATATAGGCAGAGCGAAAAAAAAACCGTCAGGGTCGTGAATTATTGGCAAATAGTTGAAGGGGGGACGAAAAAAAAAAGCGTTGCAACACCTGGATACAAATTTTTTAAGCGCGTTTTTTCTCTTCCACAGGGTAAAAGTGCTTTTAGGGATCGTTAAGTAGTCAACGTAGTTGAAGAGTTGCGATGAGTTCGGTGAGATATGCTATTAAATGTAATCGATGAACCCAAAAGAATTTTATTGAAACGTCTGCAATTCTTACTTATACATATATAATAATTAATTGATCAATTTTCAAAGGGGATACTAGGTAAATTTGACTTTCACAGGACTAGAAAATCGTGTCCTTGGTGATAGAACAGAATAAATTTTATGCAAAATAATGTTCTCTAACTAACTTACATCCAATTGTACAATAAATTAAAATCTATAAAACTTTCAAGTACAAAATTATTCAAATTGTTGAATACTTCATATTTTTGCTTTGCCTTACTTTCCATTACTCAACTCGCTTTCAAGCATTACATTATCATACTCGGAAAATCTGTAAATAGAAAAATGCATAATTCATAAACTTAACTCTTATACTCTGATCTCACTTTCGGTCTCAGTTGAAAATGTATGTATGGAAAATTAAAACCCTGTTCACACCCACTAAAGAAAAGAAAAAAGAAAAAAAGAAAATCG
This sequence comes from Drosophila equinoxialis, assembly GCA_018150345.1. NCBI lineage: Eukaryota > Metazoa > Arthropoda > Insecta > Diptera > Drosophilidae > Drosophila > Drosophila equinoxialis. The sequence continues at coordinate 3,380,887 of JAECWI010000089.1, read as the reverse complement.
AAACAGAAAAGGGGAAAAAAACCCAACGACAGGAAACTCTAAAGCAGCAACAACTACAACAAAGGGAAAAACATATGTCAATAAAAATCTTTTTTGTTCAAGTTCATTTGCATAATGCAGTCAAAAGGGCAACCAACGCGTCGCGTAGCTCTGCCTTCCTTCGCCTTTCGTCTCAAACCAAAATCAAACGCAAAACCAAACGCAAATCAAGACCCAGACCCAGGTGACATTAAAAACCGACTTCTAAGCGAACTCAAACTGCAAAACTACCATACAAAACTACCAGCCACACGCATGTTTGTTTCCTTCGAAAGCAAAAACGAGAAAAAAAAAAACAAAATTATGTATATAGGTACGTACCAAAAGAAAAAAACAAACGCGTCGCTCGCCGACTGATATCCATCAGTTAAGCATAGCGGGGAGAGAACATGGGATACTTACCTCAAACTAAGGGGTGCATATCATTAGCCACCAACGAAAAACAAAAGAAAAAAAAAAACATGAAAAAACTTAAATGAAAAAAAACAGTGGCACACATTTTCCTACTGTCACATCAAAGGCCAATCAACTCTTTTCCAATTGCCGCTGTCTTGCTCGAGTCTTCCTTCTGATAGGAAGCGAAAGTCAACCCTTGTAACCCCTTGACTTAGCCGAGACGCAAACCCCGCTGACCGCAGTCGCTATGGTGAGTTTCTCTCCACTTGGATTGCGAAAAATTTGAGTTTATAGTAAAATTTATCACTTTCCACACATTTAACGAGGACGAGGAGAATTTAGTCTCATTAACTCGTCTTCAGAATCTTCTATTAAAGATAAGTTTCTCACTCAATAAAATTTATAAGACCAACAAAAAGAAGCAATCCTTTTTTACATATTGTTAGTCAAATATTTGAATTCTTCAGCCATTTCAAGAACAAAACTCGTCTAGAAACTAGACTACTTGCTAAAGGTATATATCAAATTTAAAAAATTTGTATAATTGAACCACTTTTGTAATGCTTTCTGGACAAGAGACATAAAATGAGACCACGGAAATTTCAGTTAACTTTGCTGCAAATATAAATACAAAATTTATGGGTTCCAATGTTTACACCACAGTTGATTTAATAATAAAATAAATAAGTTTTTTTACTAAAATAATATGTTCTTTTCGATTATTTAGTGCAAAATTCAAGGTCTTTTCGGAAGAAGAACGTCTATAGAATTAAGACAATCTAAAATGAATAATAAGGGAAGAATTAAACCTCATATACACATTCTTTTTAAGGCTTTCCCCCAGTCGGTTATCAGCTACTTTAATACCCTTGCAAAACGGGTAAATTAATTTTGGTCAGAAGTGTGCAACGCAGAAAGCAGCTCCGGGCGTATACGATAAGATGAGCTCAAATGAAAATTGCCACGAAAGACTCTATTGAATCGAACCATTATATAAAGCAATATCGAAATGGAGTCTTAATTTTTTTCTTGAACAATAAGCAAATTTTTTAAAGGTAAACATAACATGGTGGCGGAATCTCTAGGCGCTCTCTTGTCTAAATAGGAGGTCAAGTGCCGACGTCGGTCTAATCTGCATGCGGTTGTCCAGCAGTTTAAAGGTGAATGGATTATCATGGGTTTCTAGCCTGGAGAGGCCCGTATCGCGAACTTAATTGACGGGTTTTTAAAGTCTCTGTGGTTGACTGATTTACGCACGTAAGGAGGGTCTTCAACAATTGTACGAAGAACCTTATTCTGGAATCGTTGCAGAATTTAATCTTGAATTAAAAACTTTATTGTTATTAATGCATTTTGACAAATTTAATCAAGATTGAATTCAAATTGAAGAATTGAAACGGAATAAAACCTTATGACTTTTCAATAAGAAGTTCTTATGCGTATTTGTATTAATGTGTATTGTGATTATTTGTTTTATTGGTTTCCTTGGACGGATTCAGGAGAAAGTCTGTGCGTCTGGAAACCCCCGATTTATTATTATTTCAAATCTTTTCCACTTCTTTATAACCCCAAATAGTGAGTTGTCGTAAAGTTTGAATAATTTCGATAAGTCCACATACAAAACTCATTTATCGAAAATTTGGATTTATTGATTGGACTTTTCCGAAATTATTTCCTAGATCGGTCCCGTTGGTTTTATATGTTTTTAGTAATAGAACTCAGACACGATGGGCAAAATATAAATGCGACCATATCGAAAATCAATGTAACATCCTCTCCTTCACTTTCTGTAAAAACATTAATGTGGAACAGATTTTTGATTATAAATATTCAACCTAGGGAATTATGGTAGGTTGGGAGTGAGAATATGTTTTGTGTTTATTAAGAAAACTTGCCACTACAAGAAGGACATGTAATCCTGTAACAGTAAGTAAGCTGATCCATTGATGCGACAAAAGTTTGTATTAAATAATTTCGAACTATTCGGCTAATTTTTTGTGGTTCTATGATGACTCACAGGAAATGAATCAGAAATACTTTTAGTTTTCCCCCACTGTTTTTTTTATCTTTGTCATGATATTATTTAATAGGTGCCGTTTAAAATTTCTAACAGATTTGTGTAAACGTTTTGTTGATTTTGTTGGCGGGCATTAAAATGTCCTATCATTAAAAATATTGTGATGCAAGTTTAAGTTATTATAAATAAAAAGCCTAAGCGGAACGTTTGCTGGCTACTGTTAAATAAGCACGTTGCGGTCAGTCGTGTCCGGGGCACTCCTCTAACAACACTTACAACTGGCTGCCTGCCACAGTATGGCTCTGGTTCTGTCTATGGCTCCAGTTTGACCAAGCCAGGGCCAGGGCCAATACATAATCTAAAAAGCTGAAAGAACTGAGGAACATGAAGCAGGCAAAGAGAATGGGGACTAACAGCAGAAGCCACAGCCACAGCCACAACAATAATAAAAATTGAAACTGATCGTGCCTCAAAATGCTTGGCACGTAGAGCAGTTTATTAAAATAACTTGGCAGAGGGTGGGGTTGGAGAGTCAGAGGATGGGGAAGGGGGGAGCGTAAGAGTAAGAACCATCACCTGCTATGGGCCAAAGAAAAATTAGTTTAATCATAAAAATGCTCGACATCGAGACAGCCGAGCCAGAAGCAGACGACTCTTGCGCCAGCTACCTGTTTTGAGCATGGAATGGACTTCAATTAAAAGCTTTTAACAATATCACGTACAGCAGATCGACGGGGTAACTGCGGGTAGGGGAGTGAATTCTGATTACATCACAGGACTGTGTTCCTGTCTTGCTTTTTATCAGGTGTAAAGCATCACGCTGCAAGATGAACGGCAGCAGCAAGAATAACAACACCAACAACAACAACAGCAGCAGCTTGCAAAGAAAACAGAAAACGCGTTCGCGTCTTAAGTCTTTTGATTTCACCAACTCGCATTCTCTTTCTCGCTCTCTCTTTTGCTCTTTCTTTCACTTACACGTGCTACACCCCCGCCGTCACTGTCTATCTTTTGATTACTCCTTATGTTTCCTTTATTCGGTACAACATCAAAAGCAACTTTAGCCATCTATCTACCCCGATTGACCATCTCACATGACTTTGTCGGTGCAAGAGCAAAAAAAAAAAAAGATGAATATAATAAAAAAACAAAAATAAAAAAGAAACAGTTCCCAAAGCGCACATAACAAAAATGCTAATAACAATAACAGTAAAAATAATAATAATAATAATAATAACAAAAATCACGATGAATTTTGGCGCATGTCTTCAACCCCCTTCATCTTTTCCCTTGCCCCCACCAACCAGCTCTTGTTTCGATTATAAAAATTCCATTTATCGCCTTTTTGTGTGCGATTTGCAATTTCCGTGCAAATTACGCGGTGAAAATGCGTTTCAAAAAATACTTCAAAATTCATATTAATTGGCGCGTGCCTTGCGTTCAATGTTTCAGCCAATAGGCCGATAAATTCGATAAAATTCATTTTATAATCGGTCAAAATTTTATTGCCATAAAATCCTATATGAATTGAACTCACAATGTCATTACGATCTGACGATCGCACTTATCCAAGAGTCATATGCGAAAAACTGGAAATCGGAATCGATTAAACAGTAATACCTTTCAATAGAAAGATTAAAAAACAATTAAGTTAACTGAAATAATCGATACTTTAACGATATCGATCGATACAATTAGCAATCTATCTGATGTCAAGAGTGTAATGCTTCAGGGGATGTTTTTTCCTAAGGCACTGTGGATATATCTTTCGCTTTGGTTCGTACGTACATTGCATCCGAACCGAATATGAAATTGAATAAAAAGGTAAACTAATCATTTTTCCAGCATCATGCTATTCTACAACTTTTAAAGTTGATATAGGAAATAAAATAAGGGCTTCTATGGCCACCTACTTAGAAATAGTCAAATTATGCGCTTAAGTTTTTCCCTTAGGAGGTCGAAATCGACCCTTGATCAGTGGCAACGCTAATGTGCAGAGAAAATTTACAAAGCATATCCTTGCAAATACAAGGGAAAACAATTTCTTTGAAAATTTAAAATATTTTAGACGACTTACTTACTCTGTGTTATTTTGTTTTATTAGTTTATCTTGGGTGAGGTTAGGTTCGGCCGGTGCGCAACTTAGGTTAGTACTGATCCCTTAAAGTACGGGTATGGTCCACAGTGTTCCAGGATTTGCCTAGAGATTAGGATAGGATTATATGTGTTTTTTCTGATTGTTTGGCTGCATCCTATCAAATAAGCTCCCAAGTACCTATGCTTCGTGCTACCAAGACTCGACTTTTGCATTCCCGCAGTTGGTGCAATTAGTCGGCTTAACTTGTTCGCGTCAATTGCTCTGAGGCAATTGTCAGGTGAGTATGTCTGTGGGCTTCCTAGAAGGTAAAAGTTTTCCACCAAAATGCTTGCCAATTTTCCTTGTACAGGGACTTTGACATCAATCTCTCACTGGACGTTTTACGACAGAAGTAGGGTTCCGCCGGATCCTAATATCGCCTAGGCAACGTCTCCAAGGACTAGCAATAAAACTGCCATAGCCAGCTCCTACTCCGAAAGTTGGCGGCAAGCAGAGGGATGATTTCCGTTTGGGATGATATCATATCAAATAAACATCTAATTAAAATGGTTATTATTATTATTACAAGTATAGGATATGTAGTTATAAACTATCAACCTAACTATATTTTACAAGCACTGGCAACTAAGGGCCCTCGGCTTAGATTATTATACTAGCCTGGGATTCGAACCCGGATCCTCGTTGTTCAGTTGCCTAAATGACTGGGCCACTTAGACAAATCATCTACCAAGGACTGCAATTTAAATGATTGAATTGAGTAGTTTTATGTATGTTCTGTAAATCCAATTTTATTTATTTTTCTGAAAAATTTGTACAGTAAATTTGAAAAAGCCTTTGAAAATTGTGAAGCCAAGAAAAAAACCTCCTACTTCAATTTATTGTACCCATTTATATTCATATCTATATCTGAGCAACCAGTTTTCGTGTTGTTGTTTTTTTTTTTTTTAGGTTTAGCTTCTTCAGCGGCGATTCTTTAGCTTATAAGTCAATTTACAAAATCGTAAGCCACTGAAGGACTTAGTTCCTTCTACAACTCCAACCCCAGCCCCGATGCGTATGCGTAATGCATATAATTTGCAACTCAAAAAACAACGGAAAAACCTTGAGGCATTCAAATAAAGTTGTGAAGTAGCGCATAAAATAAATAACAGACACTTGACTTGACTTGACTTTACTTAACTTTACTTGACTGAACTGGACTAGAGTGGAGTGAAGTGGCATAGAGTTGGCCTTCCAAGTCTATTGATTAAAATCAAGTTGAAATTTATACATCTCCATGAAAAAGAACCTAGGAGTTCAAACAAAAACAAAAAATTGTATCCAACTAGCCAGAAGCCATTATCTCGGCAGATATGGTAAAGGTATAACTATATGCCAGACCATTTCATTTTTCAACAATTGGCTAAAAACTACGCCTCCAATATAATCCACAAAAGGGGGCGTATGTAAGTATGTGTGGAGTGTACATATGTGTGTATGTGTGTAGTACCTGAAAGAAAAGTAATGAGCAGTTGGCCACGCGCTGCACAACAGCAACAACTAAAAGCACCTTCAGGCTAAGTAGAAGAATGGGGATGAGGATGTGAATGTGGAGAGTTCCAAGCCTAAACTCGAGTCTATAATTATAATTGAAATCAATTGATTTATTTGCTCGCGAACTCTATGCCAAAACGCATAAAACCATAAAGAAAAATTGGCAACAATACAATTCATGATTTTCCCCTTTTCTTCTTCTCCTTTTAGTTATGGTTGTTATTGTTGTTGTTGTTGTTGTTGTTGTTGTTTGTGTTGCTGTTGTTCTTAGTCGTGTGCTTAATTGTTGTTATTGGTTTTGGGATTGTGTCTGTACTTACGCCGCTGGCCAAATTGTTTGCCATGTATGAGTCCCAAGCCCAAACGATAAGGTCATGAGCATGTGTCATTGCAGCGCATAAATTATGAAAATGGGTTGGTAAATAAATGTTCCTACAGGTGGGTTAAATAACTTTGCCATGAACACCATGAGCAAGCAGTTAAGCTATAAATATTTACTCTGATTACCATTTCCAATCCGATTTCAACTCACCCATGTCGAAATAAGTTCTTATAATATTATATTTCTATATGCAATCATTCTCCCAAAAATCGAACATTCTGAGGTCATAATAATTTTAATTTAGTAAATCGTCTAATCTAGTCTACATCGCCGATTGTATATAATCGGTTCGGAAAAGGTAGCTTCCGCCTGTTGCATACATATTGGCGACTTACCATGGAAATGGCGAAAATTGGCAAGTAGATTGATATCATTCAAATCTATTGATACTGCTATGAATGAAGAAGACGCAGAAAATTGAAAAACTTCTTTCCGTGCCCAATTTGATCCCGTGTATTTAACCTTTGCGATAACAGTTAATGAAGCTCAAGGTCAGATGCTTTAAGTGTGTGGTGTAAATTTGACATACTTACGGATGAATTTATGACATACCATAACAACTGTCTAAGAAATCAGAAATCTTTATTACATTTGGCAATCTCCTTCGATCACTAATAAACGTTTCTTTATTACAGCCAAATTAATACTTTATGTACGTTTGCAGCCAAAAAATTTTACATAGAATTCGATAAACTGTATGTAATTTCATTTATCCCTGTAATTTAAAAAAAAATATGTGCTTGCACTTTCATATATAGGTATATATTAATATTTTGGCCATGTTTTCATGAAATTAGAACTGGATTTTCTATCTTTTCTCCTATATTTGTAGCTTTTTCCCTTCGATTGTCTCTTTCATTCTAAAGCCAATACCAAGCTTGGACTAATTTTATTTTTGAATCACTTAAACAGTTTGATTGAATGCTTTCCCCGCCAAATCCTTGAAGTTGTGGTACTTTAAATAGCCCTTCATTTGGGGATCGGTTTCAATGGTTAAAAGAAAGAGGAACTTAAATATTTAATTTTCATCAATGATAAGTGAAAACATTTATAATAGTATATAGCCATATATGCGGCAACGTACATACATATGTAGATATTCAATATACATATGTAGGTACATAGGTTCTTTCCAATTTCAACCCGTCAAATGACGCGCCAGGTGTATCGCATTAGACGAGGGTTTATTTGAGAGATCTGTCCAATTTTGCGCTCTATGTTTTTTCTACATACCATTCATCATTTCAGGCCAATAAAGAAATCCTCTACTTGCGGTGGAAATTATCTGAAAAAAATTATAATACCCTCTGCAATATATCAAAAGTTCTAGACCAAAAACAGTCTTAAAAGCCAAACAGAAGACCATATTGAAAAATTGTCTGAAACAGTTGCCGGACCCACTTATAGATAGTCTGTACAAACTTATTCTGATCAGCCCCTTGTTTTCAGCATTCCTTTGTAAGAAGGCAAACTTGACTTGTCAATGAATACTTTAAAGTTATGATTTACAGGTTTTTTTTACGGGCTGTCCATCTCAGCTAGTTGCTACAACTTCCTACAGTTCATATGAGGAATTTAACTGTGAATTGAATATGCGAACTCAACTTTTATCTATCTCTGCCCTTTTTTGCGCGATTCAACTGTCGAAAATAGTTTCTTTCACCTGACTGCTCTGCCAACACTCGTGGGTAAGTGTAAGATCGGTCGTATTTTTCGTGTAGGGACTCGAAATGGCTTCGTTATATGCGCCAATTAGACAATAACTAATGAATTTATTGTGTGAGTTTTGTGTGTATGTAGGAATTAGCCACATTCATACATACATACTTGTTTAGATATATATATCATTTTTAATTGCATGTCAGCTAGGCATGAGTTTTCTCACAACTTCAGCGCCTCCCACTCCTACTCCCACACCCACTGCCACTCTCTCTTCCTCTCCCTATCCGACCACTCCAATTGGGTTGCATGAGCCAAAGCAATTAAACAACAACAGTTGCTGCTCATGTAATTCGAATTTTTTGCGTTTCGTTTTTGTTTTTCCTTTAGACCTGATTACTATATTTAAAAACATTTAAAACCATAAAGACCAGCAACAACAACAACAACATCAAATAACAAGGCATGCGAAAAATTTTGTTTAATCAAATTGCAGTCAGAATTTCTTACTGGATGACCCTGAATCAACTATTTTTTTTTTTCATTATTTATGTGGCAAATTGCCAAAAAAAAAAAAAAAAAAAACAAAAACACACACAGAGAAAAATATTATTTGTTGACGTAAACAATTAGCACGACTAGAGTTGGAAATTTTTCCCCAATTCTTGCTTTACCCCTTGAATTGTCTCACCCTCCCTCCCACCTTTCTCACTATCACTGGCTCTCTTCCTTTATGTCTCTCGAACAATTTGTTGTTTTGATTGTATTGGGCGTTCGTGAGCGGATTTTCTAATTGGCCCCCCTCCCCTTGCCCAATATACGCAATTCTTCTAGTTTGTTTTTTTGTTCCTCTATGGGTTTTTGATTCAATCACGTGCATTGTTCGACAATAGATTCTTCTGTCGCTCAACTTGTGAGCAGTTAACGATTTCTGTGTGTTTTGTTATTTGTTAGCTGCAGGTGCAAACTGTACACTAAAAAGCCATGTTAATATGGCCGCCCTGCCACGAAAAGCGGCAAAAGAGCAAATGAAAACAAAGCAAACGGCAAATGGCCAGCCAACAAGCAAGAGCCAACAATAAATAGCCACAATGTATAAGCCAGGTACAGTGAAGACATGTAATGTAACCAATTTCTAATTGCCGTTATTACAAATAATAATCATAAGGTTAACAATTGTTAATCTAAATTATAGGTATTACAATCTAAAGCTATATTGCCAATCGAAGCTTTTCTTTGTTTCCATTTTTAATTATTTAAATAGTTATTATTTTTAGTTTTGTCTATTATTATATATATAATTATATCCAGGATATTACATGTCGTTTTTGTTGACTTAATATCCAAATATATGTACAAAAATATAAATTTTATTAATGAAAATAATGAAACTCTTAAATTAATAATCTTTTGGATCCACACCTCGGAAACTCCCATTAAAGTTAGGTTAGATTAAGGACAATTGCTTCCTATACAGTGCTTGGTTTGGTTGTTTGTGGCAATTTTCACTGTACGCACTCACACGTTTAAAAGTGATGGGAGCATACATGCACACACGCATACACACACACACACACACACACACAGACTCACACATGGGCGGCACAGTCAGTGAACTCGCATGGCCGGCACGAATAACGTTTCGTGACAATCCAAACTACAGCAACAATTGAAGGTTGAAGTTACATGGGTGGTGCGTGTGCATATGGCCGTGTGTATACATGTGTGTGTGTGTGTGAGCATGCAACGCCATTCGGGCGTACCAAAAATAAATACAACAAAACACAATTTATATATATAAAGAAACAAACTTCAGCGGAGGCCACGCAGCAATTGCAATTGGTCCCATCCATCCATCCACCCAACCATCCATCCGTCCGTCCGTCTTGCCACCTCACCTCTTGCCGTCCCCCACCCACTTTTAAAACCGCATTGTTATTAACATTATTATATATATTTCAAGGGGTACATTTTGAATGCCTTTGTTTTGATTGAGGAAATTCAGTGAAATTTGTTTTACTATGGTTGTGTGTGCGTGTGTTTGTGGTTGTGTTTGTGTGTTAAAGGCCAATCGACACAACAACGGAAAAAATGGTCATCATTTGTATGCGCCAAAGGTAGTGGCTATATACTTTCCAGTTGGGCTTTAATTGAAATTGATTTTTGTGGATTAAAATGAAATCGAACGCCAATCGAGACTTAGTCAAACGTAAACTTGTTTCGATATTTCGACTAAAAATATTTAGAGCAATCCGAATTGAATTGGGGGGAAAAAAAAACAAAGACTTAGGCAACGAACTTGTTTTCAAATATTGTTGATTGGCCTGTTTAGAGAGAGAGAGGATTTAGGGAGGGAGAGCATGATGGGGCCACTCTCAGTTGTAGCTTGATGATCCCGCCGAGATGTCTGTCAACATTGGGGCCATAAAAATTAGTTCCATTTTATGGCAGACTTCTCTTCTTCTTCTCCACTCTTAGTATCCATGGATGGGTCTTTGTCGCTGACGTTGACTCTTTTGTGTAAGCGTTTCCTTGGACAATATTTTCAAATTAACAGCCAAGCGACCTTTTAATTAAGTTTCTCATCTCATGCGGGGCTGCGGAGAGCTAGAGGTAGGTGCGGGGCAGAATGGACTTTATTGATTTGGAGACAAGCAGCATATATGTACACACACACACACACACACACATACATACATACGTATGTGAAAGCTCTTTTTCTGTTACTAATCGACTAACATCCACCTGCCTAAATACACTTATATAGCTTTCGCTCGTTATCATTGTGTGACCTCTTCTTTTTCAGTTTTGTTTTTTTTTTTTTTAAGTTTTTTATATTTTCGTTGATTGTTTTTTTGTATATGTATGCATGTGTATGTGTGTGTTTTTTGTTTCTTGTTTTAATGGCCCAAAGTTGTTCCCATGATTGTCGCCAAAGTGTTTTCGTATCATACATCGAAACGAATGAACGCACCAACTACGTGCCTGCTTGTCGTCTAGTTTTATGTAGTCTCCCTTCCTCTCTCTCTCTCTCTCTATCTCTCTCTCGCTCTCTCCTTCTTTTCGATACTCATCAAGTTATCCATCAAGTATAGCCCCCTCACTTATATATTGTATTATATAGGTAAATATATGTATGTATATATATATATATATATATATGGAGATATCACTCTTTGTGGGTATGTGTGTCTTAGGCGCTTAAAGCTTTTTAAGGGTTTTTAAGATTTTTATCTAACAAACTCGCTGTGCATACTTAATTATATGTATTTTGAAATGTGAGACAGGTTCGCCAATGGTTTGAATGAATGGGGTTTGGGGTTTTGGGTCTACAAAGCTACTGTCGTTGACAATTTTTGGGTTCAGTTTTCGTCTTTTTGTTTGTTGTTTATTTTGTGGGTAGCAGGTGCAGTACAGTTGTGAGATGGAGGCAAATTCGAATTTAGTTTTCATTTGTTTTTCTGGGGATGTTAAAAAAAGATAAGAAGAAATACACGTGAAGTTGTTTTGAGATGACCTATAATGTTTTTATCGAAATACCTATTTAAATCAATCTCAAATAATTTCAACATTTGACATTTCAAACGATTTAAGCGAAGCCAAAAGAAAAAACATTTAGAGAAAGCTCAAGTGTAAACGACTATTTTATAATTAAATTATACCTGATCATTTCGTTAAAAATTATGTGCATTAATAGTTGCTTCGTACGTAATTTGTAGTCTAGTTTTGTGGGCTGTGGACATTAGCATATTCTTAATTAAGCGACCGTAAATCTTATATAAATTAATCGGACGGCATAGATTTTGGTTTTCACATTCGCACTATTCATATTTTTAAATAAACTGTTTTTAGTATTCGTAGAAAAAATCTTTGTCTTCTATCTGGATTTGTATCGATATGATGTCACTTGTTATAATATCATTAAAAAGCACAAATTAGCTTTAGTTTATAGCAAAACTGAACTTTGAAAATGATGAAATAATTTGAGATCGATAAGTACACAAAACTCAAAAGTAATACATCCAATTCTTATCGACATCTGATAATCTACATATATATCATATATCTTTTTTCAAAATGAATCGATTAAATTCAAGTTAAATTTCTATTCTTTTCACATACATATTTAATTCATTAGTAAGCAGGAAAAAAAAATATTTCAATTCAGTCCAACAAAATACTTATTTCGTACAAATTAGTAACAGAAAAATTCAGCAAGGACGACAATTTAAATTTTTAAAATACCTCAAAGCGGCTCTGCTTAGGGCATCAACACACCAAACAATGACTGAAATGACAGACAAATACGGTCCATCAAATTCAAAAGATATGTCATCAGATTGAAAACTGTAGGGTATCATAAGGTGTCTTTAGTCAACGTACTTAGACAGAGGCTGAAAAGAACCCTATCTTGAAATCCTTCCAAAAAGTATCTATCAACTTTGGTCAAAAGTGTTCACTGTGTAATCATCTTGAACCATATAAAGTATACCTATATGTATATTCTTTACCGCTATGTCCATCCGTCTAAATCAACGCAAACTGCTTCTATATACTGCAAGCATATACATATCTTGCAATTAGACTCACCAGGATTGTACTACTGATACTAGTACTACTAGCTCTGATAGGAACGATCGGTCAAAAATTCGATTGGAATCGAAATTGGTATTTAAAAAACATAGCAATGATTGTGGCATGTTTCATCAAACTGCCATAGAAACGATCAGTATACAACACTCACTTTTGTCATTAAATCCTTAAACTTTATTTTTTCCCCTTGAATCGGATAAAAGCATTTCATGTTTTCCAAGTCTCACATTGTATTGAAATTTAAGTTTAAGCTTCAAAGTTTACAAATGAAATGTATTTTCCTATTCTTAAAAAAAAAAATTAAAACTTTAAGGATTCAACAAAAGAAAATTAATTAACTCCTATGTCGAGTAGCCAATTTTTTTTACTTATGATATTTTTTTCGATGGGCAAATAAGTGTAATATCTTAATAAAAACATGTGATAATTGTTCGATTCGAATTGTTTCCTTTATCCAATACAAACAAATTATGAAAATTGGGTTTAGCAGTTTTCAAATTATGTCTAAATTTTTACGTAAATCTTTACAAAAAAAAAGTTGTTTTACTTTAAGAAAGATATAGGGATGTCCTTATAGTTTATTCTATACAGTTATTCTTATCTTGGTTTTAAGGCAATTTGAAACAAATTCGGAAATTGGTTCACACTGATATATACTTTCCAGTTTTATTTACTTGTTAATGACTTGCAAACATAAAAAGGTATAATTCTGTCAATTTCGATCAAAAACGAATCTAGGTGGAGTTTGTAGGCCGATCTTTTGCGAAAATTCGACTACAAGATAAATTTTTGTTCTTTTGCATAATTATATAAGTTTTAATACGACTGAAATTACTCGAATCGTTATGGGAAGTGAATTAAAAGTTGGAATGAAAGTTTTTGTAAATTTCTAAAATGTTATTTGCCTATATAATTGATTCATGACTTCCTTTTAGCGATAAACCATCTCTAACTCTCACTCCAAAGTTTATTTTTACCGTCAATGAAACAAAAACAAAAAAAAATACCCACACATTCTGGCTCTAGCCATATAATTACTTTACGCCAGAGCCTTCCCATGTAGCCCTTTGCCATAGTTGCCATTTTATGATGCGTCATTAAAAAAAACGAAAACAAACGCAGAGAAAAGAATAAAGGAAAAAGAGCTAAGACAGGCTTCCTACCAACCATTTTTTACGACACTTTATCAAGCTTACAGCATTTGATACTGATTTCTTGATTAGGCTTAATTCAAACTGAGGAAGGAGCTGCAACAAATTGAGAACCTTTTAGGGCCCGTACCCCACTTAGGCAAAACAAAACCGTTGGAATGTGTTAATATGGAAACAAACATTGTAGGGGATAATAATTGAATTTTGTTTTAAATTGAAGTTCATTTGTAGACTTGATTTTCAAGCGGAAGTGCCCTTGTCTTCCCGCCACCGCTAATCACTCTCTTTGTTTTACTTTCTTGGCGAATTTCAAAAGTCCACGCCCTTGACAGACAACATTCCAGAGGCATAAATCAGAGACATTTGTTTCTTTTTTTTTTCTACCACTAATAACAGCAATTGTTGTCAATTTGCCATAAAACAGGCGTGAAAAATGCACAAGCTCATACATCCACACACACACACACACACACACACACACACATACACACACTCACACGCATATACTGAACACACCCAGACAATGGCTGGAATTGAAATTGTTATATAAAAATAGAATTTGTCCCAAAACATGCCCAAGTTCGTGTCTTAAGTCTATTGTTGTGCTGCATTTTTGATTTTTTGATCGAAAATGGCCATGAAAAAGTAGTGGCAAACTGCAATTGGGTCTTATTTTAAAGCCATAAAACCATTAATGAAAAGTCCTCAAGTAAATGAAAATGATGTACATCGGTGATGTAAACAAATGTAAAAACTATTTTCCGCAAAATTTAATTATTGTTCTCAATAAACCGAAATATATACATATATAAAATGCAGTTGTTCATGTTTTTTGTCTTTTTTCTCAATTTATTTGTGTCGGCAATTATTTTATTTTTTTATTGTCAACAGAAATTGTTGTTGGCTTCTGTTTTGGTAATTTGCATGGTAATTTTGTAGTCAAAATATGTCCCTCAAAAAATATGATGTGACTTGTTGCTACTCGTTTCGGGTTCGGTTTCGGTTTCTACCTTATGGATTGCTGCTACTGCATTTTATTTTCAAGCAATTGTGACATGAAAAATAAAAAACAGGACGCTTGGAGCAGGCACGTAGCTAGTTCAGGGCATAAAGTAGTCGCTCTTTGGTGTATTTTCTCCTACCTCGACGAAATGTTTGTGGTTTTCTTTGCAATTCTGATCTAGCTTAAGGAAAACCCCGTTTTTCACATCCACAACACAAAAATGCAACAATTGGAGACGCCTCCGCAGCAGGCACGCCAAAGTGATCAGCCAAACAAATCGTGGCAACTGTCACCAAATAATGCCTCACCACAAAGCCAAAAGCAACACCAACACCAATACCAACCAACCATCACCAGCATTGCCTTCAACGCCAAAAAAATAAAACGAAATAAACAAAACAAAAAAAAAAAAAAAAAAAAATACTGACGAAAAAACGCATTTCAAATTCAAAACGCGATTTTTGCCGAGGTTAAACTATTTTATCATTGTCACAAACGGAATTTTTCACAAGCCCCAATCGCTTCAGCCGCCTACCGCCTCCTCCGATGCCACGCCTCCAGGTGCGTGCGAAAACGCAGCAAAATTTTACGTTTTAGGGCGTTTTCTTTCGCTCTTTCTTTTTGACATTGTTTTTGTTTGCTGATTTCAAAGACAGGGGCGGTGGGAGAGAGGGTGAGGTCCAAACCAGGGACTTGGTCTTGGTTTATATCTCTTCATTTGACCAGACCATGGCCAGTTATTTATTGTATTTTATGCTGCTGTTGCTGTTGTTGTTGTTGTTGTTGTTGTTGCTGTTGTTTTTTAATTGAAGGCCAAGAGCTGCCGCATTGCTGCATGCATGGCAAACATGTCCTGGTTGGATCCAAACGACAACAACAAAGACAACAACGTCATCGACGCACAGTTGACTTGGTCTTGATGGCCACTCTCTTGACCAGACATGCCCTTATTTGCGCTGCCAACCAGCCAAAACGGCCAAGTGCATAAATTATATATTGGATACAAAATGCAAAAATATTTCGTTGCTAAATACCCCTGAAAGTGAAAAATTATAATAATGACTAACTGCTTATGTTGGACATTTTATATACAAAATTCTTACAGCAAATTCTTTTAAATTTAACATAACGAATTTCAAATTCGAAAATCAATCTGTAGCTAAGAATTGCATATATAAACTTGTTCTTAAATACTTATATTTGAGTCAAAACCTAGTTGAAAATAAAATAAATATAATAAAATCAACAAACGAAGGAGTCCACCGAAACAAATATAAATTAATTGAAAAAATTATACAATTGTCAGATGATTACAGAACCAACCCTATAGGATATAGACACAGTATTACCTCGGTTAACGAACTCCGCATATAAGGAACCCATTTGGGGAATAAAATCCACTTTAATAACAACGTTTCGGATAACGACCAACAAAAAAAGGTGAAAACCTCAATTGTACTTAAAGTTTCCGTCTGTGTCAAGCAACGAAACAGGAGAAAACGCGAATATAAGGTATATTATATTCGTATATATAAACCCGTCTAGTGCGACCATTATAAAAATAAAGAAAATGATTCAAAACTCTTTTTTATACCCTTTCAAAAAGGGTATATTAATCTTGGTCAGAAGTGTGCAACGCATAGAAGGAAGCATCTTCGACCATATAAAGTATATGTATTCTTGATCAGCACGACGAGACGAGTTCAAATGGCCATGTCAGTCACGAACAGTGACTTTTCTGAATAACTTTGCTATTTTCTATTTTCTATCGTCATGAAATATTGGTGAGTTTATTGCACCTATAAACAACTGTGCCAAATTTGATCAAGATCGGGTGACTATATCATATACCTCCCATAGGAACGATCGGTCGAAAACAGTGACTTTCATCAAAAACTTGGTTTTTTCCTATGTTAAGATTGTGGGCCGTTCTTTCGCAAACATTACTCTTTGTAGATAAAACGTTTTTCCACTTTGACGGCTATAAGTGAGGAAAGAGTACCAAACAACTTGCAAGGGTATACAAACTTCGGCGCGGTCGAAGTTAGCCCCGGTCCTCTGGTTTTCGTTTTAAACTGCTTCTTCATTTAAGATACACACATTTAATTCCTTAAAAAGTGTTGTAAGCTTCATTTTACTTTTAATAAAAGCTAAAATTTGATTTTCTCAAATTTTTCAGTTTTTTTAAAGTTTTGATGCATTTTATGCTATTGTTTCAATGACACTTCGAATTGAAACATGTAATAACGTTTTCCTTTAACATTGATTCACATGGGAAAAGTGGTTTAAAGTTCATAAGATGCTTGAACGAATTGTATTCGTTAACCGAGGGTCCACTGTAGACTAGATCCTGCCATGTTCATCTGTTTTAATCACTTTTCTCTCTCTCTCCCTTATATTAGCAGTAAAACAACTTCTCTAGTATATTTCAACCACATTTGGTATTTCGAATTCCTTAAAAAGTGCAGATTCGTCATTTAAAAGTTTTAGAAAATTTGTTAAACGTAGAGAGAATAAATTGGGGGACGAAACCAGCAAGGATATAAACTGAGTCCTAGATAGTGACCTTCTTGAACATTGTTCATAATCATTTTTTGGTTTCCTCAATGTCAATAAGAGTTAACTTCGTCAACATTCTTTACACGATTTCTTGATTCTTGATTTCTGAAATGCTAAGAAAATCAATTTTTCGTAATTTTTTTCAGATTGAAATTTATTTTGCATATTGTTATATTTCAAGGGCACACCCCATTGGGCTGCTGGCAAAACCTAAAAGAATAATACAATCAGTCATTCTCTCAATCTCAGCCCCATCAGCACAACAATATGTATATGTATGTATGTATACCCCACATGATTTTCATTTTGGCATTGGCAGTTTGATTTGAATTTGATTTGGGCCTGCTGATTGACGCATTTACTGTGGTTCCACTTACTCCCTCCATATATCATGTACATAGTTTGCGCAATGGGCGATCACTTAGAATATGTAGCAATGTGTGTAGTGAGTATTGTTTTGCTGGTGTTGTTTTGTTGTTATATTTGACATCCATAAAACATGGGTTCGATTGGCCTCTTTAGGCAAACGTAAGCTCTGCTCTAGTAGATCAATGCAAAACTCATGCAAAAAAAGCGAGAAAGATCAATTAAAATGCAACAGAAATAAAATAAGAAATGAGAAGAACAGAGAAACAACTTGGATTGCGGTTCCAAATAAAGTAACAGAATTGTTCCCCTCCCTTGGGATTGCTCGATAGAAGAGAGGTGGCAGAGGCGAAGAGGCTACCTCGCTTGATAACAATCTCGGGTCTGGGTCTGAGTTCGAGTCTGAGTCTGAGTCTCAGTCTGACTGAAGAGACTGACTGACAGTTTATATAAGCAGTCAGTTCAGCATCCGTAGAATGCGATCAAAGTGACAGACATCGATCAACGAGAGGCGAGCGACCAACAAGCGACATTAACGCTGCATAAATTGTCATAAATTACATGGCACAAGATAGAAATACGAACTCTACGCATTGTGTGTATCCGTATCTGAGTATCTGTATCTTTTTCTTCGTCTATCTCTCTGAAAATGTGTGTGCGGGAGTGTGTGTGTGTCTGTGTATGTATGATTGAAGCAAAGATATAACCAAACAGCAGTTGTTGTTGTTGTTGTGAGTAAAACGATAAGCCCAAACGAAAATTCAAGCGGCATTTAAACCATTGATGGAGACAGAAACACCCCAAAGACTGGCATCCACATCCACAAATTCTACCCAGACACACCAGGCATCCCAAAGCGCTGTTCGCAGTTGATACGCATCGTCGTTTGGCTAAATACTTGCCCACTTTAGTTTCCTCAATTCTCCGTCGCTCACTCTCTCCCTCTCTCCTTTTATCTATCCCTATCTTTCCCTCTTTGTTTCGTTATTTTATTAGATCGATATGGTGAAAAATGCGATCAAATTGCGTTGGTGCGAATATTGCGACAAAAACTTTGATTGACATGAGCAAAAATAAACGAGAGTAACTAGAACCAAAACACAAATTCTTTGGCCTTACCGACGCGACACTGACTCTTTGTCCTTTCAAGTGAGCATCGGACAGGATCACTATATCATATAGCTTCGAAAGAAGATTTCCAGTTAGTAAAACGTTTATAGAATTCCTTGTTCTTTTATTAACAGAAGTTTGTGAGCCTTAGTACTTGACAGTTTTATTATCGTACAACTTGTAATATACATTTTTTATATGGACATTTGTCAAGTCCTAAGGCTCACACCTATTTTATTGTCCATGAGTGATATTAAATACTTTATTTATGTGCTAAAACTATTTCCTGTGGCACGCCAAGTTCTTAATCCATGTCTTAAATATATAAATCTAGACAAAATAAACGTCCAATATGATCATGATCACAAAATCTACAGAAAGTATATTAAGAAAAAGAAGCTATGAAAATGGGAAGCAGATATGGTAAGAGGGAATACACTCAACATGCATAAAATTCGTGATACTAACAAATTTCATTAATGTACAACAGCGGCAACAAGTTGCAGCATCAGCAAAAATGTTGCTCGATGCCATCACCAGCATCCTCATCCACATCCTCATCCTCATCTTCATGCTGCTCAGTGCGATTCCATTCATAAAAGCAAAACGACGCGCACTCAGTAAGGCGCAGACTGAATTTGAACACTAAGCGCATTGCATGATTTTGCATAATTTTATGCAAATTTATCTTTCTCTCCGTCTCTTTCATTCTGGCAGCGTTTGCTTGTCGTTGTCGTCGCGCAAGCGCACAAGGCGGGGGCGTTTAGTCTGGGCATCAGAGGCGTGGCAATTGTCTGTTGTTTTCATACTCGTTTCATAGTCTTAAGCTACGCCTCGTCGGACATGATATATGTCACATAATGACGACAACGTTGACCATGCGACAAACAGTAGCAATTGCTTTTGTTATACAAGGACACGATTATTATGCCCCAAAGGATTCAACCATCCATTTCCACCCGAATTTATGCAAAGTGCAAAACGTGAAAAACCAAAACAAAACCGAAAGGCCACAAAGAGGCCCAAGCAGGCCACTGACTACTTTAAATAATTTTTGTTACTAACCAACAGATGAAGAAGGAGTAAACAAAAAGTAAAACAACAGAAAAAAAAAAAAACAGACAAACAAATGAATTCAAAATAAAGAAGGGAAACAACATATTATATGATGACAATGACATGGAATTTATGTTCAGCAAAATATTGATTCTTTTTCTTCAGGGGGAGGCAGAGGGAAAAGACAGTTTCCAAGTAAGAGATGTTGCGCATCCAAACCCAAAAAAAATCCACAATGAACAGTGTAATGAAATCAAGACACTTAAGACACTTAAGAGATTCGACCTACCAGACCAAGAAATACACTACCTTTTGTTTAAAAAAAGTTAAAAGGCAACAATTTATTATAGTATAATACAAATAGTTAGGGAAAACAGTCAAAATTCCTGGTATATAACAATAAGTAGGCTGCAAACCGATTTACCATAATGCCTTCCATACAACGATTTCTGGCAAGAGCTAATATTACCTGTTTGTAGAAAATATTTTCAAATACTTATGGAAAATACTCAAGAGATGATGCAAACGATTATAAGTTATATATATATATTTTTGTACTATTTTATATTTAAGATACTATAGAATATTTTCTCTAAGACCATTTAACACCGTTAAAGTAACTTAAGATAAATTAAACCACTGTACAAGTGCTAACATGATAGGGATCGATCCACCCTAGTCTCTGACGATATTCTCGTGAATTGCATTGCTGTGGACTGTTGGAGGCTGTTACTGCTGTTGCACACACGTCAACGTCAAACCATGGACGACGAGTTGGCCCTCAAGAAGTTTTCTGTCTCCGGCTCCTAATCAGATTCAGATGTCGTCGAAAAATGCGCGACGCGCTGGCCATTTTAGCCTTGTTGGCGTAACACGGTAGTTGCTGCTACGTACCTGGCCAGCTTACCTTAGAGCTGACTGACGAAGTCATAGCCGCGATGCGTCAATTTTAGATTCAACAAAAATGATTGCAATGCCGAGCAGGCTGACTGGCTGGCTGGCTGGCTGGATGGCTGGCAGGCAACCAGAAGATGTGGCAGACAACTGGTTTGCTTCCTGCAGTTGCCTGTCTGTCAGAAGTAGCAGCAGCACCTTGTGAAATGCCAATTTATTCGTTAGCAAATATTGCATCTGATAGAACAACACAAGTTTCTGTGTATATATGTGTGTGTGTGTGTGTGTGTGTATATGGAAGACTTGGACCATTGATTTCAACATAGGCAGAGACATAAGTTTCAGGACTTTTGCAACAGCTTTTTGCCACTGCTTGGGTGTCTTTGGGTCTGCTCTGTTCGGGTCTTCTCTGGTCTCGTCTGGACTGCCCTGCTCTTTTGAATCATGTGTAAAAATCTTAAGTGCAAACAATTGTACGCGTTTATCGTCTCTCTAGGGCGACGACCACCACCATTGAAGACAGCGTTGCCAGGAGACAGGAAGACCCTGAGCGAGCGAGAGAGAAAGAGGCTAAGAGAGCTAAGGAAAGGAAAGGAATGGAAAGGATTCCGTTTAATTAAGCTTCAGCGAGTTTTGAAATTTTCAGTCTTTCGGTTAGCTGTTCTCTCAAATTGGTTTAAGCAGTTTTTGGAAAGCCCTTGAGGTAATGCTACATCCCATTTCATTTCATTCCATCCCCTATATATAAAAATCCATCAAATTCATTTTTGATCAATGCCTCATAAATCATCAAAATGCCAAAAATACAAAAAAAAAAAAAAATGTTAAGCTCGCGCTCATTTTACTGGAAATTGCCCTCAAGAGGCCAGGCAAAGGCAAGTATGTAGAGGCCTGTCTCAAATCGAACAGAAATTAGTTTCTGTCCGTTATGCAGACGAAGAAGAAGACTTCCACAACGACCACGACGACCACGACGACGATGACGACGACGCACGCTGACCCAATAATTATGCCTTTTGCCTTATGCCAGAGATGCCTCCACCGCACACCTCCACCATCTTGTCCATCTGATTGCCAGAAATTGAGAGTGAAGGGATCAATCGAACACAACAGACTGAACGCTTTCAGAATGATCTTTTATTCTTTCTATACAAAATACAAGAATTCGTTTTAGCCTTGGGCAAGAGACTTGAAAGTTTAGCTTATCAGTTGAGAGTTTTCCAAGTCGAGGAAATGCTCTAACCAAATTCAAAATAGAAAACAATATTATACTCTACGCCGAGCGAAATGAAAATTTAAGGAAAACCAATTTTATATAAACATTCCATTTTCTTACTTTAATCGAAGTTTATGTACAAAATATTTTAACTAAATTTCTATTTAGCTTTAAGTTAGTTAACCTTTTGCAAAACTAAAATCCAAAATGTTAAAACAGCAAAAACTACATAAGCTTTGACAATAATGTAACGACCAATTAATATAAGTAACTTGTAAAATAAAACGAAAGCCAAAAATGCCGTTTTCCTGGGATCTTCGTTTCAATTGTGAATCAATTTCATTATTACAGCTAAACCAAATAACTTTAATTAAAGGTCGTCTACTTATGTTTAGTTATCATATAATATCATATATTAACTACTAATACATTTTTGGGTAATGCCATCATTGTCATTCTAAAATTTTATCGAAATGTGTATACTCTTCGTTAGAGTAATATTAAGTTTCTCAATTTCTTTATCGCATTACGTTTTAACTAATATACCAAAATCGTTCGAGCTAAATAAACATAATTTTGTTTATTGCCTTTGTTGTTCCTGTTGCTACTTTGCTTGTTGTAGTTGTTGCTGTTGTTTCGTTTTGATAGCACGCGACACAGAGAAAAGATTGGCTGGGCCTGAGGGCAAATGTCACACCATATCATAGCGAAAGCCCAAGAGTCTAGACAACTTCTATTGACGTGTTGGAGGAGATTTGAAAAATTTTGTTATTTTTATTTTGGATTTTTTTTTTTTTGTTTTGTTTTGTTTTTTGTGTGTATGTTCAAATTTTTGAGACTTGACCGGGCTAATCAATTTTAAATGTGTTTTTGCGTGTCAATAGCTTGTTTGCGTGTTGTGACGACTTTTATTGATATGTTTTGTTTTAACCCCTTTGGAGAGGGAATCTTTCTTGATTTGTGTTTAGTTAATAATTGTTGTTGTTTGCCTTGAGTTTTCCGAATCAATTTGAAGTGAAATTCGTTTGATTTATTGCACAAAATATGGAGAGTTTCTCTGTCTCTGTGTCTCTGTGTCTCTGTGTCTGTCTCTGTCTCAGTCTTAGTGTCAGTCAGCCAGGCAAGGCATTATGCAACAGCAACATAGATGGCTACTTTACACTTGTCACTGGCGCATTTACAAATTTGGCACGCTTGACCATATAAAATGGTTGCAAGCCATGGAAAAGTGTGAAACTGCAAATGGCGTCGCCTTGGTTAGACATGAGCCCAGCTCTCGGCCGGGGTTCTTCTTGTCTCTTGGTTTGGTTTCAGCATCGATTAGCATAGTTGTCACCCGAGCTATAAATGTTTGTGCATGTATGGACAAGGGCGTGTAACCCAACCTCACAAATGATATACTAATACTAATACTTGATACCATTATAAATAATAATTATAATATAATAATAGATAAATATAAGTTACTTACATAAAGGATCCTTTTTGTTATGTGAAGAATTGGCATATGATTGAAACGATTTTCGATTAAGGATCTCAAATATATGTATGTATATAAATATGTAGATGAAGTATATAGTCGGAACCTCAATTACATAATGCACTTTTGCACAAAAATTCATTCACGTTCATCTTTAGAAATCGAAATGTTTGGACCCCTTGACGCAAATATTTTTATCTAAGCTCCTTGAATAAACACTTAATATATGTATGTGTGTCTGTGTGTATGAACAGCCATATGTATGTGTAGAAATAACAACTGCATTAGTAAAAAAATAAAGGGGAAAGAGAACTCAGTGCGGGGCGTGGCATTGGCACACGTGCTACAGCGGAAGTTTAGCTCATTTGGCGAACAAAACGTTGGCTAACGGAAGGGATTTCTTTTTTAAGAGCATCCTGTACGCACGTTCATCCAAAGCAGGACAACTTCATTGATATATATGTCTGTCTGTCTGTCTGTGAGTTTGCCCAGCCGAGAACAATAACAGCAACTATGTTACTTTTCGTTGGTTTCCCCCCTTTTTTTTTGTGTGTTTTATGGATCCCCTTCGACTTCCTGTGCGCAATGTGAAAATGTAATAAATTTCCCTTTATTTTTGTTGCTACATAATATACCATGAAGCATCCAAAAAAAAAAATAAGTAAATAAAAGGGCTACCAGCTTTCATAACAAAAGCCAAGCACAAAAAGGCAATAAAAGTGATATTTTTTTTTTCAATAATTAAAAAATCATTGTCCATTAAATATAT
This sequence comes from Drosophila equinoxialis, assembly GCA_018150345.1. Classification (NCBI taxonomy): domain Eukaryota; kingdom Metazoa; phylum Arthropoda; class Insecta; order Diptera; family Drosophilidae; genus Drosophila; species Drosophila equinoxialis. The sequence goes on along the minus strand of JAECWI010000089.1, from coordinate 3,356,566 downwards.
TGAAAACCAGTCTGAAGAACCCCACGCAGCGCCACCCAATTTCAAATCCAAATCCAATCTCAATACCAATCCCAATCCCAATCCATCCATTGATTGGTTAATTTCTTTTCATAGTTTTTTAGCATTTTTATGGGGCCACAAAATGCTTGGTTTTCTGTTGTTTGTTGAATGAGAAATATGTTGACGACAATAAACTAATAACAACAAAAAAGTCAAAAACTTTGCTCAACTGTTGAAAGCTTGATGAAGTAAGATTAACTATATTAGACGATACGAGGGAACTATTAAATACAAATTTATAGACATCATAAAAATTTTCGTTTGAAAAAGAAAAGGCATGAAATCGTTCTATGTATGTGTGTACATACATATACTTTTGTGATTTCATAATGATGATGATTTGGTTATGGAGAGACTTCCGCTAATTGGAAATGATTGATATGCAGGAGTATCTAAAGAGATGGTATTCCCGCATCAAACATGGCTAACGGGAATCTCTCCTATCACAACACGTTTGGTAGGTAACCCCTACGTGACAAACCTGCCAAAAGTGCCACCCGGTTCGTCACTCGGTCACGTGCATCCTTACACGAAACTGAACCCTCTGTCCGATTCACACTTTGCCACATTTGCTTCCAGTGAAAACGGAAGTAAACTACCTGTCGATAACCAATTGCCACAATAGATAAATTACTTCACCTGTTATTCAGGCTTAGGTTCTTTTCAGGCTAATTGAGTTATGAGCCACAAACAAAGCCAAAACCAAACCCAAACCAAAAACACACAAGTACCAAGGTCGATTACGATCTACAATGGGAAATATTAATTTCTAAGAAAATTGCAAGTGCCAGTGTCAGGAGTCAGCACGAAAAATTCTGTAGAATTTTCTCCTACTGAAATTGTATGTTCCATTCCCGTGGAAAGAAAGAAAGAGAGAGGGAGAGAGAGAGAGTGATAGAGAGAGAGGGAGAGAGAGAGAGTGAAAGTGTGACTGGGCGAGCTGATCCCTTATCCTAAGTGGCGCCTAACGGTACAAAAAGGCATAATATTCTCTGTTTTATTTATGGCGTGTAAAATGTGTTGCGATTAGATCAAAACCACAGTAAGGATACACAAATCCTAAAATCCTCTACGAAACATAGGTTCCCATTATTATTATTTTTTCTTTATTTTAGGGTGTATTGTTTCTAACAAGTCAATTATATTGTTAACAATTCGTGGCGAGGTCATCCCATTTAGTAACCTGTTCTATCAAGCTCACTTTTTGTTTTGGCTTAATTTAAAGTTGAAATGAAATATTTGGTAAAAAGAACATAAGAAGTGAAAATTCCGAACTTTTTTTCAAGAATGGACAAAATCCGTCTATCATATCATGCAATCTAGAGAAGGATTCGGGGGGTTACTAAAACAAAATCAAAATAGGCCATGTAATAAAACTTTTTACATTAGAGATAGTTCAATATCAATACTTGATCTATAATAAAGAAGAATCTGTAAATGTGTAAACCATCAGTTAAACCATTTAGTGTAAAATTTTGGATCCGTCTTTGGTGTGTATGGCTGCTTATAATACAGACATCAAAAACTAAAATTCTTCTATTACAAGTTTTTCAAAGTTTGAATCCCGATTCTTTTCCCCGATTTTAGCGTGGTGAGTCCGTGCCACTGAACAGGACGTTCAGTAACATATACATAATCTTGCCATTCTTCGCTTTATCCAGTTGCAATTCCCAACTGGTTTTATTGATGAAGTAGTTGTATGGCATTGCAATGCTGAAGCCTGCCGATGAGAAAACTTAATAGTTCATACTCTTTTTGTTTGTTTCAAAAATGACCTCAAACCTGATCTTTTAAATATTTTACCTCTAGTTAAGTTTGCGCTGACATGAGTTTTCCTAATTATTTTGGGGACACTTTTTGAACACACTACAGAGTTTTGTTGATTGCCAAAGAAAAAAAGTGTTTGGAAATTGATTGGAAATTGCAGATTGACCGAGAGGTCAAAATATAATTATTAATGACGGCAGAAGAAAGCTTCTTCGACACCATAACGTATATATATTCTTGATCAGCATCAAGAGTCGCGTCGATCTAGTTATTGTAGGGAACTAGCTAAGAGCTAAGGTCACCAAATTTAGAATGTATGTACACTCGAGTGAAAGGAAATAAAATTTATTGAACAAACTGCCACGCCCGATTCCGATGGTAAGACGACTTACTACCATCATTTTAAATATAAATTGAATACTTTTAATAATAAGTTCGAATGTCAAATATCGGTTAGACCCTTTGCCCTAATTGTGCGACTTTAATCGAAATAAAACAAACCTTAAATAAATTGCAAAGAAAATCAAACCAAATGCTAGTAAAATTAATTAGCCAACAAACTTGAAGAACACAGACACAGAAAAATCTGTTGGATACCTGTACACGGACCCACAATAGTCAATCAATAAGCTCGAAATGCTAGATAATCCATCATTGAAATTTATTGCCTTTAGGACTTTACGAGCTATCCAAAACCCACGATGAGGTAATTTCACTTAAGGTCGCTTTCTCCCTCACCAAAGAGCCAGACCCAGGGACAGAGCCAGCCTACTAGCCAACCACCAAATAACAAGCCAAAGCGCACCCAAATTAAAATAAATATAACAATTTTTCTCTTAATGACAAGCCCCATACTATGTATGTATGTATGTATGTGTGTTCCCTCCATATAAGCAATGCAAAACACGCAAACATTCTTGTCGTTGTTGTCGGGTTTGTGTGTTTGGGTTTGCATGACTGAAATATGTATTTTATTATATTTCATTTTATTTTTTGGTGTTCTTCCTTTCGAGGAATATTATTGATAGCCAACATTCAGAGCATAAATGACTCTTTAACTCTCTGACAAATGGGCCCGGCAAATGAGGTAAGTGAAACCGTCAGACATTAGACATTGTAATGGCTCCTCCAACAGTGGCTTTGACTCTGACTCTATGACTATATGATTTTGGGTTCTTCTTCTCCCTCTATGTGACACTCTCTAATTTGCATGGTGAGGTGAGTGTGGGGCGAGTGCTTAAAGTGTGTGTGTGTGGAGGTCATGGGGTCGGGATAACAGCAAATCGACCAGCTACACACATACACACACACACACACCGTACCGTACCGTAGGCAAAGTGAATAACTTAAAGCAAATAGAAACTGAAACAAAAATAAAAACGCGATCGTCCGATCGTTGAACAACAACAATAACAACAACAATGGGAATGAGAATGAGAAATGAGTATGAACAATATAAAATGTCCGCCGCATCGGAATTGCTAATTTGCTATTGAGCTGCGCGGAGGGATGTATGATGTGTGTGTATGTGTGTAGGGCAACAATGCCAAGGGGGAGGTGGAAAGGGGGAGGCTTTGCAGCTTTTGATTTTTGTGCTGTGCGAGGCCCTCCACAACCAGCAGCAACCAAGTTCCTGGTACGTCTGACCCACAAGACGGCCCCTGCACCAAAGCCAGGCCCCAGACCCTACTACATACATACAGACATACATACCCTCCTTCCTTTCCCCTTTCGCCAACTTTTGAGTTGATTGGTTTTGATTTTTCGTACGACATTTTTGACATGCGAATGTTCTTCTCTTCTTTTTTTCGATCCGATGTCAATGTTAACGAGAAGCTACAGACAACTAAGTACAGCTGCCACAACGAAATGAAAGAATGAACAAAAAAATAAATCCAAATTCGAATTCGAAACTTTATCGTATCCGTATCTTTATTTTTGGCATTTTACAATAAAATGAATTTGCCCAATGCTGTTGCGGTTTGGACCTGGCCCCATTCACCGTCCCGCCCCCACCCCATCGCACTGATTGTACTTACCCCTTGCTGGGCTTTTGCAGCCACTTGGAGCAATCAAAGTTGCAACCAAGCGAAATGCTACAAAACCGCAGGAAATTCGTCGAATTTGCCATGCGGTAAGCTACCAAAAGGATGTTGGCCAGCATGTCCTTTGCTCTCACCCAAACTGGCAGGCATTGTCTCTAGCTAACTCCCTGCCTGCCTGCCTGCCTGCCTGCCTATCTACCTACCTCCCCTTTGGCTTGCTATTGTATTGGGCTCTTCTGCATTTCGGTTTTGCTGCCGAGTGCGTTGGCGTATGAATAATTGATGCGAATGTTTGCGGCAGTCCGCTGAGGACTTAGAAACCCAAACCCAGGCTTCATAATTGAGTCGGAGAACCGAGTGAAAAAGTAGTTCTTGCCTCTGGTTACAGAAACTTAAACAAAATAACCAGAGGGCTAGAGTTAAGTTTGTAAATCCTTGCAAGTTTTTTATTACTCTTTCCCTACCTAAAGACGTTAAATCTGACAAACATATTATCTAAAAAGTTAAATCTTCTCAAAAGAACTCAAAAGAGGCTATTTTATAGTATGTTTACTTGACATCTCCATTAAATACATAGTTTTCCCATTTTGACCATAATGAACAGAATTCTGAACAAAAGTTGTTCGATCGCTAGTTCCTTTAGGAATAATATGATATTAATCATCGACTTGTCTGCCAAATATTGTAAAGATCGTCCATATGGAAGCTGATATATAGAAATATATACATATAGGTTTAAAACTAGATGCAATGTTTTTATAACTTTAGCGGCCTAAAAGGAGTTCGTGTATGGACAGACATATAAACTTCTCTGGTCGAGCTAATCAAGAATATATGTATACATATACTTTGTTTAATCGGAGATACTTCCCTCTATGGGTTGCACAGTTCTGATCCAAGTTTATATACCCTTTTTACAAGGGTATAATAGCCCAAAAAATGTACAAGCTTCAAATGAATGTGCTGAAATTTTCCATACCCTTGCCTCAAAAAAGAAAATCAACAAAATGTAAAGAAATTGTCAAAAATTGCATTAACTATTACAAACCAATAAATTGATTACTTTACAGTCCATTTCTTCCATGGATAAACAAAGAATATTGAAAAAAATTTTAAGCGCCTTAGACAGAAACTGCGATATCTACTTGATCATATTAACGATGTACTGAAAGAGCAATGCAAGTACTTTCAAGACTTTAACTAAAACCAATGGCTTATCTAAACTACGAGTCTTAATTGATATTAAGTACTTGTTTGAAATAATAAGAATTATGCCATAAAGTAATATACTCTCTCTCTCTCTCTTGCCAGTGGCATAAAAAGGTATTCTCGTACCACAGATGAGATGTTTTTTTTTTTTTTTCTTTTGGTGAGGAAAATGAAATGCGGTTGAGTTGAAAAACCGCAATTCTTCATTACATATTGAGAAAGTGCAGGGATTCCAAATAAAAGCTCTATTTGGGAAATCACAAGCAAATAAGTATAAGTACTTACCCAAGCAAATTTGGTTCATGTAAATGTTTGACAACTTTTCAAGTTGCAACTTCAAGTCAAATAAATTGGCTATTTAATTTATTGTATAATTTTTATTTTATTTCTCAATGGCGCCACAAAAACACACACACACACACACACACAAATAAAACCAACTCATAAAAATGAAACCAGTAGAATTGTGTATTTTATTTACTTTTTATGACCCCTTGAAGAAAAAGATCATTTAACTTTCCCTGCAATCTAGCAGCAACCGTAAATTCATCAATTTTCCGAGTAATTATTTTCCTAAGAAAATTGCAGCTCACACCTACACACAAAACACACAAATCCAAAAAGCAAAAAAGAAAAGAAAAGAAAAGGGAAAACGAAGGGCGAGAAAAATCTGTAAATGATTTGTTTGACACTAAGACAACATCACAACATGGGACAATCTTTCGCAGAAAGGTAGGCCAAATCGTAATCTTCGCAAATGATCGTCGAGGCAGTATTTGACCCACAGATTCTCAGATAATCGTCGCCAGCAACCGAAGCCCTTCCTTTGCATTTCTGTACCTCCTGAACGAGAGTGTTTTGTGTTTTGGTGTGTGTGTGTGTGTGTGTGTGTGTGTGGGCAGGGCGTCATTAACCTCTAACAAATGCCAAATTGTTAGAGGAGAGACCTCTACAAATGTCAAATGTCATGCCACTTATTGATGTTTGACTTTTTGGCTAAGCCTACGCGTCGTTCTCTCTACCGGACTGGAGCCATGTGTGCGATCTTATTGGGATATACAAAAGGGGTACAAAAGGGACACACACACACAATTATCACCCTGACTGGACGATAAAGGCAAATGTCATTGTTGACATGCCGAGTCATTGTCCAACTTTGCTATCCAGTTAATGAATAAGCAAAACAATAAAAGGGATGTCCATACTCGACATTGTCTCTCTGACCCTCCATCCTCTTCAACGAAAAACTTTGTTACGCATTCATTTCCGATCAGATTGAATTGACAATAAGATGGGGGAGAAAAAATTAAATGCATTTGATAATGATATTTGGAAGGTAATTAAATGCCACGTTCCGTTTAAAGACGATACTTAAGGCGGATCTGAAGACGAAACTGATATTTGGCATTGAATGAATAAGCTTGAATTTGTGTTCGGTAAGAACTCGCCAGTCATACTTTAATTAAAGTCGAAAATACTAAGAAAAGGAAATTTATAAATTAAAGTCTTTAAAATCCATATAACCGTCAATCCATAACTACTCTCAAAAAACCTGCACAAGAAAATACAATTGTTTGATTTATACGCTCAAAACTAGATCAACAAAGACCAACTAACTAGCAAAACTAGCAAAAGTTTTAAAAAAATAATATTTGCCTTAAGGCAAAAAGCCTTTTATAGATTATGGATTTCAATTTTTATTCTAAAAATATTCGGAAAAAAACTCGACCTTTAAAAATCCTTTTAAACAAAGCAGTTTATGCATTGTTTCTCTTGTTCTCTTTTGTTATGAATAAATAAGTTTAATAGCTAAATTTATTTTGATGTTTTAAAACCCAATAATATTTGAATGTTTTTTAGTAAGAACTTTTTGACGTTGTTAATCTTTTACAATTTTAAGTTATGTTATTATGGCGGAAAAGCAATTGGAGATCTTTTTGAGCGACCTGATCCCATCAGATAGTCATTACCGTGTTTGAAGAGAATATGTCCACTATTTAGACATTTCTTTTCTGTCGTGATATTTAAAAACTTCCACAGGATGTTATTGAAAATAGTATTCGATAAGCTGATAAGCTGTGATCTTAAAGTGGACAGAGCGAATAAAAACGACTGTTGATTCAAATAATTTTTACTAACTTGGAATAAGTACATATTTACATGCGATCACACTAACTATTTAGACCATAATAGCCCAAACGAACTTATTTCCTAACTTTGAATAGATTGTCAGTTTGTAAACCCTTTGTAGTCCTGGGAATGTCCACTATTTTCCACTAATTTGAACCGATTCTACATGAAGCGAAAAAAAACAGCATAGCTTGCAACTCCACATTCCCCCATTTTTTATGTGCATTCAATTGGACGCCATCAGAATTAGTATAAAGGGCTTAGGCCGCTATCCCTTTCGGTCAATGACATGTGCTTGGGATGGTATTCTGGGTTTCTTAACTTTAAATGTAGACTCGAGATGCTGACACTTTCTTAAAGACCACCTGAAAAGCTTATGTTCCACTTTTAGATATGCTTTACTACATTTTCAACTGAATACTCTGCAATTTTTTGGGTTTACGTCGAAAGTTCGCCTGAATTAATGAGAACTCCTTCTTGGCCGTTTAAAATACAGAGCTGATATATATTTTCTATATACGGACAGGGGTTGTATGTCTCGAATTTAGCAGTATCGGACAACTATAACAGATGGCTTCCATAGAAACGTTTGAGTTTAGCACTAACAGTGCTAAATAACTTTGTTATTGCCATAAATTTATATATTTGTCAAAACAGTTTGTTTTTATTTTTCTTCTCCGATATATTTCGACCACTCATCGGTGGTCGTCTTGAGGGCAACTATAAAAATATTTATATAGTTATATAGTTAATATAGGAATTTTCCTGTAGGTAAATAAGTAATAAGAAAAACATTCAGGGCACACAAACTTCGTCACGGCCGAAGTTAGCGCGGCCCTCTGATTTAATATAAACTAAAATGGTTCCTGTAAATAACACTAGTCTACAAATATTAATGACATTGAGTGAACATCCGTATTGAAGATCTGTCTACAATAACCTTGGGTTGAGGGACTCGACACTGAAATTTTTAATGTTTTTTTTTTTTAATGGCTCTTAACTACACTTTTCGCCTTTGCTTACAGCTCATAAAGTTTGCAAATGATTTACAGACAAAATGTATCATTGTAGCTTAAGACCCAGTAGCTTTAATTTACAATCACTGCCCAATCACATTATAAATAAATAAATAAATAAATCATTGTAGAGACCCTTTTATACCTGACTGGATAAATTAGTTCACGAGATATACATATAGGAATATTTGAATCATCTGCCTCAGTCCAACTTTTCGCAAACATCTCGAAAATAAACATCATCGAGTTCCTCAACTTTAGGCTATCGCAGACGCGTCTTCAAATCGAAGGTTTACTTTTGGTGCAAATTAGTGTAATAATATTAACTAAAATCGAAATTATTATTAACAAATTGGTTGACTTTGTGCCATGAAACTAAATGCGGTCATTTTTGTAATCATATTTATGAAGTTTTCGGCCAAGTTGTGAAAATTAGAGAAACTTGTAAAGTTAATTTGATTGTCTGGGCATTTTTATTTTTATTTTTCTAGCTTAAGGCCTAGTAGCTATAGCTAGTAGACGATTGGCTGTTATTTACAATTACTGCCCAATGACATTATAAATAAATAATTTTTTATTTTAAATTTCGGAATGATTAATAATATTTAAGAAAGCCATAAGGCCTTTGAGCGAAATATTATAGCTATTTTAAATTCTTATTCAGATATTATGTCTTAAAATTAGTTTTTTTAAGAGGTATGAAGTGGTTTCTGTAGTGTCTGTAAGTAATTGTTCTAAATTCGGAAGTTTGATAGTTCTGCAGTGATGCGTTAGGTGATTTTATGTCAATGCAGACAGATTGCAAAAGAGGCAAGTAGGTTTTGGTTCCTTATGAAAGAGATGTTTAACAAAAACCTACAAACTTAACCATACATATGTAGATATTTGCCAATTGAAATGCAGTTTGATTACACTTCCCCTTTTTTGATTTGACAATGAAATGATTTAATATGATTTTTGTATCATGCATCTATAGGGTGAAACGATGTCTGTCCGATGGTCTATCCGCCCGTATAAACACCTTGATCACGGAAACAATAACGACCTAAAACCAACCCAAAAAGCAATTGTAACAGAAATCTCTTTTGGCAGTTTTGAAAATGTCCAGATTTTCATCTGACATTTTGATAATATCGAAATATAAATAGAATAAAGTGATGTTGAACAAGATTTTACAATTTTTGGTATCGAATTGCTCTTAACGTCAATAATAATAATGTTTTTTGGAATAAGTGTTGTATTTTTTAGATTTATTTAGTTTTCAATTAGGAGATTTCTCTAGAGATTTCTCTGACACCACAGACAGTTTGATTTGATTTCCAAGAAAAAACAGATGAGCTAAAGTAAAGTTTTACAAAAACACTCTGGTTTGTTAGCATGGAAGTGCGCCAAGAAACTTGAAATTCCCATTAATTTGAAATGCAAGCAGTATGCACTGCTTGCATTCAGAGGGTTGCCACATCGAACGAAAAACTATTTAAACGCAAGCAGGCGTTAAATGTACAAGAAGGTCGCAAGCAGGCTTGACACTTGCAAGGAAAACAACGCCAAGACAAACAATGTATACCAGTTAAAAAACCCTTGCATACCAACGCAACAGTTCGTTGAATGAAAATTGTAAATAACGCATAAAATGTATGTAGATATTTTCTACATCTGAATGAAAATCGAAAGATACATATAAAAGGACAATTCAAAAAAGTCAGCTACCCCTTAATACCCTTCGGAATTCTTATTTTTTGCTGATTTCAAAGAAGATATGAAAAAAAAATTAATTCTTGTTTCAAATTTATATTGATCAAGATCACATTTACATGACGAGTGGGTTCTAATTATCGAACACATATCTAATGAAATTCTCATATAATTGAATTTGAAGTAAAATTTCTCTATCTAAGAAACCAACAGTAAGGGAAAAGTGACGCAAATAGAAAAGTTGTAAGGCAGTTGGATATATTAATTGGATATTTCTTTGGGCGGGCCCACTGACTACGTCATTAAAGCTCACTTTACTTCCCTCGTCATTTGACTGCCTTTTGAAGGCAACATAAAAATAGATATCTTACTTTAAGGAGCCTACAGTATAGAATAGGAGCTTGAATAAGTTATTAGGCGCTTGGTAGGTAGGAAAGTTGGCAGGCAACTGGTAGAAATCCTTTAACACACTTAATACTGTTAATGTAATAAGCAAATATTTTGTTTTCTGATTGAATAATACACCATATTCGATTGGCATTTGCTCATCCCCACACAGCAACAGTTTAACAATGCCGCCAATAAATTTCCATGGCAACTGAAGAAATTCCCTCGTTGTTGTTTATTTTGGATACAATTTTTCCAAAAACAAGAAAAATTTTCAAAATAAAACCCAACAATTTAAGTGAAATAGTAATTGGAAATCCTGAAAATTATCTAAGAAGGCTGAGAAAATGTGACATTTCGTAAAAGTGTGTGTGTGTGCCTATTTTTTTCTTTTTTTTTCCTGACTACATTGTATTCCCGACAAAAATTCAGCCACTATCAGACATATCTAACAATATTCAATCTATATATATATATATATATTTTTGTTTTTAAAAATTATAAAAAAAGTAGTGCAAACAACAACTCACAACATGCCAACGATACCCAAACGCGATTACAAACCGACCAAGGGCACAGGAATGGACTTCCTTAGCTCTGGCATTACGCGTACCGAAGTCACAGAAATGCAACTCAAATGGCAGGAGAATCCCTGCCCAGCACCGCCCTGTAAACAGGCCTTTTGGTGGGCCAGTCAACCAAAGCCGATCAAAATCAAAGGATGTCCCAAGTAAGATTTTACAATATGTTATTCCCATACCATTTCCTTTCTATACCCATGAGTTGAGTGGTACGAGAAGTAGTTTCATCCAGAGGTCAATGAATTCGTACCGGCCGGTCAAAGTGAAAGTTGTTGGTAAAGAAAATTGCGTAAATGAATTATTAAAAGCCGGGTCTGGTCAGAGATAGGTAGCTAACTATTGTCGAAGGCACGCAAGCTGACTAAGCTAAAAACTACAATAATAACAGAAGACCGGGGTCAACTCCTACCGTATCGACGATTGGATACCCTTCTGCTCTTACTCTTCCTCTACCTACGAACGTCAGGGAAAGTTATAAGACGCATAGAGTTATCCGATTTTCATTAAATTTTAAAAAATTATATGTTGTGTGCGTAAGTTACTAACCTATCTTTCGTGATAATCCCAAAGCTTTTCTGACCAATCGTTCGTATAAGATCTATATAGCATAGAAATTGGGCACAGTCCTTAATAGGTATATTTAACTGACAAATATTAAGAGTGACAATAGCTTGGAAAATATCCAAGTTTTTGAGCAAAGTTAGTGACTTGGTCGTTTATATGGTTTCTAATATAGTTATCCGATCCGACTAAGTCCGAAACATACAATAAATTTATATACATATATCCTGCCCCTATATGGAAGACCACTTGAAAAATCTTGACGCTATAGCTTAAACGGAGGATAGGCATGGCTATATGAATTCATATCGTTGAACTTATCAAGAATATATATATTTTATATGTTCGGAGTTGCTTTCTTCAATGCGTTGCACACTTCTGATCAAAATGAATATACCCCTTTTGGAAGGGTATAGAAAAAAAGACACCAAAGGAACATGTGGATATAGAGACTGTCGTGTCCACACAAATGGAACAATAGAGAGCTGTTCTATGGATACATATTTTGTTTCGTTGTTTTCGTTTTTCATTGCCCATTTTTGTCGGTGTAGGTCATTTAAGTCCTTAAAACTGAAATTGACGCACAATCGAAATCAAAAAAGAACAAAAAAACAAGTAATAATCATCAATAATATCGATGGGAAGATAAAAATCATGAAACTTTGGGACAGATTAAGGTCAAATATACGAACGGAATTTGAATATATGTAATTTACTAAGTATTTAGAACACACAAGAAATGTTCATTCGTTATCCTGCCAATGATCAAATGTTAACCAAATTCTATTTGACGAGTTGGTATGACCGATTGCTTGTTTCTCCGAATGCTGTTAGATGTATTTTTATAATATGTATAATCAAAAATGTAACCTTCAACTCAAATATGGGAAAGCAGAAAGAAAAACGGCAAAAACAGTTAGACTAAGTTGTTTTGGGTGATTCATTTTTTGGTCTTATCAGCCAGGCACATGTCAACCATTGACCTTGGACATTGACATTTGTTGAATTCCTAGTAAGACCAATTGCCCACCCAAACCAAATTCAATGTCAACATTAGAAATGCGTGAAGTCATCCCGGTCAGGAAATGTGCAGAACTTGACACAACACAATCGACTCCAAGGACGCCAAGCAGTCAAGAATGAGGAATAGGAAGGCTTTTTTAATTGAAACACACAAAAACGCCCCCCCACACACTCAACCCAACAGCAGTGGGTGTTGTGGAAACGTACTTATGCAAAAGACTTTCTGAGAACGTTTTTGATTTAACGCCATTTGAACGTTCGCATTATTATTGCAAGCAAACTATAGGCGGACCATGCTCCTACCACCCGCTAGTACCCCCGGCTTTTGTTAAACCCCCCAGAAGCAACTGCTGCTGCTGCTGCTTCTGGCTGACCCAAAGGCATGCGAGCCAAACGGCACTGCGGTCATTTGGCTTTCGCCTCTCGAACCCTGCGGTACGACAACGACAGCAACTACGCGAGCCCCAAAACGGACGCCATTGGACAAAAGGACCAAACATAGTAAAATATTGATTAACTTTTTGTTCGTGTGTGAGTGTGTGCGAGTCGGTGTATGTTGGTCGCGTGGAGTGAGTGGTGGAGTAGAAACTATATTTATAAAATCCACTAAAATGACCGGGTGATTAAGACGTGGAAATACCATGCCAGAGACGACGACGAGCACAGCAACGAATCCAAACCATGTGAATCCAGATAACTTCCCAGACAATAGAACCGAATCGGAGCAACAGAGTCGAGCACAGAACTTCTCATTTTCAAGCAACTATCCCTATGCACCAGGACGGAGCTCCAATATCAATAATATCAACAACTACACAACTTCTAACAACTCGCAATCAAACTACCACGTGCAGCGCTATCAGAGTCCTTATAACTTTCAGCATATTGTGAGCAACGCATTTTCAATATTGCATCATCCCTCGGTGGAACTTTTTGACTACTCCGCCACCTCGACAAGCAATCCCAGCAAGCCTAATCAAGCCATAGTGCGTCCTCTACCACGAACCGAAACAGCTCAGCCGCAAGAGCAACAGCCACTGCAACCGGAGCGGCAACAGCATGTAATTCGAGAGCCACCGACCACAAGATCCTTCTTCTCACGCAGCACTCAAGAGGTACGAAGTTTCGCTGATGAGTTGAGACAAAAGTTACGATTCCTGGCGCCGGAGGAGAACTTTGCTGGTTCTGGCAATTCCGGCGCCTGGCTACCCAATCGACACTACGCTCTCGACATGCCGCAACGTCCACGCTTCGAGACTACAGTGCCTACGGGCATTTTTCTGCCACCACCGCACGAACTACAGTCGCTGCCAGCATCGATGCTGCGGCGTCATGTCTATGCCTATTCCTCGTACCCCATAATCTTGCAGAGTTACTATCAGAACAAGGAGCCGACTACCGAAAAGGACACAAAAACCCGCTTAAACGGCGTTCGAGCTACTGCTGCAATCGGTGCAGCAGCGCCATTGCCGACCTCCAAAACCTCCGCTGCTGCTGCTGCTGCAGGTACATCGTCTGTAGAGCAGGCCAATCTAGCGGGGGGTCTTCATATAACCAAGGCACAGTTCCAACAGCAATTGCAACAACGTCAACGCGACAAAAGGTAATAAAATGCTACGAAAATAGGGTATAAATTGGACGAACGAATATTACCATAAATTCTAATGAGACTTTTTCTTGTCCCTTGCTACAAACCTGCCACGTCAATTTATCGATTTGTGCGTTAACAATTCAATTAAAGGAATAATTTTCAATTCAATTGGAATTCTTTAAAATAGAAACAAAACCTCTAGAAATGCTGATTAATTTATTTAGCGCAAGCCGAAGGACATGCGAACGTGTCTGAACGTCGTGTCCATTTGACGTGTGTCATGCAATGTCCTGAGCGTAACCCATTCTACTTGAATTATTAAGAACGAAAGGACAGCTAAAAAAAGAGTATACCTTAAAATTTATTCACTAGGGTCAAAGAGGAAATACTATTGAACGAAATGAAGTGCTGAAGCGCTAATTTAGTAGTCCGATCCGGATGAAATCTTATGATATTCCAATCTCGTTGTTCTAGGCAAAAGTTACGTCAAATACCAAAACCCAAATAAATGGGATTGGACGAGGAAAATGCCAATTTCATTCAAATTGATTATAGGTACTTTCAAGCGATTTCTTTTCATTTGTATTAGGTATTAATTATGACTGATTGATAGTATTTCATCTGTATTCATCCTATTAATAATTCCACAAATCTATCATTCCATCCTTGTTAAACCCAAAGGTTTTTTGGACTGCGCTTGATTTTATTTTGTTTATTGACTTGATAGTTTATGCCTACACTTAGAGAAAAACATTTGAGTTGTTTGCTTTCGAAGTTTTCGATAACGTTTTTTGAGAACCTTCTCAGTGTCTTCATTTCCACGACATTCGTATTTAACCCAGATAAGAATGAGAAGTGCGTGCAGGAACATCTGATCCTCGAAAATAAGGATAAATATATTTTACAATCTGTTTTTCGAGTGTACATACTTTGAAACAAATCAGAAACATTGCAGCACCGCTCGGTTTTGCAGTGTTCCGTTTCTTTCAGCATTAGTTGATTGCTTTGTACTTCAGACCCAGACCCAGAGAGAAAGAGGAGGCCTCCATTTAGTACGTAGGAAGAGAGTGCCTTCTTTTTCTGCTTTTCGTATAACAGACATTTGCGGTCGATGCAAGAACTTCAATGTGACTTCCTGTACAAACACAAGAAATTTGCATAGGTCACGAGTTCAGGTTCCTTTCGAAGGAGTACAATGTCTGACAGCAATTTTATATGTGTGTTGAATCAAAAGACCGACCGTCCGACGAATCGGAAAAAGAGGTTGAGCCAATGCATGCAGGGAAACTAGCAAGTCATAAATAACTGACCAACAAATTAATGTTAAATTTAAAACCTTAACTTTACTCGGGTGTTGGATTGACCCAAAAGTGTAGTGAACTTAAAAGAAATTGATTTGAATCGGAGATGACTTGACAAGGGGGCCGTTGCATTAACATTCTTGATGCTTATCGCCTTGAAAGTGCAACAGATTTGGGTCTTAGAACAAAATCAACTTATTTACGTACATACATACATACATATGTTTGTATGTACATATGTGGGGGTACATCCACAGTAGCCGAGTTTCATGAACTCCTTTTAAACTGGCAAGTGGCAACTGGTAACTGGGTCGAGGTTTGCTAATTGAAGGACTTTAATTTTCTTTTTAGACCCGTCGTACCGCCTCCGGAGCCCTACAAGAATGTCATGTACGACCGACGTGTGATAAAGGGAAGCAACTTTGGTAACCCCTCCATAGTGGTAAGTAATTAGTATACATCTGAGATTCGTCCATTTTTAATATATAATTTCTTGTTTCATAGGCGGATATTGATCCCTTTGACAAGGCTGCCGAATTGAGACGACGCAATATGCTAAGGAAACGTTCAATACAGTGCAGAAATCAGAGAAATGTTTTGGGCACACCTCCTCCAGTCAAGGGACGAAAACATGAGACCATACAAACAGAGAAATATTTAGAGAAATTGGTCCAAAGGCCACCAGAGTTTTCGGTTGATACGCAAACGGATTTGTATCTGGAGAAACCGCCAACGCCACCATTTATCCCAGCCAAAGTTGGCATCGATGTCGGCACTGAGATCGCTGACGGAGAGCTCTTTCACTTTGATGCTGAAGCTCAGCCGATCATTGATGTCCTGGTGGACGCCTGCATTGAGCAGAGTATGCTGGAAGTTGCCCATGAAATGGAGCTGGATAGCTTGAGACGCAAGCAAGAAGAGTATGTTAAGCGAGAAGCCCAAACTGTACGGCATTCTTTCTAAGTTTGTGTATATATTTTTCTATAGATTCCTGGCTCATCGCGAGGCGGAATTGGCCGAGCTGCGCCGTTTGGAGGCCGAGGAAATTCGTTTGCAGGCCGAAAAAGAGCGTCGTCTGCGTCAAGATGCCATTGCCAAGGAGTTAGATGAAGAAATGCAGAAGAGTGTGACTGCGGCCAAGTTGCTCCAGGGACACATCGCCAGCCTGGTCCCCGAAGTCCTTGAAAACATTGAACCAGCCAGCGATGCGGTGAAGAAGGAGCAACTGACAAAGAGCATTTGCCCCTGGCTCTCAGCTGAAGTAGCCGAGGAAGTCGGCCACATTGTCGACTCTCGCGAAATTCTCACGGCCATTATTCAGGAGATAATCAAACAGCGCGCCGAGGTCTACATAGGCTATAAGGATGCCGAAGTGGAACCAACACCACAGCTGAAAGATGCCGGCGAAGAAGAATGCTGCATGGAGGAAATGAGTGGAACATGCCTAAGCCAGTCCGCGCCGCTTGAGTGTCACGAGCCACCGCCCGAGCAGCCGCGAATGTGAGCGAGTATCGAGTGAGAGAGCGCCAGAGTTTCGTTCTAGTTAAGTTTTGTTTAAATGAACCCATTTTTAGGTCCGCAATCCTTGAGAAGCTCAAGCCCGCCATCTTTCTGCTTGTGCTTGGCAGCTGGGTTTGGTAGCACGGGTTCCCCCTCCTGCCAAGCACAAACAAAAAGCTATGCGCCAACATAGTTCTCAATATTGTTACAAGGTTTTTGTGTTTTAAAAAGCGCCGTAAATTTTAACAAATAAAAAAAGTTAAATCAGATCAAACCTATTTAAATGTTATACTTTTATGAAATGTGTAGTTAGTATTCACTAGTGATCAGAAGCGTATCCAGAAAAGGGCAGAAGGTTGTCCCGGACTATAAAAAAGCCGGAAATTTGTAAGTTAATTCGACAGCGCCCCTGGAGGATTTTAGGGTGGGCAAAACGTTAGCATTAATATTTGCATTCCAAGGGCTCGTTAGTGACACAAAAATTATGGATAATCGTTTCTTTCAGACAATTAATTGGACTAAAACATAAATAAGAATAACAAAATATATATGTAATGAATAATAAAAAAAGGAATTCTGTCTACTGTTAACTGCGTTTTATACCGATTTTCAATTCGATGCAGTTTCCAAAGTCAGGCCAAAACAAGCGATTTCTTCAACAACTTGTAAACACTCTTTGTTTTATAAATCCAGCTGCCGCTTTTTCAAAAAGCCCGCATTGGTTTTAATCAACTGTTATCGGGCCCAAACGTTAGTTATCGAAAATCGAATTTGTGTCTTTAGGGATATTTTGCGTACTCTGGTATTTTTTCTGGGAAATTTGTTGTCTTATTTTTCCCAAATTGTGAATCATCTTGAAAATTTGTTTTTAGTTTTTTAATTGTTAACACGACCAGCCAATGCAGGAGTAACTATGTTCAGCAGCGGACCAAACTACAACAAACTGAAGACGAATCTTCGGCTGGCCTTGAACCGGCTGAAATTGCTGGAAAAGAAGAAGTCGGAACTAACGCAAAAGTCACGCAAGGAAATCGCAGACTACCTGGCTACAGGAAAAACGGAACGGGCTCGCATACGTGTTGAGCATATTATCAGGTATGAGATAGATAGATCACCCAGGGTTATGTGTATGTATATAGATCACACCCATTTTTACTATATATTCTGAATAAAAATCTAGAGAGGATTACCTGGTAGAGGCAATGGAAATAGTGGAAATGTACTGCGACCTGTTGCTGGCCCGCTTTGGACTCATTACCCAAATGAAGGAACTGGATGCGGGCATAGCCGAGCCAGTCTCTAGCTTAGTATGGGTGTGTCCCCGTCTCCAGAGCGACATAGCCGAATTGAAAGTCATCTCGGACATCTTCATCCATAAATATGGACCGCAATTTGCGGAACATTCACGGACAGCCACTGGGGAGCATTTCGTATCGGAGAAGCTGATGCATAAACTAACATTGCAAGCTCCACCCAAGTTGCTGGTGGAGAAGTATTTGATAGCCATTGCCAAGAATTATAATATTGAATACGAACCAGATCCGCAAGTGATGCAGGAGGAACAGAAACCGGATCAACAGCCGCAAGCACATCTGATTGATCTATCAGATAGGAATAATCTCAGTGGAGGTAGTGGTGGCGCAGCTCCACCACAAATGGGTTTTATTGGTTATCCGGCAGTTCCGCCGTTGCCCTCCATGCCAGAGCCCCCGACCAGCAAACCATTCAACTATCCACCCTTCGGCGGAGGTGGAGGAGGTGGTGCAGCCGCAATGAATCCCATGCAGCCGCCACCGCCGTTTGCCTACAATATACCGCCGGCTCCAGCTGTGTTGCCCGGCAAGTGTTCAGGAGGTGTTCCGGAGGAAAAGGATTTAAATACGAATTTCATAAATGTAAATATACCCTTATAGGATATAGTTCTTAGAATAGTTTTTGGCATGATTGGTATTTTTTGCATGTTTTTGGCTTCTGTAGCAGGAAACTAAAGAGGCTGAAGCAAGTGGTAGCGGAGGCTCTTGTAGTCCCGATGAAAATATTTTGGTAGGTGTTTTCTATAAATCCCACAACTAGACTAACTCACGAATGAACTATACTAACTTGCTATTCGTTTTCGCTCTCTCTCTCTCTCTCTTACTCGCTCGCTCGTTCGCTTGCTATCGTTTTGTCTTTGTCTGTGTGACGCATTCTTGGTCAACGTGTAAGTTTAGTCATCTTCATAGACCGTTCTTACCAACATCCCTCCCCCTCCCGCACACACACACACTCGCGCGCTTATCCTCTCATTATGAGTCATACGATCCCGCTTTCCTTTTAACATTTTATTGATAATTGAATGTTTGTATGGGTTTCCGATTTGTTATTATTTTTATTTGGTATACTTTTCATTTTGTTTTGTTTTTTGATTTGCTTCTGACAGCGCCCCAAGCCTGATTATGATCCACCGCCCCGATATACTTCCATTAATCCCGTTAATCTGCAGGTCAGACAATTAAGAAATGGAATGATATTTCATTAATACACTAAACATTCCGATACATCATCAATACATAAACGCCCGATCTCTGTAAATTCTGATAACTTATCCATAATTTATTTAATTTTTTAGAATGCCAACAAACCCAAACCACAACCACGATCAAAGCTGCCGCCTGGCGGACCAGCTCAACCCAGTGCTCCACCAGACATAGACTTGCCATCGCTGCCAAACGTTCCACAGGATTTGCCCGATGTGCCCTCCCCGTCGTCAGGCGGTGGGAAAAAAAGATGATGACGATGAAATTGACTTCGATGACCTTTCACGACGGTTTGAGAATTTAAAAAAACGGAAATAAGCATCCTGCATTATTATTATTCTTATTGTTCCCCTACTTATACCCACATACCATTATATATATACCTATGTATGTTATCCGCTCTAAAATAAAATCAACGAACAACAATGAAAGAGAGCTTTAGAACTTGATTTAATCATTTCACTTTAAAACTCTAAAAGATTTCCTCATTTTCAACAACTTCCTTTAGTTCGAGCAGTTCGAGGAGTCCTTTGCCCTTAGTTTCATTCCTCACCAATTCGTCAATGACACGATATTGCCCCGGATCGATGAGTAGAGTCAAATGCAGAGTGGATTCCTCCCACTCCTCGTGCTCCACTGAGTTGGCCAACTTGACAACTGATTCTTTTAGTTTTCCGCCGCCCTCTTTGCCGGCAAAACTGACGCGCAACTTCATGCGTGACCTTTCAATAGGTAACTGGTGTTCTTTCAATAATTTAATAGCCTCCAGGGTGTTCTGTTTAATATTCTTGTTCATCTTCACCGAAAAATGGGCATCCTTGAGCGATTTCTCTATAATGGTGGCGGAATAGGGGCGACGGGTCTCGGGATTAACGCATAAGGCGGCCACACTGTTTATTATGCCGTTGATTTGCGTGTCCAGCACACTCTGGCGCTCCTTCTCGGAGACCTGTAGTTCCCCTTTGCTAAGGATTTCCTTGCAAATTTCTGTTTCATCTGATTTTCCAAATGCTTTTTGGAGTTCATCCTTCTTGGCTGCCTGTCCCTTGGACACATTTGTAAACACTGTGTGTGTCTGCAGAACCTCGTCGATATCTTTTTCGCTGTCAACAGACAAAGAGATTAGTTATAGTCATGGGCAGACTTTTAGAACATGGCCAGAGATTTCCACCTGTTATTGCGCCAGGATAACACCTTATTTTTATAGCAGGCAATTTCAAAACGTTTACCAGCCTTCTTAAGTCTCACAATGGCCACATTTGTGAGACGAATTTGATTTGTGGGCGTGAATATTTTCGACATTACTATTTCTGTTTTTGGTGAAATAAAAATAAAAACAAATGTGCATTCGAGTAGAGTCTGTGTGCCCAGAGTTTTAAAATAAGCTCAAATGAGCACAATAGTGGGGGCCTGAAAATATTGGGAGTTTGATTAAAGATCAAATAGTGGGCAAATTTTAGAAATTTGAATTTTATCCATTTTTTAAAACAAATTTACTATCAGTCTGCTCATTAGACAGATAAATATTAACTTCAACGTTTTATATCATAATTTGGCGTAGAACTTTTATAAACTGCATTACATACATTTCTTTGTTTAGCAAACTACACATTAAGTTAGGAGTTATTCTTATTGACACATGTAAGACAGTTAAAATCTTTACGGCACGGCTAGTGACTTTCCTGAGCTTAGGCTTTGGAAAGGCTAAAGGTATAAAGGTATAGTCGCAAATTTATCCACTTTTTTTTCGCGCTCCATTGTTCGACTTATCGACTTAATTGATACACTTATCGATGTTGCGATAAAAATCAATTATTTATCGATAATGAGGTAAAAGTTAATCTAGGTGCGCGGTAAACAAAAAACCATTTTAAAAAGCAACAGATTGTCATTCAATAATTAGTTGGCATTTACAATAGATGAGTACAGACGTTGACTTACAAACCAACAACTCTTTCCAGCTCTACAAAATTTCTTTGACAATGAGACTGAAGTTAGTAAATTATATTTATTTAAATTATATTTCATTAGTAAACTATATTTTTTAGTTCGCCTTGCATGCCCAAAAGTTGGATTCTTTCGCTTAGCAGTTTCTTAAATTATTTTTTGAGAAAAAAGTCAATTTCTTGGCCTAACTAAAGTTAAAACACAAAAAAAACTTGTTTTGGTGATTTCCAAGAATTCCTAATATTTGAAAAAAAAAAAAAAATTAATACTAAAAAAACTTTTAAATCATTACTAAATAAAAGTAATCAACTTTTTCAATAATTTGTTTAATATTTTAGCACATTTCATATCAAGTTTATTGAAGAATATTAGGGAGAAGGAGAAATTTGGTGGTTGAAAATTAAAGAAATTTAAGAAATGTTAAGAAATATTAAATGGTAAGAAATGTAGTAAAATATTTTTCAATGGGCTCAGCTTTAAAGTGGCCGGAAAAAATAGTGGTATTCGGATAAAATTAGTGTCATCACCGATTTGATAATGTATCCCTTAATACAGGGCTGCTATCCGCTAATACCGGGGACAATATCCGAGTTTGTTTCTGGTTATTGTTGTTGTTGCTAATTCGCAAGAGCGGCGCGCTCCCCCTCTGTAAAATCCGTTAAAAGTCAAATTAAGTGAACGCGTTAAATTACGAAAAATTAAATAAAATCCGAATAATTTACCCCAAAAACATTCATCAAAAATGCGTCGAAATCAATTAAACAGTATAATTCGAATTGCCAACAACCATATTAATCAAACTCCAGTGATTCCCAAATTTAGTGGTCCCTCAATATTACGTACATGCCAATCAGTGGTACCACTAAACATTAGACGAAAATGTTGTAAAACGAGAGAATCGATAAATCAGTATGTAAAAGAGACGACACAAAAACAGCTGTGAAAACGGCCAGCGGCTAACTGGTTGGCAAAACAAGCCGTCTAGATGGCGTTGCGCGGAGCGCTAACTCCAGGCATTGCCAGTCTTACATTGATATTGTTGTATGGGAACGCCATATTTGATTCTGCTGTCAGCAAAAAGGGGAAAAGCAAAGAAAATTTTTTTTTTTTAGCAAATTTAGTTAAATACCTGCTTGGATCTTAGCGAAAAGTGTGCAACGCAAAGGTGAACATGATCGCAAGGAAATCAAATTAAAGGAGTAAATACAGTTAGCAAGCCAATTAAGGTGAGAATGAAACGTGTTTTTGTATGTCCTAACACTCTCTCCCTCTCTCTATGTGTGTGTGTGTGTGCGCGAATATTTATGTGTGCGTGTGTTTGTACATACAACAAAAATGTACATACATATATGTATGTACATACCATTGCCATGCAATGTTAGAAAATTGTATAAGAAATCTAAATTGAGTTTATTTTGTTAAATCTCCTTCGCCCTTTGCCAGATGGAACCATATGTATTAAAGGAACCAGTCTATTCGGATTTGCAAGTGGTCCAAGTCCCTCAAGAAAATGTAAGATAACATTACAAAACACAAAAAAAAAAAAATAAATGAAAAATGAAAAGGAAAACAAATTCCAAATAATTCTGCATCATATGATTTTCTTCATATTTAGCTGGTCTTGCAGGATGACGTTGCACCGCAATTGCTGTTCAATGATCAGCAGCAAGTTGTCTACCAAACAGCGCAATATCAACAAGCACCTCAACAGGCAGCGGCTGCTGCTCCCTCGCATTATATTATTAACTCCAATACAGCAGATGAACTTGTCCAGCAGCAACAGCAGCAGCAGCAACAAGTCATGCATCATCCCCATTATCAACAACAGCAAGAGCATCACCTTGACCAGCAGCCACAATATGTTCAGCAACCAGTACAGCATGCCCAGCAAATATATTACACATCAGAGCAGGTCCTCCAGCCGAATGCTATTGTACAGCATGCCTCCATGCAGCAGTTGCAACAGCAACAACAGCAGCAGCAGCAACAACAACAACAACAACAACAACAGCAAAAGAAGCAGCAACAACAAGTACTGCAACAACAGCCATACGCTCCCCATGCCACCTATGTCCAGGCTAGTCCGCAACAGCAACAGCAGCCAACCCAACTACTTCAAACGCCCGGTCAGCAGCAGGCACAGCAGCAGCAACAAACACAAACGCTTCAATTGCAAACTGCTGGCGGACAGCAGCAACAACAACAGACCCAGCATCATCAAATTGTATATCGGATGGCAGCTAGTCCCCAGCAACAGCAACGACCGATCAGCGTAAGTGCACATTACCCCAATAATGTTTAGCCAACTTAACTACCTCTACTGCCTCTTGATGTGCTTTACTATGGCTCCTGGAAACTACATTTAGGGGAATATAAGTACAGTTCGTACTTTTATTTAGGTTCTCACTCAAATAACGAACCGAGTGGCAGCATCTTTTGAATGAGAAATGTTGATAATAGATTTTTTATTGAATTATTCTACTATTTATTGAGTCACTTTTTGCTTATTGTTTTGCCCTCTGCAGATGTTGAACAACGCCCATGTCATTGTGCAGCAACCCAGTGGACAATCGGTACTCATCCAGGCACCCCAAGGGCACCAGGAACTGATAATGCGGCAGCAGGGAATCAATATTCATGCCTACAACAATCGTGTGGTGTACACGACATCGCCACAACAGCAACAGTTGCAACACCAGCAGCTGCAGCAACAGCAGCAGCAACTTCAACTCCAGGCCCAGACGGCGCATCTGGTGCAGACGCGTGTGGTTCCGCAGCAGGGCCCCAACCAGGTGGTTTATCAGCAAGTCCAGATGCAGAAGACGCCATCCCCGCAGCAGCAACAGCAGCAGCAACAGCAAGCACAGCAGCAACCGCAATTGGTGGCCACTGCGCAGCCACAGGCAGGTGGAGCACCCGGTACCCCACAGTTAATAAGAACTGGCTTCCGAGGGAAGTCACCAAGAGGAGGAGTCGGAGGAGCTTCGGCGCCAGGAGGCACAATAGTGCGTCATGCGAGCGGAACACTGATTGCAACCCGTCCCACATTAGCACCCACCATAGTGCGGCATGTACGTCCTCGTGGAGGAGGAACGGCTGGTGGATTGGTGCGTAATATGCGACCAGCTGGAATTCGACCCACTACACGAACCCAACTAGTCGTTCAGACAACCTCAACGGGGTCCGAAATGCAGTTGGTGACCCAGAATCAGCCTGGTAAGCAGATTACCATAACCAATCTAGGACAGCAACAGGATCAGACTATGGCCATGCAACCGCGTCATGTTTATCGCACTCAAATGTTGACAGAATCCCCGGTGAATCCTCAGCAGCAGCAGCAACAACAACAACAACATCAGATGCTAATGATGCGGCAAGGACCTATTAGATATCGGGCCCAGGCACCGGCGTCTGTCGCTTCCTCACCAGTGGCAGGTGGAGCAGTACCAACTGCAGTGGTTGGGCCACTGCCTCCCATGGCCACTCAAACGAATCCTGGAGGCGGTGTCAACCACAATACCATGGATCTGGAAGAGCGCATTGCAGCAGCTGTATTGCCAAAGAAAGAGCAACAGAAACCTCCTACTCCATCCGGTGTGGCCAATGCGATGCAATTGCAGGGAACGAGTACCACATTAACGACATATTATGCTGGCGGCGGAGTAGCAGCAGGAGGAGGAGGAGCACCAGTGGCGACTAATAACAACAGCGAGGAGGAACAACAGCATCAGCAGCAGCAACAACAACAACAACAACAACAACAACAGCAGCAGCAGCATCTACCTCCCCAAGCAGTACGCCCAGTGGGTGGACCCAGTATGAGTTTGGCCGAGTTCAAGAAGCGTCAAACAACACTCACCAATACCAATACATCTAATCCCGCCTCTGCAGCTGGCGCCACCACCTCTCCACTGCCGCCCACAGCCAGGCCACCTTTGGTGCGTCCTAAGATGCCCCCTACACCTGGAATACTGCCTGCCGGCATTCGAATTATACATCCTCCAAGGATCCAGCCTACCATTCAACCGGCACCCAATCCAACACCACCTGCCCCTGCCCCTCCCCAACCAAGTGCTGCCTCTTCGGTGCAGCAGACCTCGCACAATAACTACGAAATCCACTCCCAGCATGTACTCAACAATCGTGTTGGCCAGGACATCGCCGATCGAGATCGGAATAGTGCCAAAATGTTGGTTATCCTCGCATCCGGCGAGCAACGTTTGATCACCTTTACCCTCCCCAGAGAATCGTGCACTGTGCAAGATCTTTTAGAGCAAGTTGGTGTCCAATTCGACAATACGACAACCATACAATGTGTCGAGCATCGTGGGGCCAATGTCGACTTTGTTGTCACTGTGGGGTTCTCTGTGAATGAATCGGCTAGTGAGCTTATATCTCGAGCAGAGGAAAGCCTTCAAATGAATAGACAACAAGAACAACAGCAGCAGCAGCAACAACAACAACAACAAAGTGGAGGAACCACGTCTTCCTCGGCTGCTGTATCTACCTCCACATCCAATGCCACTACCAGCAACGCTGCTCCATCCTCCAGCACTACGAATTATAATCAAGCGAATGCCGCAGCAGAGCAAGCGAAACGGGAGGCAGCCGCCACATCATCACCCGCATCATCCTCATCGACGGTGGTCACAGCAGGCGAAGGACGCAAACTCATTGATGGCTACTATGCTGTCTGCCAATTGTGCGGTTTCACAGGCATGGATCATGCTAAATGTGAACGCTGTAAGCGTGTCTTTCAGGAGCCGCCGAAGCGAAAATCCTACATGACCAAATCGAATGCCGCCTCACCAGCCTCGGCCAGCTCCTCCAACTCTTCGAATTCGGCTAGTGAGCTGCCGGTTGCGGGCGATAAGAAACGCGAATTGGCCACAACCACTGGTCAGGTGGCACGTTTTGGCAAGGTTCTCGGTGCAAACTATCCCGGTGGTACTGCAACTGGAACTGTTGGTCTCAGGGGACGTGGTAGTTTAGGAATGCGTGGCAATCGGGCGAGGGGAGGTCGGCGAGTAGCTGCTGTGCCAGAAGTTGATCCTGTCGTTCTCCTAAGCAGCGAAGATGAGGCAGATAACGAGGATGCTGGAACCAATGAATCCGAAACAGTAAATTTATTAAAGTCCCAATGTCTGAATAGTATATTTATAATTATATTTGCATTTCTCTTCATCTCTCTTGCCCAGCTATGCGCCAATCAAAGTAAACGCATCTCAAGTGCCAGTGAATGGCCCGCATCCTTTGGCTGTGATTCCATGTTGCCTGAAATTGATGAGGAACCCCTGTATAAAGGTAAGATTAACATAAAAAGAGTATTTCTCCTACGAGCCGACATAGTTTGCTTATTGTTTTTGTTGTGTTTCTTTGTGTGTGTGTGTGTGTGTGTGTGTATGTCTATGTGTGTGTTGAAATTCTGTGTTGGCAATGCCGCAACGTTTACCACACGCTAAATAGTTCCAAAATATACCATCAGATGGCGCTTTGTTGTTCAACACACGCCATATTGAGCGAGAAGAAGAAGAACCAAAGGCATAGGTAGAAAGAGCAGTGCAAAGCAAAGACGTGAAAATATTTTTAGCAAGAGTTTTTAATATTATTTTAAAATTAGAGAAAAAAAAAATATAGCTTGCGCGGAAAACAAACGATACATATTTTTTTTTTTTAAGTTTACATTTTAAAAGCCGCACGACATGATTAATGATGGTAAGAGAGGAGAGAAAGACAAAACGAAGAACAATAAAGTGAGGGCACGCAAACCACATGTGCAAAGCAAACGCTGCGGAGAGAGGGCGGAAAGGTATCAGAAAATGAGAGCGGCAGGGAAGAAGAGTGATAAAAATATGAAATATTTTCAAAATCAATTTTCTACAAGCCCTTAATATTGCTGGCTCCAAGTCTAAAAATATAAACGATGTATTTCGGACTTATTCAGAGACCGCTCTCTGAGAGACTACAAAGAAAATTACATAAATTAGCACACAAACAAACAATAACAATTAAACATATTTTGCAAATTAAAGTGTGTCAAAAAAGTGTGTGTTATTGTTACTACATACATACATACAGCAGCCTCTCTACACAAGATGCATAGTAATCAATAGTGAGTCGGTTTTTTGTGGGTGTATATCATTCCAAATCGTTTCATAGTGTATGATTTATGTTCTGAGATTCATTTGCTCTTTGTGTGATGTTGTGATTTATTGGGGGTCGACGTGTCCTTTTCGGCTCTAGCCCCTTAGCATTTTATATGTATATCTAAAGTAAAAGACATGAGACAATATGGAAACAAACATAGGGAGTGCAATAAAATAGACAACAAAGAAAACTTAAATCGAAAGAAAATGATATATAGACCCACAAAGAGAAAGGGGACACAGGGCAGACAAGACATGGTAAAATGGGGAGCCTTTGCCGATTCACAAGATTTAATTTATTCTTTATTCTTGACCCAGATTTTGTTCGTGGTGATGTGACGGATTTGACGGATATAGATGAACCAGAACAATGTTCCACCTCTTTGACATGCAGTTGTGTGCGGTTTATGTCCATGCGATTCGAAGTTCTTGAGCCGGTAAGTATCAGCAGCAGCCGCAAGAAGATGATGGGAATAGAAGGATGTTAACTTGGTCCATATTGTTTCTCCATAGATCACGTTAACGTCAAAGGGTTTGCATATTGTGGGCATAATATCTGATAAGGATCGTGATCAAAAATTCACATTGAATATTTACAAACACGAAGTGATCAAGGTGATAGCACATTTGGCCAGCAATGAGCAAGCGCAGCCTTTGGTCACGCTCTTTTTGCTACGCAATTGTGCACAATATGTGAAAACGCAATTGCAAATAACTGACGACCAGCAGCAACAACAACAAAATGAACGTAAGTAACAAAAATATAAACCCAGTAGCCTCTGTAATCGATTTTAATGTGACATTCGTATATTATTATTATTTGCCGACAGAGACTGAATTCAAATCGAAAAACTCGGTGCATGCTCGTCGTCTAATTTTACTTCTTGAAGGAGCCATCTCAGCAAGTGATAGAGAGATGATTAAATCAATGTTTAACTGTGTGGATGAGATCTCATCACTGGATGCTGCACAAATATTTAAAGGCATAGCCGAATCCGATCGCAAGGCAGCCGCCGAGGAAGCTAAACAGTCGCCAATTGAGACAAAATGAGCAAATCAATTTGCTCATGTATCCACCCAAGGGAACGGGCAGTCTATGCATACGCATGGAGGATTACATGTGCCTAACCAAGGAATCTTATTTGAATGATATAATCATTGATTTCTATCTACTCTGGCTGCGGAATACCCAATTCACCGAACAGCAACGCGAAAGGACCCACATTTTCAGCACATTCTTTTACAAGCGTCTCACGACTCTGACGCGACCCGCAGATATGAAACAAACAGCGGCCCAGAAGCGTCATGCCCGTGTTCAGAAGTGGACCAAAGTGGTGGATATATTCGATAAGGATTTCATAATTGTTCCCATTAATGAGCAATCGCATTGGTTTCTGGCCATCATTTGTTTCCCCTGTCTGAAGGGGCCAGTCACCTATGACACCAATCAGCCGGTGGAGCCACAACAATTGAAACGAGGCAATAGAGGGAAAAAGACTTTGCAAATTGGTAATACCACCATTACACCCCCTATCCAAGCGAGGAGATGGCGGACTAACCGCCACACCGGGCACGGAGATATGCTGTATTCCCGGCGACGACGAGAGCGAGCGGGATGAGGCTGAAGGCGACGAAAGCGATATGGCCAGCGATGAGAGTGAGAATTCACAGCCGGCGAAAGAGATGCCCAATCCTATAGCAGCAACGGCAACGGCAACACCCACAACACCAACTAGTACAAGCAATACCATTACTAGCACGACTTCAACTCCTTGTTCCATGGGACCAGCTCGCAGCAGGGGTACTATGAGTGGCGGAGGGGACGAGATACCAGCGGTTAAGCAGCCGCTTATATTAATTTTTGACTCCTTGGCCGGTGCGTCGCGGAGCCGTGTGGTGGCCACCCTGAGGGATTATCTCACCTGCGAGTATCGGGTGAAGAAGCCGGATGCGCAGGCGCATACCTTCAACAAGGATAATATGCCAGGGCATTGTGTCAAGGTGCCGCAGCAGCAGAATTTCACTGATTGCGGATTATATCTGCTGCAGTACGTTGAGCAATTCTTCTCGCAGCCCATTACAGATTATCGTTTGCCCATTAAACAACTCACGAACTGGTTTGATTTCCTCACGGTGACGAAAAAGCGCGAGGACATTGCCCAACTGATTCAGAAGCTAATGGACGAGGCCAATAAGCAACAGAAGCAACGCCTCATCTTGCCGCTCATCGAATTTCCTACCCTCAATGGACAACTGGTGGAGTACCCCGATGATACGGAGAGCGCTGAATTTGAAGAGGAGGAGGCACTGGGCGGAAGTGGTGAGCTAGAGCCAAACGAAGAGCCCGGCAGTGAAGTGGTAAGAGAAACCCACAGAGAAGGTCAGCCTTGTTGCAATATATTAAATACACGTCGTCTCTTTTTTTCCCAGCACAATGAGAGTAATTCGGAAGCTATGGATGTGGATACAACACCAGTTCTTGAGGAAGCTGTATTGCCAAAAACAGGAAGCAATTCTTCGATTACCACAACGGCAACGAGGCCAAGGGTGGTATTGAAGCGTCGTCTCCAAAATGGAGCTGCAGCGGCAGCAGCAGCGGTCACAGGGCCAGCCCCAACCTCGGCAGCAGGAGCAGTCGCCATAATAAGCAGCAATGGCAACACATCCGAATCGCAGACATCCCAGCAACAAATGACGACAGCACCATCAGTGACGGCAAATCAATCGCCTCATCAAATAGTCACTAGTGGATTAACATCCTCCTCCGCTGCAGTGGCAACGGCAGCGGCCGTTTCTTCACGGAGTCCTAGCGGCAGTCTTAAAATACGTAAAATTGATCCATAGCTGGACCATCTTCAGCCTCAGCGACATCATCTACAGAATCAACATCCCCCTGGGATACACGCACCACTTCCGTCGCTTTACGGGCTGCATCGATCGCCTCCCCAGCCACCGCCACCGTTAGAGATGCTGCAGCTCCATCCAACACAACCTGCTTGTGGTCTAATGCAGCTTCATCCAACTCCTACACCGCCGCCGCCACCACCGCCGCTGCAACTACTGCAGATGCACCCGGTTCCCCCACCGCCGTTGGAGTTGTTGCAGATTCACCAGCCACCTCCCCACACTCCACGTGCAATGCAGCACGTACATCAACCTCCTTCCACGCAGCCCCCGCCACCACCGCCGCTGCAACTGCTGCAGCTAAATCATCCAACACATCCTTCGCCTGCATCAATGCAACTGCAGTCACATCCACCGGCATCGCCGCCGTTGCAACTCTATCCTCCTCCCTCTCCGCCGTTGCAGCTGATGCAGCTGCTTCGCAAAATGTAAATAAATCACAGAATACCGCAAACAAATTGAAATTTTACTATAATTATAATAAATTCCACATATTTGTGTATAAAATACCGAAAGAAACTATGTATTTTCGAAATTTGATTGATTTCCATGAATGATATGTCGATCAATTACCACAAAGGATAGCTGATCTTAAAGTACAATTTATTTGACATATGGGAGTTGGGAAATAGCGAGGACTATATGCAGGGAGGAAGGGTGTGTTATATACATAGATAAGAATCGATCATAGACTTTTGAATGATTTTCAAATATTTTCTTAGTTTTCGAAAGTTGTCATATTCTATTCTTAACTTTTTGTAAGGGCTTCACCTCTTCCTTCTCTCGGCCATTTTCCTTTATCTTCCCTTTCCCTTGTCTATCCTTGGCCCAAACCAGTTTCGACTCTTTACCTCATACGTTTATTCGCTGATTTTTACCATGTAGTGTAAGAATTGTGTCATGTATTTCGATGTTTTTGGCATATACATGGTGAGACTTCTATGGGGTCAAGAAGGACCCAACATTGGTTAAGTTTTTTTTTATGTGCCCTGAGGTTTGATTTTCTAGTAGATATTTGTAGACTTTCTTTAAAGCATATAGCTTAATTCAAAAACAGTTTGGCTTTCTCTTTCCAAATTATGTTCTTTACATATGGCCTTTACCATGTAGTTTTAGTATGGAATATACATGGCAACACCAACGGAGCTACATGGCGCGATATATGTACATACCTACCCGTGTGGCACAAAAACACATATGCGGCACGCACACATACACACTTAACCGAAAAGTGAGGTTATGTTAATGCCGGAGGGTGGTGAGCGGTATGGCAAACGTTACGAACCAGAGGGTAAAACAGAATTGTGATAGCGGAATACAAAACCAAAAGAAAATAACAAATTATCCGAGTTGGCAGCTCTATCTAACAATAATATGCAAAAAAAAAACACAATTTGCACGCAAATTTTTCCCGTTTTTGCCAGTTCAAAAAACAGGGTAACGATGTAATTTTAAATACAAATACCGGTTACAACGATAAAAAGTTTAAAATAAAAGATACACAAATAATTTGAAGTAGCCTGTTGAAAATCATTCATACAAATTTTATTTCATAAAAAAAATTAAAAATAATGATTTCAAATTATTTTTATTTTTCGCTTAACATATGTACTTGCTTTTAACATATTAAAAATATATTTGGACATCCGAAAAAGGCATTCGAGGACTTTTAACAACAATAATATTATTTTTATATATGTATAATACTGCCGTCTTCTGGATACAATATTTTAAAAATATTTTAGCATTTACTTTCAGGACGACCATTGAGTGACCTATAAAATTTTTGTTTGTTTTTTGATAATGTCCTGAGACATTTTCAGTAACATGGAATGGATTTTGCAAGGTCAGGCAAAACTCTTCTCATTATCTTTATTTCACCGTTTCGAAAATGTCTACTCCGAACCCGCGCTGGTTTGGTTTTTTTTTTAAGTTTTCTAATCCTTAGTATTGACACTTGTTGTATATTTGAATAGACCGTAATTTCTCGCTCCAATTGTCTAATATTTATTCATTCATTTCTGATCAAATTATTCGACCCGGCTGTGGGTGCTCAAGAATATGTATGTATGCATGTATATGTATACATATGTACATGTAGTTTATTAGATCCGAAACACTTCGTTTGTTGCTTATGGTGCAACTTCATAATCAAGATTTTAAACGAATTGCCTTCTACAGCTCAAAAATACAATACATAATTGGGCACACCAAATTTGCCACGATAAATTTAGCGATAAATTGCAGA
This sequence comes from Drosophila equinoxialis, assembly GCA_018150345.1. Classification (NCBI taxonomy): domain Eukaryota; kingdom Metazoa; phylum Arthropoda; class Insecta; order Diptera; family Drosophilidae; genus Drosophila; species Drosophila equinoxialis. Next base: position 3,323,939 of record JAECWI010000089.1, on the reverse strand, counting down.
AGCTATTTTAAAAACTAAAATCTAAAAAAGTCATAATTATACAATAATAGTTTATGTTTATCTTTTTATCAAAAATTATAATATATCGACGCAATCGATAAGAATCGTAAGTGCAAAAGGATAAGAAATCGATGGTGGTGACACACATCGATGATTTGTCGAAAATGTAAACCATCGACATTATCGACTTCTTGTCCAGCTCTAATCGCTGAATTTGTTTCGCTCGGTAAGGCTGGCTCTCTGCTTTCTATTTAATTAAAGAAAAAAAATACGTAGAGTATAAAAAACTAAAAAACGTTCAAGAAAATTGTACGGAGCCGCTGATTCGTGAGTGTTTTTGTATGTGTGTGGCCGTGCGATAACGGAATGTGGAATGCCAATGTGCCTGTCCCATGTGTGTGTGTGTGTGTTTGTGTTGCGTTGTTGTTGTGAAATAATTAACAATATTTTTAATGCCGCGGCTTGATGAAAACGGGGAAGCAGCAGGCAGGCAGTCAGGCAATGTGACGTCGAATTAAACAACGAAAATTAAATGCAAAGAGAAATTGGAAAAATTTCCGCAATACCAAATGGGCGTCTTTTGCTCTCCCAAAAGTTAAATGACATTTTCGCACGTAACGTGAAAAATATATATACACATGTATTAATAAAAATAAATACACACAGGGCATAGAGAGAGGCGCAGAGCAGCAGCAGGCCGAAGCAGAAGAAGAAAAGACAAAAAAAAAAAAAAAAACGAAAAAAGGTGAACGAAAAAGGCGCATCTCTGCGCGCATGCCCTAAAGCAAAAAAAAAGTGATGAATTTCATTTCAATCCAAGCGCAAAATGCATTTTGGTTCTGACAAATTTAAGCAACAAATAAGAAAAAAATACTCAAACAAGCGTCGTATACCATTTGTAAAATAGAAATTATAAATTAATTGAAAAGAGCGTAGGCAACAACAGCAACAATGTGAAATGTGAAAAACCGACAGAGACAGCTGATGATAATAACACTATAGTGTTGTCTTGCTCTCCCTTGGGCAAATGTTGCCCACTTGGTTGTCTGTTTTGATTTTCTCTTCTTCGGGCAAAATAAGCGCGCGAAAGGGTGCTCGTGTACTTTCTACCGTCACCCCGCTCCCGCTTCCCCTCCTCACATCCACCCACTCTGTACACCACAATCGCAACCTTTCTCTCTTTAAACCGCCCATTTACTACCACCACCATCCTCACCCCCATACCCCTGCCCAACGTTACAGTCGCCGTTTGCCGCTGCTTCTGTTTTTGTGCATTGCAATGCGTTTGATAAGTGATAAAAGCAAATGCCAAATGGCAAATCAGTGCTAAAAACCGCCGAATAATTTAACAACACAAAACACTAATATCGTCACAAATTCACTCAACATACATACATCTATACTTGTGTACACACACACACATGTTGCACACATTTAATTTGATTGCCTTTTTTTTTCTTCTTCTGTAATTTGACACTAATTTGTCCTTCCCTCCTTCTCTCTACTTTCTTTAGGCCTGTTTAAAAAAAAAAAAAAACACAAAAAAGTAAAGATACCTCAACAAATAACATAATATTAAAAAAAGTAACCAAACAGCCGAAGGAATTGTGCCTGTGTGCGTGCGTGCGTGCCTGTGTGTTGTTTGTGTGTTGTTTTCATCTCGCAGAGGAGCAACGTTTCCAATCAGCAAGCAAATATAAATGGTTTCTACTTTCATTGGCCTATTGGGTGAGTTTCTGCGATCAATGCTCACAAGCACGAAGAAAGAGAATGAGAGCGAACTAGAGACTAAGTAAATGGTAAAAAGGAGAGCAAAACGATGGAAATTTAAGTCTAGTTTGCATTAAGGGGCCAACAATTGCCCACTTTAAGAATTAAAAGAAAAAAGGAATACCCCTAATAGCTATACTAGCCAAAAATTGCTCAACAGTTTAGAGACAGAGAGAGAGAGAGAGAGAAAGCAACTCTCTTAGTTAAACCAGATGGGCATATACATATGTACATATACATACATATGTACATATTCATACATGCTCATACTAATCTCAGATCACTAACAACTTTGATTAAACAGATTTTAGTTAGGAATGATAAACCAATTGAAGCACTTAGCCTAGCCGTTCGTTTCGACCAAACTCTCACCTTGAGTCTCGTTTTTTGAGAATAATTCTTCTTTTTGTTTTGTTCATTATGTGGATGTTTATTTTCCTAGGGTTTACAGAATTAATTTAAGGATTTTACTAATCTCGATAATACAGAGGTTTGGTCATGTAGCGACTTTAATATGTTCTTTAGCCTTACCCTTTACATAGGTTCAGACAAATATATGTCTATCGTTGGCCCCCCTCAAAAATGGAATTATCTACATAAACGGTGTGGATCCCGGATTATTGAGTCAGTAAAAAGTAATCCAGTTTAATCTTCAATTATGGTCGGACCCCGGTTATCCGGACAATCTTTATTATCTGGAATGAAGTTGAGCGTGTCCCCTATCCGGGGTATCAAACCAAATTCCGGGACTTCCCCGTCTTAGTCAGAAATCATTAATAGGAACGCGTTTACCAAGACCTGTTCGTCCTTTATCTTATTATATGTAGAAGAAGATGTATTCGAACCACAACCTATAAAACTAGACAAAACTTATTCAAGAAAATTTGTTGAAAAAAATTGACGATTTTGAAATGGCCAGCACCTTAAGATGATACGAACTTTGACCCAGCCAATGTTAGCTTCTTCTCTCTTCTTATAAATAAATGAATACATATGTACTTAAAAAATAAATATAGAATTTTCAAAGAGCGGTTTTAAAACATAGGCAAGGAAGCGGCATCAAGTTGATTGTTTGTTTTAACTACATATATTTTAATATGTTGAATAAAATAATGTATTAAAAAAAGTTGAAGGAATTCCGTCTTAAATTCAATAAACTCGTATAAAAAAGTATAAGTTTTAATCCTCACATTCCTCGCCTAAAACTGAAACTCAAACTCAATCATTTGTTATTCGATTGAGTGGATTAGAATAGAGAACCGAATCAGCTGAGTAAGATGAATTTTTAGTTTTGGTCTTCCAATCTGTATATTGTAACGATCTGTATACTGTAACGATCTTCAATATAGACTTATTTATTCGATTTCGTTTGAAAATAGTTTCTCAGTAAGTACAAAGGTACTTAGATACCGAAGATTTGTTGTATTCGAATGTGAATTCTTATTAACAAATTCTCTGAGTATTCCCCCAGAGATTACAAGAGCTAGAGTCCACTAAGTATCCAATAAATTAAGATAGAGAGCGACCTAATAACTAAACTAAACTTGACCTAATAAATAAAATATATACATACATATGTATGTATATTAAACTTTTAATAAAAATTAACAGCCCAAATCAAAATTGAATAATCTCTCTTCTTGCTCCTTAGATATTCAATCATGGTGGGAGATACCGTGTATTTCGCATTTTTGTTCATTGTTTAGTTCCGCATTTGATCTACCCGATATAGACATTGAGGTAAGTGCATGCTATATTCATTTGTTTTGTATGTTTGAAATGTTGTTGACGTTCTGCCTTTGTAGGATCTTGAATCGGCACTGCTTTCCGATGGTACCAGCGATGAAGATCAAGTTGCCCTAGTGCCCGAATTAATTGTGCGCCTGCTCAAGGGCTGCGATGCGCTGCAATCGGTAGCCAAGGAAATTACACATAGCAACTATCAGATGTTCTTGCGTCGCTTTCTGCGCCAACAGTGTCGCCTGCATCAGACCGAGAATCACTTTGATACCGATATTGACTTTCAATCCCTGCCAGTGCGCAAACGATTGCACATTCTGCACGATTTGTGTCACTTTCGGTTGGACTCTGTCGATGTGCAGGTCATCCTTAGTAATCTAGAGGCGGATAGCCTGCGTGTTGAGCCATTGGGCTACGATTCGAAGAATTCTGGCTATTGGTATTTCTATGGGACTCGATTGTATCGCGAGGATAAAGTAACAGCTGCTGCAAGTGGAGGAGGTGGAGCAGCAGCCATAGCTGCATCAGCAGCATCAGCAGCTACCTCATCGTTGGCCTCAAATCGTGGCAGTGGTGGTGGCTATATAGGCAGCAACGGTACCATCTGGCAAGTCATTTGCTTCACCGAGGAGGATTGGCAGAATTTGGCTGCTAAATTCAAGACCTCAACAAATGCCAAAGAGCGTGAACTTTTCCAGATACTCGATGAGAATTTTCTACCCAAATTGCCGCAATTATTTCGCGAACGGGAACGTCTAAGACGAAGAAAGTGAGTTCTATTGTTCCATATGTCCATTAATTGATTTAAATAATATCGAAACTATCCCATACAGATTACTGCAAGTGCGTAACTCAAGTCGCATTCGCAATCTTGTCGAGCTCAAGGCTCGACAGGAGGAGGAGCGTCAACAGCGCGAACGTGAGCACGAGCGGGAGCGCCAGCGACGCGAACGCGAACATCATCATCAGCAACAACAGCAACGTACTCGCAGACGGTTAGAACGCCCAGTATTATAAAACAAATCAAACTAAATACAAAAAACAAACAAAAACAAAAAAAAAAAAACAAAACGGAGGCAAACAATAATATAAACAAAACAAAGATATATTCATTCACATTCAGCACATTGTTTTGTTCTGTTTTGTTGTCATATTTCTTTTCTGTTTATTCGTTAAGTTCGATTTGAGTTTCGATTATCCGATTATTTGCTCAAACCAAAAAGAAAACGAAAAAAGAAAAGAAGAACAAAACAAATCTTATTCACTTTTCATTGACAAAATACAAAAAGAAAAAGAAAAACTAAAAATTTACAATTAACCATCAACGAGCAGGATAATATCAGCAAATGCTGTGTTCCCAGAATCAAAAGCAACTATAGCAACGGAGATCAGCAACACTACTCCCTTCTCCTACTCCTAATCCTCCATACAACACAACAGATACAGGATCGATTGATCTATTGATTTGAGATCAACGCGTGTGACTACTCCCCGCACTTTGATTTGAGTTTTGACCATAAGATTTAATTTTGTATATGGATGAGAAATTGATTGGATTTCGTTTTGCAAAAAATCAACTCTGTAAGCATGCTTTTTTCAAATATATTATTACTATGATTGTCTCACAACATACATACATATATGTATATCTATATCTATATCTATATGTATATGTATGTATATATGTATATGTTTAAGTTTTTCATTTATAATAAGTTTAGTTTTAACTTTCATCCATAAACACCATCACCTACCACCTAGTCATTCCCATTCATTCACATAAATTCCTCAGGGGTCATTGATCAAAAAGAATTTACACATAATATTGCTTTTAAATGGGATTGCCGATCCTAACTATCGACAATCCTTTTGATAAGCTTAAATGTTGGTCAGAAAGCTAGGGAGTGAGAAGAAACGCTTCTGTTTAAAGTAAGGTGAATCCATTACTGCACACTATTAATTTCCCCAATTTCCCTCTTTCTGTTTTTTTTTTTTTTTTTATTTTTCCCTCTTTCTGTTTTCTTCGTCTTTACCTCTTCACCATCTCATGATCTGCAGTTCCCAATCAACATCAACTGCTAGCGGTATATCAACTTACGCAAGCTCCCTTCGACGTACAACAACAACTAATTCGAGCGAATTTCTGTGCCACAGGGAAACGTTTTGTCTATCACCAGAAGACGAAGATTTGAATGAAGAAGAAGACCAACAATATCATCAACAACAACAACAGCAACATCGTCAACATTTATCACCACCGCCGCCGCAGCAGCAACAATTAATCGCTGCCTCAGCATCAGCAGCACCATCGGCAACAACAACAACGACACCAACAACAACAACAACGACAGAAGCAATAGCAACAACAGCAACTTCGGCGGCGGTTAACAACAAATTTCGTTCGCCTCAAACTCCTCCGAAATCGCAAACGCCAGCAGAATTTAAGAGCAAGAATCATCATCATCATCATCACCACCATCACCATCATCATCATCACAAGAAAAAAAAGTCGGGAAAAAGCAAAAGAAACGTAGAGATCGAGAACGGGAACGAGATCGTGATCGTGATCATCATCATCGTAGGAGACATAAGCATGCTAACTCTGAGGCAGTTCAAATTGGCGAAGATAATAATAACAATACCAATACAACAACAACACCAGCAGGAGCCGGAGCAACTGCATCAGCAGCACTAGCAGATGAAGAGTCCTCTTCATCCTCACCAGGTCCAATACATTCTTCTCATGCCACCTCACTAAGTCCAGAGGATAAAGAGAACTTTTGCCGTCAACTACAATTGTTAGATACAAATTCAGCGGCAATTGCAGTGGCCACCAGCATAGCGAATTTAAGCTTGCCCTCACCAGTGCCGACACAAGACGAGGAGGAGTTTGACTCCGCATCAGCAGCAGTTACGGAAACAACAATCAGAACAAATAACGTTCACGTGGTAACCAAGTGTGAAGATATCCAGCAGCAGCACCACCACCAGCAGCAGATGGCGCCAGCGGCAAATGTGAAATTGCCCGGACGGCAGACAAATAATTCCCTCAGTTCCCTAACGGGAAATATATTTATACCAGGCGGCAGTACAACGGGCAACGGCAATGGATCCTCTGCAACATCCTCCATTTCCAATCAGCAACAAAGTGGCAACACAGCATCGGGTTCGGGTCGATCCAAAAAGCAAAGCAAAGCTGACAGGGCAGACCGTAGTTCAGGCAACAATAACAACAATAACAGCAGCAGCAACAGCAATAGCAACAAATCGACTGGAGGAGATGGTGTTTCTGCAGCAAGAACTAAAAAGTCCACAACAATTTCATCAGCGTCCTCATCCTCTTCACCGGTTAGCAAAACGGAAAGGCACAGCAGCATTGCCTATTCAGACAAAAAGTGCCGATGAGTAAGTTTGAATTTTGATATTGACATTTTGTACTTATCTCCATTGAAAACGTTCATCATCATCAGTCATAAAACACTATCTAACACATAATTTACAAATTAATCTAGTTTGTTCTATGCTTTTTGTAGAGATTTTAAGTTTTTCCATGACGATTTTCAATTGTCCAAGATATGAGCCAAAAATTACTATGAATTAACGATTATACCCCACTGTAAAGTTGTATGGGGGGCAAACTTTTGCTGGGACTATAAAATACTCTTCGTCCCTTTGGAATTAAAAATATTTGAGAGACGACATTGGAAATGTGCGTTAATATTAGACTTCCTCCTAAGTGGAAGATGACAATGTGTTTAGTGGGACGAGAAAGGAAACCAGAAAGGACAAAAGTCAGGCAACAGAAAAGAAATGCGATTTAGAAAGAGATAGCACGATATAGAGTAAGAATCGGGAAAGTAATGAATCCAAACATTTGGAGAAATCGAATTCGAACGAGTGAATATTTAGGGCTGGCTTAAAAATATGATTTTTGGGCAACTCATTATACACTTTATAAAGTAAATACGATTTGAAAATTGGTTCATTTTAAAATGTGGCTCATCTCTTGGTCAATCTCTTGCCAATTAATTGTCCTGTATTTGTCTAGCCCAAAGCAGTTCATACCAAATATTGATACATTTTGTGTTTTACGGGTTAGACATTGCTCTTGTAAGGGGTCGTTCAAGAATTACGTAACGGAAATTTAAAAGATTTGAACATAAAGTTCGTAATACTTGAATAGGGGCCACTTAAATGATGTATCTATGTACATATATTCGTTGCATGATTCCTTGATCTACTCACACATCCACCTCTTTCATCTTTCTTCCACCATTACCATCTATTCATTAAATCTGTATATAATAAACAAAAAAAAAAAAAAATTGATTAACATATATTTATCATTGTCTGTTGTATAAACTCTTATACCTACCCAAAAAAAAACCCAACAACAAAAAATCGAAAATAAAAAATGTAGCCATGTAAATAGTAGCAACCACCGTAGCACCACCATCACAACCACCACTACCAACAACAGCAGCCTTAACAACAACAACAACCATAAGCACAACAATAATAACAATAATAATAACAATAATTCAACGACGGCTGACCCTACAACTATATCATCAACAACAACAACAACGCCGCATGGAGTCGTCCAAAATTATAGTCACCATCACTCAAACCATAATCACTATCGCCCAGCATCCAGTTCTTCCACCTCCCATCATCATAATTATCATCATCATAATCAACATCATCATAATTCCCACTCTCACAGCAATACTCACCATTCCCATTATCATCACAAACATAAAACTAAAACGCATAATTCCATAACAACAACAACAACAATAATATCAAATACAAACACAAATACAACATCATCAACAACAACAACAACAAAATCAATCAACAACTCCTCCTCCTCCAATCATGCAAATATTCTTAGTTTCACCGAAACGGAGGAAGTTCTACAAATTGGAATGCACAAGGTTCTGGTCTATGTAAAAAATCACCGTGATGCCTGGCCCTTTATGGATCCCGTTGAAGAGGATATAGCGCCGCGATATTATTCAATTATAAGGCGGTATGTTATCAATTAATATATATTTACTAACATAAAATGAATTAACCTACTGTTTCCATTTCCCACCGTAGACCCATGGACCTGCTAAAAATGGAAGATAAACTAGACAGCGGCGAATATCATAAATTCAGTGAATTTCGTAACGATTTTCGTTTGATTGTCAACAATTGCAGATTGTACAATGGGCACAATAATGGTTATTACAGTTGTTATTAATATATATATATTTATATATATAGACGTGTGTGAATGCCTTCCATAAGAATGGCCTCTAGATTAGTTCTAGTTAATCTATTTTATGAAGAAACTTTAATTAACCTCCCGATAACTAAGAAACTATTACAGTGAACAGAAATTTGCCAATGTCAAAACATGTTAAAATTTAGACTCATGTTTAGGAAAAGCTGTAGTAAGCTATGTAGAAGGAAATCTTTAGTCTCTTGGTCAAATGGTATATTAAAGTTGTATGTATGTATGTATGTATCAGGCAGATGGACGTTGTTAAGCATCAACAGCCGAGTCGATCTAGACATGTCCGTCCGTCCGTCCGTCCATATAAACACGTAGATCTCAGAGACTATACAAGCTAGAGTCACCAAAGTTGGTATGCATACTTGCTTAGTACATTTTGTACGTGTAAAGATTTTGCCATGCGTCTTTCCGTATGCTTGAGTGAGCGAGATACTAAGATATGCTTGTAAAAAGAATTTTTACTTCATTAAAATAAAATTTGTCATTAAAGAATTTTCTTAAAATTTTGAAAAGTTTTATAAAAAATATAAACTAAAGCGCCATCACTAGACTGAATGTTATAAACTTAGAGCATTATCACACATTTGTATATATATTCGTATATTTGTCTTCACATTGATCAATTAATATACTCTCTGTTACAGAATATACGGAAATGGTGAATAATCTGCAGGATGCCTTTGAAAAGGCAACTAAAAAATATTTTGATAATCTTTCCGATGATGAAGACGACGATCCTAATTTAAGTTATCCAGCTGCCGATTCAAAAATGAATGTTTTTAGAGAGAAATATTTTAGTAAGAAGGAAACCAAGGAAAAAGATGAGGCGGCATCGTCATTGACAGCAATAGCAGCCGCCGACGAACATCAACAAATTAAATCAAAGGACACGAGTGGAGTAGAAGAAGACCAAAGCGACTTGGAGGATCAGCAGCGTACACAGAAACGTAAGCGAAAAGAGAAGGATAAACGACGCAAAAAGAAAACAAAAAGCAAAGCTGTCACAGAACGCGAAGATGAAGTAGCCACAGATGATGAACTGCAGCCGCTAGAGGAAGAGGAAGATCTAATGCCACTTTCTCCACCGCTTCCAATCAGCAAAAAAAATGAAAGCTTGCAAAGCGGCAGCTGCCATGAAGGAAAAAGAGAAAGAAAAGGATAAAGATAAGGATAGAGATAGAGATACAGATAAGGTAAAGGAGCCGTCAAAGCGTGGACGCAAGACCAAAGCCGAAAAATCAAAGATCCTTAAAACGGCACAACAAAAAACCAAAAAATCAAGCAAGAAATCGGAATCGGAACTAAGCGAGCCAAGTGAAGAAGATGAGAAAAAGTCCCCCAGCTGACGTACGACTCGATTCCAGTAACGATGATGATGATGAGGAAATGACACAGGCCATTAGCAGGCCGAATAATGCGAAGGCCAAGGTTAAGCCTCCAACTGCGCGGACGATTGCGGCCCAAAAGAAGAAATCAGTGTTAGCTGAATCCAGAGTCAAAACTACCACACCTACTAAACGAGGCAGGAAACCGGGACGCAAACCCAAGGAAGAACAAGATTTGGTCGAAGAGGAGACAGAGAGTGAGCCATTTGATTTGCAGCTACCGCCGACAGCGGCAGCAGCTTTGGCTGAATCCGAAGATGACCGCGAGGATGACAAAGATGATGCTGAGGAGGATGATGAACACGGTGGCAATGATGATGATTACGATGAGCGTAGCATGTCACCATTTAAAGTTGATCTCCATAAGAAATACTCGAAAAGTGCCCTTAACGATGATCTCTCTGAGTTATTGACTACAGTTAAAAAGGTAACTACAGCGGAAACCAATAAATTGACTGCCAGACATGAAGACGAGGACGATGACGACGACGTCGAAGACGCTGATGAGGAAGTGTTATCTATCGAGGAGCAGGCGTTAAAGTCTTCCAGTAATAGTAGTAGAGGCCGTGGCAGAGCCTCGAAAGCCGAATCTAAGAAGGATAAGGTGAAAAAAAACAAAGACAAAAAGGATAAATCAAAATCAAAATCATCATCCTCCTCCTCCAAGCACCATCACAAGAAAAGCAAAGAAGATTTAGCAGCAGCCGCAGCTGCTGCCGAATTGGAAATGCTTTTGCCATTCATGGACAAATATGATGTGATAAAATACCGACGCAGTCGAGGGGCAGCCCAAAGTGGCCAGTCCAGTGCCTCCAATTCCGTTGCGCCTTCCGAGGCCAGCACTAAGAGTAGCAGTCGTGAAGGCAAACAAAAGTCAAGCGCTTCAAGGAGAGATAAAACACCAGAGTCTAAATCGACACCTCCTCCACCGCCACCTCCAGCGCAGGAGCAGCATAAACGTGGTAGAAAAGGCAAAGATCAGAAGCGAGCAAAGGATGCAGGTGCTGTAGCAGTGACAATTGCAACAGCGGCAACAGATAAAGTGGAAAAGCTAGAAAAGCCAAGCAAAGTGGAGAATAAAGCGCAAACGTCGGAGAAGTCCAGAGAGAAGCGAGTGGAAATGCCAAAAATTATGGAGAAATCCAAAGAAGAAAAGACAACACAGCAGACATCGGCTCCCCCCAGTTCCCGCGGAGGAATCTTCGTTTGTCAAAATGGAGGAATCGACGACGACATCGACGACGACGTCAACGGTATCTAGCAAAGTCAAGGAACCCTCAAAGAAACGTCTAGATAAGCAAATGCCTCCACCACCCGCCAAGCCAGCGAAATCAAACACAGCAAATGCTGCGAAATCAACAGCAGAGAAGTCAGCACATAAGAAACTAAATCACAAGAAAGGTGGCCAAAAGGAGCTGCTGCAGTAGCAGCTAGTTCCCAGAACAACACGACTAATCTGGAGGCGCTGGATGTGGAAACAGAGCAGACTTTGAAGGACATTAATCGCTGGCTGGAACACACGCCACGGTTCTCCGAATTCAGTTCAGCTAGCAATTCTCCGTCCAGGTACAATCTGCTCGACGACTTCGATTCGGGCATTAGCAGCAAAATGGATTCCGCCGATTTTCGGAGACCAGCAACCAAGTCCTCTGAACTAGTGCCCACCAAGTTGGCCGAAGCGCTGAATGAGCTAGTCGGTAGCGATGTTGCGAATCCTAAAACGGAAGCCAATCGCAGTGTTGTTAGCAGTAGTGTGTGGGCACTCCCCGCATTCCATACATTCAGGCAATTCCATTGGTAGCACTTCGGCTACAGCAGCTAGTAGTGTCAATTCGCCATGTTCCATTAACTCAGCTCCAGCCACAACAGCTTCTGCACCTGTGATGCCTGCGACAGCGCCAGTGCCTGCTTCAGCAGCAGCAGCAACAGCGACAGCGCCAGTTACGCCTGCGAAACCAAAGGAACCAAGCACTACTCAGTTAATACTTAATCCGCCGCCGCCCCCGCATATCAAGCAACAGATGGCTAAAGAAGCCAAAAGGAAATCGCTTAAGGAGAAACAGACGGCAGCTGCCACGGCCCTGGCGCAGATGCAACAGGCCAAGGTGAAGGCGAATTCTGTAATGCGGACCATTGAGCGACTTCAGCCCGGCAAAGCCAAAGGCAATCTAATTCAAAATGTAACAAATGCTGTGAACAACAACAAGGCGGAGTCTGATCACGAACTTACAACCAGCAGTCATGGGGACCGTCTCACCGGTAGTCAAACGACGAGGAATGAAGTGAAGAACGCCCTTATCACAGAGAGCACCGAAGGAGCACCCAAGCTAAGTCTGGGAACTGTCATAAAGACCCAAGATTTTGCTTTGGGAAAAACTCTGGAAGAGTTGGCGGGCAAAAAAGTCTCTGGAAGATGATGAAACTCCCATCGAGGATAACAAATCCGAGGAAGACACTAATCTGACGCCCACGTCGGCAAAGGAGGCACCATTTGAAGCTCTTCTAGAGCTAAGCAAAGTGGTTAAATCCAATCCGGGCGCAGATCAGTTGCGTACGGAAGCTGGTCAAAAAGAGAAACCTAATTTAAGTGCCTGGCTAAAAGCTTTCGGTGGTCCAAAAGTGCAAAACAAAAAGTCTGAGGAGGAGGCTGAGAAAGAAAAGCACCAACAACAGCAGCAGGTGATTAGATTGGCTGCTCCTTCGCCTCATTCACCCGTTGGGGCTGGTTCTTCTGGTGGGGATAACAATAGTTTCTCATTGCCGCCCATGATACGGCCAAGGAAACCCAGCACTGGTAGCACCACATCTGAACGGAGTTCATTTAGCCAAGATCCAGACTCTCCGCGAATTGCCATTGATGAGCGATATGGTTCTTATGCTGCAGGCTCTTATACCTCACCCATTGGGGCATCTCCAATTGGCGCTTCACCCATAATGGTCTCTCCTAAGCCCAATGATGAAATAACTGGCGCTAGCAAACCCGACGCTTCGCCCTATCCCCTTAATGGAGCCATCAAAGTGGGTTTCTATCAGGATACAACTACAAAGAGTAGCCCCGACAAGAGCTGCAGCCCCAGAGAGATGCAGAATTCGCCGTATCCGCAGTATTCTCAGCATATTTACTCGACATCGACCGCCTCATCGCCGAATATCTCAACGCCAGAGTTAAGCGGAACGTCGCCCTATGGAGGAGGAAACAGCTATAATCCATCGGGCTCTGAGGCCTCCAAGACACCTGCCTACTCATCAACGTCTCCGTTGCCCATTTACGATCATCAGTATAAGCAGCCACGTTCCCAGGAGTCCGATTACAATTCATCGATGAGTCCGAGTACCCCCAATCCACATTCTCCATACAGTCAGCAGCCACAGGCGCAACCCTCTCCCTATCACGGCCAGTCGCCGTATCATCAGCCCCAACATTCGCCATATCAACAACCCACACAGCAGCAACAGCAACCCTCGCACAGCCCTGCGGCGGCACCCCACAGTCCTATGCCTAGTAGTGTAGACTCACCAGCTTCATCGGCGGCTACACAACCTCCCACACCATTAGCTCAATCTCCGGCAGAGCAGCAGCACTCTCCGTATCAGCAACCAGTGCTTTCGCCTTACCAGCAGCAGGCTCCCTCAGTTGCCCAACCCGTGCAATCAGCGGCAAGTGCTGTAGGAGCAGGCACAACAACAGGTAAGTCTCCAATGGACGTATTTAGTTATACATAGACAGCATTCTTGAAACAATCTTTGATTTGCTTTCAGCATTGGGCAGTAATGGATATGCACCCACGAGTCACGAGAACAACACGTATCAGCAACAACAGCAGCGATCCTTGTATAATCCAGCCACACTAATTAACCCTTTGCCTACTCCTACGGCCACAGCTGTCCCCACACCAGCGATTGCTTCTAAAGCTGTCAACAATGATTGGAGCTTGAATCGCAGCATTTTGCCGCCAAGCATTACGAATGCCACAGCGAGTAGCCAGGCAGCCAGTCAACATCAACATCTGCAGCAGCAACAGCAACAGGCACCCAAATATCCGACATATGCGCAATATCAGTCGACGAATGCAGCGGCCAATGCAGCAGCAGCTGCTGATGCCGTAGACAGCAACCAACAGCAGCAGCAGCAACAGATTGTTCCGCCAAGTTATGGTAGTGATATGGCTAGCTTTATGCAACATCAGATGCAGCAGCCACCAAAGACAGAAACACTGATCAATCCACTAAAACGTACGGCCGAAGAGCTGGGTATGGACTACAGTGGTAATGCTACAGTGGCGGCAGCGGCTAGCAGCAAAATACCCAAACTGGAGGAACAACAGAACCAGCAAACTCTGTTTAATAAGCAACAGCAAATGTTTAATAGTTTTTTTGGGCTCAATGGCCTTTGCCAAGCCTTTGGGTAATATTGCACCAGATAAAGCCTTCGAGATGTATAATCGTGCAGCAGCCATGGGTTTCTCTAAAGAGGCACAACAGCCGCAACAGCAGCAGCAACAAACTAATGCTAAGTCTGCACAGCAGCAGCAGCAACAGCAACAGACTCCTCATATTACCCAGTTGCAATCGGCCCATAACCAAAACTATCAGCAACAACAAAAGTTGCCACTGTCATTGCCACAACAACAACAACAACAGCAGCAGCAACAACAACAGCAGCAACATCAGCAACACAACTCCTACCAGCAACAGCAGCAAACGCAACTAAATCATAGTTATACAGCAACACAACAACAACAAGGGTCAACTGTTGATAAGCCGGCAGCAGTAACAGAATCTTCGGCGCCATCATCGGCATCTTCTGGGCCTGCAAGTGATACCGCCTCCATGGTACTTCCATCAACGGCACATCAGCAACATCATTTGAGTCAAACGCACCATTTATCCGCCTACAATAAGCCGACGCCTCCGCCACCGCCACAAACATACAACAATCCGTTGATGCATTCGCTTACCGAATCAATGCTGGGCTATTCTGGGAATTACTTTGACAAAACCATGCCGCCGGCGGCCCATATGTATAGTGCCTCAAGCAGTGCAGCCGCAGCGGCATCGGCGGCGGCTGCGTATGGTAATCCGGCACAGCAACTGCCTGGCAACTATGTACCTGGCAGCAACACAACACCGCAGCAGCAGCAAGCCGCTGCGGTAGCACCGCCACCTGAGGTGAAAGTGCCAGCAAAGCGTGGAAGAAAGAAAAAACCATCCACCATAGCAGCAGAGACGGCCAAAGCTCAACAACAGCAGCAGCAACAACAACAACAGCAACAGCAGCAACACCAACAACATCCTGTTGCGCAACAGCAACAGGTCGTCGCCACCCAACAGCAGCAGCAACATCAACAACAACAACAGCAACAACAGCAGCAGCAGCAACATTATAACAGCTCATCATCTGTTGGGTCGACCAACAATCAGTTACAGGCCCATGCGCAGGCACTTCATCAGGGCTTCCAGCTTTATGCAGGCCTTAAATCCGGAGGCGTTTCTGTCTCAGTACCATCAGCTGGTGCAGTGTCAGGAGCAACGCCTGCCGGTTCTAGTAGTCAACAGCAATCTTCGGCAGATGCCGCCGCCATCTCTTTGAAAACTTCGTCGGCTGGGGGTGGGATGGTACCGGGCAGTGCCTTTAATTTTGCACACACCACTCCGGGCGCATTGGGACTTTATGGCGATCAGACGACTGCAAGCAGTTATTTGGATCAGTTTCGAGAAGCTCCGAATCCATATTACTTGCCACCAGCGCCGGCGCATAGTGGGGCAACAGCTGTCAATCCATCGGGTGCCGGTGTCAATGGTGCAGCCGATAAGAGCCAACAGAATCCTCTCAATACAGCCGCCGGATCGTATCCCTCTTTCCTTGCAGCTGCCGCTCACCCATCGACCCGAGCAGCAGCTGCTGTGGCTGCAGCTGGTTATCCATTCGATCCCAACTCGCAGCTATATCAGCAATACTTGCGACGCGACGACTTTCATACGCGGATGATCTTTAACCAAAGTCTGCTAAGTGGGCCGGCAGCGGCGGCGGCAGCAGCAAGCTATCACACAGGTCACCACCAAGCTCCGCCACCGCCGCCGCCTGCTGCATATCGCCCATCAGCCTTGGGTATGCCAAAGCCATACGATATTAACCGTCAGTCATGGTTTTAGCAGTACGCCAGTGCCGCTAACGTGGATCTCCAGGGAGACGATCTGACGGGGGCGGCAACTGGTCAAGCAGCAGCAGCAGTTGCCGCAGCGGCAGTAGCAGCAGCAGCTTCTTCATCATCAGCCACAGCGACAACGGCTGCGGCGGCATCAGCACCACCACCAGCAGCAACACAGCGATGATTGGATTCGAAAGTCAGAGCAGGCAAGGTTTCAAATCGAGGACAATGTGAAAGGGGATTGTGTGATAGACAAGATTCGATTTAGATTTTATTCAAATGAATTCTGAATGGTATGGGATTCAATTTAATTTAATTAAAACTGCCATTTTGATTAAACTTGCAGCACTTGGAGCCCTTGTAATGGGTAACAAGTGGCTAACTCTCTTCCCCACAGAGAGAGACTGTTCTGGATTAGGGATGGGCTGAATAGAGGGAACATTGCAATTTCACTCCATTTAGTTTATTATTTTTTTTTTTGTTAGTACTGATTTTTAAAGCTAGGACTCGAATTCTATTCTTAGATTATCATTTTTTTAAGCCTGCAACTTTTTATTGCTCTCCCACCCCTCCTATTTGCGAGTTTCGTAGCTGTTCTATGTAATCAAGCTTATTGTTTAATGACAATTAATTTGTTAACATATTAGCTTAAATCTAAATCTTTAATTTAATTGTGAAACAGCAAGCAAAGCCAACCAAGAGAAGTAAAAACAAAATGGACAACAAAAAAAGGAAATAATTAATGAAGCAAAGATACAGAGAAAAATTCAAAGAATTTTAGACGACTATAAATAGATTTTAGTTTTCATCTTCTGCAGAGTTTAGTTTGTAATTATTTTAGTGTACCTTTAATTACAATCATAATTATGTTTACGATTACCTTAATGCTTATTATAACTATTAGTTCTTATTGTTGAAAGTATAAACAATTTATTTTTATTTATACAGTATGTAGAAAGCCAAGCAAATTCATAATGTATAAACTTTAATTTGTTAATTATTATGCTAAGTCGAAACAACCGTAGAAAATAAATCATCAAAATAAACCATAAATTCACACACACACACACACATACACACAGGCAAACATATATAGGTATGCAACATTCCTTTTTCCTTTCCCCCAACATTTTAGTACTACAAACACATATGTACACACTGTTGCTGACACACCCACACACACCCATACACACACACACACACACCCACACACACCCACACACACACACACACACACACACACACAACCACATATACATCTCAAAATGTAGCTTTAAACGGTGTAATAAACGAAAAACGATAGAGAGAAGAGGAGTAATAGCAAAAGTAAACGAAGGATGGAAAAGAAGAAAACAAGTTCAGATTTATTAAAAAGTGTCTTAGTCTTATAAAACGAAAAACTAAAAAAAAAAAAAAAAAACACAAAACAGAAACAAGAAATGCAAAAGAAACCCTTAACTAAGTAGTATACAAAAAGAGACAAAACGTATAAGATTAACAGATGGAAACAAACCAACAAACACTAAATTAAGTTGTTAATGCTTATGTTTTTAGAATTTGATAAACTAAAATAGAAGAAAACAAAATAATCAGTACCTAGAGCATAAAGAGAAATGGTAAAACAAAAAAACGCATAACATGTAAAAGTTAAAGGGAGGAAGGACAAAACAAAACACAAAGAAAACAGCAACAAGAAACATATTGAAAGGAGTAAACAAATGAACCACAATGCTAATTATATTATATTATATTAATAATGATGATTATTATATATATACATAATGAAATATAAATAAAAATCGATAAATATATGTATAAATATATATATTATATACATACATACATACATATATATTATATTGTATGCTGTATGTGCAGCTGGCACCCCCTCCTGCACAGTAAATAAACATCAAACTAAATTACAATAAAGAATTACATTGCATATTGTCATAATTTTTGTTCTTACATTGATTATTATGCAATTTGTATTATTAAATGAAATTTACATACAATCGGGCCCCTTCCTTCCCATACCCTCCAGATGAGATTTCAGCGCTGCCCTTCACCAAGCACCAACTAAAGGCAATGGCTTAGCTGATGATGATAATGATGATGATGACTATGGCGATAGCTGCACGCGCCAAAGCTTACTTCACCTGCCAGTCGGTCTATCTAACTATCTAACTATCCATCTATCCAACTCTCTGCCTGCCCCTCTGTCTCTGTGTCTCCGTCTCTCTGCTGGCTATCTTCTAGAATCTAGAACCTCAGTCTCATTAATTGAAATGCTTTCAAAACGCCTGTTACTTGTTGTTGAAAGCAATTGATCAGTTATAATTATCAACCAAACAGTATACCACTACTACGACTAACTATCTACATACAAACACACACTTTATTCAGTTGTACTAAGCTTGAAAGTCAACGCTCTAGAGTCTAGAATATGCTAGGAATCTTTGGCATGCCCCCTCCACGATCCACCCGGGGCTATTGCAATTTGAGGCAATTGCATTGAAATGTGCCAAGTATCTGGAATCATTAATTTCACAAATGAAATATGTATTTTGAAAGTGCTACTTGTATCGTAAGCACATAGGTTAATACCTTTAATGAATGCATGGCTCAGAGTAAAGCCTCTGGCCTGCAAATTAAGGAAATCGGATTTTATGTTCATGAATATGCTATAAGTATATTCCGCCTTTACGTATGTATGTGCATGTATTGTAGGTAAACCCATAAACGAAGGATCAGCTATACCCATCGTCCATTTGTTCAGATGTAAAGTAACGTCCAAAATTTTGGAAATTTCTATCTTGGTAAGAATAAATTTATAATCAGAAAGATGACTTCACTGATCTTCTAACAGGAGATAGTTGTTCAAACCGGCTAACAATAACTCCAAAAAGACGCGATATCTCCACTTGGCGTCAGTCAATGACCCAACGAATAGGAAAGCGAATGAATAAATCACTGATTCATTATTTTAAATAAGTGAATTGGTAACTAACTAAACGGATATACACAAATGTTGCTCTTGGCTTAGAAGATTCGGGTTCTTTTATGATTAGTATGAGTAGTAGCCACAGGATGCATCTAAGAAATTTCTTCAAGCGGCTTAACAAGTGCAATACTTAGATGCTATAAATCTAGTGCAATGTGTGCGGGAATTGCAAACGTTATGAACCACAACTACACATCAGTATTTAAAAAGTAATCTACAGCTTGAGATAGAATATGAGCTATCAAAAGACTCTTATCTACTTATTCTTCTGATTCAAGAACTTAGCGTTTCCTTTAAATTGTTATGATCCCGTTGGAACAAAAATTTCATTTAATCAATAACATAACGCTCATACGTCATGTTGACATTTTGTTTATTGTCTCACACTGTAGATCAAATGTATAATTATTTTCAACTGGGTTCTCCATTCCATCATTGCAAAAAATAACTCAATTGAGGATTTTTACCACATAACATTTGTCAAAGCCGACTACAATTGAACTTTCTCGTGGGACTTTCGTGTGGGTAATAGCTTGACAAGTGCAAGTTTCTTCCAACTGAAAGTTCAATTCAACTTATGAAAGTTACTCAAAAATTTGAGTCCCCAATTCAAAAGTGTTTTTGTTATACAAATAATATGGTATTCTATGCAAGTTTATGTTTAATTATTATGTTTAATTATCAAGCTTTATTCCATTCGCTTTCTAGTTGAGCACAAACACATGTCTATATCGACACGGTTTCAAAAATATTCATACATGGCTTATGGAGTCGCAAATGTCTCCTTGTGACAAAATTTTATATAACCGTCTTTAAGGATTTTAGATTTAAAATTTATTGTTAAATAAAAACTTTTTTTTTTTTTTTTTTTGAAATTTACTCGCCGAAAATGACATTTTTAAAATTTGAAAAGAAGATTCAACTCAAATTTTTTTCGACAGTTAGTTTTGTGAGTTTGAATCCCATTCGATTGGCGAAAAAGCTTCCGTATAATTGAAAGAACATTTATGTATTTAGGTGATTCTATTATTTATCAGACTTCCGAGTCTATTTTTGTAATTGTCAATTCCCAATTTTATTTTCAGTTCTTTTTGGCAGATTTAATCTACATATAATTGTCATTTACACCTTAAATTTTTACTTTGTGATCAATAAACATTATTATTGTTTACAAAAGTTTGAGATTTTCTCAATAAAATGGTGTTATTTTCAAGTGGCGAAATAGACTAACCTCAGTTAGTAACTAGGGTTAACCTATTGGTAGAAGAGCTAGACATCGAGCTTTTTTTAATCTGCTCAGAGTCTTCTCGTCCCCTAGCTAAACTTTCACATTTAGCTCACAAATAGATGTAGTTTATATATACATTTAAAGGCTTTGGAGTATTGAGAATATAGTCCTAAAAGGTTTTTGTTTTGAGATTAGGGAGGTTGTGGGGTAATGTTTTCCTTGGATGAGGCAAGCTTCAAACTTTAAACGTGTTTATCTCGAAACTCCTTTTTTTTGGGAATTGTCAGCAAAGATACAGGCGGTAATTCTGAGCCGATTTTAATGAAACAAAGTTCAATCGACGAAGAATGGCCACCAACAAAAATTGTTAAAAAACAAATCCCAAGTTCTGAATTACTTTCTAGACGAATCTAAAGGCGGTTTAATATTATTTTTTTACGATCCTGCACTAGGTTATCCTTGCCGCCTTTCTGTTCGATTAGTTCATAAGAAATGATATGATGACAATTTCTTTAAAATGGGCCCGAAAAAGATGCTCACAACCAAGAAGACGCCCTTAAACCGATTTCAATTATATTGAGATTCTCAAATTATTTTCTACTTACCTCAGTTTTACAATGAAGTTGTAGCAACGTGTATTTGTATGTGGATATGGATTTCAATTAACTATTTGAATACCAAAGTTTTATAATTATTTGTATCTAATTACTTGGTTATTTCCTTCGTTCGTATACTTCATTTGGGTAATCAATTAGTGTGAATGCAAATGACGTAAATAAATAAGGCAACCGAAATATATTTACATTTAAATCTTAATGAGATGTTAATCATTTTCTTTTGTTTTTACATTTAAACAGAGGTAAACAGAGCTAATAACTCCTCTTGAAAATGAACAGAAATTAAGAATAAGCCCAGCATGACTCAAAATCAGTTGTTCGGCAGGTGGTCCCCATCCATCGAGAAATCTTTTCACACTTTTCAATTATAACTAATCAAAGTCTAGATACATGGATCAAAGAACAATTCTCTGAGTCATCGTTAAATTCAGTTCCAATTTAATTTCCAACACCAGCTTCAGTAATGATTAATGGCCTTTCTCCTCTGTGTTGGTAGATTAAAATCAAAATTTCATCCGGTTAGCATTTAACTTGATTTCAATTTGTTGTTGTTGTTGCTGGTGCTGTTGCATGTTAATTAGTTTATTCACTTCGAAAACGATAACAAATACAGATTTATATTGAAATTTATGCAATCAACTGAAAACCGGCAAGTGAAATTATTTAAATTCAAAAGTTAATCATAAATTTTGAATTGTTATTTGATAATTGAAATGCCGGCAGTTGCGTAATGTCAGGGGTCTGAGATTCTCGCCATGTTATTGACACGCAAAGTCCATGAAAATTGAATAATTCGATTAAATTGAGAACAGAAAATGCAACAAGATGATAGTTAGCAGCAGTAGCAACACCAAAGGTGGCTTAAAACAGCTGTTCGTAGTGTGGTGGGCGTGACACACGGACAATTTTCACGTGGCAGCATTCTAAAATAGCCTCCGGCTAAGATTTATGTATGGCAATATTGCATTATTTACGAGTTCGACTAAAAACAAAAACTATTAACGAACGAACAATCACGTAATAAAAAGTTAAACTACAACAACAACAACAATATTGTGCGTCGTCGTTACCAACGATTGACCAAAAAGGTCATACAATTTATGAAGTTGGTACTGGTTGTTGTTGCCATGCCATATGCTTTAAGGTGTTTGATTCTCTCGCCTTCAATATCAATTCTGACCATAGAAATGAGTATAATATATAAGCTATGTTGTTTTGTTTAAATCCTTTACTTTATCATAATGCTGAACATGGCTAAATCATCGTAAGGAATATTCTCTGCACTTATCATACGTTTCCGTAAATGATAAATATTGTTTTTGAAAAAGAAGAATATTGGAAGATTATCCGATAAAAGAAGAAATATTTCGTTTTCAAGTTATATACGAAATGAATCTTTTGTCTGTTTTTAGAGAACACTGAAATTTCTGCTGAATATCAAATATATACATATATATAACTATTTGAAATCAGTTGTTAAAGGGCATTCTAAAAGATGGGAAAACGGGTTAATTGGTTAAAGATTGGCTTTTGATCTTAGGATTTGTTAGACTAACTAGTAAAATTTATGATTGAAGAATGTGATTGCATTCCAAAAATCCTATAGAGTCTGACGAAATCTTGTAAATTTGTTGATCGAGCAAATGATTTGGAAAACCGTATTGAAGTTGCTTGTGAATCTGTTTAATGCTCCAAACATCTCTAGTTTTGATATAGGCCAAGCTCTGCTCGTCTTTAAGCCATTTAGTTAGATAAAGAATGAAACCTGAAAGGAATAAACTATGTAGATATAACATTATAATTTTGATTATATGATGATTGGAATATGTCGATCTTTAATTTAAGGTTTATTAAATAATTTATGAGATCTTAACTTGAAATCCATCAAATTGTTAGTTTTTAATTTCTTTTGGTGGTGTTTCAGCAATAAAATGCTGCAATTTAATGCTGCAATTAAGCAAATCTCTCACGACTAGGTAGAACAACCGCCTTGTCATTAGAATTTGTACAAACTATGTATAGTATATCCTTTTGCATAGTTAAAAGTTAGTTAGTTAGAGCATTTCAGTAATCACCATAAATGGGGTTTTGTATAATTATCATTGTACTCGTATTGTAATATTGACTTTTATTGATATTCGTGTTGTAAATCAAGGAAAATGTGCACATAACATGCAATAATCGTATCCATACATACATATAGACGGACGGACGGACGGACGAACGGACAGACAGACAGTTTGGTGGTGGTGAATTGCGATTAGTCAGAGAGTCGATCAAACAAAATATGAATCTGAAATCCAAGTTCGAGTACACGAGTTCGAGTCAGAAATGAATGCGTGCTTTTACTTTCTAAATTTAAATTACACAAGAATTTTCCTGTATTTGTGTGTGTGAATGTGTGTGTGTGTGTGAGTGTGGGGTTAGACTTCCGTTTTGAGAAAAAAAATAAGTAATAATAATGTGATTCATGTTTTTTGTCTTGCCTTAAAGAAAGATATTGATATCGGTAACAAAAATAAAATTTGGCCGTTCATTGAACTTTTTGTTTTAACTGTGCGTATTTCTCTCTTTTTTTTTTATTTCAAATTTGTGGTGATTTTTGCGGCCTTAGTTGTCAATAATTCGTTGTTGTTGTTGTTGTTGTTGCTTTTTTGTGGTTAAATAAGTTTATAACGGGTGCGGCGGCGGTTTGAACTTGGCCTTTGTTTATAATGGGTTTTCAATTTGTATGTTAGTTTGTTTAATCTTAATGTTTGTTTTTGTTACTATTGTTGTATTGCTGTGTTTTTTGTGTCATAATGTAACATACATACCCGATGCCAAAATTCGCCTTGTCATCTCTCTCCCGCCCCGTCCCTCAAGCTCGCCCCTCAATCGCTCACTCCATATTCTTAGATAATAATCAACAGCATCAACTAAACTAAACTACATAACTAAACTTTTCTTGGCTTTTGATTAATGAGAAGAAGGCATTAGAAGAGGTATTTGATCATTAGATCTTTAGCCATTTCGTCACGTAGCCCACTCTGACTGACTGATTTACATTTACATAATTATTATAACATAATTCATATATATACAATATATTATAGGCAGTCATATATGCAAATTTATCTTTATTAAAGACCTAGGAATGTATACCCTTTATCTAATATTAAGTGACTTATATCTAAATAGTTAGTTCTCATAAATATTTGATAATAAAGAAAGTAAATCTTTTCCATTAGAAGGGAAACTTATAATTGAACGATGATTACTAGTTTTGAGGTCAGTAGATTGAAGTCATTTTAAAGCATTTGAAACTCACTGGATCAGCAGTAAGTTATAGACAAAAGAATTCTAAATCAGGAATGCTCCATTTGGCAAGAGTATAAGTATATATAAATATACTCTTCTGATACATAATCAAAAGACTTAAGCAACAAACTTTATTGACTTCCTGCATTTTAAGCCCCCTACCCTACCCAAAACCACACACACACACACACAGGTTGAACGGAATTTTCAATGTGTACACGTGCCGAGATTGAAATGTTAAATTTAGAACTTTTGCAACAAAATGCAATTGTTGTTTTAATTATTACACAAATGCTTAATTCTTCATAATGAGTAACTGGCTTGAGAAAGGGGAAAACGATGAAAGGGGTTCTGGCACAAAGAGTTTATAGAAAGTATTGTCGACTCGCTTGACCTTCGTTTGACACACATATTGACTCTAGAATTTCCATAAAATAACAAAAGTGAATCACAGTAGCCCCCGTTCCATAATGCTTATTATTATTGTTATTATTGTCATTATGATTATGCTAAAATTGGGAAATCAACAGGTGAGGTAAAACCAGTTCGTGTCGCTCTTCTTTTATTTTTGTGGTGAACCAAAATTATGTAGAACATTTCCTGGTACCTGAACAAATGCAAACCAGTATACATAGACGTCTTAAATTCTTTTTCTGCTCCCATTGTTCTGGCTCCAAGTAAAGGTGTGGTATTTCCGATAGAAAAGAGAAGCTATACACACGGGAACTGAAGCCGAAAACCAAGAAATTGACACTCAAAACAGATGTTGAATGTCGTTCAGAATGCAAAAAACAAAACAAAACAAAAAACCCCATGTAAGTGGGAAAATTTTCGTTTTATTTTTTGAAAGTATCAGAACTTGCTGCTAAGGCAACAGCAGCAAAACCAATGGCCCTGACTCAGTTAGTCATACACACAGGTTGCAAATCTCGTCGTAGGCCAACCTCTTGACGCATTAGTGCGTCGGGGGAAGACCAGAGAGACCAGCCATCAATTGCACACACACACACACACACACAAATAAAAACACAAACATCTACATTTACAAAATGGACTGCAAGAAGCATTTATCTGGGGAATATCCAGACACACACACACACAGACACACACAAAGAAGCTCATACCGATTTTGAATATGCGTTTTGTGATTTACTTACCCATACAGACTCACATTCACAAACACACACACACACACACAGATATCACGCTCTTTTGATATCCATCAAAAACAGAAACAAATACTTGAAAAATGAAAAGCCTGTAACAGGTGTCTCGGGTGTAGATTTGATTTTTCTACAAGGGGAAAACCGATGACAATTGGCTTAGTAATCAAAATAGTTTGATTCAAATTGTTTAACATATTTACAACAACAAACAAACAACAAACAACAAGGTATCAGTCAAAATTCACAAATCATTTAAAGCCAAGTGGAGTTTATTTATTACAAATTGATTTGTTAATGTACTTCATTTGGATGAAATTTGTAGGATTAATACTTTTCCTAAAAATTTAAATTCCTTTTAATTGAACCCCTTGAAAAACGATAAACAGTCTGCTATTGAGTTTAAAATTGTCCGCTATGTGTTTTTGTTTTCCCAATCTGTCACTTGCAGTCTGGGCTATTGATTTTTGAATAGGCCTCGCACACACACACACACACACACACACACACGAACACACACAAAGACAAACGAACAGAACACACCCCCTTATGGATTGGCTAATCGGGTCAATTGGTGGGAGAGAAAAACGGTTATCAAGTGGCCATGATGGGCTTAATTATCATTAGCATTGATAAAATCATCATTAACACCTGAATAGGGCCCAACCTCTTAAATAGGAATTAAATTTCATGAAATGCATTTGTCAACAAATTTATAGGAATTGCAAAAAATAAAAAAAGATGAAAGAAAAATAAAACAACATGTAATTTTAATTTTAACTTTCTTTGTGTTAACTGGTTTAGTTTTGAGCCCTTTCCTTTTGCTTTGTGCAGCCGATTTGTGCGATTTTAACGACATTATATATTTGTACACATACTTATAAACATATGAATACATATATTTGGGAGCAGATTGTTAACAGTTTTGTTGTACAATTTTGGGGGCTCGTTCGCATCGTCTGTAAAGGTGATTAAGAGACATTTATTTTTGGTCGACACGCCTCGGAAATGCATTTCTGCAAAAAGGAGAAAAAAAACTGCAAACTAAAGTACAAAAACGACGAATGAAAAGATGTTTAAGTAAGGCAAAGTCATAAAATAAAAGCTGAGCTAAATATATAAGGTAATCATTTGCGCAAGAAGTATCCTGAATTGAGCTGAATGAAAGGTGGTCGGTGGACAGGTGTAAAGTCCCCACTTTAATGGAATGGAATGCGAGCAATCCATTTATTAAGATGACCTGGGGGAGTGTTTCTTAATGAAGAAGAAGACGACGACGACGACGACATCCGTTGGTTATGGTTAAGGGGTTCTGCTCTGGATTAGAATAGCTCCAATCTAATGTACATTGGTGACGTCACCTAACGACGATATTCAAACTCGAAAACTCAACAGAATTATAGAATTAGTAGGTCTCCACTGAGTCAACGTCATTAATTGATATGAATGTGCATCCATTTGCTATTATATGATTAACTACATTTTTCGATTTAGTGCTATAAAATTCCCCCTTAATTATACACTTTTGTACGAATTTACAAGTATCTAATATTTCTACTTAAATCATGCCCCATTACTTGCCACATGCTTATGTAAGTGGACGGAATGACTGCTAACGATCAATCGAGAATCGTTTGTTTTTAGATATTCAAAGCAAAGTCTTTAACATTTCTTACTCTTTACACAAGTTTTGGAAATACAAATAAAGTTCCTAAAACTAAATGCCCCCAATGTATTTAGAAGCTACCATCAAATGAATAAAGAATGAGTAATACGTTCAATTTATATGCAAGTAAAGTAAAATATTTGCAGTTTAAGTTAGAGTTTGCAATTAAAATTTAGTAATATTTATATATTTTATATTTCTCTTTATAATATAATATGCAATATTGACATTTAACATAATAACCATATATTGTACTTAATGTTATAAGTTTCACTGCCATACCGGGCGTATACGTTATATTTATTCGCTTCAATAAGGAGCGGCTGATACTGCATGGAATCCTCTGTAAATCCTCCACTGGGGCAAATGGTGTTTAAAAGACGGCTAAGTGTATGTAACAGGAGGGAAAAAGTCTGCTGATCCATTTTCAATCCATTACCGATATAAAACTTTAGCCACCAAACTGGAAAGTTGGACTCATGTGATTTTTTTAACTCGATATGTATTCTTAGAAGTATGGCAATCAAATATGTATTTGTTATTAAGTTCTATCGTATAAAACGATAATAATAGTATAATTTTGTGCCATAAATTTGGAATACCTCGCCCTCAAACATAAAATCAATTTATTACCAGATCATTTCACTTTGTGTTTTAACGTTATGGATAAGGTGAAGGGTGTAAATATTTGTTTTAATTACAATTTCAGTAATATTTCGTAATTTAAATACTGAATGCATTACTCAGTGACAACTGTGTTAAATTTTATGAAGATCGATTCAAAAGTAATTCCAGCCAGAAAAAGTTGTGAGATTATCACCAAACTAGATAGTTCGCATATGGAATTGTATACCTTTGTTCAGAATCAAATACGAAAACAACATTCTGGCACTCGCCCTGCTAGATAACAGCACCCGGACAAGGCGTCTCAGAAGATGTCACCTTCTGGACCTTCCCTTCAGGCAAAACCGTGACTGGTGAACCCTACAAATGCGTGGACGGGCCGCAACCCATTTAGCTGAACATGAAATTTTGAAACCTTGTACTTTGTCATAACTACCCAATATCTCCTAACTTTTTATTTTTCTATCTCTTTTTCTCCCATATACTACTACACCTCAAGTTATTGTTAACCCCCTTTACTTAACTTACTTATTGTCTTTCTGGGATAGAGTGCAAATAAATATAGAACAAAAAGAAAACAAAAATACGACAACCGTTCTTATTTCTTTGACACTTGCTGGCCATTAACAATTAATGAAGACTTAAAACTCATGATATTTTAAGTGATTCTTCATTTTATGTTATTAGCAATCCCAAAAAGCCAACAAATTTTAGAAGAAGGGTACTAAATTTTGATTAATTTTATATACATATATTATCATAGATGAAACTCATGTATCGGTAGCTTCTTTCAATTTCGTTTAATTCAGTATGTTTTGAAATAAGGCAATTTTCAGTGGCCTACAAGTAATTAGATTTATCTAATTGTATTACAGTGAGTCTTCCCTACTTTATACAGCTGCTATATCAGATAGATTCTGTAAGCAAGTCATCGTTTTGTACGCACTCAAAGATATATTTCCATGAAAAGAGAAAAAGTTCCATAAATTATATAGACCACATTGTAATTCCCCATAACTCAGATTAATGAATCGTTTATTCCCATTTGGGTCGCTCAAATCTCATGAGCGTGGCCTGATTCATCAGAAAATCAACGTCATTATGAAGGATTATCATCAGCATATCCATAGTAAATCCCCTGGCCAAAAATTTGGCCAAATGTTTCCATTGCAATGACGTTAAAAGATTTGTTTAACTGTTTCTCTTTTTTGGGACTTTTTATTCATTTGTTTTTTGTTTGAGCTCGTGTTTTCTCACGTGACGCAGACGCAGAAGAAAAAAAAAAACCACAACCACAACCAAAATCAAAACAAAAACAAAATACAAACGAGACGACTGACCGGCTATTTTGCATATTCAAATGAACAATTTTTACGAGTTATATGTATACAAATATAAAAACAAAGCAAGACAAATTATCACCATCATCATCGTTATGATCAACACTAAGCCAAGTTCCAAGTGCCAAGTGAATCAGATGGCAAACTAAAAACGAGTTCAATGCGGCCCGAGGCCCAAAGCGTCTTATTTAGAAAGGAGGGTACGTAGGGGGAGTGGCACGTGATTGATACATCACCATGTAGTGTAAATCCCCCCTCCCTACTCCTCACACACAAACACACCTGATATATATTTGTAGGTATACATATATTTTTTGCACCGACAACTCATCGACAACGATTTGGGAAAGCAAAACCTCAATAATTAGCTTCGACACAAAATGATTGCCATTTTTGTAATTAATGCACATAATTGTTTCGATTATCCATAGTAGAATGGAAAAAAATTGTATAAAACTAAAATGTTTAAAATGAATTTGTAATTGTGTTTTATTAATTGCACTTAATTGAATTATGAATAATATTTTTCGATCGCCTGCCATTGCTATTCATAGGAAGTCCAGCAAATTAGGTACTAGAAATGTGTCAGAGCTGCAGATTTCCTCCTCCCATTGTCCACTGCCAACTGCCCACTGATATTCGAATAGGAAGTTCCCCAACTTCACCATGAGGTTAGCAGAAGTTTTGAGTACATCTATTTAGGGATTTGCCACAATTCTCCAACAGGAACTGAATAATTTCTATAAGCGAATTTGTCTGCCCATTCTAAATATGATTAATCACCAAAATCTCAAAAAAAAAAATGAAATAAAATAAAACAAGAACAAAAACAAGAGGGTCAGTCTAACTTTGGGCGTTCCAAAGTTTGAATACCCTTTGAAGTTTTTGTGTTATACTTTCCTCATCTAGTCGAGAATATGCCAAAATTTAGACTACAGACATTAGCTGGAATCGTGTGGCCTATATAGTCATCTGATTCGGAAATAGTTCCCCAATTTCGCTGAAATTTTGTATAGTTATTAATGAGTATATTAGACTTACTTTTCTTTGTATTCATCAATCTATTCTCGTCCAAATGAATATACCCTTTTTCGAGAGTATACAAAAAGACATAAAACTGTGTTACCTCCTCTCTTTTTGGACTACGTGACTGACAATAAAAAAGGAATTCTCTTTAACTGTGTAAAGTTTTAATTATAGAATCTAATTTACTTATCTGAATGATTGATCATTAGGTCTAAAAAAAAAAGAGACATACACGAATACGAATCAAATAGGAATTCCGAAATTCTTAAAAGAAAAAATAAACGAAAAAAAGTAATAGATAGATTAATTCCGTCTTATGTAACAAAAGTAAAAATTGCAAAAGCTAACCAAAAACCAATGACCTTCGGCCCCTGAAATAAGCCAAAATCAATTCTCAAAGGAACAATTAAACAAGATTAAAGGTTTGATCATGAAACTTCAATAAAACAAACAAACAAAACAAAACAAAATAAAATGAAACAAATAGACAAAACAAACAAGCAAACATACAAAAACAATTGATTGACCAAGTTAGAAAGATCAGCAGCAACAGCAGCAGCAGCAGCATTAGATGATGGATGGATAGATGAATGGTGGATAGCGGTGAGGGGAGTGGGTGGAGTTTTAGAGCTAGTATTGAAGTTAGCCAGCCGTTAAAGGTTCACGGCCAAGGACAAGGAAATCCCAATGAATGTGGTTACGTGCCAAATGGATGCCATGAATCACGATTCCAATCCCAATCGACATCGACATCGACTCTGAATCTAAATCTGAATCTGACTTAGACTTAGGCACTGATTCCAATTCCACCGATTCCCATTCCCAAGTCTACAACTTTGTAGTTTAAAAAAACCTTGGGCGTGTGTATAATTGAATAACTTTAGAATTGCCATGCACAATTAAAAAATTTTAATATTTAATAAAAAAAAATATATATATATATTTAACACAAAAAACAAAAAACATAACAATTATGCAGCCACAAAGAACAATGAATAGAAAACTCATGTCGGAACTTCACCGAAAACAACAACAAATGAAATAAACAAAAAACCAACAACAACAAAAAATTAAATAAAATAAAAACAAAATCGGAAGTAAAAGGTTTTTAGCTGCAAAGTTATCTTGGCAATTATATAGGCAAATGAGGTTATTATTCCGTCATTTAGAAAGTGCCAAATGTTAATCAATTGAAATGAAATTGACTCAGAAAAAGGATGATAGATTTCAATTCTATATAATATATGGAACTATGATCTCAACCTAAATACTGTGCAATTATTTATTGGGTTTTTTCCTTATTTGTAATTGATATGTGTTCCTATATACATAGATACAGATACAGATACATTTAGATATGGACGTCCAACAGATCTGTCATTAAATTTTTAATAACTTAATAATATTGCTTAGAATCTGATCTAAACAGTAAATGGATATTATGGCTCATTATATGGTCGTTAGTGTAACAAATTTGAACATTCATTTTCGATTTCATTTGTGTGTTTAGATGTTAGTATTTTGTGTGTGTTTAAATGCTCTACAAGGATGACCAGACCAGATTTTTTGCAAGTACAAGTGCAACACATTATGTAGATCAATGGCAAATTGCGAAGCTTTCTGAATTTGGTTAGAAAAAACTCACATCAAATTGTAACGAGACAACAAAATATCATACTAACTAAACTATATGAGTGTGTGTGTGTGTGTGTGTGTGTGTGTGTGACAGCGAAGACCAATTTGAGTATTAAGCAGCAATGGTTAGCCTTGGCAATAGGCAACAGGCTAATGTCAACTAAAACTTAAACCAAGTCCAAGTCTAAATACATATGTGTAATATGTTTGTTACAATTTTGTTGTTGTTGTTGTTTTGTTTTCAATTTTTACAGGAATAACTTGAGATATAGAGACCCAACAGCTGGCACCTGGCAGCTGCCATATGCAAATCTGCCTATCTCTAGGTGTACATATATTCTATATAGATATATAGACGATAGTGTATGATAGGTAGGTATGCGCATGCAATTTGCCAGATGTGTTTTGACGGCTTTTAATTATGCCATATTCATATGGTTATAAGTATGTATACTTAGGTAGTTAGTTCATATCTAATGCCTGGCAACGAGACGCTAAGTTAATGTGCTACATTTACGCATGCAAATTAGTTTACACTAAATGTGCTTTTAAAAACTTAATTGATATGACCTGTCGATATGGTCGATTGGACGCCTATTTAATAATTATAAATATTATCTATTAATAAGACTATGACACACACACACACACACACACACAAACTTCCTGTTGTTCTTGTTCTCACATTTGTTTATATAAACATTATCTACTATAGCCCTGTTTATGTTGCTGCTGGATTGACTTTCACTTTGTTCTTCGCTCTTACCAACATCCCTAAAATGACACACTCAAACTGTGTTGACATCCGCATAGATATCCGCATATATAGAATGTCTTTGATTTGATATATGAACACCAAGTAGCGTGAATAATTTCCTATTTACCATTGATCTATAAATACAAATTAATGCTGGAATGGAAAATCTAGTTCGAAAGTAATAACCCAAGTAAAAATTTCTTCATTTTCTACCTATCAAGATAAAATTGATGAGCTTTATATACTATAATATACGTACTAACACATAAAATATTTGGAATTTGAATAACACAAAATTTGTTCTTAAGCCAAAACTTAAATGATTAACACATTTTCCATTCTTAAACTTATCAGATACATTGTTAAATATATTCCCCAAAATATATGTTGAATTCTGGGATACTGGCTTCATTCAGAAAATAAAAAGTCTAAGTTATTTCTGAATGGTCGAAAAACTGTTTTGACAAATCTGTACCAAATCTTTGAAAAATGTCACTCAATTTGGACAAATTACCAAATTAGTGTTGAAATTTTCTTACTGATTCCTTCGTTCGTTTTGATTCTAAGTCAAAAAAGTATTTTGATTAAATGTAATAATAATATTTGGATTGAGACCTTTTACAAGTTATATGTATTTGTATTTATAGTAAGGCCAAAAAATGTCTTGATTTAGTAGTACCACATAGCCTTAGTATAAATAAATAGATAAACTATATACTTTTACACATTTATTTGGTTTAGTTGCCCACACATTTTTTAAAAGGGAATCAAATGATATGGGGAGTTTCTGGCTTTATTATGGGTTTTACTCATTCTATGAGTTTGGCTTTCTTTTTCCATATTATTTGTTAGATGACTCTGGTTATGCTTTTCTAATGATGCTCTAATGTTTATTTATTTATATTTAATTTTATCTTTTTGCAGCTGATTGACGGGCACGCGTTTATGGCTAACCCCGCTCCAACAGCAGCAACAACAAAAATGCCAAGTAGCCATTTAGCCATGTTCTAGGAGTAACAGCAACAGCAAAAGCAGCAGCAGCAGGTTGCCGCACTTGAACTTGGTCGACTCGACCCACTGCCAAAGCAGCTTACTAAATGTGGTGAGAGGAAACCCCACAGTAAAAACCCAGCAACAACTTGGGGCTTACTCTCTGAATAACTACATACGTCACACGCCGAGTCATGCAAAACCTGTCGTCGTCGTCGTCGATGTTGTTGTTGCTGTTGCTGTTGCTGTTGTTGTTGTTGTCGTTGTCGTCTCTGTCGTTTGGGGCGTTTCGGGTTGCTGTCGTTGCTTTCGGGTCTCTACACGGCAGCTGCTGCTGGGGGTATTTAAGCGCGAGCTCCACAACCTGAAGCATGCATTGATTCGCTATCATTCGCTCCAAAAAGACTTGTGGTGTTTTAATATATCTCAAGTAGTTTGCTGACTCTGTTTTGTTGTAATACAAATTAGCTGAAAGAAGAAGATAACTCATATCATCGCCAATATCGACATCAACATCAGGATCTTAACGTTCGAGTTTCGAAAAGTTTTCAAGTCAGAAAGTTTCGAAATCGCGTGTGTGATACGATACGATACGAGAAAGTTCTTCAGCTAAATTCTAGACGCAAGCAAGTCAGTTCCAAAGGAGCAGCCAGTCAGTTCTCAATTCCAATAAGCAGTGAAAGTGTTTACTTTGAAAAAAACCTTTTCGAGTGCTTATTGCAAATCAAACAAAATAAAAAACAAAAACACAAATAAACAAATAGTATTCACAAGTGTTTGGCAACACTTTGCATAAATTTTTGTTAATACAACCAACTAATTAAAAACACAAAGAAAATCCAACAAAATGATGGCCGTTGCAGCTGCCCAAAAGAATCGCGAAATGTTCGCCATTAAGAAATCCTACAGTATTGAGGTGAGTATCATATGATACTATGATGATCAAAGCACAGAAACAAAAATATCGAGAGATGGGGAAATTATGTGAATATGTTTTCTTTTTTTTTTTTTTTTTTTTTTGTTGTTTACGCTTGGTCTACGTGACTAAAAAAAAGGTGGTCAAGATATATAAAAGATTCATTCAGTTAGTTTTCAAATGTTGCCTTTCAAATTGTTTGGTTATTATCATTTTTTGCAATATCACACCCAAGAACCGCCGCTTTCGGAATTTCCTCCACCCACCTAACTCAAAATCGAACCGATCGAGCCAACCCAACGACAACATAAATATATCGCGTATGATGATAGCAAACTTGTCAACTTTAAGTTATTATTTAACAAACAAGTGAAAGTGGTTATGGGGGCCCTTGCACTTATCCACCAAGCATCAACAGCCGCAGACAGACACTCTTCATTGTTGACGGACTGTGGCGAGCCTCTCTCCGTCTCTCGCCTCCCTGTCCCGGCCTCTGCCTGTCCCTGCCACTGCCTCGCGCACTGAAAAATATGAAATCAATAAAGAAATGATTCAATATCTTCGAACATCTTTCATCAGCCAAAAAAACCCAAATCACATGCGCACACTCAGGTGTCCACAAACGGCAAAGACCCGCAAAAGGGCCAGTGAAAACTGCAATCCGTTAAAATGCCGTGTTGCATTTCTTTCTCTAGTTCCACAATTGACAAGTCATGGGTTTCTTCTTCTATCAGAATTTCATTGAGACGAAATTGTTTATGATTTATTTATTTATTTTTTTGTGACTTTTGATTTTCAATGAAAATTAACATTTAAATACATAAATAAATTGATTGACAAATGGACTGAGATTTTGAACGAAAGAAGAAAATGAAAAGATTTCATAGAGTTCATAGAGATTTCTCTATTTCTTTTCTTTGTGTGTGTGTGTCTATGTGTTATATAAGCTCTAAAGTATTATGCAAGTGGGCGTGGCATATGTTAAAGAAAATTAAACATATTAAATCAGAAAGCCAGACAAAGAGTTTAATAAGTGATAAAGCGAGATATACCAAAGAAAGTGCGACAGAGAAAAAAAAACTAAATATTTTGAATGGGGAAAAAGAGAGCGAGAGAGAGGGAACGGGAACGAGAACGAGAAAGGTCAAGGCTAAAAAACTAATTTCCTTTTGCATATCCTGTATTTTGTCATTTCCAGAATGGTTATCCATCCCGTCGCCGCAGCTTGGTGGATGATGCTCGCTTTGAGACTCTGGTGACCAAACAGACCAAACAAAGTGTCCTGGAGGAGGCACGCAACAAGGCAAATGGTAAGCATCGCCACACATTAAGAATAATGAAGTAAGTAAGTCGTCCCGCCGACTTGGGTATACCATACACCAGTAAAACAAATATTTCAAATTTGTAATAACTAATGCATTTGCCTATTTTAAGAAATTCTGTTCACATGCTTTTACTAGCATATTTCAGTATCTCGCGCACTTATGCATATAAGCACCCTAGCGCCCCCACCCGCCAACGGCCATCTCCGGCCTTATGCAAAAACGTTTATATGCATAACTCAGCTATTTTTTGTCCGATTTTGATCAAATTTGGTATTTTGCTGGGTATTAGTATCAAATTTAAGTGTGCCAAATTTGATTGCACAAGGTAAAAAATTACGCGAGATATTCGAGTTTTTCAAATTTCGGGGGGCGGAAAGGGGCGTGGCAAAATCTTTATACATGCAAAATGAGCGCATTTACTAAGCAAATATACATACCAAATATGGTGTATCTAGCTACAATAGTTTTTGAGATAAACGTTTTTTTTGAATTGCGGGGGCGGAAAGGGGCGTGGCAAAAATTTGAAATAAACTTGATCACTCTACATACTACATGAGCCTACATACCAAATTTGGTGGCTCTATCTCTTATAGTCTCTGAGATCTACGCGTTCATACGGACGGACGGACGGACGGACGGACAGACGGACGGACAGACGGACATGGCTAGATCGACTCGGCTGTTGATGCTGATCAAGAATATATATACTTTATGGGGTCGGAAAAGCTTCCTTCTGCCTGTTACATACATTTTGGCGACTTTAATATACCATTTCACCCTATGGGTGTATGGTATAAAAACATGTTAAAGATGGGAAAAGTGCTAGAATTTGCATTCTTTTTCATTTGTTTATTTTGTTAAAATTTTCATTTTTTTTAACTCTTTTTATTTTTATTGTTATTATTTACTATAGATGCTTCCCTTGAGGAATGCATTCTACAGGCTAAGGGCGAGCACGTTCCCAACTGTGAGCAAAATGTCGAATTTAAGGACGAACAAGCCAATTTGGAGTTGCCAATGGAAAATGAATATGTTCAAGGTGCTTATACCTCCCACACGACTTTATAGCCTTATGATTTCTTATTTGATTTTTATTTACATTATTATTTTTTCCTTCTTCTTTTTATATTCATTTCATTTTTCGTTCCGTTGATGCTCAGAAT
The DNA here is from genome assembly GCA_018150345.1 of Drosophila equinoxialis. Taxonomy (NCBI): domain Eukaryota; kingdom Metazoa; phylum Arthropoda; class Insecta; order Diptera; family Drosophilidae; genus Drosophila; species Drosophila equinoxialis. Next base: position 3,286,857 of record JAECWI010000089.1, on the reverse strand, counting down.
CTGAGCCAGAACCACAATCAGAGACAGAGCAAACGCAGGAAATGCAGGGCGAGGGCGGTTATGTGCCCATGAATGGTAAGTAGGCGTGGCAAGCCCACTTAAGTAGTACTTAACTTCTAAGAAAGAACGGGAGTAAAAGAGAGCGAGAGCCGGAGACGGCGACGGCAAAGACGACGACGAAGGCAACGAAGAGCTTTTGCCATGCGACATTTGATTTAAGTGCTTAATATGATAAAGTGCCATAGCACTCAACGACAATAGATGGTGGGAGAGGAGGAAGAACGAGATGGAAAGGGATGTACTATGCCGCAAGGAAATGTGGCATTTCCCTTTTTCATTTTTCACGCTTGGCAACCCAACTTCCCCTTTCTCTGACTGCTGCTTATCGTTTACGTGACCCTAAGCCGATTGCTGATTGCTTCTACAATATTTCTTCTGCTTTTTATTTTTGTTGCAGATTATGGCCTAACTGAGGATGAGATCCTATTGGCCAATGCTGCCTCTGAATCTGCAGAGGCCGAGGCGGCTATGCAGAGTGCCGCATTGGTGGTCCGCCTTAAGGAGGGCATCTCTTCGCTGGGACGCATTCTTAAGGCCATTGAGACCTTCCATGGCTCCGTTCAGCATGTTGAGTCGCGTCAATCTCGCGTCGAGGGTGTTGATCACGATGTCCTCATTAAACTGGACATGACCCGCGGCAATCTATTGCAATTGATTCGCTCGCTGCGTCAATCGGGCTCATTCAGCAGCATGAATCTCCTTGCCGAGAACAACATCAGTGTTAAGGCACCATGGTTCCCCAAGCATGCCTCTGAGCTGGATAACTGCAACCATTTGATGACCAAGTATGAGCCCGATTTGGACATGAACCATCCTGGATTCGCCGACAAGGTCTATCGCCAGCGTCGCAAGGAAATTGCTGAAATTGCTTTCGCCTACAAGTACGGTGATCCAATTCCATACATCAGCTACACCGATGTTGAGGTCAAGACCTGGCGTTCAGTTTTCAAGACCGTCCAAGATCTGGCCCCCAAGCATGCCTGCGCTGAGTATCGTGCCGCATTCCAGAAACTCCAGGACGAGCAAATCTTTGTGGATCATCGTCTGCCCCAATTGCAGGAAATGTCTGACTTTTTGCGCAAAAACACTGGCTTCTCGCTGCGTCCTGCCGCCGGACTGCTAACAGCTCGCGACTTCCTGGCCTCGCTCGCATTCCGCATCTTCCAGAGCACACAATATGTGCGTCATGTCAACTCGCCTTACCACACTCCCGAACCGTAAGTGTTGAAACAAAAAACAAAAATTCAAAAGTAGAAAAGCTTTTTGTGCCCCATGAAGCTAGCTTCACTCGCTTCCCTAATTGCATTTGAAGCTGCAAAAAGGAAAGAGATGCGGATGCTGGTTGGGCCTTGATGTAGTTAGAATGGGGGGAGAACAAAGTTCAAGCAGGAAAATTGCTTTGAGCTCATTTGCCACGTTAATTGCTTTATATGCTAACAATGGACCGATTTTTTTCCCTCCTTTTTCTCTATTTTGCAGCGATTCTATTCATGAACTGCTGGGACACATGCCATTGCTGGCCGACCCCAGTTTTGCCCAGTTCTCCCAGGAAATTGGCCTGGCCTCGTTGGGTGCTTCGGATGAAGAAATTGAGAAATTGTCTACGGTAAGTTAATTAATAGTTAAATTACTATTAGCCACTTCCACCATCCACGTCCATTTTCGAGTTTCTAACTTTTGCCTTTTTGTGTTTTGTTTTTTTGTAATTAACTATTTCCAGGTCTATTGGTTCACCGTTGAGTTCGGTCTCTGCAAGGAGCATGGTCAGATCAAGGCCTACGGTGCTGGTCTCTTGAGTTCATATGGCGAACTCTTGCATGCCATTAGCGACAAGTGTGAGCATCGCGCTTTCGAGCCAGCCTCCACTGCCGTGCAACCCTATCAGGATCAGGAATACCAACCAATTTACTATGTGGCCGAGAGCTTCGAGGATGCCAAGGACAAATTCCGTCGCTGGGTCAGCACCATGTCCCGTCCATTCGAGGTCCGCTTCAATCCCCATACCGAGCGTGTTGAGGTTCTTGATTCTGTTGACAAATTGGAGACTTTGGTCCATCAAATGAATACAGAGATTTTGCATCTTACCAATGCTATACAAAAGCTTCGACGCCCTTTCTAAAATTATGGAGCGACCAACGACGGGAAGGTATATTGAATCAGTGTGAGAAACAGATAGAGAGAGAGAGAGAGAAAGAGGGATAAGGTACAACGGTCTCATTTCGATAGAAATTTATCATATTAAATTGACATACCGCCCACATATACATTACATTAAAATCATAATCCCAATCAAAATCCGCACACATTAAATCCTCGAAATATCCCTATTATTGTATTATTACATGTATTATTATTTTTTATATATATGATTTTTTTTTTTGTGTTATTCAACCTTTTTCAACTTCCCCCCATTCTCTTACCTACCCACCCCCCTCCATGAACTATTATTGGACCAAATTTAGTTAGAATTTTAAGTGATGATAAAGCAAATGTAAAGGAAAAGTTAAGTGCTGGCAAAAAATAATGTGAAGAAACCGCTTATATACTCTGCCACAAATTGTTTTTTTTTTTTTTTATTTTTTTTTTATAAATATTATTATTGTATTCTTGATTTTTTTTTAAATATTTACACTCGCACACATTTACATATACACCAAACACTCACATAAACACACAAACTCACATATGACAAAGAACAAAAACAAAAAAGAAACGCACGGCACATCACATAAAGCTCTCAAGATTTTCTTCTACCATTGTCCAATAACTGTAAACGACAATTGAACTATTATTATTATTATTATTATTATTATTACCTATTGTCTATTATTATCTATTATTAGTATTGTATTGTATAGGTATGTAGAGTTTAAATTTTGATTATTTGTGTTTAAGTTTTGTGTATTAAATAAAATTATAAAATGCAATTGAAAAACAAAAATTACATTATCACATTTAATTTAATTTAATTTTTTAGGTTTTTTTTTGCTTTTCATTTTTTTTTATCAAACTTCTCTACACTACAAGTCTGATTGCGTTTAGGGAAACTAATTTCAGCTTAAAAACAAAATTATCTATATCTAGATTTACATATATATTTGAAAATATATATTTTCGACAATTTTTAAAAAATCAAAATTTTACACAATTACAAAAAAGGTTTTTTTTTTTTAACTACACTGGAGATAATTAAACCATGCACCGATAGGATGAAATGGTGTATTAAAAAGTTTATATATTCTTGATCAGCATCAACAGCCGAGTTGATCTAGCCCCATATTGATCTAGATCTGGAAGCTTATAAGAGCTAAAACCTTCAATAATCTAGATAAAGTCCATATGCAGCTTGTAAGAGTGAGCAAGATAGCATATGGAAGTAAAAAGAATCATTTGTTTTATCTGGTGCATGGTAAAGTCGGAAGAGGACGACTTAATTAATATTTTAAAATATTATAAACAATAATATATGAATATCCTGATTGAAACCGCTTGGACCATATAAACAATGATGACAAAATCGAATAGTTTTTGTCTCATCGATTATTGAAATTGAATTATATACGAATACGAAAATATATGATGCTAATATTTATGAAATTATCTATTTATACAAAGCTAACAATTTCAATCTATAAAATAATTAGACACAATACATAAATATATAGCCATGTACTTACTAACTATGAAATATCGGCAAAATTCAATTATATTCTTGTTGTTGTTCCATATTAAAGACATGTTAAACAGTTTGAACTTGCATATATAGTTGTGAACAGAATGTTGATTCATACTTATATCTATATTAATCGATCTATGTATGTGTGTATATCTTATTGTTAATCATTAAGGCAATGCAGTTGGTTCCCCCTTTTTGATCCGAGGTTATATTTTGCTTTTCGTGTTCGTTGGAGTTCATGTCAAATGTTGCCTGCAAGAGAAACAACAATAATAATTATAATAACCATAACATTAACAATAACAATCAGAACAATGTCGTTAACGATTTAAGAACTTGCGAATAATCATAGATGCATAAATCTATGAACATTAAAGTTTGTGTGTAAATCTTATAAACATACATACATATATACATACATATACATATATATATATTTTTTTCTGCAATAAATATATTCAATATCGTTACAACACTCAACGAATCGGACATTGGACATTATTGGGTGTGTGAAACGATGTGGGAGATCCTTTGGCCCTGATTAGATACACGAGAAACCGCTGGGAATTTGAAAGTTTTAATTTTTATCGAAATTTTTTATTTTGTTTTTGTTTTTTGTGCATTTTGTATTTTATATCTATTCTATGGCAATTAGTATTTTTTTAATTAGTAAGCTGGTTTAATTAGACTTAATTATATGGTAGCTGCTGCACTGTAATTAGATTCATAGAATCTGAAATAGAAGTTGAAATTTTGGTTTGACTACTAGCAGAGATTTTAGTTTCAATATTTCGACGATTCTGATGAATAATATTTCGTTTGTGGATATGATTAAATATTAAATGCGACAACTGATAAACCTGACCTACCTCATTCAGCGTGATACCATGCACCCATAGTATTAAATCGTATATAAAGTCGCCAAAATGTATGTAACAGGCAGCCCATAGCCGAGTCTATCTAGATCTCTGATCTCTCAGACCATTAGACGTACAGCCACCAAATTCGGCATTTAGACTTGTGATTAGGTGGACCATAAGGGCCAACAGGAGTTGGAAGGGATTTCCAATTCTACAAGCTCTATGGGATTCTGAATTAATCGCTTTATTTAAGAGCAAATCTTTCAATATGTTTTAGTAGAATCATAGCTGCTGTCGATGGGAGGAAATTCACAATCGCATAAGACCGAGATGGTATCGAAAGAGTTCCTGTTAAGCCAGGACCAGGTGGGCATTAATTTGGTCCTGGTTGTTTCACCTGGTGCATGGTATAGCGAAGGCGGCGAGACGACTTACTTTATTTTTTATTTACATACATATATACATATATATGTAGACATTGTACACCTGAACGGATTTATCATATGCCAATCTAATACAAGTTCGAGCGCTAAGTAACTATGTTGTGATATAATAATTGTCTGACCGTGCACAGTGGCCAATTTCGCTCAAGTTGCAGTCAAAAGAGTGAAACGAAAGAAGAAGAAGTATTAAGTGGTAGAAAAAAGAGCACATCTAAATAGTTAATGCGGCCCGTGATAGCTATATGTCATACGGTTTATATATTTTGATTTGTCAAAATTGTAGGTTATTATGCAACTGTTAAATATCCAACGAAACGAACAACTTCTTCGACCTAACATAACGAAATACATCAGACATTAATGATTCGTTACATATGTAACTGCACTTAAAGATATAATACGATTAAGTGTAAAATGTTAGGATCAATGTTCAATTCGATGAAATGGAAGAATTTAAAAGTACATTTTTTAGTCAGCAGCATTTTACAAATCGACCACTGTGCGGCGACGGCGACGATTGTGTGAAAATCGAGAATGTGTTAATTGTTCTCCAGCTCCAGCTGATCGGATGTAGGCGATATCAAGAGTTGGATCCGACTCGTGGGAACGCCTACATTGCAGCTCAATTAAAATGAAATTAATATCAAAAATGCTCGGCATTATCAAATGCATATGTATTCGAATTTGCATCTAAATACGAATATTTAATTCCCTTTTCATCACAAATTTAAACAGTAGACCGAATTTCAAGTGAAAATGGATGACTAACTAAACAGTTAATTGATTCACTTCTATTTCCCACTTGATAATGATTAATTTCAATTTGTTTCAAATTAATTCAATTAGTTTAGGCTTTCAATTATTAAAGTTTTTGAATGTTAAACAAAATTGAACGTAATTCGGATATTCAAAATCAAGACATTATTTTTCAACTATAGAGATAAGAGTAATGAAATGCCCGTTTTTCAAAATTTGCCTCTTTATGTTTATATTGAATGCTTTTTAACGAGAAATGTAGTTGGAATTTTTAAGTCGAATGTCTTGTCGAATGTCTTGTATTAGCGTGTGGACTCATGGAATAGATATTATGTATTAACGATTCTATAATTTGTATGTATGTTTTATGTATGTATGTATTACATAAGTCACTCTATCCTCAATATAGAAACAATGTGTTTTTAACGAAGTTCAATAACAGCTGAGCAGGGGCTGGGCCACAACATTTATCACATTTGCCGACACCGGCTTCAGCTCCGGTTTATTTTTTCTTTTGGCTAATTGTTTGAATGATTTGGGTCAGGTCGTTATTTGCCGCAGGCCACTTACTTTGTATTCACGGATATTTAGATGTATTTGGAAAATGTACGCCCATGATTTAAGTTGGAATAAAGCCGGAACCGGAGCCACAGTCAGAGCCAGAGACAGAGCCATCAAGCAAAAATTCTTTTGATGGCTCACTAGTTTGTCAAGGCCATTGAGCATATGGGTTAGGGTTGCAGGAAATGCTCTGGGTTAAGCAAAGTTCCAAGTCAAGTTTGTTGAACTGCTGGTTACTAATTGCCGGAAGCCCGAACCAATGCACTTTGCAATTAAACACTTTTCATTAATTGTTTTCTCGGCTCTTGTTTTTTTTTTCCTTTTTTGCACTATGTACACACACGCACAGTAAACGAAAAAAAAAGAAATACTTATACAGCCGAGACATAAGCGAAACACGTTTCATTTTACAGCCGCCGCAGCATTTTAAATTTGGCTAATTAAAATAGAAATATAAAATAAAAGCCAAGGTTAGGCATGAAGTTTTTGTTTTGGCGTTGGCTTTGACAGTAGCCAAAGAGAATTAACTAGAACATGTCTACTACATACTAGTATAAGGCCATTTGGTATTTGGCTTTGGTCTAATCGAATAGTCAAAGTCAATGACTTACAGCTGGTTGGCTTGCATGGCCAATTGGTTGCCGTTGCCGTTGCCATTTTTGTGCCAATTAATTGCAATTTAAACTTGTGTCTTGAACTTTTCATATTGAATAGAAATAGCAATTTGCTTAGCCACTCGGGGTAGGTGAGAATATATGTATGCTTTATATTGTACATATGTATATATGTATGTATGTATGTATATTATCTATACCGTTAGCCAGTTCAATCCAATCTATACTAGGTATTACTTGACTTTAGATTAACATGCGACAGAGTCTTTGTATTGGGGGCTGGAGCTGCGCACCTGTTACAAAATTCTAATTTGAATGGTCGAATACGATTATTATATGCAATCACTTAAATACTAATTAGAGCACAAACTGGTTGAGCTTTAATGTGAATGGTGGTTAACGTTTGGGTAACAAGGGTGCTAGGGGTTGACAGAAGCCATTTACAGGTCTATTTCCATCAACAGCTGATCTCATGAATATGCAACAAATCTCCACAGATACAGTAACCACTTGGCAGTCATACATATGCTCGTTGCAAACTATAGTTCAGAAAGTGCATTATATGTATATTTGAGATTGCTCATATATATTTAAAACTGAATTTTTGTCGTCAAGAACAGCTTTGGAAAAGAAATTAACATTATCTTCTAGTTTAGACCAGATTTCATATAGGCCAGGAAGAGTTCATTTTACGAAAAACGAATTAAAAATCTCTTATAAAATCAAAACAAAAAAAGTAAAGTAAAAGTAATTATTTGATTAAGTTAGCGTATATAATCTAGACTCTAAACAATTGGATATCTGCATTTAGTTTGTTAGCTGAACTTGTGACTTAACTACACTTGAGTCTATACTTTATACATAAACTGTGTAGAATGAAATTAACATATGCATATGTAAGTTTTGCTTCCAATTATAAACAATTTGAATATATAATAAGTATACTTAAATATTATGCATTATTTTGAAATGTCAAATTTTGTTTTAAAAAAAACATTTAATACGATTTTTGGTGACGTTAACTTGAGAGGTCTTCTTAACTGATTCGGATACGCTCATTCTGATTGCATACTTGGTTTTTGTTAATCACCTACAGATTTTGTGAAATCAGAGGATCTGGGGTTGGAAAATAGCATACTAAAGGAAAACTAAAAAAAATATTACTATTAATCAATTTGTTAGACTCTTAAGATTCCCATAATTCTTTAAAATTGAAAAGTAGACAATTCTTGGAATCCCTTTACCATACTTTTTGGTTCAAATTATAGTACTAAGCAATTAACAAAGAAATAACTCTTTGGTGTTGCGTAAATTTCTTTCTACGGGATGTACAAAAACTAAGTACAGGGCCGTGATCAGCACCCCTCAATTACTATGGGAGACCTATTGAACTTAAAACACTTTTTTGTGTAATGGAAATAGAGATACATAGTTGTGTCGCTTGACGTTTATGCCAGCATTTGTATGGAAATTCATTATTTTACAATTAACAATAGTTGACCATATCAGAATAAATAGAAAATTAGAAATTGTTAAAGATTGTCGAATTTACTTCTTAAAACTTAATATAAACTCATTTTTTGTTTGCCCTTTTCACCCATTTAATGCACATCGAAATTCCCTACTATATTTAACCTTGAATGAAAATGAGCTATATGCTGGACATGCGAACGTTTTTTGCTCTTTCTAGAAAGCTGCTTAATGTTGATCGGTCCATAATTAAAAGTTATTACAGCACAAATTGGCTAAGAGCAATTACGACACATGCCGAGAGACTGTTGACCAGCTGCCAGCTAAATAACTAACTAAATAACTTCTGATCAAACACCTGGCCCAGATTGGTAGCTAAGGGCTACAAAGATAACTACATCAGCGACAACCACTTTCAATCATAAATTAAAATTAGAATTTTAAATGTGCAACTAATTAAACTTATAAATAAATAGAAAACTTGTGAGATTTCATGCCCCAAGCTGTTACTGTTGGCGTTGCTTGTTGCTGTGCAGTTAAACAATTGCAAGATTATTATGTCCCACTACATACAAATATATACATATGTATATATTTATAAATTCCCATTGATATATGCCAAGTCCAAGTCTGGCTACTGCTTGCTGCTCGCTGTCAGTCAGCTGGCCAAAGGGGCGTATGAGCAATCACATTGCACAATGGCCACCAAAAAAAAAAAAAAGCCCGACACGCGATCATATCTTGTTTTCTTCGATCTGATTTTGCGCATCATTCATTCAATGATAGTGACTGAATGTCGGTGTCAATATTTTGATTTTAGTTAAACAAACAAAGAGTGGTGGGCTGAAAGAGATGGGATGGGCAGGGGAGCCGGCAACCGTAACACAGGGCTCAGCGAAACGCGAGCTGATGCAATGTCAACAAAAAACAAAAAAAACGGCAACAAACAGAGTCTTCGACTTACGTCGAAGCAAAGTCTGGTCTGATTCCATCGTAGTTAGCCTTTGTTTTGAATGTATTGCCAGAAAGTTAAATAGAGATACATATATAGATACAGATTCATATACAGATAAATACGAGAGCAGTTCCAGAAATACCCGACACACCTTATAGAACAGTGAAAAGTGTCTCCGTCTATCTTAAACAAGTCGAGCGGATAACCAGAAAGTCGGGCAAAACTCGGCCGTTTCGAGTTTGTCAGTTTATCAATGCTTTTCAATAGTCGTTATAGAATACAGTCATTAATTAGTGTATTGACTAAGTATGTACATATGTATATAGGAATTGACAATTTCTAAGACACTATTTTTAAAGGAAATCTTTTTAGTTTTGATATTGTAGGTAGATATCCTAAACAAAAAACATCAATAAAAAAATGTTCTCTTTGCAGCCCTGACTCTGTATCAGGAGCTCAAAGTCAAACAATTTGTTAACACTTTTTAAGTTGTGCAATGCGAAAAATATTGTAAATAAAAATCAAGGTATGCAGTTTTAAGTGTACGTAGTTTATTTTTGGTAGAGATTCAGAATCAAAGCGTTGTGTCATGTTAAAAAAAATGTCAGAACGACAAAAGTAATTGCATCAGTTTGCACTAGTAAGTAAATGTCATCTATCAAATTTACCCCGTTCGTCTCTCTTTTTCACTAATTTGAAACTATTTAGGCAAGTTCGAGAATTGCTGCGTTGATCTTATCATTTTTTGTAAATCAATTATTCAAATTATACCATAAAATGACAACTGCATTGTCAACACTGTAGCATTTGAATAGTAGTTAATGTTGTCGTTCCTATGCGATCCTAAAGGTACGTTCCGGTTGAATCCTCATCCAGATTCTAGAAGGAGCTTGCCTTGATGTAAACGAAGGGACGGGTATGGTTATATAAACTCCTTTTGTCACGATAAGTGCCTTGTCATTAATAGATGAGGTATTTGTGAAACTACCCTCGGACATAATATTTGGGGCGGAGAGAGAACACACAGACCAAAAGCGTTTCACTTCACTGCTGGCAGTACTATTGACATAAGCTAATTATTAAGTCGTGTGGGGGAAGTTTGTTTTGCGAGATTTGTATAGTGACAGAGAAACCAAAGGTTATAACGTCTTTTTATGAATGATCCAAATTCACAGCTCAAATCATCTATAGGAAATAGCTGATTTCCTGGCATTAACTATAATTTTAATGCAGGGAAGAAGGAAATAATGTCCTGCATTATAGAAAAAATAGTCGATATCCTAGAAACTATTGAAAAACGGCACGAAAAAAAAAAGATGAAGAAACAAAAGTTGCTGCAAATAATTAAATGTTATGCATGTGTTTGAAAATGTGATTTTAATTAATGAAATCTTCAGTAGAAACGCATATTTTCAAATATAATTAAAAACTGTTCTCGGCACTGCTAAATACTTTCCAAGACTCTATAAGACAGCGTAGCTATTAGAGCTGGCCACCTCCTGTATATACAAGCCTACATGCAAAATTTCAGCTCTGTAGCTTTTACGGTCTAGGAGGAGTTCGCGTTGATCCAGACGGACGGACAGACGGACGGACATGGCTATTTGAACTCGTCTCGTCGTGCTGATCAATAATACATATACTTTATATGGTTGGAGATGCTTCCTTCTATCCGTTGCACACTGAATATACCCTTTTTACAAGGGTATAAAAATTTTGTGTTTTAGTCTGATCTAGAAGGCCTTGACAATCGAATTTTTGCCCATACCCCATTGCTGTACTCCATTTAGTTTGTTCAAAAGTGAGAGACACACGGTTACGGAACACATATTTTTTGATAAAACACAATTTGTGAAAATTTCAAAAATTTATAAGTATTATTTCGAAATGTTAAATATACGCACTGAAATTGAGATTTGGGAGCTAAAGGCCGCGCTTCTTTGCTGTGTGGGACTGTGAATGGAGACTTTTGGCCCATGAAGTACCCAGCTGATTTGGCGTCTACATTGGTTACCTTTTCGACTGTCCTATTGCTGCACTTTATCCGTTTGGCAATAATAGGTCCAGTGGAAAAAGTTTGGGAGCTAAAGGCCGCGCTTCATTGCTGTGTGGGACTGTTTATAATGAATGGAAACTTTTGGCCCATGAAGTACCCAGCTGATTTGGCGTCTACATTGGTTACCTTTTCGACTGTCCTATTGCTGCACTTTATCCGTTTGGCAATAATAGGTCCAGTGGAAAGAGTTTGGAAAATATGTATCGATATCGTCCTATACTACTTGGGGAATCAAATCATTATGGAGCTGATCTGGGAGCGCTTTTGTGTTGCCTTGGGGATCTTTGAGGACCGAACGACTTCACATATGTTAATGAATGGTTTGACTTCGAAGTCATCGATGGTTTTCCTCAAGAATTCAACGTTTGTCATTAAGATGGCAGTAGCCCGCCTCATTACATACATATCAATAAGGTTGATCCTCTTTATCGACTACGCGCAGATATGGGAAGAACCTACGGAGGCCCCGAAAATCAGAAAGACAGGAAACAAAATCGCACACGTTCCTCCTCCTATCTGCGAGTGGTCGATAAAGCGGATCAACCTTATTGATATGTATGTTATGAGGAGGGCAACTGCCATCTTAATGATAAGTAGAATTCTTGAGGAAAGCCATCGATGAATTTCGGGGCCTCCTACGGAGGCCGTAGGAAGCCTCGAAATTCAGAAAGACTGAGAGGAAGCAAAATCACGCACGTTCCCGTTCAAAGTTATGATACTGAAATTATACGCAATATATGTTTTTTCCGAAAACGTTTATTTCATTTTAAGAAAAAACCAGAGGTCCGGGGCTAACCTCGACCGCGTCAAAGTTTGTATACTTGTAACTGTTTTGGTAACTCTTTCCTTACCCATAGCCATCAAAGTGTAAAAACGTTTTCTCCAAAAAGTCTAATGTTTGCGAAACAATAGCTGAGAAAATAACGAAGTTATTGAGAAAAGTCACTGTTCGTGACTTTGACGTTTGTATGGGAGCTATATGATATAGTGGTCCGACCCGGCTGAGTCCGAGCCTACGTGCAAAATTTCAGCTCTGTAGCTTTTATGGTCTAGGAGGAGTTCGCGTTGATCCAGACAGACGGACGGACGGACGGACGAACATGGCTATTTAAACACGTCTCGTCATGCTGATCAAGAATATATATACTTTATATGGTCGAAAGTGCTTCCTTCTATGCGTTGCACACTTCTGATCAAAATGAATATACCCTTTTTGCAAGGGTATGAAAAGGATTGCTGAGATTGTAGGCCGTTCTTTCGCCTTTTTAGATAAAACATTTTTCCACTTTGATGGCTCTAGGTAAGGAAAGAGTACCAAACAACTTGCAAGGGTATACAAACTTTGACTCGGTCAAAGTTAGCCACGGCCCTCTTAATACCTGAATATTGCCTAAAAGTATGCAACTTGGGCATTTTTTATTGCGTTTATTCGAATAAGGGTTAAAAAAAACGAAGTTGTTTGTTAATACAATATTTTAAAAGCTTTGGAAATCATTTTTATTTTGAAATAAACTAAAATTTAAATCAAATATGATTGAAAAACATTAATTACACAGAATTTTGTTTTTTTATTTTTACAGTCAGATCTCAGGTTAATCAGATTTTCTAAAAACTATAAAACTTAAAATTTTTAGAAACTCTAAAGTAGCAAATATACATATTTTAAAATTGATTTTAGCATGAAAGGCTTTAAATCATCAAAACTTGCGTTGTTCTTTCAATCAACAGGACAGAATTTTACGCCTAAAAGTGACTCTTCATGGGCAAAATTGGGCAAAAAGTGTTAATAACCGTTTTTTAAGCGCAATCTGTGATAAACGTTTCCATAATTTATTTTTTGTATTTTTCATAAACACTTGCAGCTTTAAAATTTTGTGCTGTGTAGTTTTAACAAATTTGCTTTGAAAATCATCTTTTAAATATTATATTTTACACATACACACGTGTACCATGTATATGTATGTGTTGCGTCTAAATAATAATGGTGGCTGTCTAAACAATAAAATGAAGATTAAGTTTAGTTAATCAGAGCTTTTAAGAAAGCTCGTCATCGATTTTTAAGTTTATCGAATTTCAAAACCAGACTGACGGTGCCCAAAGCCTGCCACGTTTAAGTCGAAGAACAGCCTACACACTCAATCATCTATTTTGAATCCGATTTTGATAAAAAGTATATTATTTAAACAAAAATTCCATTCACTATCTATAGTAGTTCAAGAGTAGTTATACTTTACAATGAATAAATGTCGTAAAAAAGGGTCAAGTAGGCCTTGGCTCCAAACCGGAACTTGAAAAATTGTGGTATATAGTTTATCTTGGTTTTACTAGACCTATATAACATGACCACAAAATTTACGGTACATCATCTCAATACAATATCCAACATAACGCTATAAATTAAGACATTAAAACTCTCCACCAACATTATGTAAAAATCGAATGAAATCGAATCGAATTATGGTTCAATTTTTTTGCCGCCACTGTATATCATAGTATTCAATTCAATAGGCATAATACAGTGACGGTGACTTTAATTAATAACTTAGTTAATATTTGTCAGTTAAATATAGCTGATGATGACTAAGTCAAATATCATTAAGAGCGGATTACTACATATTTAAAAGCTCGTATTTCTCATACTATCCGATGTTAGGTCTACATACTTGGAGGTAGACATCGTTTCGTCCGTAATGGAGCTGTATTAGTTGAAATATCTGATGGATGATACCTGTAATAATAATGCTTGGCAGTTACATTGGAGATCCTTAAGCGTCCTACTTTGTGACTTCCATCTTCATGCATCTGCTGCACATTGTACAGTTCAGCATTTCAAAGTTGTGCACATGTTTTGCCGTAGGGAGTGTCCAATGGTTAGGCCTGTGAGCGTGCTATAATTTGTGTGTTGCAGCCACAAAATCTGTGTCCATAGTTTCATGGTTGTGTGCATTGTACATAATTAGCTACGGTGCAGGTGGTGATGGCTTTCCATCGGGGGTTGCTTTTCGTTCCTATCGAATTGGATTGCTCTCACAGCTCCTCATTGCCGACAATGCCCTGGTAGATTGGTTCCCAGTTGACTATCTACAAAGAGGTTCCTGCACAACTTATACGTCAATTTTGTAAATGCGCCTGCAGAGGTTGGCTAGTTAAAACAAGAGTTGGTTTGGCGGATCTTAAAACATCGCTACCCCCACTTAATTAATCCATTTTGGATCTGTTAGTGTGTACATATATTGACAGTGGAGTGGTTCGAACTTTGGCCAGCCCTCCAGGCCAATGCCTCAATATATTAATAATAGCTGAATTCCGTTTGTTGCTAGCCCATAGCCGACTTGGTGAGAATCACCATGTGCAAAAGTACCTGCAAATTGCTTGAAGAAGTCGATGACCAGAATGACAGACTGACAGATTAAATCATTTCAAACAAACAATTGTCTATTATCTTAGTGAAACGTGTGAGACTCGCAACAATTAATAAATTACGGAATAAATTGCTCTGATATACTCAGCAAAGCTTTTATTTCTTTTTTTGTTTGTTTTTTTATATTTTTTTTTTTTTTTAGAAAAAACTGTACAATTTATTTACATTAAAAAACGCATCTACCACTACCACTGTGAAATGACATTTGGCATTTGCAACAGTCAGTCTTTTGGCAAATTACTGTCACTCTTTCCTCTGCTGTAGGGTCGTGCCCCGCCCAGCATTCGTTCGAGAAGACTCTGCTTGGATTTGCGCTTGGAGGCGAGAACCTCTTTGCAGAGTTCGTTGAAGACTTCAGCCACTTGATCGACGTGATCCGCTGCAGAAACTTCACTGAATTTGCATTCAAAGTCTTTGGCTAGAATTTCACCCTCGTCGCGGGACACTTGCCGCAGATGGACCATATCGACTTTATTGGCACACAATTGAACAGGTGTATCGGACTGAAGATCGGATTTGGCTCGGCGAATATAATTGAAACTTTTACGATCGGTTATCGAGTAGACAAGGAGGAGGCCATCGGCCCATTGCACCAGTTCGGCGGCATTTGGATATTCGTCTTCAGCCTAAGAGAAAATCATATTGAAAATGAAATTCAAAGAAATATAAATTCAAATTCAGTAACTTACCTTTGGACAGGTGTCTAGAATCTCAAAGAGAACCGGCTCGCCATCCACCATCGCTTCGTGTTTATAGCGATTCTCTGTCTGATGATCATACTCCCCGATATAACGTTTTGTCAAAAAACGCACAATTAAAGCTGCAATCAGAATTAAATAACATCGTTTTATTTCAGGTTAGATTCGTTTATCCATCGGTCAGGTGTAAGTGTTGCCAACGCCCCCTCTCAACCGTGAATTTGGGTCAAAAACTTAAGCATGCGTGACGTCCTGGCCAGGTGAATATGGACTGGAATGAAATGCAGTCAGCCTCTTCTAAGGGGGTTAATAAACCCAAGCCCTAACGTTGCGTGTTTTTAATACAAACAAAGCAACAACAGCAAAGAACAAAAAACAACAACAAAACTAAAATAAATTCTTAATGGTGACAAATTTGGCATACCCTTTAATAATCATAAAACTCTCAAACTATATATAAGAACTTTGCTCTATGCTCTATGCTAAATATTGTCTATAATCATAATTTATATTTCTTAATCAGCTGGAAACCCGTTTTAAGTTTTCAATCATTGATTGGTGAGTAATAAAACAGGATAAATGTCCTTGCCGTGAGGTCATACGAATGCCAGATACCTGAATCATCTTTGTTCCAAATGTTTCTACCAATACTTTTAATAACAACCAAGTTGAAATTCATTATAAGTATAAACAAATTTAATAACAGAAACAATAATTATTATCATAATTATATTTAATGTGGAAGTAACGGTTGAGCAAGCTAAACAAATTAGTTTAGCAATTTCTTCACTTCTATCTACTCAATCAAGTAACTTCTAGTTCAGAAGTCAAATATGTATATCCTTTTCTATAACAACAAACAGGGTATTTTAAAAAAACTGTTGGCTAGGCCCTACCTAGGACTTTGGTCATTTGGTATGCAAGTGCTTTGAACTCGTCAGGATGCCATTGTCCTTAAAAAGGATAGGCATAGTCCCGCGGCGGTCCTCCACTTCCTCCTCGGCCAGGCGAGCGTGTGTGTGTGGCCCTCGACGTTGCCTTGGCTGCCACGCTTTTCTTTTGCTTTGTTTTTAACTACTACATTTCCCTCATCAACATCATCGTCATATATGTATGAATTTTCCTTGCGCTTTTAATTTATGTATTTCGATTTTTGGTTTTCTTATTTTGTTTGAGTTTTTCTTTTTTTTTTCGCGAGGCCAACGCTTTAAAATTGTTTTCTCGATGGCGTCTTTTGCGTTTTCTTGGACAAGCAATGGCAAAAGATATTTCCCACTTTTTTTGGTTTTTTTTTTTTGGTTTTTTGCCGGGCGGTGGGCGCCTTAATTGCCCCACACACATAGAAACAAACACACACACCCATAGAGCGAGAAAGAGACAGGGAGAAACGAAGAGAAAGAGAGTGAAATAAACAAAAACAGCATTAAATATTTGTGCTTTTTATATGGCCAAAGATATATTGTGGCTGAATGACATTAAAATATGTAGCAACAAATTTATTAAATGTATATATATATATATATATGTACATTAGTGATTATGATTGCATATAAGTAAATAAGTTGGAAATAAACATTCAAGAGCTTTTTACAAGGTTTAATTTGTCAATATCAGTATATAGAGACAGTATATAGATTTCGTTTGAGACCCACAACCCGATCTACAACATATTAAATGATTGTATTAGCTCTATTTACTTTGACAAGTAGATTCCTTTAAAATCCTCTAATTGTATTTAAAATAATGAATGGATCACGAAAATATATATTCAAATTGTATAACGTTTCTTTTCTTTTTTCGTTTTCCAAAACTGTTTACAAAAAACTGTCAATCCTTCCTACAAAACCCTCAACTAACGTTTAAGTCTAAACTCTCTTTTTATAAGGATTGTACATTATCCTGAGCAGTCTCGATGGCTGATTGAATTCAGTTATAATATGTGTATTAACTTATATTATCAATTTAGGACATGAGTTTTCATTACTTTCCTCCATTCCTTTTGATTCGATCTGTATCAGACTGTTCTCATGGATATTTGACTTTCGATGGTATGTGCCCTAATGGGTTTCAGATGAAAAGGCTATTGGATACCAAAATTAATCTGGATCGTTGATCCCACAAATGTAGATCATTGGCACGTTCACCTCGGGGCATATTTCTTGTAGATTACACTTATTTATTAGCCAAACATACATATTCTTCTAGCCATATTTCAAGACGACGATCTATCCCTGTCTGGTCCCAGTATCTTCCCCCTCGAGAGGCTGTTATTCGAAACATATAGCACGCAGGTGTAACCTAAAGTTGACAGTTGACAGAATCTGTAAATTTCCGATGCCTCCGTTCTCCCACAAAGAGTCAATGGGTTACATATAAAAATTGAGTGTGTCTACCAGGGGGCTGGGCCTGACAGAATGAACATCAATTTATGGCCGCATCGTAGAAATATGCAATGCGTCTCGTCGTTGTTTGCCAATGATCCGTTGGAATATTCGTTTCCTTCACCCTAACCGCCCCACTTCTCGCCCCCAAGCATTCTGCCTTCTCCCCATCATCATAAATTAGAGCAAGAGCCATGACTGGCTGGCTGGCTGGCTGGCTGGCTGGCTGGCTTGTCAAATCAAGAGGAGGGAGAACGATTAAAAGCGGCAGGGCAATGCCAAAGTGCGAGGAGCCACCACACACATTTGTGAAACCATACAGATACAGATACATCTGCAGCTGTATGTATGTATGCATACTTTTATGTATGCATATAGGCTTGTCGATATAGGGTATGTATGTATGATGCTGCCACTTTGTAAACAAAACAAACAAAGTCTAAATATACATGAACAATCGGCGATTGCTCAACTAATTTGCTGTTGTTGCTGCTGATACTGCTGCTCCTCTAACCCAAAAACACACACAGACACACACACACACACACACACACATAAGATACTTCAGTTGTTATCCAATCTTACCACTCTTTCCCACACTGGGCGCCCCAATTACGGCAATCTTTAACTCCGTCAGTGTGGACTTTTTACGCCGTATACCTCGACTGGTCATTCTCCTGGTGAATCTGCTTTACTTATGTGTGTAAATATACCTATACGTGTATCTGTTCAATATTTGCAGTATCTACGTATATCCGTTTTGCGTTTATAGTATATACACAATATGTATGAATGTATGCATGAGTGGTATATATCTTTCACTTTTCATTATCCAATGCTTATTGCATTTCAATGTCAAAACAAACAAAAGAAATGGGTTTAAAATTACACCCAAAATATCACAAAAGAAAAAAAAGTAAATAATAAAAATAAAGAAATAGACCAAAACCGAAACCGAAATAGAGGGCACTGAAGATTTTTCGTCTTGGTCGTGGAAAATAAATGAGTTTTGTGTTTGTCTTTACGGTTGAAGCATTATAATTATTTTTCTTCCTTTATTCTTATTTTTTTTCCTATTTTTTTTTGCTTTTTGGCTTTGTTATTGTTGGTAGGTATCTCAGATATAAATCGCGCACTGCACTTTGACCATGTGTTGTGCTTTCCGCCAAATGTTGTTGGTGTGTTCGAGAAGCACGTTGTGGAAATAATATTCGAAAATGTTCAATTTCAAATTTTCAATTTATTTATTTATTTTAACCTTAAACTTTTCGCGTTGCCTTGTTTCGGTTGTTTTGTCTTGATTTTTGATTTAATCTATTCGGTTCTTTTTTCGATTTTTGGGCGACCGGCCGCATTCGCATCCATGCGATTTCAATGGCCAACGAATTTGTACTAAAAGGCAAAGCCAAGAAGGAAAAAAAGTGAAGCAAAAGACAAATTAATGAAACAAATAGAATGAAAAGAAAATCACTGAGAGTGTGAGAGAGAGAGAGAGAGAGAGTGTGTCTATGGGAGAGATGGGAGAGAGATCCACCGACGATCGCGCAATCGTGCTTCGCCTTTTCTTTTTGGCGAGCCAAAAATAGCCCCCCCGAGCAGAGAGAAATGGTTGGATTGATTCAAATGAATATGGACGAGCAGGAGCAATCCCACAAGACATCCATTGGCCTCTTTCAAAGGGTTAAAATTGTGCACAGTTATGGGCTAATCGCATAAATACATTATTAAGAGAGAGGAAGAGAATGAGGAGAGAGGGGGGTAGTCGGTGGTAGAAAGTTGGGGTATGTGCAACATCATCAATGGCATCAAGAAAATTTTCAGTAAGTGGTTGCTCAGCAAATGCCGTCAATAATTTTGTTCTTTTATTATTTGTTTCTTTTTTTTAATTAGCTTAAAGGCAGGCAGGGCTAAAAGCAGCTGTCCGATCGGTTAAGCAGCAACTGTTTCTCGATTTTCCGGGCGCTAACACCCTTTTCTTCTTCTAGCCACAATCATTGTTCCCCATCCACCCACCTGGATGACAGCTGTTTTCCTACGTTGAGCTATTAAAGAGTGGAATCACTCTAAGCTATCCATTTGCCGTAACACCCGGCTGGAAATCATGGGAATCAAGTGATTGACTGTATAGCGAAAGGAAGTTAGAAAGTTGTTCCAGAGACTTTGGTATACCATGCAACAAAATGGGATAAAATATTTTGAATCCATTAACCAAAACCTTATCGTGCCACCTGCCAACTCTGCCTCTAGACCTAGCTAATAATTAAACTTTTAGATCCAAAACTGTGCTGCAATTAGCCAGTATATAGCAATTAGGCAACTGAATAACGAGGATCTGGGTTCGAATTCCCATATAGTTCACCTAACTTTACAATTATATGCCTCTTACGCTTACATATATCGGCGACTTTAATATATCTTTACACCTTTAGGGCGCATGGTATTATTGGTTTAGATATTTACAGTCGAACCACGAATTGACATTTTGATTTTTAGATTTTAATTCTGTTTTTCTCGGCTCGCAAGTAGGTCAATAAAGATATTTTTTCAGTAATTTCTTGGTTATTGTATTAAGATTATGAACCGTAAGTGTCATCGTCTTACCTTTGACCGTTTTTCCACAGATGCATTTGATGAAAACAAACTCCCTTTCAGCTGGTCATATATCTATAACCTTTTGTTTAAAATATTTAATATTAAAGATAGAAGTATGAATACTTTGAAGAAGTTTTAGACCTAACAAAACGAAGACATTCTGCATACCACATTCGTTTTTAAGGTTCGTTGGTCAAGGTCCTTTATCGACACTAATTTGTACTAAAGTACTCTTTCCTTTGAACTAAGAAAAAAAGCGAATTGAATTCCCCGTCGAATGATATATTAAAAATGAAAACGTCGTAAATTTGTGGTCACTACTGTAAGTAGTAAAATTAAAGTCTTAAAATCAAAAAATAAATGATTTTATGATTGACTAATCTATCTGGAATCATTTATAAACTTTTTGAGTTCGTCTTGTTTAGGGGTTGGAAGTGTCACAAAAATCTGATTTGAATTTCGATTTCATAAGAATAAAATAAAGTACTGTTAACTGTTTTTGCCCAAAACGCCCATGGGAGAAAAAGATACATACATGAACAGCTGAAAATAATTGAATTTTAAAAATATGATTTATTTATTTATTTATTTTGCATATGTTTGTTATAATAATAAGAGTATGCTTCTAATATACAATTTCATTAGAGTTCAGGTCTATGGACCTTTTCAGCTATGTTATATGTGGGGATATTAATATTCTACAATTTGATTGTTATCATAATAAATTAAATTTAGGGGAAAACTTTGCAAGAAAAACCCCCATCCTACTTAAGATAAAACTTAATACTACTTACATCTATATTTACATAATTATTTCGTTTATGTGATTATAGGTTGAGTATCTGCATTTATCATTGAAGTCGGCATTCAATCTGTATAATCTGTCTGTTATCATTTCGACTTTAGCTTTGTTATGAATGTCTGAGGTGGGATGGTGCCAAGGGAGTTTGAATATCATTTTTAATAGTTTGTTTTGGGCTATTTGCAGCCTTTTAATATGGCACTTGGCGACATCCGACCACACTGGGGCTCCGTAAAACATAACTGCCTGGAATATTGACCTGAACAGGTATAACTTGTTTTCTATAGATAAACGGGAGTTCCTGTTAATAAAGGGATATAGAATTCTGGTAAGGGAATTGATTTTGTCTATAGTATACCCTACATGGTCCTTAAAGTTTATTTTAGAGTCTAAAATGACTCCCAGGTAGCGAACTTTTTTATCCCAGGGAATATCGGTGCCATCCAGATCTATGGGACTATTTGGAAGATACCTGGACGATCTTTTTCTGGAGAAAAATATTGCTTGAGTTTTGTCGGAATTTACCTGAATCTTCCACCTTGTTAAAAAGGATTGGATAGTGTCAAATGCCTCCTGTAAGTTTTGAGTAACTTCCGCTGGTAACAGACCCGTGGAGATAATTGCAGTATCGTCGGCAAATATTGAGGCAGTGCAGCCGTTTAGGTTCGGAAAGTCAGAAGTATAGATATTGTAAAGCAGTGGGGAAAGACAGGACCCTTGGGGGCATCCTGCAGGGATATCTAGTGGGGCAGAATGAGCTCTTCCAATGTAAACTAAAAATGAACGCCTGCTTAGAAAGCTTTGAACTATTTTGATGAGTTCCGTAGGAAAATTAAGGACTGACATCTTCAAAATGAGTCCGTTGTGCCAAACGGAATCGAAAGCTGCTTTAATATCCATTAATACCATTCCAACAAAGTTTTTCCTATTAAAATTCTGCTTAACAATCTTTTTGATTCGGACTAGCGGAAGGGTTGTGCTGTGTTCCTTACGGAAACCGAACTGTTCCTTAGGGAGTAATTCGGCATCATCTACAAAGGATGTAATTTTTTGTTTAATAATCGTTTCCAATATTTTGCTGATTGAAGACAGAAGGCTAATAGGCCGGTATGATGATGGAAACTCGGGAGGTTTATTTGCCTTTCTAATTGGGACAACTTTAGATGTTTTCCAGACTTGTGGAAAATAACCAAGTCGGAGACTAGCGTTTATAATAGCGGTCAGGAAACGAATACCGCTACTAGGAAGCGCTTTTAGGCATAGGTTGTTGATATCATCCAAGCCTGGGGCTTTTCTGATTTTAAGACTTTTAATAATTTCCGAGACGGCGCTACAGTTTGTAAGGTAACTTACGTCGGGGTTAATCTCTATGGTATTTAGTAAATCTACATAGTTTTGAACATCGTGTTCAGTATCAGGAAAACTTAAGGCCTGGGTACTCGAATGATTCGCCAAGAATGACACAGCGAGAGCCTCACATTTTTCTACTGCAGTGGAACACTGATCAGTTCCAATGACAAGAGTAGGGATATTTGAGGGTTTTTTCTTTATTATTTTGGCCACTTTCCAAAAGGGAGAGGAGCCTTTATCCAAGTTGGACAGAAACGTGTTCCACGACTTGTTCCGATGAGTTACTATTTCTGCGCTTATACTGCGGTTTAATTCTTTAAACGCTACTAGGTGGGCTATGTTCCTGGACCTTTGCCAATAACGACGGAGGCTATTTCTGCGCGTAATTAATAGCTTTATGTGGGCCGGCAGAGGCCTTGTGCTGAATTGGGTCCTTACTTTAGGGATACAACGATCCTTAGCCTCATTGATTACGCTTGTGAATTTCTCAATCATGGAGTCTATTTGTGGAGGTTGAGTAATGGTCTCTATCAGGTTTGATTGGAGGTTGTGGCTAATATGGCTGGCATAAAGCGTCCAGTTAGCTCGCCTATAGTTGAATCTTGAGGGTTCTTCTAATATTGGCTGTGTGTGTAGTTCAATCTTAACAGGCAGGTGGTCCGAACTTAACTGGTTTAATACCGTGGCCTGAGTTAATACCTGTGAGCAGTTTGAGAGGAAGATATCCAGAGTAGAGCCTTGGCCTCTAAGGCTGGCAGGGACTAGAGTATGGCTAGCGGGGTAGGACATATCAATATGTAGCGACATTAATTTTTCGTGCAAAATATTTCCCCAGCTGTTTGCGCGAATGCACCCCCAGTCACGGTGTCTGGAATTAAAGTCGCCACCTAGGATGTAATTACCATTTATAGACGTAAGCTTCCGAATATCATCAGCAAACTGCTGTTTTTTAGTATCGTTCGATTGGCCTCCTGGAAAATAGCAGGAGTAGATGCTTGTCGATTCACAGACGTTTACAGTTTGAATGCCAATAACTTCTATGATATTAGTTTGTGGGATTGGTAGTAGTGAATGGCGAATTGTTTTCTTTATGAGAATGGCTACCCCTCCCCCCTGGAATTTGGACGGTCGAGCCGATAACATATATAGTTAGGGTGTTTTATTGACAAGGAACTGTTTAGCCAGGTTTCGGTTAGTAAACAAATGTCAATGTTCTGTTCGGACAAAAGGTCAAAAATTTCTTCTTTTTTTGTTTCGAATGCCTCTGGCATTCCAAGTAATTATTTTCATGAAGTGCGACATTAATAAAGAAATTTGCATGCTAATGAGGTAATAACCTCAAACTGATCTGCTTTGGTTTTGCAATTTTTAAGATTCTTAATTAAATCAAACATTAGACTTTTAATTTCCTCCATGGAAAAGAGATCACCGCTCTTGGCTTCTGGGACAGTGGGGGTCGCCCAAACGCTCTGCAGTACTGGAACATTGCTATTATGAAGCCTCGGAAATGCGCCCGAATTAAACTGAGGTGGTGCAGAAGGTTTTATTCTGCCCGGGTGAACTGAGCGTCTCGAATTTTCTCGTTCTCTGAAGTTTAAGTAGCTGCGTCGGCTAGGGCAATCAAGTGACGATGCCTTATGTGGACCGTTGCAGTTGGCACATTTAAAAATTGTCACATTGCAGTTTTCGGTACTATGATTTCCAGCACATTTCGCGCAGTAGGTATTCACTGCACAACGACTAGATCCATGGCCAAACATTTGGCATTTGTAGCATTGTGTGATTTTGTTGGATTTTTGTTTTTGGAATTCCCACTTAACTTTAACAAAATCAATAACCGAGTAATTGTGCTTAAGGTTGTTAAGCGTGATGGATTTATTTTCAAAATACACCACGTACAAAATGAAGGTGGTATTGTTCTGCCGTTTATGTTCGACCAGTTTGACGTCTCTGCATTTAAGGCCCATTTGAGTAAGCTTCGATTTAACAATCGAAGGATCCATTTTATCAAGCCCTATCAGCAGGGCTTTATACGGTTTCTCATCTTTTGTGGCGTATGAGAAAAATTCGAATCTAGTCTTAAGCTGATCGCAGGCTTTGTCGAAGTCAACTTTATGAGCACAATAAAGTTTAACGCCTATTGAGATTTTTCGAATAGAGTATTCGGTGATCTTCGTGATGCTGCACAAATCATGAATGTTTTGCAGTGAACATTTTATAACAGTTATTGGGGGGACCCGAATTTTTGTTGTCTTTTCACAGATTTGCTCTGTTTCACTTTCTCTGTCATCAATTTCTTCATTGTTTAAAGTTTGCAATGGGGCGAAGTAATTTTGACGCTCGCTTGAGCGCTGACCGGTGTCTGCGTTGTTGGGTTTTTTTCTTTTAACTCGCGACATCACGGCAGCTGCACTTTGTCGCTTATTGCTGACTTTGAAACGGTTTGTTGGTCGTGTTTGGTTTATGATCGTAGATGATGCGCGTGTGACGTGTGTAATCTTCGAGTACTCACACCAGACTCTAAAAAAATATGATTTTAATTAGTTCAATCGTCTATATTGCGCGGTATTAATATTCTACAATTTATTTATATTTATTTTGTAATAAAAATAATATTCGGTCCATTAATTAGGCAAATGTATTTTTGTTTAATCCAAACACAATTTTATTTATTGGTAAGTTTAATAGGTATCCTAAGGTATTTGGGGCTGATCATTACCTATATGATCGTAGTTTTTCCATTACCTCAGATTTTTGACAAAATGTTTTGTCAAATTCCTAAAGAAATGAGTAAAAAGCAATTAAACAAATTTCAAAAAGATACTTCTTTGCTATAATAAGTAAATCTCACACTTTGGCAGATCTTTCATAGTAAAGTGTGGGAAACTTACACTCAAAAGTATGCTATCAGGAGCCGAAGAATGTTTCTCAAGCGCACAGTGGGTAAGATTAACTTTTTGCTTGCATAAGCTCCAATTTATGCTATTTGCAGTCGAAGAATGTTTTTATCAATTGCCCAGTGGGTCACTTTCTTTTGCCACTAGCTACAATCAAAATGGCAGAGGTTTAACATTTTATAAGCAGATTAATAGGACTGAAATAGAGTTTTACTTTTGGATCGGATCACTGTTTTATTTTGGTTTGCTCAAAATACATTTTTGCATGCTTTTAGGCTAAATTTTTATTTGTTTTAAAGAATTTTTGAAAGTTTTTTATAAATTATATATATCATAAGTAAATTTTTTTGTTCGTCATTTCAGCCTGAAAGTCTGTTTAATCATTATATTAACAACAATCGCGCACTGGGCCAAATCGCCAAATATTTCTCATAAAGTTAAGCCGCAAAAAGCCCCAAACGGAATTGTTACTATCATATTGTTCATACTTTCCACCTGCTTTGACATACATTACGATTTACAGAAACATACAACATAAAACAAACTTTACTTCGAAATGTTTATTTTTAATTCATTCTACATAGCCTGACTTCTATTATCTGTTTAAAATTGTCAAGCGCACAATACAAAATTCTTTCCAGTTTTCTCACAAAAAAGAACTGACTAATCACCTGACTTTGAAAACCGATTGAAATTTCAGGAATGCATTTAACAATAAATTACTTATTGATTCAACTGGAGTCTCTACTTTAAATCCCTTCAACTAAAATTACAATTTGCTTCCATGCAATTTTTGACTTTATGCCAATCCGGTTCACTGTGCAGGTGTTGAGAATTTGTTGAGTCTGTTTAACAAATTGTTTATTAGTAATATATGCAACATCTTTTAAAAATGTAATATCAAAAATTTTAGACTTTGTATAGTATAATTTCGGGTGCATATCTTACAACACCAGATTTTGTGTAAAAACCCGGGAGATTTAAAAAACAAACTGCAAAAAAACTCTATCTGTCAGTTAAGGTTTTTAATCCCAAAGGTATATACAACTTGGAGTGTTTCCCGTGTCCATCCGCCACTTCGACCAGAGTTATTACAACACAGTGAATATCCGCCCATCAAAACTGTGGGGCTTGCTACACTGCAGTACAAAAATGTATAGCAAACTATATATACAGATATACAGATTTTTACATTGAAACCATAAGTGCCCCTTTGGGTAGAAGGAAGCTTTTTCGACCTTATAAAGGATGTATATTATTGATGAACAGCCGAGTCGATCTGGCCATGTGAGAAACATAGCAACGTCTTGGGTTATGTGTCCGATACCTTGACCCTTTCGGCCTATAGCTCTTCGGTCTGTTCTTAGTCGTTAATGCTGCAGAGAGTGATTTCTAAAGCCGATGTCATTTGTTCTATGTCCAATATCATGACTCCTATGACCGTACGACCTGCAGAAAGTGCTTCAATCTTGGGTCCTGTGTCCGATATCTTTGCTCCTACGAATGAAGTGTTATAAAGCCGACATCGTTGGGCCTTGCCTTGACTTCTTCGGTCGAGTCTTTTATACAAATACCAGAATACCAAGTTTTGCGGTTTAAGATAGTTAAGAGTCTATGATCTTGGTGTTGAAACGGCTTTGGTTTTATTCTATATTTATTTCAGAAGTTTCTAGAGCCAAACAGATGGACACGGATAAACTATATGTATTCCTATTTGAATACAGACGTTAAATAATTACAAAAACCCCAACAAAATTCATAATTCTATTTTGTGAATACATATATGTAAATGTAATTGTAAATTGTCGCATTTGGATGGCGACTTGGTAAAGTTATAAAGTGTAAAGTCAATAACATATTGAACTTTCTTTTAGTTCTGTCAATGCTGAAAACCGACTTTTGAAAAACTAGTAAATATATTTAAATAGATGCATGAAATCATTGGAAAATAGACATTTTGGTCAGATAGTTTTCCATTTTCAACATTTTTTTCAGTTGTATGGCAGGAATAGTCTGAGTAAACAGAATATTAAAGATTTCTTGTTATTTATATTGGTTAAATATTTTTAGTTCATTAAGGAAATTGTATATGGCCTATCAATCATTTAGCATAGCGTATAACCATTATGTGTACATGCATTTAAATATGTATATTTGTATGTACCTAGTGACGATTCTGGGACAAAAACACCCTAAAGTGTTGCCACTGCACGTGTATATTCCGCGTGTGTGTACATTTTCCTGCTATCACGGGGACCATCGAGGGGGTGTGTCTGGCCTAAGGGTTGCAAATGCCAGACAGGCAGGCTGGCAGTTGGGAAAAGCCATATAGACCAACACGCACAGTTTTCATTGTTGGCGGAAAATCTTTGATGTCTCTGTGCTAATGCCAAGTGGATACAACTTGTACGAATTAAAGTCATGCAAAAATGCAAGCAATATCAATAAAACTAAAGTTATTTCGTCCTACTGCGCTTTGAATGATGACCTGTCCAGCCATGCCATGCCCATTTCCAAGAACTCATTTCCCATACAAAAGGTAAGTGTAATTTCTTCTTGTAAAATGATCCAAGTTGGAAAACTCATTTTCGCGGTAGAACAACATTTGTTTTATATAAAAAGAGTTTATTTTTGCATGTGCATAAAACATTCCAGAAGGGTTAATCAAAATTCAGTCAGCTAGAAATCTCCAATCTTTATTTTTGGAATATACATTTTTCAAAAATATTTTGACCAAGAAAACTCTTTAGTTGGACATGAAACAATTGCCCCATGTTGCATGCAACGAATTGTTGTTTCACCCCAAAGGTATGCAACAGAAAATGTCCAAGTCAATGTAAGTCACCCTGCCAGCAAACGGGCAGAACTTGCTGCTGCTTTGACTTTTGTTTCGTTTAGTTTTCTTTCGAACGGCAAAGTGTACGGACGCGCGCACGGCGTAACCGAGGGACCAAACACACAAAATCCTAAAGCCGAAATATAAACCGAATCTGAATCCGAATTGAGGTAGTCGCCCACGCCGAAGCAAATTTGTTGGCCGTCACTTCTTTGCCACTGTTTCTTCTTCATCGGCGGGTTGCCAGCAGCTGCCGCCAAAAACCAAAATAAAACAACAACAACAAAAAAAAAAAACCAAATAAAACAGTCAACAACAAAATTGAAATCAAATAGAAAACAAAAAGTTTTTGAAGCAGACGCGATCTTTTCGGTGCGTAACTATTTCCTACCTCTTTTTTTAATATGTCTTGTTTTAAACAATTATTTATGTAGGTTTTTTTTTTTTAGTTTTATTGGTGCTTAAAACATTTTTCTTTTCTTGGCGACAAGTGCGTGTTTGTGTGTGTGTGCGAAAGTGAAAGAATAGAAATAGATTTTTTTCCATTTTTTTTTTTTTTTTTGTTGTTAGTGGTAAATAAAGAATTTATGATTGGAGAAGTCCATTCTGCCAAAAAAAAAAAAAACGCAATTCGTTCAAAACAAATATACAATATAAAAAACTGTTGATGGAAATTATAGAAATCGCTTTCAGTTCACAAAAAAGACGCGTTAAATTGGAAAAACGTTTTGAAAGTTTCTAAATATCGTTCGGTTATATGTATTAGTGTTTAATTGAACAAAGTGTCAACTGGAGTAATTAATATCTGAATCTGAAAGCCAGAATCTACATTCAAATAAATCATATTTATGCATGTTTGGTTCGCGTTTTGTCCCTGTTTCGTTTCCTGTCGGCGCCATTTTTTTTTTTGGGGTTATTCATCATCAATATTCTTTATTTCCACTCTGAAAATGTTGTGATGTCATCGCTGGTTGTGTTTGGCCTCAAAACAAGAAAGCAAATTAAAAGCGTCTACTACTAACTTACTTTGGACTGGTTTCACGAGAGCTTGCTTCGGTTTCCCCGACACGGTTTCGTCTTGTCTTGTGGTCACATGTTGCATTTTGAAGGATATATCCTAATGACAGAGCAAGATGAAATCATCGGGCCAAAAGCAAAAACAAACATCAATGGGAAATGTAGGGGACAAGGTTTTTCCCCCCCTTTTCTCTATTTCTTTTTCGGGTTAAAAATGCAATTTCCACTGGCGACACAGTGACGCTCAGATTGCCTGGCGACGAGATAAACTGGGGAGAATTGTTTAATGCAGTATAACTTTTCCGTCCTCCACCTCCTCTCACCGCTCTCAACGCTGAACTGCTCAACCTTGATATGCATTGTCCTGTGTCCTGTGACCACTCGCTGGTAATTTAATCAGTCAGTTAAATAGTGTGGATAGTAACCTTGGTTACACTAAATTGCGCACACAGCCGGGCATGGGAAATATTAAACGCTGCGTGTCACACCCACAAACACACACACACACACACACTCAGTGGGGCGTATTGTAATAAGGGTGGAGGGGAGGTGGAAAATTGTCCCTTAACATTTATTGACATTTTTATTTCCTTTTCCTTCGATGACGTTCTTGCAACTGTCACATTGTTTGCTCTGCCCCTGATGCTAGCTAAACTGCAACTGCAACTGCATCTACGATTTGCATACTTTGCCCATCTTGGGGCGAGCCTCTCTTCGTCGCCTAAATGGGCTTCTGGGTCTTCAGCAATGTGTGACAGTTTTTTAATAAGGCCAAAGCAGTAGATGAAGCTTAACATATTCGAATAATAGTTAAACTTCTCTACCATCTGAATAAATTAATTGAATTAATCAAAGGCTATTATAAACTCTGAGTTCGGCAAATGAAGAAACATCGAGAGAACTTAATGAAATATCACAAAAATATAAGGATAATACTCTTCAATTAACCCTCCGCTTCTTTTAAAACAGTTTGAGTTTTTCCAAATGTTTCTTGAAATTTTGAATGGGCTAATATCATCGTATATGAATAACCTAACCGTGTTCCGACTAAATAATCAATACATTCATAGCTTTTTTCCTGGCTCTAAACAATAATGAAGTAATTTAATGTAGCTTGAATTGAAAAATTTATCATTGAAAGTCCATATACATACATACATATGTACATACATATATATGTACAGAGAAGTCTTCTTTTTTTCATATAACAATTGGCAGAGGAATTTTTTATTAGCTGCCATTGTAGTGTCCATTATCCATTAAAGCACGATAGAAACACCGAAAAATGATCATCATTTTGGGTATGGGCATGGGTATGGCGAGAACCGAGGATGACAGAGTTATTATAATGGTACATTATTCGGTAGCTTCCTTTAAAATTCTCTTTCGCTTCCGTTATTTATTTAGATTACACAGAGATTTTGAGACTTGGTTGGTTCTGTTTATTTGCCCACATGCCAACAAGTCGTTGAAATAAAAACACACAGTATAAAAAAAGACAGAAGACCGAGGCCATCTTCGGCCAAGCCAAAGTTTGTATACCCTTCCATGTTGTTTTGTTACTCTTTCGCTACCTACAGGCATCATATTTTATACGACAGCTATATAATATATACATATGTATGTCCTTAGTCCAACTTTGAACATAAGAAGCAGATAAGTTTTTCAAACCAAAACTAATTTTTTGCAGTCGATCGTTTCTATAAGATCGTTTCTATAGTCATCCGATTTTTATGAAATTGAATACTTATTGAAATCTTTTTAAACAAAAAAAAAAATAACGACGTGGTTTTTGAAAGATCGTTCCAATCAGAGCTTTTTTACTTATGATAAATTCACCTTATTTAACTGCCGAATATCAATTTTTATGACAAAATCTTGGAACAATACGAACTCGTCTCGTCGTGGTGAATATATAAGTAATAATCTTTTTTATCTGGTCGGAGGTGCTTCCTTCCATGCGATGCACACGTCTGATCAATACTAATATACCCTTTTTGCAAGGGCATTCAGATGAAGGGGATGAAATGTATATAAAGAAAAAGAAAAAACTCATTTACTTATAAAAAAAAAAAATCTATAGCAGATGTGCGGACAAATGAGTTCAAAATTTCGACTAGTCAAAATATACATAGATATCTATAACTAAATATGTACATATGTATACATATATACACATGTTTCATGAAATCCAATGTTAATTGTTGGAAAATCAAATCAGTATATGTATGAACAGCATTAAATGTTTATATATATTTACATATGTACCTACAAATTGCGAGTTGTGGAGCATATAAAGGAAACGTCAACTCGCAGATCATGACGATAACGGTGAACATAACTCGACTCGTTGATCATGACGATGACGACCATCATCATGATCGTCATGATCATGATTAATCATCATGTGGTTCCATGAGGTTATCATCATCGTTTCTTTGAGATGACTTCATACTGTGAGAGAGCAGACACACTCCACTGCTTTGTGTGTGTCTAAATCTTGTTTCAAATTTCATTTTATGTATTTCAGTTTATATATATTGCCCATTCCGCCGATTCTCTATCTGTCGTCTCTCTCTCTCTGCTCTGCACATTGGGTCCAATCCTCGATAATTTGGCATCAACTCAGTTTTAATGTTACAAATACAAAGATAAATTGTCCATTTATGTATAAGGAATCAATCAATAATATCGATATTGTTTCATTTTTCAAGACAATTGTTTTATCAGCGGTTTGTTGTAATTACGTATACGCCATGTGCTCCTATAAGGGAAGTAGTTGTAGATGTGACAAATTTTGTTCTAAACTTTGTGTTTACAAAATTAGACTTCAAGCCAAAAATTCGGCGATTGGGCCCAATGTGCTTAGGCTCAATCGATCTTCAGCTCCATTGTTTGCCAGTTTTTAAGCTTTAAAGTTGTTTGTCTGGTTTCTTGTTTTTTCTCTCTGTAGGTTTTTTTTTGGCTGTGCTTCTCACTTTTTTTTGCAAAATTCAAGTTCATGCTGCAGACATTGCGGGTGTTTTTTACTCGAAATATAAAGAATGAAGAACACAAAGAGAACGATAAACAATTTCTAACCCAAATGTCTTCAGGTTTTCTATGTATATACTTATGCTTTCATTCGTTTAGGGTGGTTGTCTAATGCTTCTTCTAAGGGTGGTTTGTTTCCACCTTTAGTCCCATTCCTTGTGAGGGTTGATTGCTTCTCTAGGTTTCTTCTAGAAGTCTCATTTCTTAACCGTCTTTTTGCGGATTGTTCTATTATAGTTGTTCGTCTTCGAAGGGGGGTGGGTGATTTGATTGATGGCAACGCCTGGCGTGTTTTAATTTCAATTTCCTCTTTTTATTACTCCAGAGGTACAAAAGGACAAAGGGGTTGGTATTGTATTATATAGAAGTGTAGCGGCATTCGATGTTGCCACCCTAGTTGGTAGTAGAATTTCAGTAGCAAATCTGGAATAGAAATGGCTTAGCAAAAGTACATATTTTTCGTTGGTTGCTTTTTGGCCTACTCATTTTGGCTTCTGATAAATTGCCTAATTTGCTTCACATCGTATTATAGAAGATGGGAAATATGTTAATCGAAAAATATTATAAGGGATTTGTACATTTCTGAAGGAAATAAATGCTTTATTTCTGGGCCATAACCATAAGAAGGTCTAAAGGGAATGACTAGTCTAGTCTTTGCTACTTGACGAGAACCCCCCAGGACTTCATTTCTAATTGTTGTTTGATCTAATATTTAAATCTCTATAGGAAGATAGAACTTAAAAATATATAAAAAACATCAAATATTAGCTCTTGAGTAAAACTTTCACATTTGAGATGAATACTCAAAGACTGATTCTTCCCCCTAAAAAGATAGATCCAATTCTGAAACTACATACATTTGAAATGTAATAATTGTTGGGTGTCATATCTGTAAATCGAACTACTTAATCAGAGGTTCTCGTGGGATGCTTTCCCAACTGCATATGTTGTAATAAATACATTTATTTTTTGCCCACATTCCTTTGCTTTCGACGAATATTTTCATTCACAATGTGTGTCAAAGATGTTCTCAGTTTATTTTTTTTTTTTTTTGTTGTTTTCGTTGGCATTTATTTATTTCGATGAGTCAGAGTCGCGACGCCATTTACAGGCTGTATCACAGTCTGCACAATGAGAAGAAAATATACTTTTAGGCTATTTTTGGTAACTGTCATGGACCCCATTTGAACCAGCTGTTTGTATGTACACATAGTAACCCCGAAATGAAACTGGGGCAAAGTTTTCTGGGTTTTGTTTTGATTTTTTGTTTAAGTAATTGCTGTTGTTGTAGTTAAAGTTTTGGCTAGGCCTAAGAAATTCAATGTCAGCCATGGCCCACGCCAAGATTTTCATGAGATTTTCTTGGATTTTCTCAGATCTAAAACCCAACAAAATGCGGGCAAACAATATGAACAACGTTGACAGGCTAACATGAACTTGTAGATACAAATGTATCTGTATCTCTGTCCATCTGATGCTGGAGTTTTTTTTTTTTTTGCTTTCCAAGCCTTTTGTGAAGTTTTTAGCGTCGCGTAGTTCTTGACTCGCTCTTGGGGGCCGGTTTAAGATAGATGCATTTGTCGTTGTTTATTTTTTTTTTTTTTTTTGGAATTGAAAATCAAGTTTTGAGGAAATGAATGCAATGCGTGACTTGCCTTTCAGTAAGACAAACTATCAATATGGCAAAGTCATTGCAAAAGTGTTGTCTTGCCCCCGGCCAGTTTGTGTATGTGTGTGTGCGTGCCTTGACTTTGTGGTATCGAAAAACAATGAAACGACCAAGAAATATCGACAATGTCTCAATTGTCGGTCTTTTTGACTCTCATACTATTTTTTGGATCCAATGGCCAATTAACGATTTTGGCTAATTAAATGCCTGCCAATTGAATAATTAACATTACAATTCAATTAAAACACGAAAAGAATGTTGCAATAGAAACTGAAATTACTTTCGTCTGTTTTGTGACAATGTAAAAACACATCAAGGTTGGACACGAAGTCCTACTCGTGTATGTAAATGGTGTGTAAGAGACAAAAATGATATCATAATTTATATTTATAGATTCCATGTCGTCGGAATGAACAAGTCAAAGTAACACAGTACTGAAATTGAGTTCATATTATTTTGAATCATTGCAGCTCTAGTTTTATTCAATCTTCACCTTTTGCCCCACCCCCCATAGGAGCGGTTTTGCTTCTGTCGAAAAAAAAAAAACTGGCCCTGTCCCCCAACAGTTGTCTTGCTAAAAAGCTTTCGGGTTTCTTTTTTGTTGGTTTTTAAATATAGACAAAATATATATCGTCAAAAATACCCAACACACACACACACACACAGTGAAATGATGTCATCGACGCAATGCTCTACATTTAGTCTATAGATACAAGATACGTCTTGGTTGTGTGGGGTCACGACACTAACAAATTGAAGCTGAAATAAATTTTCGGATAGTTTAATGGCATCATGTTGTTGAGGAAGGGGATTGTGGTGCAGGGTGAAACGAAAAAAACAAAATTGTTTGTTTTATTTTTCTTCTATTATGCGCCTGGAAAAAGAGTATATTAATTTTGGTCAGAAGTGTGCAACACATAGATGGAAGCATCTTGGACCAGATAAAGTGTATATAGTTGATATGGCCATGTCTCTCCGTCTGTCCGTCCATCTGCATCAACGCAAACTCCTCCAAGACCGAACAATTTGGCATGGGATCTCATACTTTCTGCAGCGGTTGTATGTATATCTCGGATTCCGGATCGGAGCACTGTATATGTAGCTTCCATGGGAACGATAGGTGACAAGAAAAAATGATGGAAAAACTGGCAAGGGTATACAAACTTCGGAATGGCCCTCTGGTTAGATATTTTCTTCTTACACTTTTCTAATGCAACAAGTTGCAGCCTGTTGGTGCGGCAAGTGCCATAATCCCCCACAAGATCTAAACAAAATTTGGTATCAAAGTAGCTTAGTGAAGAGAACTTAAGTAAACAATTGTTAATAAACAATTTATGGAGTTTGGTTTGTATTCAAAGAACTTTTGGAAAATACAGTTGATAAATCTACTTTTCATTAGCTAAATTATATTGTTTTTTTTTTAGTGTTTTGTTTTCTTAGATCTTTTTATAGTCTACTCAATAGAATGCTCTCGCATAAGGGTATATAGATTTTAGTTTTTTACACATGATAATTTAAAAAAGATCGATTAATATTTTGGAAATAATTTTTTAAATTAAAAGATTTCGCTTTGAAGCCATCGATTTTCCCCTTTCTCCTCTTTTATTGTTGATATCCGTTTTCTTTTTCTTTTCCTTCACATTTATTGAACTCCTTTTTCTTTTCTTTTATTTGAAATAATCTTTGGCCATAATATATTGTTAGAGCATATAAGTTTCGGTGCATAGAAAGCGATATTTTGTACACATGTATGCATATACATATTTTAATTTCAAATTATGAAAGTCGAAAATGGTGTCTCCTATATATAGTTTTGGCATAAACTATTTGAAATTTGTCTACACTGGATTTGTAGATGTTTAAATAAATTCTTGTCGCCCTCCTTTTCCGTTTTGATGACTTTTGCTCCCCTCGCTTTAAAAGGGGGAAGGTGGGATTTCTTAGCAAGTTGCGTGTTTTTTCTCTATAAATTGCTCAATCATGAGCTACACTTTTACATTTGCACATAAATTGTTGTTCTTTTCTTCTCCTCTTGTTTGGGTATAGAAATTTTGTTGAATTCTCCAACGGTGGCCAACGAGAACTTTTCCCATGCACTTGCCTATGGTTGTAAGTTGTTTTTATTGTTGTTGCTCTGACCCAATTTTGTGGCGGAGTCTAATTAATTAACCGGCACGAGCTAAAAACAAATTTCTTGGTTTTCTCTTCTCCCTTGATCCGAATTACGATTATATGGGTGGCTAGGATTGCGTGTGATATGTGTGTTCCGTGTCGACTGGTTCCCAAGGGGGTGTGCCTTCTCCACAGGGTGTCGGCCTTATAATGCACATTTGAGTGCACTTATGTATTGTATGTACAGTGAAACAATGGACCTAGTGCAGAGGGAAGGGTCAACCTAAATGCTTCTAAGTTGTTTTTAATTTGAAGCAAAAGTCGCTTTCTCAGTGGGTTTACCTTGTAATTGGTTTTACTACATAGATCCACGATTTATACAAAAATATTCCGAATGAGTATTAATATCGGAAAGGAAAGTATCATTCCATACTCTAAATGATATCTTGAGTCTTTAAAGTTACAAAAGCCACTCTATGCTATTATGATCTTACTTTGTAGAACTGCAACCTGGTGTGGCCACATTCCTAACAAGTTGTCAACAACACGAACTGCATGATTCAATGAGAATATATTTTATTCTCATTTGTTTGACGGTATTTGCATATAAAAATGAATTAGGTAAGTCGCCTTGCCGACTTGGATATACCATGCACCATGCGATCATTCTTACGAGTCACGAGTCAAGGGCCAAATCAGCTCTCAGAACCCACCTAATACAAAATGTTTATGTACCCATTGTATATGTTAATGTTTTCATAGATATTGCAATATCATATCTGAATTTTAGTATTGCATCACTAAATCGATTGTTTGGAGTTCTAGGAGCATAATCAATAAACCCACAGGTCTATGTACTAAATTGAGTGGGTCTAGCTTCTGTAGTCTCCGAGATCTAGGTGTCCATACGGACTGACGGACAAACTATTGATGCTGATCCAAAGTATATATATTTTCATCTGTCTGCTACATATAATTTAAAGACTTTAGTATGCCATTTCACCCTATAAGTGCATGGTAAAATTAACCGATGTACGTGTATATATAAACCTGATGCAAAACTATTTAGCATACACCATAAATGATTATACAATATCCATAACGGAAATGGGCTTCTTCTCATTGTTACCTAGCCCAAAGTAATAATGTGTCGCCTCACCTCAATACACATACACACATATGTACATATGCACATAGGAAACCCGCCGACACAATGATCAATAACTAGAGTCACTCTCTGGGATTCATAGTCGCCAGCCTACAACTCGCATTGAGTGAGTGATTGGCCTTACGGTATATCAGCTCGTAATTTCTGTGTGGGCTGCCGCTTGACTGCAACTGTAGTAAAAATAAACCAAAGTCAGTCTACGTGCTGACAGTGTAAACAAACCAGCAACAATTGGCCATCATGCATTTGTACAGTGTGGAAAATGAAAGCCCAATTAAACGTACAAATTTATGGGGCGAATGAAGAATGAATTGTTTATCGATTGCCGGTTAGTTCGAAGAGGACACGTTCGGGAATTTTTCGAGAAAAATTAATAATAAATATATTAAAACCCCAAGCAATATTTATCCATTATTTCAAAGACTTTTGCATTTATCTAAACAAATGAGATGAGCCAAAACGAAAAATGCAGTGATGCAAGCCTTTATTATCGTGACGAATGTCAAACGATGAAGTCAACATTTTGAAAAAAACAATGTATTTGAAAATGAAAATGTTGCATTAACTTTGCTTTTTATGTTATTGGCGGTAAAATGATTTAAACATCATACTTACCTCCCCAATGAAGGTTGCCAAATAGATTACATCATGTCAAATGTTGAATAGGAAGTGAAATTTTCATACATACTTGAGGCAAAAGTTATCGGAGTTTGATCAAAAACTTAATTTTTTGTTTCTTTTAAATCGTTCATTGTCTTGTGAGCTACATATACATATAGTAACTGATCAGGCAGGCTTTATAAAAGAGAGTCGTAAGAGATAAATTATGAAAATCATATTTTAAATTTAAAGTTTCTAGTACAAACTTGGTGTTTACTTGGCTGGCTGAACCATCGAATCTCTGTCTTGGACTCCAAACACTTGTTGCGACCATCAACCCACGTAGCCATGTAGTCTTTTGTCTGTTTCGGCTTTAACCAAAGTCAAATTGCTAACACATTTCGAACGGCTGCACAATTTATGCATTTTAAATGTTGATTAAGAGAAAGAAAGAGGGAGACAGAGACAGTCAAGCTCACAGTGGGCAAATGCATTCCATTCATAAATTTAACTAAACTTTGTTCATTCTTTATTGCTGTTGATGTTGCTAACGTTGTGGTTGTTGTTGTTGCCGTGTTACGCATAATTAAGCGTCGTTCAGTCTGGCTCTCCTCCAAACAAAAAAAAAAAAAAAACCAATTGACCTACTGTTAGTTTTCCACAGAGGCGGCCATTGGCGTAGTCGGGATGTTGCTCAGGGGGGTTTATGTATAACATTTTCTTTAATATCTTGTAAAAGAAGACATGTATTTAATTTAGGGCAGGCTAACACATCAGGAATTTTGGTTACTTGATAAGCAATAACAATTTTCCGATAAACCCTCATGGGACCTAAATCAAGGGTTTGAAAAGAAAGACTATTTACATTGTGCAGAGTTGAGCCAACAAAATGTACATCATTGGGAGAGAGAACATTAACACTTTTCCATAAATCGCCTAACTCTAGTTCAGCAAGGTCTCAAGATGAATGATTATTCTCTAATGAAGATTTAACATACATATTTGCCGGATAAAGAAAAGAGAGAGATGTCAAGTGTGTTCTTCTCTGATAACCTGGTTAATTCGGAATTTTTTAATCCAATTTTCCGAGTGTTAAGTTTGTGCTACGCCCATGAAAGCGACCACAGGGGAGATCCTATCACACTCGAAAAAAAAAAAACAATCGACTGTTTTCAAAATGAAGTATATAACCAAGAACTTTCTTCTGTTCTCAAATTTCACTAAACATTTACTTATATGAGTTCGCTATAAACTATAATTTATAATAATTATTCCTCAATTAACTTTTTTTGATAAAAAAAATTCAAATAAAGTCAATTTTTTTATAGTTTTATGCAATTTTACTATTTTGTTCGAACAAACACTAAAAAATTTGGATATTTTCACTATGCACATGCACTCATAGGATAAAGTCGCTGAAATCTGCCGATATTACAGAGGTTTACCAATGGAAGTTATTAGCTTCCTCATAGTTTGAAACATAAAAGAATACAAGTCTTTTTACGTTTGAATTGAAATCTTTCGCAATTGTTTTTGTTCAAGTGTACGCTTAGGTGTTGAAAGATATTTGACAACCAAGGCCTGCCAGGGCAAACAGAAATCCGAATAAGTTAAACACATTGAATTTGCATAAGACATTCGCCAATAGACAAATACAGAAACATATATGGGTACATACATACATATATGTACACACATCTGTACAAATAATTACATTTTGGCTATAGGCTTTATCAACTAATTGACTTTTACAAAATGATTTACAAAGAAACAAAACTTTATATAACTTTTCGGTTGCTCATGACAATTGTCGTTGTTGTTGTCGTTGTCATTGTTGGTTGGTATCTACGCATACATATGTATATGTATTTTCATTTGTGTATACCTAATTAAATTTCTATTTTCGGCCCCTTCCTCTTTTATGACCCACGTCCCCTTCTTCCTGCGTTGTTGTAATTACTGCCAGCACTATTGCATGCCGTGGAGTTCTCACACAGTGCCTCCAATTCCCCAAATGGAACAGCAACAGAAACCGAACGAGACACACAACATCAACAGCAACTGCAACATTAACTCAGACAGGCAGTGGGGCAGCGAAGCGGAAAAGTTGCAAGCGACCGTTTGGCGAAAATGAAAACAGAGAAAAGAAGAAACAAATTAAAGAGAAAGAAAAATCAAAGCAATAAAAAATGTCGTAACTATGTTGTCGCGAAGACTTTGATATACCCTGTATATGACCAGTATATACTTCGCAAAAATCGATAATTACAACAAGTAAACTAATCGTTAGCCCGTCCAATTCTTAAAAGCTTTGTCAAAGAAAATCTATAAAAAATAAACAGAGTATGGGAATAGTTAAAGATATTCGCAGGCCCACAGTCTAATTGATGGATTGAATTGGATGGTGGATCTAATTTTGGGTGATATTAATAAAACATTTCACCTTCGGGCGCATGTTATACAAATGATAGGAAATTGAGCAACATATGTATAAAGTGCATTACAGGCAGTAAAAGATCAAAAATGTTCCCCCATTCATTGGATTAATATTTGTTTTCATCCACGGAATTGTGAAATTGTCTTCAAGTTGAAGTTTGTATACCCTTGCTTGTTTTTTTTTCACTTCTAGCTTACAGAGATGCGAAAAAACGTTATAAGAACCGATGGTTCTAATTGTGTAATATCTTTATAGCATAGTGATCCGATCTTTTTGAAATTCGGCATAGTCATTAGCAGTCATAATAAACCGACAAATATTAACTTTTATAACAATCGCGGAAAAATTAAAAAAGTTATTGATAATAGTCATTGTTTTCGACCGATAGTACCTATGGGAGATACATATATATATAGCTTATTATTGTGTTATTGAGAACAGTCACTATTAGTGACTTAGTGGGAAATATAGTAGGCCGATCTGACTGAGTCCGAAAAATCCGATGTGATTATCGATTTAGGAAGAATGACCATATGAACTCATCTCGTTGTGTCAATTAAAATTATACATATATATCTATGCGTTGCACACTTCTGACCAAAATCAATATACCTTTTTTTGCAGGGTGTAAAAATCAGAAATTCTTTCGTTTGCCGATTAATAATGAAGCTTTCGTTTCATTTTTATTAATTTCTATTGGAAATATTGGCACTGGGCACTGGAAGTGCTGAAAGAAGAATAGAAAGTCTAGTTAGAGGGATTGGACTTGATGCATTTCTAATTAAAAGAGTAGAAATGTAGTAGATATGTTCATACATGTGTTATAAACGAATTCAAAATGTAATATGCAAGTTAATGTGTGTGATTTTTTTGCTGTTTCATAGTCAGCATTGCTTGCTCATTAACTCCTTCAATTAAATTTAATTTCAATGCGTTTCCGTTTTGTGGCAACTTCTGTCGCCTGCACTGATCATCTAATTATCAAGTTCCGTTGGGCCTTCGCTTAGTCTTTGCCATTTCTTTACCATTTTCTATTTCTTTCTATGTTTTTGGTTTGCTTTTTCTAATTTTCCATAGTCGAGCTGCCGCACGCAATAGAAAATGTCAGCCATTTTGTTGATACGTTTCTAGCGCCGGCAAAAGTTTACCTTAGGTCATAAATAAGCTCACCGGAGCTATACATACACACATACAAAAGTGTGTGTGTGTCATAGACATTGCCCATGTGGGGCAACCATTGGCATGGGATATATGAATATAGGGTGTGCTGGCTCCATCGGCTCCAGCTTGGCTTGGATTTTTTTTGGGCTATGGGTGTGCGTGCTAGGCATTTTGTCATTAGGCTTGAACTAAATCTACTCTGCCTCTGCATGGGTATGTGTGTTGCTCTTTTTTAAGTTTTTTGTTTTGTGGGTTGGCAACTAATTTGAATTTTGGACTCGCAACAGAGCCCAGCTAAAATTGATAGCTGCCTCTGCTCTTCTATTGCTATTGTTTCAGTTGTTTGTCAGCTTACGTCATGTTTGGTCTTTTTGACCTTTTTTTT
This sequence comes from Drosophila equinoxialis, assembly GCA_018150345.1. Taxonomy (NCBI): domain Eukaryota; kingdom Metazoa; phylum Arthropoda; class Insecta; order Diptera; family Drosophilidae; genus Drosophila; species Drosophila equinoxialis. The sequence goes on along the minus strand of JAECWI010000089.1, from coordinate 3,244,847 downwards.
TTTTGTGTTTTTATTTTCGTTTTTGTTTGTGTATGTTTAATTTCAATGCTGATGCTGATGAGATAAGCTTTTAGTCATAAAATAACTTGTAGTGTTGTAGTAATTTTTTTGCAGTTGACGAATGACGATAACCCCATCCCCATCAATTGGCGTTGATATTAGTTGGTCTTATCATCTATTGGCCTTTAGGAGGCGTATTCCTCAGATTCTCACATCTTTGTGTTTAAAAAATGATTCATTCGGTTACGTTGATCACCCTCTCTTCTTGATTATGTTTCTATGTTTGTTTGACCTTTGAAAAAAGCCATTTGGGATTTCTTCTTTTTATTGGTTTGTTGTAGTTAGCTACTTAAGTTTATGTAAATAAGACCTTGAAAATGTTCATTTTCCGTATGTATATAATTAACTAGATGACGATTTAGCATCTTAGTATGTAACTTAGTTTAGAAATATTGCAGATGCTTTTTGCCCTTCATGGTGCTATCTGTTGGAGGGTGTGAAGAATGGGAGAAACTTCATTTACTAGTTTTAATTGCCTTGTTTTTATTTTTATTTAGTGATACACTTACAAAAATGTATATCCACTATTTAAGCATATAGACACAGGGGAAGGTGGGCTTATTCGATGCGATTGCCCCACCCTCCCTTACTTCATTTCGAAATATCTGATATGTTGCTTCAAATATAAGATATTTATATAGCCTCTTTAGTATATTATTATACGAAATTGAAGTAATTTCAGAATGGCAATTCATACCATGTTTGAATTCAAGAAATTTTGTTCCCTTTTGCCTCAGTTGGCCAGTATAAAACGGTAGACCGTTATATGGTTAAACGAAATGATAATGATATTCAAATTACAATCTGTTTGTTCAATCAAAGAGTATAGAGACATCAGCAAGTCCAATATTAACTGGGCACGCTGGTTTATTTTCTGCCGCCGTTTGCGGTGATGTAATTTGTTTAGCTGACAACTCAAACAACCGGTTTGCGAGCAGCGGCCACAAAGCCAAATATCTTGAATCTTGTTTTCTTGTTACTATTCTGCTCTGGCTAGGAAAAATCTCACCGCATCATCATTATGATCAACACCACAGCAACCACACTGTACTATGCCTCACCACGCCAGAAGCGCTCCAACAGAGAATCACAATTTAAGTCGTCTCACTTTCGTTTTCAGCGGCTTCTGCCCCAGCTTCTGTGGGTTTTCATTGTCAAAGTTGCATATGCCACTTGAAGTGATATTCATTTTGCAAATTGAGAGTGGGTGCAGTCCATCAAGTTAATGCCTCAAGTGGGTTTAATGCCCTAAATAAAATGCAGATACAATATAACAATGAAAATACTTTAATTTGCAACTAAACTCCCTCCCCATCCCTCAGCAGTCGTCCCTCCCATGCTAAGTATGTGTCAGTGATTAAAAACATTTTCGTTGACATTTTATTTGAATTTATGTCTAGGGCAATTGCAATATATATTTCATTATAATTGTTTGTTATTTGCTGTTGTCATTGTTGTGTTCAATTATTGTCCGAGCTTACATTCAATATGTGTGTGCCTCTGTGTGTGTGAAGAATAAAATTCTGTAAAAAGTGTCTATTGGCACTTGTTTACTATATTGACACCATATTTTAAATTATTTTAACCAGTTTTCAAATATTTAACGATATGTATACATGTATACACATATAGTATATGTAAATGTATGTACACACACATGTACATAATTACAACAGCAAATTATTTTCAAATCTCATTTCATGCATATATTTACCATTTAAACAATGTTAGACATCAAATCCCTCATCGTGGGTAATGCTGAAATTTCAACTCTCTTTCAATATTCAGATTATAGGTAATAGGAAGCTTAAATTCAGAAATTGAGGATGTGAATGATATTTTTGCATATGGCCATGAGTAGATTGACTTCGACTCCTAGATGAAAAATATAACTTAATTTATACTTTAGCTTGGGAAACGCACCTATGTATATGCTATATACTTTCTACTAGGGTTACATATACCAATATTTGTAGTCATTTGACAAACGATTTTCCAGTTTTTACAGGGTCTCTTTGTCCTAGATTACTAAAGTATTCGCTCTTACTTAAGTAGCTATCATTGGGTTTATTAATATAAATGATTTCCTTCTTTTAGTTGCAGAAACAAAAACGAAGTTAACATGAGCAACTAAGTTCCGATTGAACTAACGACTGAAGAATTGAATCAAGTATTAGCAAACTCCAGTAAACGATATTAAACGGCAGAATGGGTTTTTTGGTCGATAAAAAACCGCGAATCAATCGAACACTGATATCGCTTAAATTTGTGGTGTTTTTTGTAATCAGCGGTATGTTAAATTGAACCAATTTTATATTGTTTTTTGTGTATATCATTTTGATTTCTCTCTGTAGGTCTAACTGCTCTGCATGTTTTACATGCCACCAAACCTCTTTTGTTGGGTCTAAATTTTTCGGAGTATCGCACAATCAGCATTTTGGCTCCGTTCATATCGATCCTTGGACCTTTGATAGCCGGTCCCTGGGCTGATCGTTTGGCTGCCAAGAATCCAAATACATTTGGACGAACATTGCGGCTGCTTACGGCTCTTTTCCTGCTAATTACGGCTCTTATCTATGCCTGTCTCTTTGCCATACCCGATGTCGATCGCCGATCCGTGCACGAGTCCAAAGTGAGTTTCGGTTGCGATGCGAGTGGAGCCATTCTATTCCAGGAGCGTTGCGACAATAGCCCAAATGGCACTTGCAAGAGCTGGGATCAGAAGATGGGCAAGATAAATTTGACTGGCTGTACATACAGTTGCCAGAATCCCAATACCCATGAGAATATGTATCAAGCTTGGGTCAAGGAAGTACCCACACCAGGCCCATCTACCGAACAAAGCTCCGAATTTGAATACGACGATGATGCCAGCGCTGTAACAGAAAGTCTGAGGACCAAGCGGGACAAAGAGTTCGATCCTCTAGATCCCATGGCTGATTTGGCAGCAGATAGTGCCGGGATAGAGACGCTCAGCTCTGAGGATCATCTGACACGGTTGGCCCGACAGATTAAAAATGCGGCAACTGTTGCCAAGGTTTATGTGGAACCACCACATCTTTGCATCACCGAGCGCAATGAGGAAGGCCAGAATGTGGTCAAACAATGCCATGTTTACACTGAGGATACCGAAAATATTTTGGTGCAGGCAACGTTGGGCTCACCCCTACCAACACAAGTGAAGTCCGTTGAGATTGTGCAAGTCCGAAACCCGATCGGAGACAACATCACTCTTGCTTCAGAGAGTGAAGAACAGAAAAGGATCAGTTCCACACCAGCAGAACATTACAATCTAACTAGAATCGTTGAGTTTTGTCAATATCCTTTGGGTGAGTCACATGGTTGAAGGTGCAATCTGTTTCCCATTGATTTACACGATTCTATTCCGATTGTGTAGAGGGTTTCCAGTGTCATATACCCGACGACCAGGTGCTCTACATGCAGGGTAAGAAGAATAGCAGCAATTGCAAGCCAATGATCAAATGCCAGGTTATCAATCCATACCATGACGAGAGTGTGCTTGCCGACAGTGAATGCAGGAACGTGAGTATGAGTCAAACAACAAAGATCATCATTGATCTTGAACCCGATTTTAATGATCTTAATCGTTGAAATTTCTTTGGCTAGCCTTTCCTCTAGGAATGAAAAACCCTTCCTTGCAAATCGGAAAATTGTTTTGTGCAGTTAATCATTCTCTTGAATGTTTCAATCTCTCTGCATCCCTTTCTATTTTGCTAGACCTGCGAATTCTATTTTCGCCTTGTCCCATAGACTTTTGGATAATGTTGCACTTTTGCACTTGCCAATCGGTACCAGTCGGTCCAAAAATAGTTTCACAACAAAATGTCGGAGATTTCTATGAGAACAACATTTCATTTGGGAGTCTTAAAGAAGAAATTACTTTGAAATCTTTTACACCTGAACGATTTCTGCATCCTTAGTCTATTTCAATAATTTATATGCTAATTACATTCTTCTCTTTTCTTATAGTCCACGGGCACTGTGAAGGAGACTCTGGTGAGCTATACTGTCATCCGGCTGCTTGGCGACATATTTCCCATGGCCGCACTGACCCTGCTGAACACCGCCATTGTGATTGCCGTCCGTGAGACTTCTGAGGGTCGTGGAGAGGTTTGCCGCCAGTATGTATGGGGTGCCATTGGTTATGTGGTGCTCTTTTCGCCTCTGGATCTGTTCTTCATCCAAAATGCACCCAACCAGGATGCCGCACTGGCTGCCTTAATAATATTAATTGTGTGCTTTGTCATTGGTGCTCTAATTCTTATCTCTGCCTCACAAATGCCCTTGAGCCCACCGGAGTGGTGGTGGCATACCAAGACTGGCATGCTGGTGGTCCCCATGTCGGCCATTCGCCGCTACAGCCCGGAGATCCTCGTGCTGACTCTTGTCTCCATACTTTTCGGTACCTTCTGGAGCAGTATTCATAGTTTCCTGAATTGGACATTCACCGATGTAAATGCCATCTGTTATTCGGGTTTGCTTTTGGTCCTTCTCCTGTTCTTCAATGTGGACAAGTTCATTGAGTATTGCGGTCATTCGAATATATTCATTGCTGGCTTTGCCATATTCGTCATACGATTCACGGCTCTAAGTGACGTGGACTGCCAGTGGTTGACTATAGTGATGGAGTCCATTGAGCCTGCTGTAATTGGTTTAATTTGGATTACAATAATTCTTTATATGCGTCATGCAATGCCCAGGAAACTGACGGCCACCGGACAGGCCATTGCTGTACTGGCCTTCTTTGGATTGGGTGAGTTTGAATTGTGAAAACAGCTGAAGCCTATCTTTAACTCTTGCGGTATTCTTGCAGGCAAAGGTTTTGGCGCCTTGATTGGTTTAGCACGCGAGGAGAAGAACCCTAAACTGGAGGTCTGGCACTGCACCTACCAATGGCTGGCCATTATAGCCTGCATTGTGGCCCTTGTTTATTTCATAATTTACAATTTGATTCTGGCCCCACGTTGCACTGCCAAGGCGCAGCATTCCGAGGAGCTTATCTCGGGCTCGGCCTCCCAGAACTTCGGACAATCAGCCGCTGGAGGAGTTGGCGCCAGTAATGGCAATGGAGCCGGCAACGGCGCTGGAGCCTCGCTTAATGGCAATGGCAATGGCAGCTACTCACCTCTGCGCGTCTATCACAATGAGAGGGGAAAGAAGGGACAATTTAGATACTAAGATGTGACATTATCCATCTTGCGATTGTACTATTGTCTTAGGTTTTAAATATATACATACTTGTGTGTATGCATGTACACGCCACGCCCTCCCCGCCGCCCCGTTGACGGGCAAACACTGCTAATAGTTTTTAATGCATATTTTTGCTAAGTGTATACAAAACATAAAAACATAAAAAAAACGACAAAAAAAGGAAAATACAAAAACAGAAAATTTAAATGAATGAAACGGATTTTTTTACTCGCATATAGAATTTATTTTAATTTGTTATTTAATGCATAATTTTAATTACAAAATACTACAGCATAACAAAAAAGAATGGCACGTCACATAGCGTCGACTCGTTCTCGTCAAATGGAGGCATCAATTTTTAATGAAACATTTGCGTGATTTTTACTAAGCACTATGAATATACATACATGTATTACAATAAACCGTGCAACAATGTAACAGGGGCTTGAACGAGAGTAAAAACATAAACACTCAAGCCTACAATATAACATATTAAATGTAATAATAAAACCACAAAATGTAATTATACGTACAACAAATATAATACATGGTAATTAAATGTTTTCAAATTAAGCATAATATTCGTAAGAGAGTCATTTATGTTCGACTAAACACAACAGTTAATGGCAAGTGGTAAATGTAATTACTAATTATCGAATTCTGGATGAATTGTCCATATGGATGGGATCAATTGGCAAAGGGATAAGTTGGGAACTTTCACTCACCATCACAAGCCTTTTCTGGATACCTTATGCCTTCTTTTTGACTTTGGTGTATTTTTTTCTTGTTCTTTGGTGGTCAATTCCAGTTGTCATTTTAAAATTCAAAACATTTTGTTGTAATCTTAATTTCAGGTTTAATTTCGATTCAATTTTTCGAATTTAAATTAAGTAACCATGGTGGTAACCATGCTGTAGCCCTGCTGCTTATTTCGCATGGCTGACTGAATCTGTTGCCAATGCTTGTGGACATTGACCAGGGTGTCCACCGCCGGAGAATGCATCTTTATACGGCTATCAAACTGTGAACGCAGCGATTCCTTATGTAATACCTGATATGCCAGTATTTGTACATATTAGAATCTGAATGATATTTTTTTCGATAGCTCAATGAAGGCCCGATTGATATCCTGGCTATTGGAATTTGTTGGTATTTTCAGGACATCATAGTAGTTCTCTTTGTAGCGTGTTCCATGGCGCATATGGGCAAACCATACTGAACAAAAGACGTAAGAAAATCGTTCCAAAAGGCCTTAGCTATAGCCATCAAAGCGAAGTAAGTTTTATCTAAAAAGGCTAATGTTTGCAAAAGAACGGCCTACAATCTTAGCATAGGAAATAACGAAAATATTGATTAAAATCACTGTTTTCCACCGATCGTTCCTATGGGAGCTATATGTTATAGTCACCTGATCTTTATCAAATTCGGCACAGTCATTAACAAATATGTATATTAAACTAACAAATGTTTAATTTGAAAGCAATCTCGTTAAAATTAACGATATTATTGACAAAAGTCACTGTTTTCGACCGATCGTTCCTATGGAAACATTGCCGTTTGTATGGGAGCTTTTTGATATAGTGGTCCGATCCGGCTGAATCCGAGATATACAACCCCTGCAGTATATACAAGCCTACATGCAAAATGTAATCTCTGTAGCTCTTACGGTTTAGGAGGAGTTCGCGTTGATCCAGACGGACGGACGGACGGACATGGCAATTTGAACTCGTCTCGTCGTACTGATCAAGAATATATATACTTTATATGGTCGGAGATGCTTCCTTCTATGCGTTGCACACTTCTGACCAAAATTGATATACCCTTTTTGCAAGGGTATAAAAATACTGACATTATATAGGGGAAAGTGGGGCTAATCGGCGCATGGGACAACCCGGCTCAGTCGAATTATCTTGAAATATAATAGCACGATCCAAAAAGTGATAAGTGTCCTAAGATCGCATTTTGGCAGGCTATATTTAGATAATAAACTTAGACGTATCCAATTCGTAGTATCCGAAATTTTTGGGATTATATAATTTTTAACCTCAAAAATAAATTTTTGTTCCAAAAAAATGTTTTAAAAATATTGATTAAATTTTTAATTTTGATCGATGTTAACTAAAATAGGTTCCGAAATCCATTAACTCATGATGTGTAACTCGATTATTTTAAATAAGTAACACAATTTGAAAATTTTTAGTTTTTAAACCTGGAAGCTAGGGTGGGGCAAAATGGCGCATTTGGTTATGGGGTAATATGGTGCGGTAATTTTACACATGTGAAGATCAGCCGAATAACTAAAATCAAGAGAAAATCAATTTTTTACTGTTATTAAAGATTGTATATAAGAAAATAAAACAAGGCTAAGACTACGAAATAATTTTTGTTAACTTTTTGAAATATCCAACTTGTTTCATAGTTTTAAGATGTTTTTCTTACTTGACATAAATTGTTGTATTAACTTTGTTTCCAGGAACTGGGTTTCTATTTTTGGCTGAAAAAATTTATTAATTTGAACAAAAAGCATAAATAAATAAATAAACTAAATAAATAAATTAATTATTTATCGAATTCTTGTCATCGACAAACCAAAAAATAAAATGTTTCTATGTACATGCAAACAGTAATTCAAAATTCATAGCAGAGCAAATAGAAAATGGAACCTTTAGTTTGTCCAGCAAACCCAAACGCAAAGCAAAAGGACGCCGTGCGATTCGGTAGATCGTGCTGTTTAACAATCCAGACTGAAAAGGTTATAAATAAGGTAGCGTCTTGTGATATTGGATAGATTTCTAGGAAAGTCCACCACGTAGACCCATAATGCCTAGGGTATCCAAAAAGGTTCGATAAGAAGATGCCGCTTTCAATAAGGAAGAAAGGTTTCAATTACGAAGCCAATTAAGATGTTCACAAAAAAAAATGTAAGCAAGGAATTGGGATTCCTTATAAATTATTTCGCGATGCAAACCATTGTCAAGTGTTTGTTAGAAAGAGTGAAGAAAAGTACCAAAAAGTGCTTGAAGATAGCAAAATATTTGCAAAAATGATAAGTTGTGCTAAGAAATTTGTTCCAAAAGTCGGCAGCTCTACTTCAGAAATATCTGCATCAATGCACAGCAGGGGCTTGGTAAAATCACTGGCATGTGAATATATACTAATAAAATAATCGTCCAAAATTTAAAGAAATTACCATCCATTTGGATGTTCCGTTGGTAAATCATTTTCGAATCGACAATGCACATGGGATGGAACCCATTTAATGGGTTAATTTGCTAAGAACTTGAATCAAATGAAAAACTGTGAGGGGTTTATAAGGTGAAATGCAAGCAGTTTTACAAGCAATCCCAAATTCAAACATTCCATGGCATACGGTGTATATCGACATTGCAGGAAAGCTTAGTGGCAAGAATGACCTTTAAGGAATATACATATTATTGTGCAAATCACTAAATTTGTGTCCCACATTAAAATAAGATACCGATATTTGTATACAGGCAATGACATCAAATGTTTTTGTTTACTTTGTAATCAGATTAGAATAATAGGCCAATAAATGGCCACCCATTAACCGAAATACTTTTCGATTGTGTGTGATTGAGTGGCTTTATGAGTTAATTATCGAATTTTTGTCATCGCCAAAGCAAAAAATAAAATGTTTCTATGTACATGCAAACAGTAATTCAAAATTAATAGCAGAGCAAATAGAAAATGGAACCTTTGGTTTGTCCAGCAAACCCAAACGCAAAGCAAAAGGACGCCGTGCGATTCGGTAGATCGTGCTGTTTAACAATCCAGACGGAAAAAGTTAAAAATAGGGTAGCGTCTTGTGATATTGGATAGATTTCTAGGAAAGTCCACCACGTAGACCCTTAATGCCTAAGGTATCCAAAAAGGTTCGATAAGAAGATGCCGCTTTTAATAAGGAAGGAAAGTTTCAATTACGAAGCCAATTAAGATGCTAACAAAAAAGAAATAACAAAAGAAACAGCAGTTCTACAAACAATAATGAAAATGTAAGCGAGGAATCGGGATTCCTCATAAATCATTTCGCGATGCAAACCATTGTCAAGTGTTTGTTAGAAAGAGTGAAGAAAAGTACCAAAAAGTGCTTGAAGATAGCAAAATATTTGCAAAAATGATAAGTTGTGGAAAGAAATTTGTTCCAAAAGTCGGCATATCTACTTCAGAAATATCTGCATCAATGCACAGCAGGGGCTTGGTAAAATCACTGGCATGTGAATATATACTAATAAAATAATCGTCGAAAATTTAAAGAAATTACCATCCATTTCGATGTTCCGTGGTAAATCATTTTCGAATCGACAATGAACATGGGATGGAACCCATTCAATCAAATGAAAAACTGTGAAGGATAATTAAAGAAAAAACTTCATTTAATAGCTAAAGCTAATAGCAAAAATAAAGCGCTTCAAAGGCACTCTTTAAAATCCTTTCATCCGCGGTTGAATCGGTTAAAACTGACTAAACTGGTAAGCCAATTTTAATGATTGTAGATGGTCTACAGGCAGTTAATGGTCTGACTTTAAAAACGTGACTATTGTCGGCAGCGCTATGCTCTTTTATTGGACAGCTCAGTTCGATGCGGTTGTTCAGACATGTTGCGCAAGGTTTGCCTGAGGTTTGAAGGAAGAGTTAAGCAATAGTTTTTCGTTGTGCGCGTTGTAATGCATGTTATTAGGTTAAGTATGAGAAACGTAATAAGTGCGAGTGAAACGAATAGTATACTGAGTGTGAATGAGTTAGTGATGTGAGTGCACAAGCGTGCACTGAAGTTAGATATGCTTCGGAAAGCTTCGGCTGCCGACGAGACCACCCAAGATACGAAGTCTGCTGCGCGGAGCACGAAGTCTATTTATTTTTTCCCTTGTTGTCGCTAACATAAACAAGCGATGATGAAATAACATTCGGCGGTCTTGTCGGAAGCCGAAGCTTACCGAAGTATACACTTAACTTCACTGCGCGGCAGTGTAGTCACATCACCATCTCACTCACACTCAATACAACACTCAGTATTCTATTCCTTTCACTCGCACTTATTGCAAGCATACGTTAAGAGGTGGAAATGGTTTTTTGTGCAAAAAACAAAACACATTTTTTGTGATTTGTTAAGAAAACTTTTTGAAACCTTTTGTACATCATTTAGTATACTTTTATCATATTTTAAAAATTTGTGATGAACAAAAATTTGGAAAACAAGAACCAGAACATGGCAGAAAAAAACAACTTGCGGTGTTCACTGTATCTCGGTCGGAAATTATCTGAAGTCAAAAACTATTAAAATTTAGTTAAAGTATCATTAAATCCTCCCCCCTATAGCCACCGATTATTTTTTTTTTTACTTAATTTTTTATTGATGTCTAAAGTAAACACTTCAATTTTTCGCGAGTGTTTGGCAATAATTTTTTTACATTTTGAAATTTCTTCCCTGCAACTCGATTCATCAATAGACAAACAAAACATTTAAAATATTTTGGGTTTTTTTACTACAAATTTTTCTTCTTCTTCCATCATTCCCTAAGCAAAGCACAACACGCATACACATGCAGTTCGTGTAGCGCTGCTTCAGTGTGTGTGTATGCATGTGCTCTGTTTGATTTCATGATGACGTAGTAGGCAGCAAGCAGCGCTGCCGGCAGCGCTTGAACCGATTTATATTGACAGTAACTTGTGTTCTATTTATCCGATCAGATTCAAATTTTGGTATCTGTGTTTTTTCTAGAAGTATATGATCCTGATGATTTTCATACTTTATCTCACCCGGGTAATAAAAAGCCCCCAGATGTCAACCCGATAGCTCTTACGATGGCTGAGTAAAACGCGTACGCACAGACGGACGGACAGACGGACATGGCTATATCGACTCAGCTTCTCATGCTGATCAAGAATATATACATATACTTTATGGGGTCGGAAACGTCTCCTGAACTTTGAAAAAGTCGTTTCGATGAAAACGCGTTTGAAAGCTTCACTGAAGGCCGAAGAGCTATATCTTTGACTGTTTTTTCCGATTTACTTCACATTTTTACACAACATTCGTTAAACTCTTAAGATTAAAAAAAATTGAAAAACCATTCCCACCCCTTAAGTGTATGGCTCTTGCCGACGGGACCACCTTATGCTATTTCATCATGGTCTCAGTAAAGAACACTGATTCTGCGACCGCACGAATCGGTCAACACTTATTTGCGAGCTATATACCCAATATACGCAATTGACGGTTACGGTAGTAAATATTTTATTTAAATGTACGTATTATAAATAAAAATTTTCGACTTGCCATGTGCGACAGCTCTTTAATATCAATTTGCGGAGGGTGTGCGGGTAAATATTTACTTAAGCTACTCAAAATTTCAGTGTTGAGAAGTAGAAAAATCGACTAAAGCTAGATGCCAGTGTTGGAAAACGTCATTTGTTATGGATTATGGTGTTGCCAGTCTGTAGTTTTCTTTGTCGCGTTGTTTGACTGCTATGGCATCCAATTATTTTACTCCGAATTATAAACAGCATCCAATTATTTACCGAATTATAAAATCGAAGGCAATTCAGATGATCTGACAACCGATTATTGTTATCTGAATTATATTTAATATTTCAAGAATGCATCTTTATAACTGTGAACGCAGCGATTCCTTATGTAATACCTGATTAGAATCTGAATGATATTTTTTTCGATAGCTCAATGAAGGCCCGATTGATATCCTGGCTATTGGAATTTGTTGGTATTTTCAGGACATCATAGTAGTTCTCTTTGTAGCGTGTTCCATGGCGCATATGGGCAAGCCATATTGAACAAAAGACGAAGAAAATCGTTCCAAAAGTCGTCAGCTGACGACTGACATACCTGCTGCCATATAACAAAGAAGTTGTAACCAGAGGGTCGGGGCTAACTTTGACCGCGTCAAAAATTGTATACCCTTGCAACTTTTTTGGTAACTTTTTCCTTAGCTATAGCCATCAAAGCGAAGTAAGTTTTATCTAAAAAGGCTAATGTTTGCTAAAGAACGGCCTACAATCTTAGCATAGGACATAACGAAAATATTGATTAAAATCACTGTTTTCCACCGATCGTTCCTATGGGAGCTATATGTTATAGTCACCTGATCTTTATCAAATTCGGCACAGTCATTAACAAATATGTATATTAAACTAACAAATGTTTAATTTGAAAGCAATCTCGTTAAAATTAACGATATTATTGACAAAAGTCACTGTTTTCGACCGATCGTTCCTATGGGATAATAGCTTAGAAAACATTGCCATTTGTATGGGAGCTTTTTGATATAGTGGTCCGATCCGGCTGAGTCCGAGATATACAACCCCTGCAGTATATACAAGCCTACATGCAAAATGTAATCTCTGTAGCTCTTACGGTTTAGGAGGAGTTCGCGTTGATCCAGACGGACGGACGGACGGACATGGCAATTTGAACTCGTCTCGTCGTACTGATCAAGAATATATATACTTTATATGGTCGGAGATGCTTCCTTCTATGCGTTGCACACTTCTGACCAAAATTGATATACCCTTTTTGCAAGGGTATAAAAATACTGACATTATATAGGGGAAAGTGGGGCTAATCGGCGCATGGGACAACCCGGCTCAGTCGAATTATCTTGAAATATAATAGCACGATCCAAAAAGTGATAAGTGTCCTAAGATCGCATTTTGGCAGGCTATATTTAGATAATAAACTTAGACGTATCCAATTCGTAGTATCCGAAATTTTTGGGATTATATAATTTTTAACCTCAAAAATAAATTTTTGTTCGCCAAGAAAATGTTTTAAAAATATTGATTAAATTTTTAATTTTGATCGATGTTAACTAAAATAGGTTCCGAAATGCATTAACTCATGATGTGTAACTCGATTATTTTAAATAAGTAACACAATTTGAAAATTTTTAGTTTTTAAACCTGGAAGCTAGGGTGGGGCAAAATGGCGCATTTGGTTATGGGGTAATATGGTGCGGTAATTTTACACATGTGAAGATCAGCCGAATAACTAAAATCAAGAGAAAATCAATTTTTTACTGTTATTAAAGATTGTATATAAGAAAATAAAACAAGGCTAAGACTACGAAATAATTTTTGTTAACTTTTTGAAATATCCAACTTGTTTCATAGTTTTAAGATGTTTTTCTTACTTGACATAAATTGTTGTATTAACTTTGTTTCCAGGAACTGGGTTTCTATTTTTGGCTGAAAAAATTTATTAATTTGAACAAAAAGCATAAATAAATAAATAAACTAAATAAATAAATTAATTATTTATCGAATTCTTGTCATCGACAAACCAAAAAATAAAATGTTTCTATGTACATGCAAACAGTAATTCAAAATTCATAGCAGAGCAAATAGAAAATGGAACCTTTAGTTTGTCCAGCAAACCCAAACGCAAAGCAAAAGGACGCCGTGCGATTCGGTAGATCGTGCTGTTTAACAATCCAGACGGAAACAGGTTAAAAATAAGGTAGCGTCTTGTGATATTGGATAGATTTCTAGGAAAGTCCACCACGTAGACCCATAATGCCTAGGGTATCCAAAAAGGTTCGATAAGAAGATGCCGCTTTCAATAAGGAAGAAAGGTTTCAATTACGAAGCCAATTAAGATGTTCACAAAAAAAATAAGTAACAACAGAAACAGCAGGTCTAGAAGTAATAATAAAAATGTAAGCGAGGATTGGGATTCCTTATAAATCATTTCGCATAAACCATTTAATCCTTTAAACGCGATCGATGCAAAAAAAAAAACCATTGTCAAAGGTGTTTGATTAGAAAAAGAGTGAAGAAAAAAAAAGTACCAAAAAAGTGAAAAAACATTGAAGATAGCAAAATATTTGCAAAAATGATAAGTTTTGCAAAGAAATTTGTTCCAAAAGTCGGCATATCTACTTCAGAAATATCTGCATCAATGCACAGCAGGGGCTTGGTAAAATCACTGGCATGTGAATATATACTAATAAAATAATCGTCCAAAATTTAAAGAAATTACCATCCATTTCGATGTTCCGTGGTAAATCATTTTCGAATCGACAATGAACATGGGATGGAACCCATTTAATGGGTTAATTTGCTAAGAACTGTGAATCAAATGAAAAAAATGTGAGGTTTATAAGGTGAAATGCAAGGCAGTTTTACAAAAACAATCCCAAATTCAAACATTCCATGGCATACGGTGTATATCGACATTGCAGGAAAGCTTTAGTGGCAAGAATGACAAACTTAATAAGGAGGGAATATACATATTATTGTGCAAATCACTAAATTTGTGTCCCACATTAAAATAAGATACCGATATTTGTATACAGGCAATGACATCAAATGTTTTTGTTTACTTTGTAATCAGATTAGAATAATAGGCCAATAAATGGCCACCCATTAACCGAAATACTTTTCGATTGTGTGTGATTGAGTGGCTTTATGAGTTAATTATCGAATTTTTGTCATCGACAAAGCAAAAAATAAAATGTTTCTATGTACATGCAAACAGTAATTCAAAATTAATAGCAGAGCAAATAGAAAATGGAACCTTTGGTTTGTCCAGCAAACCCAAACGCAAAGCAAAAGGACGCCGTGCGATTCGGTAGATCGTGCTGTTTAACAATCCAGACGGAAAAAGTTAAAAATAGGGTAGCGTCTTGTGATATTGGATAGATTTCTAGGAAAGTCCACCACGTAGACCCTTAATGCCTAAGGTATCCAAAAAGGTTCGATAAGAAGATGCCGCTTTTAATAAGGAAGGAAAGTTTCAATTACGAAGCCAATTAAGATGCTAACAAAAAAGAAATAACAAAAGAAACAGCAGTTCTACAAACAATAATGAAAATGTAAGCGAGGAATCGGGATTCCTCATAAATCATTTCGCGATGCAAACCATTGTCAAGTGTTTGTTAGAAAGAGTGAAGAAAAGTACCAAAAAGTGCTTGAAGATAGCAAAATATTTGCAAAAATGATAAGTTGTGGTAAGAAATTTGTTCCAAAAGTCGGCATATCTACTTCAGAAATATCTGCATCAATGCACAGCAGGGGCTTGGTAAAATCACTGGCATGTGAATATATACTAATAAAATAATCGTCGAAAATTTAAAGAAATTACCATCCATTTCGATGTTCCGTGGTAAATCATTTTCGAATCGACAATGAACATGGGATGGAACCCATTCAATCAAATGAAAAACTGTGAAGGATAATTAAAGAAAAAACTTCATTTAATAGCTAAAGCTAATAGCAAAAATAAAGCGCTTCAAAGGCACTCTTTAAAATCCTTTCATCCGCGGTTGAATCGGTTAAAACTGACTAAACTGGTAAGCCAATTTTAATGATTGTAGATGGTCTACAGGCAGTTAATGGTCTGACTTTAAAAACGTGACTATTGTCGGCAGCGCTATGCTGTTTTATTGGACAGCTCAGTTCGATGCGGTTGTTCAGACATGTTGCGCAAGGTTTGCCTGAGGTTTGAAGGAAGAGTTAAGCAATAGTTTTTCGTTGTGCGCGTTGTAATGCATGTTATTAGGTTAAGTATGAGAAACGTAATAAGTGCGAGTGAAACGAATAGTATACTGAGTGTGAATGAGTTAGTGATGTGAGTGCACAAGCGTGCACTGAAGTTAGATATGCTTCGGAAAGCTTCGGCTGCCGACGAGACCACCCAAGATACGAAGTCTGCTGCGCGGAGCACGAAGTCTATTTATTTTTTCCCTTGTTGTCGCTAACATAAACAAGCGATGATGAAATAACATTCGGCGGTCTTGTCGGAAGCCGAAGCTTACCGAAGTATACACTTAACTTTACTGCGCGGCAGTGTAGTCACATCACCATCTCACTCACACTCAATACAACACTCAGTATTCTATTCCTTTCACTCGCACTTATTGCAAGCATACGTTAAGAGGTGGAAATGGTTTTTTGTGCAAAAAAAAAAACACATTTTTGTGATTTGTTAAGAAAACTTTTTGAAACCTTTTGTACATTATTTAGTATACTTTTATCATATTTTAAAAATTTGTGATGAACAAAAATTTGGAAAACAAGAACCAGAACATGGCAGAAAAAAACAACTTGCGGTGTTCACTGTATCTCGGTCGGAAATTATCTGAAGTCAAAAACTATTAAAATTTAGTTAAAGTATCATTAAATCCTCCCCCTGTAGCCACCGATTATTTTTTTTTTTACTTAATTTTTTATTGATGTCTAAAGTAAACACTTCAATTTTTCGCGAGTGTTTGGCAATAATTTTTTACATTTTGAAATTTCTTCCCTGCAACTCGATTCATCAATACACAAACAAAACATTTAAAATATTTTGGGTTTTTTTACTACAAATTTTTCTTCTTCTTCCATCATTCCCTAAGCAAAGCACAACACGCATACACATGCAGTTCGTGTAGCGCTGCTTCAGTGTGTGTGTATGCATGTGCTCTGTTTGATTTCATGATGACGTAGTAGGCAGCAAGCAGCGCTGCCGGCAGCGCTTGAACCGATTTATATTGACAGTAACTTGTGTTCTATTTATCCGATCAGATTCAAATTTTGGTATCTGTGTTTTTTCTAGAAGTATATGATCCTGATGATTTTCATACTTTATCTCACCCGGGTAATAAAAAGCCCCCAGATGTCAACCCGATAGCTCTTACGATGGCTGAGTAAAACGCGTACGCACAGACGGACATGGCTATATCGACTCAGCTTATCATGCTGATCAAGAATATATATACTTTATGGGGTCGGAAACGTCTCCTTCTGTGCGTTACAAACATCTGACCAATTTTATAATACCCTCTGTAAGGGGTATTCAAAAAAACTTAAGGGTAATTAAAAACTTTACATTGGGGGAGGTATTTTATATATAGAATATGTCCACCAAGTTTAAAAGGAATCGGTCAAGTAGTTGTTAAATGAGAGTGAACACGGACTTTGAAAAAGTCGTTTTGAGGAAAACGCGTTTGAAAGCTTCACTGAAGGCGAAAGCGCTATATCTTTGACTGTTTTTTTCCGATTTACTTAAAATTTTTACACAACATTCCTTAAACTCTGTTATAAAATTGGTCAGATGGTTGTAACGCATAGAAGATGACGTTTCCGACCCTATAAAGTAGGTATAATATATTCTTGATCAGCATGAGAATCTGAGTCGATATAGCCATGTCCGTCCGTCGGTGCGTATGCGGGTAAATAATTACTTAAGCTCTTTAAAATTTCAGTGTTGAGAAGTAGAAAATTTGACTAAAGCAAGATTTCAGTGTTGGAAAACGTCATTTGTAATGGATTATGGTGTTGCCAGTCTGTAGTTTTCTCTGGCGCGTTGTTTGACTGCTATGGCATCCAATTATTTTACTCCGAATTATAAAATCGAAGGCAATTCAGCTGATCTGACAACCTATTATTGTTATCTGAATTATATTTAATCTATAAAATCAAGAAATATTGTGAACTTTTCGTTTGTTGAAAAAAGTGCGAACAAAAGTTTCAAAAAGCCCGCGTATTCGAGCATCTGAAATTTGGCATCTGGCAACACCATCTCAAAATTTGGCAGCTTTTTGAGGCCGGGAAATGCTACTTTTAACTACAATCCTGCTAAAACATAATTTTCATTTTGTTAATTATACAAAAACTACATAAAAAATCACCAAGGCGCACCTGATACCAAATTTATGTAGTTTAAGCTTAAGTAAATATTTACCACCAATAATAAAAGCCAAAGAGCATTCTTAAAGGATATTGAAAATAAAAACAATTAACGTAGAGAATGAAGAAGCAAAGAGATTGAGAAAATAAAGATTTCAGAATTATTATGTATTTGAAAAGCTTTCTTCTCTAAAATCTCTTAATCTGTTGTAATCTTGTCTTCGTGTTGACAACAATTGTTAGTTACTTATCATAATTCACCTTGCTGATGACGACTATGCCTCGTCTTGATAATGTAATTATCTAATAAACACATATTCACCGGTACTTTCCGATACGTAGCCAAACACCAAAATGCGGCACCCGCTTGCTGTTTGCCCCCTCGTTAGATTCAACCCTTTGTCTATCATCTCGCTTGGTGGACAACTGCCTGGTCCGATTAGTTGTTGTAGATAAGGTGCTGTCGCACTACTTATCGTATTCTTGCAATGATTACTCAAAAACCCAGGGCGCACTTGCTCCACGTTGTTGTTGCAGCAGCAATTGTTACTCTTTCCCACTCTCTCCCTCCATGTGTGTGTGTGTGTGTTGCTTCTCTATTTTTAGTGAGCCACAAGAGCTTTTGTTTTTACCCTATTCAAACATATACGTATGTGTGTGGAAGGTATGGGGGGTGCGCCGGGTTCTTGCCTAGACAGATCGGACCTCCATCATATGTAGGCATTTTAGTTCGTACTCTTATCGTAACTTGTGTGGCTTCGAATGTACCTAGTTGAGGAAAAATTCAATGTTGGATTTTGTTACCTCTGGTATTCGAGCCAATAAGTTCGGCCACGAATTCGCATTTTATCTTTTGAATTTTTTTATTATTATTATTATTTTTTTTTTTTTATGTTTTTTTATTATTATTTTTGAATTTTTATTTGCAACAACTGCAGAGGTCATCAGTAAACATTTCATCATTGGCTTTAGTTCACTGATAGCAGCTCCAAAAAATATGAAAAAAAACCCCAAAAGTTTTTGATAGTCACTGAATGGTATGACTAAGCAAACGGGAGGGACTACAAAATAATTTGACCTAATTAACATTGAATTTAGAAAGGAATTTTCTAGAATTTTCGTTTGATCTATGTGCACACCTATCACATCACTATATGCCTATACATATATCTCCATGTAGTTCATATGAAATCGTAATGAAATTTTATTTACTCTCTAAAAGTTTAAAAAATGTATAATTTGTTGTTAAGGGAGGGAAATGTAAAGAGAAAACTATCTCTCACATTCATTTACATAATTCCAGATCATTAAGAAAAATAATTTTTATTTTTTTTTTGGCCGTCTCGATTTGAACCCATAATTTTCTTTCCATAGTCTGCCCATTCAAGAGTTTTAACCGCTAGGCCAAAGGCAGAAAGATAAGGCTTACTATGAGATATCTATTTCAATGTTTTATTGTATTTTGTGTTGAACAAAAAAAAAAAAAAAAAAAAAATACTTTTGGCCCGAAACTGGAAATAACATTTGGCCAAGTCGACAGTAAGATACTCTCCAATATACTCTTAATTAAACGCTAGCAAAATGAAAATTTTCCAATTGAAATTTTGTTCAATTAACCAAAATAGGAACAATGCAAAATATATAGAGAACTATGGCAAAAACTTGCATTAATTTGCATATTGTGAAAAATGTGGCAATGGATTAGAGTGGTCTCGAAACTACACCTCTTAGTGTTATGTTCGAGGAGCCTGGCCAAATTGCACATTCGCACGTTTCGATTTGAAGGCAAATTGCATTTTCATTTTTCTGTTTTGTTTTTGGCTCAATCGCCCCAAGCACTTGTTCATCCGTTAGCTAACGAGACCATTCCAAACACGATAACGATCAGTATAATTGCACATATCAAGCTTGACAAAGCCGTCACCGTCAAATGCGATCAGCGCCCTTAAAAAATTTTGGGGGCGTAACTGCATTGCAGTGACTAATCAGTTGGCTTATCTTTTCACTGCACTGAAAGCTCGATTGGACTAATGCTAGATGAGCTGAGGTAAGGTAAGGTAAGGGGGTAGGCCCAAAACCCATAGCAATCTTTGGAATTGAACGGAATTATCACGCGGCTTTTGCCAGTTCATCCTCACGCTGCAAAAGATTGCCATAAGTGCGTGCCACCAGATCCCAAACATCCACGAAACGATCCACACACTGGGAAATGCAACGTTGCAACGTTGGGTGACCGGTGCATGCCTTAAAGCACTTTCCAGTCATCTTGGAGAGCTAACCCTAAGTATTGGCCAAAGCCATTTGCTGCTTCATTTGAGTTATTATCTCTTCATTGCTTACATCAGCCAACCTACAAGCAGAAACCGTTGAAAACTTCTAAAAAAAAAAAAAACAAATTGAATATTTTTTTTAAGTTCTTACTTAAAAGAGACATTGGTTTTTATATATGGAAGAAAATGCTTGTTAGTCAGTTATGAAATCAACTTAACAAATCAGTTGACATCAAATTCAAAGGCTATCTACGTTGAGTAAAAGAATCAAAATAAAGAAAAATAATTGCTGGCTTGGCCAAATATTCAACGGAAAATATCCTTATACAATTATACTCATTCATTCGCAAAGAAAGTATATTGACTTGACCAAGTTCTAAAAGACATTTTGTTGAGTGTTTGGGAAAAAAACCCGTTAAAAAGTTAAAAACTATATAAAGTTCCTTCTTTTACAAGGTTTTTCTGTCAAAATATTTAGCCAGCTTTTAATAATAACGACAAAATTACATTGTCCCTATCTAGAATTTGTCTTTGATGTTTTATTAAGTGTTTTTTAGAAAAAACTCTTCATTAAAATTTCCATTGGTCTTCTTTTTGTTGACTTTTTACAATATACAAATAGCAAAGAAAGTAGTTGATCAGAGTGGGGCATGCTAAAACCAGTAGGATGGTCATTTTGTGGTTTATGTTAAAAAATAAAACACCTTTTTCAGAAAGCGTTTCAGATCAGAGCTAACAATGATGGAAAGAAAAAATGGATCTTGGGACATAGCTGGGCACTTTTACATATGTATGTATGTTTGAGAGAGAGAATTTTACCAAATTTAATATGTGCACTTGTATATGTTGTTGTATTAACTGGCCAAAATAACAAATGCCTGTAAATAAGAGCGAGAAGGAGAGAGAGATAGCCTGTGTATTTGCAAAAAGGACATACATAACTGGGCTATCATTTCTAAACATATCAAGTACATATGTATGTATATACCAGAGAACTGCAATGAGTAATAAATTTTAAGGTGCACTCAATCTTTGAGTTTGATTTTGTTCGATGCGGTTTTTCGTATTGAGTTATTGAGCTGTATCGGTTTGAATGGAACGCTCACAAAAGTCTTTTTTGTACTTCAATCTGTATGACCGCATACTTTCCTACAACTTGATTACGCGGAACGAATCTTTTGCTTAGGCAACTGGGAGTGACCTAAGATTTTTGTTTTGTTCGAAGGGATTTATCGTCTGTTTGCTCACAATCACACTTTTCGATTGTGTCTGAGTGGCTTGTGCCAATATTTATCGAATTTTTGTCATCGACAAAGCAAAAAAATAAAATGTTTTTATGTACATGGAAAAAGTAATTCAAAATTCATAACAGAGCAAATAGAAAATGGAACCTTTAGTTTGTCCAGCAAACCCAAACGCAAAGCAAAAGGACGCCGTGCGATTCGGTAGATCGTGCTGTTTAACAATCCAGACTGAAAAGGTTATAAATAGGGTAGCGTCTTGTGATATTGGATAGATTTCTAGGAAAGTCTACCACCTAGACCCATAATGCCTAGGGTATCCAAAAAGGTTCGATAAGAAGATGCCGCTTTCAATAAGGAAGAAAGGTTTCAATTACGAAGCCAATTAAGATGTTCACAAAAAAGAAATAACAACAGAAACAGCAGTTCTACAAACAATAATGAAAATGTAAGCGAGGAATTGGGATTCCTCATAAATCATTTCGCGATGCAAACCATTGTCAAGTGACCACAGTTTTAAACGCGATAAGAGACAGGCAACAAAAACTAGAAAAACGATGCCCCACTTCAAAAGGCGATTTGATTCGATGCATAAATGAGGAGTGAAAGGGAAAGGCAAAATAACACGGTGAAAAGAATAACACCAAGCACAAGCAGATTATAAAAAATCTGCGAGAAAATTGTCATTGAAAATCCTAATGTTTGTTAGAAAGAGTGAAGAAAAGTACCAAAAAGTGCTTGAAGATAGCAAAATATTTGCAAAAATGATAAGTTGTGTTAAGA
The DNA here is from genome assembly GCA_018150345.1 of Drosophila equinoxialis. Lineage (NCBI taxonomy): Eukaryota > Metazoa > Arthropoda > Insecta > Diptera > Drosophilidae > Drosophila > Drosophila equinoxialis. The sequence goes on along the minus strand of JAECWI010000089.1, from coordinate 3,222,637 downwards.
AATTTGTTCCAAAAGTCGGCATATCTACTTCAGAAATATCTGCATCAATGCACAGCAGGGGCTTGGTAAAATCACTGGCATGTGAATATATACTAATAAAATAATCGTCCAAAATTTAAAGAAATTACCATCCATTTGGATGTTCCGTGGTAAATCATTTTCGAATCGACAATGCACATGGGATGGAACCCATTTAATGGGTTAATTTGCTAAGAACTTGAATCAAATGAAAAACTGTGAGGGGTTTATAAGGTGAAATGCAAGCAGTTTTACAAGCAATCCCAAATTCAAACATTCCATGGCATACGGTGTATATCGACATTGCAGGAAAGCTTAGTGGCAAGAATGACCTTTAGGAATATACATATTATTGTGCAAATCACTAAATTTGTGTCCCACATTAAAATAAGATACCGATATTTGTATACAGGCAATGAAATCAAATGTTTTTGTTTACTTTGTAATCAGATTAGAATAATAGGCCAATAAATGGCGAGCCATTAACCGAAATACTTTTCGATTGTGTCTGATTGAGTGGCTATATGAATTATTTATCGAATTTTTGTCATCGCCAAAGCAACAAATAAAATGTTTTTTATGTACATGCAAACAGTAATTCAAAATTCATAGCAGAGCAAATAGAAAATGGAACCTTTGGTTTGTCCAGCAAACCCAAACGCAAAGCAAAAGGACGCCGTGCGATTCGGTAGATCGTGCTGTTTAACAATCCAGACTGAAAAGGTTATAAATAAGGGTATCGTCTTGTGATATTGGATAGATTTCTAGGAAAGTCCACCACCTAGACCCTTAATGCCTAAGGTATCCAAAAAGGTTCGATAAGAAGATGCCGCTTTCAATAAGGAAGGAAAGTTTCAATTACGAAGCCAATTAAGATGTTCACAAAAAAGAAGTAACAACAGAAACAGCAGTTCTAGAAATAATAATAAAAATGTAAGCGAGGAATTGGGATTCCTTATAAATCATTTCGCGATGCAAACCATTGTCAAGTGACCACAGTTTTAAATGCGATAAGAGACAGGCAGCAAAATCTGAATAAACGCCGAACGTATTCGTACCCCAGAGTGCCGGGCCTTGCTTTAAATTAAGAAAGAGAAAAGACCATCATCAGCAGATCGAGAATACTGCAAACATTTGATACGGCGCATCGCTTTAAAAAGGTCAAAATTGTGATTGTATTTTACGAATAAGGAAAATTATGATATTCAAAGGGACGCCTAATAGTTTTCGTTTTTGGAAAATAAAAATGTTTTATGAGATGTTTTTTAAATAGGGAAAAATAAATTTTTAAAAACGTTGATTAGAACTTTTGTAGGAATAAGGAAAAAATGATTCAGTTGTTATCCCAACAGAAGGAAATGACTGAATGAGTAAAGCCTGTGAGTCGTTCCAGTATTTACGAAACAAATTTGTCGATGGCTACTTGATGAAAATGAAAATTTTTAATATTGTGCCACACTGACTTTTCTATCGATAACCAATACATTGAAATCAATGGGAAACGATTGAAATGTTGGAAGAGAAACACCGAATATCATTAGCACCATTCAGACCCTAAACTAATTACTTCATATAGACAAAATAATATGAACTTTTGAAAAAATATTAAAAGCCAACTTATTAAAGTTTTCGGTCATCTGCATGTAAACGTTGTGTTCCTACTTGGTCTATCAATGTTCCATGTCAATCGGTCATGACATCTCGCTTCCAATAACTAGTTGAAAAACAGGAAATAGGGTTTACAAATTCTTCTAATACCATTAAAATTACTTCAAATAATTAGGAAAGTTTTTATACCATGCACCTATAGGGTGAAAAAAGAGTAAATTTCCTAAAAATTTGATACGTTTTCGATAATTTCGTTCGAAGACTTAACTGAAATTTGTCACTTACTTCTAAAACTTGAACATTTTTCTTAAAGCCTGTTTCTTTAAATCGGTAACCAGAATTTTTAGGAAATTCATGAACCCATTGCCTTGCAATTTATATTAATTTGTATAGCCTTGCAGAGGCTAAAATTGGTCAGAGGTTTGTAAAGCACAAAGGAAGACGGTTCCGACCCCATAAAGTGTATACATTCGTGATCGACATGAGAAGCTGAGTTGATATAGCCATGGGCGTCTGTCCGTCGGTGCATATGCTCATACTCGTATACTAAGCCATCTTAAAAGCTATCGGAAAGGAATTTGTTTGTGTCTTTTATTACATGTAGAGAGTCCGGATCTCAATCCTATCGAGACTTTGTGGGCCTTGCTCAAGAAAAAGGTAGCCAAACGATGCCCCACTTCAAAAGGCGATTTGATTCGATGCATAAATGAGGAGTGGGTAAAAATACCGGAATACTACGACATGAATGGCCTTAAATGCTCGATGTCGCGATGTCTCAGAGGAGTGGTAGATGCTAAAGGAGGGCATACAAAATATTAGCTTAATCTTCGAGAGAAATTTCTTTTTTTATGTAATGTTTGCATTTTGCAAACAATTTAAGACAGTAGGCATTGAGCTGAATGATTGGATTTGAGGTTTGATTAAGTCTTCTCCATCATACTCGTTGCAGTTCTCTGATATATGCATACGTACTTATTTACTTGGTACTTGAGCAGTATTGCTTCCTCCGAGAAATAAAGCGACATGCGTCAGGATTAGAAATGGGGAAAAACAGTATTATAGTTCCATCGGAAATATTGGATCAGATTATGGGTAATGAACACATATTCATTGAGCAGCACGAGAGTATTTTATTTCGCCCTATATATATGTCCCTCTGTTTAGATCAACGCAGACATTATATGAAGTATGTCTCTGATTCTGCCATATATAGGTATATGTAAATTAGAGTATTAATTCAATAACTTTCTTGCCTCTAAAATAATTGTCATTAAATTTTCCACTCCTTATTTTAAATACCAGTGACTAATTTCATCAAGATCTGGTGATAATATCATCACTATCAGACAAATTTGGGATAATTAAGAGATGCTCATAATAAGCTATATAGTATTTCCGCTAAATTAAATCAATATTGGATAACTAATTACAAGAAAGTTGCATTAAAAGAATGGCCACATAGCTCTGGCTTAAATTTTGTAGGCCATTTTCGTGGCAATCGGTTTTTTTTACCTATTTAATACTAATATTTTGGGTTTAACAATATAAAGTTGAAAAACAAAATCTAATACTCAAAATCAAATCTTAGTTTTTAAATGCTAGAAACCTGCTAGTCGTCTATAAAACTCTTTTCTCTTGTATTGTTTCAATTTAAGAACATTTTAAGTATAACTCAAATTAATATTTAGCCATCAGCAAAACCGAATGTCTTCAAAAAAGAATGTCATGTCTAAGTACTTCAGAAATTGTTTTATAGTAACTACCTTAATAGAATTCCGCTTTGATAAAATCAAAATTGATATAGATTACATATGGATTAATCACTCTGCGATCTAAATGTTATATGACTCACATAAAAAGTTGTATTATTTTTGCAACACTTTTTTATTTGTTAGAAAAATAAAAGGATAGGTACCCAAAATTATTGTTATTAGACATTGTAATTTTCATTTTTTTGTTGTAAAACATGTTTTTTTTTTTTAATTAATCTTAGATTAACATACACACACGTACACACATGCACATACATTTATATATAAGACATATACATATATATTCAATATTCATTGATATAAAAATAGAATCTTGTTCATAGCAATATTTCATTGAATTCTTAGAATCTAAAGTACATTTTGTAATTTGTAAAGACACTTTTCGTTTTAGTTTTTCTTTGTTTTAAGTATTTCTGTTCTCATTGATAGTTATTATTTGATTTGCATAGGTAAAGAGAGAGAGTTGAGTGTAAGAGTCAATTGAAAGTTGAGTATTTCAATGAATACCAAAATTGTTCCTTTCAAATACATATGTTTGCATTCACGTAATATAAATAGTTTATATATTCATACTTTTAATGTGCGTTCTGTATATATTTGTTGTGGATTTTTTAACGAATTCAAGCACTTTGACCCCAGCTAATGATTTCATTCAAAATTCAATGAGATACACATACACAATTTACAACATTTAAATCCCCATAATGAATGAATTTTGTATAATTTATAGATGTATGTAGAATCACTTTTACATTAACATAAATATATAACATAAATAATATTTAGCAATAAATGCTTGTAAATTGCAGCCTATTAATATTGTTTTTGCCAAAATCTGAAATATTTTATACTAGACTCAAACACATTTATGTATTTAGTACTCATATTCAATTGGTTATCTAAATATCTATTGTTGTATGCAGTTTAAATATGTTTTTGTGTGTGTGTGTGGGTGTGTGTGAGTTGTGTGTAGAGAGAAAATATAACTTTGGGAATGCACTCGAGAACACCTTTTAGGAAGGATCTTCACATTGTTATAATACTGTATTGAACTGAGTACGAAATATCGTTAAACGAAGAGTAGAAGACATATTTCTTTGATTGATGTGCAAAAGACACTAAATAATTGTTTTGTTGTTTTTAATAATTAATATTTATGGTTTATTTAAAAGCCAATAATTGTTATTATTGCATATATATGTAGTTTCGAGTAAAAAAAAAGACTCCTCTAAAACGCCTTCAAAAATTTGTGCGCCAAAACAGAAAAAAAAAAATGAAATAATAATAATAATATTGCATATGAATGAAACGACGAAATGTATATAGTATTTACAATATGAATAGATACAATAATTTTCTACCAGGTGCGTGGAGAGGGGAGGGAAGATTTGGGAAGGGTGTCAATTAGATTTGAAGTATACATAGATGTAAGTAATAAATATCATATGCATATATCTATATCTATCTATATACATACATACCTATAAGATTTATATATATATATATATATAGAAATATGCATATGTGGAATGTACAATCACTTTTAAAATAAGTAAGTATTATTGCGTTGAGACGACAACAGGCACAAAGATATTATAATAAGTTGTTTTCTTTTGGGTGAGGGGGGGAGGAGATGTTATTATGTATTTCTATAGCTAGACCTAGGCCATATTGTTAGATTTAGTTTCTGGCCACCGATCCCAGACGATGCCAATCGCAAAGCTCCTGACGTAAATCATGTTTCGATAGATCCAATTCAAAGCCTCCAAGAAGTTCATTCTCTTGGAGCGTATCATGCGACCAGACGGTGACCTGTAGACGTCGCTCCTGAATAATATTCAATGGCATGCGATATTCAAGCTAAATGAAAAGAAGGAATATGTATCAAGAGTTTTTAAGAGTTTGGATCTGGAAGTTATCTTAACTATGCTTACCGTTTCCATAAAACTGGGTACACAAGTTTTGCGCACAACTTTGGTCTTGCGTTTGGTTTCTTTTTTTGGGATCCGGTTTCAGGTAGCACTTGACATAGGTGTTTGGCTCCTGACCACCCTGTAGCATGGGCAGCCCTTTGGCGTGGTGTATCTAAACAAAATAAGAAACGTTTTACAAATAATATTCAATACATTTCTCGTTTTACTCACCATCACAGTAAGTACGCCGCGCTGATATTGCAGCGATAAACGTATTTGGCCAATTTCATTGGGATTATCGCGAGATGGTTGACGTTTAACCTCTGCCAAAAAAAAAATTCATACCATTTAACTCCATACAGTTTGTGTGTGATATTTTGGCTTACCTTTAATCTTTGGCATTTCCAATTTGGCCTCCTGCTGATCTCGCAGCAGTGGATGAAAGAATGTATAGACTAAATCGGAATGGGCTATCTCTTCGGATGCATCGAAAAGTGATTTTAGGAAACGTTGTATAAGAGGTAGACGTTTTTCGGCAACTGACTTGATATTCGAACGACCCACATGCACACCAGCTGGAAGGCTATAAAGAATAAACAAAATATACATACATAAGTCAACTAATTAGTATCTCTAGAGTATCTAAAGTGATACACTTTGTGGCTAAATGTGTTTCTTTTAAACTTTATTATAACAATTGTTTTCAATGCAGTTGAAAAATTGAAATTTAAAGTCTATTTGTCTCTCAGGATCATCTAAGAAGTCTGCTAAAGTTTGTTTACAATTGACAACTGAAAAATCAATTACTTTTATTAATCATTCTCTTCCAAGTCAAATCCATAACGACTAAGTCAATACCCTTGAAATGTATTTTTGTCATTTGTAAGAATACAATAAAATAAAGATTACTTATGTATATGTAATTATTACATATCTACATACATATATACAATATATAATTTGTATGTGCGTGATTCTGATTTCGATTCGTTTATAGTGATTGCTTATCAGTTGACCGCGAATCGTTGTCGTCGTCTAGTACAAGCCCATGGGTAACACCGTTAATAGCTGATAATTTGGCTGACTGAAAACAGAGTGATTTCATTGTTGTAGAGACTTGCAGAGTTTTAAGAGCGCACGGAACTTGAAAGAAGAGTACAAGAATCGAGCTTGCGTATGATGTCAATGTGTGGATGGGCGAAGCGAGGGGGTTGGGGGATACCACCGCTCACGATATCGGGCCCGATAAGCGACAACGTGTTGTCGTTAGCTCTCAATCAGTTAACGAACGAGCTGGCGTACGGTCGAGCCAAGTAGCTAGCCAGACCCAGCCAGCCAAGTCGTTCGATCAACCAGCGACGACGTGGTGAAGTTTTTTTTTGTTTTTGTTATTGTTTTTTGTGATTTTTATTTCTTTCTTTTTTTGGCAACAAAAAAAAAAAAAAAAAAACACACACACAGATAATAAAATCAACTGTAAAAATTGCAAAATGCCAGCCAAAGTGATTTAGTTTTTCAAAGATATCAAAAGAAATCCCAAACAAGCAGCAAGACATGGCTCAATTGAGGAATGTGGGCCAAGGTAAATTTTGCAAAACCCATCCCTCCACCCTTTGCGGCCCTTTTGTAAATGTTATCAGAGCACTATATACAAGGATTACCCCCACTCATTTGCCAGGTCAACAATTTGCTGTCATCATTGGTCCCATAAGCGCCTCAATTATGTTATTAATGGGCTTAATTTTTGCATTATTTGGCATTAAGATTTGGGGTTTCCGGCGTCGTTTAACATTCGATAGAGGATCTACAGGCCAACAGCAGCAGCAACAGCAACAACGGCAGGCAGCGCCACGTTATGCAGCCTATGAATCGCAGGTGAACAAAACATTATTTTCTTTATATTTCGTTGTTTGGGGCGGGAAAACAAAAAAAACTGCGAATATTGTTGCAATTCATAAAGGTTAATATGATACTCCGATACCGAGAACCACAACTGGGAACTGATAAGGCACTACAAATAGCACCACCAAACCGACTGAGACCGACCTAAATGAGAGAGAGAGAGAGATTGTGTGTAAGAGTGAGAGAGAAAGTTCACCGAATCTGAATTTGAGACCCGCGCGTGAGTAATTTGAATTGTAAATGAGATAAGGAGCAAATACCACAGAAATTTATACAATTTATAGAAGGCATTTCAATTTACACTTCCTAAAAGGACAAATTTGTCATCAGTTTGAACAAACTTAATGATCTCATTTTGATTTTTCTCTCACCTACATATGTACATATGGCTCATCACTAATTAAGTAAGTCCATGCCATGTGTGACTGTCTGTGGTCAGGTGTTTGCCCATTCGACACCTTTACAATTCACATTTGTGAGGCATTCAAGCGTTTTAAACAGCTGAGTCTACAGCTGTGTGAAGCCAAATGAATATATGTACATACATGTAATGCTCTTAAACATTGAGAAAATAAATATATACATTTGTTGTTGTTTTTTGTTGCAGATAAATGGCACAGATAATGCAGTCCATGGTGTATTTCGACAACGAAATATTGAGGAATTTGAAAGCACACGGCCATCATCAGCGGCAGGTAATAAACAAACAACAAAAACCTTTGATCAAATCAATTCGTTATGTTGGTCAATTGGAACGAAGCGTATATATTTCTTTGCAAAATCATCAACTAGAAAACTTACAAAGGAAAAGATAGTGGAAATCGTTATTTACTTCAATTTTGATAAGATTTCATTAGTTTTCCTGAAATATGTTTGTGCCTAAGCAGCATAAACAGACAAGTTACTAGAATCATCTTTGTTTAGATACAAATACTACAGAGAGTCAGCAAAGACTTTAAAGTAGTAATTACTTGCGCAGTGTTTAAAAACCTTTTCAAAACTTAATACACCTAATCAGATGATTCATATCTACCGATCAACAAAATTTCATGAAAATTTAAGTAAAAATCAACAAAATACATGCAAAATTGTATTTAATTAAATAAGGAGTATGCCCAAATGGGCTCATAAGAGCGAGCAAGATGCCATGCACTTTGTATTAATCTATTTTTTATACATACCATTTAAGGGAACCGTTTTATTACTGGCAGTGTGCCCAATTTACGTTTACATGGAATGTCTTCGCCGGATGAGTCAACAATTGGAAGGGGACTAAGCACAGTTGTCTATCGATCAGAAGCTCCTCAGGCTTCCCAACGCCGACGACGCAGGGAAGTGAACAGTGCTAATTATGAGTTTAATGAAGTGCCACCACCACCCACACGACAACCACCAGCACCGCCTATTTTGGAAGTTGCTTCAGCACCAACATCAGCAACAACAACAACAACAACAACAACAACAACAGCTCTTCCAATTGAAGTAACAGTGCAACAAACTGTGGAACCTGCCCTCGAACTGGGCATACCAAATTTTGATCATTTTGCTGAGAAATATGAGTTGATTAGTGCCCACGCCTCGTCATCATCATCATCTGCTCCAACGAGACATAATCAATTGGGGAACAAGGATAGTGGAAGGTATGTGAAATTCGATGCAGTCGATGATGTACCCGAACTATTGACACCCGACGATGATCATGTGGGAGCAGCTATTGCTGTAACAGCTGTCGTACATCATCCACAGAAAACAGAGGAGCCAGCGGTGGATTCCGTCCCGGAACCTGAAACTACAGAGAGCAGTCAAGCACTCGAGCAAGCTATCGAACAGAATGACAGGGCATTTGTGATGGAAGTTATTGCTGGAACTCCATCACCGGGCTTGGAAACGTCATCGGAAAGTAATCTATTCACTGATTTGGAACTACCAACTGCCGATGATGGTGTGTTTCAACGAATTCGTTCGACATTCGAATTGAATGAGGCGGATATACTTGATTTTGATCAATTGCAGTTACCCACTGCAAGTAGTCCTCCCGGTTTTGGCAAAAATATTGAAGAGGATTGGGAAAACTTTGAAAATCTTGATGAAGTGATAGCACCTGCTGTAACTAATGAGCCAGTGCCAGAGCCCAATTGGGCAGAGCATCCGAATCTGGAGAATGTTGAAGTCGAACAGGTAGAAGATCTATTTCATGAAATAGAGCTAATAGAGCCACCGGAGAAGCCTCAGCCGCCACCCTATGAGGCAGGTATGCCTCCTTTTCTACCCGATTACGAGTTCCTAATGCACATGGAGAACGGCAAAGCCAATAAGGATAGTTTGCCCAATTACTCCGATGTGGTGGCCAAGCAAGAAGTAACTAATATAGATGATCTGTATGCCGAACTAGATGTTACCAATGGTGAAACACACACCTTTGACACACTCTGCCAGGAGTTGGAAATAGTTCCCGCGCTAGTTCCACCGGAGCCAGCTAGAAGGGCGCCACCGCAACCTGCACCACGTATCTCAAGACCACCAGTCACCCTTAATGTGCGTGGTGGCAATGCCCCGCCATTGGTTTGCTATCAAACGGATGAGTTACCCGGCTCCAGTGAAGACGAGGCGGCAACGGCTTCAGCTCCTCCCACCGTTGCACCACAACCTGCCAAACGAAAAGTTCGTTTCGACACTGAAAATTTGCAATATTATCAATCGGCTGAGATGCCAAGTTCAAGTGAATCCGAAGATATGGAATTATCGTCGAGCATGCCAAAACTTTTTGGTAGTCAAGTATCCAAATCGCAAACAGACAGCGACGATGATGACGATGAGGATGATGATGATGGCGACGATGATGACGATGACTCCTTTGTACGGGCCATAAGTGAACATCGTTCCATGACACAATCATTGCGTCTTCCAGTCATTGCAGTGCCAGTCAGCAATGACACAGAGGCTTAGGACTTTTATTTCAAATGTAATATTTAATGTTATGTATGTACATAATTTTGCCTTAGCGAATACAGTATTTTAATTGTTTTAATTAATACCGATTGCAAACGGTATTATCCTGAATATTGCCATACAGTTAAAATAATAGCAAAAAACAGAATAAACCAAAAGAGGAATCAAATAACAATCAGATGTTGAAATATAAAAAACAAAACCGGAAACAGATAAAACGGATGAATTTTACGACCAGATTAAGTTACTATAACTAGCCAAATAAATGTGCCTGATTAGAATCACGTAAGATTAGATCCGAAGGTTCTCTCTTTGAAGTTTCGAGATTAGATTCTCCTACGTCAAGAGATTGCATTTTATAAACAAAATTTGAAGCAAATCTTCAAATATCATATTGAAAATATAACCAACTAATCGATATGTTGATTTTTAATACCCCCCGCAGGGGAAAGTATTAAATTAACCATACATTTTGTAAGTCAGAGAAGGAGAAACTCCTCCTAAAATCAATCTCACATAAATCTCTCTCAAATCTAAGGGGTTCCTAAGCAAAAAGAACGTAAGCCGAAGACAAAGACATTAAGGGCCTAGCAAAAGAGAAAGAGGTAGACAAAGTAAAAAAAGGAGAGGACATTAAGGATCTAGCAAAATAAATAGAAACACAAAAAGATATATAAAGTAAATAAGGTATACAATTCGGAATTTGGAAAATTTACAGATCCACAATAAATAGAAATGAATAACATAAATAGGAACAAATGCTGAGTTAGTAGTGGAAATTATTCATTCAATACTCGACTGTAACGAATGGATTAGACGACGACGATAGGTACTCATATTTGACAATTTGACCTCAGATCGAATGTTTTCTTTATGTTTTTTAATCTGTATCAATATGATGATATACAGACAACAACGTTCAGGTCTCTTCTACATAACATTAACCCAACGAATAATTAACCATTTTTTAAAATTGTAAGTAATTACACGACATTATCGGAAGTGAAATCCGCTTCTTGGGCGAGTCACATATAGTTGACTCAATATATGTATCTATGTAAAATATCTGCGCTCGATATTGTGTCATTTGTTTTGATTTTATTTTGATAATGATTTCTGGGTAACACAGTTGAGTTGAGCTACATGCAGTAGATGATGAATTCGGTGACGTATGAGTACTTTAAAACCTGTAAGTACTCAGAGTACTGCTAAATAAACACTATATACTACCATCTCTTATCAATCGAAACTCAGTAATGAAAATGAAAATAATCTGTTCGACAGACAAAAAGGTTTTTGAGAAATTTGCGACCAATTTTAGTCGAAGTTTAGAGACTTTAGGCATCTAGTGCCTTAGTAATCTCTTTTTGTTATAGTTTCAGGAAGAAGCTATGAAAAAACTTTACGATTCTCTGGCTGCTAAAAATTGGTTTTAAACTTAAAAGTACTGGCCTATCCTTATACTAGAGATAATATATTAACTCACCTGTGCAGTTTGACCAGGGGAAAATGCATGCATAGCTTCTGATGGAACTCGACGAATTCGCGATACGATCGGAATAGATGTGTTGGATCTAGTTGGCCATGACGCGTCACTTGCAGTATATACATGTAGTATTTTTCCATGCTATAATGCTTTTGGAATCTAACCACGACTACAATTTTTAATCGGCCATCCTGTTGCATACTGAAAATCGAAGAAGAAATAAAAAGGCATAAGTCCATTTAGTTGGCATGATATTAACAATATCGAACACTTACGTATATTTCCGGGGAACGAAAGAGAGGAGCTCGCCGGTTCCCTCGTCGGCAGTGAAACGCATTTGGGCTAAATTGTGTAGAAAGAAATTGAATTGGGTGAACCAACTCTTAAGCGAGGATTGTATCATTTTAGCAAAAGTAGCTGCTGCCTCGGGATTCGATTGCGATGGCAATAGGGCGCGTCGCACATAGGTCACGGCATTGGAATTGACACCAGGCATGCCAGCGGTGGCCATGTGAGCCAGTGTATGAAGTAAAAGATCAGCATTTTTGCGTACTATATTAAAGGCACGACAGCAAAGATCAACGAAATAATGGAAATCTGTAGATGGCTTATCGCCACCATTTATCACATATGCCATATCCGAGGTGAGGACAAATGGTGTGCGATCTCTGCAAAGATATGTAGTAATTTTTATACATAATTAAATATATATCTCTCTATATCTCTCTCTGTCTGAGTGTGTTACCTTTTAAAGTTGCCAAACATTTGGGCATCGCCTAGGAATTTGCCAAAATCTATGTGAAATAGATGGCCCGAAGTCTTAAGCATAATGTTGTCATTGTGACGATCACAGATACCAAGAACATATGTGGCCACACTATAGCCAGCGCAGGATAATGTAAAGTTTCGTACAGCACTCTGATATTCCAAGGGACTGGGATTTTGTTTTCCCAACCATTCGGCAATGGGTCGATCCTTAAAGGAGCCAGTCAGACCGCATTCAACTTGGATTTTACGCAAAGTCTCTGCCTCAGAGACCAACTCAATCATGCCACTCTTATGACCAGTGGGCACACAATTGAATGTCACCATTTTGAGATCCAAACGTTCGGCTAACCACATTTTGTTCATTATGCGTATCAATTGAATAGTCAATTGATCTTGTTGCAGATCATCACCGCACTGCAACGACCATAAAAATAAATCAATCAATAACATGAGATGAATATCTATTAAAGACTTACCTTAAATATGGCTGGCAGAGGCTCTGCATCAGGACCCACAAAAGTGATTTTTAGGGGTAAAGTATTTGAATTGAAGTAACTGCAATTGCGTACTTGTATCCCGGTGACCTCTAACTCGGGTCCCAGGGGTAAACAAGTGGGTTGCTCTATCAAATCCTGATGTACTTCATCCATGCCGGCGGCCAAACTCTTTTTGGCGCATTGACTCTTTGGCATCCTTTACCGACTCGGCCACTTTGGTTAGTTTTTGACACATGCGATGCTGATACATAAAACGCTGAAGCATTTTCTCACCACAGATGGCCATCAGGGCGCGCAGCATCATTTTGTTACGACGATAGTAACGGGCCTGTGTTATTTGACTCTCGTCATATTCCTGATCCACCATGGCCGTGCCAATTGAGTTGAGTGGATCGTCGGGCAGACTGTGGACGAGTAGCCAATACATGTGATGAGCGAAACGCGGCGATTCCAGGCATTTGGCCAGTAGAAAACGGGCCAATGCCGAACCCTCATATGTATCATGCTTTAGAGATTGCACCAGTTGAGGTAGAAAATCAACTAGCTGATCATTTGGCATTTGTGATATCCATTCTACAGCTTTTTCACGCACTTTGGCATCAGGATATCGGGGCAATAGCAATTCCAAGGCCTGCAGCGGCGACAATGGTGACCACGAATGTAGCAGGGCATGCAAATCGATCAAATTGGCATAGTCCCAACTATGGGCGGCATGAAGAACTTTGGGCAGAGCATTGGGATAGTTTTGTAAATACAAACGCTTTTCCCAGAAGACTTCACGTCGTTCTGTGGCCCCCGTATAACCCAATTCTGCAGTGTCCAACAGCTCCTCCTGCAAATTGGCATCCAGCGAGGCGAAATCGTAACTACAAAGGGAAAAATTAATTTAAATCAAAAGGGTAGGAATTTAATTAACTTCTACTCACTGTGGAGCTGGCTTGGGAGCCTCCTGATGTTCGGGAAATTGTATATGCCCACCATAGTGGGGCACTTCGATGCTTAACACAGGACAAAAGTCCGGATGCGGATGACAGCCGCGAGCTGGAGCCGGTCCCAGCATTTTGTCTGTAGTAGGTGGCCATACCGACAGTAAATAAGGACCACAGATCATGGTGCGTTTGAAATCGAACAATTGTATGGAACACCAGCCCAATTCGGTGGTCACTTGTCTGCGTTCTCCATTCGTGTCCGTATTCGTGGCCGATGCTGCCTCATTCTCGCTGGCCGCCTGTTTGCCATAGAGCACAAATGTGATGCGAGCCTCGCGCGGCAATGTGCAAATTTGATGCTGATCGAAAGACAACCAAGCACTGAAATTCAAGCGAGCAAAGAGGCCACCACTCATGTCATTTGAACAGTTTAATACATGGGGTTTGGATAGCAAACGAGTGCCATACACCAATTGGACGCAGAGTGAATAATCTTCGTATTTCCAGTGAGGTGGCGGCCGATGCAAGCAATTGATGCTAACCACAATGGGTTTCGATACACATGATATGGGAATGGGAGTTGTGGCATAGTCCTGCGTCTTAACCGAAAAAGCAACGCGAAACACATTGGCATAGAGCTCGACTAGCTCTTGGACTGCATCGCGTAGACTATTGCACTTGAGTTTAATCTGTTCGAGAAGAGATCGCGGTCGGAGCGTAACTTGGGCATAGTCACCATAGTCACTGACTATTTCCGGATTGCTGGCTCCCGTCTGAGAAGCATATTTGGTTGTTTGTGCGTCCTCGCAGATCTTCTTCAGATCGGCTATACAGCTTGCAATCTCCAGAGTATCAATCGAGCCGAGTAGAGCACATATAGCCTTGACCGCTTGCACCACACCCGAGCAGCTAAATACACTGCGACCAGGTGTAGACCAACTGTCGGCCACTGATTCCAGTTTATCGATTTCCATTTCCAGGGTCTCAATCAGTATCATCATGTTGTCGTAGGTTACAATGGGAACCACTTCGTTGGGCAACAATTGTTCGGGCTGAAGGCCAGCGTCGTGCTCATCATCTCGCTCTGTCCTAGCTATGGCCTGCATGTTGGAAGCACTGCTCAGACAGAGACCCAAGTGAACATCCTTCTCCAGTTGAAAACTATTGTGCACACACTCTAGTTGGCTCAGCTTGGAGCTGGGAGCCAACCATTCAAGCAAACCTATTGGTTTAACCACATAATCGGTAACAATGCCCTTAACTTGACCCTCTAGCGACGCTAATGCCTGCGCTACAACCTGAGCCACAACCGAATCAACTGAAATCGAAATTATTTTATTACATTCATCAATGTGCACCAATTTGGGGCATCACTTACTGTCACAGGTAAAGGTCACGGGCGTGCCATAGCCCTTAACTTGTTCCCCAGCCGCCGAAGTGGCCAAAGCGTGCTGCTGCAGGGTATTGAGAGCTGGATGTACAATGATCTTGATGCTGGTATCCATCATGTAATGATAGTTGAACTCGGCAGCCACCACATGGCCGGCATTTGAGGGTGCATCGTCGTGCGGATATCGGGTGCGCAATTGCCGAACCATATGATAGAACTCAAGGAGTTCTAAATCTTCAGACGGCTGGTCAACAATCATTTCATAGAGACGTTTACACGTTTTCCGACGATCGAGCACCACATGGGCTGGTATGCTAGATGTATAGCTATCCGTTAAGCCCGATGCTGCTGCCTCAGGAAACGATGATGGTCCAGGTTTCGATCCAGTGGGTGGCGCTGAATCATAGAGCTGTTGATTTCGTGGCGGTAATGGTGGGGGTGCTGCAATTGTTGATCCACCATCACCTTCCAGTTGTTCTCGGTCAGCCACCCCAACGCCAGATAAATAATCTTGCCGCCAGCCAATTAAACTAGCATGTGGACTGGCTGATGATGCCGCCGACGCCCCCGACGCCGCCGCCGACGCCCCCGACGCCGCCGCCGTTGCCGCGCTCTTGTCCCACCTGTTGACTGCCTCGTACATGGGATCCGAATATTGGGTGCAAGCATCGCCGCTATATAGAAAATCGAAGGGATCGTATTCAGCATAGTAGGATGTGCAATCGGAAGCGCTGTCATTTCCTGCAAGTAGCGAATGCATGGTTAATATGGCGAGATTACACAATTATGGTGATGATGATGATAATATAGATGGTGGTGGTGGTGCTAGTGGTGGTGGGAGCCCATCTACATACAAAATACAACCGACTGGCAATGTACACGTTATAATCAAGGGGAGAGAGAGATATATACATAAATACGACAATCCAAAAATAACAAATTCAACTCTCGTCGTGAGAACATTTCACAAATCTATGCTAACAAATTGCCTTTTGGCGTCTGTCACTCTCTCTCTCTCTCTCTGTCTATAGAACTTTCTCTCTCTCTCTCTCTCTCTCTCTCTTTCTCTAATAGCCAATTGTCTGACTGTCGTCCAGCTAATGACAGGGCAAGGACAAACTAAAACTAATGCCAAAAAGAGATCCTCTATAAAAGAATAGATATATATATGTATAATTCCACAACCACACCATATAGAACCCAACTTACAACTAAATGGAACTAAAACTCAAGATCTGTGATAAAGCAATTGAAACAATTGCGGAATTGAGGCATATAATTGGCCTCGAATGCATTTCCATATGTAGTATACAATGAATTGCATTAGTTTGATTAAAAAGTTTTGCTCATTTCACCAGATTTCAGATTAGTTTTTAGCGAATGTTAAAAACGCAATTTAGGCATTGGATTGGCACGTCTGTGTTCAAGCTTATCATAAACAAAAAAAAAGTACTATATTCTTTATGGGGTCTCATAAATTGCATCGATCTGCATTTTATATACATTTATTACGGAATTTGGTGGCAAAAATCGATAAATTTGTTCTATATCGTAACTCGATACGATATACAAAGTATCATAAATATATGTATAAACATTATATAGATTCCATAAAAGATTTCGATCAAAAGAAGAAACAATTAACTATGCCAAAAGATATTGTAATCTCAAATTCTAGAACTGAAGACGAAGGGTTTGGCGGACGAATTGGAATAGTTTTGGGTTAAACACATACATATGCTTAATTGGAGATTGGCATTTGGAATGTTAAATGCTTAATAAAACAACAATAGACATATTAATTATTAAAAGCAATGGTTTATTATCGAACTCAAATATGGTAATTTTTTGTTTCTTTCTTTATATAAACTTTAGTATTAAACATATGTATGTATTTTTATAAAGATATTTATGTATTTAATATGTTGTATGTATAAAGTTTATATATATATTGTATATTGGCAAATCACAATTGCAAGTTAAAGCAAATAAATTTGGAAAACTATCTAAGTTTTATTTTTGTTGTTGTTTTGATTACATTAATACTCATTGTCTGTCTCTGCCTGTCTCTCTTTATGTCTGGTTCTTTAGTTCCGGAAAGGCACAAATTTTGACCATTACTTTCTTTTGGAATAGATATACATATATATATATATATATTTTGTTAATCGAATGTGTATGCTTGTGGTTTTTTCTTTTTTAGTTTAGAAATTGTAAATAGTTATAGTAGTAGTAGGTGGGTCTATAGGGTGGTGCTTCATCTAAAACGTGTTTTGTTTTATATATATTGTTTTTTTCTTTTTTTGGAGGGGATTGGGGTTATCCAGAGACCAAAGCCCGGTTAGATGGCGGCGTGTTTGTTGTTGTTGATGTTGTTGTGGTGTAAAGGTATTTATTTCATTCTTTTTTAAATTAGTTTCTGTTTTTTTTTAATTTCTTTTTATTTATCTGTAATTTATTTTTGCGACACTGCAAAATAGAGAAACAAAATCAAATTTTAATTTGTAACTATAGAAACGAGAAGGAAATGTTGAGAGGGTTCAAAGCGAAATTCTATTGGATCTGGATTATAATTTCTGAACAAATAAATTTTGGTTTAATGAATAGGAAAGTCGAAAGCCGACTTTAAGATGAACAATAATATGGAATTTTAATAATTATTTCACTTTTATTAATCATGTAAGTTTGACCTTAATAACGAATCCCATTTGATTTCAGTCTATATATAGTGTCTTTAAACGGACGGATAGAAGGACAAGCTCGTTCAATTTGAATACTTTCCATAGATTTCTTAACTGTCTATTTAAGCCATTATGTTATTGTTTTTCTTTTCAAAAATTCCATAACTTATCGATTGAAATAGTTTAGTAAATTGCTTTAATTAAACCCTTAAACTTACCGGTATTCTCATTCAGCAAAGGATCAAAAGCCTCCAAAACACTGACACGGGAACTGAAAAAGAGAAGCCATCAGATGAGTTTTTAGACTAATCGTCATAGACATTAGATCTACTTACTAGTCCTCCTGATTGAGGTCAATCAAATCGTTTCCAGTACGATGGACGACCCCAGTAGATGACATCTGTCCCCCGCTGGTAGACGGTACACGTCGTGGCGGCAGGGACACGCCATTTGCTTCTGGAATCTTCGGTTGGCTGGGCAAGCCATTGTTCGTCGCTGGAGGATGTGAAGGAGGTGGGTTTTGACGCGAGAAATCCATATGGGTGGATGCAATTGATGCAGGAGGTGCCGCAGCCGATCCGGGCGGGTGCTGAGCATAACCGTATCCATGGCTAACATACTGAGGCGGCATAAAGGCAGCCGAGCCGGGCACTATGGGTACAGCGCCAGGGTAATAGAGGTAGGCGGTTGGTTGAACTACAGGTTGGACCACAGCCAATTGATTATGATTGGGCAGGCTGTAGAGACGTTGCAATTCCTCGTTGTTCAATGGACGTTGCTGCTGCTGCTGTTGGGGTTGATAGGGGACCAATTGCATGCCAGCACCGGCAGCACCTGCAACAGCTCCACCATACGGCATGGCGCCGGGAGGCGGTGCAAAACCGTAATGCGGTCCAGGTGTTTGTTGTGGAGCAAGTGGGACTAGAGCCGTTTGTGGATTTGTTGTCTGTAGACGCTGCAAATCCTCGATTAGTTTACCAAATGGTGTTCCTCCACTCTCCGGATGTTTGCTAGTTGGACTGGCAAAGCTTATCAAATCATTCTCTGGTGTCTGAGCTGCTGGCGGAGTCCGCGATCTTTCCACATTGCTACTGGGTCGCGCTTCCGTCGTCAATGCTGCCATTGATTGCTGATGGATCTCAGAATGCCTACGCTGGGTAAGATGAGTACCACCACCCCGCTGCTGCTGTCCATAACCATAGGCCGGGCCATATTTCTTATGTCGCCTATAATCATCTAACGCCTGTTGCTCCAAACTGAGAGCCGTTGCCTTGGCCAAGTCATCCTGGAATTGTTTGTCATAATCAATATCGGCTTGGTTTGACATTCTAGCGCCACTGCAGAGTCCAACAGTTTTCTTGTTGTCGTCGTCGTCGTCTTCTTAGTCTGCAATTGTACAAAATATTAGGTCGACGAAAATAATTTTTCTTTATACTTTTGTTATTGCCTTTTCTGACTCTCCCGAAACAAAGCCGTGTGTACTTTTTTGTTTCTACATACATATGTATATGTATGTATGTATTTAGTATGTACATATAATAATTTCCTTATCTGGGAAGCGATAACATGAAATCGGACGATAAAAGTGATTAGAGGTATTGCAAACGTTTTTCTGGAATGGCTAAAGAGGAGTGCGGCAGACGTAATTTCGTTTGATTCAAGTTCATAAACAAAATAAAAAGGACAAAGACTTTAGGATCTCCGTTTTTTTTTAGGAAAGGGAAGCAAACTGGAAAGAAACTGGCCCAACTGACTGGAATGAAAGAAACCCAAAAATGAATCACCAAAATATTCCCTCAGTCGTGGTCATAACAAAATCGATAACATAATCCCGTGATAACATGCACTTCCAATATGAAACAAAAAACACATAAATAATAATAGACTCCCGCAAACTAGAATAGTATAACATTCTAAATTATTGTTTCGAAAATACGAAGAAATGTTTTTCTTTATCAAAATTCGAAATACTTCTAATTAAAGGAATCCGTTACATACAAAATGACTTTTGGATATCCTGCAATCCTGACCATGCCCCTTTGGGGCAATATATTTTCTATTTTGTGTTTTTTATTGCATGTTCTTCAATACTTTTATCGTTTTAATATAGTTTTTAGAGCACCGGATATCAAAATTCCAAACAAATGTGATACGCGTTTCATTAAGTTTTTGCGAACTTATTTTAATACTCTTTGCCAGATGCCATATACAAGATCTTATGGAGTTTGTAGCAATAGAATCAACAAGTTATTCGATTGCCGCGATATTTTTTAAACGAAATTTTCGATTAGTTAGCAACGTTCTATCGAGATTTTACTGTACATAAGAAATTAAATGGGCGCCTGTCATACTGATCTTGTATTGAATAAATGATTCATATAAAAAATGTTGGAATAGGGTATTTAAACAAACGGTGGAGGCAGCTGGTCTTTTCTTATTGTTAAAATAGATGATAGGAAACAGCTGTTCAGCATGAATGCCCAAACAAGCACAGATGCTGTTACATACATTCACACACACACACACACACACACACAACATATCCATATATGCAGACACATATACAGGCTAGGGAGGGAGAGAAAGATGGGGCTTTGTTAGTAAAGAAAAGAGATCGTAAACCGGCATAGAAAGAGAGAGAGGGAAAGCCAATGCCTCTCTCGATAGAGGTTAGAGTCAATTAATTGAAAATTTATGCACAATATTCAATAAACAACAATCAAAACTAAATTGAATATCAATTTTGAATATTATTTTCTTTTTGCAATACACACACACAAACACACACACACACTCGCTCCCGCTTTTACACACAATGGTTAGGCGGACAGTGGGAAGACGAAACGATAATGGCGTTTGTCATTAATATGCATTCATGTGTATGTATGTAAGTATGTATGTAGGTACATTTGTATGGCTACACGGCTCTTCTTTTTATTTGCTGTCTTTTTCGCATTTTCAGCCAACTTACATTTCCTTTGTCGGTTTCGGTTTTCCTTCAGGTAATTGAATTTTCTTATAATTCTCTGCTGTTTGCCGATGACGCCTCGTCCAATTTCAGATATTGTACTGTAGATTTCGTTATGTTACTACAGCGTTTCCTCTCCCACACTCCATCAAACTCCTACTATAGTACACTAACACGAAAGCACAAGCACACACACAACAGATGTACACCCATATAGTGAAACGTTATGGGGAAATACTGATCAAACTTGCACTTTTGTTAAACATTAACTTTAGTAGCTTCAAACACTTCTATTTACATACAAATACATAACAAAAAAAAACTAAAAAGAAAACTGTGTGTGTGCGTGTGTATATTGCCTCGTCACACTTGCACTTGTCGTTTTGTTCGTTTGTTTTGGTCGACTTTCGCGTCTCGCAGGTCAATCTGTGCTAGCTGATTTTTTTGGACTTTGCTACGAAATAAAAAACTGTGCTAGCCAATTTTAAGGACTGTGCTACGAAAATAAAAACTGTGCTAGCCAATTTTCGGAACTGTGCTACTGGGGTTTTTACACGTTATCGTCAATCGAAACTAGTGTTTGAAAATATTATCACCTGTCTATCGAGTTATCGAATCTCAGAGTTCCCATCACAATTCACTTGTTGATTGTAGTCCGTTTGAATTGCAGCCGGCCTGGCTGTATGCCTTATCCAGAATCGCGCGAATTGTTCAAAATGCTACCTATAGAATAATATTGTTTTCAGCTCATCCAAAAAAAATAATCTAAAGTTATTCTCGTTGCCTTCTCTCTATTTCTTTATAGAATTGAGTGCTGAATTTATTTCGTAAATTTTATTATTTATTGTTATATTTACATATCTGAAACATAAATTAAAATTAATTGATAGCTTATATTGATTTTTTTGCAAACGAGCCACAATACAAATATTCAGATAGAATAATTATATGTTTTGTAAATTAGCTTAATTCGCCTCGCTGCATACTTTTTTGTATTATGAAGTAATCGAATAAATAAACAATAAACCTAAAAAGTGACAAGATTGTATGTTGTTTTTAACATTAATGGAATGTTTTAGCTTTTTACAAATAGATTTAGTTTCCGGCCTGCAATTTTAAGCAAACTTCTATGCTCATGTTAAGATCAGGCTTAAATCTATTAATTAAGCGCAATAAATTTAGTTTTTTGATTTCGAATTATTGGACTCCAGCTCATACAAGGTAGAGAGATTGACCAATAGACTCTCATTCAGTGATTTCTGCGGGTTTAAATTAATTGCCCTTTCATACAGATTAATCGCATCTTTCAGTTTGCCGGCATATAACAAGCAAACGCCCATATTGTTCAAAATCATGGTATTACCCGAATCCAAATGCAAGGCCTTTTGAAAAATCAAGTAGGCCTCAGGAAAATCATTTTTAGCCACAGCAATTAGACCCTTATCAACTAGATCCCGTAGATCTGGATTAGAGTTCCTGCAAACAAAAATAATTCATTTACATTTATAAAATGTTCAAAATACCATCAAAATAAAAACTTACATTTCCCTTAATCTTCGGGAAACAGCAAACTTTTTGTTCAGCTCCAAAAATATCACCAATTTGCAAATAAATGCGACCCCACGCTGAATATAACGATCGTTGTTCTTCTTTAGTGAGGCTCGGGCGAGTTAACAAGATGCCGCTTATTATGTCATCGATCATACTGAATTTTTTCATCTGAAATGATTAGATGATTATTATAAGGAGTTTTAAAGTTAGTTAGTCTCAGTTACTCACCAATAAGGCACAATTAACAATTGAGTGGAGAACCATTTCGCCTCGTAATAACCAAAATTCTTCAGCTGGACTGTTTTTTAATGCAATAAAATGTTCCCGAATTTCTTTACAGGTCACATATAGCTCTGAAAGTCTGTCCAAGGCCAAATGAGGCTTTCCCAAATGCGTGGGCAACTCAGCGATGAGCAATCGGAAAGAGAAAGAGGCTATGGATCCCGTCTTACCATTATACATTTCGGGATAGTGATCAAAAAAGACATCTGGTCCATTCAATTGACTGCCAAAGGGTTCTGCTTCCGCTTGAAGCAGCTCACATTCTCCCAATTTGGCCAACAGGGCAAGTCGAGTGAACCAAAGCTGTAGAGAGTGCGGTGAGTGCTTAGCTGGTTGTCCAGAACGTCCATACCCCTGTCCATATATCGTGAGCAATCGTCCAGTTAAATTCACAGCGGAACGAAAACAACTGGCTTGGATAAGCATCCTTAGGCCTCGTTCATCTTGAGTAACGTCATCGGCACAGAGAATTTTTCGCTGTTGTTGCTCAGCTTCATCCAGATGTTGGCTCACCGCTATTGTTATTGGATCGGGCTGGAAAATATATGTATATATTCTATAAAGATTGTTGATGTTGCAATTTCTCTTTGTATTACCAAGTCGCCTTGTATGTGAATGCCGGGCATAATCAATTTGTTTTGTTCGGAGGGCAGCTCCCACAAATTTCGAACATCTTCGCTGACCTTGATGCCTCCGTCATCTGTCTCAGTAATTTCCACATACTCGGGGGTTGAAAACCACCTGTGAAGCCGCTGGCCAACATGCTGCTACCTCCACTTGGTCTCGGCTCTGGTTCTTGCTCTTTTGACTTCGGTTTTGCATGAGTTAACTCATCAAAAAAACTGGGCGGATCGTTAGCAAAATATTCACTAAGATTTGACATTTGGCCCCAACCAATAATATAGACATATGTCTCGATTACACCACAGAGTTGCCATCTGCTTCGATATTATTATTCATTTCTAAATTGATAATTTATCGATGTTTATATTGATTTATCGATAATGTGAAATTTGAAAATATATCGAAACTGCAAAGCGGAATATACGTTGCAGACAATGATAAATTATTTGTCACATATTTTGCGTTTGGGGAATAAATATTTAGAATTTATGTCCTATGTAGATAATGTATGTACATATAATCCTTGGCCAGCTGAATTTAATCTTTAAAAATTAGTAAACATTATAAAATTTGATCCATAATCAGCATATTCTGATATTTAAAATCATTATGCAGTAAATTCAAATTTTGAGTGTTTGTCTGAATATTGTTTTCATTCTACGACGTATTAAATTAAACGCAAATTTTTAATATATTTTTTGTTTTGCTTATTTGTTGGTATTTTTGTGGTTCACATAGAACATCATTGAGAAGAAGAAGAATTTTTAGAAATATCGGTCAATGAACTTTCTAGTCAAAAAACAAGATTATATTTATAGGCAGGCTAACTTTTAAATATTACGGGAACTCCAGGAACTGCAATGATATTTTGCATTTGACTTTTCTTTAGTTTGTGTTTCAAAAGGTTTTGGCAAATATTATTTCTTTATTATACCCTTGCAAAAAGGGTATATTAATTTTGGTCAGAAGTGTGCAACGCATAGAACGAAGCATCTCAGACCATATAAAGTATATATATTCTTGATCAGCACGACGAGACGAGTTCAAATAGCCATGTCCGTCCGTCCGTCCGTCCGTCCGTCCGTCCGTCCGTCCGTCCGTCCGTCCGTCCGTCTGGATCAACGCGAACTCCTCCGACACCGTAAGAGCTACAGAGCTAAAATTTTGCACGTAGGCTTGTATATACTGCAGGCATTGTATATCTCGGATTCAGCCGGATCGGACCACTATATCATATAGCTCCCATACAAACGTCAAAGTCACGAAACAGTGACTTTCTCAATAACTTCATTAATTTTATAGCCATTGTCATAAAAGTTGGTATTTGTCAGTTTTATGTTCTTATTCATGATTGTACCAAATTTGATCAAGATCGGGTGACTATATCATATAGCTCCCATACAAACGGCAAAGTCACGAACAGTGACTTTCTGAATAACTTCATTAATTTTATAGCTATTGTCATAAAAGTTGGTATTTGTCAGTTTTATGTTCTTATTATTGATTGTGCCAAATTTGATCAAGATCGGGTGACTATATCATATAGCTCCCATACAAACGGCAAAGTCACGAACAGTGACTTTCTCAATAACTTCATTAATTTTATAGCTATTGTCATAAAAGTTGGTATTTGTCAGTTTTCTGTTCTTATTAATAATTGTGCCAAATTTGATCCAGATCGGGTGACTATATCATAGACCTCCCATAGGAACGATCGGTCGAAAACAGTGACTTTTTTCAAAAAGTTCGTTATATCCTTGCTAAGATTGAAGGCCGTTCTTTTTCAAACATTAGACTTTTTGGATAAAACGTTTTTACACTTTGATGGCTATGGGTAAGGAAGGAATTACCAAAACAGTTGCAAGGGTATACAAACTTCGACGCGGTCGAAGTTAACCCCGGCCCTCTGGTTTTTTTCTACTTTCATACTAAATCTTTGATATTTAGGATATAGGTACAGAAAAATGAATTGTTCATCATTTCATTTGCATTATAAGTCAAAAAAATTTTTATTGAGTAGTCAAAAAACTTTTGTTTTCTCATTCCAAAAGAAACCATAGTTACTATTTTAAATTTTGTAGTGAATCTCCAATCTTCAACTTGTAAATCCCAGTTTTTATTTTACATCAGCATGGAACTCCGATTCGAGATTTACAGGCTGGGATGGTGCCATGGAACACTTTTGGATATCATCGGTATAAAGACAGGAAGACTATGGATATTCAGAGTAAGCTAAGTAAGTTCCTACTTACTAAAAACAGCTTAAGAAGTCTTTATCTTTTCAGTCAATGGCATTACATGCAGAACTTTTTTTCTCATAGATGCATAAGAAAGAAATTTGGCCACAAATCATAAATTTGGTATGCAGAAATTATATTTCTTTCTTATGGCAAGATAAGCCAACAGTTGCACATATTGATTTGCCTTTTCGTTAAGAATTTAAGAATAAGAATAAAAACAGAATAGATGAAAGACGAATACTACTCTCAAGTAGATCCCTACTTGATTTATGGCAGTAGCGGATCTACGGGAGGGTGAAATAGGGTAAATCCCCCCACCAAACACCGAGTCGCATAGAAAATCGGAGTTAGGTTATCAAACAAAATGTTGACTTCGATTTCCCCCCCAAAATCGTTCGCACGATCCGCTACTGATTCATGGTAGGAATCCATTTTCTTCACTTGATTATTTGTTGTTTAATTCTCATTTTAAGCGAATTTCAATGTGTTAATTTATAACTTTAACTTACATTTTTATCAATGTATCTTCAGTCTTTCTGTTTTGGCCAAATCATTCAAAATTTGTTAACACTTTTAAAGACCTTTGAATCTTGATCAAATTATAGCTCAAGTTACCCACTGAATACCTTAAATTTTCCATTTAGACCTACAACTCGTTTTGAAATTAGAAATTTTCTATTTTTCCTTAATTTATTTCCAACTATTTTCCTTGAAGTCCAATGACATGTATTTGCAATTGTTTGGCCAATAAAAAAATGTCTAAAAATTCAATTATTTAATTTATTTATTATTGTACAATACAATTCGTTATTTTGTCATTTGATGACATACATTTGTTTTTTTTATTAATTTATTATTTACAAAAGATGAAGAGGAGGAAGAGAGAACACAAAAAAAAAAAAAAAAACAACTAAAAGAAAAAACAACAGCCTCTGCCTGTAGTTAATGTTTATTGCCCATTGAAAATGGTTTCGGGATAATAGCTTGGAGCATTGAACATGCGCGGAAAACAACCATTGGCATCCAATTGACCCACAGGCAAAACGGACATTATATCACTGCAAAGAGAGAGAGAGAGAGAGAGAAACAAAAATTAAAAATAAATAAAATTAACATTAAAACAAAAAGACGTGTGTGGGTGTGCGTGTGTGTGTGTGTGGTGCAATTTGACACTCGGAAAGTGAATCGAACCGAACCGAAGAACCAGCGGGATGCGGCATATGCTACACGCATGCGCTCGACGCTGTGGCACGTCCCCTTTTCTTTTTTTGTGTGTTAGCCTCTAAAAATATGCTTAGAGAGGGCCAAGGAATTGCTGCAAAATTGGAAATAAAACACGCTCAAGTGGATATGCAAGTGAAAGATGTGGAACTGGACGCAAGTGTTTTACGGTCACTTACAAAACGATTTTTAATGCCAATTCCAAAACAATAGAAATCTTTTTTTCCCATTTGAAGTGAAGTGAAGTCGTTCAATGAGCATTTTTTCTTCTTTTTTTTTTTTACGAGTTATATGGAACTGAGAGAATTGGGTTGACAAAATGAATTGGTAATATGGTAATAATACAAAATGAACAAAAATTGCGTTTTATGATGGAACCAGCCATGAAATAGCAATCTATGATCCTGACATTAAGTTTGGAACTTGAAATTTTCAATTGAAATTGGGAACAAGAAACAAAACAATGGGGTTTTTTTTTATTATTAGCTAGTTAACATATTAGTTGATGGGATAAAATATCAATATGCCTGTTTGATAACTTTCCATTCATTTTACGGTCTTTTTTGCAGTGGAATGAAATATCTATAATAATATTCAGTTCTTCTTACGGTCTTTGCTGTGGCGTACGATCCCTTTGTCGGCGATTTTTGAACCAATTTGAAACCTGCGTTAGTGTCAATCCTGTCTTTTTGGCCAGGGTCTTTTTCTCATCGGGAGTGGGATAACGATTGGTCAGGTAGCAATCCTTTAAAGCATTTCGTGATTTCTCCTTGAAGCAATAAACTGTCTCCTCACCATCCCAAATGGTTTTGGGTAATGGATATTTTTTGCGTAGACGATATTTATCCACAGCCCCCAATGGACGGCCACGGACCTTTTCGGCCTCTTTGTAGTGGGCCTTGAACCAGAGATTCTGCAAATCGACATGATATTTGATGGAGAAACAATGTGTCTCTAGCAGATTGTATAATTCATGAAATTGCCCCAAATTATAGGCAACCAAGGCGCGGGCGCGAAGTACTGTTTCATTGGTGCGAAAGAATTCGCTTGGTGGCAGGCTGCAAAGAAATGTGGTAAGCTTCTCAATGTCACCTTTTTGTTGCAAGGCCTCGCACATGCATTGAATCTACAGAGAGAGGGGAAAAGATATGATTTATAAACATCAAATACCAGAACTGATATGAATGAAAATCTCTACCTGATCAGTTGAGAATTGTAACATTTTGGCATCGATGGGAAAGTTGCCCACAGCGGACATATTATGGACAGTTGTTAGATTCGAAATCAAATGGCCACTACTATTGCTTGAGTTGCCAAGATTTGCAGTGCCGGCGACTCCAACAACACCGACTCGCTGTAGGCCAAGTGTATCTGTTGTTGTTTTTGTATTGCCATTGACATCGTTCTCGAACATAATACTATTCAGATTGGGATATAATCTGGGCGTGGTGGAGGCAATGGGCGGTGGCGATTTGTTATCATCATAGCCACCATTTGTGATATCCTGAAAACGTCGTTCAAGCAAATGTTGTTGATGTTGTTGTTGCTGCTGCTGTTGTTGTTGTTGCTGTTGATGATGATGATGATCCTTTTCTGTGGCCTCATACACCTCATCCAATTGGAGTACGGTCTTGCATGATATATTACCGCGATAACCTAAAAGGGTACAAATTACACATACATACAAACATATAGAATTTCTTTTTCTTGTTCTTTCTTTTTTTTTGCTTTTGATTCTATTTTGTCTGTGACTAATAAAGTTTTCTGCCTGTTGTCTTTCGACACCTTCTTCGAAGACGGCGTATGCAAATAAATTAAAACGTCATTTGAGACACACACACACACACATACGAATATGAATACATATATATTCATATAAGTATAAACATAACTTTTTGCATAAGTAAATATTTAAAAGCATTATGCATTGACTGACTGACTGACTGGTTGCATTGTTTTGGCTACATGAAATGCTAAACCCTTTAGTCGAAGTGTCATATACCCTTTCGAAAAATATCATCAAAGATTCTTTGCCTTATAAGGGATAGACTATATCCTTTGAAATAACCCAATTACCCTAAGAATATGTCATTCCCTAAGGATATTACTTTAAATTTGAAATGAAATTAAGACTTTCTGTGATATTTACTTTGATCAACTAAAATAATAATTACTTAAGATTTTTAATCAATTTTTGGGGTTTAGGCAACTTCTATAACATTTTCATTAAGTGAATTCTTCTATTTTATATATATATTTTTAATGTTAAATATAAGTTTAATTGGAATTGATAGCAAAATTTGATAAAATTCAAATTGATAATTTGTTTATTTGTTTGTCTTGATAATTGATTTTTACACATAAAGATAAATCTGAATCATGCAATTATTATTCCACACTGTTCAGATTTTTTAGTATTTGGATTAATTTATTTTACTTTTTAATTGGTTTTTTATATCCTTAAGTAAGTCCTAGTGAGTCCTTATACTGACAAGATGAATTCAACGAAATTTTCTGAGTTGAAATCAGATCCTTTTCAAAAAGATTTTGTAGATTCTGAATCTCATTCCCTTATTAATAAAGGATAATAATATTGAAAAGGAGATTTTCAAAATAAATTTTAAATCAAAAATTGTTTTTCCTCATGTGAAATTTTCTGGCTAAAATTTTCCCTGTATATAAATTCATATTACTCGAACCAAATTCTGCAGTCCTCCAAAAAAATGTGTAATCCTCAGCAAAAAACAAAAAAAAGACATAATAATACATGGCAAAGGCTTTAATTGTTTATGTAGCGCGTCTCATTGACGCCTCGGTCTGATCCACTGTCTCTTTCTCTCTGTCTGTCTCTCTCTGTCTGTGTCTTTGGGCCAAGATGTAATATAAAACCAAATGGTCAAGATAGAAGAGATTCATGGTATCCATGTACTTACCAGCGTGGGGCAAAAATAGCGAGCCGTAGGCCATGGGTGAACTGAGATTATCCTGTTGAATGGCCGAGTGATCCGAGGATGTGCCACCTGACGAGGTTGAGTCCAAATCACCGCTGATTGATAAATTCGTTGAATTCATATTTTTATCAAACATTTTTCGTTTGCACAATTGATCAATGAAACAGAACAAAACAAACAAGTACACATAAAAAAAAAATCACTTGATTCGGCTTGCTGGGTTTTGTTTTGTTCAACTTGTCATTTTTGTAACGGTTTCTATGCACTTGAACAAAATTAAATAAAAAAAAAGAACCGGGATATATATCTTTTTTGATATCTTTGGAATTTAGTTGAATGTGTGTTTTGCCGTCTAAACGCTTTGACTTTTCAAACTCAACTGCAAGTGGAAGTGGCAAGAACGCAATGCTACCGCCAAAGGCAACGTTGACGTCGACGGCGCTGCCAGCAGCAACACCAGCAGCAGCAGCAGCAGCAGAAGGGAAATTGCATTGGCTCTAGCCCAGCCAGGCTGTGGGAACATTTGGGAAATGGAACATGAGAACCGTTAACACACACACTGACTGTCTACTACTGGCTGCTGCGTATATTGAGCCAGCCAATTTAGGGGTTGTTATCCTTTGTAATGGGCGTGACTTGTGTCGGCCATTTTGTTTCTCTTTTATTTTGAATATTGTGCAATTTGCTATTGTATTTGTGTGTTCTTTGTTATCTAACCTGTTTTTTTTTTCGCTGGTTTTTGTCAACTATGACCTTATTATGGCTGTGATTTTTGCTTCTTCTTTTGGAGTAAAGATATCTAATGAATGCCCGTGTGCAGTTTCTAGGAATTTTATGTTAAACTTCTTATGACATTGCTTAATATACATATGTATATGTATGTATATTTGTTGCATTTTGTTGTCAGAGTTGAAATGAAAATATAATATGCAATTTGATGCCCAACTCCCTTCAATGGAAAAACGCCAATGGAGGAAGCTGACAATGAGAATGAAGAAGAACAAGAAGATGATGATAATGATGATGATGATGATGATGAAGAAGAAGAATTCATCTAATGGCATCAAATTTCAATTACACAAAATGTGTGACATGGCAAAGGTGACAAATCCACAAAAAGGCTAAACAGAAGGAGCAGCAGCAAATGCAGGAGACGATTATAAAGGGGGAGGGTAGACAGTAGCAGCAGCAGCATTTTTCAATTTTCCTATTGTTGTTGTTGTTTATTATTTGAAAAGAATTCATTAGGAGGGTTGTGACAATTATTTTGTTGTCACCCTTGAATTTTTCTCTATTTCGAGATTTGTCACAGGCAACAGATTTGAGATCACATTGGGAATTATTTGATTTTGTTGCGTGAATAATGCAAAAGAAATCTCAAGAGAGAGAGAGAGAGAGAGAGAGAGATAGAGATTGAAAGAGAGCGGGGATAACAGGTGTATTCTACCCCCCAACCACTCCACCCT
This sequence comes from Drosophila equinoxialis, assembly GCA_018150345.1. Taxonomy (NCBI): domain Eukaryota; kingdom Metazoa; phylum Arthropoda; class Insecta; order Diptera; family Drosophilidae; genus Drosophila; species Drosophila equinoxialis. Next base: position 3,191,421 of record JAECWI010000089.1, on the reverse strand, counting down.
TAGCAACGCCCTTGTTTAAAAAAACAAGAAGGTGTTCCCTCTAATTGACCGCTATCGAAAGGCTTATGTAATCGCATCATCCTCATTGTATCAGCAGCTAATTCCCTTCATTTGGGGGAATCACGTGTCAGGACTTAGACAGCTTGAAGCTGGTTGTAGCCTGTCATCGGGACTTCGGGCAAGTGAATTAAATAATAAAGCTTTTGCCTTGTGCCTCATCCCCCCCCCACTCCCTTCTTCATCGCCTTCAGTGAGTAACGGTAAAGTTTTGTCTCGACGCGTTTTTGGTTCCCACAGTGTTTCATATTTAGTTGCTGATTTAAGCAGATTTTTTTTTGCCTTTGTTTTCCTCACTACCCCCCTCCTGCACTATGGTTAGAGTTGGAGTTTGCTTTGGTTGTCTGATATTACAAATATTGCAATTCGGCGACCGGACAGTGTGTGTGTGTGTGTGTGTGTGTGTGTGTCTGTGTGGGGAAGTGCATGAATGCAACACATAAAAGGCAAGAGCATTAGAAACTTCTTTAGTCCGATTCATAAAGAATTTGATATATGCAGTAGCGGATCCTCGGAGGAAGAATGCGGCTAATTTTCACTCCTAAACTCTGTATACAAGAATGATTCGTACTCCAACATTATTCAATATTCTTCCCGCCACCTGCCGATTTCTCCTACCAATAACAAATATGTATATATATTGCGTAACAACTTTGGATCCATGGTTTTATCTATATTTAGAGCTAAATTTATTTATATGTGAATCAAAGTAATGTCAAGTAAAAGTTGGATACTCAGTAAGTCGGACAATTGGAAGACAGAATAATCAGAAATTGACCAAACAGGACTTAGGGACTTAGTCCCTGAATTACTCTACAGTGTAGAGTCTACACTCCTGATCCTATAAATTTTTGATTAATCTGCCTTTTTGTCAACTTCTTACCAATTTGAGACCAAGTATTAAACACTTGGTTAATTGGAAAACATTTTTTCAATCTGTTCACGATTTTATTCAAAAATGGGCAAAAATCTAGTTCTTGGTATTTCAATGCAGATTGAAAGACATTATTCTTATTTGAAAATTAAGACATGATTTTGTCAAATGTTTCAAAAATTGACTAAATTAGAGCTTCATAAGATGAAGGTTCATTATACACTTGCAAAAAGGGTATATTAATTTTGGTCAGAAGTGTGCAACGCAGAGGAGGAAGCATCTCCGACCATATAAAGTATATATATTCTTGATCAGCACGACGAGACGAGTTCAAATAGCCATGTCCGTCCGTCCGTCTGACCGTCTGTCCGTCCGTCTGGATCAACGCGAACTCCTCCTAGACCGTAAAAGCTACAGAGTGGAAATTTTGCATGTAGGCTTGTATATACTGCAGGGTTTGTATATCTCGGATTCAGCCGGATCGGACCACTATATCATATAGCTCCCATACAAACGTCAAAGTCACGAACAGTGACTTTTCTCAATAACTTCGTTATTTTCTCAGCTATTGTCGTGAAATTTAATGTTAGTGAATTCATTATAGCTATAAACGACTGTGCCAAATTTGGTCAAGATCGGGTAGCTTCCACAGGAACGATCGGTCGAAAACAGTGACTGATCAAAAACTTCGTTATTTCCTATGTTAAGATTCCTATGTATTAGATAAAACGTTTTTCCACTTTGACGGCTACAAGTGAGGAAAGAGTACCAAACAACTTGCAAGGGTATACAAACTTCGGCGCGGTCGAAGTTAGCTCCGGCCCTCTGGTTTTGAATAATTTTACGTCATAAATTATTTGTAAACCTTTATTTAACTTAAACTACGATAGAAGCTGAATCGAATTACGCGTCGAATAGAACATTGTTTATTAAAATTACATTAAGATATTTTTTATCGCCTTTTAATACTAGAAATTTTTAGCAATCTGCCCTGTTCTTCTTTTTGAGTAATGTAAACCCAAAGACAACAATTTGAATTTCTTTCAATATTAACGTAAAGAATATGATTATAACCCTAGATAGTCGATCAAGTCAACAAAATGCAGGGTAATGCCAATTTTCATATAAGGAAATCTTTTTGATTTTTACAAAAATATAGTTGAAGAAATTGTATTTAATGTACATACATATGTAATGGATATTGTACTGGATATATATTCTTGATTAAATTGGGGCTGAATCTAGATAGTCCAATTCATCAGTTCTTTAAAAAGGACATCTTAATAGAGAAACTACATTAATAGCATTTTACAGATGATTCAGAAATTTGTTTTATTTTTTGTGTATCACTGAACCTAACTGTGTACGATATATCATATATTGATATATCAGATATCATATTCTATCAATTTGCCTAGTGATTGTTTGTTTTATAACAACGAGAGACTCGAGTCTGAGTTTGATTAGGAAATAAGATAGATAAACAGAATTGAATATCAAACCAAAGACCGATGAATGAATAAACAGCTCATTCACTTGAAGACAAACTGAACATCCATTTTACTCTCAAAATGACTCCAGTTAGATAGGGTCTACATAACTTTTTCAGTTCCTCATTTTAATGGAAAAGAAAGTCAATACGGCTAACTTTAATGATAAGATGGAACTCGTTATCATTTAGCTACTTCCCGTTAACAAAAATTGTGTAAGATCAAATTCGCAAGCATTTGCTGTTCCGTTTCCAGGTATTTTCTTATATAAGTTTGTTCAGAGAATGTCCTTTTTTTCGAGAAAAAAAAAAACACTTAAGAATGCACAAGAGTTTTTAATCTCGTCTCGCTTGTCTCATACCTTTAACTCTCACCCTAGCCAAAAGTTTTGTCTTTCTTTTGCCCTTTTTGGAAACGTCGATTTACACATAACTTCTTACATAATCACTTGTCGTCTACTCGACATGGCCCATTGTCTGGGTCGATGAGACGCGACTGCCCACAAATTGCAGTCAGGAACAATCGGGAGCAGCAAGCAACCTGCTTAGATAATCCTTGAGTTTTTGGTTTGAAAGCAAACAGCTTATAAGATGGAAAGAGAAAGAGAGAGAGAGAGGGAGTTAGAGCTAAGTGTATAATCGCAGAATTCTGAACAAAAAAGGTTTGTAAACTGTATCCCTGTCGATCGAGCGAGCATTCTATTCATTCATTCATTCATGAATGCCCAAGATTACAATGGCTGAGAGTTTTCATTATCCGCCCCTGATGATGGGCAAACACTCTGGAATCGAGGGATTATGAGGGAAGGTAAAAGACCATCTACATACACATTGTTGTAGGAGTAACAGATTGTGTCTACTGATTTTTCGCACCTTTGAAACAATTTGAGTTATTTATAAATCACAGCAGGAAAAAACCAACAACCAAATACTTATGTATGTGGTACCCAATTAATATACTTCAGCAATTAGTTAACACAAAGAAGAAATACCAAAATAAATGATGGAAAACAATGTTTTTGAGAAAATGGAAACATATGTCATTATATGTATATAGCATTTTTACAGCTAATTGGGGTAATGTTCTTTCCCTTTCGCTTTCCTCAATGTTCATTCAAGGGGGTGAATTGAAAGACGAGAACCTCATTAATGAAAGCTTCGGATGACCAACAAAAAAAAAAAACAGATAAATAAGTCGAACCAAAAAGTTTCTCTTACTATGTAAAATGAACTATTTATTTATTCATTTCGATTTTCATTTTGTTTTCTCTAGCAGTTGTCCAGAGATTTGAATATGATAATTGAGTTCGTTTTTAAGGGAAATTCTTTCTAAGAATTCAAGCCTAATCCCCATGATAAATATCAAATACCCTTACAAAATGTAAGGTACTTATAATTTGTTCTACATTTAACCTAGGTGCGAATACATGTGACTTTTTTTGAGAATCACTTTCAATTTATAGACAGAGAATGTAAGAGTGGAAAAGGGTATGCGAAATTCGGTGCGTCTTATGTTTTGTATATTCATCTATTTATCTAGATCAGATTGATTGATTTCTGCATAAAATTTTCTAGAGGAAATGAAAGGATTTTGAGAACTGCAAATGCCTTTCTTCCTACTTAAGTTCTCCTTTCAACACCTTGGCCCTCTTGTTGACCAGAGATCTTGCCAAATACTTCACTTAATACTCACTGCTAGTAGAAAACTTCCAACTGGAGACAACTAAAACAGACAGACTTAAGTAATGGAGAGTTAGGCAGTTAGATTCAAAGCTCAAAGTTTCATTTCTCAATGTAATTCTCTTTTCAAATACTTTGACTTCAAAATATTTAATTAGTCGATTGAATGAAGGGATTACAAACTATTCAACTACTTAATTGAATAGAGTAATTACTACTTAAAGTTCTAGTCAGGATTCAAGTTATAAAACTTCAAACATGACATTGCAAAGATTTCTTGAAACAATCTAAAATGGATTGTCTATTTCTAATTCTAAACTAAGGTTCGTTTAATTTTTAAATTTAAGCCTTCTCCACAAGTTTTATTCAAATCTCAAGAAACAACCAAAAAGAATTGTTTTTAACCGCTTCATTAAATGAAATTGTGGCCAATGAATATTCTCGCGGGATGCAATTAGCTGATTTTATTTGAATTTTTGTGGACATATGCTGAAAATCTGTTCCCCGTTGCCACACCACAAAATGAGCAAATAAATCATAAATGTTTCGCTATCGTTTTATTCAATGTAATTGAGCTAACACACCCTTAAATCTCACCAAGAGCCAGACCATTAGCGAGGAACAGGACCACGACCAGGACCAAGACCAGGACCAGAGACCAGGTCGTTATGGCTACACATTTCTCTGAACACACAAAAAAAGAAAACACTGTGTAATCCGATACGGAGCTGGTTTTTGTTACCTTTGTTTTCCTCCTCCTCTCTCTCTCTCTCTCGCTGTCTCTCTCCCCCTGTTGTTATGCGTAAGATTGTGTGTTGCCGAGCAATTTGATGAACTGCTCCCGGATAGGGATAGAGGGAAATTTCACATTTAAGGGTTGCCCGCGCAAGCTCCTCCCACATTGGAACGTATTGGGAAATGGAACAGGCAAGTTGAAATTTTATTAAAAGGTCAAAAGAAATTTGAAACAGAAACAAGAACAGAAATCAGTTAATTAAATAACAACTTGAAAAGAATTGAGACATTTGAGAATAATAATAAGTGTGTGACGTAAGTCATACTTTGTTGGAATGTCCTTTCTTGTGGCGATAATTGACATTGACCAGACGAAGACTTCCGCCCACAGTGGCCAATGGTTTCATAAAGTTATTCAAAGTCTCGGCCACTGGTTCCAATATATCGCGCATGGAGCAAAGAATATTATAAAGGAATATCATCGGTGGCTGCAGATAACCATTAAAAATCACTGTCAATATCGGTTTTACCATATAATCCGACGTCATATGCAGCAGGCCCACGACCAAAGAATTGATCAAAGAATATAATATAAAGCGATAGCATTGCAATATAAAGGCCACAATAAAGGCAACCCCAATGTGTAGCAGACCAAAGAGTTCGGCCCAGAAGTGCGTGGCATAGGTTGTTGCCCGATCGGCAATTATAATGGAATTGATTTTTGGATGTGTATCGGTGGTGCTTAAGTAGTCGGCACAGCCATGCTCAAAGGGATAAATGCCAATGCAAGTGTGACGCACTGCCTCCTTTTTGTTCCAATGCGGTTCGGGCAGATCATCGATGATATTCATATGCCCCTTTGTTTTTGGTGGAGTGCATTTGCACATGTTGTCCAAGCTAGCCACCAGACGTGCCCAGTAGCCAGCTGTTTGTCCTACCTTCTCCGATGCCTTGTGCGACTTGAGTTTGCTATGCGATTTTCTTCTAGGCGGTATAATCACATGTGGTACCTTCTTCCTGTGATAACGTTGAAATTCTATGCGATGTGGCTGGCATTTGAATGGACGTTCCTTGGGGGCAGCATGAGCCTGCATCTCGTAGAGAACATGCTGAGAATTACTGGATACTGTGGTGCATTCCGTACTCCTTTCACCACATTCGCCCTCGTTTTCGAATACGTGATAATTCGTCATTTTCGCTTGAGCCGGAAAAATTTCCGAATCACTGGATGTGCTCTGTCTCGGCAAAGGCAGAAAATTCTTCAATGGAGATTGCAATTTGGCCGTTACACCAACATGATGAACTTCAATTAGATGTGACTGCGAATTGGTTATATTTATATCAGTTGATTCGGACATTTTTATAAAAAAATTTCTTTCTATTTAAAGTATAATTATTATCATAAACAGAACAGACTGAAAACAACTCTGACAAAAACTTCTTAATGTTTAAAAAAAATTTGGAAAATTCCGACGTTTACTTCATAACATACTTATAAAATATCAAAATACAGCCGATTGTAGTTCAAAATATTGGCCAATATTTATCTAAAGCAGTGATAACAGCTAAAAACCAACAAAAATTTTAAAAATTTGAATTGCCCGCTAAACTTAGCATTTGCCAGAATTTTCAATATGTGCACTTCTGGCAACCCTTTGGTGAAGTGCTATTTAAATATCGATAGAGGGCACCATAGAGCATAACATTAATAACGATCTATTAAATTGTATTTTAAATGATTTTATAGAAAATTAGTAACGCATTTCAAACTGTGTTTTTTCTTTTCTTTACAAATTTGTTCCCTCCGATAAGGAAAACTAATCGATAAAATGATAATCGAAAAAATGTTCACCACTGAAAGGGCTATCGGTTTTTTGACCAACACTAATTTTGAGCTTTTTCCGGCATTTTAGACGAAAAAAAAAATCAAGTAAATAATTTTAAGTCACCCGTCCATTTTAAATAAATTCATTTTCGCTTTAGCCAAATTTTGGAACGAATCTCTCTTCAATGTTATCATCCGCTTGGCGAAGTGTTGCAAATAGCGTCGAGTCGCAATTAACGTCCGTATATTTTCGAGGTTCGATACGGAGCAGTCGAACTCCGATTTGCTCAATTGGTGCTGGGATAAGCATAAGCAAACGATTTCTGGTTTTGCAAATCTGTTCAAGTCCAAGTCGCAGAAGTCTCGTCAATTGTAATATATATATATATGTGTATATGTGTTTGTGTCATAATCTTATCTAGCTTAGTTGATGTTATTGTTGTTGGTTACCTGTATATCTGTCATAATTTGCAATATTGTTCTCCGTTCTTTTTTGTTGGCAGTTCAAAAGTTACGCACTGTTGGTTTAAGAGGCATGCATAGCACTTTGGAGGATGTGGCATTGGCCGGCATGCAGGTGAAAATCTTGCCAGCCCTTCAGGATAACTACATGTACTTGATTATCGACAATAAAACAAAAGAGGCCGCTGTTGTGGACCCCGTGGATCCCGATCTAGTGATTAAGACAGTCAAGGAGGAAAAGGTGACCTTGAAAAAGGTGCTAACTACACATCATCATTGGGATCATGCAGGTGGCAATGAGAAACTGGTTAAACTGTGGACTTCTGGCGAACTGAAGGTCTATGGCGGAGATGATCGCATTGGAGCTCTCAATGAAAGAGTGCGCCAGAACGACACCTTCAATATAGGGTCACTGAATGTAATGTGCCTATCGACGCCATGTCACACCACTGGACATATTTGCTATCACGTCACAGCAACGAATGATGGAGCTGACGAATCTGGTGCTGTTTTCACCGGCGACACCCTCTTCCAAGGTGGTTGCGGTCGCTTCTTTGAGGGAACACCCGAGGAGATGTATGAGGCATTGTGCACCAAACTGTCAGCCCTGCCCGATGACACCAAAGTGTTTTGCGGTCATGAATACACACTCCAGAACATGAGCTTTGCTCGTCACGTTGAGCCCGACAATCAGCTCATTCAGCAGCGTATCGAGTGGGCCAAATTGCGTCGTGCCTCACAGGATCCAACTGTTCCATCAACCATAGGAGAGGAGAAGTCCTGGAATCCATTTATGCGTGTTCACGAGTCCACCGTACAGAAGCATACAGGAAATACTACAAATCCGATAGAAACTATGGGCAAGTTGCGCAAAGAAAAGGATAATTTTAAGGCCTAAGATCCTTTGGAAACGCTAATAGTTAATTTTCTTAAATCGTTTCATAAATTGTGATTAGAATGTAACAGGAAAAAATAAATATGGTTGGAATTTTAAAATATTGCCAAGGAATATGAACAAGTGTCTCTAAACTGGCCCCAAAAACAGTTCTTGATTATGAAACTATTCAAATATTAATGACTTTTTGCGATCATAATGAATTTCTATATACGAAAATTTCTAATATTAAAAAATTGAAGATGTTTAGGTTTCTAATGTGGCGATATATTTTCAATATCTAAAGCTTAATTCAATTCCAATTAAACTTTTGACCTGAAAAATATGCCTCTACCTTAAGGGCATGCAAATCGTTTTAGAAAACAGAAATTGGTTTTGGTTTAGCTGGTATATAGTATGATATATGACATTTGTTGATCTTTAGGCTTCGGCTGCAATATCTAGAGCTAGTTGAAGATCACTTATTAAGTCCTCAGAGTCCTCCAGGCCGACTGATAAACGTATTAGGGCATCAGTTATGCCCAATTTGATTCTATCCTCAAGTGGAACGGATGCATGAGTCATGAGAGATCTGAAAAAGAGAATAATATTCAAATATTAATCGAATATATTTCGGAAATTCTACTCGAACATACGGTAATTCTGCCAAACTCTCATAGCCACCGAGACTCTCAGCTAAGGTAAATAACTTGAGAGCTCTCAAAAATGCCGTGGACTGTTTTAAGTCGCCTTTGATATAGAAAGAGAACACTCCGCTATAGCCATAGGTCTGTTGCAATGCAATCTCATGCTGTGGATGTGAGACTAAACCTGGATGCAAAACTTTATCCACGAACGCATGGGATTCTAGGAACTTGGCGATTGCCAGTGCATTGCTCTGATGCTTCTCCATGCGAAGTGAAAGTGTTTTAAGGCTGCGATTCACTTGATAACAATCAAAAGGCGAGGGAACAATGCCACAGGCTGAAATCAAAATGGGGATAGTTAAACCAAATCATCTAAAGCATCTTAATCAAATTTAAATACAAACAATTCTGTAAAAACTTCAGAGTCTGATGAAGTTTATCCGAATTCATTGTAAGGCCACCCATGACCACATCCGTGTGGCCATTCATATACTTGGTTAACGAATAGCAAACCAAATCGGCTCCCAACTCGAGGGGTCTTTGGAAATACGATGTCAAGAATGTATTATCCACGGCAAGAGTTATATGATCACCGATCTCATGACAAATAACGCTTATTGCCTTGATGTCTACAATTGTGATTAAAGGATTTGTAGGCGATTCGATCCATACAAGCTGCAAACAAACATGCGAGCCCGTATTAGAGTAAAAAGAACATGTCCTATCAAGGATTAGGATATTTTACCTTGGTTTCGGGCTTAAATGCAGCTTTAAATGCCTCCAAGTTAGTTGGATCAACAAACGTGGCAGATATTCCAAAACGAGATGTAATCTGCCTAATGGTTACATATATAAGACATATTAATCAAGTGTTTAGTCTGCTTTTACCTTATTAGCCTATTGGTTCCACCATAGATATCATCTCCCACTACTATATGATCTCCAGCGCTTAGCATGGACAGAACTGCAGTTGTCGCTCCTAATCCAGATGAGAAAGTTAATCCATATTTTGCATTGTCCAGAGCAGCTAAACATGTTTCCAGAACCTTTCGAGTGGGATTGCCACCTCTTGAATACTTAAAGCCCTATAAAAAAATAGCAAATACATATATGTACGTAGATTTCTCAATATCTTCAATTGTTACAAGTTATTTTAGTTTTCAAATCTTAATTAGAGAAGGTCAAAAGAATCAGAATCAGAATCATTATCAAGTGTCTAAATAAGACTCTTTCAATGTCGTGTGGATCGTTAAAGATTTGTTAATTACAATCAATTAAATTTTACACACTTAATTTAATTTTGTCTGAATTAAAGAAGCGGGAAATAGTGACCTAGTTCCTATGACTAGTCCAGGGAGGAAATCAGTCTTTATTATCAAAATTTTAGCAGTTTAAAAAGTATCAACTATATTTTCTATATTTCTATAACAAAATATGCAATATTTCAAATAGTGAACTAATTTCTCCCACCTTTAAATTGATAAAAACGATAAGAAATCTGTGGCGGATCGTGCGCTCGATTTTGTGGAGGGGGAAATTGGAAATTCACCCCCCGTAGATCCGCTACTGGGAAATAATAATACAAACAAATGTGATGACGATAATTGCAAAAGTTTGTGAAATTCACCTACCAAATGTTTGATAATATTGCAAAGAAGTTTGTTTGTATGTGTAATTACCTCCTGGGGAAAATAACCTGCCAGGTGTTAGGTAAACGTGACAACTATATAGATAAAGCTCTTAAGAGCGATTAAACTCAAACATTTTAGACTCGAACATCTGTTTGCCAAAGTAGGGGATATTTTCAGGGATTTATATTTAAGTATCCTTACATGTTTGTATATATATACATATTAATGATTACTATCAACTCTAATGTGAAAAATTAGTTAGATATATTGTTTAAATGTTATTTGAGTCTTGTTTTTAGTTACACACATATTTTTATGTAAATACATACATATGTATATGTAAATATTTGGACAACGGAGCGATTTATATTTAAACTTCAGAATAATTCCTAGGGGAGGCTAGTGTACAATATTCTCTCAAAATGATTTTAGCTATGACAAAAATTTAATGCGTTTTAAATAGATTACATTCCCAAAAACGTGATTTTCATTGAATATAATGATTCATATAAACAAAAAATAAAAATGTTATTTTTAAGATGGTTTCGAGTCACACAAAGAACACTAAAACAACCAAAAAAAAAACTATAATTTTTGTATATCTTTGTATATGGTATCACAAAATCACTAAAACGGTACATTTACTTTATTTGAAAATTTATTTTGCACTTACATCTTTTTCCGGGGGAAAATTCTGTTTAAAATTTGTGCTTAATGATATCGGAGGAATGACAGCATGGCTATTCCATTGCTCTGGTTCTTGACCCGCATGAATGGATTTGGTGGCAAATCCTTTGGGTTGAACTCTAAAAGACATTTTGATAAAACGAATTACAATGTGTGACGGTCAGAGATCGGCAAATAACTTAACAATTACAAAATTATATAATAATAAGAAGTACTAAACCGGCAGAACCGTTTCACCGATAGATCTATCGATAATTCTTATAGAGAGTAGATCGGATGATTTATCTACATTTATGTGTACAATTATTACATATGTACATAGCAATGTTGATCGATGGACTTTATCGAAATCTCACTAAAATTATTGCTTGGAATAGGGCGTAGCAAAGGGGACTATTACGCTCACCAAAAGGGGCTTTAAAGGGAAACGTTTTCCTCACACATGAATTAAATATAATAATATACATATATATAAAATAATTTAATGACAAAATAAAACATAAAATGCATGCGCCGATGATTAGATCCCACTACAAATTTGAATAAACTAATAATCTAACAACTTAGCAAGCCCGCCAATAAAAAAAGAATATTGCGTACCAATGTAAACGAAAGGAAGAAGTGAAAAGTAAACAAATTAGAGATAGAAATTATGGGTAACAATTTAACCTGCGGGACTGCCAGGGGTTATTGCTCGCAGAAGTATGTACATATATATGTAGATGTGTACATATGTATGCATGTTATATTATTTTTTGTTTTTATATGTTTAGGTTTTACATTATGTTGTAGTTTTTCAAATAATTAGATTCCATAAAATACATTTTGTACCTTTGTTTTTAAATATTCATATATTTATTATATTATTCATGTTTAATTTATTGGGTAAATGTTTCCCCATAAACACCCTTTGGCGAGCACACTTAAAAATCCCCTTTCACTACACCCTATCGCAAACAACCTCTTAGTGAGGGCAAATATTTCGATGAAATCTATCGATCACCATTTTTAGTATATATCGATATTAACATCGTCCAACTTTGCGTACATTACATTTTGGCCGGCGCTGAGATGAGTGTCAAAAACGTTACAGCAAGAAGTTCGTTAATAATCGTTCATCTCTAGGATTTCAGCTGTTCTGTACAAAACAAAACAACTTTTTTATATAATTTTAAACAAATTGAAATGCCTCGCAATCTAAATGCAGAGCGGGATAATCCCTGTCTCAAGGTAAACTATCAGTTCAAAAAAGATAAAACGCTAATGATTATTATTTACATTCGTATAGGAGCAAGAGCTGTCGTTCAAATGTTTAAATAAAAACAATTTTGACCGGGACAAGTGTGAAGTTTATTTTGCCAATTATAATAATTGCAAAGAGTTTTGGGCAAGTTTGATAAATTAAACCCCAATAGTTATTGAATATATTAACATTCCTACAATAGAATAAAATTCGAGCTGATCGCCGGGGCAAGGGCATCGCACCATATTTGCCACCCATTGAGGAGCGTGAAGCAATCAAGGCGGAATACATGAAAGCGAAACCTCCAAAGACCTCATAACCAAATTGTAAAGAATAAATATTTATGTGATTATATTTGCCATGTTAAGGAAACATTTAATTCTCGTCTTCTTGATGTATAACATTAGATGCGACTATTTTAAGGGGGGCAAGTGCGACTTCCAGCATAGCAGTCGCCAATTCCATTTCCAGATTTTCCTTGGGATCATTGAGAATTAGCAATTTCAACGAAGGCAGACGATAAAGGCAGGATAGGCCCTCGGCCGTAATGCTGGTGCCTGAGAGATCCAATACCTCGAGGCGTGGATATTCACTGCCCGAAACACGGTCCAGGCAGAAATCATCAAAGGTGGAAACATTGTGAAAGGATAGAAACTTCAAGTGATCGAGGCATCTCAGATTTTCCAAGCCTTCAAAGTATAGGATCATATTATCGCATCGTAAGGCTTCCACCTTATAATCGGGACTAAATTTATTGGGTAAACTGAATTCGCCATCTTCTGTGGCTCGGTGCCAGCGCCGTCCCTCAGTAAATTTGACTGCACCGCCGCGATAAAGTATGAAGTGGGCAGCCGCCAATTCTGGTCCCAGAATCTTGTGCCTTTCTGGGATGAACTGTTGCATGTGCCGTTCAATTCGTTCCTTTCGCTTGTCCCACCAATTTCGAAGATTTGAGGGGCTTATGTCAAGAGGTTGCTGCATCATAACTATAAAGTCGGAAGTCTGCTCCGAATCGGAGAAGAGTTTTAGTTTGCTATTCCAGTCCTCTGGCCGGTCGCCAATTGGCTTACGCCAGTTTAGTTTCTGTTTGTCAGCAGCCATTTCCTCACGAATCCGTTTGACGGTGCTACTCAGCTCATCTTGACTAGAACTACTGGCCTGCTGATGGGTTGATAAGAGTCGGCACGCTCTATTTGCCAGGTGTCGCGGCCGTATTAATTTTAACATATTTGCTAACCAAACGTCTTATTTAATAATATATTTCCGACTACTTTAACAGCAGCCCTAGTGTGACCATATTATTAGAGAGAGATGGGTATGTTTGATTTAACAGTCTCGAAATGAGTTGCTACAACAGCTGTTAAATAAAATTAAAACAAGTTGGCATCTCCAAACTGGTTGTCGCCATTTTTTTTCCTTGCGTCAAAACGTTTTAATTTAAGAAAGAGGAAAAAAAACAAATTATAACGTCAAATTCCACCGATAATCATTACTAAATATTTTCAAACGTCACAACAAGCATTTGCAAGCAACCGCAGCAACAGGACTGCAAAAATAACAGGATTCGATTATTACATGTGACTCATTTGTTGACTGGCAGTGTGAGAGCCCTAGAGATAAATTGGAGTGCAATTCTACCCATATCAATATCATCACAGCATGGTCAATTCGTCAGGCAGCGAGGATGGACAATGGCGTAGCCCCCAAATTGGCCATTATCTCAGGTGTGTACAGTAAATTGTGTTGAAAACAACAATTGTAAGGGAACTACTTTACATACATACATATATACTATATGCGAGTCATTGAAAAATTGTTGCTGCATACACACGCACACACAAACACACACAGCCAAATTCACATCCACGCGCACACATGCATGGAGCCAGCGACGGCACACCAGAGCTGCCCAGTTAGCGGATTTGCCGCCAAAACGAAAGAACAAAGACCTTTATAGAAAGAATATATGTGAAAAACAATTCAAATTCCTAGCTCAAAGTAAAGAAACTTGGTTTAATTCCTTTTTCTTTCTTCCCTCCATTCGACCAATAAAAGTCTTTGTGTATAGTGTACACACTGCATTCGATGCATTGTTTAGCTTTTCCACAAAGGTGACAACACTAATGTTTTATCCTTTTGTCCTTCTTTGTGCGTGTGTAAGAGTCTGTCTGTGTGTGTGTGTATAGGTGTGTAGGTGGATGAAACAATTTGTTGTCTTGCTCTCATTCCGTTTTCATTATTCGACGACAGAAGCTAAAAACAAATTGTAATTGTAAATTAAACAAAAAAATCAATTCTCTCCCCCTTTACATTCCATCCTTCTGCTCCCCATACACACATACATACATATATACAACTCCTTTCCTCTTTCTCCTTCTCCTACTATCATTTCTTGTGCTTGCTTACCCTTTTTTCCCATTTCCCATTGTCTTTCATATGTTTGCCAATAACAAAATAAAAACCAAAACAAAAAAAAAATATGTACTAAAAGCAAAAAAAAAAAAAAAGAAAGAAAAAAAAAACATAAACAAAAACCAATTTACTGAGAATTTATTATTGCAAATTGCATTTGTAATTGTGCTTTTTAATTTACTTGAGTTTTTTCATTGCAAATAGGCCAAAAAGTGTGTACTTGTCCCATGACCGAGGCGCGCGATGGCCAAAAACAACAAAAACTAATAATCATATGAAACCAAAAAATCAAATAAAAACAAGAAAGAAAAAAAACCAAATGAATCAAAATAAACAATTAAATCTAAATCATCTACAAAAAAGAAAAGAAATGCAAAACAAAAACGAACAAAAACAAAACAAAATGAATAAATAAATAAGAGAAAAACGAAAAATGTGCTCTCGCATCAGCTGCTGCAGTGTCTGGTCCTGGTCCTGGTCTGGTCTTATCTGGTCGTAGATGTACACAAATCTTCTCAAGCCAAGCCAAGTTAACATCAATTAACGGTGAACTCTGTCTCTCTCACTCTGTCGCCTGGCGGTAAATTATCAACAATTCAAATTCAACAACAACAACCCAAAAAATCAACAAAAATATTTCCAATTTGATTCTTCTAATACATTTAATTACTCTTATTTCTTACAAACAAAAAAAAAACACACACACACAAAAATCCCGCAAAACAAATAACAAAAACGAAAACGAAAAAAAAAAAGAACTCAAATCCTTTCAGCAGGTTGCGCAGTCTCTCCAGTAAGTGTTTAACATTTTACAGCCCTTGAGATGATGATTGATTGTGTGTATATTGTATGAGAAACTTATGTTAAATTGCTTCCATTTATGGGGATAGTTGTAACCGAATTGACGAGACCCCACAAGTGGTTCTTGTATGAAAAGGATATATGCCACCTTCTTCTTCCCACTTGCCCAAGTCTCAGGTAAGTATCAAATGTGATATTTGCTTTCAGTTGTTTCTCTCTCTCTATCTCTCTCTTTCTCTCTCTCTCCATATTCTATTCAAAGAGCAGTCAAACGAACGAGGCGGAGAACAAGAAATCGCGGATTTCCATGCACTGAGCAAGAGAAGGAACTCCAGATTGGGATTGCACCTGACATATTAGTGTCTAGGCCAACTGATGCATATCGGGGCCCAGTAAATTATTTGCTATCCATTATTGTTTTCCAATGTGTCTCATATTAGCCGGAAGCATTTCATTTGAATATATAGAAGTACATGATACGCATGATACATTCGTTTGGGATTAATGTAAATTGATCTCCAAAAATTGTTAATATTTCTCGCTATTTTTCATAATCTATATTGTATTTTTTTTCTCATTTTCTTACAAATCTTTTGCAATGTTTTTTTTTTATTAGCATGATCAAAAAAAGTCGCTACAATTAATGGCCAGTATAAATAATTTTTCAAAGTTTTCAACTTTAACTCTCTTTTTTAGATGAACTTTGTTAAAACTTGATTTCTAAGCCATTTACAAGCTTCATTTGTTTTTTTTTTTTTGTAGTGATTTAAAAATCATTGCTATAAAATATAGAAAAATATGATGGATAATGGTTTATAATAATTTATTGAGTCTCCTTTAGTTGACCAATCCACAATGACATTTGAAGCCAATCTGGGGACTCTTTCTGCTTGTGAGACATATATTAATCGATTCCCATATTGTACAGATTTTTGTTTGCCTATTTAACGGGAATTAACTACTATAGCACAACTATTTCGATGCATGCAACAACAACAACAACACTTAAATGAATTCTAATCAAATTCCAATTAGCACAAAAAAAGAAGAATCTAATTCAAATGTTAACTAACCCAACTTCTAAATCAATCCTAAACGAATTTTGGGCAATGGAAAATGAATCAATTTTTTTTTTTGTTGTTTTTTTTTTTTTTTTGTTTTGTAATGATTTCACGATATTTTCCTTTACATTTGTGCTTTTGATCTTTCTCTCTCTACCCCCCACCATTCTCACCAACACCTATGCCCTCCGCCCTCCGCCTCACCCCTGAATTTTGTTTACCCAGTAATAATGGAAAAATTACAATTTATATTTTGTCTACTTCTTGTTATTCAAGGGAAAAGAAAATGAATAATCAACAAATTAGTTAAATAAAAAGGTCTCTCTCTTTCTCATTCTACGCAACTTCCTCCTTCTCAAGGGCACAATGTAAAATGTAAACTACTTGCAACAAGACTGCAGCAACCCATCATATGTACATATATATATATAATAGCCAAGACGGCCTGGCTAAATCGCGATCCTCGGTCAACAACAGCAACGACAACAACAACTTGTGCAATGAAATGAAAAACTTTTAGTGAAAAGTTTTCCACAAATTTAGGGATTTACTTAATTTACCTTGTTTTTAATTTTTCTTTTAGTGCCGGCGATGACGAGGAGCATGAAGGAGATGGAGATGCCCTGTATATACAACCGCCGCAGGCTAGCCGGGATTTGTCGGCAACACGGCGTGAGAAGAAAAAACATTCCCGCGAGCGACGAAGACACAAGGATAGAGGAGAAGATGTAGGAGGAGGAGGAGGAGGTGGAGGTGAACATCGTTATGGAGATTATCGTGCTGCACGAGAGGAGCAACACTATCATCATCATCATCATCGGCGAGAGCGTTCTGGAGGTGCAGCCGAGCCGTCTAGACATCATCATCATCATTTACAAGCTCATCCACAAAGCTATCATTATGTAGTATCGAATACTTTGCCACCGCCGCCGCCACCATCGCATCATCATCACCAGCATCAGCATCACCATCATGGCATTTCTCGTATCCAGAATCCACGAGGAGGAGATTCTTATCATCATTCCTATGCAGCAGCAGCAGCAGCAGCAGCTGCCTATCATGGCACTAGTGGCCGGCATGCTGATTATACAATGGAAGAGCCACCGCTATCATCATCAGCTGCAGCACCAAGACGGACCAAAGATGCAGAAAGTCTTGAACAAGATTTGCGATCTCGCTTGCTTAGCAAACGGCATAAATATGTCAAGGACTATGAGGGCAGAGGAGAGATACGCAGCAGCAGCAGCAGTAAGGAGGGTCGTGGCGACAGGGAACGTGGTGGCAGGAGCAGCCATAAGCAGAGGCATGAGCGTGTTATCGAGTTACTCGATAGCCCTGAGTCAGTGCATCCGCCCAAAGGAGGCAGAAGAGGAGTGATGGAACAACAGCAATTAAGCAGCAGCAGTAGAAGAAATTTACACGAGGATCCCGAATTGGTGGCACGACGAGAGAAACTTTTAGCTGCCGAACGCGAGAATCGGCAGAGGAAACAAACGGCCAGAGAGGAATTGGAGGCCAGGCGAGAGCTTCTGTTGCGGGAAAGGAATGAACATCAGATGACTTCGGGTGATGCTCTCAGTCCCTCAAAAGTGGCGGCCAGTGTGACGGCTGGCTTGAATATATTCAAGCGCAAGAGCTACGAAAAGGATCAAGAAAAACATAGAAAGCGAAGAAAAGCCGGCGCGCAAATGCCACAACATGACGACAAAGAAGAGGATGACGGCGACGACGATGACGATGATGACGTTGATGATGATGACGATGATGGTGATAGTAGGGCTCATGCCGTGGGTGCAGAGGACGATGGGGAGAGCGAGAAAAGTGATTCCGAGGACGATGAAGATGATGAGGACGACGATGATGACAGCAATGACAGTGCCAGCGATTCGAATAGCGCGGAAAGCTATGAACATAAAAAGAAAACAAAACGGAAAAGCAAATCACAGCCGCAGCCCCAGCAGGACAACCAAGAAGACAATGAATTACCCGATCTGCCAGACAGTCCGTTGAGCGTGGGTGAACTATACAAGTCACCGCCCAAGCCAAAAACAAAAACCAAACCCAAGCACCAGCACAAACAGCGCTCTCATTCGGTTAGCTCCTCCAGTTCCAGCTCTTCCTCCTCCTCGAAATCCAGTCGTCGCAGCAGTCGTTCCCGCACCTCGAGAAGCCCATCCCGCTCTAGCATAGAGGAGGGTAATGCACGATCGCCTAGTTCGAGCACCCGTAGTGAGGAACGTGGCATGTCACAGCAGGAGGATAACAAGCCATTGCCTGTAAGCGAGACAAAAGCATTGAAATCCTTGGAAGATCTGCCACCATGTGATGACAAAGGTGTCCCCTTGCCGAACTATTATCCTGGCGTCCAGGGATGCCGATCCGTTGAGGAGTTCCAATGTCTCAATCGGATCGAAGAGGGTACCTATGGCGTTGTCTATCGCGCCAAAGATAAACGAACCAACGAAATTGTTGCCCTCAAACGTCTCAAAATGGAAAAGGAAAAGGAGGGATTCCCCATCACATCGTTGCGCGAGATTAACACTCTGCTTAAGGGTCAACATCCAAATATTGTGACTGTACGGGAAATAGTCGTGGGCTCCAATATGGATAAGATATTTATTGTTATGGATTATGTTGAGCACGATTTGAAATCACTAATGGAAACGATGAAGAATCGCAAACAGAGCTTCTTTCCCGGTGAAGTGAAATGTTTGACTCAACAACTGCTCCTGGCCGTTGCCCATTTGCATGACAATTGGATCTTGCATCGCGATTTGAAGACATCCAATCTGTTGCTCTCCCACAAGGGTATCCTAAAAGTGGGCGATTTCGGTTTGGCCCGCGAATATGGTTCGCCCCTAAAGAAATATACCTCTTTGGTGGTCACATTGTGGTATAGGGCACCGGAATTATTACTCTGCTCGCCAGAGTACTCCACGCCGATTGATGTTTGGTCGGTGGGCTGCATATTTGCCGAATTTCTACAAATGTTACCTCTGTTCCCAGGCAAATCCGAGATAGATGAACTCAATCGCATTTATAAGGTGAGTTTCTCAGGGCATCAAAGACCACTCCATTCCACTTATCTAACCCATTGGTCTCACTCTCTTTTGCAGGAACTGGGCACACCGAACGAGAAAATCTGGCCTGGATATAATGAGCTGCCTGCTGTCAAGAATATGCTTAGCCAGAACTCACAATTTACCGAGTATCCTGTCTCACAGTTGCGTAAACATTTCCACGATAAAACATCGGAGGCGGGTTTGGCTTTGCTTCAGGGTCTATTAACCTATGATCCGAAACAAAGACTGACCGCTGATGCGGCCCTCAAGCATGGCTATTTCAAAGAGCTACCCCTACCCATCGATCCATCCATGTTTCCCACCTGGCCGGCAAAAAGTGAGCTAGGGGCGCGCAAGGCTCAATCTGCATCGTCACCGAAGCCACCATCGGGTGGTTCCCAATTCAAGCAATTGGGTAAGGATGAGCCTATTGCCACACAAAGTGGAGCAGCAGGCGGTGTTGGAGGCGGCATGGGCTCCATCAATACCGGCAATAAACTATCCTCGGGCATTATAACAGGCAATAAGAAAAGTGGCATTACGGCTGGAGCAACGGGAGCAGCCAATACAGGATTCGTTCTGAATGCGGGTTTGACACAACGCCAATTGGCCATGGGCCCCGGTTTCAGTTTGAAATTCTGATTCCGGCTGGGATTTTTGGTTTGGATTGGACTCACTCAAACCTCATCCCGCCGCCACCGCCGTTTCTCCTCTGTCCCCGTCCCCACACATATTTTTTTTAGCCAATTTTCAATTAATTGTTATGTATAGAACACTTAGCGATGTAAGCCAACTTCGTTTAGTTGTATGTAAAAATATTGTTCCAAAAACAAAAACTAATTTAAAAACAAAAAAAAAAAAAAAAAAATCAAATAGATCGCCAATGTGAAACAAAAAACAATGTAAATTGTAAATGTTTTGTATTCTTGTAAGTCATCGATGTATATAGCTATCTCATTCATTCTTGTGATCTTAACTGTGGATCTTGACTATATCATACAGTTCCAATAGGAGCGATCGGTGGAAAACAGTGAATTTGAAGGCCGTTCTTTCGCCTTTTTAGATAAAACGTTTTTACACTTTGATGGCTCTAGATAAGGACTTTGACTCGGTCGAAGTTAGCCCCAGCCCTCTGGTTTTTTCTTAATTTTTCTGCCAGAGATTGGAGCAGAAGCAATTCATATGGGAGTTATTTAATTTAACACATCGATCCTCACTTTCTATTCTCAAACTAATCATTTTCGAATCCCTTTTCTGATTAGTTATAAATATAATATTAAACGATTCCTTAGTTGGGAGAAAATGATACCCTAGCAAGGACTGCTCTTGACTCCTTTTTGAAGGAGTCCAATTAATCACACGCTCCTCGATTTGGAAGCATAATTTGTATGATTTAGGCTGACATAGAAAAGATCAAGACGACATTTTTTGTTAAAATGCAAATGTGTTTTATATATAATAATATAAGTTATATATAAACAATTTATTTTTGAATTAAAAAAATACATTTCCACCATCCATTCATGCCATGTCAACTTTACAACTTAGACTAAAACGAAAATACTCGCTGCTATTTATCCTGCTCCTGTTTATTATTAATTATTGGACATTTCTATGTGGACCACAAATAGAAATATATATTTTGCCACGTCGGAATGTAGTCACGGAGGGGTCCAGCTACTACTTTGGCAATGGGGACACTTTCGGCCACAAAACCCAAAATTCTATTTATCTTTGACTCGGTGTAGTTCTCATAGAATGGAGAGCGTACCAAGTAATAAAGAAGATTGATGCAACGACGGCTCAGTTCCAGTTTCTGTTGCTGTGACATCAAATGGCGATGCTGACGATACAGATGCACACTGTAGAGATCAAGGCTGAGGGCAATGGCATATTGTTTCCAGCTGCGACGACCGAACACGCCCATGGAGAGCAAATGAATTAGTGGTTTTGATATATACAAATATTCGGCTTGCATCAGTTCTCGAGGTATTTGAGTCCTAGCCGCCTCGGCGTTGTCTACATGAAGCTTAAAGTCGCGATATTGAATGGGTGGAGCGCCCTCCACTTTGCGTATTACACGTCCGGATCTCTTCAATTGGAAGGTAATGGAATGCTGAGAGTTAACAGAATTGATCGCCTGATTTTCGTCTGTCACCACTGATTTTTGCTTCTTAAGGGCCCTACGGTTGAGTGCGGCAATCGGTGGTGATGTTATAATATCCGATGTTGAATGCCGCAGAATGAAGAATCTTCCGGCTGCCTTGAAGACTTGAATTAGGGCAATAACCAGCCATCGGCCAGTCTGTCCAAACAAACGTCTAGCCGATATCTCAATGAACACCTCACTGTACTCAAGTGTGGTCAGAGTGACCTTTAGTCGATAGCAAAGTTTAGATTGCCGCTGGAGTACAGAGTCGGTGCTACTCCGGCGACGCGATTTCTCAATGATGCGATCATTGTAAAAGACCAGCATGTTGGACAACGTGTAGACGAGCTCGGATACAACATTTGAGGATGATATACGACCTATGGGAATTACATCAGAGAGGGAATAGGCTTTAGCACATAAGGGCTTTCAATTTGTTTAATTAACTTTTTGTTCTTATCTCTGACCTGCTACGAAATAGGAGACCCATTTGGCTGTGGTCTCGAAATCGCCAACCATGTCGGGATTCTTGGCTACCCAGGATTCATAAGATTTCAGTATATCCTTTAAACTGCCCATGTTTTATTCTGTTTTTATCGTTCGATTCGTAATATAAATATTAAAAAAAAATGGGAGTAACTAAAATCGAGTTCCGCGTAAACGAATTCCAACCTGCTGTTTCAGAGTTGCCACCTAATTCGCTACTGGTCTCTCTCACCGTGATGCAACCAGGGCTGATAAACTAGTTCATCACTTATAAAAATTTCTTTGGTGATCAAATTTAGTTCTCAATATTCAGGGTACATTTCCAATTTGTTTATGGGTTAACAATAATATGATGATTATTGACTTAAACAATTTTAATATCCGATTAAGTTCAGCATAAATAATCAGTTTAGTCTGTACATTTTCCATACTATTTAATAAGGTTCTAACAATTTAGTCGCCCATATTCAATTTTTAAATAAACAACTTGTGATTGGTTAGTTTAGTAATTAAACGTAAATTAATTTAATGTACAATTTATTTAATAAGAAAACTTAACAATTTATATTCGAAGTCAAACGTTTCAGACTGATTTTAAAATTCTCACTCACAGTATAGTCCTCTTTAAAAACTACAATTAAATTGAGTTCAAACTCTGAAAAAAAAAGACACAACAATTAATAGACAATTCAACTTTAATTTGCAATAACAAACCAATTTTAAAGTTCTTTGTTATCAAAGTGGGGCACGTGAACAGTCGAGGTAATACCATATATATAGGTAATTCCAATTTCGGCATAATATTTCCATCGCTTATCTGTATGGTTTGAATTTCTGTGGCATCTTTGGAATATCCTTCGTCGCATCCACAGGTTTCCACGCGTACCAGCTGAAGGTCTATGGATTTGATGGCTGCCTCTGTATGCTGGACGATTATGTGTCCTGTAAGTGGTTCGGTGACACAAGATTCGAGTCGATCTATACTCCCCGTAATAAGGAATCGGGGCATGGACAAGCGCTCCTTAGCCGTCGATGTGGCATTCTTTTGCAGCGAATCGGGACTCAAACTAAATGGCACCGCTTTGCGGGCTTCGATATCACTTTCATTCAGTTCTCTGGGCTTGTATTGCACACAAAATTGTTGAATTTTCTGCAAAGATTTGCCGAGAAAATTCCTCTTCACGTCGCATCTGAGTTGATAATTGATGCTAATGAAGACTCCGTGATATGTTTCATATAGCATCTTGGGCTCCTTGCGGCAAACCAAAGGCAACTCGAAATGAAACTCGGAACGTCCAGGACTTAGTTTGCCTGGCGCCGCCAACTCTAGGCTGGACTG
Organism: Drosophila equinoxialis; assembly: GCA_018150345.1. Classification (NCBI taxonomy): domain Eukaryota; kingdom Metazoa; phylum Arthropoda; class Insecta; order Diptera; family Drosophilidae; genus Drosophila; species Drosophila equinoxialis. The sequence continues at coordinate 3,167,907 of JAECWI010000089.1, read as the reverse complement.
TAGCAAATTGATGGGTTTCACCGAGTTATAGAAGGTATCGAATACACCAACAGTTTTACTGCTTAGCTGAAGGTTGACCACCCCCTCGAGAGTTAGGAAAATGCCTTCGTGTTTGGTTTCTGTTTCCGGAGGACACTGAAATTGAACGCAGCCCAGCAGCATGTCCTAAAAAGAAAAACAACAAAAAAATTAGAAAGGATTCACTTGGTAATAGATTCGTTTGTTTACATTTTCATGGTACACTTTATTTTCTCTGTTTTTTAATTTAATTTCAAAATTTATTGCATTCATCTCTCTTTGGTTGTTTGGCCGTCGAGCGCAGCTGATTTCCTCGTATCAGGTGGCAGCTCTGTTAAATGCAAACAATTTGTATTAGTGATGGGCTCGTGGTAAGCAGAGACAAATTTCGTTTAATAAATTACCATAATTACATTATTAAAAATTCAAATTTAATGGTAGAAAGTGCACATCATCTTTTCAATTTTATAATCTTAGGTAAGTAATTCGATATATATCGCCTAACTATAAATACTTAACTTAAGAGAACGAAGATAAAACCTAAGTAAAACTTAAACAATTGAACGATCAACAAGTTTACTTACTTACGTAAAACTTAAACTATTAAACTGATCGTTTAATAGATGGGTTTAACTGATATTCATTGTCACTGTTTATTACTAGTTTCCCCCCTGGTGGTCCAGCGGGGCGGTGTGTACATTAGTAACGAGCTGTTTAATTCCGACAAATGTGTGATCCAAACAGTTATAAAGAGTTGCATTTACATATATGTATGTATGTATGTATTTGTACATGTGTATGTATGTATTCATGTACGTATGCATAATTAAAAAACAATTAAAATGAACCATCGCACCGACTTTTCTATACCATGCACAATTATAAATTTGTACCCGGCTAACAAATATTAGTGCGCCATATTGATAACAGTAGCGGATCTACGGGGGGTGAAATAGGGTAAACTCAAACTTACCCGTAAACTTCGATTCCCCCCCCATCGAGCGCTCGATCCGCCACTGATTGAGAACCGAACTTAACTTCAAGCTGGGCTTCAGACGGATGGGCTTGGCATTTTATGCTGATCAAGAATATATATTCCTTAGGGGATCGGAAAAAGCTTCTGCCTATTATGTACTTTATGGTGACTTAAATACATTATTTTACCCTATCGATGCAGGGTACAAAACATTCAAGGTCTCATTGTCAGATAATGATTAACTTTTGTGGGACCCAAATGAGGTCATGTCCGCCCATCCGTGCATTTGCCTGTCTTCTATCTACTCTAACCATTGAATTTGTAGGTGCATACATATACAGACACGATCGTTTGAGAATACGGTGCTAGATCAATCATTTTGTTATATTTCTGGCAGGTATATGAAAGACAATTAGAATTTACCCTTATGCATATACATATAAAAGCATTAAAATATTATTAAGAACAAATTGAAATACAACCTAGACGAGATTAGGCAACATTTATATCGAAATTCTTATTAAAATTATTATTGATTGGCTTTGTTTTTGTCTTAATAAAACCATAAAAACTAGGCTACATTTTGGTAGATTAGTACAAAGGATCTCCTACAACCACTTGATGTGATCAAGGAGCTATAAAAGCCTCTACATGAGAACACGCCTAGGATAACTCTTTTTACTTGAAAGAAAATTACACGATATTTCCTACAATTGCACCATTTCTTGCTCTTCCTTTTGCCTACAACTCAATAATTGATTGTTTTGTTGATATTTAATATTATTAAATTGCCCAACTAAAGAACTGTATATAGTTTAATATATATAGTTTAACTCGCTCATTTTAATTCCTAAATAAAAGCCATCAAAATGAAGTAAGTAAGTCGTCTCGCCGACTTAGGTATACCATACACCAGTAAAACATCTCAGAATCTCGCTCACGCAAGCTTACGAGCACCCTAGCGCCCCCACCAGCCAACGGCCAACTGGAAAAATGTTTATATGCATAACTTGGCTATTTTTAGTTCGATTTTGATCAAATTTGGTGTTTTGCTGGTTATTAGTATCAAATTCAAGTGTGACAAATTTGATTACAAAAGGTAAACAATTACGTGAGATAATCGAGTTTTTCCAAATTACGGGGGCGGAAAGGGGCGTGGCGAAATCTTTGCATATATAAAATATGCGCATTTATTAAGCAAATATACACACCAAATTTGATGTCTCTAGCTATTATAGTCTTCAAGAAAATCGGTTTTGTTTCAATTGCCGGGGCGGAGGGGGCGTGGCAAAATGTTTTTGCAACAAATTTCTGCGCGCTTACTAAAGGATTAATCTTACCAAATTTGATGTCTTTAGCTATCATAGTCTTTAAGAAAATCCAATTTGTTTAAATTTCGTGGGCGGAGAGGGGCGTGGCGAAAATTTGAAATAAACTTGACCACCGTAGGTAATACACGAGTCTACGTACCAAATTTGGTGACTCTAGCCGTTATAGTCTCCGAGATCTGCGTGTTAATACAGACGGACGTACGGACGGACGGACAGATGGACATTGCTAGTTGGACTCTGGTGTTGATCCTGATGAAGAATATATATACTCTATGGGGTCGGAGAAGCTCCCTTCTGCCTGTTACATACATTTTGGCGACTTTAATATACCATTTCACCCTATGGGTGCATGGTATAAAAACAGGCACAAGACATGGGGGCACAGTGGGTCGTTTTTACAAACTTAAGTGAGTAATCTTGGAATCTAAGTTGGTTTGCCACATTAAACCTGGCCACCAAAATCTTTATGTTTAGTTAACTAAAGTAGCATGATTTGTGCGATTCGCAAATTAATATTCAAAATTTTAAACCAAAAGAAATTTAATAACAGAAAAAAACACGAAAATAAAGGTTTATTTAATAGGAACTGAATTTCAATTTCCTTATTAAGTTTCCACATTGTTAATGGATTTTTTGTCTAACAAAGTAAGTTAAGCTATTTATTTTGGTTTTGAGGTACATATATTAAACTATAATGGACAACTAAATAACAATTTTGCGACTGTTAATTGAAATTTAAAACATGACAATCCAAATTTTTTGATGCGAGTTTTTTAAAAACGAACCACTGTGTACAATTTCTCTCTTTGGTGAGTAAATATCCCAAAAGGGAAAATTTTAAAATAACCCAATATAGGATTTGGCGCTTTACAAGAAAATTGAGTGAGAAATGTAGGGAAACTTAGTAAACAGTCGGGAATGGGCCCCCTTATAAATGCTCGGAGGAAACCTGACCTTAAATATAAAGGAGGAGAGACATTTCTACGACTGTTTATTAATTATGAGGTGTATTAGTTAAAGAACTCTTCAAGAAAATCAAAAAAAAATTGTTCACCTGGCTTTAAATTGGTAACTTGCTAATAAAGGAACTAATCAAACTGTTGATATGTGTTAATTATAGTTATTTTAGCAATAAGTTTAACAACTAACATTTTAACAACTAAACTAGTTAAGATCAAAACATAACAGAGATGTCTCTACTTTAGAGATCAAACGACTTCAGATAAAGACCTTTGAAAAACTTTGGAATAAGTTTCTATAATAGAAATGCGATGGAAATAGTTTGTTAACAGGGTTAAACCTTGTTGAATTTTATCATTAGACATTTAATAATTCCCGATTTCATTATGTTGCCTTCCGTCAATTTGCTATAGCTTATTGAACTTGCCGAGTAACTCCCTCTCCTTCCCACACTTTGTCCCCTTCTTTTTATGAAGGGGCAGTTTTGGATAAAGTTGTAATTTTTTTTTATGATTAAATTCAAAGTTTATGTACCATAAGGCGTGTGTTTGATAAGTGTCATAAAATGAAATTGGTTTTAGTTAGTTGAATGTGTAGTGCACTGTCATACGTACATATACGTAAGACGTAAGGGATGTGGGGCAAGGAATTTGTATGCGGTTTACTTGCCCCATAGAACAGACATTCCACTCGTATGTATATATACGTATTATGTGTGTGTGTGTGCGTACCCGCAAATGGACAAAACAGGTATGTATCTGTAAGTGAATGGACTTCAACAAATGTCATCCCATTAAACGCATACGTAACCTTAGATATTAAGTTGAAGTCTAGTATAAGCTCTGTCTATCTTTCTATATCCTTGCACGAAAAGGGTATGAATATTATGACTAGCAGCATTTCTGATATTTTTGATGAGCATGACAGGTCAAATAATTGTAGTCAGGTCTATCCTTATGTCAAATTTGATTAAAATCAGCATTACTCCTATTTTAATTTATCAGCTTTTTCTACATAAATCGTTTTTGGCTTTGACTCCTCAAGGTAAAGAGTTAGCCAAAGGTATACAAACATCGGCACAGACGTAGCAAACTCTCGCTCTTCTTGATTTTGCTTTAGTTTTAGCGTTTAGGATTTTGAAACATAGTCAAAAGGCAACACTGAAGTCGTTCGGTAAAGTCTGCTGAGGATAGATAGAATGTTGATGGCTTTTGAGCTAGCCATACTGGTTCTACTCACCTCTGAAAACTCCATACTACTTTGATAGACATAAAGTATCCGCATTAACTTTCCAAGTGATGAATTAAGGCACTACAAAAGTTCAATATTTTAACTTTAGGATGGTCAAATTGAAAAACATCTTTAATGTATTAACTTTTTGTAACTTTGGGATACATAGTCAATTTGTTCAGCTCTTTTGTTTGACATGGCCTAAAATTTGTAAACCCAAAACTTTCAATAGTTTCGAAGAGAAAAATTAAAGCAAAGCATTTAGCTTTCTCTCAAACTACACCAAAATTATTCATTTTAGACCCAATGGGCTAATCGTGGACCTAAATAAGAAAAATTGTTTTCAAAGCATGTCATTGACCTATTGAAAAAAAAGAGAAACAAAGGATTCGAGAGAAGGATTCGCCAATAATAAGACTACATCAGATTTGATTTCCTCTTCTGATCTACACTTCACTCTATGGAAAATTGATCAATCAATACTTTAAAGAAGTTAGAAATTATGCTCAAAAAGACTACTATGAATAGAAACTGGTGAGCTTAGATCACCAGTCCCTTTTCTTTTTTCAACTTATAGATATATATATTTTAAATAAAATAAATAAATAAACATGAACTAACATTCATCGAAATTTGCACATATTTCCATGTATTACAACGAATTAGTATTTTTCTTATGAGAATATGAAATTTAAATTGTTTTTTTTTTTTTTTTGGGAATGTTCTCAACGATATTTAATAGCAGCTTTAAAAATTGTATCCAAAGTTTTCATGACATCTTTAATAGGTATAACCACTGTAAAAAGTAACCCACTGTGCAAGGAGATATACAATCAATTTTGTATTTTTCTTTTTATGTTTTTGATAGCCATCAAATTTATTCGGAAGCGACAATTCAATCATTCAATTCATTAACGTTTTGCTTTTTAGTTGAAAAAAAGAAGATAATTGTTATTTTCTTTGAATCGAGAAAAAATAATAAACAAGGAATGAAAGAATAATATGAAGTATTTATGGTTTTAATTAATATTGGCTGACTTTTAAAAACAATAATCAGAAACTGGAAGAAGCCTGATACAGAAAAGAGACTAAGACTAATCTAAGATTCCTGTCCACCTTCTGAGACCACAAAGTGTAGAGTCCTCGTCCTCTTTTGTTTTTTTTATACCATCATTGATTATGCTTAGGGAAAGTATTTAAAGATTTTAACTGCAAACTTCACTCGACTTGAAATTGCTCAAAATGTAGTCTCTTATTAATTAAGTATTCTTGTATTTATGTACCTATAATTTAAATTTGAACAATTATCAACGTTCGCAGCGAGAAAAAGCGAAAGCAACTGCAATGCTTTATGCATAGGGAAACGACTTCGCTGAAGAAAGTTTAAGAGTTGTTCAAGTTAATCAAAAAGTTTATGTCTTGTATAATGATTTCCTCGAATCAAATTTCCGTTTGATACTAAAAAGTAAAAAGGAAAAAAAAAAACAAAATAAGAAAAAGAAAAGAACCAAAGGTGAATGAAGCAAATTGATTTCAAGTCATAATTCAAAATTCCTTTCATTTACCTTTTGCAACTCTCTGTTATTATCTTTCAATTTGCCAAAACAGCTGGCAAAACAGCAGAAATTTCATCTCCACTCACTCACACTGCCACCACGACCGATACACACGCACACACACACACACACACGCACACCTTGAACAATTCCTTTTGTATTAAAAAAGAATGAAAAGAAAAGAGCAGCAAAATATACTTAATATACAGAAACAAGTACAATCGTATGTATGTATGTACATAGGTGGCTATATACATACATATATATATATATACATATATATATATATATATATATATATGTTCACAATATTTAGAGTTTACGGGTAGCAAAGCATCCAACTTTATTATTCTTAGCATACTTTTCTGCTGGCTGGCATCCTTGCCGCTTGCCTTATGAACGGACCTGGGGACCGGTAAGTGCATATCAATTTCCTATGTCCCGTCTCTTTACCCATTCCACCTCTCTCTCGTTCTCTCTCTATCTCTATCTCTCTCTCTCCATCTCGCAACTTCGCACAATCTATTGCTCTTTGCATTGCACAAAAAACTTTAAATCTTTAATAAGCTTGTTGTTGTTATTATTGTGTGTATTGGTGTGCGTGTCCTACCTACACATATGCACTGCTTTTTATGTTTGCTATATAAATTACTTAGCATAAAATTTGGTCTCGGTCTCCCTCTGCCTCTGCTGATGCTTCTTTCGATATACATGCATATAAATATTGCTGCCTACATGCGACCAAAAACCAAAGCACTAAACCTAAATCTTAATTGAACCGACATTTTAATACCCTCAAGTGCAATATTATCGAGCTGCAATTCCAAGGGACAGACAACAATATGTTCACAGTCGATTCTTTTTGGGCAAGTTCATGTACTTTTTATTTTATCAGGGTATACAAAAATAAACGAAGCAAGTTTCAAGTTCACTAAATTATGTACATACATACATATATAGAGGTTACTTGCAAGTGCTGTCTCTGTGTATGTATGTGTGTTCAGTATGTATATTTACTCGTCTCGACTCGACTCTACTCGACTTTGACTCGTAACTTTCTTCCATAAAGAAAGTCTCTTTCCCTCGCCTATAAACACAAAACACTCACAAAGAGTAGCAAGGAGGGAAGGACATGCAAGGGATGGAGTAAAAAATGTATTTATTTAAGGCATATATTGTTAATAAATGCAAGGAATGAGTAAGAAATTTCAGTTTACTTTTATTAAAAATTGCGATACTCCTCCAGCTGAAAGCTATTTAGAATGAGAATGCATGAAAGTTAAATTTGAAAAATTCTAGATGTTTTTTTTTTCAAGTAAAACAGAAAGGTGCAGCTGATAACTCCAATCTAAACATATTTTGAAATAACGTATACGCAGGAAGCGCCAGTCCACAAATATTTAAAATAATTACAAAAAGATTGAGATGAACAAAACGAAAACCTAATCAAAAGCAGCTCTCAGGTCATTGAATAAAAGCTTAATAAATTATATTTTTCATATTGATATTGGCAACCAATTTCTTTTTGATGGAAATATTAAAGAACATTGTATTTTCTGAAAGAAATTTGTAGAGAACTTTTTGATAATTGGCAAAAATGACAATTGAGAAAGAAATTAAAATGTTTTTGGCAATTTAGTAAGCATTAAAACTTCCCATTCTTACATATGTATGTTTACATATATTGGGCTTAATATTCTATTCTAAACTTATTAATAATTCTGCCGAGTTTCATAAAGACTGATCGACTATAATAATTAGCCTAAATTAAAGGCTGAAGTAGTGTATTAAGATCACCAAAATGTACAAAACGGAAAGAAATAATGAGCCATGAGTATTCTCCAAGCAAAACACACATAAAAGTTGAGAGCTTACAAGTTTAGAGAAGCCAATTAGCAGAGTATGCAAGAGGTGAAAAACTAAGGAAAATTCGATCAATAACAACAAAATCCATAGGGAAGATCTAAAATTTTGTTGCTTAAGTTTACTATTGTGGTACACGTCTATACTTTTCAATGGTCGCACAAGAACTGATTTATTGAGTATTTCTTATTGCTAGCTTATTCTAAAACGGTTACATGTATGTGTGTGGATCTTATAAATGTAGATAACAGAGATAACTTGGTAGTGTGAGGATCCACTGTGGGACTTATGGTAATTTGACTAGGTGATGCTTACACTATCCACTTAGGATTATACATATATTACATACCTAGCAGCACACTTTGCACCTTTTTGAATCGAAGTGAAGTGAAAAGAAATTTGCAAGCAGATGTCGTTTATAAGTTAATAAAAATTACTAGTAATTATTTGTACATTCTTCATATTCAACTCACCTTTTTCTGTTTGCCTTTGGTAAAAATAAATGACAATTTTTTACATCAGCAATTGTTATAAACTTTTTCATAATATTTCTAGTCAAGCTAGCACAATCTATACATCTATTATTGATGATGGAATCTTCATATTAATACTTACTGAATTGATATTAAATAGTTGTAAATACTTTTTCTTTTTTATTATTATTTAAAATTTTCGACTCTTTCGGTTCGGAGTGTAAAAAAAATTGTCAAAAAATTCAATTGGAAAAACGTTTTTTTACTTCTTTTTATCTGAATTCGTTTGTCGCTGGTATTTGATTTGACAATTGTTACACAATCTGCAGTCCTTTATCCCAATAAGTATGCTACGCCTTATTATACTTACTAAAAAATTTGCAACCGTATCAGAATCTCAAAAGCTCAAAAGCATTAATGTTAAAATTTTGTTAAGAAATTGTTGAAACTAAGGATAGTAACAATACATATTTAAATATTATTTAAATGCTTAAAAGGGTTTCATATTCACACAAAACGCAATTCAAATTGAATTTTTCAATGACAACTCAACAAACAAATTAGAAAGTTTAGACAAATAAGATTCATCTGTTATCAGTTCTGGTTGATTTACATAATTGTCTTAAGTATCAATATATCTCAATTTCATATATTTACATATTATCTCTCAAATATGTAGCTTTTGACCATTTTTGATATACATTTTTCGTTCTAATATACTTTCATATTCCAGGGTAGAAAAACTGTTGCTTTTTTCATTTATTGTCATCTCAAATGTGAAGACAATTTCGTTTCTGCTCAACCAAACCGAAATTGAGTTGAAAAGATGGTACAAGAACCATAGCAAAGTTAAGTCTAACCACTCTCAGTTTTCGTCCTTTCTATAAATGGGCCTGTGTATAAGTATATATGTGTGTGTGTGAGTTTGTTTGGCACTAAGCGAAACTTTTCTTTGCAGACGTCTTGTATGTACGTGCTATGTATGCTTGTATTGCTTTTAGCTTACAATTTTTTCCTTTTGGGCTTGAAACATTTTACATTTTGACTACGGTATATAGTATACATTCTATAGAATAGAGCATAGACAAATTCAGAGTTTAAATCACAAAAAATAACAACAAGAAATGGCAATAAGAATTTATATATTCTTTTGCGTAAGTATGTAATGTAAAGAGAGAAACTTTTCACGCCAAATGTTGCCAAGGCAACTGATGCTACCATTTTCACTACTAAATTTGCCTATTCCAGTCATCGCCCCCCAAAACGTCGATGGATAACACTGGCGGGAAATGGCAGGAAAAGTCCCGTTTGTCAAGTCGTGTAATTGATTTAAAATTAGCACATCGCTTGACAAAATTTTAAATTGTTTACATGAGCGCCTTGGGAGCCAGCTGGCAATGTTCCTATCTATGTGTGACTTCATGTCTCTTTGTTTGTGTGTGTGTGTGTGTGTGTGTGTGTGAGTGGATGGGTGGCTGTATGTGTTTATGCATGTTTAATGAACATCATGACTGTACCAAAAACAAAACCCTGGTGGCGGAGGAGTAGCGGAAGAGGAGAAAAAAACAAGCCTGGGCTGCTGTAATCGCATTTCAATATGCTGCCATATCCCGTTGCGCTTGTTCCTTGGGCGAAACGGCAATTTAGTTCGTTTGCTGCAGAGAGCAGTGGTAGTAGGACCAAAAAACTTTTTCCATAGCCCACCAACACCATCACTCTGACCCGTAATCGAGGTCAACACAAAAAAACATTTTGAAAAATTCATATGCAAACGTATTTTCAGTAGCAGTTGCAGTGGCAGCATTTTCCAGGTGGCAATGGCATTGCCATCACAAGCAGAAGCAGCAGGTATGCAAAATTTTCCCTTTTCTCTTACCATATCCAGGGAGTGAAGGGTTTCAAGAGGAGAAACTTTTTTAATGGCCGCACCAATTTTAATAGGTTCTAGTCCAAAGTGATGTTGTTTGGTATCTCTCATAACAGGGCAAGTTAAAGAGGCTGAGAGATTGAGAGACCAAGGGAAAGCGGCGGGACTAACTCAAATGTTTTCCCAAGTTGAGCGTAAAGTGCAAACGTTTTGCTGCTTTATTAAGTGTTAGTAAATAATAAAAAAAAAAAACACACAAAATTCATTACGTTTCTATTTGAAAATTTAATAAAGCAATTAGAGTGTATGGCACAAATTTACGATATTGCAGCAAATTGCGTTTCCATATTCAAGTAAAACGAAGAAAATTGAATAAATCTTCTATAAGTCTATGTACGAACTCTTACATTAGTCATAATATGAAAACTTTAATGCGATTCATATTATGAAAAGAACATCTACTTAAGAGGAAATTACAAATCTACCATGGCTGAAAGTGCGTGGCTTTGCAGATGCAATGTTCAGTCAGATTTCTGAAGACTACTTCAGGTACCGCCTCGTCTTCAATGTCCACGGTCTTGATTGTCAGTCAGCATGCTCTGTAGCGTGCAACATTTGAGAAGGGTCTCCAGCCGGCCAGAGAATGGAAGTGTTTGCTATTATCCCACCTTCCTTCTTCTCGCCCATATAATAAAGAAACCCTCGATATTCGTTGTCTCATATGAAGAAAGGAGCCATAGCCACATGTTTTAAATCCTTGAATAGATCATCTCTCATATGGCTACAGAAGAAGCGCTCAGTTAGTTTACTCCAATAGAAGTTCCTTTCGGCATCTATTTCTTACCTCTTCAATGTCCTCAAAATGGGCATCCTTGTCTTCAATATACATTGGATTAGCTCTTTCTGTAAAGGCAAGACGTCCAGTGCAGCTGCTAACGTCACCAGGAATTCTAAGCATTAGACATCGCTGGAGGTTGCATGAAGTCATCGCTGGAGGTTGAAGACACAGTCAAATGTCGGTGCATCAGAACGAACCACTATTTGCATGTAGCTATAGAAATAATCGGTGAAAGAGAGAATTTGATTGATTGTCGCTTTGCTCAGCGTGAGAATCCGAATCGATATAGTCAGGTCCATCTGCAAGCTACTGGAATAAAACTTGGTTATTAAGTATTCTTTCAACTCATTGAGATCAAGATTGACAATTATTTATCAAGAACATTAACAAAACATTGGTTCTCTGATTCTTTATACAATATGGAATGAAAATTTTAAATTATAAATTAAAAGAAATTTATTTTCTGAAGAGAAATTCAAACTTACAGGCTTTGGTGTTATGCCATTGCAAGTGTTATGAGAATTTCTTCTATAGAAGACCTACAACTGGATCAAAATAATTGTTTCTGGTGGCTTTGACTTCATTTTGATGATAACATTTCTGACAGTTTTGCAGAGCTCTTTGAAATCCTGGCTGTAAGTTTTCTTTTTAATTTGCCATCAACTTATCTTTACTTATGTTTAAGCGCTATTTTTTGATGAAAAGTGTACAAAAATTAGGCCCGAACTCAAGCGGAAATTCTTTACTTCAAAAGATGGGTTGGCGAAACGGAAAAACGCAACGTAAAGTGAAATATTTTCCGCTTTGTGTGATAAGCTCTTTGACTCCTTCAACAGTGGGTGGGTGGGTCAAACTGTGAAATGTGCAGGGGGGATGGCACCAATAAGCAGTAACCAGCGGTCACAATGGAAAGGAAGGCCCAATGCCCGTGTTAGTAATTGTTACACGGGTGTCCAGACAGCACGGAGGATGCCGCTACTATTCCTCTGAGCTGAGCCGCTTTTTCGTGAGTAATTAGGGTCTGGGATTAGGTACAGTCTCGCCTACGCTCCAATAAATTTGTTGTTCTTTTTTCCTGTTAGGTGAAAGAGATGAACCCACAGCTTGGGGCGTCGGCACATTATGCCATCTCGCGTCCGTTTCCATATACTCACTGGCATGCCGTTATCCTTTCTCTCTTCCTCGCTCACTCTGCGTCTTTTTCTTCCTGTCTCACTCTCTCTACGTGTGATGTACGTGTTTCGGCTTTGCTTCCGTGATAATTTTCAAACTTTTGCACCAATTATGTGCACGGCAGCAACGCGAGCGAGCGATATTCTCTTACTTCTTAGCCCTAGTCGGAGAGGACTTTTTTAAGTGTGTGTGTGTGTGTGTGTAGGTGTGGGTGTATGAATCCGCCTTCGTCTGTAGTTTATGCTCATTACGTGAGTGCTGCAAACTCACAAATTGTTGTACAAGAAATTGCCGCCAACGGCGCTACACGGCGCTACACACAAACACACGCAGCTCTCACTCACACCTAAACGTTGGAAAAGCAAAGGAATTATTTTTGCTTTTGCAGCTAAAAATTTTTCAAATTTAATTTTCAGTTAAACTGTAAGCTCTCCGCAATGCTCACTAATAAAAAACTTACTTAGCTTAGTTTTTGCTCTCCACCTTTTATATTACTTTTTTTCACTTTGTGTTCGCCCTGCACCCTGTAACGATAACGCTGTAAGGGTATATCAAAGTCGCTACAAAAAATAAGCATATTGAAAAATGATAACGAAAGTAAACTAAAGTTATTGCAAACTTAGAACAAATTTGACGCCCTGGGCCCTACAGAGAATGCTGCTTTTATGCACATTTTCATGCAAAACCCAAACAAAACCAAACCAAAACCGTGTATAAAATTAGAAACACTGAAAAAAAAGGAAATTTGGAAACCTGTTTCAATTTTGTTAATTTGACGTTACTCTAGCCTCGACCACCCCCGAACTTGGTTAGGTAGTCGGAATGAGGGGTATATATGGCAACAATTTTACAATTATAAGTAGGTACTACATAAGAACTTTAAAAAATTGCTCCAAATATTAAGTTATTTTTTAAGTTTCTTATCTAATTCTTTATTTATTTTCAATGCCAAATCATAAAAAAAATCATAAATGTGAATTCAAGTTGGGGCTCGTATTAATCCAAAATCCAAACATAAATATAAGTTTTCGGGGTCACAATGCAAAATTCAAAGTTTACTTTCAAATGAAAATGTTACAAAGAACATAAATTAATAACAATAACAATAACAATAACAAATAATCTTTTTTTTTTTTAAATATTTTTCCTTTGGGAATTTGTAATTATAAACACTGATTACTCACTTTGACTGAATTTTCGTAAATTTCTAACCGATTTCGAAAGGTTATATTTCAATTTAACCGCGTGAAATATTTGGATATCTAAAACCATGAATTTCGATAGGATTTTTTTAACATCATTATGTACACGTCTCAATTTTTGCCCAATTGGAAAGAAATGAAAAGACTTTAATGGAGATTGACAGATATTATTCTAACTTAAAAATAAAGATATAGGAGTTTTTCAAATACGCGAAAAATTGCCTAAATTAGAGGTTAATGATGTTAAGGTTCGTTGACATATGTTGGTGATTTCCTGAAGTTAAAACTAAACCAGAGGGCCGGGGTTAACTTCGACCGCGTCGAAGTTTGTATACCCTTGCAACTTTTTTGGTAACTCTTTCCTTTCCCATAGCCATCAAAGTGTAAAAACGTTTTATCTAAAAAGTCTAATGTCTGCGAAAGAACGGCCCGCAATCTTAGCATAGGATATAACGAACTTTTTGATGAAAGTCACTGTTTTCGACCCATTGTTCCTATGAGAGGTCTATGATATAGTCACCAGATCTTGATTAAATTTTTATAAATTTTCATTTATAGGTATAACAAACTCACCAATATTAAATTTCACGAAAATAGCTCAGAAAATAACGAAGTTATTGAGAAAAGTCACTGTTCGTGACTTTGCCGTTTATATGGGAGCTATATGATATAGTGTTCCGATCCGATTAATATACCCTTTTTGCAAGGGTATAAAAAGGTTATTTCAATCCAATTGACATCCATTGTAAAGAGTTTCGCCAACTTTGAGTGTTGATTGTAAGAGCGCTACACTTTTCAGTGGAAGGAAACGATTAGCTATTTCCTTTATTTCTTTTTCTTCTTTAAATTCGATTAGACATTTTCTGTTTAATTTATATACAAAAAACATTTTGTTTATTTGTTACTTTTGTTATTGTAATTTGAAATGAGCGAAAAGGAAAATCACTATTTTGTCTTTCCATCCGTTTGGATCGGTAATGTTGGATTTGCCGTGCAAACATCTTGGGGGCATTTGCAGGAAGAACTTAAAAAAGCAACATTTCTGCTGATGTATTACATTTACTCTGACCATTTGAACAAATTTCTTTTATAAGTAAGTGCCTACCTATATATATAAGGGTATAAATATATTTATTTTGAAGCAATGTTTGTTTGGACATTTTGTTAAAGTGCTTCTGATTTGGACATAGCGGCTGAACAGGAGAGAGCGAGAGAGCGGGAGAAAGAAACCAGAGATAGAAACAAAACCAGAGAATTGAAACTTTTTCTGTGTCTGGACTGTCTTCTTTGTCTATTTTGGGCAATTTCCTTCCTACCTACGTACAGTTGTCACCACTGGGTGCTGATGCTTCTGGCGAAAACAACTATCTTTGGGTGAAGTTTCGGAGGCATCACCAGGATTGTGAATTGGGGATTGAAGCTGCCGTTGAAAGTTTGCATTGCATTTTGCAAAACTGAGACGAACTTCGCTTTGCTTGACTGCTGAGCAGGATATATGTACGTATACATATATGTATACATATTGTTTGTTTACTTTGGAAATTGTAAATGGATTAGCCACACACTCTTGCAGCACTCTTGGACGAGTGGAGGAGAGCGTAGTGCGGGGGGTGGGCGGTTTAGCCAACATGGGGAAGCGTTAGGGACTTGGTGTAAGGCGCGCGCCAAGCCCTGACAAATTGAATTTGTTAGGCGACTCTCGGCGAGAAGTTTTTGAGAGAAACTTTTCAACGTGCATGAATGTGAATCTGTCTCTCTCTCTCTCTCTCTCTATATATATATATATATATATATATATATGTGTGTGTGTTTTGTTGGTGAACCAACCGAACCATTGCCATAAACTTTTGGGCCTGGTCGAAAGTGTTGGAAAATAAATTGCCATGCCCAGGGACACAAGCCATCGACCACCCACTCCATCACCCATCAGTTTTCACAAGAATCCTACATTTTCTTTCTCTTCTTCTACTACTTTTCACTGACTGATGAAAAACTACTGTATATTGCCAGCAGGCATTGATCAATAGAGGCGTTTGCGTTTAACAAGAGGGGTAAATCATTCAAACAAATGCCAGATTAAGCTTGCAACTTCCTTCACAATGACAGCTATACGACCAACTAGACGTATGCACAATGTTCAAACATACATCCACACACACACACACACACACACATATATATATATATATATATAAATGATTGTACTTTCAACGAATTATTCCAATAACAAAACGAAAATCTACACAAAAAGGATAAAGAACTCACACAAGTGTTTGATTACAGTGATTTGCTTTAAGGAAATTATTGACATTTAGGAAAATTTATCTTATTCGTAAGTCATTCAGGCAAAATATATACATACATACATACATATGTATGAGAAAATATTCATTTAAATTATTTTAATGCCAAGTATGTAAGTAATATAACCTTTCCATGAGTATTTCTTAATCGGAAGGTACTACTTTGGGTTTCAGACTTGTAAAGTGTTCCTTCGATTTACATACTTAACTCAGATTCAGATATCAAAGTTTGTTTATTATGCTTGCCAAAATGAAACAAAAAAGAAATAATCTATTACCATACTATCAAAGTTTAATCTCTTTTATCACCAATACATATAAAAGAAGATCAATTTTAATAATTTTTTAATTGCTATTTGCTTATGAGAAAAAGAAATATATACATATTTATTATCAGATAGTGAGCTTTTATTCTCTTAATAAATCTAATGCGTTTTTTGATGACTAGACAAAGTCGTTTATTGATGCTGATAAAATCAGCAAAAAAATGTAGTTGAAAAAGTAGTTCTAGCAAATGCCAAACAGATGTCTCTAATATAACAATTTGCATACTGGCATAAGAGTCCATAAAAAATAATGGGAAATTTAATGTACATGCTGGCCAACTTTTGATGACATTCAACAATTGAGAAGTGTGTTGGTGGCAAGGGTTGGGGTGGGGCAAAAGTGTTTAGTATTACAAGTTAAAGTTTAATCGCCTCAGTCATACCTTGACTGTTGCTTAGGCTAATTGAAATTATTTTGAATGGTTGTAAGGGTTAAAGTCGGTCGCTTAGCTGGATTTAGATGGTTGGTCGGTAAGTTAAATGGCTCATTTCGATATGTAATCCAATGTAATGTGCATCAAGTCCTTCGTTGCCTTCGTAATCTCCGCTGTCTGTCTGTCTGGCTGTCTCTGCCTCATCGTTTTGGCGTAATAGAAAACCCTTTAGCCAAGTTGCCGTTGTTGTTGTTGTGTTAAATCCATGTTAGTGCTAGCCAAAATTGTTATCCTTACATTGTATACCCCTGCCACTTTGTCCCGCAACCCTATATTCATTTTTTGCCAACACGCCCCGCTCGTTGCTCCTTCCATAGATTGCATATACATACATATATACGTATATATAGCTATGGGTACGTCATTTACATTATTATGATGAGATGCAAATCTCGTTAAAGGACACTTCAGCCACGGTTCGGCCCTGCCCTGCCCTGCCCAGCCCAGCTCAGCTCAGCGCTCTGTTAGTCAGTCAGGCTGCTGTAGCAATCGCAGTGGCTGTCGTTGTCCTTTCATGCCATATAGACTACACTTCAATATGTGTGCCATATGCCCCGCTTCACCGACATCTCTGTAGTACATTGCTTCTTTTGCCTTTTCTCTTGCCTTTTCCTCTGTCTGTGTTATTCTTATGCAAATTACATTTCCTGTGTTTGAGCTACAGCTTGTAGATACATGTGTATGGACACACACACACCCACACACACATGCTGTCAGACATATACATTCTATATATGCCAACATATTTGTATGTATGTACATACATACATACATAGATAAAATATATATTTCATACAATTCTTTTCGTAAAAGTCACCAACGAACGAAGCAAGCAAAAGCGCTCATAAATGTTTTCCCTCTGCCTTAGTGCCCTGATTTGCATTTGTAAACTTTAGTGTCCTTATTTCTTGCATCATTTTTTTTTCCCTTCATTTTTAGCTCTCTCAACAGATTTTCCCCACATATTGTTACACACACATACACCCACGCCTACAACCAAATTTTCAATATCTAGATTATAAGTTTTTTGTTTTGGTATTTTTGTTTCGTGATAATTTTAAAAACTCATTAGCTATACATATTAAGGTCAATTTTAGTAGTCACTCGATAGATGCCGCATCAGCACATTATACACTATACAGAGAAAGTTACTATGCCTTGGTCCATTACAAAATTTAATTTTACTATCAAGAGTTTTAATTAAAGAAAATTTTTTGGATAGATGATTGAAACTTTGATTATTAAAGCATACCTTTTGGGGCATTTACTTTACATAGGTGAGCTTTAAAACAATAATTTGTAGAAATGTTCATTAAGCAAATTAACTCATGATCATAAATCTGTCAAAAGCAATGAGTGTAGCATACTTATTGGGGCATAGCTTGAGCCAATGAACTCTCTAAGAGTATAAATATTGCGACCTTTTTACATTCAATACAACTACTACTCACATCCCAGCTAGAAACTGTGATAGCACTTTCACTCTACTTAATTTTGTGTGTGTGTGTGTGGTTGGGGTTTTTTTTTGCTGTTGTCATCTCTGCGAGGTCTGGTTAATGGTCGCCCAGGCAGCAACCACGTCTGACAATTGGAAAATTGGAAGTTAAAACCATTAAATAAATGAGCGTCATACAAGAGCTGGGCAGAAGTAGAAGGAGGAGAGAGTATATGTATATTGAGTAGAAAGAGTGAACGAGAATGGAATCACAGTTGAGTTGCTATTTGGCATTTTTATCTCTTTCGATTTGCACAGTCATTCAATATAACCCGGCCCCTGACAAATGAACATAGAAAGAGGGAGAAACGAAGGGAAAGACAGACTTACAGAGAGACAAACAAACCGGAAGCCTTGTTTGAAAGTCAACAGTTTTAACCTAATCACAGTGGATTTTATTGCTTGCCGCTCAACTTAAAATCGATACGAAAGGTCCCTTTTTTTGTGTGAGGTGGCCCTTCGAATGAACCATTTTGCGGTAGGACCGCACCACACAGAGCGGGAATCATTAGGTTTTCCCCTTTTGCTGCGTAAGAATTTTCGTTAGATGCGTTAAGTGGCCAGGACCAGAACCAGAAACAGGGAAAAAGCTTTCCGGGGAGTCATTTTTGGTTGAAGGGTGACGAAGTTTTTTCTTTTGGTATATGTGTGGGTTAGGGATATATATATATATAAATGTGTGTTTGTGTGTGTGGGTGTATTTGTATGTGTTGTAAGCTCTCAATGTTATTTATCTCTAGATTAAATGGATTTGTGTGTAGAAATTGTCTATTTAGACTAAAGTAAAAGAGCCCAGTTAGCAGTAAGAGCAAAGTTACCACCCATAGAAAGAAATGGAAATGGAGAAGGTTGTTCCGTAAGTTCATTGTTTGAAACAAGGCTTTTCGGTTCGTAGATTAAGGGCGTTATTTTTTTTTTTTTTTGCCCCACAGGCAAAATGGGAGGAAGTGCAGCTTAACGCTTTTACAATTTTGTTCTAGGTTTTATTGTCAATTAGAAACTGACAAGTGGCTGACTATAGACGATATAGTATACTATATCCATGAACATTTTTCCCTTTCTCTATGGTTCTTTGTCTTTTTTTTTCCCCCGTTGTGTTTTTTTTTTTTGTTATATTGTTTCCGTTGAAGTGCAATTGCCTAACGATTGCTCTCATTCCATAGACATACATATGTATGTATGTGTGCGTGTGGGTGCGTGTGTATATTGCTGTAAGGATACTTGAGGCAATCTCTTGTATTTGTTGAATACAGAAAACAGAGTGCCTGGCAGCGTTTGGAAGTGTTTGTCAGCCAATTAATGACTAGAATGACTGCCATGACTTTGAACTATTTCCATGAAAGATGAAAAAACAAAGAAAAAAAAAAAGGAAAAAGAAATGGTAACAACACTCTATAACACGTACAACAAAAAAACATAAAACAACAACCTGAAAAACGTGGTCAAAACTGTCATCTGTCAATTTGCCGAAGCCATTTTGCTCCTTCACGTTTCATTTGAACACTTTTATTGGCATCACATTGGTTGTGTGTGTGTGTGAGTCTCTGTGTGTGCACCAAATGTCGAAATGTGAGCCACATAAATGTCACTATCGAGAGTTGTTTCTTTTTTTTCTCTCTTTTTCTCCCTCTCTCTTTCTCTTTTTACTCTTGCTGTCCATTTACAAAACATCTGCAGTTGAAATGCGCGTTTCAATGCTAAAAAGTTTATATTCCATGGAGAGCATCTGTAATAAAATCAATTTCCATTAGAAATGGCAACAGTTTCATTGGCTCGAATGAAATATTATTGAGTGCTAAAAGTGATGCAAGTTATAATCAAAACATAAATGAATTGTTTTTTTTTTTTTTATTTTCTGAATGACAATAACGATTTGTATTAACCAAAGTATTTTAAAGAATTATATCTAAACAATAAGTTGACCTAAATTATGTGACTTTGTGATAAAATATTGGATGACAGAATAGTTGGCCTAACTTAAGTTCTCCAAATCGAAGTAATCTTTTGATAATTCACTTATTTATGTTTACTCTTCAAAATTCAAGTACACAAAATAGTAATAAAAGAATTGTTTAATCAATTTGTTTGACTCTAGCTCTTATAATCTTCGGAATCTAGATGTGTATAAAGGGAACGGGCTGATTGTCTTGGGTAAATCGACTTGTTATTCAATATGATAGTATTACGTTTTAATCTTCATTCTGTCTCTCATATAGAATTAGTTGACTTTAAATTATCATTTATATCCATAATTTTATGATATAAAAGGCAAAGAAGACAACTTTAGCTATGCTGTGACAGGTCTTTGACCATTGTGTGGTGATTTGTTCCAAATAATTTTTGTTTGCTTCTTAATATAGTCATTCTTATACATACGTACATATAAGTAGGGGAAAGTAGGGCTAATCGGCGCATGGGGCAACCCGGGTCAGTCGAATTATCTTCAAAAATATAATAGCACGATCCAAAAAGTGATGTGTCCTAAGATCGCATTTTGGCAGGCTATATTTGGATAATAAACTTAGACGTATCCAATTCGTAGTATCTGAAATTTTTGGGATTATGTAATTTTTAACCTCAAAAATAAATTTTGGTTCGCCAAGAAAATGTTTTAAAAATATTGATTAAATTTTTAATTTTGATCGATGTTAACTAAAATAGGTTCCGAAATCCATTAACTCATGATGTGTAACTCGATTATTTTAAATAAGTAACACAATTTGAAAATTTTTAGTTTTTAAACCTGGAAGCTAGGGTAATATGGCGCGGTAATTTTACACATGTGAAGATCAGCCGAATAACTAAAATCAAGAGAAAATAAATTTTTTACTGTTATTAAAGATTGCATATAAGAAAATAAAAAAAAGGCTAAGACTACGAAATAATTTTTGTTAACCTTTTGAAATATCCAACTTGTTTGATAGTTTTAAGATGTTTTTCTTACTTGACATAAATTGTTGTATTAACTTTGTTTCTAGGAACTGGGTTTCCATAAATAAACTACATTTTCTTTTGGATTTTGCTAGAATTATTTTCTTAATTGTACTAAAAACAGTTACAAACTTAAGTGCGAAACATTACCCCGCGATTTTTGAAATTAGCAATTTTGGATATGTTCGGAAAAAACGTTATAACTTTTTAACGGTAAATCACATCTGAACGTATCATTTACCAAAAGTAAGACAATGAATTAACCTTTCATTTAAGTGCTTATATGAGAGAATACAAGCTGCCGATCAGGATATATGAAGGATTAAAAGAAATGCCCCGATTAGCCCCACCCTCCCCTATATACACCATATGTATATGCGCTTAAAAAATTGACTCTTACAGATAATTCTTTTTGTTGAGCTCACCACTAATTTTTTTTTTCCTTTGTGGTTTGTGTGACATTTTAGTAATCATTTTCTTACTTTGTGTAATTACGCATTAAAATTAATTCTTAAATTACCCACTAATTACTGCGTTGAAACTTGGAAGCATAATAATCAACATAAATTATCCAAATACCAAATTTCAATAACAAACATTATGAATCGTTGTCAGCCGAATTAAAAATTATTCTTTATTTAATCAGATGGAATTACAAATCCTAATTAAAACATCTCGAATCTAGTTTACCAACTCTTTAGGCACTTCTATTTCGTTTGAATGGATACCCCAAACAATTTCGTTCAGCCCTCCTTATGTTTTTATTTAAGACTTTTGTATACAATCTGTAAAATTTGGATGACTTTAAGTAGCTATAGCAAGGCCATAGCTGAAAAATCTTAAAAATCTCAAAAAGGTTAATTTCAAAAAGTTATTTGAAGGCCATGAAAACATGAGATAACTTCATGGGAATTTCTAATACAGTGTGACATATATTGGAATATCATTAATTAGTAAAAAAAAAGAGGCAGTATTTAATTTGTAATTAGTAATGCCAATGCCTGACGAAGAAAGTATAGATAAATATAATTCGAAAAGGATGAAACTATGTCAAATCGTTTGGATGTTGGTATGAACTTCGATATCAAGAAAAATTAAGCCAATAATTTTGATAATTGTTTACACAAATGGGAAATATTTTGAATTTGTATTAGTTTGCCCAATCGAATGTTTTTAGTGGCAGTTGATTCCTCAGTTAAGAGAAGCTGAGTCATCTGTTTTAGTGTAAGGTTAGGAGCCATTAGGATTACCCGGGTAATAAAAAGCCCCCAAATTTCATCCCGATAGCTCTTAAGATGGCTGAGTAAAACGCTACGCACTGATGGTCAGACGGACATGGCTATACCGACTCAGCTTTATGCGCATTTATTTTGCCTGCAAGAATGAGCCAACAATAACTAAAACAGAGATTCTAAACATAATCTATGACCAAGACTAAGGGAAATAACAGTAACAAGCCATTTTAATACGAAATTTAAAAAGTATTTATCGTTGTGCCCAATCAACTGCATGGAAAGACCCAAAGCCACAATAAAAAAAATCAAGAATATGATCAAGAATATATAAAAATCCTCACACCTTTCGGCAATTTCTGGATTCAAGGGAAAATCAAGGGATATTAGAATGAATTGGGTAGAATGACCATTTTGTGTCGTCCACCGAAAAACTCTTTTGAATTGTATTCTGGTTTTCCAAGCTGATTTCCGATTACTTTTAGTTTTATAGAATTATTAGGAACTTTATATGAATAAAGAAAATGTGGAAACAGTTTTCTGGTTTTTCAAGCTGATGGCCTACTTCGATGGCAATCACATTGAGTTATCGATAAATCAATCGATTAAGCACGGGTGCTTTTTGAATTGTTCGTTGTAGAAGTATTAGTGGTGAAAACGATTACTTCTCCAAATTGAATGGTGGACAATTGAGTAAGAAAGACCTCTTACGTTTAATGGAATCAAGGTAAATTTAGAAAGATAAAAGTTTTGCTTTAATACTAATATTTTGGTATTGGAAGCGAGTTGGACCAAAAAAATTTGTTTATTTGTTTTCTGACTTATATTTGTAGTTGGTTATTAATTTGATTTAATATATGTGTTTAGCGATGATTAAAATCTGATAGCTTCAATTATAATGCCGTTATAAAGAATCCAATCAAATATGACAATGTTAGTTCAAATAAATGAAATACAGACCTTGTAGATAAAATATTTGTCCGCCTTGACGCCTGCAGCTAGGTCTCCCGGCTTTCTTAAAGGTACTTTAATTAAATCTACGAATCACATGCCGATGTCACTTCACTTCATTGTGACCAATAATATTCTCAAGGTTTAAATAAACATAATTTAAAAACAGAATCAAAGTGTTTTATTTAGAACAAAAAAAAATTAACCGTTAGCTCAAGTGCTGAGTATTTCTAAGCTCTAACTTTGGTTTTCGTAGTATTCCTGGCAATGATAATTCGTAAATTTTTAAGGGGTTATATATGTATGTTGTTGTGCTCGGTAAAAAAAATTGATTTATTTTTATTGTTTTATCTTTAAGTACAGTTTCTGAAGAATGTTATCCCAAATTTTTGTAGCGATCCAACCAATAGAATCATAGTTATAGCGCCTTCAATCTTTCTGCTTCACGCGGGCGTGGTGCGTCAATCAAACTTTCAACGCGATTATCTCGGAATCAATTTTACAATAGGTGTCGTTGCGGTGACCACGATAACTTAAAAATTGCTATACGATTTCAAAAGATTTTTATACCCTTGCAAAAAGGGTATATGATTTTTGGTCAGAAGTGTGCAACGCACAGAAGAAAGCATCTCCGACCATATAAAGTGTATATATTCTTGATCAGCACGACGAGACGAGTTTATATAGCCATGTCCGTCCGTCTGTCCGTTCATCCGTCTGGATCAACGCCAACTCCTCCTAGACCGTTAGAGCTACAAAGCTGAAATTTTGATCGTAGACTTTTATATACTGCAGGGGTTGTATATCTCGGATTCAGCCGGATCGGAACACTATATAATATAGCTCCCATACAAACGTCAAAGTTACGAACAGTGACTTTTCTCAATAACTTCGTTATTTTCTGAGCTATTGTCGTGAAATTTAATATTAGTAAGTTCATTATAGCTTTAAACGACTGTGCCGAGTTTGATATATCATATAGCTCCCATAGGAACGATCGGTGGAAAACAGTGACTTTGATCAAAAACTTCGTTATTTCCTATGTTAAGATGTTAAGAGTACCAAACAACTTGCAAGGGTATACAAACTTCGGCGCGGTCGAAGTTAGCTCCGGCCCTCTGGTTTTTTAATTGATCGTAATTGAGTTGAGTTGCTGTGTACTTGACTGAAGCGCTTTCTTAAAACTATTTTTAATTTTATTCTAATGAATTTTTTAATACATTTTATAACACGAAAAAAATTAATTTGTAGAAATTAAATTAAATTCCATCATTCTCTAAGCAAAGCACGGAACGCATACACATACAGTTCATGTATCGTTGTGTCTGTGTGTGTATGCATGTGCTCTGTTGCAGCGCTGCCGGCAGCACCTGAACCGATTTATATTGGCTGTAACTTGTGTTCTATTTATCCGATCAGATTCAAATTTTGGGATCTGAGGTTTTATATCCAATACTATCGTATTAGTAAGCTTCATGGGGATACTCCAATTTTTGAAAAAATGTTTCTTCTACAACTATATCATATTGTAGTCCGATCCCGATGATTTTCATACTTTATCTTACCCGGGTAATAAAACGCCCCCAAATTTCATCCCGATAGCTCTTAACATGGCTGAGTAAAACGCATACGCACCGACGGTCAGACGGACATGGCTTTATGCGCATTTATTTTGCCTGCAAGAATGAACCAACAATAACTAAAACAGAGATTCTAAACATAATCTATGACCAAGACTAAGAGAAATAACAGTAACAAGCCATTTTAATAGGAAATTTAAGAAGTATTTATCGTTGTGCCCAATCAACTGCATGGAGAGAGCCACATAGCTTGCTACTCGACATCGCGCAAGACCCAAAGCCACAATGAAAGAAGATACATCTGATCAAGAATATATAAAAATCCTCACACCTTTCGGCAATTTCTGGATTCAAGGGAAAATCAAGGGATATTAGAATGAATTGGGTAGAATGACCATTTTGTGTCGTCCACCGAAAAACTCTTTTGAATTGTATTCTGGTTTTCCAAGCTGATTTCCGATTACTTTTAGTTTTATAGAATTATTAGGAACTTTATATGAATAAGGAAAATGTGGAAACAGTTTTCCTGTTTTCCAAGCTAATAAAAAGCTTTAAACGCAAATTGGGCGGAATGCGCATTTAGAGTCTAAAACTTATTACTGTTAGTTTTATAGAATTATCAGGAACTTGAATAAGGAAAATGTGGAAACAGTTTTCTGGTTTTTCAAGCTGATTAAAAAGCTTTAAACGCATTAAACTGGCTTTAATTGCTTTTCCAATATTAGTAAATGGAAAAGGAAAAGGTGGTTGAGCTGCTGTTGCTCTCATCTCGAGAGCTAACAAGCAACTGAAGGAGCCTCACAAATTTTCAGCAAGTTAATTATTGGGTATGAGCCATGGCCTACTTCGATGGCAATCACATTGAGTTATCGATAAATTAATCGATTAAGCACGGGTGCTTTTTGAATTGTTCGTTCTAGAAGTATTAGTGGTGAAAACGATTACTTCTCCAAATTGAATGGTGGACAATTGAGTAAGAAAGACCTCTTACGTTTAATGGAATCAAGGTAAATTTAGAAAGATAAAAGTTTTGCTTTAATACTAATATTTTGGTATTGGAAGCGAGTTGGACCAAAAAAATTTGTTTATTTGTTTTCTGACTTATATTTGTAGTTGGTTATTAATTTGATTTAATATATGTGTTTAGCGATGATTAAAATCTGATAGCTTTAATTATAATTCCGTTATAAAGAATCCAATCAAATATGACAATGTTAGATCCAACCAATAGAATCATAGTCAATGGTGCGTCAATCAAACTTTCAACGCGATTATCTCGGAATCATGTTTTCAAAAAGTGTCGTTGCGGTGACCACGATAACTTAAAAATTGCTATACGATTTCAAAAGATTTTTATACCCTTGCAAAAAGGGTATATTAATTTTGGTCAGAAGTGTGCAACGCTTAGAAGGAAGCATCTCCGACCATATAAAGTGTATATATTCTTGATCAGCACGACGAAACGAGTTCAAAGAGCCATGTCCGTCCGTTCGTCTGGATCAACGCGAACTCCTCCTAAACCATAAGAGCTACAGAGCTGAAATTTTGCATGCATGCTTGTATATACTGCACAATTTGTATATCTGCAATTTTGCCGGATCGAACTACTATATCATTTAGCTCTCATAGAAACGATCGGTGGAAAATAGTGACTTTCATCAAAAAGTTCGTTATATCCTATGTTAAGATTGAAGGCCGTTCTTTCGCAAATATTAGACTTTTTGGATAAAACGTTTTTTCACATTGATGGCTATGGGTAAGGAAAGAGTAACCCAAAAAGTTGCAAGGGTATACAAACTTTGACGCGGTCGAAGTTAGCCCCGGCCCTCTGATTTTTTCTTAAAATGAAATAAACGTTTTCGGAAAAAACATATATTGCGTATAATTTCAGTATCATAACTTTGAACGGGAACGGGAACGTGCGTGATTTTGTTTCCTCTCAGTCTTTCTGAATTTCGGGGCCTCTTACGGCCTCCGTAGGAGGCCCCGAAATTCATCGATGGCTTTCCTCAAGAATTCTACTTTTGTCATTAAGATGGCAGTTGCCCTCCTCATAACATACATATCAATAAGGTTGATAGGAAGAGGAACGTTTGCGATTTTGTTTCCTCTCAGTCTTTCTGATTTTCGGGGCCTCCGTAGGTTCTTCCCATATCTGCGCGTAGTCGATAAAGAGGATCAACCTTATTGATATGTATGTAATGAGGCGGGCTACTGCCATCTTAATGACAAACGTTGAATTCTTGAGGAAAACCATCGATGACTTCGAAGTCACACCATTCATTAACATATGTGAAGTCGTTCGGTCCTCAAAGATCCCCAAGGCAACACAAAAGCGCTCCCAGATCAGCTCCATAATGATTTGATTCCCCAAGTAGTATAGGACGATATCCATACATGTTTTCCAAACTTTTTCCACTGGACCTATTATTGCCAAACGGATGAAGTGCAGCAATAGGACAGTCGAAAAGGTAACCAATGTAGACGCCAAATCAGCTGGGTACTTCATGGGCCAAAAGTTTCCATTCATTATAAACAGTCCCACACTGCAATGAAACGCGGCCTTTAGCTCTCAAACTTTTTCCACTGGACCTATTATTGCCAAACGGATAAAGTGCAGCGATAGGACAGTCGAAAAGGTAACCAATGTAGACTCCAAATCAGCTGGGTACTTCATGGGCCAAAAGTTTCCATTCATTATAAACAGTCCCACACACCAAAGAAGCGCGTCTTTTAGCTCCCAAATCTCAATTTCAGTGCGTATATTTAACATTTCGAAATAATATAAATCTTTAAAATTTTTACAAACAGATTTTGTTCAAAAAATATGTGTTCCGTTACTGTGTGTCTCTCACTTTTGAATAAACTAAATGGAGTACAGCAATGGGGTATGGACAAAAATTCGATTGTCAAGGCCTTCTAGATCAGACTAAAACACAAAATTTTTATACCCTTGCAAAAAGGGTATATTAATTTTGGTCAGAAGTGTGCAACGCATAGAAGGAAGCATCTCCGACCATATGAAGTGTATATATTCTTGATCAGTACGACGAGACTAGTTCATATATCCATGTCCGTCCGTCCGTCTGTCCGTCCGTCTGTCCGTCCGTCTCGATCAACGTAAACTCCTCCTAGACCGTAAAAGCTACAGAGCTGAAATTTTGCTTGTAGGCTTGTATATACTGCAGGGGTTGTATATCTCGGATTCAGCCGGATCGGACCACTATATTATATAGCTCCCATACAAACGTCAAAGTCACGAACAGTGACTTTTCCCAATAACTTCGTTATTTTTCTCAAATACTTCTTTCTCTTGTAGACAAAGAAGTATAACGTAAAATGATGGGCAACACATTGCATTGACCATATCAAGTCATACATAAAAACGGATTACCGGCTGTAATTGTAACACCATCTTTGATGGATACGAATTTTGTTCAAAAGAAAAAACCAAAAACAAGTATAAATTAAATTGCAACAATTGTAGCTTATTTTGTTTTTGGCTTAATTTTATTGATTGTTGACTGAATCAGGCTTATGGATGGATTGAAGCAATTAAAATGAAGTGTTTATCGTAAATGGCTTCGATTGGATCAGACTTAATGCCATTTTAGGCCAACATACCAAGCAAAACGATATGCGATGAAAATACTAACGATTTGTCTAAATAGGTAACAAAAAGCAATAAAACAGCAAAGATGCCTATCTATTGATAACCACAAATGACTCTGGGCATATAATATATATATATATGTTTATATATATTATATAAGCGTAAACCTCGTTCATATATCAAAAGCACATTAGCCTAAATTTGAATTGCCAATGCACACACACACATACACAAGTAAACAAAAAAGACAGATGGACAGACAGAGTGAGCAAGAGAGAGATGGACGAATGGACAGATGGACGAACAGAGAACGAACAGAACAGATGACAAAACCCCAAGCACATGTCAAAATTAAATAATGTACCGCACGATTTCTGCTTTCGTCCTGCATCCTCCCACAACAATCTCTATCCATCTCGCTCATTTGTTCGTGATTCTTCTTCTACTCAACCGACATTGGCATTGGCTTTTATTTGAATTTGGTGCGTGCGGCTGTCACTTGTCTGTTACATTCGCCATGTAAACACAACCGCAGGCAATTTTGGCAATTTGCGTCAACAGGCAAAACACGGAACCAACAGAGAAATACAAGAAAATACTAGGAACATACATACATAGAGACACACACAGCAGTATACACATACAAACATACATATATATAAAAGGCAAAAATAAAAATCCAGGGATTCAATAGAAAGAGAGGGGGTGAAACAGGGCGCAAAACTCAAACTAAACCCAAGCCGAAAGCCAGGCCAAAGGAGGCAAACGGCTCGTCCTTGGTTGAAGAGAGCTAAAAACAAAAATCATGCGGGGCATTTGCCTAGACTGAACCCGGCAACACACAGTCAGACAGGCCCTCAGACAATGAAAGCTAAGTAAAGTCGCTTGCACCCAAAAGATACCAACAACAGAGAAAAAAAAAACAAACAATCCAAATACAAAAAAATAAAATATACAAGAAAAAGAACGCAGGGAAAGAAAAGTGTTTGCTTTTGCGCTAAGACACAAGACAAAAGAAAAGGAACAAAAAAAAAAAACGAAAAATGGTTAAAAATTTCAAAATACACGGCAAATAAAGTTCAACACAATCCAAACTTTGCGTAGCCGACTTGGCCATATCCTCTAAAGATTTTCAAAATGCACTTCACTTAGCTTAATCAACCAACAATCTCCCACTAACAGATACTTTGATTTGAACCAAAGCCTTCTAGCCAACTGTGATGCCTTCATTTCTCCACTCGACTAGGACAGATTTCTATGTCGATGTGATGATTGATGGAATGATAAATACGAGATATGCTTGCCAAAATCAATGACATTGTGAGAGAGAGAGAAAGACAGAAAGTAAGAACCAGACAGCAACAAACCTTTCAGCTTTGAATTTGATCAATTTACAAGAGTAAATTTTAAGTTATAGTCAATTGAAAGCAATTAATTTTCAAGATTTGACTATTACACATTTGTGGAAACCATGACGGGATACTCAAATGAAGATTTCTTATAAGACAACTTGATGGAAATGCAGACAATCTGATCATATTCACACTTTTGTAAACACTGGGAACCTAAACGCCATAATAAACTTGTCCTTGCGGATCAAAGTATAAATTTGAAAACATTGAGCTCTAGATTTTGGGGCTAAAGTAACTTGCTATAGAGGTGAAGTTGCTAACAATTTGAAATATTTAAAACAAATTACGATTTTTGTTAAATTTATATAATATATCAAAATGTTTCACATTAATTGTGTAGATTGAATCTAAGCTATGTAGAATGGATACCTTTTATACTAGAATGGAAAACTAGAAAATGTAAAAGAAAACAAATAATTTCCAAACCAAAAGCAGACAAAGAATGCCAGTTTATATTTCAAGATATCTTTTGAATAATGCAAGTGATGAAAAACGTATGTAAAACAATGTTTGTCATGATCCTTTATGATCGTCAGCATTAAAGCATTTTCTTTAGATAACATGTGTGTGTGTGCATACCCCTCAAGTACCCCACTTTGTTCGGACAGGTGGAAAGAAAACTGAGACATACCTACAATAAAATACCAGAGCTACATAAAAATTTGCTATGCCAAATCTCAAAACACACAAAGACAGACAGAGAGACAAATAGACAGGGAGACAGGGAGACAGAGAGAGAGAGAGAGAGAGTCACACGGTGATTTTGTATACAAAATGTACATACTTATGTAGGCGTATGTACATTATGTATGTACATATGTACATACATATAAGTATACCTTATACAATATATAAATATTTGTGCAAGGTAAGCAAAATTTTTTATACTTATTCATTTGTTGTCGCCGTTGCCGTTGCCAGCCGTTCGTTTGCAAAAGAATTTTGCTTGCTCTCATCATCTACGTACATACATACATACATATATGAAGAAAAACAGAAACCTTAAAATCGGTGGCGTAAGCATCTGCATGCATCGCCAAAATAAATCAAGAAATAACATTTACACGTTCGTTTTATGTTGTATTTGCCACGTAACAATAAAAAGAGACTATACGGCGCCCCCACCCCTCACAACCACCGCAGCACCACTCTCAGCCCCGACTCAGCCCCATCCACCACAACCCACATAGACCAATTTTCGCTTTTGCCCCCAAACGTATAAAAGGCAAAATCCAGTACGGTAAACATGGGACAAAAGGACGCAAAGGCAAGCGGTGGCATTGATGCTAAAGCTGAAAGCCGAAAGCCAACCAAGACAATGCCACAAAGGAATTATTTACTACGTGATACAACATTGAAGTCATTCCCGTATAAATGTGCTTTGGTGCTCTGTTGCCTGGTTGTCCGTTAACATTAACGTTAGCGATGCGATCGTGACTCCCCTCCGAATTCGCAGAAAGTCCCATTTAAATGATTACGATAAAAATTCATAGTTCAAGGAACTGATTACTCTATGTTTATGTTTATTCGCAACCAATCATTAAAAAATATTCACAACAATTGCGTTTTTCAACGAATATCAATTCTTAGAAAGAATTTCATTTTGTAGTATTTCCTCCTTCCCCTACCGATAAACCGACAATCTCACATGGTCGAACTTGAGATTGTGACCCTTTCTACCATATAAAAACGTTCATATTAATATTTATTTAAATATTTCAAGTTGGACATCAAAAGAAATTCTTATTTGTACAAAGTCAATAAGAGAACCAACAACTTTAAATGTTTTGTTGATAAAATTTAATTGCTTTTTTCATTTTCCAACCTGTCGTCAACAACTAAACACTATATTATATGGCTCATATAAAATTAACTTTTTACTTTGTTGATACTAAACTTGATAATTAAATTGGTCTATGGACATTTTTTTTGCATAACAGTAATTAAAACCACTTGATATACAGGTTGATCACACGAGACTAACTTTGATATTATAAAACATAATACAGTTCATTTTCAATATCATCATTATCTATGACTATCCTTCAGAATCCTTAGAAGTGTGGCTTTAAGATTCTTTTTTATATTCACTTGAGGTTTTATATAATGTTAAAGCCAAAGAGAGCTATCAAATTCCTCTAAGAGAGTATTTACATCAGTTAGCATTAATTTAGTGAATTGTTAACAGGCTGCAAACTCTTGAAGTACACCTCGCCATAAACGTATTAAACATTGAGTACTGTTGTGATTCTTTGATCAGCAAGTTTAAAATTTCAATAGCATCTCAAATTGGAGCATTATTAGCATTTTTATAGTTATATTGTAAATGTCGCGATTATTGCAAAATGCACGCTCATCTCTAGGATATTTCAGTTGAGTGCTAAAGGGAGTAGAAAGTACTATTAATATATAAAGAAAGCATTTCTCACCCATAAGCACAAAAAGGCCATCGCCATCGAGCATTACGCAAACGACCGCATCAGCAGCCAAGACCAAAAGCTGCAAAAAGCGCAATAATAAAATTGGGAAATTGGCTTTAAGATGAGAATGTTGGTAATACTGCTTCATCGCCCACCCACTCACACTGTCACCCCCACCACCCCACACACCCCCCTCCTCACTCTTTATACCTTCTTCTGACCAAAACCAAGCAACAAGAAGCGACCAGGCTAATCAGCTGTGCGCACGCTAAGTAAGTTTAGTAGACTATTATTTTGAATTGCCCTCTTCTTCGTTTCGTTACGTTTCGTTTCTTTTCTTCTTTTCTCTATCCTATTGTCTGTTTTGTGTGCAATTTCTTCTTTCGCTCTATTGTGCAGAAGCACATGAAAAAATGCTGCCAATTCAGCTGCGTGGTGAGTGCAATTCCAACAACTTGCTGGAATATAGTGTGCTGGGAATACCAAAATGTATACATAAATTTCATTGTTTTAGTGTGCCCCTTAAAACAGAGCCAGAGCCAATCATTATCAAATAAAATAATACAACAAAAGAACTACCTTTACCCTTTATATAAACAACTTCTGCGTTTATCAATTTGTTTTTGTTTAAATTTCGCTTTCTTCTTTTCCCTCTCCCTTCAACTCACTCCCAGGGAACTTCGTCAAAGTCGGTTACTTTTGTTAATTTTTTGATAGATGTCAAAAATATATGTAAATGCATACATGTTCCATTTTGCCTGTTATAAAATAGGCATAGAGTTGTTGGTTTGAAAACTTTATGGATAACTGAAAAGACTTCAATACTATTGCATCTAGCTTTGAGAGATTTTAACATTCTATAATTCAAATCAAGATACATTTGCATAACTGTTTCTCTGTCTAGATTCTGACCTCTCGAAGGCATAGATCGATTAATTGGTAAGTAACTTGGCTATATTCTCTCCCAAAACATTCCAGAATCGCAATGACCATATAATCCAAATATTCATTACTAAAATTAGTTAAGAATTACAATAATATATAGCGTAAAAGATTGTCAAAGCCTACAAAACCATGGCTCATCTTTTGAAGTATACCACCGAAATTAGTCTACAAGTTTCGCCCTTAATATATGTACTATATTAGCATATTATACTATTAAAAATGTGTTTGTTTATATGAATGTGTGTCCATTACACAGATCTTTGCCTAAAATCTTATTTATCAGAACATACAAAAATATGTTTATCTGATATTTTACGGTATATTGTAAATATTTAACGCTGATTTTGAGTTCTTTAAACTCAAATGAACTCATAAATAAATTTATAAACAATTTTGTAATAATAAGTACATTTTTGTTAATGCTTTTATTATGTGTATTATTAGATAAATTTAACAGGTTTTTGTTTGTTTAAACAAATCATTTTTAGTTATTATGGTATTTAAAAGTTGACATTAACTCATTTCTATATTTTTTGTTTCTTAAATCAAATGAAAGAGTTTCAACTATCAATCTTGTTTGAATTTTACCTCAAATCCAATTTGCTGGTAAATGCCGTAAAAGTCTTAAGTTTTGCCAAACTATAAAGATAAAACATATTTTGAAATACATATATATATATATATATGCATCTTAAACAAATAAACAAATTTATCAGTTAAACTGCCGTAAAGAATTTTATTATTTTGAATATTTTTTACGAGTACATCAATTTAAAAATCATCTCAATTGCAATATGCAATTAAAAAAATGTTTTTGATGCAAGTGTTTAAATATTTATTTCGAAAATGAATAAGAAAAGCCAAATATTGGCACAAAAGTCAATATTTTTGCAAAAAATCTTTGGGTAGGTTACGACCTTTTTGATATTTAAATTCAATGCAGGATGAAAAAGTTAAGTAACAGCTTGGAAATTTGAGAAAAGTTAGTTTAGTTGATTTCGTTGAAGCTAATAAAATGGATGAGGATTATGCGATCGGCTTAGTTCTTGATTTATGAAAAGAATTTTCTCTAATCTCACTAATGAGCATTCAAGTTGGAATAGAATATGACAGGTTTCTGGTCGAGTTGACTTGCATAACATTATAATGGACAGTCTGGTCCATATAGTTTGACATCCATTGCAAATGTGCTGACAGCATTTTAACTTTAAACAGATTTAAGTACTGTTTCTGTGTCCTTGTTCTTCTGCTTTTGGCTTTATTATCTCTTGCCCTTTGCCATTCCTCTTTTGTAGTTTGATATTGATTTTTCCTTAGCTTCCTTTTGTGCGGAACCTTATAGCTTTTTGTGGACATGGATTTCGATTGCACTTCACTGCCGCTTCCTTTGCAATGTTTGCTGTGTTTTTCTTTTTTTTTTTGTTTGTTTTTTTTTTTTTTTTGTTTTTGTTCTTCTAGCCTGACGATTGCTCTGTCGAGTTGAATGATTGTAGATCTTGCGATATAAATTTCATTGGTTTTTCTTGTGACTTTCTTTTTTAAAGAATTTCCTATATTTTTTTCATTCCTTGTTTCCTTTCTCGGTCCTTTTTCTCTCTTTTCCGTTTGTGTAATAAATCTACTCGTCGCTTACTATCCTTCTCATACTGAGAGGTTTTTGCAGTGTCTTCTTCTTTTTCTTCTTCTTCGGTGTCATCATCCTTGAAACTTCTTAAAAGTCTATTGTTATTTTTTGTTTGTATACATGTTGTTGTTGTTGTTGTTATTACTCCTCTTTTCGTTGCTGTTTGCTATGCCTTACTGTATTTGCCTTTAGCCTTAACAAAACGTTTGACGGTTGCAATCGTCGTTAGATTTTACACGTGTAGCCCAGGACAATGGTTTGGCTTGGCTTTCAGCAAAAAAATTTAGAACGATTGGTTTCTAGAGGGTCCCACTTATGTTTAGGCACACACACAAACACACACATACGCACACACGCACACGAGTACCCATTTTTTATTAGGTGTGCTTTGGCTTTTCTTCATCTCCCTGCCGTTCAATATAAAAAATACTTGTATATATATTTTATTCATGGCATTTTAGCATTTGATAACAATCTAAGCAAAATGTATGACATTGCTAGGACGAGACAGTGAGAGACAGAGAGAGAGTGAGAGAGAGAGAGATAGAGATAGAGAGAGAGAGAGAGAGAGAGAGAGAGAGAGAGAGAGAGGGAGAGACCTACTAACATACCACCCCAACCAATCTACTTTCCCTGCAAAGCCTCACTTTGCTTTTTTAATACCCTGTAATCATTTAGGGGTCGACTTGTCTCCTAAATGTAGGCTATAATAATTGCAAAATTTTTAAATTTAAGATGAACATACAAATTTTTCATCAATATATAATTAGAACATATTAAAATACATTAATATCATTTGGTTTGCTTCCTTTACTTTAATAGACTAGTTGGTATAGCTGCTCCCAAATATAGGCAATACAATTTTACAAAAAACCAAAAGTAAAATCAGAGTTTCACTCAATTTGTGCGATCGAAATTTGCTTTGCCTATACTATAATTTAGTTTGTTTTATTGTTTTCAATAATTTGTTTCAGAATTCGGAATATTAGTCTTTTCAATTGCTAAACAGTCTTGCTCCTAATGTCATACAATTCAAATATTCTTCCAAATAAACAAATAAAAACGGGAATTCAAGTTTCTTGTAGGGTATTTTGAAGTAGGGTGAGACACAGGATCGACTTGTAACTTTTCGAAAAAAAACGTCAGCAGTCAACAGTCAATAGATGTAGGTCGGGACGCCAACGCACAAAACACAAAGCTCAAAACACACAATTCCCATGCATATTCTCATCCTTCTTCCCATTCCATTCGTTTTCCATCTTCCCGTTTGCTTCTCTCTCTGTTTTACCTTGATGTCTTTTACGAGGGGCCTGTACGCTTTGCCAATGTGTAGAACTTATTACATATTATAAATCATATCATGGCCTGACATTATGCTTAGGAACGACCTTTTTTCCTTTTTTGTTTTGGCACAAACAAATTTAAAAATTTTGTTGTTATCTTGTTGTTGGCCCGCTCTGAACGAGACGTAGTTTTGATTCTTTTTTCCAGCTTTAAGGAGAGTTGTCAATTGTTGCCGAAATAATGTTATATTGAATGTT
Source organism: Drosophila equinoxialis (assembly GCA_018150345.1). Taxonomy (NCBI): domain Eukaryota; kingdom Metazoa; phylum Arthropoda; class Insecta; order Diptera; family Drosophilidae; genus Drosophila; species Drosophila equinoxialis. The sequence goes on along the minus strand of JAECWI010000089.1, from coordinate 3,131,613 downwards.
TAAATCGGTTGTGGCTATAGAAATTGGTCTTAGAGAAATGCTTAACGATGCTTATCGATTGTTTTATAGAGACTTTTCTTATAGATGTTAATATTAGCATAAAGTTGCTCCCAAAGGTAGGCAATACAGTTTAAAAAAAACTCTAGATATTTATTTCATTGGTATTATTCGCTTTTTATTTCAATCTATATATATATATATATACATATATATATGTATGAACATATATACATATATACAATTTATGGTATACATATATCGGCAAATTAACCTCTTTCATCCGATTCTCATCCTTTGCAATACTTTGACATTTGTTGCATTTAATGTTTGATTCTTTCTTTCTGTTATTTATTTGTTTCTTTCTTTTTGTTGTTGTGTTTTTTTTTTTTTTTTTTTACTTATTAACAAATATCACATAGATATTAGCTTAAGATCTACACATTTTTTTTATTTGATTTATTTTTTTGTTTTTATTAATGAATTTTCTATTAACTATGGCGAAATATTCGTTTACGGCGTTGGTATTCGTTTTTTCTCGTCATTCATTTTTTTTATAACATGAATATATATTTGATTTGGCATTTTAGGTAATAAAAAAAAAATATATATATATGTAAACATTGGTAATGCTTAATACTATATGTACCTACTATATATATATTGTATATAGCATAGTATCACACATATGCACATATATACACACATATATGTATTGTATGATATCGTATCAAAAATTGTTGTAAGAAGTTTTTGAATTTCGCTTTTGCAATAATAGTAACTTTCATTTCTATGCTTTTTTTCATATATTTTTTTGTTGTGTTTTTTCTTTCATAATTTCATAAAAATACTTTCTTTTTTTCGTGTGCGGAAGTTCGTGAAAATTGAAATGAAAATGAGATCTTTTAGATACTAGAAAAAAATAGGATAGATATACACAAAATTTAAAATAGGAAAAAAAAAAAAAAAAATAACAAATTGAGGGTTGTACTTAAAGCGAGAATTGTTTGCTTCAACCAAACCCCTTGTTAGTATGTTGCTGAAGTTACTAGTGTTAAGTAGTTACAAAGTTTCTTTTTGTTTTCTTTTTTTGTTTTGCAGTTTAGTTTAGTTTTTGTGTGTTTAGTTTAAACCTTATCTTCGAAAATGGGAACCGGCCGATAGGAACGCTGTTTGATATGCAAATGCCGTATATAGACTAATAGGCAGATAACCAAAACTATTAGAAAAGCAATTATGATTATACATATATATATATATATATCGTCATTGAATGCAGATTCTGTCACCGAAACGACATTGGGTAAGTCCCTTGTTGCGGCTGGGCAAGGGGACGATGTTGGTGTCGTTGTGGTTGTCGTTGTTGTTGATGATGATGATGATGGCAAGATTACCAATTCCGCATTGGTAGCACTTGAAGTCAAAGTGTTCGGCTGAGTTGTGATTAGGTCTGTCTTACCATAGCCAATCTCATGGGGCATTGGAGCACCTTGGGGCCAGCATACAGGACAACAGGTATCTTTTAGTGTCACCTGACGCTGAACTGGACAATTGACATAACAACGGGGTATCATACAATTCTGTTCCCCCTTTTCGCATGTGCATTCGTAGCAGCCGTCCTTCCAAGTTTCACCCTCCCTGTAGAAGGCAGTCGAATGCTTTGATTGACAAAACGCATGTTTCTCCTCAGCCTCCCCCCGGCGATTGTGTCACAACTCTGATGGCATAGCCTTTTGCCTCCAGTGCAAAGACAACGCGCACAATTCTCCAGCCAATAGTAAGTGGTGTCCACTTCTTCGGTGCAATTGGGCTTAAGCTTGCATTCATGTTGGCCACAACATTGACCCGGAGTATCCATAGACTCGGGCATTAGTTCAACAACAACTTCACCCATTACATTACAATCGGGTATATCGCATGTCTTGCATATACATTTCTTCGATAGACAGCACTGGGCATATAACTCATCTTGTTCGAGTGTCCAATTACTATCCACTGGCTTTAGATTATCATCCATAATTAGTGACTCTGTGGTAAGTGGCACGCCAGCATTCGAGCTAAGCAGATCCACAGGTTTCAGTATTTCACGTACCGAACTGTCTTCGGGACATCGCAACTTCGCATCGGGTGGACAATTAATTGAGGCACATAGATTTGGGATAGGTGGCAAGTCAACTGAAAGAACATAAAGAGAAAGTAATGGAATATATTATTCAGCTTTACTCTCTAAAGAATAAGTCGCATGAAATCAATGGGAAATGATTTTCAAACTAGTAAATCATATAAAAAATATATATAATATCATATAAAATCATATTGCACTGGTCCATTACATTTTTAACTACTTATTACTTTCCCCTCAGTTGTTTTACTTTCACTTTCACAGTTTCTTTGATCAAAAATCGTTATTTATCTCGTTAATAAGCATTTAACAGTCAATACATATCGATCGATGGGGTTTCGTTGGTTATTTCGGTTGATTAGTTTAATATAACAGCGTTGAGCATCAGGTAACAATGTAGCATACTTTAGGGAACTCTTACTGAACTCTTACTTTTTAAACTATCTACTGATTAGTTTGGTATCTGTAGTATACTTTATGGAACTTCATAATACAATTCCTGTAACTCAGGTGTCAAAAGTGAAAAGAGATGTTCATGATACACTCATTTTTTCTTATTCTTACTTTGAAATTTTAAAATTCTCCACCTTATATATACTCTTACTATACCTGTATGTAGCTTTAGTTAATTGAATATTGACTACCTGTCAGTTTTTCTTTTACTTTCTCTTTATCAATCTAACTGTGTGCTTTCTTTGCCCTTTCTCTCTGTGTCTCTGTGTGTGTGTATGTGTGGGTCGGTGGATGTGTGTGTGTGTGTGTGGGGTGGATGTTTTCTGATTAGGGAAAGCAGTGCGGGTTCATTCCATCTTCCAAGTTGTTCAAGTTAATTTGTCATTTTCACTCGCCCATATAATGGGATATTTCCCCCGTTTTATTTTTTTTTGTTTTTTTGCACTCTTCAAATGACGAGACTCTCTCGTCTTGGGTAAACAATCAACTTTTGGGAAAATTTTCGGGTTCAAAGACAAAGTAAATATCTTGATTTAAGAATAAGAATCTCTCCAGTGAATGACAGAATATTAAAAACTAAACTTTTTTTTCTCTCTCAGGATGTTTCCTGTGGGGAGACGTTGACTGCTTGGACTTATGGTTGGTTGGTTGGTTAGGTGGTTGGGTGGTTTAGTGAGGTGGGCTGTGTAGGTTGCACTTTGATGTAGAAAATTTTGTCATGTTTGGGGTCGGCATGCTTTGAGCTCAACAAACTTCTTACACTTTATTTAATTAAAGTTTGTTGTTGTTCCCTCTGCCTGTCGTCTGTTATCAGCGTCAGCGACAGCAGCGGGGACAGTTGTTTATGTATAAGTAATATTGAGTGCGCGTAGCAGCATTTTGACTTTGAAGTTTAGCGACGACAAGAGGTTAGACAAGATTTATATATAAATAAGTATATAAACATGTATATGTGTATATATATTGTCGAAAAAAAAAAAACAAATGCCATACAAAACAATTTAAATGCTGCTCAAAGTTGAGAATGAATTAGCCGTCAGACGACGCTGAAGACGTTTATTTTCTCTCTCTCTCTCTCTCTCTATCTGTCCCTCTATTTTGTTATTCTTCTTATTCAGTTTCTGTTGCTGTGTCTATCTCTTGAAAGAGGCCACCTAACCTAGATAAAACCGAAACCGCACACTTGGCTGTCTATTCAGAGAGTGGAAGACAGGCCACAGATAGCACCAGCAGCAACAGCAAATCCAAGAGGATGATAGGGAGGGGCCTAGTGATGAGAGGTGAGGCAGCGGCCGAGTGACAGGCAATAACAGGAACAACAGGACAAAAGCGTTGCACAAACTTGTAGCTACATGTTTTTTTTTTCCTATACCCTTCCTTAAGTGATGGGTATACCCATTCTCATTGCAAATACTTTAGAAAATTTATGAAAAATTCGTGTGACTTTTATTTGTGATTTTTTAAATATATTTCAGATGGAAAATCAAATTATTTTGAATTGTTATTTCAAGAAATATATATTTATGTTGTGTGTATGGTTATATAAATTGTACTTTACTTTTTAATATTTGTCAGTCTTAATACTCATAATACTCATTATATACATAGATCATTCCCGATATATGTAACATATTTCTATATACATTTGCAAACTTGAATTTTTCATTAGATTAAAGCTCTTCTATTCTCCATCAAAACGTCTTGATTCTGATGAGTTTTTAGATAAGAATATTTCCCTTTCGTAATACATCATCAATTTAGTTTAAAATTGATAATTTTTGTAGGAACCTTTGGTTACTAAAAGTAAAATTAAGTTTATGAGTAAGACCATTTTATTAAGGCAAACACAAATTTCACAAAATGTTGTATTCTTTAGCTCGAAAGAAATCAATGTTTGACTCACCAGTACATTGGGAATACAGGAATAGGGTATTAGGGTAAACCTTTCTCTCTTTTATCCTCCCTTTGGTTTTTTTGGCCCGTGGAAAAACTTATAAACAGCCGTTGAAAAGTTTTCATAAAGGCTAGCAAACTACCAACTCGAGGGTTTTGCATTTTATGTTACCAAAGAACAGAGGAAAAAAAAAATATCTATGTATACATATATAAAAAAGACAACGAGAATAAGGCGAAAAACTCTTCTTTAAAGTGAAAACTTTTTTAATAATCCAACGACAACGACACACAACAACAACAGAGCAGAAAAAAAAAAAAACAACAGCACGTAAAAAAGAGGAAAAACTAAAGAAAAGTGGGGTCAGAATTGGGGAGAGAAGGGGGAAAAACTGTGTCAGGGAATTTAAATTGTTAGTTTATCTCTTGACACTGATTGGTATCCAGTTTATCCTCCACCATATGTGCTGAGTCAGGTGAGAACTTCCACCGAGGTTGAGGAGGAAAGTCGTGAGAAAATAAAGGAGAAGAAGTACTCGAAACGATGGGAAAGGCTTGTGTCTGCTATGTAATAAGACAATCATGATTTTCTGTTTGTAAAAAAAAATGGGACAAGGTCTGAGAACAGGCAAATGGAAATGTTAATCTACTTGAAAACGAAAGACTTTTTTGAAGGAGGGTATCCCTTCTTGAAGATAATATAAAGCCTTTGGCAAAGGCTTGATACAAAAAAAGGGAGAATGAGAGAAAGTACAGTGTGGAAAATGATTACATGTCTGTTAAGGAACTACATTTCGTTTTGATAGTAATCGCACCACAAATTCCTTTCTACTCTTTAGTTTCCCGTTCTGTTCGCCCTTCACCAAAAAGAAGAAAAAAACAATTCCTTTCGCTTGCCATATTCATTCATTTGTCACTCTCTTATCTGGTTTTGGCCATCTCAGCTGAATGAACGCCTTGGCTAAATGAAATTCAATCAGGCTAATAGTCATTGGGCGTGGGGACAGGCAAAAAGGGGATATCGTGATTCAATTATGAATTATATTCCACTGCGCCACTGTTTGCCAGTTACCATTCCGCAGTCATTCAAAATACAATGCCATTGCCGCATTTCCGCACTTGTTTTCTGATTCCCCAGGCTCGTTGGATTATGCAACAACTGATGAAACGGCTGTTGCAAGGTCTTTACTGGATGGCCAAGGTGTTTGGCTTGCTAGCAGCCACTTCAACGCCTACGAAGCAGACAGAAACGACAACAACAACGACAGCAGCGTCGATAAAGAGGTGTGGCAAGGGCAAAAGACGACAGCCAAGTGGAAGGATGGAATGGAAGCTGCATTATTCACGTTACTGGCGACTACATGGCTATCTGGTGATGATATTTGTTGGCTGCTATTCACCGTATGCCTTCTGGACAATATTTTGTCGCATGTCGTTTTTGCGCCAGAATCGTTTACTACTCATTATTGGTTTCAATCGTTATGTCTTGGTGTTATTCTGTGCCTTTTTTACCCTTTACATACATACAAGCAAGCAAAAGAAGATGCTTAAATGCCTCAATGGTCTCTTGAACAACCAACGCGAATTGAAACGCCTAATGATGCCAGTGAGTGAGAATTGTAAAACAACTTCCGCATCATATCTACATACATGGAATCATTCCATTGCCTTGGGAGTCTTTCTAATTTGTTTCGTTTGTTCGTCAAGTCACACAGTGCAATTGCTATCAATCGATCCGGAAGTTCGACGAAATATTGCCTATGCCTTTAGTTTGTTTTTCGTTTTTCTTTGTCAATTGTGTTTGGAATTATCACTGGGCATGTATTTCTTGGCTTTGCTATTGATCACCCATTTGGTGCATCAATGTAATGTGCTGCTAAAGCAACTTCTCAACGATGTCAACGATATACATCGGCGGCATACTCAAACGTTGCACCGACGAACCTTCTATTCGGCCCAACAATATTGGCTATCATTGGAATTGTGGCAACTTTTGCGAGTTCATTTCGATCTAATGCGTTTGAGTCGCTGCATTTCTTCGTTACATGGCGTTCAAATGCTTTGTTTCATGGCTTTTGTACCCATGGAGTGTATGGTCCATTTGTTCATCAGTTACTTTGTATACTATAGTCGAGCATTTATACGTAAATTTCACCGCCGTTTGCCTCTTAATATGTATGCAATGGTTTTCATTGGCTCTCTGTTTATCAATCTTTCACTTGTCATTCTCTATACGCATCGGATGAGGCGAAAATTTGCTGAGACACGCAACACACTGAGTTGGGGTGTTACGGCTTTACCATCTGGCAATTGGATGACCAAACAATTGAGGGAGACGGTAAGTAATCAGAAAAAAAATTGAGAGAAATGCATTTAAAAGTTTTAGGAAATGGAATGGAAATAAAAGAATAGGAATTTTATAGTACTTTTGGTGTATATTTTATAAAAGTCTAGGCGATGAAACATAAACAGAGTTAACTTAGTCTTAAACTGCTTTTCGAATTAATGGACTTGAATCAAAGACAAATGCATGACTCAATCTTCAACAGGTTGCTAGCAAGCAGACATAGAACAATTTTTCAAAGGTTTGCTCATAAGACTTTCAATAAGTAAGAATTAAAGGCTTTAAGATACGACCCTGAAAGATTAAGATTTTTATTTTAATTCTAAATGTTGACATGTAAGACTTTCAATAAGTGTAAAGTAAGTAAAGATACGACTCTGAAAGGTGATTTGATCTTTCCCTATTTGCAGATCCAATACTGGGGCTTATATTTGAAACAGGGTAAACGGATTTTTCGCATCACCGCTTGTGGATTATTTAAACTGAACAATGCGATACTCTTTTGCATTGTGCAGGGCATGTTAATCTATATGATGATACTTATACAGTTTGATAAAGTCATTAACAAATAAGCTAACAAGCAATGATAAATGGCCATGCCAAGAATAATATAGCTTCATTTATGTACTATGATGATATCTTGAATAAACTTACGTGTCGTTGCACTCGAAATGGGCGCTATGGTAAATATTAGTCCATATATTATTAGCATATGGTGCAAGCACCTCCGACTTCGTAGCGACATGTTGCTTGGCTGTTCTCCTTCTCACTCTATATGGCTGGATATGACAATCAATATGACCTTGAAAGTTTTGCTGCTGTTGCTGTTGCTGTTGTTGTTGCTGTTTCTGTTGCTGCTTTCTTTTTCGAATCACAAAATTTCTTGTTATAATCAACAAAAATCAAAATCAATTTGGCAAATTGTGCAAAACTGCAAAGAAAAAGAAAGAAAGCATGATATTTTAAAAAAGTGTGCAAGACAGAGAGAGAGAGAGAGAGAAAGAGATATATACGTATACACATACATATGTGTATGAGAATTGAAACTTTTTTTTTGTCATTGGCGAAAATTTAATTTTAATTTAATAGCATTGCTAAACAAAGCAGTAAACACATTGCCTGAGTGTCTGTTTGGTTGGTTAGCTTTTGTTCTCAGTGTTACTAAGTCATTATCGTCATCATCATCATCATCATCATCATCATCATCGTCATTAGCAGCAGAAAGATGATGTGTATGATGGCTGGAGGGGATGCGGTAGGGTGGCGTTGAGGTGAGGTGCAAAGGGGGAAGGCTATGCTTTCGATTTGCTTTGGGTATTCTCAATGCTTGTATCACTGCTAAAAATAGCAACCTTTTTTCTGTTTTTTTTTTTGCGCGCGCTGTGCGAGTAGTTTTAATGGACCAAAGTGGAGGACAGAGCAGCAGCCCAGGGGTCACCTCGCCTTTGTCGCTCTTCCCTCCTCCCATTCTCAATGCTCCACCAAAACCGTGTTTGTGTATGTATGTGTGATACGTAAGGGAAAAATGTTTGAATGAATCCCGGCACACACACACAAAAACAAACAACTGATAAAGCCTATGGACGAGCATGAGCAACGTTTTAGTTCTGCTCTCCAGGTAGCAGCAGAGATATGTACATATGTATGTATGTGTATATGTGTGTGTTTGTGTGTGTGTGTGTGTGGGTACTCGTCTTTGCACAAATTTGTCTGCAGTGTCTCTCACTCTCTCGTGTACCTTGTGGAGTCTGATGATTTGCTTTTCATATTCATTCAATCAAATTTTAAGCCCTGACTAACGTAACTCAGCTTAACGTTTACATATACATACATGAATGTGTGTGTGTGTGTGTTTGTACGCAAGCGGCGAAATACAGGGAGAGAGAGAGCGAGAGAGAACAGAGACTCTGAAACACTTGCAAACAGTTTTGGTTTTAGTATTTCTAAATGAAATGCCTGAAATTTAGTTTGGCATAAAATCATTTTTAAGGAAATTTGCCATTGCCCTGTGATGGTTCTCCTGTTTCCCCTTAATTTAAATTACACGCATACATATATACGTAAATGGGTATGCATACATACATATATTTCTCATACTTTATATTCAGCTTTAAGCCCTGAATGTTATATTTAACCTATAAATTATCATATATGTACCTATGTATATAATTATGTAAACTTCTGATTCATTTCGCTGCTACTCAATTTCACAAATTTCTGACTTAGTAATATGATTTAAAAGGGTTTAGATAACTTGAAGACAAAGCGAATTGTTTTTTTTTTTTTTTTTGCTTAGTTTGATAAAATGCACATTTTTGTGTGCCATTCGATGACTGCAACTGGATCGATCACCTGTCGTATGCGTTAATCGCATTACGCATACGCCAAGTATTACTCAGACTATTCGAAACTGTAGAAACAGAGTCAACCATATTCGTGTCTCTTTCCTGCTAAAAGATAACCCGACCAAGGCTTTCAACCAGTCAGTAGTTTAACTTTAGTCCCATTGAAGAAATTTGGTGAATACTTCCAGAACGTGAGGCCATTAAAATCCCACGGGCCTTGCTAAAACGTATTAATATTTGGAGCGTTTCCAATGCGTTCAACAGGCAACAGAGGCAAAATGTATTCATTATTCATTTCAAAAATAAGTTGCCAATTTTGTTTGATGATTTTTCCTATTAACATATACAAGGATTATTAACCAATGAAATGACTGCCATCAAATTGAAATTGTCTTCTTTTTTAGTTTCCATATTTTATTACTTTTTTTTTTTTTTTTTTATCAAATTAATATGTAAAGACAAAAACAACTTTTTATTTATTAACATTTTTAAAATTGTGTTTTTTTAGTCTTTGCGAGGACAAAGAAAAAGAAGAAAATTCTAAACACATTTTATAAGGACATTTCTGAGAACTTTTTGATTTTCAAGCATCCATACCAAACATTTTGTTTGTCTTGTTCTTATTTGATAGAGTAAAATTTATCCATCTTTGCAATAAGAAATGTTTAGCTTTAAATTTAAAATATATTTTATATAGAAGGCTATAAAAAAACAACTAAATATAGTAAGTTATTTAATGCCTTTAAGTTTCTAAATAAAAGAACTTAATTTTGGAAAACGAGTTTAGTGCCAATTGTTCTTAATTATAATCACTCCTTTAAATATAGCAATTGGTTAAGGTTTTATTAAGTTTATAATTAAATATTTACATAATTTGTTAAGGAATATGCAATACCAAAAGTAAAACATACTAAAATCTATTGTTTAAGCTTGTTCTAAACTCTATTCTATGCTAATCTATAATTACTTTTATATGTAGTCATTTTCTATATCTACAGACAACAAACAAACTGCAAGAAGTGTATATAATTGTGGTCAAGTTATTTTATCAGCTCTTTCGGTGCATTTACTACTTTTTAGACTCTAAAAACTTCATTTCATTCGGTTTACGAGAATTTCGGATACAGCTCCATTCTTTTTGACAATATAATTGGTAATATGTTCGTGTGATATCTTGGAAAGAATTTATTATTCACCATCTTCTATGTATATGCCTTTGCTTGGCCCTCATTGTCATAGTGTCATCTAATCTTTTGGGTCTTTACTTATCTAACTTTCGCTGGCTTTAAAGTAGATATGCCATCTGTATATGTATGTGTATGTATAATTGGTATGTATATGTTGTGTAAATGTTTGCTTAGAGTATTCTCCCTCATACATACATACATACATATAGATACATATATGTCTGTGTGCGTATGTAGGTATGTACTTATGTGTTTTCCAGTTAAAAAGAGGTTTCTAAACAACCTCTATGCCAATGTAGTCATTCTCGACTGTAGTAGCTTATACATATCTTTGTCGCATATTTGTTTAGATGACTAAACTTTGATATGGGCATTAATGTTATAGTAGTAGTAGTTGCTGCTGCTGCTGGCATGATCGTGGGGCATGATAAAAACAAAAACAAAAAAAACAGAGAAAGAAAACACAAAAACAAAAAAGACACTTGCTCGATCGAGTAAACTTGCTGACGGATGCGAAAAAATTCTTTGGCTTAACTGTAAGTTTTTCGCTTATGAATATTATTTTTCTTTCTTTAGCCTCTGCTTCTTCATTTTACCTCGAAAGCAAGATAAGCTTTATTATTGTCATAAATTTCACTTGAATGCGAAATCTGATGCATCTATTTCATGCCTTCTTGTTGTTGTAGTTGTTGGTATTTTTTATTTATTTATCTTGAAAGACGGCAGAAAACGCCAAATACATACACATACACACACACACACACACACACATATGTAGATATGCAAAAAGAACTCAACTCACTTATGCATATATGTAGTGTGTGTGTGTGTGTGTCTGTGTGTTGCTATGTCTGTATGTATTTACTCGTGTTCGCGTACAATAATTTCACGTTCAACAACTTTTGGCTTTATTTTTTTTTTTATTTTGATGAGCCAGCAGCAACAGCAGCCCGCACTTGAAAGGTACAATGCTGAACGGGGCCTGAGGAGGGGGTGGTGTTACCGAGAAGGGGGCGGTTGGGAAATTTGCGGTAGTGTTGCTATAGCTACCGCCTGAAAATCAAGCTACTCGTCGTTGCCGTCGTCATCTCTTTTCAACGCATTGCACATTTTCAAAGTTGGGCTTCACATAGCACAGCAACAGCAACAACAACAACAACAACAACAACATCAGCATAAGCGGTTATATAGTAGGTATGCTCTGACCCGATGTCGATTGCCGTTCGCTTTATTTTGCATATTCTTGAAAGTTGTAGAAGAGAGAACGAGAACGAGTGTACAAAAGCGAGCGAGAGAAAGAGAGAGAGAGAGCAAGCCGGGTCTTTAATATTTTCTTGGTAACATTTTCTATGAATGAGGTTTAAATATGGAAAGTTTAATTCAGGTTTAAGTAGCCAAAAGCTTTTCCACGATTTTCCCCAACGCTCATGCAACGAAAATATAAAGTCAACATGTGCAAAATCTTCACTTTAATCTAAGATGACAAATAAAAACAAGAAAGAATTTATTTAAACAAAGAAATTTACAGAACTTGTAGAAAAACTAGCTCCAAAAAAAACTGACTGGGGCCTTCCTCTAACTCTTTGTAGAGAGAAATACACAAATCACAATTCTAAACTACTTAAAAAACAATTTCTGAGGATTTAATTAGAGTTCTGAATCGTAGACTTGAAGTTTATATATATATTTTTTAGACCCCAAAACAAAATATGCCTAGATTGAAGTATATAAACAGAAATGATCGATCAAAAGGATTTCAATGAGAAAGAAGTTCGTTATACATAAAAACACACCAATTTGACTGAAATTTAGTTTTAAAACATTACAAAACTCACAACATATTAAAATTTGTGGAATTTCAATAGTTTATTTTGGGTATAAATGTTATTATTATTCACTCTGAAATTCCCGCTGATCATAAAGAATCAAAATCTGTTTCTAACTGAAAAATTGTTTCAAAAAAGGGTTTTCCGATTCTTTTGCTTGTTTTTGAAAAAGGTTATCAACGGTTCATTGGAATTGAAATAAATCAAACGAAAATTGAATTAAACACGTGCTCAATAGCATAGAGAGTAGTAAAAAGTGAGTACGGTTTGTCTATGATGTCATGAATGAAACGCCATTAATCAAAAGATAAGGAATCCATTAACACAGCACTTATTTTGCCGAAAAGGCACAGAGCCACAGACCCAGAAACAGTCTAAGTAATTTATTAAGTAATAATTTATTTGAACTTTTAATCAGTCTCTTTATTTATGCTCATAGGGTAAAAGTCAAAATGGCCTCATATATGTACCTAACTAATCTTGGCCAAATTTTTCAAATGGCTTGACCATATCTAAATATGTTCAAGGGGATATGGGAAAAATGGAAGCAGGGAAAACCTTACATAAGAGAATTCAATTGTTGGTTTCACTTCGATCGGTGATTGGTGACTCCAAATGTTTTTATTTTTATGGCTAATTAAATGTGCAAGAATTTGAAAAGGTGAATTTTCACTAATTTTTGGTGGAGTGTAACTTATTCGTAGAATGTTACATATTCTCAAGCGACACTACGAGTGAAGTTATTCTACAAGAATTGCTCATCACAACTTTAGATGGGCCAATTGACCCAGTGGCGCAAGGAGGAGAATAGAGGAAAATTACCCACACAAAAGATTTTACCTCTGAAATTGGTCAAGTTTGGATTTTAAAGAACTGTATTCCCTTTAAAATGACAAAGTTTCTTCACCAAATGCCCGATGTCTGTCAAAATGAAGTAAGTAAATCGTCTCGCCAGTAAAACAAATGTTTTAAATTTATAATAACAAGTGCATTTGCGTATTTTAAAAGCTTTTTACGAGCATATCTCAGTATCTTGCACACTAGCGCCGCCACCAGCTAACGGTCATCTCCGGCCTTATGGAAAAACATATATGTATATATATTTAGTCCGATTTTGATGAAATTTGGTTTTTTGTGGGCGTTTTAGATAAAAGGTTTTTCCATTTGACTGATATAATACAAAAAAAAAAAATGCCAAAATTAAGACACTGAAACATTTCTTGATAAGAAATTTGATTAAAAACGAACATCAAGTAGAACACAAAGTAAAGTTTTGATGTCAAAAAGTTTCCTTAACACTGAATAATCAGATTAGGGTGAGATAATAAACGTAGTATCCGTCACTTTAGTAGTCGTCTAACAGGTATCCTGGGATCTCTAATTCTGAGCTGTTTTTTTTTTTTGCCAAAAAATTTATAAAAATTGTTGAAATTATTCAATCAAAAAAGTTTCAACAAAAAAGTTTCAGTTTAATTTAAGCTAAAATCTATTAACTTTAATCTGTTTTAAAATCTGCTAAAAAAAAATCAAGTAATTTTTGTTGTGAAGATTAATTCATGGTAATTGTGAAGGTATCTGCAATTCGGTTTTCTCAACATAACTCATGTTCATATCTAATTTGTCTTGATAGCTCAGTGTGTGTGTGTGTGTGTGTGTGTGTGTGTGATATGAAGGTATGCCTCTTGTTTCTCTTTCTAACTAGTGTCTCGCCTTGGTTACTTTCAGTGTAATGTATTTTTTTTTTGTTAACCCTCCACCCTCTTCCCCTCTGAAAAAAGTTCGATCTTTTTCTTCCTCTACTTTTTTTTTTTGGTTTTTTGTGTGTTTTTTTTTTTTTTGTTCATTTACGCATGTCGCTTGACGCTTTTAACCTTGATTTTTGTGTAAACAAAATACAAAAAAAAAAGAAAAAAAAAGCTTTCAGCATTTTTGTCAGTCTATACAGTGGTTGTTTGTGTGTGTATGTGTGTGTGTTTGTGTCTTTTTGATCAGTTTGTAGATTTATTAAGTTACCTCTATTTATAATTTGTTTATTATTTAGCACAAAATGCCCGTGAATAATGTTTAAATTTAGTGCAAAAGCATCTGGAGCCAAAAAATACAAAATGCCAAGCAAACGGCAAACGGCGAAAGGCAAACGACAAAACGGCAACAAAGTGCTCGGACATATTTCATAAATGACGTTATTGGGCCTGCGCTACTATTAGTTGGTTTTTTTTTTCTTTTTATTATTAGATACGCCGCTATCTTATCTCAATACGATTTCTCTCTTAGTCGCTTTGTGTGTGTGTGTGTGTGTGTGTGTGTGTGTGTGTGTGTGTAGAAATGTGTGTGTCTGTCTATTTGTTTGTTTCTCTGGTTGGTTGGCTGGTTAGTTGGTTCGTTGGTTGGTGTTTGCATATAACTACATATAACCAAGGCCCCAAGGTACAGAGTTTTTTTTTGCTTTATGCTGGGCTTATATAATCACTTTTTCCATGCACTATATAGATTATGTTTGTATGTGCATATGTATGTCTATCTATCTGTATGTATGTATGTATGTTTGTATCTGTGTGTCTGTACAATCTGCGGAATGGAAAATGGAATGCTGTTGTCACACACCTGCCACGTAAAATAATTTAAGCATCAATTTTATTCACATGATACACTTGATTTCTCATCATCATCATCATTATGATCATCATCATCATCATTATCTTCCTCTTTTCGGTGTTTTTTTGTATTTCGTTTTTGGTTTCGGTTACGGATTTTGTGATTTGTATTTAGTTATATTTCTTTTGACTTCACTTCACTTGTTTGTTTGTTTTACTTTCTCGGAAAGTTTCAACACTCGAATGAGCGTTTTTGGTTGTTCTCTCTTGTTTTTAGTTGTGGAAGTATTTTGTTTCCATTCTAGTATTTACTCTCATTTCACAACATTTTCAATGAATAATAAATATTATTTACTGTATATTGTCTACTTGTTTGTACCGCTATTCCAACAAAAAAAAAAAGCTTGTGCGCGTTCACTGCTCAAAGACGCAGACGACTAACTAAAGCATTCAAGTTTGCTACACACAAATTTAAAGCTCGTTAAAGATCGGTCGGCTACGCGATGTTTGTACGTACACACACATACACATAAACGCACACACACACACTGGCACATATACCGCCGATGACCGGTTTTTGCGGTACTCATTCTCTCCCTGTCTCTCGCGTTAGCTCTTGGCAATTGTAGTGTGCCAAAGGGGGAGGGGTAATGCTAGTGGCTAGGGGCACTCTCTCTCTATCTCTCTCGCTATCTCTCTCAACTCTCTTGCCAACCCGGCTAGCCGGCTTTTTTTCTATACAAACAACAACAACCAAATGCATGGATCTCTTTCTCGATCTCTTTGCACTCTTTTTCGTTTCGTTTTTTTTGTAGCAAAGCTTTTGAGGGGCTCTCATTAAGCTTTTTTTTTTGGTTCATTTTTTATTTTTGCGATAAAAAACAACGAAAATTTATTAACGAGCAGGTCGTAAATTTTGCAAAAAAAAAAAAGAAACCAAAACAACAACAAGAACAGCTGAAGGGGCAAGGGAACGTGGGGGGATGGGGAAAGCAAAAGAAAAAGGAATTTCGTGGATTTGTGCATCTCACGCACTCAATGATCGATCGATCAAGCAGCAGATCGGGCCATTCCGCATTTTTCCAGGCCAAGGCGTGTGTGAAATGTGAAATGCAAATTCATGACAACACCCCCACAACAACAACAACAGCAACAACAACAGCAACAATCACAACGGATTAAATTGTACAAAATGCACACAATATGTAATTTATGCAGAAATATTTTTAAGTACAAAATGTGTGTACGAAAAATATGCAAAAACTCTTGTCGATTGTTGATCGGATGCCAGAAGCACTCTTCCAGGTGACTAATTGCATTTAACCGAGTTACACACACACACACACACACACAAAACCATCTATCCAAATGAGTAATATTTCTGAAAATATACATGAGTCTTCTATGGGCTAAATGGGAAATGTTTACTTTATTAGATTGCAACATCATAACATCTGATAAGGTAATTGCTTGCCTCGCGGCTAGAATTCTTAACCCAGATCCCACTCACAAGGCCCAAGGCACAAGATCACAATATCTCGATCTTGTCTAGATAATAAATTGTCAAAGTTGTCACATGAACTTAACTCTGAAGAATTATCAATACCAGGAAATCATTTTTACATACCCTTTCGAAATAAATATTCTGGAGTTGAATTTCTATGGACATGTTTATCATTCTGGATCAATGTAAACTCATTTGGCGAAAGGTCTTTTCATAAATCAATTTCGATCTGAAATTGAACAATTTCCCAAGCTATGAAACTTTTATAATTTTGTAATTTTTGTTTGTTTTTGGAATGAATTTTGAAAAGTGGAAATGCTTTTTAACTTCTTGTTAACCAAAAAGGAAATAGTTAGCATTGCAATGGCTAAATTTAACAAAAATTCGTAGCTTTAATGAAAAATTCATTAATCTTGATTTTTGGAGAATTTTTCTTATAGAACTTTTAAACGTTACCTCAAGTTACAAAAATCTAAAGGCCCACGGCGTTTTGAGAATATGTTCAAAGAACACCTCAAAAAAAAAAAAAGGGAAAAAATGCCAAATCCATTTTCGTTCCCTTTGGGCTATTTTTAATTCCAACGAATGCCCAAAGGTAGATCAAGCAGTTCATTTTGTAAGGATTCGCAAGCAGTGAAACCGAATCGAGTACAAGCTGAACGAAAATTGTGTTTTTTGTATGTTTGTTAAATATACATTTTTTTTTTAAATCAAGTAGACTTTAAAGATTCCATTAATTCACTAATTTGTATATCTTTTTATTACCTGGCAAAAAGGGTACATTAATTTTGATCAGAAGTGGTCAATGCATAGAAGGAAGCATCTCAGACCATATAAAGTGTATATATTCTTGATCAGCACGAGGAGACGAGTTCAAATAGCCATGTCCGTCCGTCTGTCCGTCCGTCCGTCCGTCCGTCTGGATCAACGCGAACTCCTCCTAGACCGTAAAAGCTACAGAGCTGAAATTTTGCATGTAGGCTTGTATATACTGCAGGGGTTGTATATCTCGGATTCAGCCGGATCGGACCACTATATCATATAGCTCCCATACAAACGTCAAAGTCACGAACAGTGACTTTTCTCAATAGCTTCGTTATTTTCTCAGCTATTGTCGTGAAATTTAATGTTGATAAGTAAATGTTGATATTACACATATAAACAACTATGCCAAATTTTGTTAAGATCGGGTGACTATATCATATAGCTCCCATAGAAACGATCGGTGGAAAACAGTGCCTTTCATCAAAAAGTTCGTTATATCCTCTGCTAAGATTGAAGGCCGTTCTTTCGCAAACATTAGACTTTTTGGATAAAACGAAAACGTTTACACTTTGATGGCTATGGGTAAGGGAAGAATTACCAAAACAGTTACAAGTATACAAACTTTGACGCGGTCGAAGTTAGCCCCGGCCCTCTGGTTTTTTCTTAAAATGAAATAAACGTTTTCGGAAAAAACATATATTGCGTATAATTTCAGTATCATAACTTTGAACGGGAACGGAAACTTGGCGATTTTGCTTCCTCTCAGTCTTTCTGAATTTCGAGGCCTCCTACGGCCTCCGTAGGAGGCCCCGAAATTCATCGATGGCTTTCCTCAAGAACTCTACTTGTCATTAAGATGGCAGTTGCCCTCCTCATAACATACGTATCAATAAGGTTGATCCGCTTTATAGACCACGCGCAGATAGGAGGAGCGTGTGCGATTTTGTTTCCTCGCAGTCTTTCTGATTTTCGGGGCCTCCGTAGGTTCTTCCCATATCTGCGCGTAGTCGATAAAGAGGATCAACCTTATTGATATGTATGTAATGAGGCGGGCTACTGCCATCTTAATGACAAACGTAGAATTCTTCAGGAAAACCATCGATGACTTCGAAGTCACACCATTCATTAACATATGTGAAGTCGTTCGGTCCTCAAAGATCCCCAAGGCAACACAAAAGCGCTCCCAGATCAGCTCCATAATGATTTGATTCCCCAAGTAGTATAGGACGATATCCATACATATTTTCCAAACTTTTTCCACTGGACCTATTATTGCCAAACGGATAAAGTGCAGCAATAGGACAGTCGAAAAGGTAACCAATGTAGACGCCAAATCAGCTGGGTACTTCATGGGCCACAACTTTCCATTCACAGTCCCACACAGCAATGAAACGCGGCCTTTAGCTCCCAAACTTTTTCCACTGAACCTATTATTGCCAAACGGATAAAGTGCAGCAATAGGACAGTCGAAAAAGGTAACCAATGTAGACGCCAAATCAGCTGGGTACTTCATGGGCCAAAAGTTTCCATTCATTATAAACAGTCCCACACAGCAATGAAGCGCGGCCTTCAGCTCCCAAACTTTTTCCACTGGACCTATTATTGCCAAACAGATAAAGTGCAGCAATAGGACAGTCGAAAAGGTAACCAATGTAGACGCCAAATCAGCTGGGTACTTCATGGGCCACAACTTTCCATTCACAGTCCCACACAGCAATGAAACGCGGCCTTTAGCTCCCAAACTTTTTCCACTGAACCTATTATTGCCAAACGGATAAAGTGCAGCAATAGGACAGTCGAAAAGGTAACCAATGTAGACGCCAAATCAGCTGGGTACTTCATGGGCCACAAGTTTCCAATCCAGTCCCACACAGCAATGAAGCGCGGCCTTTAGCTCCCAAATCTCAATTTTAGTGCGTATATTTAACATTTCGAAATAATATAAATTTTTAAAATTTTCACAAATTGTGTTTTATCAAAAAATATGTGTTCCGTTACCGTGTGTCTCTCACTTTTGAATAAACTAAATGGAGTACAGCAATGGGGTATGGACAAAAATTCGATTGTCAAGGCCTTCTAGATCAGACTAAAACACAAAATTTGTATACCCTTGCAAAAAGGGTATATTAATTTTGGTCAGAAGTGTGCAACGCATAGAACGAAGCATCTCCAACCATATAAAGTATATATATTATTGATCAGCACGACGAGACGAGTTCAAATAGCCATGTTCGTCCGTCCGTACGTCTGTCCGTTCGTCCGTCTGGATCAACGCCAACTCTTCCTAGACCGTAAAAGCTACAGAGCTGAAATTTTTTTTTTAAAATTGATTGACTTTTTTTCTAAATAAACAAAAACTTTTTTAAAATTAACCATATTAACCTATAGACGAAAAGAAGGATTGTGTTTGCAGTTTAATTACGCCCTCCTCCTCTTTCCTTTAGGTCGCCACTTTTTCAATATTTTGGTGGTCTAAGAACGTGGATTAACTGTACCGAAGTTTATATACCCTTTAATACCTTGAACATTTCCTTCAAAAAGTTTCGTTTTATAAATTTAGTTTTCGATGGGCAAAACAAGGGCTAAATATTTTAAAACAACTTCAATTTGATGGATTTCCAACGAAGTGGTTCATAACTTAATTGGTACACATGTCGTATACGTTATTATAATTATGCATACGCCACATATACCACATTTATTTTACCTATGTAGAAACATCTAAAAAAAAAAACTATGTAAAATAAGCTGATCTAAAGATCGAATTTCATTGCATTGACCTTTCGAATGTTTCATTTATTTTTAAGTAAAACGTATTCTCAAGTTATCTTTTAAATTGGCTTTTCAATATTTAAACGGATTTCATTCAATCTTCATTTGATCTGCTTCTTAGGATGCGTGCGTGTGCGTCTAATATCTACGCAAACCTAATTCTAATTTAACTTTCTTAAACTCGAGTAAATGGTTTATCATTAGCTTATCTCGACCTTACTAAATATCGTCGTTTTGCTCCTCTCTCTCTCTCGGTTGGTGCACTTCACTTGGGAGTTTTCATGGTCAGTTGGCAGTTCCGTTTCTTTTGGCAGCTTCTTCTTTCTTTCTTTTGCCTTGGCAGGGAACATAAACTTTAGCCACAAAGATAAGAAGCAACAACAAGAGCAAAAGCAAAAGCAACAGCAAAGAGGCAGCCGAAAATCCATATAATAAAATAAAAATACATGGCTAAATAAAGTGAATGAACAGCATCAACTACATGTAAAGAGTGGGAGAATGGATGCTATGAAGACCCGGGTGAGTGAGAGGGGGTGGGGGACAGAGATGGGAAAGTGTGAGAATGAAAATGAGAATGGTATGGGAATGTGAATGTGAATGGGTGTGGGGGTATGGAAGGAGAAAAAGTAACAACAACATTGATTTCACTTTAACGAGCTTGTAATGTCTTTGAGCCGCCTCAAAGGCGAAAGTATATAAACACACGCAGACACACACTCACACGCATATGTATCTAATATATGTATGTGTGTATGTGTGTGTGTGAATGAAAACTTTGTGCGCTGCTGCTGTCACATCCTAATAGGATAATAACGAGCCAAAAGGCAAAGCGAAACGAAACAAAACGAAACGAAAGTTGTTGCGCCTTGCAACCAGCAATTCCTACCAAGTAAAAACCATTTTCCGAAAAAGGCGGGGAGTCGTGCGGGGATAAGTGAGGAAAAATAAAAATAAAATATGTAGCACAACAATAAACGATGATAAGGGGCCAAAGAACGTGTCGTCTCAAGCTTCAACTTGGCCATGAAGACTGGCTTTCGGTGTTGCTCTTGGTCCTTGTCCTTGGTGTTAGTGGCGTTGGTTCTGGTCCCGTTTTCTTGTCATTATCCATTTTCAGTCTGCGGGCTTGGCCGCCGGATAAACTGATAAGGAAAACGACTTGCGGCAAAAGTGAGGCCATACGATATATATATATATATATGTATACGGTATAATGCGATGCATATCCTTTTCTCTTACCCAAACAGCAGCACCAACAACAGCCAACGAACAGAAGGAATCATTTCGAAGCAGAGAGAGAGAGAGAGAGAGAGAGGAGTAGTGAGAGGCTTGGAATTTTGTTTCACAAACTGCCAAATGATAATTTATGGGCGGAACCACTATGAAAAACTTTGAGGCGTTGCCAAATAATCTCCTCTTTTGCTGCGTTGCTTTTTGTGTTAAAGTCATTTAACATTTCACACGAAAGGGGTGGCAACTCTGACGCAAAAGGTAAAGTAAATGGAAAAATGAGTCAAGTAATCAAAAGAAGCCACCAAAAAGAACACGCACAATCAAGTGGTAACAAAAATACAAAAGTAATTGCGCAGCAGCAACAAAAAGTTGCGAAAGTTGGCCATAAGATAGGCAGTTTAAAAGGTTTCCTTCAAGCCAAAAGAATACCTTAAATTTACCGTCTTTAACTTTAGCTGATTAAGTTCTTTGCAAATGTTCAAGTTTTCGGGCACCTGAAATAGGAAAAAACTTTTAAAATTTGAATATTGTAAAGGTTTCAATTTCGAAAGCCATTTTTAAATTGTTTTCCAAGTTTACGCCAATTTTGCTATTCCTACAAGTTGTAGATCACAACTTTAAATATTTCAGAACATGCTGAGAAGTAGGCTATGTTTTTATTTGAACTAATTTTTTACTTTTTTCTATACCATTCTTTTCCAAGCGATTTGTTGCATTATTAATATTTCGGGAGCTTATGATTTCGGCCAACAAATTTAATGACAATTTATGATTTTTTTTCAACTGGCGATGGCCTTAAACGGAACAGTATATCATAGTGTTTTTATAGCTTGGTTTTTCACAGGACATGAGACTTCTTTAAGATGCATTTTCGAGGCGTATCAAGACGCCTACGCCTAGTAGCTAAATTTTCAAGGCAAATTGGGCCAAATATCTAATATTTGCAGGCATTATTTGAATTTAAATAATGCAGGTAGCAAGGTGAAATTAGCTTTGTTTCATAAATACCTACCATTACTATTTAACTATTCCAACAAAGTTATTAGTTAAAATTGAAAAACAAATTAATTAAAATAAAACAAATTACGCAGGATCTTAATACAATTTCAATAAAATTTCAATCTATTTTGTTTTCACAAAGGGATCATTTTTATACCCTTGCAAAAAGGGTATATTAATTTTGGTCAGAAGTGTTCAACGCATATAAGGAAGCATCTCCGACCATATAAAGTATATATATTCTTGATCCGCCCGTCCGTCCGTCCGTCTGGATCAACGCGAACTCCTCCTAGACCGTAAAAGCTACGGAGCTGAAATTTTGCATGTAGGCTTGTATATACTGCAGGGGTTGTATATCTCGGACTCAGCCGGATCGGACCACTATATCATATAGCTCCCATACAAACGTCAAAGTCACGAACAGTGACTTTTCTCAATAACTTCGTTATTTTCTCAGCTATTGTCGTGAAATTTAATGTTGATAAGTTTTTTACACATATAAACAACTATGCCAAATTTTGTTAAGATCGGGTGACTATATCATATAGCTCCCATAGGAACGATCGGTCGAAAGCAGTGACTTTGATCAAAAAGTTCGTTATATCCTATACTAAGATTGAAGGCCGTTTTTTCGCAAACATTATCCTTTGTAGATAAAACGTTTTCCCACTTTGACGGTGCCAAACAACTTGCAAGGGTATACAAACTTCGACGCGGTCGAAGGTAACCCCGTCCCTCTGGTTTTATACTGCAATCCATGTAAGAGTAAGAAAATGTGCCCTAGTTGCATACTTTTAGGCATTATAATTGATTAAGAGAAGAAACAAACAATACTTGAACTTGTCTTAAGAAGGGCCAAAAATGGGAAATCGTTTGGTTTCCATATTAAAGTCATAAAAAATTAAAAGTCTGTTATATATAAGGCAAATATTTAAAAATTTTTGACTTTATATCAAAAACGACTTGCTTTTCGGCCCACTGTACAATGGTTGGCCGTTTCTTCTTATCAAACCAAATGTTATAGTGATTCGATTGAGCTAAGGAAAAACTTTAGGAATCCCAAAATAAAATAGTCTCATAGAAGACAATTTTAAAATCGTTAACAGAGGTTTTTGTGCTTAAATTTGTTTTATTTTTTACTTTAATGTAAAAGAACACAATGATTATTTTCTGTTGAAGTTAAAAAGAAAAACATTTGATCAACAAGGAATCATTTTAAGCCATTTTGAATAAGTTTTGTTGTATGCGATTACAGTTCCTGTTTCTAATGTCACGGACTTACATTTTGTTTGTAAAGTTTCCTGCCAGTTATTTCTTATTGTAATTGACGCATTTTGTTTACTAGATGCTTAGTTGTAGATGGATTGCCATTTAATTCACTCGTCAAGTAAGTACTCTCTCATAAAGTCCCCTTCTAGGCGGCAATTGTTCAGTTGAACGATTCACGTTTCCTGTTTCCTGTTGCTGTTGCCGTTGACATTGCCGTTGCCGTTTCGCGGGAATGATTATGGTACCTCTTGACACCTTAACATAAGAGATGACAAACAAGTCTTTCATAATTTTCAAGTGAAATCGCTGTCATCTTTTCGTCTGTCTGGTTAAACTCCTTGAAAACATGACGGCTGAGAGAGATGCCGAGAGAGTGCCTTTGGTTTCTGTTGTTTTCCTTTTTCTGTGTCGTTTGTTGGTCTTGTAATTTTCTTACTACCTTCCTTTAGCTAACGCATCTGCCATTCATTCATTCAAGCAACCATTTCAGACTAACGAGTTATTTTTGCGGTTCTATTTCCCCCCACTCCTCCCTCCCCATACCATCAAAATCGCCATTTCTGTTTTTTTTTTGGTTGGCTTTTAGCTTAACAAAACGTCGCTCATTTATTTTGATTACCTTTTCAAAAAATAAGAAAAAAAAATAGGAGAAGGACTAATGCCAACAACAGATTTTTCCTTTTGCTTTCCCTTTCTCATTTCGTTCCATTTTTTTCTTCTATTTGTATTAAAAAAGCATTAAAAGACCAAGAACAGAAAGAAAGGGAGAGAAAAGAGAGAAAGGATAGTCTCAACAGTCTCTCCAGTATTATGATTATTATTTCTTTTATATTTCTCTCGTTTCTCTCGCATTTCTCGCATTTCGTTGAATTTTAGTTACGACGTTGGAAATGAATCATGGGGCCATCAGCGTTGATGAGCTTAATTCCCTGGCGACACTTTTGTCCGAGCAAATTTAGTGTAGCAAATTTTACACACACACATAGAGACAGTAAGATAGACAGATAGACAGACAGACAGACAGACAGAGAATGCAATAATAAAGTTGTGATATCTTTGCTCTCCCTCTTTCTCTCTCTGTCTCTCTTTGCCAGCTCCCAGTGCCATTTCCTCGTTATCTGCCATCTTTTTCCTTTGGCTTGTCTAACCGTTTCCGGAGCAAGCTTCCGTTACGCCTTGACTTTTTGGTCGACCTCTTTTGCGGGTGTGTAGTGTGTAGTAGGGGGGGGGTGGCAATCCTCCTCCTTCTCCTTTTGCTTATTTTGGGGGTTACCACCGAAATTCCATTATGGGAATCCTTTTGCATTGTTTTGCCGTTGTCCCCTAGCTTTCCCTCTTTTTTTTTTTTTGACTAGCTTCTTCTGCTCCCTTACTCTGCTTTTCGTACAACAAAATTAATATTACAATTTTTGTCCTTCTTTTGTTTTTTTGGTCTCTGGTCTGGGTCTGGGTTTGAAGTCGTAGTCCTTGGTCCTGGGTTTCTCTGCTTGTCATATAAGAGCGAAATAATTTGGGAAAGCATATTTCAAAATGAAATTTTCTTGCGGCTTGCTGTGTTTTTCTCTTCTCTTTCTTCCCTCTTCATTTTTTGCTTTTTGTTATATATAAATATACCATTTTGCTTTTTTTTGTTTTTTGTGTTTCTGTTGGTTAGATGATTGGGTGGGTAGAAGCTAAAACAAATGTTTGTGGAGAAGAGTGGCCTGTTTTATAATGAAATAAATTTCATTTGCTCATTGACTCGATGACGTTGATGACGACAAGGAGTCCCCCTCCACCCCTCCTCTTTGATGTAGAGTGGAAGAGAGTGGTACAAGTAGGAGTAGGTAGGTCATATAAAAGGGAAGGAAGGAGCTGACGAAGCTGACGGAGCTTGGCCGACATGTGTGGCCAGGCATGGAATTTGCATGCCTGGCAAAACTGGAGCAAGCAAGCAACCCAAACCAGACCAACCCAAACCAACCAAACAAGCAACCAACCAACCAAACCTCTCCTGCCAAGTGGCCGGAACATGGCTCGAGACATTAAGTGTGCCTTGCTTCATTCGACTCTTCCCTTCTCTTACTCTTTATGTTGCTGTGCATGTGTGTGTGTGTTCATGTGTGTTTGCATTTAAGGTATTAAGACTTGTGTGTGAAATGAAATATGACATAAAGTTGACAAAGGAGCGAAAGCAAGTTGGTTGGGTCGTTGGAGGCATCTCTATATAGATTGCACACACATGTCGTCTGCCAGTTGCAAGGACACACATAAATATACTGCAAACACATTGACACACAAATACACATACACAGACACATACTCATGCACAAGAGCATCATATATGTATGAACCAAAAAACCCTTCAGCAAATATTGATACCGAGTCTCGTATATCAGTGGAAAAACTAAAGGTATGATCAATTTTTCATATACAAATACAAATATATTATATGTACCTATATATAATTGTTGAAAATTTGAATCTATATTACCAATGTCATATTAAGTATCCTTAGAAATATGTATTTCAAAATATTTTATACAAAATTCGCAACAATTGTCTCTCTATCTCTCAATCAGGTGAAAGAATTATGAATTTATAAATTATTCTCCTATTGATATGACCAATTCTAGATAAAAACAAAAAACTTGTCTTGGCTTCAAACGTTTTGCCTTTTTAATGAAACGTAATAGCCAAACGTTATGGCAATTTTTTATGTAAATTTTTGTATCTGCAACGCATGAAAAAACAAATGGCAAATTAGAAATGCAAATGGCCACTTTCAAAATGGCTTCAACTGATAGTCTTGGGAAAAATTGCAAAAAATTAAAACAAAGAAAGGTTTCTACATGGCAATTTCCATTTTGTTTTGATTGTGTTAATCGTTGTCAGATTGATTTAGCAGTTTACCTACAGATTATGCTAAGGGCTCTTATAAAGAAACATACATATGTACATATGGACAAATGAACTCCAAACTGAATTCTGTTCTTTATTGTTCATGATCTTGCTTTTTACAATACTTGGAGCTTAATCAAAAAATGGATCTTGACATTTACATTTTTTCTTTTTAACGCATGTAAAATGCATTCAGAACAATCAATCAAAAGTGATTGATATTTATTGTCTTAATTAATGACAATATTTAACTATTCCTGATTATAGTAACTATTTTTGAGAGTTGTTTTAAGCAACCATTTCAATAAGATGAGTTACAGTTTTAAATATTTAAGTAAAGAGTTTGTTGACAATAATTCAAAATCATAACTCTTATATTGTTTATAGCGAAGTTTTTTTCTTGCAATTTTCTCTATTTGTTTTGCTTTATTTAGTTTTTTTCTCTTTGCTTCACTTTTTCCGGGCCTTGCTACTTCTGCCATTTCTTTTAGTTTGGTCATCAATTGTTTAGCTTCCTTTTCTTTTTGTTATTGTTTGTTGCTTCATTAGAATAAGCTTACTTAGTTTGTAGATATTTCCTTTTGGCGAGAGGAGCATTTTAGGGTATTCCTGAGGCGTTCCACTCCATATCACGGTAAAGTTTCACATAAATATTTGTTAACTTCTATGCTTCAGCATGACTATCTTTCTGGTCATATCTCCGGCTGTCTGGCTGCAGCATTAAATGCCACTCATGCACCAGGCGGATGGACAGATGGTAGAATGGTTGAATGGTAGGATACGGTGATGCGGGCGAAGGGGAGGGTTCTGTAGTCAAGCTTCAGCTTTTGTTTCACTCATTTTCATTTTCCAGGCAAACCGCAGGGGGGCGTGTTGTGTTGCACATTGCATACTTTTCAGCGTTCACGTTGTTGTCCCGAGCTGCGCCATGTAACACAATGTGTTGTGTGTGTGTGCACACACACACACACATACGCAAAAGGATACAAAAAAGATAAGCAAGTCGACATTTTGACAAGCTAAAAAACCAAAAAACAAAACGAGAAAAATATTTTTTAAAAACCAAAAACAAAAAAAAACGTCATCACCAGTGAAGAAGGCAAAAAGGAAAAACTTGCCATCAAATAATCGAAATCAACTTTCAACTTCCCCTAGAACTTTTGGACCCTGCAATTTATATGCAAATTTGATTAAGATGGAATGACGGAATGGCGACGCCTGATGTCGCCCGCGAACAGAGAGACAGAGAGAGAGAGAAAGGGAGAGAGACTTGTTGGAGGAGGTTCGCGCTATATTTTTTGCCCGCGGATCTACCAGCTTCATCTTAGTAATTGAAACACAAAAAACAAAAAACGAAACGAAAAAAATAAATATGCATTTGACCAGAACAATCTTTGCCCCGCCCCGCTAATGTAATTTAAAATGGACGAGTGGCAAATTACTTGGACATTGCCAAAACCCCAAAAACCCTCAAAACAACAACAACAACGCAAACACCAAAAAAAAAAAAAAAAAAAAAATTGAGGAAAACTCGCAAATTGCCCCAACGCAAATCCCAGGAAAAGAAAGAAAAAACAACAACATAAAATTGGTTCAAATAAATTGGATGGGTGGTGCGTAAAATACTTTTTTCTGTTTTCTTTTTTGGGAAGGAATAGAAATTTTGGCTTGGATTAATTTGTAAGTTAAATTTATTTTTATTTTCATGAAGGATATTGGCGTAATTGGAGGCTCTAACCCTGATGATTAGCAATTGATTTATTGCTCGGCCTTAATTGTTGAAAGATAGCCTTCCAGATTAATAACTATATATAAATTTATATGATTTTTATTGCAACATTTTGTCTGTTACAAAATTATAATCGACACATTTTTATGCGCTTAAAAAAGCATAGCAACATATTTTTTTTAACTGCCAATAAAAGTGTCATCAAAAAGTTGTAAAATAATGAAACATTGAAAATTTACTCTGTGCTTGGCTTGGCTTTTCTCTGCTCTTGCCGCTTTTCCGCTTTTTCGTTCTCACTCTTAAGGAAAAACTTTTGCCTGCCAGCAATTGTTCAAGAATTAATAGCTGAAATGCACAATTCCACAAAAAAAAACCAACACGAAAGAATGAAGAACAGAGGGATTTACATACATTTTAAGTGAGGTTCCCCCCCCTCCACCAGCCACTTCATCCATTTTTGTTCACATTGTTGCACATTTATTTTGCCTGCCATATTTTCATATTCAGTTCAGTTCAGTTCAGCTCAGTTTTTTGTTGTTTTGTTCTGCTCGGTTTTTTCTTGTAGTTTCAAAAAAAAAAAAGCAAAGAAACCGAAAACGAAAACGAAAAGTTTGCCCCACTCATAATTCCCGATTGCTCTTTTGTTCAATTGTTGCCCATGAGGGTGAGGGTGACGGTGAGGGGGAAGGGGGGAATAGACCAACCAAACTGACCGGCCAACTGAACTGACTGACTCACTGTATCCTCCTCAGTTTTTACGCAACATTTACTGGTAAGGGAATTCGACTTTGGCTCCGACTTGGTCTTCGTCTTGGTCTTGAATGTGCCGTCGAATTGACTTGTTCGTCTGTTTTTACGCTAATTGGAAAAGTTGCAAGTTTTTCTTCATTCTTGGTTTTGTTTCTTTGTTAGGTGGGTTCTTGTATTTTTTGGTTTTTTTTTTTTTTTTTTTGTTTTAGGCCATGCGGTGTGTGGCTTTTATTGGAGGCAAATTGCTTAGAGCGATGCTTATTAGCAGCTGACAGCATTCAGAGAGCAAAACTTTTATATAAAACGAAAAGAAAATAAAAGTATGCGACTTTAAAATTGCCCATTAGCCTGTTAGCCATGTTATAAATGTAGCCAAGAATCTCATCTCACTTTGCCTCTTTGCGTCTTAATGACATCGTCTTCCTGGGCCTTATATTGTAATTATAATGAACAAAATGTCTTTATTTATGTACATCTTATGTTGTTGTTGTTGTTGTTTCTTGCTAGTAAGAAGAATGTTTTGCATCCGGTGCTTGATAATAAAGTTTATGCGGTAGCTTAAATGGCGATTTGTTTTGAAAGGGCTATAACAAATGTGAAATGTGCAGGATTTTACCATCAAATTAGGCTTATAAATTGTTGATATAACATTATTGTTGCCTAGATCACGGCATATTTTTATATATATATATGTATATAAAATATATAACAACTTACAGATTTCTTTATCGTCGAATTAAATGAATATTTACCAAGTCTGGATCGCGTTTAGCTCAATAATCATTAGAATTAATACTAATTTTACATTTACTTTTAATTTTTTACTTTGTAAGTTTTAGTCAAGAAAATTTTCTTAACTAAAACTTAACAATTAAGTGTGTTAAATTAACTCAAAACAATTTTCTGCTTAGGTTTCATTTCTTAAAACAAAAGTTATACTGTTTTTGTTTTGTAAATTTTTAAATAGAAAAGAATGAATAAACTTCTTAGTATGGGCAATATTTTAAGCTTTATTTTAACAGCTTTAAAATATTTGAACACTGATTTTCAATTAGTAAGTTTCAATAAGCTTTCAATAAGTTATTTAGTTTAGAGAGTTGTTTTTTAACAATTTAGGCCACTGAAAGTAGTCGAAAAGAAGAATGTGTGATCTTGAAATTGAATAACAATATATTGACTTGAGACTTAACTTTTAACTTATGTTTCCAACTATTTTTATTTTACAATGTAGAAAGAATTTATTCAGTGACTGTTTGCCTGTTAATATGCAAACTAGTCTCTTGGTTTTTCAGCTTTGTTTACGAAACTTTACAATTAGTCGGCTTCTAGATGCAAGCAGCACATTTGTCCAAATTGGACTTATCGAACTACAATAACATATAGAAATCGGCCAATATTCTAACATACTCTTGAATGCCATGCATGTGAGAGAGACACCTAGAGTCTGAGTTCTTTAGTTGGCTATGTGTGTATTTAAGATCAACTACCAAGAATGATAAGAGAAAGCTTAAAAATAAAAGTAAAAATGTGATAGCTTATGAGATAGTAAGCACTTTTATTCACTATTTAATTTTCAGTGAGTCTACTACAAAAAATATAGATAAATCAACTGATTTTCACACCAGGACCCTTTGTGTGTGTGCAAGAAAGGGAACAAATCTTGAACTTTTGTGGTTAAGTATTTCGATATCTTGTAAATGTTTTTTATAGATGTGTATGTACTCGACTGCCCATTGCATACTTTAGTGGGTAAATCTCTCCCATTATAATTCCCTAGATTATCTGTATTAAACTCTTTCTCTATATTATGATCTTAAGTCTTCTCAGATATTGCAAAGAAAATAAGGTAGTTAATAGTCCTTGCATCTCAACTAGTCCTGGCCCAACAACTTAAGAACTATATGAAGACTAAGTGGGAAATAGTGGAGATTTCATAGAATAGAATCTTCTTACAAATGTCACCATAAATGATAATGTATAAACGTTTGAAAACTGTCGTTGTAGTGAATATATTGTGTCTGATAACTTTGCCTTCCAGGCTCAATGCGTAGGGCGCATGCGTTACCTCTCTCTCTCCTGCTCTCACGAGTTGTTGTCAAATATTGGGATATTTACTCTCCCATTGGTGAAATATCCTTAAAAAACAGCAACAAGGAAACTTGGTCGGTCTAACTGGCAAAAGGTCTTAGCCATGCCAAATGGTTGGAACTTAGTTTTTAGTCTCTTGCCTTAAATGGCCGCGTGCGGCAGACAAAAGCGCATGAAAAATTCATAAACAATTTGATTTTGTTTTTTTTTTTTTTGCCAACACTAGCAAAATCGAGAGAACGATATCCGACAACCGACAACAGCAACAAAAAGAACAACAACCACAGCTAAAATATCAACCGAATCCTAGAAGCCTTTTAAACGTCCATCGTCGAAGTGTAACAAGGTGCGTGTGTGTGTGTGTGTGTGTGTCATTGGTGTGTTAGAGTGTATCTCTGTGTATGTGTTTTAGCTTGATGTTCATTTTTGTGTGTGGTTTTACAACAACAACAACAACTACAACACTATCGAACAAATGTTTTTACTTTCTGTTGTTGTTGTTTTTTTTTTTTTTGGGTTTGTTTTTTAAATAAATTTGCCAAGTGAAAGTAAAACTAAAAACAACAAAACCAACACAAAAAACAAACAAATGACAAAATATTGGCCAAAAACAAAAAAAGTTTATTATTTCTCCATTGATTGTGTCAGAGTATATAAACTGCGCAACAATTTGTGGCATTTCGGATGTGTGGGTGGGGTGGGGTGGTGTGGGGTGGGGTGGGGTGGTTTTGGGGCAGAAGGTATGTGAGGGGGGAGTGGGAGGGGGCTACCATAAAACACTTCAATCGTTAAATACAAATTAGTTGGGCATGTGTTTCCACAAATTTGATTTTCTCTCTTTGCTCGTTTCAGTTGACGCAACTTTTTTTGTGGCATACTTTTTGGCTGTTCTTTTTTCTTCATTATTATTTCTCTGGCCTTTGCCTGTTGTTTTTGTTGTTATTTTGTATTGTCGTTGTTATTTTTGCTTTTTTTTCTTTTCACTTTTTTTTTTTTTTTAATTAAAACAAAGTTTTGTTGTTTTTTGATTTCGTTATGAATGTTAATTAAGTTGCCCAAAAATATCTGTGCATGTGTTTATGCCATGAGTGTGAGTAGGTGGGAATTTCGAAAGGATATCGAATTACTTCTTCACCAATCACAATCACCATTTCAATTTCTATTCATATCTGTACATTTCCCATTTTAATGATAGTCAAGTAAGAGCACACAGTGTGTGTTCTTTGCTTAGGGGAAATGTTTCTCCCTATTCGGCTAGCTCGAAATGGAAAAACAGCAAGTGTAACTTAAATCCAATTAAAACTTACTTCCTTTGCTCAATAATTTAGTTTGAAGTGTGAATTTTCAGCAATTAAATATATCAAGTTCACTTCACTACAACTAATTAATTACCTCTCAGCCCCCATAAGTATGCTATGCTAGCGATTTCGCTTTAAATTTGTTCAGCTTGCCAATTAGATATTTTTGACAAGATTTAGTTGGTTTTAAATTGCATTCTTAGAAAACATTCGAGAAGGAGTTTAGATTGATTTTAATTTTTCTTTCAAGTTTGTTCGTTTGTTTAGAATTTAGAATAAAGGACTAAAAATTGAAGTATTTAGATCCAATATGGAAATTATTACTCGATAAAGAAGTGAGAATAACTTTATAAGCTAAACTTTGATTATCCTGATGAACTCGAATTTTATTGAAAGTAGTTTAAAAATAAATTTAACCAATTGTGATTCAATTTGATTGAGTTTAAATAATGTTTCCTTCATTAAATTCAACCATATGACTATAAACGATTGAAAATAGCAAACCCCACATTATAATGTTCGATTTTCAATGACTTTTTCCGGGATTAAGAAACCTAAATTGAATGAAGAATCTTCCAAGACGACAATATGCAATTATGATTAGTTTTATCAATAAATTTAGGTAAGTTTCCTACATGATGTTGCCTTATCACAAAGTTCAAAAAGATTTCGCTGGGACTTAAGATGGACTTACATGTTTTCATTACAAAGCAGCAACTTTTCCCCGTGAATTAAAGTTTTCGTAAGATCTCAGTTTTGAACTAACTTTTACCATAGAATACAAGAAAGTTTAATTTAACTTTTTCCTAAATCGGATAAATGAAATCAACAAATGAAATAGGAAATAAAATAGGAAATCGGAATAGATCTCATTTCTGAAGTGTGAGTTCTTTTTGTTTGTTTAAGATTAATTTCGTATAAATTGCTGTTTTTAGAGCTCAAAATGTCCTTTAATTTTGTTGTTGTCAATGTCTCCATAAAAGACAATTTTATGCTTATAATAATAATTATTTATGTTACACACACAGATACAGACACGAACGCACACACATACATATACATACAAAATTTGACAGACAAACAGAGCGATTTCCGCCACAAATCAATTTCAATTGTAAAAATCTCATTAAAATCGAATGGGAGCGGCCGCTTGTCATTCATATTGGAGGAAGGACGGTGAATGGACGGTGGTCGTTTGTTGATGGTGTTTGTTGGATGGGCGGAATTCTATAGTACACTAGTTTATGGCTTTTTAATCATTTAACAATAACAAGAGCAAACAGCAACAACAATGTCTACAATATTACCGCCTCCTTTTTACAGACAGTTCAACATGCAAATTTCCAGGGCAAACTCAAAACAGCCACCAAGTGGAGCAGCACAACAATAAAAATTGCCTATAAATGGGCGGAAGAGCAAAAGGAAGAGCAGCGAATGGTGCTGGTTCTGGTTCTGGTTCTGGGTCTCTGTCTCTGTCTGGTGTCGTGGTGTGGGCAGGGGTAGGGGCAGTGGCAGGAGATTACGGCATCGCTGCTGTTGCTGCTGCTGTTGGTGATGGTGATGATGATGGTAAAAGAGGAGGCCAAAGCATGAATATACGCACAAGGACAACGATAGCAACAACAACAACAACAAGGCATTGCCATAGCAACAGCAACAACAAAGCCTCACTTCCGCATAGGATGCGCCAGAACGGAAGTTATTTTGGTCGTCGAACATTAAATGTGCGCCACGTCTATCTCATCTACTTGTCTTGCTATGTGCTTCTGATAATGGCAGCAGCTGGTGGCTCTAGCGCCAGCTCAAATACCAATTCCATCTCCATATCCAGCTCCAGCTCCAACTCCAACTCCAATGTAGTAAATGGCCTCAAATGCTATTGCAATCCCAAGGAATGCGATGTAATCCGCTCACTGGACTGCCCGGGCAAGGGCCTGATGCTGTGGGATCCGTGCAAGTAAGTGCTGAGATGATGAAGATGATTCCTACTAACGACCCCACATATATACATACACACACACAGGTCCACACACAAATATGTAGGTTAATTGATATGGAGATTTGGCAAGCGGATGTTATGGGGGTTGGGGAAAGTGGTGGAATTTGCAGCACTATCGATCAATGGAATGCCGAGCCATGCAACTCAATTCATTTCCCGACAATTTCATAAATGAAAATCAACAAAAAAATAAATACAAACGAAAAATTCTTTTTATCTCAACTTGACTTCAAGAGTCGATAAACTCAACACAACTAAATGATTTTAAAATATTTTAAACACGAATAGTTTATTCGTTTAATTAAACTAACCTGACGTCCGGGGATGGGCTAGTCTAAATAGACGCTAACAAATTTCCATTTAGCTCGGACGTGAGCTTGCCCAAAATTAGCTTCTGGACCGATCGATCATTCAGCTAATGTTCACTCCAAAATTACCGATTAGCTCACACAAGTGAGATATTTGTCTTAGCAAAATAATAATCTACATGTGCAGATCCGCCAGCTTTGCATAGTTTTACAAAGGGTATAGAAATTACGTATCCGCAATGTTGGTAGCATTACGTAATTACCAAATTGATTTAAGTATGGAAAGAGCTAGAAAATGGCCAAGTTTCTATTATATATGTATGTATATCTAATAGCACCAAAGAATTTAAACAATGATTACATTTACAATCAATTTCCCATTCAAAACTCTTTCCTAAAACAAAATCAATAAATAAATAGTTTATAACAAAGTAAGTTTAACTGAAACATACCTATTTCTTATGTAAAATTTCACAGACTGTTTTTATCGATTTAAGGAAATGTCGAGACTTAGTTGTAGAACTGCATTTCATTTGTGCTTTCTAAGTCTTTGGATGAACTGAAATATGCTTTCAAAGAACATGTAGCTTTTATTCTTCCTTCTTTCTTATACTTTCTTTCTTTTTCTGACCATTTTTCATAAATATTTCCGGCTAATAACCAAAAGCAGAAAGAGCAAAAAGTACTCAGAACTGTATGTTAAATATTTGTTTCCAAAACTAAACACATTGATGTTTAAAATATTGTTCACCATCAATTCAATTTAAATTATGCATTCGGACAGGCAGGCAATCAGCAGGGGAAAACTGCACTTAGGTTTGTGTGAGTGTTTTTCCATTTTTTTTTTTTTGTTTTTCTCATATATAAACCAATTTGAACAACTTTTGCCCTAAATACGCAAGCAACTGAACAATTTTCAGCGCTT
Source organism: Drosophila equinoxialis (assembly GCA_018150345.1). Classification (NCBI taxonomy): domain Eukaryota; kingdom Metazoa; phylum Arthropoda; class Insecta; order Diptera; family Drosophilidae; genus Drosophila; species Drosophila equinoxialis. The sequence goes on along the minus strand of JAECWI010000089.1, from coordinate 3,096,333 downwards.
AGTTAAGGGTTCGAATCAATTAATTTATGGATAACACACACAGATACACACACACACACAAACAAGTTGAATACACTTGGTATAACGTTTGTATATATATATATATATTTATTCATTTGCAGATGTTGTCGCATCTGCGCCAAAACTTTGGGTGAATCCTGCGGTGGTTTGGGAGGATTTTCCGGTCAATGTGAGCCTCCATTGCAGTGTGTGACAAAGTTGCCCATTAGCAGCGGATTGGGCGTTTGCATGGGTAAGTGCAGTGGAGTGCAGTGCAGTAGTGTGGACTGATTGCTGATTGTATTTAGTAGATAGAGATAGCAATAGGGATACATAATACCGCGATACCAAAGAGAGGGATATAAAGAGAGAGAGAGAGACGAGAAAACGTCTACATCACGTATTATAGACCACAGCTCCCTCGAATAATACATTCGCATATAGTTGCATTTTATGTAGGACTTTCAATCGCATTTGCCATTTAGATTGCGGAGCTCCCGGGGGAAAATCATCCGCAATAATTGTATAGTTGCGTATACCGAACAATTTTTTCTGCATAATTAGAACAAAATGAATTATCAATGATGATGTCAATAGCAAAGGGAAATCAAGCGTATGTATATATTATAGTATATTTTCAACTTACCGCTTCGATGGGACATGATTTGGGCAATACACTGACGGCCATAATGCGCTTATAAAATTTACCAAAGAATTGTGTTTCATAATACGATGAAAGATATTTGCATCCATCCATTTTAATATCGGCCACATTCAAGCGACTATTATCCTTTTTGATCAGATCAAAAATTAATTGCATATCAAAGCGTTCGATTGTCTCATTCAGATTAAATCGCACCGAGAGTAATGGTGGCTTACTCTGACGATGTAAAATGCAATTCAATTCATTGACATAAATGCCCTTTGGTGTATCGCACTGAAATTTATTCAAACGGACCTCGTAGTTGTTCTACAAAGTTTTTAATCAGGGATGAAAAGAGAAACAACCAATTGTAGTTACCAAAACTTAATTATGCTTACCTTAGCCAAGACCAATGCAAATCCATTTACGAAGAGCAGCAAGATGAGTTCTCCCAAATGAAACATTTCGTTTTTGTTATGCATTTTCTGGAAACATTTGCCCGCCTTTTTATGCAAATCGTTTGATGGTACACAAATATATATTTAATAACTTTATAATCGGTATCAAGTGGTTTGTAGCTTAATGTACATTTAATCTGTATATTAAGCAAACATCAGCCAGCCACAGCTTTGCCTCTCCCACACATTTTGTCCGACTATTAATTTGTTGCTTTTTTGTATTTTGATTTTTAAAATCCATTTAACTGATTTGCATATCCATTTGTATATATGTACACACATATATACATACTGTTTTTTTTGTTTTCTGTTTTTTTATGGGGCTGCCCTTCTTTCGCTTCCGGCAGATTTACAACACTTGACCGCACTCACCTATAGCCAGATAAATAATTGCACTGAGGGCGAAAGAATCGTATTGGAGCCGGGCTGTGAGATAACCAACAAACGTTGTCAATGTTGGCCCATCATGCGGACCTGCCTCACTCAGCTGAGTGAGACTGGCGGCACGGCAGCAGGAGTCGGTGGCAGTGGTGGTTCTTTGCAGGATTCACGCTGGCATTTCAAGAATTTAGAGGTTCGTATTGGAAAAGCATCTACGAAAAGCATCGAGAAATTATTTATCTTTGAAATCTTCTCATCCTGCAGGACTGCCAATTAAATTTGCAAAATCTTATTAAACTCGAATTGGAATTCGATGAAGACTACAAAATCTCACCGAGCAAATTTACATATAAAAAATTACGCAGAAAGCGAAAATCGCTAAGGAAACGCTTGTAAGTGTACATATAGAAAATGTTAAATCATTTTATTTAAATTAAATGTTTTTTTTTTAGTTGTCAATTCATTAAGTTAAACTTAAATCATTTATTATGTGCATGCAGTTTATATCAACTTGAAATTGATTTTACCATAATAATGTTTGTTTTACCAGGACGTTTGATTTGAAAATTTTGCAAAATGGTTTTTGAATCTCAAGATATTTGAGTTAAAAATTCTTTAAATTATTATTTGTGAGCTTACTGTATAAATGATTTAACAAAAATATATTTTTGGGTTTAATTCGTCTGCTTAAACATTGTGAATGATTTAAAGTGGAACGTTAGTTTAATTGTTGCTGGGCAAATGTAAAGATATTTCAATGCCCTCCGGTTCCATATACAGTGACACCTCGATATAATGAATTTTAGTTCTCTCGAACAAGGAGATTCATTAGGAACTCCACATACCCTGGGTTCAGGACGAAATAGGCAGACTCAGCAAGGCTCACCTGGAGCGTCTCGATAGACACCCCAACCAGCTGGCCATAAATCTTCTAGACAACAGCACTACCACCCGCCGTCTACGAAGACTACATCCTTTAGACCTACCAGCCTGCGAGGCTCCCACCACCAATACCCCTTTCCCATCCACCTACCCTAGCCCTTAACTACCTTATTTTTGATAAACACCAAACTCTGTTCATTTTAATGTAAATGCAATCCCACAAGTCAATGTCACGCCCCCCAATTTACTTATTGTCCACAAACGGACAGATTGTTAATAGGAGATCCCCGTTCCCAAAAAAAAAAAAAAAAAAAACTATGTTCTCTGTCATGTCTATTGATTCGCTATGGGGAACCTGTTGAATTATTATTTTTGAATGATTATGGACAAAACAATATGAGATCTGCCGGTTGGTTTACAGTCGATTCGATTCTTTGGGTTTAATGTACTAACTTGTACCTTAGTATTACATACTTTCTTCTGCCATGTCGACTAGTTTTGATATCTCAGATTTGTTTAAATTTAAGTGGAAATTGCGTGATAATTTATTTAAACAATTATTCCAAATTATCAAGATATCTTAACACAAACAAATAAAAAATATACTATTAGAATGCATTTATGTTTTTTCTAAACAAAAAGAGAGAAAAACTTGATTTGGTTTTCTTGTTTTATAGAATATTTAAATTTTATTAAAAGAATTAAAGAAAATATTATTTTTTTAAGTTTTTTTATGATTTAAACCGAATATAAATAAAATGTAATTGGATTTTGAAATGTATTTACAAATACTTTCTTAACAAACTAATTGAAATTTTGTAATTCTAATAAATTATATTTCTCTTTGAATTTGCAGAATCATTTTGGACGATTGAGAAGTCTTCTATCCACCCAATCCTCATCCCGCATTCGTCCTCCTTTAACTCTCTCTCTCTATATATATATTAAAAGAACTAAGAAACTTTAAGAAAACTAAAAAACAAAAAAAAACAAATCAAGTCTTGTACAGATAGTAACGCTTATACTTCTATATAAAATATGGCTCTATATTACGAATAAAATCAAATGCAGACAAAGAAAAACAAAAGACAACAACAAATACATATACAATACATACATATATACATATGGAATACACAAGAAAACGAAACTACATAGAGAAATCGCAACAAAACAAACTCAAATCGCATATGTATATCCTATAAGATATTTGTTACATTATTGGTTTTGAGTTTCAAGTGCGCCATTTGAGTTTGAATTCGATTACAGCTAAATACGAGTACAGAATACAAAATAAAAAACAGAATAACAATAAAATTGAAAGCATTTTACGAATGTTGTTGCTTTAGAAACATTAACAAAAACAAAAAAAAAAAAAACATGTGCAGAATGTTGGTATTAAATATAACAATAATACAAATAAATGACAAATTTTTTGCAAAACTATTTAAATCGACACGAAATTGCATAGATCGTTTGATTTTAGTAGAATGGCTGACCATTCGATTTGAATTTGTAACTGACAACGGTTAACAGTTTACTGTTAACATGCCTATGCAGTTAACAGCACCATTTGTGAACTTGATGTAGCAATCTATTGCCCTACAGAGGGCGCTGCTGGGCCCGCTCAATGTAATTCCTTCATTAACGTTTAGCCTTAAACAAAGTATATTCAACCCAAATTGTTGGAAACTAAATATTTTTCAATTAAGACTAGCCAAACTCTAACCCGTTATGCGGTTCTGGAGCCATCACTGAGTGCAGGTGGTTGGTTTTAAATTAAAAGAAAAGCATAGCATACTGTTTGGGGCAGCTGGATTTTTGTGTACTTTTAGACGAAATTGCATAAATTGTTTTAAATTTAAAGTTTTCTTAAATAACTTTTTACATTTGATTTTTACGATGCTTTATATTTTGTCTAAGGGAACCGTATTGACCTCTGCCCTCAGGCGACAAAACTTTCCATTGGCGTACAGCAGTTTAGTTTGATATTTCTATCGGTTGCGCTCTGTTTGTGGGTATCAATATTTTTACTTTGGTTTTCAATTAGTTTAAAAAAGACCCACACTCTTGCTGTCCGCCCAGAAGACAGGGGTTTCTATCATCCTCGAATAAACTAATTGTAAGAACCCTTATTTGATAGATAAAGTATCGTGATTTTCATTTTTTCTGCTCCTATTTCGGTGAATTAAGTTTTAGAAAGTTTTTTTGATCTTTGTATTTCGTAATTTAAAGTTATAACATAAAAGGAAGGTGTCTTGCCGAAATTAAAAAGTTTTAAAACTGTATCACTTCTACTTACGATCTTCTTTCAATTCTCTGCCATCTTTCATTCTGTTCTATTTTTGTGTTTAAAGCTTATTTAGGACTTGTGTCCATTTCATTGGATGGCAAAGAAACATTTCGTTACTTAGTTTAGATAAAATCGTCTCCTGCTCTGGTCTGTGAAGCGGTCGATGTGCTTTATAATAGGCATTATTAATAAAAAACAATTCAAACCAATTCAGCGAATATCTCAAACATTCTCAATAGCTATCAGTTGAAATAAATGAGCAACCAATACCGATTTTCATATCGAAATCATCGATGCCAACTTAACAGTGCAACGAACCGAAAGGGTTTTAATGACTATGATGCAAATTCGAATGAAATTTCTAAAGTTCAAACTGCTCTTACCTTGAATTTACAGCCCCTGACGAGAGCCCAATGGAATGGATGGATGAAGCCATTTTCTTTGGTTTTCATAAGTTTTGGTCAGCGATGGGATGCATCCTGCCAACCATGTCGAAGCTAGTGATAGGCCAACATTAAAATACTAATACAAACAAATTTTTGTTTCTTTTTAGTCAAATGAAAACTGCCAAATGAAAAATGCTCTCCAATAATTTCAAGATTGAATTCACAATGATAACCCACAATTAGGGTTCCTTTGATCAGAAATTTAGCATAAATTTACTTTTTATTTTCTTCTCTACTACTTTTATAATTAATATTTATATTGAACATCATATTGGAACATTCAACATTCAAAGTGTATATTTAATCGATCATAAGATTCCGATTTTACTTTATTCTCTGTTAATAGAACAGTTTATTCATTCAATGTTTAATGAGTTTATGATATTTGGTTGTTGACTTTTGACTTGATCTAGGTGCGTCCTTCTTATGTCAGACAATAGAGATTCTTTGAGTTCTTTTCAATAACAAGCAACTGAACTCGAGAGAGATCTGCTGTGCTCCAAAGCCAACGCCAAAGTTAAGGCCCAGGCCAGCAATCAACATCAACCAGTCAAGTGGGGTCAGTTCATAAAAGATCAAAAAGATATACTTTGGCGCTTAAGTGTGTAGTTGTATCCCCTCTACCTCGCTCCTCTTCACCCACCACTCGCCACTCGTCATCTTCTTTATTTATTTTTTTGACTCATTGAGATGTTATACATATAAGTATCGGGTTGGACGGTTGTCGACCGTCGGTGCCAGTTGTACTCGAGTTTTTTTAGGCACCTTTAGTAGGGCAAAACAAAAGCAATTAGACGGCGTCATCTGACAGGGAATGACCAAAGAGTTTCTCGTTTATCGATCGAGCTGCCAATGAAGAGTACAAAAAAAAAAAAACACCAACCAAATTTTGTTTTTGTTTTGGGGTGGGGGGGCTACTGTACAAAAGAATTGAGTAGAACTCTCAAGTGTGTGGAGGAGATGAAGGTGTTATAAAAAAGAATACAAAGAAATACAATACAAAACAAATTCTACTCTTTGGCTTTTGCTCTTATTATGATTTTGATGGACATTTGCGATATGAAAAATGTATTTTATTTCTTTTCTTTTGTTTCTCCATGTTTGACAAGCGATGCGTACAAATCAAAGCAGGAATGAAATCGGGGGAGAGATATTACCTTTACCTCCCCTCCCCACCCATGCCCCACGGGTTCCCCTAGCCACCAGCGCACTCAGTTGGACTTGAATGCCATTGGAGGCTCTCTGTTGTTTGATTAATAGCCGCACAATTGATATGTTAAGTGGTAAATTACGCCATTGGCACGCAAATGTGTCTTGATATAAATTGAAAAAATATATATGTATGTACATATATACATAGATATATAAAAATGAGGAAAAAATGCCAGCAAATTGTTGTTTGTTTAAGGCGCCGCAAATGAAACGAGAAATAGATAAAAATCTATCTTAGACCAAGCGAACCGAATGGGTAAAGTGATTTAATTTTGAATAGATCTCGAGTGAGTGAGCGAGTGAGAGGTAGAGAGACAGAGAGAGAGAGAGACATGTAGAGAAAGTTTAAGCTTCAATTATTTCAATGTTGAGACTTTTCCTGAATTAAAGAAAAACCGTTTCAAGTTTTTCGTTTGGCTTTTGCCCTCAATTTATGTAGTTTTGTTTGTTTTTTGTTTTTATTTTGTCTTTGATTTCGGTTTTTGGTTATTGTTTCAAGTTCGATAGCTTGTATTGGAACCATTAGTCTATTTTTAAATACAAATGCCTCGAATGATGACGAACAACAACAACAACAATATACATATATAAACAAAAATCCATTAAAACAAATAATACAATGGGATCTCTCTCGTGGCTATCGATAAAATGTCATTAAATTTTTGCCACGCCATAAAAATCGTCGTAGAAGTGTTATAAAAATCATTTAAAAGTCCAAATTTTGCTTTAGATTCGTTGTTAATAAGCCAAATGCCAATGCGGGCCCCAGCTTGGCCAAAAAGGTAGCTTTTGGGTGTCAAAGGGGGCGGGCAGATGGCACGATGGACTTGGCTTAAGCTCAAATTTTTGATTTAATTTCGAAACGTGCCGTGTTAATTTTTACGATCAATTTTCGATGCTTATTGGTATGCCTTTCGGTTTCGCATATCAGGTGACCTGATCGTATGGAAATGAATCCAAAAATAAAGGAGGATTTTTTTTATTTTTATCGTCTGTCTTTTCCATAGTGCTTAAACGAATGTATTTGGATATTTGGATTATTCTGTAGAATTTCACCTAAATGCATGATATGTACATGTAAATATGCAAACCCAGATAAAAAATTATGGAATTTGTAAATTTAATTTTACGTTTTTTGTTGAGATTAATATGATTTGTTGTTAAATGTATCCAACTATCAATCAATTAAACACCACGCACAAAGGCTAACAGACGGACACGCCACAAACGTTACTCATCTGACACTGAACTCCAGGGTTATATCTATTCGATGGGTAAACCATAAAACGGACCAAATCTATCTATCTATCAATGCCCCAAGTCGCTTAATCAGATACATAGATAACACAATTAGACTCCAATGTGGTCTACTAGGTTGACCGGAATTTGTCTTATCCGTGACTTAGAAAATTGAGAAGCCCATCAAGGTCTTTTTTGCTAATGTCCTCAAGCAAAGTGAATCGTGATCGAGCCTAAAGATTGGAATATTACATTTTCAGGCAAGTTTTTTCTTTAAATCCAGCTATGTCTCAACTTGTCGATAATTGCCAATTGAACGATTTTCATAGTAAATTATTGTTAGTATTCAACAAGTGCAAAGTAAATCCTTTTCATATTATATCATCGATGAGGCCAAAATGCAAAATAATTCATTAACAAAGAGGTCTTTGGTCATACTATCCATGGACACAATGGGTAGAAGTCTTTTTTTTATCGTTATTATTACCCATATGGCTTTCAATAGCTTTAATTATTGCACTATTTAGATCTTAAATGAAGGTACACCAAGATCTTTCTGCAAAATCTTGTATATGGTGAGGGAAAGTTATCCTTATAGAAAATTATAAACCACTTAATGCTCTTAATTCATTATATACCCCTCTCTTTGGAACTGGAATTCACTAGTTTTCAGTATTCTTGCTGCGAACTGTCGACTTTGATCTCCTCTCTTCATACACTTGCAGTCATTGTCTCTACTATAACTAGTTAATATAGTTGCCATCCATTTGCTATTGTCAGAGCCATAAATTTCGTTATGGCAAATTCTCGCCTTTCAGAGTTAACCTGTTGAAGTCTCATAAATTAAATAAGTATAAAAACAAAAGGCGAAAAAAAAGACAAAAACGAAATAATAAAAAAAGAAGCCCAAACAAAACGGTTCAACATTTTGTTGTCATTTCAGCTTGGCACGTTTAATAAACTACACACACTTTATGCGTCGCTGTTGTTGTTGTTGTTGTTGTAATTGTCGATTGCTGCTATATGATTTCATACATCATCTAGAGTGGCAAGAGGGTAGAGGAAAAGAGACAGAGAGCAAGACACCCCAAGGAGGAGCAATGGAACCTTTTGGTCAAGAGCTTGTTCAGCATGCGCAGGCGTGCGGCATTTAGTTCAGCCTGTCGACTGTCCATCGTCGTTGTCTTGCTCCCCATCCCCCTTATCCTCCTGTTTCCCATCATTCTTCTCCTTCTCCTTATCATCATTCCCTTTGCTGTTGTTGGTGTATTCACTTTTTGGTAACATTTTATTGTCCGCTTTATAAATTATTGGCGTTTGCCTCGATTGGGATCGGAGGAGGGCATTAAAAATCGGTTCAAAAAGTATCCTTTTACGTTCTTGTTGGCCTTTTTGTATACTCTCAAACGAAAAGAGTTGATTTATTTTATCTTATTGTTGACATTTCTTATTAGTCTATACTTAAATATGGTTTAATTTATCCTTATCTTTATCCTATCAAAATTGACTTCCCATAAAGAAAGTCATTTCTGTACCTCAAATCAAAATATAGAAACTACTTCTAAGGGACTTACTTAAAGTAAGAAAGGCAAAGTCGGTTATGGTTAAGAAAAATGTCCAATAAAATTATTTATTGATTTTATTATCCCATTCAAAATAGTATCAATTGATATATTGTAATGATATTGGCTTCAAAAATAGTTATGTTCACTTCCTCTATAACTGATTGTTCAGAAAACTTTACCATTATTTCAACAGTTGTCAGAGAAAAGAGAAATATAATCGAATGATATTTATTGCAGCTTTAATGTTCTTAACGCAATGCTCAATGGTTCAAAGAAAGGGTATAGAATGACAGCACAGTTAATATTAACTCTTTACACTGGGTTGGGAACACTTTTTGGTATGCAGCATGTGTCCAAATTTGTACACCAATATACCAAAAAATAGGAATACTAAACATTTGTTATAAATACTCTACGTGGATGAGGATAAGTAAATGGAGTTGAATCGGCTGTGAGAGGAAATTGAGTGGGTAATTTCAAAAATATCAGTTGGAAGATTCATTTAAAAGAAAACTCAGTCTATTTCCAGAAACAAAAGGAAATCCATGTAGTTTTAAAATTAAGAATACAACAAGACTATGTTTTATGTAAAATTCAATGAAAAGTTAAATTATAGCTCTAGAAACTACTGACAAAATGTTTATAAAGATGAATTTGTTCAATGTGTATATGTTTATTGTTAGTTTGAGGTGTAAGTCGACAAAATGTATGTGAAGAGTCCTTAAAGGATACTTTTCCAGCATATGCACATAGGCCATCAGTTAATATCAAAATCGTTTGTTACACTTGAATTGATTCTTCTTGCTATTTTTTGTTTGTTGTTTTTTATTTTGTTGCATTGCACTGCACGTGTTTTGGCCTTTTAGGGTATATTGCCACCAGACCCGACAATTGAGTGTAGTGTGAAAGTTGCTTTAAATACTGGTAACTTGATTCGGTCCATCGTCATCATCGTCATGATCATGGTTTTCGATGAGGCGATGACAATGACGACTTCTGGGGCTCGAAACAGGCGCGCACCATTTAAGTCAGTCGACACATTTATCATCGTCAAAGAGCAGAGGAAAGGACAGACAAAATACTATATAGAATATGGTTTGTCTGTCTTGGTTTGTGCCTCCTGCACCTGTCTTAGTAAAAGTGGACTTTAATTATACGTACATACATACATACAGCAAGGTAGACAGAAAGGCCATGGCAGAGAAGATCACCCGCTGTGCTTTATGGGGTCTGATACTTGATCAGTTCTGAGGTAATGAGAGGAGTAATAAACATTGCTAGTTGATCTTTTTGTGCTATCTGGAATGTTACTACATAGCCCACTTACTTTTCAGAGACTGTGCTGAAGGCATGCCCCATAATACTTACATATATCACACACTTAGCTCGTCTGCCTCTGCTCAGGCATTATTAAATCGTATCGAAAATGATATAATTATAGCTATATACACCAAAAAGGAGGCCGCGCGGCTTCTGTAAATTGATATCAACAAATTACGCGAAAATATTTCAAAAATATTAACGAATGTGAAAATGATGTTTAATGATTGCAAAATGATGAATGTGATCACAATCGCACTGAGAGAAATAAACGAGCAAGAAGACATTTATTGATAGGAGTTTTAATCAATTGCTTAGTGCTTAGTGCTAGTGCTTTTTCGATAACTCACAAATGAAACGATGTCGACTAAAATTCGCTAAAGTCTAGCTGGGTTTCAGATATTGTATCTCGTTTTGAAATATTCTCTAATATAAATTTCGCTTCTCATTCTCTACAAATGATATCTGTTCATAATCACGGTTGTCCAAAACTCGATAAAGTGGACTGGTCTGGATCTTTGGAGATACTATCTTGGATTTACATCAAAATGAAACGTGTAAAGAAATCGGGTATAAAACGCACTGTTTAGGCGATTAGCAAAACATTTTTGGCATCGCCATGTGCAAATTTTTCTTAAGTGTACTTTCTGTCCATAATTATGCCCAATTTAAAAAGGGTTAATTAAGGCACGAAATGTGTTTTGTCTGTCCCATTTGTCCCTGCTCCATTGGGGCAGCGAAAAGGCGTTATTAATATGCGACATTTCTGATGGCCAGCCCCAATGACAGTTTTTGTCCTTGCGTTGTGAGTCCAGTTCTTCATCTTCCAATACAATAATTACATACAGCATTTGTCATAACACCCGATATGGACATATTCGCCAAGCGGACGAAAAACCCAAACTATGCCATACAAAAACCAAAAGGAAAATTGTAAATATCATCATTTGTTGTTGCATCAACAATGCTACTGATGATGACGAGATGATGGGATGGAATGGGATGGGATGGGGATGTACTGTGATTGGGGCAAGCAGCACATTTTATAAATAAAACAAAATCATAAATGCAGACAAGAGCGAACGAGAAGTGCCTTATAATATAATTACAGGGCTACCGAGATGGTCAAGATATCGTTGTTGTTGTTATTGTTGCTGTTCAATGTCCAATGTTCACGACTATGTCAACGTCGTATGACTGAAATCCGATTTCGCTTTGGAATTCGGAGCATTGTGTCATATTTAATACAGAAATTTTAATTAAACATAATTTGTAAAGAGGGGCAGAAGCCACAGAAGATGCCACAATTCAAAATTGAAATAGAGTAATTTATTACATTTTTCTGGATATTTCAATCTGAATTGTTTAACTTGTCTAGAAATTGCATTAAACGTGGTTCAAATCAGAGAGAGAGAGAGAGAGACATAGACAGAGCAAATCTTAGTTCTTACCACTTTAAGGATGGAATAACTAGAGTTAAGACATACTTGAGTTAGTTATAAGAAGACCGAGACAATGGGCTAATCTCCATCCTTATACATCAGTCAACTATATTTTGGCAGTGTTGAATACTTCCCAGATCGTTAAGAAGTCTATTTTTGGGTCAAAGCAAAAAGTAGAACTATAGGAATAATAAAAGTTAAAGCTTGTGGTGACTTTACCCTATAGTCCAGTTCACTTTTCACTGCTTTCAAATGGTAAAGTTGATTTTAAGTTTTGTGTTTGTGTTTTTTACACATACATATATAAGATAATGGTATTTCGGTTTTCACTTACAATTTGGCTTTCTCTATTGGCATTTAGCAGGCATACCTTCCACTCAAAACCGCAACAGAATTGCCTTTTAGTTCTCCATTTTGGGGTCACTTATCATGAAAAATATTAAATAAAACTCACACACTCAAACACGACTCAAGTCTTGTTGGCCAAGTGGAGTGCCTTTTGGCCGGGCTCCTTTGTCACACGCTCTCAGAGTGGGGCAAACTGGTCTTGATCTGTAAAATAGACTCCTAAATTATAATAAAAACGTGTAATCGTAATGTGTGCGCTTATGAACATAATCTTTAAGGTGATTTCACATGAATTAGCGATGCTAAATGTCAAAAATTGAAATCGAAATGATATCGAAGAGAGAAGAAAAAAAAAACCAACCGGTCTCGGCCATCACCATAATAATAACAACAACAACAAGAATACAAATCCAATCCAACGATTGATTCAAATGTGCAGGCGAACGCAATAAACTGCTGGAGATTTTTTTTTTTTGCATTTGGAATGGAGGAGGGGAATGGTGTAAGCCTCTATTCTGCACTTGTTCTAGCAGCATCTGAACGAAGCAAATTTGCCATGAACATGGCAAGAGCAGCTACAGCTGAAGAACTCCTTCCATCAGCAGCATCACCAACTCCTTCTCACGGCCTGGTCTCCAGTCTTTTTTGATGTTCAGACTTGGACTTTTACGACACACTTTGTGGCTATTTATGCGGTTTGTTCACTTGGGTGGTATGTATATCAAGAGCGACTTCTTCGCTTCGACTCATTAGGCATTTTGGTGTGGGGGGTCATAAATGTTTTGATTTGTGGGTTTTCTTTCACATCTTTCCCTGGCATCCTTCGTCTTTCCCTTTTTGCCCCCACACTTGATTGTGAGATTTAAATGCTAAAAGTGGCTGCTGATGCTGCCGCTGCAACAAGGCGATGCTGCTTCTGCTGATACTGATGTTTCTCATCGTTTTTCTGCAAACAATCATTTCAAATGTGGAACAAGTTCAATATCGAAATTGGCCTCCAGTCATAGTCACAGTCAGAGTCTGAGTCAGAGTTGGAGTCGAAGACTCAAAACCGAACCGCACCCGCACACAACACTCTCTAAAAAGGCCCAAACTGACTGCATTGTCGTGATCGTCTTGTTTTTTTTTTTTGTTTTTGGGAGTGGGTAAATGATCATCTATTATTACTACTTTTTTTTGGTTTTCTATCTGAACTTTTCCCAGCTTAGTTTTTGGGGCAGTTTGTAGAGCAACAATTAATGGAACGCAACTCAGGGTCCTGGCTAGATCATCTTTTAAAATTCCAAAAGGTTTGTCAGTTTCACACACACACACACACATGGGAAACGAAAGTCTCATAAGACGATTGCCAAAGATCGCAGCGATCAAATATGTTATAGAAAATTGTGCACATACCAAAGAAAACAAAGCCACAAAAAGAGAGAAAAAATAGATAGCAAAAACAAAAAGAAACCTCACTTTGATTTGTTTATTTCGATGCCACACGAAGAAGGCAAACTCTGACTCCGACTCCAACTCTAACATTGACTTCGCCCAGCTTCAAAACTGCAGCTCCTTGGCCAGCAGTCAAGATGCCTTATTTTTTTTTTTTTTTTGGTTTTGGTCTTCAGTGTTTGTGTTTGGCCACAATTTGACCTTTCACTCTCTTGGTAAGTCTGTAGTTGTGCCTCTGCGATTTGCCGGAAGCGCTCAACCCAAAATATATCACCAAGCGAATATCTACAGCAACAACAAACAATTCCCTACATAAGCAATAAAAGAAATGACTTTCAAATACTCTAACTAAAAGTAAACTAAACTATTGACTTTAAGTTAATGGACATTGTAGAAAAGGAATGTTGTTTCACTTGATGTTCAATTAAATCTCTCTACAAATTAATTATGATTTTGTTCTTTTTTTTTATAATTTAAGTAATCCAGCTTGCTTCTATTGTATACTGAACACTTTTTGTTTTGTAAGCACTTTTGAGGACTTCAAAATGATGTTGAAAATGGGATTCTTCAATCAATGGATAGGGTAAGAATGATGATTAAAGCAACACATACACAACTCTAACATAACACAATGAGATCTTGAGAGATCGAGAGCGGACAGAGACAGACAGAGAGCGAGAGATAGGGAGAGAGAGAAAGAGAAAGAAGAACCTTAGACACTCGATAGAAACTGGCCAAGTTAGCTCTATCTATCTGTCTAGTCCACCAACCTACAAGCATTTGGCAAAAATTGTAAACAATATCTGTAAAAATAAAAACGCCCAACGCCGCCGAAAAAAAGGCAAACCGAAAAAATTGATAGTAGTTTTTTTTTTTTCTTAGCCATTGTTGTCTTGGCAGAAATGTATTGCAGTTTGTTGGTTAAAGTCAGTCAGTCAGTTGGTTGGTTGGTTGGATTCCTAGCCTAGGTTATTCCTAGCCTTGGGCCTTATACGTAGAGGTTTTGTAGATGCATAAAGGCAATGCCCATGAATCGGATCTTTAGATGGATCTGCTGCAACTTGAAAACCATTTGCTGAGGGTCAACATTGGCGTTGAACTAGTTAAATCATTTGAATAATCACAGGGCAAAATATGGGTTTGGTTTTAGCAACGATGACTACCAAAAATAGTAGCTTCAAATCAATAAATAGACACATACAGATCAGAAATAAGTGTAGATTGAAAATCTATATGTATGTTATCTTATGCTAGTCATATCTCTTAGAGTATTTCGAATTTCAAGTAACCTTTTTGGAACATTATTTTCAATAATACAAAGAATAATTTAAGCTAAAAAGAAAAAATCTAAAACAAATGAGAATATCCTCTTAAAAGCTTTTAGTCATACATATATTTAAAATGTTCATTGTGGTCAAAAATTACCAGTTCTATTTTCACCAGAGAGATAGAGAAAGATATCGATTTCCACTTTTATCGATATGTTTATGTAGTTCCTTGAATATATACTCCGTACAACTGGTTTATCAGGCTCCTAACGACTGGTTTAAGGAATTATGATGCATTCCCACCTATGTATGTACATGTAAATTGCTCTATTTCGATTTGAAAATTGATATGTAATGCAATTGTTTCTACATTTGAGTTTAAATTTTACGTTGCTTTTAATTATTATAATAAACATATTTGATACACTTGTTTTAGATAAAAAGTTTTTTCCTTTGATGGCTTTGATAGGTAAGGAAAGAGTTATCAAAAAATTTGCAAGGGTATACAAACTTTGACGCGGTCGAAGTTAGCCCCGGCCCTCTGGTTATGTACATACTAGAGCTGGGAAAACCATCGATGGCTCCATCGATATTATCGATGGAACCGATGGAGTCCGATAAATCGATGGAAATTTTTCGATGTCGATATATCGAATTTCTTTTTGGTTCCAATACGTGTGTAAGTAAATTGCAATATATAGTAAGATTTTGTTATTATCGTTTGGAAGAGCTCTATGAGCAGATGTTAACACCTTTAGGGAGCCAAACTTGCGAGTTTTTACTTAGCAACGTAAAAAAGGCTATTCTCGTATGATAATAGATCGGCCCCACGCCTTGGAACGCTTCTTGAACGCTTCTTCTCCTTCAAAAGGAGGGTTTCCAAAGTTTGGAAATCACCCTTTGTTTTGTATTATTTAGCAGTAGCAGCTATCCACTGCATAGTGCAATAAGAACCTCTTATTAGCATTGAGTTTGGAAAGAGCCTTTTGTTTTGTTGTGCTTAAAGAGTTTTTTGTTTTCGTTTTTTTAGCTTAGGACGAGAAGTCACCCTTTTTTTTATCTTGAAGTTTAACTTGAAACTATAAATTTTGTTTTTATATTTAAGAACATTTCAGAAATTACAAGCTTAAATCTTTTTAATATATTTTTGGTTGAATTATTGATAAATCGCATCGATGATTATAGACAAGGTCATGAGTTCTGATACTTTTGGTTGCCCCTTTTTGAATATTTGAAACTTTGTAATTTTGAAAAACTACACCAAAAATATATAAGTTGAATAACACGTTTAAATTTTCGATGGAACCATCGATATTATCGATGGTTTTTTTCATCGATGGAAAAAATATCGAGTGGAGCAATCGATGGATTCCCAGCTCTAGTACATGATATGTATGTTATGAGGAGGGCAACTGCCATCTTAATGACAAAAGTAGAATTCTTGAGGAAAGCCATCGATGAATTTCGGGGCCTCCTAGGGAGGCCGTAGGAGGCCCCGAAATTCAGAAAGACTGAGAGGAAACAATCGCCCACGTTCACGTTCCCGTTCAAAGTTATGATACTGAAATTATACGCAATATATATTTTTTCCGAAAACGTTTATTTCATTTTAAGAAAAAACCAGAGGGCCGGGGCTAACTTCGATTGTTTTGTACTGTTTTGTACTTGTAACTGTTTTGGTAATTCTTTCCTTACCCATAGCCATCAAAGCGTAAAAACGCTTTATCCAAAAAGTCTAATGTTTGCGAAAGAACGGCCCACAATCTTAGCATAGGATATAACGAACTTTTTGATGAAAGTCACTGTTTTCCACCGATCGTTTCTATGGGAGCTATATGATATATATGGTTACCCGATCTTTACCAAATTCCGCACAGTCATTAACAGGTATATTTAAATATCAAATGTTTAATTTGAAAGCAATCGCATTAAAAGTAACGAAGTTATTGACAAAAGTCCCTGTATTTGACAGATCGTTTCTATGGGAGGTATTTGATATAGTCACCCGATCTTGATCAAATTTGGCACAGTCGTTAGTATGTGTAATAAACTCACTCAATTTTGAATTTCACGACAATAGTTTTGCAAAGGTACAAAAATCTTTTAAAATCGTATAGCAATTTTTAAGTTATCGTGGTCACCGCAACGACACTTTTTGAAAACATGATTCCGAGATAATCGCGTTGAAAGTTTGATTGACGCACCATTGACTATGATTCTATTGGTTGGATCTAACATTGTCATATTTGATTGGATTCTTTATAACGGCAGTATAATTAAAGCTATCAGATTTTAATCATCGCTAAACACATATATTAAATCAAATTAAGAACCAACTACAAATATAAGTCAGAAAACAAATAAACAACAAATTTTTTTTGGTCCAACTCGCTTCCAATACCAAAATATTAGTATTAAAGCAAAACTTTTATCTTTCTAAATTTACCTTGATTCCATTAAACGTAAGAGGTCTTTCTTACTCAATTGTCCACCATTCAATTTGGAGAAGTAATCGTTTTCACCACTAATACTTCTAGAACGAACAATTCAAAAAGCACCCGTGCTTAATCGACTAATTTATCGATAACTCAATGTGATTGCCATCGAAGTAGGCCATGGCTCATACCTAATAATTAACTTGCTGAAAATTTGTGAGGCTCCTTCAGTTGCTTGTTAGCTCTCGAGGTGAGAGCAACAGCAGCTCAACCACCTTTTCCTTTTCCATTTACTAATATTGGAAAAACAATTAAAGCCAGTTTAATGCGTTTAAAGCTTTTTAATCAGCTTGAAAAACCAGAAAACTGTTTCCACATTTTCCTTATTCAAGTTCCTGATAATTCTATAAAACTAACAGTAATCGGAAATCAGCTTGGAAAACCAGAATGCAATTCAAAAGAGTTTTTCGGTGGACGACACAAAATGGTCATTCCACCCAATTTGCGTTTAAAGCTTTTGATCATCTTGCAAAACCAGAAAACTGTTTCCACATTTTCCTTATTCATATAAAGTTCCTGATAATTCTATAAAACTAACAGTAATAAGTTTTCGACTCTAAATGCGCATCCCGCCCAATTTGCGTTTAAAGCTTTTTATCAGCTTGGAAAACTGTTTCCACATTTTTCTTATTCATATAAAGTTCCTAATAATTCTATAAAACTAAAAGTAATCGGAAATCAGCTTGGAAAACCAGAATACAATTCAAAAGAGTTTTTCGGTGGACGACACAAAATGGTCATCCCGCCCAATTTGCGTTTAAAGCTTTTGATCATCTTGCAAAACCAGAAAACTGTTTCCACATTTTCCTTATTCATATAAAGTTCCTGATAATTCTATAAAACTAACAGTAATAAGTTTTCGACTCTAAATGCGCATCCCGCCCAATTTGCGTTTAAAGCTTTTTATCAGCTTGGAAAACAGGAAAACTGTTTCCACATTTTTCTTATTCATATAAAGTTCCTGATAATTCTATAAAACTAAAAGTAATCAGAAATCAGCTTGGAAAACCAGAATGCAATTCAAAAGAGTTTTTCGGTGGACGACACAAAATGGTCATCCCGCCCAATTTGCGTTTAAAGCTTTTGATCATCTTGCAAAACCAGAAAACTGTTTCCACATTTTCCTTATTCATATAAAGTTCCTGATAATTCTATAAAACTAACAGTAATAAGTTTTCGACTCTAAATGCGCATCCCGCCCAATTTGCGTTTAAAGCTTTTTATCAGCTTGGAAAACAGGAAAACTGTTTCCACATTTTTCTTATTCATATAAAGTTCCTAATAATTCTATAAAACTAAAAGTAATCGGAAATCAGCTTGGAAAACCAGAATGCAATTCAAAAGAGTTTTTCGGTGGACGACACAAAATGGTCATCCCGCCCAATTTGCGTTTAAAGCTTTTTAATCAGCTTGAAAAACCAGAAAACTGTTTCCACATTTTCCTTACTCAAGTTCCTGATATTTCTATAAAACTAACAGTAATAAGTTTTAGACTCTAAATGCGCATTCCGCCCAATTTGCGTTTAAAGCTTTTTATCAGCTTGGAAAACAGGAAAACTGTTTCCACATTTTTCTTATTCATATAAAGTTCCTAATAATTCTATAAAACTAAAAGTAATCGGAAATCAGCTTGGAAAACCAGAATACAATTCAAAAGAGTTTTTCGGTGGACGACACAAAATGGTCATTCTACCCAATTCATTCTAATATCCCTTGATTTTCCCTTGAATCCAGAAATTGCCGAAAGGTGTGAGAATTTGTATATATTCTTGATCAGATGTATCTTCTTTCATCGTGGCTTTGGGTCTTGCGCGATGTCGAGTAGCAAGTTATGTGGCTCTCTCCACGCAGTTGATTGGGCACAACGATAAATACTTTTTAAATTTCGTATTAAAATGGCTTGTTACTGTTATTTCCCTTAGTCTTGGTCATAGATTATGTTTAGAATCTCTGTTTTAGTTATTGTTGGCTCATTCTTGCAGGCAAAATAAATGCGCATAAAGCTGAGTCGGTATAGCCATGTCCGTCTGACCATCAGTGCGTAGCGTTTTACTCAGCCATCTTAAGAGCTATCGGGATGAAATTTGGGTGCTTTTTATTACCCGGGTAATCCTAATGGCTCCCTAACCTTACACTAAAACAGATGACTCAGCTTCTTTTAACTGAGGAATCAACTGCCACTAAAAACATTCGATTGGGCAAACTAATACAAATTCAAAATATTTCCCATTTGTGTAAACAATTATCAAAATTATTGGCTTAATTTTTCTTGATATCGAAGTTCATACCAACATCCAAACGATTTGTCATAGTTTCATCCATTACTAGGCATTGCCATTACTAATTACAAATTAAATACTGCCTCTTTTTTTTACTAATTAATGATATTCCAATATATGTCACACTGTATTAGAAATTCCCATGAAGTTATCTCATGTTTTCATGGCCTTCAAATAACTTTTTGAAATTAACCTTTTTGAGATTTTTAAGATTTTTCAGCTATGGCCTTGCTATAGCCACTTAAAGTCATCCAAATTTTACAGATTGTATACAAAAGTCTTAAATAAAAACATAAGGAGGGCTGAACGAAATTGTTTGGGGTATCCATTAAAACGAAATAGAAATGCCTAAAGAGTTGATAAACTAGATTCAAGATGTTTTAATTAGGAATTGTAATTCGGCTAACAACGATTCATAATTTTTTGGTATTGAAATTTGGTATTTGGATAATTTATGTTGATTATTATGCTTCCAAGTTTCATCGCATTAATTAGTGGGTAATTTAAGAATTAATTTTAATGCGTAATTACACAAAGTAAGAAAATTATTACTAAAATGACACACAAACCACAAAGGAAAAAAAAAAATTAGTGGTGAGCTCAACAAAAAGAATTATCTGTAAGAGTCAATTTTTTAAGGGCATATACATATGGTGTATATAGAGGAGGGTGGGGCTAATCGGGGCATTTCTTTTAATCCTTCATATATCCTGATCGGGAGCTTGTATCCTCTCTTTGTCTTACTTTTGATAAATGATACGTTCAGATGTGATTTACCGTTATAACGTTTTTTCCGAACATATCCAAAATTGGTAATTTCAAAAATCGCCGGGTAATGTGGAGCATTTAAGTTTGTAACTGTTTTTAGTACAATTAAGAAAATAATTCTAGCAAAATCCAATAGAAAATGTAGTTTATTTATGGAAACCCAGTTCCTAGAAACAAAGTTAATACAACAATTTATGTCAAGTAAGAAAAACATCTTAAAACTATGAAACAAGTTGGATATTTCAAAAATATCAAGGAAGCTAACTTCGGCAATGCCGAAGTTTATATACCCTTGCAGTCTTTGGCAATAATTTTTTCACATTTTGAAATTTCTTTCCCTGCAACTGAATTCATCAATACACAAACAAAACATTAAAATTATTTCTCTTTTTATAATAAATTTTCTTTCTTCTTGCATCATTCCCTAAGCAAAGCACAACACGCATACACATACAGTTCATGTATCGTTGTGTCTGTGTGTGTGTATGCATGTGCTCTGTTGCAGCGCTGCCGGCAGCCCTTGAACCGATTTATATTGGCTGTAACTTGTGTTCTATTTATCCGATCAGATTCAAATTTTGGGATCTGAGGTTTTATATCCAATACTATCGTATTAGTAAGCTTCATGGGGATACTCCAATTTTTGAAAAAATGTTTCTTGTAGAACTATATCATATAGTAGTCCGATCCCGATGATTTTCATACTTTATCTTACCCGGGTAATAAAAAGCCCCCAAATTTCATCCCGATAGCTCTTAAGATGGCTGAGTAAAACGCTACGCACTGATGGTCAGACGGACATGGCTATACCGACTCAGCTTTATGCGCATTTATTTTGCCTGCAAGAATGAACCAACAATAACTAAAACAGAGATTCTAAACATAATCTATGACCAAGACTAAGGGAAATAACAGTAACAAGCCATTTTAATACGAAATTTAAAAAGTATTTATCGTTGTGCCCAATCAACTGCGTGGAGAGAGCCACATAGCTTGCTACTCGACATCGCGCAAGACCCAAAGCCACAATAAAAAAAGATACATCTGATCAAGAATATATAAAAATCCTCACACCTTTCGGCAATTTCTGGATTCAAGGGAAAATCAAGGGATATTAGAATGAATTGGGTAGAATGACCATTTTGTGTCGTCCACCGAAAAACTCTTTTGAATTGTATTCTGGTTTTCCAAGCTGATTTCCGATTACTTTTAGTTTTATAGAATTATTAGGAACTTTATATGAATAAGAAAAATGTGGAAACAGTTTTCCTGTTTTCCAAGCTGATAAAAAGCTTTAAACGCAAATTGGGCGGAATGCGCATTTAGAGTCTAAAACTTATTACTGTTAGTTTTATAGAAATATCAGGAACTTGAGTAAGGAAAATGTGGAAACAGTTTTCTGGTTTTTCAAGCTGATTAAAAAGCTTTAAACGCAAATTGGGCGGGATGACCATTTTGTGTCGTCCACCGAAAAACTCTTTTGAATTGCATTCTGGTTTTCCAAGCTGATTTCCGATTACTTTTAGTTTTATAGAATTATTAGGAACTTTATATGAATAAGAAAAATGTGGAAACAGTTTTCCTGTTTTCCAAGCTGATAAAAAGCTTTAAACGCAAATTGGGCGGGATGCGCATTTAGAGTCGAAAACTTATTACTGTTAGTTTTATAGAATTATCAGGAACTTGAATAAGGAAAATGTGGAAACAGTTTTCTGGTTTTTCAAGCTGATTAAAAAGCTTTAAACGCATTAAACTGGCTTTAATTGCTTTTCCAATATTAGTAAATGGAAAAGGAAAAGGTGGTTGAGCTGCTGTTGCTCTCATCTCGAGAGCTAACAAGCAACTGAAGGAGCCTCACAAATTTTCAGCAAGTTAATTATTAGGTATGAGCCATGGCCTACTTCGATGGCAATCACATTGAGTTATCGATAAATTAGTCGATTAAGCACGGGTGCTTTTTGAATTGTTCGTTCTAGAAGTATTAGTGGTGAAAACGATTACTTCTCCAAATTGAATGGTGGACAATTGAGTAAGAAAGACCTCTTACGTTTAATGGAATCAAGGTAAATTTAGAAAGATAAAAGTTTTGCTTTAATACTAATATTTTGGTATTGGAAGCGAGTTGGACCAAAAAAATTTGTTGTTTATTTGTTTTCTGACTTATATTTGTAGTTGGTTCTTAATTTGATTTAATATATGTGTTTAGCGATGATTAAAATCTGATAGCTTTAATTATAATGCCGTTATAAAGAATCCAATCAGATATGACAATGTTAGATCCAACCAATAGAATCATAGTCAATGGTGCGTCAATCAAACTTTCAACGCGATTATCTCGGAATCATGTTTTCAAAAAGTGTCGTTGCGGTGACCACGATAACTTAAAAATTGCTATACGATTTCAAAAGATTTTTATACCCTTGCAAAAAGGGTATATTAATTTTGGTCAGAAGTGTGCAACGCTTAGAAGGAAGCATCTCCGACCATATAAAGTGTATATATTCTTGATCAGCACGACGAAACGAGTTCAAAGAGCCATGTCCGTCCGTTCGTCTGGATCAACGCGAACTCCTCCTAAACCATAAGAGCTACAGAGCTGAAATTTTGCATGCATGCTTGTATATACTGCACAATTTGTATATCTGCAATTTTGCCGGATCGAACTACTATATCATTTAGCTCTCATAGAAACGATCGGTGGAAAATAGTGACTTTCATCAAAAAGTTCGTTATATCCTATGCTAAGATTGTGGGCCGTTCTTTCGCAAACATTAGACTTTTTGGATAAAACGTTTTTACGCTTTGATGGCTATGGGTAAGGAAAGAATTACCAAAACAGTTACAAGTACAAAACAGTACAAAACAATCGAAGTTAGCCCCGCCCTCTGGTTTTTTCTTAAAATGAAATAAACGTTTTCGGAAAAAATATATATTGCGTATAATTTCAGTATCATAACTTTGAACGGTAACGGGAACTTGGCGATTTTGCTTCCTCTCAGTCTTTCTGAATTTCGAAATTCATCGATGGCTTTCCTCAAGAATTCTACTTTTGTCATTAAGATGGCAGTTGCCCTCCTCATAACATACATATCAATAAGGTTGATAGGAAGAGGAACGTGCGGGATTTTGATTCCTCGCAGTCTTTCTGATTTTCGGGTCCTCCGTAGGTTCCTTCCATATCTGCGCGTAGTCGATAAAGAGGATCAACCTTATTGATATGTATGTAATGAGGCGGGCTGCTGCCATCTTAATGACAAACGTAGAATCCTTGAGGAAAACCATCGATGACTTCGAAGTCACACCATTCATTAACATATGTGAAGTCGTTCGGTCCTCAAAGATCCCCAAGGCAACACAAAAGCGCTCCCAGATCAGCTCCATAATGATTTAATTCCCCAAGTAGTATAGGACGATATCCATACATATTTTCAAACTTTTTCCTCTGGACCTATTATTGCCAAACGGATAAAGTGCAGCGATAGGACAGTCGAAAAGGTAACCAATGTAGACGCCAAATCAGCTGGGTACTTCATGGGCCAAAAGTCTCCATTCACAGTCCCACACAGCAATGAAGCGCGGCCTTTAGCTCCCAAATCTCAATTTCAGTGCGTATATTTAACATTTCGAAATAATATAAAACTTTAATATTTTCACAAATTGTGTTTTATCAAAAAATATGTGTTCCGTTACCGTGTGTGTCTCACTTTTGAATAAACTAAATGGAGTACAGCAATGGGATATGGACAAAAATTCGATTGTCAAGGCCTTCTAGATCAGACTAAAACACAAAATTTGTATACCCTTGCAAAAAGGGTATATTAATTTTGGTCAGAAGTGTGCAACGCATAGAACGAAGCATCTCCAACCATAAAAAGTATATATATTATTGATCAGCACGACGAGACGAGTTCAAATAGCCATGTCCGTCCGTTTGTCCGTCCGTCTGGATCAACGTGAACTTCTCCTAGACCGTAAAAGCTACAGAGCTGAAATTTTGCTTGTATGCTTGTATATACTGCAGGGGTTGTATATCTCGGATTCAGCCGGATCGGACCACTATATCATATAGCTCCCATACAAACGTCAAAGTCACGAACAGTGACTTTTCTCAATAGCTTCGTTATTTTCTCAGCTATTGTCGTGAAATTTAATGTTGATATGTAAATGTTGATATTACACATATAAACAACTATGCCAAATTTTGTTAAGATCGGGTGACTATATCATATAGCTCCCATAGGAACGATCGGTCGAAAACAGTGACTTTTGTCAATACCTTCGTTACTTCTGACGCGATTGCTTTCAAATGAAACATTTGTTAGTTTAATAAATTTGTTAATGACTGTGCCAAATTTGATCAAGATCGGGAGACTGCATCATATAGCTCATATTGGAACGATCGTTGGAAAACAGTGACTTTGATCAATATCTTCGTTATTTCCAATGCTAAGATTGTAGGCCATTCGTTCGCAAAAATTAGCCTAGGCTGAAACCCAGTTTTGATTAACTTCAATAAGGTCGAAATCTGGACATATAAAAAAAAAAACAATTAGCCTTTTTAAATAAAATATAGGTAAGGAAAGAGTAACAAAAACACAAACTGTGACACGGTCTCTGGTTCTTTTAGTACATCACTTGAAAACGCGACACAAATTTTCCTAATTTTAAAGCCTTGAAACAAGGAGATACACCACAGTTAATAGTTGAACCACACTTTTTCAGGACTTTGGACTTCTCACATCATCATGCAAGATTGAATAGAAATTGTTTTATGTACTAATCTTGGTGAAAGTTTTGCATTATTTCGATGCGGCCTAAGCTCTTGAGTTAGTTCTTTTTGAATCTAATCTGAATCCACTTTCCAGTTCTCTTTTCTGTGCTTCTCTCTGTGTCTAGAATCAAATTCTTCTAAACGATTTTTTCCCCTTAAAGTTGATGAACGCTTGAATTTTCATATCGTCAAATGTGGGTTAAGGGACCACTTGTATTAAGCTAAAATAAAGCTGTCCACTTTGTGTGGGCTAATTTTGAAGGAATTGCGAGACCACAGTAATTCGTGATTTCCGAAATTTTGTTTGTGGGTTTTGAAAAAGTCTTTTTTGTAGAGGCAATCGAATTGCCTGAGCTGCAGTTGTGCCACAATGTTATAGTGTCGGATGATGGCAAAGTCATGCAAAAACTAAATAAATGAATTTCAAACTGGACTTCATTTTGCGAGGTCGTTGAGCTCGTTTGTGACATGCGTGCGGTTCCACCCATCATTGGCATTGGCGGCTTGTTGGCTTGTTGAATTGTCGGCTTGGGTTGTTGTCTTCTTCATCTTTAGAACCAACTGTATCTCCAACTCCTTTTCCAGTGCCATTGGCATCTCCCATCCATTTGACGTGCTTGTTGTTGTTGTCGTTGTCGTGGGTTTTGTTGTTGTTGTTGTTGCTGTTGGCTGTCTTCGCACTAATTGAGCATTTAAATGCAACGTAATTACTTTTCTAACACCTTCATCAGAGGCAACCAACCGGCTTTCGGCCCTTTGATGCCCACTGCAAATTAGCATATAAATTGTCCCGTGTGAACATAAAATCAAATGACATGTGAGTTTGTCAAAAAAATACAACAAAAAAACAAAGAAAACAACAACAAAAACAACGAAAGAAAGAAAATCGCCGCCCGCTCAAAAGTTTTGAACACAGAGAGAAGAAATTGGCGGCGGAAGGACATGATGAGGTGAAAAATCAATGGTCAATGGAAGACTTCAGTGACTTCATAGGAGGCGATTAGCATAGCGAACGTGCATCTAATTGAAAATGGAACAGACAAACCAAACGAAAACCCCATGAATGACTAGTGAAATGGACGAATGAATGAATGAATGAATTCCATTGCAAGACAGTTTTGAATTTGGAATTGGAATTGGAATTGAAAACTGAATACAATGTTGAACCCCTTAAATTGTAAGAAACTGGCGCCAGTCAGACGTCTTTATAGTCGTTCAATTGCGATGCCATGTGATGCATTTGTAAGTGCAATCAAAAAAAGGGTAAAATCAATTAATTAGGCATTATAAACAAAAACAGTTAGACACAAAGTGTGGGCAAGTTTTTTGACCTTCTCTATCTCTGTCTGCGACTCTAACTCTGCCTCTCTGCTCTGACAATGAGTGTGGCGGCAGGAAATGCATCGCGTTCTGAATGCCAAGGCGTAGCCCAACCAGCCTTAACGTCCCAACGTACCAACGATCCAACGTTGTTGGTCGTGGACGATCGTTGGGGCTTAAATGCGTTTTGCATAACTGAATGAATAATGCTCGCACTGATGGCGTTTGCACTTGTTGCCACGGCACACAGTACCCACAGTCTCTACACTGAGAGAGAGATTGGGTGGGCAAGCGAAGGCCCTCGTCTGCCCTATTGGGCTTGTGGGGGGGCAGTGTAGGAGTGGAATGCATCCGGTCAATTTTTATTGTCTTGTTTATAGCTTGATCCATTCAAATTGATAAGCGATATCATATTTATAAGTATTTTATATCATTCATTTTTCGCAGGAAAATCAACAAATCAAAAAATGAATAAAATCTTTTTGGGTGGGGCTCTTTCTTTTCTCTCTCTCTCTGTCTCTCGAAAAGAGTCTCTCGTCTCTCGGAAAGTCCCTAGGACTCCGAACTATAACAGATGCTTGTTGGCACTTAACAAATTATAATATCTCAATGCAAAGATCTCAATTACAAGTATATGAACAGATTGCTGACCATGCTAATGTCCTTGCAATTCAACTAAAGGCCACAAAAATGTTTTCAGATCCTTAACAAATTACAAATATATAAAATCATATGTAGACATTTATAAGGATTAAATTCACTGGAGCTCAAATCATTTTGTTTATTATCGAGTTTCTGTTGATTACTTAATAAAGTTTTCCTGTTCAACATTATTTTTCAAGCCGATTATATATCGCATAGTCACCCAATCGTAATTTGAGTAATTTGGCACCCTTTTTAGCTGTGGCGGATCTAGCTTATGATTTTTGTGTGAAAATTGGTCATTGGGGTGGAATATTGAGCATTTTGAAGGGAAGATCGTTCTTTAATTCGACCAGTTTTATGGGTAAAGTCTCGATTTAATCTTAATATAATTTAATAGGTAAATTATATATAAATTTTTAATAATAATAGCTTAAAAATTTAAAGTGATTCAACGTAATGTGCTTGCCTGTAGTGACAGACAATAATAAAGAAATTAGATAATGGAAGAATAAATTGGATTATATGTATATACTATAGTTTCAAATACGTATATATTTGACTAGGATTAAAACCTATGTCAAGCCATTAATTAAAATTCTTTCGTGCTGAAATTGAGAAAACCAAAGAAATTGAAACCAAAGACTTACGGTACATCTACAGTTTCATCACTGTCTTTAAATATTGACGGTAGGAAGGTAAAAATTTCGTCCAAATTAATGAACACAATCAACATTTAAAGGTTTCATTCGTAAGTTCATTTCACTCCATTTGCGGCATCAACTCTTCCATGAGAATTTGAAACGAAGTAAAAGTCAACTAAAAATTATCGTAAGCACAAAAAGCAACAAAATAAAAACCAAAACGGAAACAACACAATTAAAATAATAAAAACTACAAAATAAAAGGACATGGAACAATCCCAGAAAAAGAAAATGCCGAATTACTCATCATCACCGAATGTCAAAGAATTGGTCAACAGATTCGAATCCTTACTGAAACTGAATGATCCTCAAAAGGTAATAAGGGCATTGGAAAAGAATGCATACACTTTGCAGAATTTTTCTGAGATAACGAGCAATTCAAGACGTAAGACAATTACTTTCAAGTACTTCAAACCAAAAACTAACTCTTGCGATCACACAATCTACAGCAACTACAAAAACCAGCCAGATTAAACCAGAATGGCAACGCATTATAGACGGCATGATGCTTGATCGGCGTCGAATTGAAAAAATAAAAGAGGAACGTCGCCAGCAAATACGTGAAAAGTACACACAACTCAAGTGAACACAATTTAAAACACAAATGTCTTAATTTTTAAAATTTTTGTTTTGTTATATTCTTTTTTTTTCGTTTTTCTGTTTGATTAAATATATAAATGTGAATGAGTCATGTTTAAATAGTTGTTTCAACATGCAGAAGCGGACAAAGGTCTTCTAACATCAGTTATGAGATTCTGTAACTTAGTTATGGCCATGGTATTATGATTATTATTTCTTAATACTAATTTTCCCTATGTTTTTTAAATCATCAAGCTGATAGCAATCGAAAAATAAAATACATATATAAGATAACAACAGGCCAAACTGGATTTTTCCGCTATTCAGGTCTTATTCTATCAATTTTTTACACCTTAAACAAAAGTAATTAACGGGTTGTATATATAAATGATTTAAGGAAACCAATAAAATTCAATGAAATTATAAATAACCAGTCTCTAGCAAAGGTTTATGATATAATTGCTTGATCTTGATGTAATTTACCACTCGATTTATGACAATCGGTTTGGAATATTACAACGTTATTGTTTTAATTCGTTAGTGAAAACTAATCGTTTTTAGAAGAAGTTAGACTAAGAAGTTATCTTAAAGCATAAATAGATATATGTCTTTTGCGGTGGATCGAATTGAAAAGAGAACAGATTTAATAAAGATCTTTCGATCTTTGTGTAAAATAAAAAGCAATTAAAATGACATTTGTGTTGAAGAGAAGAAGTAACTTATAGGTATTTGCTTCTGTGTATGGTATTCAAAATCGTTGCTTTCTTTTCTCTAAATCAAATTATGTAGAATTTTGTGGTTTTTGTTATCTATAGAAAATATGCAGCATAAATTACACACATTTATAGAGCTTACTTGATCCATAGCAGATCTTACTCATTTTTAATGGGTTATATTGATATTCCCAAATATTTGAATACCGGATTTAGATTTCTTATAAGAATATGTAGGATACAAGTTAACGATATGCATTAATTCTTTGGGTATAACCAAAGTCAAATCTTTAGATAATCAAGCACTTCGCGCACTCAAGATGTCAGTGAAGAATTTGGATTTTCCCGGCAGCCTGTCCATTGACTACGTTTTTTCCACAGATTGGCTTAACTTGGCTGGCAAACTCTCTCTTTCTCTCTCTCTCTCTCTCTCTGTCTCTGTGGAGAGATTAATAAGCATTAGGCCGAGGATTAGTTTGAGTCGTCGAGTCAGCAGTAACAACTAGTCCATGAGTCCATGCCAGTTGAGTCTCTTGTGCAATCTATGTAATTTCCAAAACCAGGATCTGATCATCAAACAAGTCTCATTGGGAGTGGGAGAGAGAGAGAAAGGTGATCGGATTTAATTGAGATCAGGCAACAGTAGTGAGTGAGTCTGTAGAGTGTGTGAAAAACCGCGGTTAATTTTTGGAAAATTTTGCCAACATGCTGGCCGGTGATTGGCAAACCGCAGAAAATGAGTTTCCACTTCCGTTAGGGGGTTTTTCTCAATCCAAGCTTCCAGCTCTTTCCGATTCTAATCTTTAACATGTGGAGATATTAACATATCGTTAGTGATTCATTTGATCCGTGGGAAGTTTTCTTTTCCTATCTCCTATCTGTTCTATCTCTCTCATTTTCTATCGCTGAATTCCATGAGCGGAAACTCCAGCATCAGGGGAAGGATTTGCCCAGTCTGAAATACTGATCTCTTAATTTATTTTTATCACATCGTTCATAAATGTCATAATTGTA
Organism: Drosophila equinoxialis; assembly: GCA_018150345.1. Classification (NCBI taxonomy): domain Eukaryota; kingdom Metazoa; phylum Arthropoda; class Insecta; order Diptera; family Drosophilidae; genus Drosophila; species Drosophila equinoxialis. The sequence goes on along the minus strand of JAECWI010000089.1, from coordinate 3,066,117 downwards.
GCGTAATTATTATTTATGTGGTCATGCTTTATTTAAGAAACACATTTCCCAAAAATTCAAAAAAAATTTCAACAAAATTATGTTTTTCATATTTGCCAAAAGTCTTTTCTTCAAAAATTCAATTTTTCAACCCCTTCAACGAAATATTAATCTCATTTACATAATTTCATAATTCCAATACAAAAGATCTCACACACACACGCACACACACATGCAAAAAAAGAACAGAATTATCAATTGTTTTGGTTAAGTCGAAATCAATATATCATAGAACGAGTTTCAAAAACGTAATGAAGACATTATCGAACATGGAAACATTTGTCACTCCGCAGCAACGATAAAACAAAAACAAAACAAAAAACAAAATTAAATAAATACGTAAACCAAACAAACCACAAATCAAAAATTCAGAGGGAAAAAACCAAAGAGACGAGAAGTTTGACATGCCGTGATAGATTTACCAAAAACGAAATACCAAAAAGCAAATTAAACGTGTTTTATTGACTTTTCCTTCCGTTGAATTTCAGAAAATTTACAAATTTCTTGCCATATGGAATATAAAACGCTTAAAGTCCAACAATTCACAAAGATCTTGGAGATTAAAAGCGAAACATCATTCAAGCATATTTAGCATTATAATCAATTTATTTCTAAATCTCTCAAACTGGCCTTAAAAACTGACCCCCATATTGAATTATTGCTTAGCCCTTGCTAAGGATTTTATAATTCAATCAAATATTTTTTAAATGAAATCATTTATGACTAATTTAATTGATTGCAAAGTACATTATTTTAGCAGTTATATACAAATTCGTTTTGATTAATTTAAATACATCCATCAAAAGAAAACATTCTCTTAAAAAGATGTCCAAATTTAAGCGATACATGTTGATCAGAAATGAAAGAAAACAAACGCATTTTATTAGATTACCCGAATCCTAACTATGGTAAATAAATACAGACTATTAATATTTCATGTTATATACTTTAAATTACATAATTGCTTAGTTCTATATATCAGCATAAGGTAATAACATGATAAAGATTACTTTCTGCTGAAAATAATTACTAACTGTTTAATTTTTCGAGCAACAAGTTTTGTATTTAAAAAAAAATGCTTCATTTTATTTAGTAACTAGCAAACCTGACGAACTTCGTTTCGCCACCTGATGGCTTGGTTTTTTTGTAACTTTTCGTTTGGGGAATAAAAGATTAGAATTATATTTTTCTGTGTTATATTTGAAAAGTCAAACGCAACGCAAAATTTTCATTCAAGCAATTTGTGGTAAACGACATTCTTTATTTTTTGAAGAAGAACTAAAGCGGACCATGAGAAAACCATGAATTTCTTAGATTAAGGCCACAAATTGTTAAGGATTGGCCCTGTGATTTGTTGAACGTCATTCGTTTCAACTCAAAGGGCATATCCGTCATCGGAATCCTTGGAATAAGAACTTCCTCATCTTTAAATTTTACTTTAAGTATTGACGCGTGAATCACATTGGTCAACAGTTTTATTCATCAATCTTATCACCAAACGCGCTCCATTGCACACGGCCACGGACGGAGGCAAATCCATCGATTCAATAACCATGAAAATTTGTTCAGCAGATCTCGAGTTATAAGTGGTTGAACAAACCCGACTTTCTTTTATATATATATATAGATATAGATTAGTTTGATTTGTTAACTTTTAAGATCTTTATTCCATTTTAAATATGTTGTACAATACCAACAGAATTTTAATTTAAAAAGAAGTGGAAATAGGTCCAAATATTAATAAGATAATTATTTAAAATCATATAATAAAACTTTTTAATTACATAAAGTCAACTTCAAACAAATTAAACAATTTTGAACAGTCGGAATTTGGACCACAGATTTGGATTGCTTCATCATAAAAATCATTTTGCATTTTGGAAGTAAAAAAAGTAAAACGACTTAAATAAAAATGTAAATACTAGGCTTATAAGATTGATTTGTCTGATTTTATTTAGTTTGTATAAATAGTTTCAATCTCTCAGTATCTCAGTCCAGGGTCAGTAACTACTACTCAGATTTCAGAAGTGTCCAAATTAAATCGTTTAACTATTGAACAAGAAGCATTATCCAGAAGACATTTGAATTTCTCTTCGAATGCAAACAACTACTTACTAGGCGTCGCCTTGGACACACAAACCTCATCCATTCCTAACTCCTCAACCCCACCACCACCCCCTTATGCCAACATTGTAACTCTGTTCTGCTAACCACATCCTACTAGATTGTCCGAACGACTTAAACCTTAGAAAATCCCTTTTCACATCCTCCAACCCACTCTCAGCCATATTTAAACTTAGAAAACCTATCCAAAGCTCATCTAAATAGTTAACTATGTATATATATGTATATTATCTCACTTTTACCTCAATATAAATATGTTATGAGGCATTTGCAGCCACTAAGCTAAGTTTACTAATAATTTTACATTACAAGTAAACCGCATATAATAACAATAATAATATTAAATAATCTATAATAATTTTTGGATTTATTTTAAAAAACTTTAGTCGCTGCTTTAAAAAGAAAAGAATCTTTGAACAAACGTTTAGTCCAAAACTTAAATTCAAATTAAAAGCAGCAAATACAACGCCCTAAAGGGGAGAGCTGCTCATAGCTATGCCTTTGATATGATATGGATTATACAAGGTTTATATATGTATATTACCCAATTATTGCTAAAATGTAAGTATTAGAAACAAAAATATTCCTCTCTCCAAGTGAAAAGTAATTAGATTTTCATTTCAATCCCAACTCGATGTGAATAATAGTTAAAGCAAATCATATATTCGAAATATTGAAAATATAAAGACTATTTATAAAATTGGGTGCCTTATGAACTCATCTCATTGCTTTATCATCACAGTCCACATCATTAGCATTAAACCATTCCAAAAGAAAACTTGAAAAGTCATCATATATAATGAACAGGTCAGAATAAAAATAATAAAATGAAAGAAAAAAAAAACACAAAATAAATAAAACTGCGATTCTCTTGTTATCCAACACAAAGCTGATTCATTGGTTTAATCTTTGGTTATTTTATTTATGTTTTTCTAAAAATCTATTTACTAATTGTAATGTGAGCAATAAAAACCTGTACACAATTCATATACAAAATGCCAAAATCTCCAATAGTATTCCCCCGAAAATGAAACATAATGGGAAAATGCAAATGTTTCAACAAATTGTTATTGTTGTTGTTGTTGCTGCTGTTGTTTTTAAATATATACAAATTGGTATGTATGCAGATACAGATATATCTTTTTTTTTCTCTTAAGTCCGAGCTGTTAAATCAAAAATATGCAAATGAATTTTTTTGTTTAACACGAGTCAAGATTTTGCTTTCAGCTGGTTGTTCCAGTGTGTGTGTGTGTGTGTGTGTGTGTGTGTGTTCAGCTTCGTTTTTGGCATCTCAGTTGGCTTGATTGATATGTGCTGGTTATACAGTCATTTTGTTGATCAAAATGATGCAATCGAGCAAAGTATGTAAATATCGACGAAATGTCGACACAAGTCCCAGCTCCTCCGCGCTCGACATCGACATCAGGTAGGGTATGATAAGTTCTCGGTGTCATTTGTAGTGGCTAAGTAAAAAAATTATTTTATTTCCGTCTCTCTAATTTCGGTTTTTTAATGTTTTTTTATGACCGTCGAAAAGTCAAAAAGTCATTGCAAAACTTTTTTTTATGCATTTCTTGTTTTTTACTAGGCAATTCTGCATATACAATTTTCGTTTGTTTGTTGTTCTTCTGCTGTTGACCTTGAGTTTTCCTTGGAAAATTTCGATTGCATTTTTACGCAACCAACCCTCTGGCGAAAGCAATTGACTTTTTTATTGAGCCAAAAACTCAAGGTGACTGAAATGTATATAGTCGCATATGCGAAAATCTATTTTAAACCTTTTCCTCTTAAAAAAAAAAAGAAAGACAGAAGAAAAAACGAAAAGAAGCGAAGCGAAAGCGAGGTGAGGTGAAGTGAAGTGATCTGTTTCGCTCGGGTTTGTTCTTTGGTTTCTTGGCTCGGGTTAGAAGAAGGTAGGATGCGGCTGCTGTTGCTCGACTTTTTATGACACCTCAGCGGACTGGCAAAGGGAGATGACTTTATGACTTGGTCGGCGAAATCTCGCGGCGATTTTTAGCTCGTTTTTTAGGGCAATTCTTGTGGCTACCTAAGCCATGTGATTTTGTTACCTAATCGCCGGATCAGCTTACCTAAGCTGCAGATTATCCTAGGATCATAATTATGATGAGTCCAGCCCGCCGACGCGACGCGTCCATCTAGGGAAAGTGCCTCAACTCTATGACACTTCTTTTTTTTTCGTGGTTCTCTTTCATTTCTTCCTCTACTTCTTTTCTTTTCACTGTTTTTTTTTATTTTTATGTTGGTGAGGCAAAAAACTTAAGCCGAGGGGATTAAACCGGATTAAAAGTCAAACAATTGTCCTTATTTTTGTGTTTCTTTGCCTTCGAGGTAACTAATTACCCCGCCAGGGTGTGTGGGTGAGAGGAAAATTACCCATTTGAGCTCGGCGGAAATTCGCGAAATTTGCCTTTTTTTAGTGTGCGAAAAAAAATGAGAAGAAAAACAAATGGGCAAAGTCAGTAAAACTGAATCGATTAGAACAAAAGGGAGCAGCAACTAATAAAAGAGAACCTCAAGAGAAGCGAGAAGGATATAGAATATTCCAACAGATTTTGACTTTTTATTTTTTATTTGCAAGCCTTTTTGTTACGGTTTTCCTTTTTTGCTCTTCCACTTTTGGATTTTACTAGGAAAGCTATGAAAAAATGCCTTAAAGATGTTCTAAGAAGTTGATAAGTAATGCCAGATACCGAAGTTAATGCAATTGAATTTGTTTATACGTAGATATGTATATGGAGATATTTGCCAATAATCACAATTCGTTATTTAAGGCAAACTAGAGTCAAGGTCCTTAAGACAATATCGAATCATAAAAGGGTTAAACACACACAGAGACAAAAGAAAATGCATAAAAGGGTTAAAACACACACACAATGGCAACCTTCATAAAAGGGTTAACTTCTAGAACAAGCGAACAGGTAGACTCTGGATGGACTTCCTTTGTTTGGGTTGTTTTTTCTCCTATGAGATGGAAAGACTTGAAGAAATGCGTATAATAAATATTCATAAAAAGAGTTAATTTGAACATTTATGAGGCTTCTGTTTTTGTGGAAGGGGTGAAGGGAGTGACACAAAGAGAAAGAGATGGGAATAATATGAGAGGATCGTTGGTTTCTATCTCAGAAGAAAACTTTTGATGACTCATTGAATTTTAGTTGAATTTACCAATAAACGGTTTTATCAGTATCCTCCGACGGCATTAAAATGTCCCTTTCTCCCATCTTAAGACGATCTTCGCATCAATTCCCCTCCATCTCCCCCACCCCCCACTCCTACATCAACAGAGTGTACATAGCCACGCCCATGTCAAATAAAATGAGCAACTGCTTTAAAATGAAGTCAATGAGAAATTCAACCGCCCTTAGCCAGGCGCTTTGAGACTCTTTCTTCGTTTCGTATTTAATAAATAACCGAATAACGAATAATATCAGAGCAATGCAAATCAATGGGCCAGAGCGAGAGAGCGTGCGATCAGAGAGTTAGAGCGAGAGACAGACAGTTAAAGAGAGAAGGAGAGTACTGCCTTTTGAGCTCGATTTCATTCACAGCTTAACAGAGAGCACCATCAGCAGCAGCAGCTCTAGCGGCGGCTTAGCCCTCAACGATAACAGTAACAGTAGCGCAATAACAGTACCAGCTAGCTTAACAGAGTCACTCCATAGTACATGTAATCTAGGCTTACAGTGGAGAGAGAGAGCGTAAATTCAACTGTGAACTCGAGTCAGAGTCTAAGTCGTAGCCCAAGTTTGAGTAATTTTGATCGCTCTCTCTCTCTTACCACCACCATCATAAGCATCAACATCATCAAGGTGGTGATCGGCAACTGGAAATAATTGAGTGCGAGTGTGTGTGTGTGGGTTATATACTGGCAAGAGATTTGCTGCATGGGGCGACCAGTGACGACGACGACGAAACGCTTCTTGCCAGTTACAAGTTTGAGCCAGAAATCAGTCGTCTGCTTGTAGCCGAAGTGTTCAGTTACAGACATCGTCACTTGCCGTGCGTACTAAAATCAAGAATTAAAAAAAAACACAACAAGACAACATCCAAAAACAAGAAAATCAGTTATCACATCTCAAAAGATCGCTCGTAGATCAATATCTCTCCACATAGACAGACATTGTGACTACTCTAGCGTAGAGTAGAAGTGTGCAAAGAAAAACTATCTCGAAAGTGAACGCGCAAATTTTCACGTGCGAAACCCACAATAAATTGCAAATAATAATAAAAAATATAAATAGGAAACGAAATAGACACAAAAAAAAAACTGTGCAGCAGAGAAAAAGAAAAACCAAAAAAGACAAAAACAAAAAAAGGTAAGTTACGCCCGCTGAAAAGTCAATTCACCTTTTCGATATGTGACCGTCGGCAATATAAACGATATATATGTATATATTTTTTTATGATCCTCTGTGCACTACTTTGATTTTTTACTATTTCGCAAGAAAAAAATCAACCGAATTTCTGTTCAGTTTTTTTTTGGCAATTTTTATTTTTTGGGTGATGCATTTTTATGACCTGACGTCAAGGTCTGGTCTAGTGTGTCGCGAGAAGTGCATTTTTTTAAGGGAATGCAGAAATAGAATTCGTAATGACTTTATCTGTTAAAAAAAAAACACACACACACACACAGACACACGGAAATTCTACCTGAGTTTTATGAGATACTCGCATAGGGTTGCATAATCCGCTAGCTTAAGTTTTTTCTTACGCTTTTCCTTTTCGTTTTTTCTATTTTTTGCCTGCCTGCCAGCAGCAGAATGATCATAAAAAAACGCAGATCGCACATTAGTTTCGTTTTTGCTTTGGTTTCCTGTATAAATATTGTGGAATAACTCTGAGAGGACATCAGTTGCTTCACAGGCTTCAAGACGAGCACAACAACCGAAAAAAATAGAAAAGTCTACAAGAATTTCAAATTATTAAAAAAATAACAAACAAATCACTCACTGGACGCTTAACAAAATGGTGTTCAACTTGGTTAGTTCTCCAACAGGGACTTATAAAAAAAAACAAATATACTTAATATTACTATGGATTACCAGTGTTTAAATGAGTGTGTGTGTGTGTGCATTAATTCAAAAAACTAACTATGGATTCTTACCTTTTCTTGTAATTGCAGATGAATCAGACATGCAAAGTGTGTGGCGAGCCAGCGGCGGGTTTCCACTTTGGCGCCTTCACATGCGAGGGATGCAAGGTAAGTTATTCGAAAAGAGAAAGTTGACAGTCATCAAGAATCATCTTCATAATTTGATTCATCAAACTGTCTATAACTATGATGAGGATTATAGTTGAGGCTTTAATTTCAACTGATTGTTAATGTCATTCTCCATTTGTGTTGTTCTCTTTCCATTGCAGTCCTTTTTTGGTCGATCGTACAACAACATAAGCACCATTAGCGAGTGCAAAAACGAGGGCAAGTGCATCATTGATAAAAAGAATCGCACCACCTGCAAAGCATGCCGACTACGCAAATGCTACAATGTGGGCATGTCAAAGGGTGGATCGCGTTATGGCCGACGTTCCAATTGGTTCAAGATCCATTGTCTGTTGCAAGAACACGAACAGGCGGCACAGGCACAGGCCCAGTCGGTGGGCGGCAAGGCCACATCTCCAGTGGGCTCGCCACCAGGTTTCGGTGACATGGCTGCAGCAGCGGCTGCTCATCTCCAGCAACAACAGCAACAGCAGCAGCAGCATCACCATCAGCAACAGCAGCAACATTCGCATTTGGCACAACAGCAGCAGCAGCGTCATCCACATATGCCACCCACTCTATTGGGCTATCCCAGCTACTTGCCGGAGCATTTGCCCTTCTTCAGCATGGTGGCCACACCACAGTCGCCCTTCCAGTTGCCCCCCCATCTGCTGTTCCCAGGCTATCATGCCAGTGCAGCGGCAGCTGCCGTGGCAGCCGATGCGGCCTATCGCCAGGAGATGTACAAGCATCGTCAGAGTGTGGATTCAGCTGCATCATTAGAGTCGCACAACCGTTTCACACCACCCACAGCTATGGCCACGGAACATGCCATGGCCATGCCAACCACACCCACGCCACCCACACGCCCCACCTCTGCGTGCCGGCAGTCACCCATTGATGTGTGCCTTGAGGATGAGGCTGAGTCTGTCCACAGTCAGTCGCCGCTAATGCACCCCATTGCCATTCGTGCCACACCACCAGCCGCAGCTCCAGCACCACCAACAGTATCAGCACCTGCACCACAGTTAGCAGTTAGCATGCAAAAATCACAGAGATCGAGTCCTTTGAGTTTTGCTGCCAAAATGCAATCCTTGTCCCCAGTATCCGTGTGCTCTATCGGCGGTGAGACCACAACATCGTCCAGCCATCTGCATCCCGCCAAGGCCGATCAAGACGGTCCCATGGACCTGAGCATGAAGACATCCCGCAATTCGGTGCACAGTTTCAATGACAGCGATGCCTGCAGTCTTCAGGATGAGCAAGAGTCCACGGCCTTGTCTTTGGCGCCTCGTCGCAAATTCTATCAACTGGAAGCGGAAGCCTTCTCCTCCTCCTCATCGTCGGCATCGTCGTCCGCCTCCTCGGGCGATCACGATATGGTTAAGCGACAGAAATTGGGTGAATCTCCAACGCCTTTCGGTGCGGCGGCTGCGGTTCGTGGCGGTTTTGCTGCGGCTAGTGCCATGCGCGGCATCTTCGTGTGCGTTTAAAACAAAAACAAAACAAAAAAGTTAAACGAAAATCAAAGTGGGTGGAGTCTCGACACCTCCTCCTCCCCCTCCCCTGCTTTGACACACTACCCCACCCCCACCTCACACCCATCGTTCACAATTTGTTGTTGCTTGTTTTCGTTTAGTTTAATGGTATTTTTTTTTCTCTCCTTACGTTGGCCGACCAATTGGCGGAGACGTTGGGACAGACAGGTTTGTTAGAGAATGCGAGAAAGAGTATGAGATAGAGAGATAGAGAGTGTTGTCTGTGTGTATGAGAGGGAGAGGTAGCTTCATAACACCCACACCCACACACACATACACACGCACATTGAGCTCACATCCAAAAATTATTTTTATAACAAAAAAAAAAAAAGTGAAGACGACAAAAACAAAACACAAAACACTCACTAAACAAAAAATTGTATATATATTTTGGAAATTTTAGTTTTCATTTAATTTTAAAACCACCAAATCAACCAACCACCAAGCCACTCACCCACCTTATATCCCCCCTTATTGTATATATTATTTGAGTATTTCAAGAAAATATTTCTTATCTTTTCTTTTTTTTTTTTTTTGCTAATCATAAGTTTTGATTGTAATCATAAAATGTAGAATAAGTAATTTTTTTTTATCCCAAAAAATTGATTTACAAATGAAAATAAAAAGAAAACTATAAATAAAATATAAAAACAAATAATTGAATTCAATTTAAATGGCATTTCAATTTCTTTACAGATTTGAAAATCCAATCATCAGGCCAATGAAAATATGTGTATATGAAATGACTGAAGAATCTAAATTCTATATATGTATATAATATCGTTAGCAGATCCAAGAATTCGAATCAGTTTCAATCATTTGCCGCAATTTTCCCTCACATGCTATAAATGCCATCGCTCTTTGATATGAGAAGTAGAATAGTGCTAATGCAGAATCTGGATTCTAGATTAAAGTATGTACAATGTACATACATATATACATGTATATATATACATATACATATATATTGTTGGTTGGCTCTTTAAGTATTCCATTGTCATTCGTCAATTGAAAATCAGAGTTATTTTAATCTTTCATCCAAATCGCCAAGCGGTGCTTTCATGTGCCCCTTTTGGGCGTGGTCTGTCACTGGCCAATACCAAGACAACAACAACAATAACCAAATGTGATTAAAACAAGAGAGAAATAGCAAGAGAGAGGGAGAAAGGGACAGTGAGGTGTGGGGGTAAGAAATGTAAAATGCTTTTGGCATAAATTCAATCAACAAACTTTTTTTGTTGCAAGTGCTAAGCGATCCAATATGATACGATCCGATTCGATTCAATCCGTTGTGATAATAAAACCAATATAGGCAGCCGTTAAGACTATGCGTCTGACAGTGCGTGTGTGTGTGTGTGTGAGTGTGTCTGGCCTGCAATCAGATTGTTGTAAATTAAAAATGCCACAAATGTTACGCTCAGATATTTATTTTTTGTTAGCAATTGTTATGCTATGGTCATGAGCATTAGGCCTAAGTCGTCTCCTCTATTCATACATACATATGTACATATATGGGTCGCTGGTTGTTGGATGTTGGATACACCCCAAATGAAGCACAGACAAACGATCCAACAACCACGTGCTGCTTCAAATAATAAACTTTATATTAACACATACAAAAGTCATACGCCATGCCGTTGAACAGAATTTTAATCACTTAATTAGGCAGTTGTCCGACGAGTTGACATTTGGATTGTATGTAGAGAGGATCCCAAGACCCACATCCCCCACCCAAGACACACACACACACATACCATCATGATGAATGAGCCAAATGACAAGTGTCAGAACTACTGTAAATAAGTATGCAGGAATATTGGATGCAAAATATATATCTCTTCATTTTCCATTGTCCACGATCGTTGTAAATAAAATAAACTTTTTGACGCCTATAAACAATGGAAAATTGCTTGACAAGGGGCTTATTTTTTTTTGGATATGAAGGTGTAACAGAATTAAAGTTTATAGTACTTATATATATATTCGTTTGCCATCAATATGCATGATGAGATTCATGCAGCAAAAAAGGATGGTAAAAGGGGAGTAAGGGGGTTTATGGTGGCAGGCAGCGCACGCCATTGTGCGTTTTGTATTTGAAAAGAAAAAAAAAAAAAAAAACAAATTATTAACTGCCTCAGCGCGTTAACATTCCAAAGTGTTTTGTGTCGTCATTGTTTCTAAATTTATTTTTATAGTTTATTAAACAGTCATACAAAACACAAAACCAAACCAAAAACAACAAAAAAGTATATACATACATATATAAATAAAAACCCCTACTCTTATTCAACAAAAGAACTGCTCTTCAAATATCTAGAGAATATGTATAATGTAGAGTTGAAAGTTTGTCTTAACATTTGCTGCTGGTCGTCTTCCAATCAATTGGCAATAATAATGATCTTGTCTCTTTAAATCTTGGCAAACTCGTAAATACTTTCAACTAAAGACACATTCTAACTGACAGACTTAGCTGACTGTCTTGCTGTCTGACTGACTGACTGAATGGCCGTCTGTCCGACCACTTGACATTCTGGCTGCAACGATGGCAATAAAACGAGATATGACATACCCCCAACTACATATACACACATAGTTTGTTTTGACTAACCAACTTCCATTTCAACAGCGACTCCTCCTCCCAAGCATATTATACTTTATGTATACGTTGAGCCTTCTTTTTGGTCGATCGTACATACAGACGTACGTAATTAAGGTCGCTACCGGACTTCAGATGCTTGTTAAAACTGCTGACTTTGCCTTTTAGCAAAAAAAAAAAAAAAAAAACGAACACTTAAATATATAAAGAATCGAAGAATTTGTTGCTTTTTTTTTTTTTTTGTTTGTTTCTGATTTATGCAAATTTTTGCATAATTTCTTATTAAAACATGTTTCCCCTTTTTTCTATAATGTGTCAATAATATTGTTTTCTAAACACTCACACACACACACACAGTTAAACACACACTGAAGAACACACTCTGCCATTGCCATTGTCAATTTCAATATCAATTTCAATTTCAAATGCAAAATGTAAATTTTTTTCTATTTTTTTTTGCATATTGCAATTATTTAAATTAATAAACATGTTCTCAAGTATTATTATATATGCTTTGCCTGCATTAATTTGAAAGCTACAAAAGCATTAGCATTAGCATAATGAAGATTTTTGCTGTGCAGGTGCCATATGAACTATTTTTAAAGATGTGCTCAGTCGGAGTCGGAGTGCTTGACTTGACTTGGTCTGGCTTGGGCTGCTGCGATTAATGGGTATATAAATCTTTTTTTTTCTTCTTTCTGATGACGATAATAAAGCAGGTACACTAACACCAACACACACACACACAAACGGTCTGGAATAGGTGCCCCAAACACCCCACACACCTGGCCATGGATGGCGCCAGTCTATGGTAACCTGATCGACCCGCTTGTCTACAATTTCAATTGGTTTCTCTCCCCAGTTTCCCCCTAACCAGTGCCCAATTCCTCCAATTCCCCTCCCGCGATTGGCGCCTGCATTTTGACAGTCAATAAAATTTTGAAATGTTATACTTTTTTTTGTTGTCGATTTTCCTTTTTTCATCTTTGTGTGTGTGTGTTTGCCTAAATGGCTTTTTGATTGGCAGAGAGATATACAAATGAACCACTTTTTCAGTTTGACAGCCCCAAAGTGAAACAAAAGACTTTGGCAACGAACTTGACTTGAGTAAGGAATTTATTGGTATTGGTGTTTTAGTTTGACATACCCTTGAAAAAGGGTATATTCATTTTGTTAAGAAGTGTGCAACGTATAGAAGGTAGCCGATCATATATGTATATATATATAGCAAAACAAGACGAGGCTATATACCCAGTTCAGTCCATCTAGATTAACGTTCACTTCTTCTAGAACGCCCAAACGACAGTGCTTAAATGTTGTTAGTTAGCGATTTTATAGATCAGATTCAGCCGGATCGAAACACTATATCATATAGCTTTCGCGAACACTTCCTGAATCTACGTTATTTTCTAAGCTATTGTCAAAAACTGTGTTTATATTTGTCAGTTCATCTAATATATTTAATAAATCTTTTGATGCTGACTATGCCAAATTTCATCAAGATCGGACAACTATATCTTATAGCTCTTCTCGACACGATCGACATCATAATAATTAGCTTATTATGCGACTGTCCTAAAACTAGGGTATTAACTTGCCCACATAATAATGCAAATTTCTGGTAATTTTGTTAAAAATCAAATAACTTTATTTGCTTTGGAATTGCTTCAGACATTGGCAAGAAAGTCCTTTGGAATTCCCGCAGCTATTTTCTACAATACAATCAAATAAGGGCATACAATTTTAGTTAGTTCCGAAACTGAGGTTTTAAAGTAAAACTAAAGTATTTAAAATAGTTTCACACACACACACACAAAACAAAGGCAGTGTGTGAGCTGCTATTGTTCGCAAAGGCAAAAGGTAAACATTAACCCACTTAAAGGAATCCAGAGTTCAATCTGGAGCTCATCTTTATTGATTTCAATTCTCATGCCACCTTTAACCCATCTCTCGCTGGTTTTTCGATCTGCTCTGGAGGCGCTTCGCATGCTCTCTCACTCGCTTGTCGAGATTTTGCCCGTTTTCCGGGGCTCCATAGCTGGCGCTGGTAATTAGTGATCTGGTGCACTTGATATGCACCTTAATTTAAACATTTTGTACACACCCAGCCGGGGCACGCATTTGTTGTTGTCCGCAACTCAGAGCAAAAGAAACACGAGAGAGAGACAGAGACAGAGACAGAGAGAGAGAGAGAGAGAGAGAGAGTGAGCGAGAGATACCTCAACTCATCCTCATGGCAATGCCAATGCCTACCTCATCCACTCTTCCAGTTCTTTTTCGTTATTGTTGGACGACTGCTGCGTGTAGCGCATGCCATTTGCTTGTTCTTCAGTTTCCTCCGGCCCATGCCCATGCCCATGCCCACTCCCTTGGCTCGTTTGTGTTCTCGTTTAAACGTTTATTTAACTTAAACGAACTTTGCGTGTCGATTAAAGTGCTGCGATTAAGGTACAAACTGATCCGGTCCGACTTTTTGTGGTATCTGTTTCTTTTCTTTAAGGTTTTTTTTTTTTTTTTTGTTGCTTTGCTTCTCCTGCCTGGTTCTTACCCCGTACATATGGGGTATATATCGGTTTCATTTGGATGCAAAAAATAATACAAGTTAATCGAACAGTTGGGTTATTTTAATGGGGAATCTGGCGATCGATCAGTCACTTTGCATTTTTTTTAGTAACTTTGGTTTTGTTTTGTCTCTGTCTTATTGCATTTTCGACTTATGCGTGTCCAGTGAACTTACAGGTCAAAGCATACGCATGCCAATGCATAAAGTTGAGTCTCTGGGCAACATCATCATCATCATCATCATCATCATTATGATCATCTGCATCATGATGACCCACCAAAACCTGAGACAGAGTCTGCAGTTACAGCTGCATAAATCCTTTTCCATGGACTTTCTCTCTAAATAGCATTCGGCGGTGTCTGCCTTCTGCTTTACGACAAATTTGCCCATTGTTCTCACTGGCCTCTTGATGATGTCCTTTTGTCTTCCTCTGATGTCCGAATGTGTGTGTTTGTGTGTCTGAGAGAGTTTTTGGTATCCAACAGCGTCGAGGTTCGAAATACGAGGTAAGCGTCCGAACTGGGACCGCACACCGACCGCAATTCCACAATATTAATTTGTGCTAGCATCACCTCAAACATTTACGAGGACAAAACGCCTAACGAACCGCTGTTTCTGGTGGTGGTGCTGCTGCTGCTGCTCCGCGTTGATGCTTATCTTTGCGTCTCAGATGATTCCTCTGGTTATTGCTTGTTTTTTTAGGGCCTGTGCTTCTATTCTTCTTCTTGATCTTCTGCAACATCATCTTCGTTTTTCACTGTCTCTCTCTCTCTCTCTCTTTCTCTCACTCTCTCATTTACTCTCTGTTGGTTCCTTATCTGGTTACCCTTATTTATTTTGGAAACGAAATTAGATTTAAGGTTCAAGTGATTTTGATAGCTCGTAAAGCAGTCAAAAATGTATTTTCAACGTAGGTTATTTAAGTTTTTTTGTTTTTTAGTGGGAAAACACACACGATCATCATGATCACAGCGACAAGCAACGACCACCACAGCAGGGAGCTCTCCGTCGAAAGAGAATTTATGTTACAGCTCGTTAAATTAGTCTAATGGGGCTTAGGCCAGCTGTCCCAAGTCAATGCAGTGCACTGCACTACTATACTACAGTGCACCCAAAAGGGTTGACATCATTAGGACAGATCGCTCGCTAGCCACTCTACGACCTGATGCTTCTCAGTTCAACTGAAACAGAGGACCGAGGACAGAGAACGGAGAACGGGAACCAGTGGTCCCCATCCCTATGAATTCGACTCCCAGTCTCAGTACTGGGACTCTACTGCGACTTCGACTCGAAGCAATCACCTGAGCTGACACTTAAAGCTTCTTCAGCAGCTCGCAACACTTATGCGAACGATCTTTCGGGTTATTGTCTGGTTAACTGATATGCTTAGTGCACGTATTAACCCACGAAAAGAGACTCCGCACTCCACACTCTACACTCGAAGGTTGCTTCTGCTGAAGCTGGAGCAGTGTCACTGTCAATGTCATTTTACTTGTGCAGAGAGACCCCCAGACTCAGAGTCGAAGCTGCAGTCGGACTTGGAGTTGGAGTCGGGCCATGCACTTGGCTGCTTTTTGGTCTCTCAAGCCTTTGAGGCTCGAGACGTTTTTTTTACTTTTTGTATTCTTTGCCTGCAGAAGATCGTGTGATCCATTACCAAACGTGCGCGATCGTTTGCGCCTGTGTTTTGTGATATTTATTTATTTTTTTCTTTCCTTGGTGTTTGGTATACCCTTTTAAAGTGCTGGCTGGCTGTTTGCCAATGACACAACTAACTGTTAATACAACCAAACCGCAAACAAGGTGCTAGATCGTTTGCGGTACAGTTTTTAACACCATTCCTTACAGTTCTAGTTACAAGGATGAAAGTTAAAATATAAATCAACTTGCTTTTAGTAATTATCTAAAGTCAAAATTTAAAGTCAGTTAGTATCTTCTTCTTATACGTTGGGGGGACTATATGACCACGAAAAGGTTTAATCGATCAATTTGCCATACACTGTTTTCATATATCTATTCTTCATCAAAACGTCGGGGTTACCATATATGAAAAAGAACTTTATATCGTTGATTTCAAGTATATACATGTATGTATATTTATAATGATAAGAGTATTATATGGTCGTTGCGATAACATTTAACTTTTTTCCTTTATTAAAGGTTTATTTTTTCGTTGATTTTGTTGTTGTTGTGTTTTTCAGTTTGTCGTATTTTTGCATTGCACCTTCTACATTTTTCGCATTGACATTTGGTAAATATTGCCAAGGCTTCGAGAGCAGAGTCGTTGTTGTTGTTGCCTAGTACTGCTGCTGGTGGTGCTGATGGTTGACGTGACTCCATAACTGCACTCGGTGTATGGTTCATGGTTTGGATGTGGCTATGACTTGATTTGATTTTTCATAAACAAAGTTTGCCTCTTTTGCAAGCCACTCAATCAAGCCGCCTTTTGGCTATGGAATGGGTTCAGATTGTTTGTCTAGCGTGCACTTTACGGCCTCATCGATGGATGGGCCAGATGACTAGATGGATGGATGGCTGGATAGATGGATGGATGGATGGTACGTCATCGATTTCAACTTCAACTACAGCTACAACTTCAACTCCATTCCATCACCATCACCAGCTCCACCTTCACCTCCACCTCCATTCACGATCCTCATCCACATTCTAATTAACTGCTCTAGCTGAACAACACAAAATGCGAGCAACGTTTTGTTTGCAGGCTTTTAAAAGTTTTTCTTCTCTTCTGTTTCTGATTTTTTTTCTTCTTTTTCTTTTATGACACTCAAAGTGACCGACGGGCGATGGCGATGCAAACCAAACCAAACGCACAATGAACTCCTTTCATGGCCTTGTTAGGCGGAATGCCTTTTTGGTCTCAGTCGTTCTCTGTCTCTCATTCACTCGATCTCATCTAGGCGTGTGTCTGTCGGTGTGTCTTGCAGTCGATAGTCCGCTGTTTGCACAACATGATCAGGTTAAGAGTGCGGCTTATTAGAACAATTCTAAAGGGTGACTCCGACTCTCTGGGATTGAGACTTTGGCTTTGTTTGCTGACCATTTGAAAAAACAAAAAATAAAAGGATGCCATCAGCTTAGAGATGAGATCGTGAGTTACTTGAGATAGGGTCCGGTGTTGTTTTAACCCTTTTGTCTCATCACCAAGGCGGTCAGTTGAAAAAGAGGAAACTCTTTTTTTCGGATTGCCCATCTATTTGACAAATGCAAACAATTTCCATTTCCCCCTCTACCCCCTTCCCGTCATCCACACACTCACACACCGACACCATCTTAATATATTTTCCAGTTAAAACTGTTTTCCCGTTTTCTTTTTTTGGCTTGTTATTAGAACACTTTTTTTTTCTCCCTAAAGGCCACTTAGGCACGAAATCTTCATCTCTGCAGTTTGGTGGAACCTCAGCCTTTAGCCTGCGGCAGAGGTTATGATGTAATATGGCTTTTTGACTTTTGTAGACATGATAAAATACAATACAAAACGCGTTGCGTGGCTGTTATATTGGCTAATGGCCTTTTAGAGACTGAGAAGGTGTCAGTAACTCTTTCCCCTAGTCCCCCTCCCACTCCTTCGACAACGACGACTTCAATGAATGGGCAATGGGGGCTCAGTCGGTTCTTTGGCTCTTGGCGGTTACAGATCAAAGCCCGTTCAGGCTCTTGTTCTTGGTGTTCTGGTTTGTTTTCGTTGTGGTCGTTTATTGACCAGAGAGCTCCGAAGTAAAAAGAGAAGTAGAAGGAATGGACAGTGCATGATGATGTGTCTGTGCATTTATTGTTGCTGTTAGTGATGGAGTATACGAAATGATCATCACTGTAATGCTCATTGTCCCTGTCATAATGATATGCATTTCAAATCTAATTTCAAATTGAACTGTATAAAAAAAATCACTATAAAATTACATTACATTTACAAAAATGAAATGCGATTCATGCCAAATCTTTTATTTCACCCTTTGTAGCCTTTTGTATATCGACTTACAATTAGTTTAATGGCATACTCTCCAACTTAGAAGACACTTTAGGGTTCAGTTCATCCTCATAAACGATTGAGATCTCATCATCATGGAGTATTTTACGTTAAGGACTAAAAATTGTCATTAATTCCAAAGTATGTAGTAATTAGACCATTGCAGCTATAAATCCAAAGGTAAAGCCCATGCATCTGCGAATCGGATCGCATTAAAATCATTGATATTAATAACAATGAAGTAAGTAAGTCGTCTCGCCGACTTAGGTATACCATACACCAGTAAAGCAAATATTTTAAATTTATTAAACAAATACATTTTCACATGCTTTTTATTACAAGCATATCTTAGAATCTCCCTCACTCAAGTATACGAGCACCCTAGCGCCCCCACCAGCCAACGGCCAACTACGGCCTTATGGAAAAACGTTTATATGCATAACTTCGTTGTTTTTTGTCCGATTTTGATCAAATTTGGTGTTTTGCTGGATATTAGTATCAAATTCAAGTGTGCCAAATTTGATTACAAAAGGTAGAAGGTGAGATAATCGAGTTTTTCCTAATTACGGGGGCGGAAAGGGGCGTGGCAAAATCGTTGCATATACAATATATGCGCATTTATTAAACAAATACAAATACTAAATTTGATGTCTTTAGCTATTATAGTCTTTAAGAAAATCAAATTTGTTTAAATTTCGTGGGCAAAGGGGGGGCGTGGCAAAAATTTGAAATAAACTTGACCACCGTAGGTAATACACGAGTCTACGTACCAAATTTGGTGACTCTAGCTCTTATAGTCTCTGAGATCTACGTGTTCATACGGACAGACGGACGGACGGACATGTCTATATCGACTCGGCTGTTGATACTGATCAAGAATATATATACTTTATGGGGTCGGAAAAGCTTCCTTCTGCCTGTTACATACATTTTGGCGACTTTAATATACCATTTCACCCTATGGGTGTATGGTATAAAAAGATTAACTTTCATTTTATATTTTTCTGCTGCAATTCATATAAATCTAACATTTTCATAAAGTAATCTTTAGAAATTTTTACATAAACATAATAAGTCGGCTAAATATCCTCGGTGCAGAAGTTTTCACTTTTAATACATCGGATTTACTTTCGTCTAAAAATTATATGTTTAGTGAACTCTTCAGAAACTTCATAGAAGCATGTGGTGGGAATAGGGATTAAGATGATACTGAAATATATAAGGATAATACAGTAAAAGAATTGAATTGACAATATATAAGCATATAAAATAGATTTTATTTTTGAAATAAACTTCCAAAATTCTCGTTTAACAAAGATATACATTGAGCTTCAGAAGAGTGTAAGATGAGGAAGGACTCCGAATCGGCATAGCTTCCAGATACATACTTTAGATAAATGTTTTAATTTTTTACTGTTATTTGATATGCCATAAATGACATAATATCATTTGGATAGAACTTTCTAGAGATTTTTATTTTTTGCTATGAGTCTTTGTATAGATGATTGAAATTTAGACATTTTGTGTGGCAGAAGTTGATGATATTAAAGGCAGTTTCAGTTGGCAATATGTTGTTACCCCACATGAAATCGCAGAGCCGCGCCCTTAACTTTATTTTGTTCACTATAGTTTTGTAGTTCTAAAGTTCCCTACCATGATGCATACGAGTATAATCCCATTTGGCTATAATTTGTATGCACGGATGTGCCCAATGACATGTGCTTTATATATAATTTAGAGTTCGCTGCCTCATGCTGCCTGTTACCAGTTGCCAGTTGCTACCGTTGCAACTGCGTTAAGGTTCGTTTCTTATATCGCATTGTATCGTTTCGTGTCTTGGTCTTGCGCCAAAAGTTTAGTGGTTTTGTCTTTGTTATTCACTGGAATTGTCGTTTAACGCATATGCGTTTCCTGAGCCAAATGCATACAGCGAGAGAGAGAGTAGGAGAGAGAGCGAGGCGGGCGGAAAATGCTAGTATTATTTATCCCCCTTGTGCTCCCGCTCCCAACTTATTCCCCATCTATTTGAAGATAAAAGGGATGGTATTATCAATGGAGATCAGAAATATCGGTAGGCATTTAAACAGGTGCAAAACAGAAGAAATCAAGCCAAGTCGATACTTGATATCTTTTATATCGAGACTTTAGATGGCTAAAAGTATTTGTGTTTATGTTAACTCTACTACCTACAATGTCTTCTTCTTAGTTTTCGCTGGCGAGAAATGCGTGCAACGCGCTTAAAGAGCGTGGGGCGGGGGATCAAGAAGGAGACCTCAAACAGCAACAATGTGGAGAAACAATGAGAAGCTGCTACCGGTAGCCGGTGCTCCACTCACTTACAAGGCAATTAAATGCCAGGCATAACAATCTTCTTATTTTTTTTTTCTTACTTGCTTGCTTATTTTATGGGTTTTAACCCTTGAGAGATTTTGTGTTTGTTTTTTATACCCTTGCAGAGGGTATTATAAAATTGGTCAGATGTTTGTAACGCACAGAAGCAGACGTTTCCGACCACATAAAGTATATATATTCTTGATCAGCATGAGAAGCTGAGTCGATATAGCCATGTCCGTCTGTCCGTCCGTCCGTCCGTCCGTCCGTCCGTCCGTCCGTCCGTCCGTCCGTCCGTCCGTCCGTCCGTCCGTCCGTCTGTGCAAATCAACTTCACGCTGGCATCTTAAGAGCTATCGGAATGAAATTTCATATTTGAGCTACTTTTAGCCGGGAGATAATAGAGTATGAAAATTGTCAGGATCGGACTACTATATCATATAGCTCTAGAACAAAATTTTTTGCAAAAATTGGAGTATCGCCATGAAATTTACCAATATAATAGAATTTGATATAAAATCTCAGATCCCAAAATTTGAGTTTGATCGGATAAATAGAACACAAGTTACAGTCAATTCAAATCGGTTCTGCGTCATCAGCAAATCAAACAGAGCACATGCATACGCACACACAGACGTAGCGCTACACGTATGTATGTATGTGTATGCGTGTTGTGCCTTGCTTAAAAATTTGTAGTAAAAAGAGAAATAATTTGAATGTTTTGTTTGTGTGTTGATGAATTGAGTTGCAAGGAAAGAAATTTCAAAATGTAAAAAAATTATTGCCACGGACTGCAAGGGTATATAAACTTCGGCATTGCCGAAGTTAGCTTCTTTGATATTTTTTTTTTATTTTCTCCTCCTTTTTTTGCGCTGTTGCAAAGATGGAAACGAAACAAATACTTTTCTCTTTTTACTTAGTTTTTTGGGTCTCTTATCAAATGCGGTCTATCGGTTTCACATTGCCATTTGACAAACAATTAAAAACGATTTAAGAAAGTAAATAGTTAAGTCGAGTGTGAATGGGAACGAAACAGAGTCTTCCCCCGTTTTTCCTCTTTACCACCATTACCACCTCCATTCATCTCCATCTCCACCTTCTCCTGCCTGCTTTGCCTGCCTCACATTAATTAGTTGCCTAGGCGCCAGTCTACAGTCGAACAGTAGCAGCAACAAAAGCAAAACCAAAAACCAAAAACCAAAATAAACATTTTGTTGTCGTCGCTTTTGTACAATTAAAACGTGATCAGACCTAAGTCAGCGGCAGAGGTTTCAGAGTTGGAATTGGAGGAGTTGGAGTTGGAGTAGCAGATGGAGTCGGAGTCGGAGTTGGATTCAGATTCAGCGGCAGCTACAAATTTGTCGAACACGCAAAATAGTCGCTCCGTGTAAATGCGTGCCCTGGTGCTTCTCTCCTCGGTCTTTGGTCGGTTTCAAATCTTAACTGTGTTGAATTGCATTTGGAATTGGAGTCGATTTCCATTCCAATTCCAATTCCCAGACATGGCCCTAAAAATAAAAACTAGTTTTGCATACATAAACATGGCCATGTCTGCACTACTTCCCCTTTGGGATACGACGTCTCGGGATCAGTACAACAACAACAGCAACAAAACTAAACCAGACAATGCTAGACAAAGATTGGAAAGGGACGGGAGCAAGACGTTCCTCTAAAGGGTGTAGGAGTCAGAGACGCAAACAGAGACAATGCGAGGACGAGTGGCGACACTCGCATGAGCCATGCTTATGAATTGTTAAACGCGAACGCACTAAAACTTCAAACAAAAGGCTAAAAAGCAAGTGCATGTCCAGGGCTGCTCCATCAATTCTATAAAGTATCTAAAGACATCATTTCTCAAAACATTTTAAAGCTTATGCATACAAAATAGACGCTCAAAAATATCAATATGTATGTATATAATAGGTATATGTATGTATCACACTTTCTTTAATTGCAATTACTAGATTATATTGGCAACACTTTCGTCTCTCTTTCTCTCTCTATGATATTGGATAAAAATGTAAACAAAAATATATAAATATTTTCATTTGTTTATATCGATTCTAATTTTGACATTTTTAGATGAATCCAATAGAACTTGTCATTAGCTAAAAATATATGAAAAATTTGAGAAAATTTAAGTACATAAAAACTAGTGAATCTATGGAAAATTTGCTTTTAATAAGTGTACTTTCGGAACTTTCGGAATTTTTATATTGATAAGTTTCTACCAGTTAATGAAATAGAAATAGTATAGAAAAATTTAATAGAACCAACTTATATTAAATTGGTTGAAGACGAGTCCTAAATTGAGTTTGAGTTTGATATTTTCGACAAATTTCATTTCAAAAATCATATACTGTAATAGTCATTCATAATTTGTATGCATCCCTGCAGTTCAGTCGTTATATAGGCGTAAGTACTGTACAGTGTACACATTTGTCGTGGCTCCACACACTAATGCACTCAGTCACTCATTCCATGTGATGACATTTGCCTGTCCATATTCTTTATTAGCTTTTTATTGCCACCAATATTTGTTAGGCTAGCCAGAAGAAGTAGAAGAACTAGAAGCAGCAGCAGCAACAGTAGAAGACGAAGAAGACAAAGTCAAAGAGCTACCTTTCGACCAAATGTCACCACATCCGGCCCAAACGAACTGAAATTAGTATTCTAAGTCAACAGCAGGCTGCAGTTGATGATGGTTAAGACGACGACAGCAGCAACTACTTGACCATGCCCATTGCTTATAACCACGGGCATGTGTCTATTGGCCATGTCTATGATGGAGGGAAATAACAACAGAATGCATTCCCTGAACAGCAAGACAGACAGCCAAACGGACGGACGGGGCGGACGAGTAAAAAGTGACAACAGTTGTTCAACCTAAAAAAAAAAAAAAAGAAAAAACCTACAGCAAATGTTGTTGCACTTGCCTTGATTTCATCGCTTTGAAGCATTTCGTATGCATATGTGTGCGTTATCATTAATATTTCTATTTGTTTCACTCACTCACTTGCTTGCCCATCGATTCATTCATTCATTCATAGCCAATGAATTTATGGCTATTGACAATCAGTTAAGACAATCGGATATCTAGGGTAATAATTTCTAATTATGTTCAGCTGTTCGAAGTTCTAGCCCCTTTTTCTTGAGGATGCATCCGAGAGTTTTTATTGGGTTCGCGACCCGATGCAGAGTCAAGACAAAACCAAACTGGAAGGAAGTTCAAGTTGGCCATTTGTTTCCGTTCTTCCATCATGGGGCCATTTACACATTTACAATAAGCAGCACATGTTATGACAAGAAAAAGGGCCAACAATTAAAGGAACTGGAAAAAAGTAAGAAACATATCTTGGGAATAGGAGCTAAATAATGATAAAGAGCATTTAGTAAACAAAGCGAAAAGAGAGAGAAATGAAAAGAAGAACAAAAAATGATGGCAATTTTTTATGGAAACAGGACATATCTGGTCAAAAGGATTAGATTGCACCCCAACCTCCATTCTTTTCATAAATTTGAACTACTTAACAGAATAGGGAAAGAGAGAGAGAGAGAGAAAGAGAGAGAGAGAGAGAGAGAGAGAGAAAGAGAGAGAAAGAGAGAGAGAGAGAGAGAGAGTGAGTGGGAGGGTAAGGAAATTAAGTGCATTGTGTGTAAATTTCCACACAAAAATCAGTCAGCTGTATACAATTTGTCATTAAGTGTTAATTTTACAAGGTTTTCCCTGAAATTTGCTTAGTTATTTTCTGTTACTGATGCGTGTGTTTTTTAGTTTTTCAGTTAAATTTTTTTCTTATGTTCATTATTAATTTAACGCCAAAAGACTTGGAAAATTATTCCAACCTTGACAGCAAAAAGAAAAACAAACAAAAAAAAAAAATAACAATCCGAAAATGTTGTATTGAAAAAGCATGGAAAATTAACCCAGAAAAGTGTGCCGATGTGTGTGTGTGTGTGTGTGTTTATTTGTTTGTTATATCTGCATAAACAATAAGACAAAAGAATGAATATGGAAGCTCATGTGCTTTAAGTTCAATGAGTCGAACAATAACTCCGTCCCCCACCGACCCGATGACAATGTGATGCAACTTGGGGCAAGGTTTTTCCTGCTGCATTTATTAAAAAATTGAAAAACCAAAGAAAAAAAATAGAAAAAACAAACAACAAACATCTGCAATCTGTACAATTTTTATAATGCTGTTGTGCTGCTGGAGGAGAGAAGGTCAAATCTAAAGATACAAGCAATTTCACCAACTAAACTCAGGCACACGACCAACTTGACAATCTTTTGACAATTGACAGAGCTCTACTGTCTGCCTCCTCCTCCCACCGCCAGCCTTTTTAGCCCTGCCAAGCCAACCCGGTTAGGCCAATTACAATCCAAGTTTCGGGCCATACTTGGTTGACTTGGCTGAGTTGGCTGAGTTGTGTGATTTTTCAGTGACACAGAAAACTGAAACTGAAATTGTTCATTGTTTGCGATCGTTAATGACTTGACTACTTGCTCTCCATACACAATATACAACATATACATACATAGACATAGATAAAAATATATTTCAGGGTCAAGTTGGGGAAGTTATTATTATTATTATTGTCGACGCTTCAGTAACTTTTGTGCCAAAAAGCTCTACATTGAAAAATTATTATTGCAATTAATTGACTCCCCCCAAGTTTAAATATAGATATTGTCATGAAAACTTGTTGGAGCGTTTATAAATGTATTAAGTGGGGGAATCAATTGGCTAAAAGACCTCTAAATTATTGGTATGAAAAACCACAAGAATTTCCCTTCCCCCTACTTGATGAAGTAGCTTCAGTCTATAGAAAATTAACCTTAATCATTTCTTCCAATATTTTTTTACAAATTAGTTCATATCTATTTGTTGATTTATGATTCATTTGCCTCAAACGCCATATACTCTTTTAAATAGCTGTATGTATAAATTCAAGTATAAATTGGAAAAATTTAATCCTTTGAATGTTATCAACACACTTTCAGGATATAGGATACACTTTACGCCAAATACATATAACAAAGACTTCACTCAAGTTACTGTGCCTAATTAAAATAATTTATTTGCATATTTATTTCTAAACAGTCTTGGCTATCTTTACTGGGGAATAAGGAATGTAATTTTACAAATGGATGATGGATTAATGGATAATGGATTTGTTTCTCTAATATTCTACCAAAAGATTGCACTAACAATTGTTTTCCAATACATTTCTTAAAAGTCTTTGACCATTTCTCTTCAAGGCCCAAGAATGACTATTTACAATTAAATTAGTTCAAGAACTTGGTTATACTTTTAGTCTACTTACGATATTTGGAAAGATAATGAATAGGCATTAATTTAATTTTGTTTTTGTATTCCAATTAAATAGTATGGAACTAAAATTATAATCAAGTGTATTTAAAGTTCGATATATATAGTTGATGTTGGGCAGCTGGGTTTTTTTTCTTGTTTGCTTTGTTTTTGTTTTCTCGGTCAACTTGAAGGCAAATTTGAAGGGTTTTGACTTTTGCTTTGATTTTGTTTACCCAAGTATTTGGCAAAAGAATTTTTTTTTATCCATATTTTTGGGTTTTTGAGTCACTTATGCGTAAACGCGGTGGCTCTGGGGCAAGCTTAAGCACTTTGGATAAATATTGCGGTCGCCTAAGAATAATATTTTTCTTTCTTATTGAGATTTCTTGACGGTTTTGGTTTTGGTTATGGGTTTTTTTTTTTTTTTTGCTTATTTCTCAATAAGTCTTTTTCTTGGTTTTGTGTGCATATATTTGAGCTAATTTTTCGTTGGACTCATTTGTTTGCCAGCGCGCCAAGCAGGCGCTTTCAATTAGGCTTGAGACTTGGGACTTGAGACTTGGAGACCTGAGACAGAGTCTCTCTGTTGAGTGTGGGCTGGACAATGAACTGACGGCAATGACAATGCCAATGATGATGGCAATGATGATGATGATTATGATGATGATGATGTTGATGATAAAGACGATGAATCAGTAGACGGAATCAGAATCAATTGCAGGCTTGGCAGCTCGTGCTCTGAATTGCTTTTCATAATTCCGGATAAATGATATTAATACCCTATATGCAAATTGGCCAAAGGGAATATCAAATGCAGAAGACAGAAACAAATATTAAAGAGATTGTGCGAATATGGAAAATCAAGAGTTTTAGAAGAGTTTTAGTTAAAGTGAGATTAATGTCAGGAACCGTGTTAGCAACATTTCATTACTCTTTGATTTGAAATGTAACCAAGATACATATTTTTACTACTATTGCAGGGTATATGTTGGTCAGCATCTTGGCTTGACTGCAGGACTTTCAACTTTTGTTGCTACCTTGCTTTTGTTTGCTTTCGAAACAATCGAAACTTTTGAATCACAAAATACTTATAAAGCAAACCCCAGCCAGCCTCTATTGATGTAGCCAATGAGAATTCCTAGGAAAATTCCCGTAAACTGACCACAAAAAAAGGAGAATACAAAAAATATAGGTATATTTGTGTCAAACTGGCGCCAGTCTCAACTAAATAAAAAAAAGGACAAAATACGAAGGACTCTGTGTGGTCTGGTTCAGGTGGATACCTGAAGTAGGTGTGAGTCGAACAAGTGATCTATTTAGGTTATTATGTCTTTATGTTTAAGGACAAACAACAGCGAGCAGTTAGATAGATAGTAGAAAATTGGTAACAAATGGGTAACAAAGGACAGCTGCCAGCGTCCTTTTATTCTTGTGTTTTTTCTTTTCTAGTTTTTCTTTTGTGTTGGTAGTGAAACAGTAGGTGGCATAGCCAAGGAGAGAGAAAGAAGGAGCTGGAGTGAGAGATCTTTGAGACATAAATCAAATCATAAGCTGATTGAAATAAATCTCAAAAAATGTTTGCAATTTCTTGGATTTGGTTCTGTGTTCTTGTTGTTTTTGTCATATTTTTCATATTTAGCCGAGCGGAAATTGCTCATAATTCAAAAAAGGAAATGCTCATATCCTTTCGTTTTGACATTTCTTCTTCTCTCTGTCTTTCTTTCTCTCTCTCTCTCCCGTTGGATACAACGATTAATCTAACTTAAAGTTTGCTCACGCCGCGTACGTGAGGCGATTTTTAAAAATTGTTCGATCAAATCGAACCAGAACCAGAACCATAAAATGCTCATGAAAATGAGGAAGATCCCAGAAATACGACGACAGCCACAATTACAGAGAGAGAGAGAGAGAGAGAGAGAGAGAGAGAGAGAGAAAGAGAGAGAGTGAGAGAGGGAGTAAAAGAAAGATCCTTTTCCTGTCTTACCCAAATACATTATGTTTATCTTTATTAAGAATTTGTTTGGTTTTCGAATTTTGCCTTTTTTTTTAGTTTTTTTGTTTTACCAGTAGCATACATTTATTTGATATCTTGATTTTGTTCAACGGGCGGGGCATTAATCATATATATGATTATTATTATAATTTATATACCAATACGAGTGGGTATAAAATTTTGATTTGCCTTGTGTGGCTTTGATTTTTTTGTCAGGGCAATGAGTTGCATGCTAATTATTCCTGACTTCTTAAGATTAGGGCAGACAAGTTTGAATAGATATAAAGAAATATATTTAGACTGAAGAACTCATAATCTCATCTTTAGATGGAAGTGAATCTA
Organism: Drosophila equinoxialis; assembly: GCA_018150345.1. NCBI lineage: Eukaryota > Metazoa > Arthropoda > Insecta > Diptera > Drosophilidae > Drosophila > Drosophila equinoxialis. Next base: position 3,038,070 of record JAECWI010000089.1, on the reverse strand, counting down.
CCATATCCATTTTGAAGTTTTAGATTGAAAGCGTTGCAACTTGCAAGCATTAAGACTTAATCTTGATTGCAGTTATAGTTTCAAATGCCTTTGCATCTTTTCCTTGAATTGTCTGGAGACATTTGTCCTTGGAAAAATTCACTTAATAAATTCAAGTATGTATGTACATATGTATGTCTAGAATTTATGTATTTGCAGAATTTAATATTGATTGATGGTTAAGTTCCGGTAAAGACGCCAAATATAATGCTAAAATTAAAAAGAAAAAATCACAATTAATAGTAAACATTGTGAATCAGAGAAGATTCAAGTAGTTGAGTCGGTATTGCTGGTCGAGATATGAAACGTTTCCAATAATCTATTATAAATAGTGATTTAAAGAAGAAAAAAAGAATCATTTGATAAATAAAGAAATTATAGCTCACAGATATATAATTCCTAATTTTCTCCCATTAAAGAAAATTTCTCTTCAATCCCTGAACTCTGACCATGAATGCACTAAGCATGCAGGCAAATTTGTCAAAACGGATTATCAACCATTTTCACTCGACTCGACTCCAGTTGACTTGACTTAACTTGACTTGGCCGAACGATCGAACCACCAAACTAACAAACCACCGAACAAGTTTGCTGCTTTGGCCCAAAGTATTTAGGCGAACCCATTATACATACCAGTATACTTTACTATATGATGATGTTGAAGAAGAAGCAGCAATAGCAAAACAACAACAACAAAAACATGATGAAGAAGAAGAAGGCACACGGGGCAACGTCAATGTAGACGACGCCGACACACCTGATATGGCAGCAGAATGCTCATCTCATGAAAAATTGTCTTCGACACCCAAAAGGCCTGACCACAATCGTCCCCATACCCATTCCCGTCCCCCGCATTCATGACTCTCGCCTGACTGGGATGTTGATAATTTGAGTATACGAATGGCAACAACACATTGCCTAGTCTATGGCTAGTTCACTGGCTAACTGGCTGGCTGGCTAGCTGGCTAGCTGGTGGGCTTAAGATGACATACAATCATATTAAAAATGGTTGCCGTTTTTATTTGCAACGTTTTCGAGGTGACCTCTTGTTGCCTCTACCCCGAGAGTTGCATTATTAATAATGCCTTAGCCCGGGCAAGGCGAACCGAACTGAACCAAACCAAACCAAACCGAACGTAGCCGAGCCGAGTTGAGTTAAGTTGAGAGTTTGTTTCTGACCACCGCCAAAGTTGTTTCAAATGCAAGCAGACTCAATGCAATTTTATTAACGCAACGACAAATGATCGCTGGAAATACTTTCAATGTGTGTGGGAGCTTGAGAACTTGCAGCAGCCGGCTGAGGAGCCGGAGCTGGAGCTGAAGCTGGATGGTGAGGAGATGCTCCAGAGATCCTATTAAAATGGGAAATGTCGCGAGATCACTTATCAGACGGTCATAAAAATGGGTTTTTGGCGGTAGAGTAGCGAATGGCGACAGGCGGGCAGTCGGGCGGGGGAGTGGTGGGTATAAATGCTTTTAAAAAACAATTTTGGTTTAGTACTTTGTAAGATGTAGATGTAGGTTGGCATTGTAATTTATATGTACATTTATACATATGTATGTATGTATGTATATATCCGCTTTATGATCCAATCGAACGAGCAAATAATTTTCGTAAATTGTTTTTTGTTTTGTGGGAGGAAACTTTCCTATGTGAATCGGATAACTATATTAAATTGTTCAGGTCTCAAAAAACAATAACAAAAAAACAGTATAAAAGGTGCTAACTACCCTCCCCTTGTTGTGCACACACTCACACTTACGAATAAACTTGTCAAAAAAAGAGAAACAAAATGTTTTCCTCTGTCTCTCCCATTTAAATTCCCACAGTGAAGCTTGCAAGTCTCCACCTCCTTCTGAGCCTTCTCCACCTCCTGCTTCGCCGCCACCTCCATTGTTTATAGTTTAATAAACGTCTAAATCATACTTTTGTGATGCATGTGCTAAAGACAAACGAATATCAAAAGATAAAAATAAAAACTGCCATTTGGAGTATGTTTCCTAGTCTCCATTATCTATGAGCTGGGAGCGGTCATTGGGTCTCTCCTCTAATGGCTCTAATGTGCGTCTATTTCTCCCCTTCCGTTCTGCCTTCCTCCCTTACTCATTGTGTGTGTGTGTGTGTGTGTGTGGTCTAGACAGTTTCAAAGGGTTGACAGAGAAAGGGGGGCGGCATGGTATTGTGACTGCGACTGGAACTATGCAATCAAACTGTGTCAATGAAAAGTATAGAAATTAATACAATATGAAATGAATCGTGTGTGGAATATGAATACAACAACAACCAAATAATTGTCAAATGAAAGCATTTCTATGGCTCGATAGATGGAAGCTCGTTGGAGTCAGGTGTCCGGCCAGACATGCTTTGGAAAATGAGTAGGCTTGGTGGGAGGTAAGTCAATGAAAATGGGAAGTGTTAGAGCCAAATTAACCTATTTCTAATTCTAAAGCCAGACAGTTGATGGCCGAGCAATGCACCCAAGAGCTAGTGAAGATCGCATGGGTGTTTACCTTTAAGCTCAACTGAAAATATTTTTGTAAACGATTCCAAAATTAGTTCTGTCTTGAGGGTATGTGTAATTAAAATGATTCGCAATTTTGCCCAAAGATTTTCAATGACATTTCCATTTCCACATTAAAATCTCGAGAACTAAATGTTCTCCAATCCAATTGTTTGATGGCGTTTTAAAATAATACGAATTCCAATTTGATTGAGATATATATTTTCGAAATTGGTTGGAAATTTGCGAAAATACTCAGACTGTAAAAGGCAAACATTTTTTTTTTCAAAATTTGGATTACAATGTCTCTGCAAATCGTTTTTGAACGATTGCCAATCATGCTGCAACTTTTACATTGGAAAGTGATCTTCTAATGTGTATAATGACCCAAAAGTTGATATTTTTGACTTATATGTATTGAGTATTGCAGTATAAAAATAAAATAGGGTTAAACTCTTTCCTTTTTTGTTTTTCTTAATTTATTTACTTCTTATTTTTATTGTCTTTTGTAGGAGATATTTTCTAGTTAAAAGTGAGTATAATTGAACTACTATTCGAACTTGAGATGAGGTGTATTTGTATTTGCAACAGGTCAACACCTTCGGTACTTAAAAAGCCATCAACGCTGAGAGTTGATGAATAAAAGCAATCTTGCAACTGATTGTACATTTCGTCATAAACTAACTACTATATCGGCTCCTGAAAATAGCCGCAAGGTTGGGTAATAAATCTTTAACCAACTCCTCCCAAGGCTTGGGGATAGTGTTGTTGTTTTTTCTTCTTTTATGCTGTTTTTGCTTGCCAATATAGGTAAACAGATTTGCTATATAAATCAATCTCATTTTCATCTGATCAATTTCAGAGGATAGTTGCAGAAATTATTTCAACAAATTTCAGGCGAAAACTTAATTTAAGACAGATATTTGTATTTATCTAGACAGTTTAACTAACCTTTCGAATGTAAAATATAAATCACTTAGTTCAAATTACTTTTAAGTTTATGCTAAAGCCAATTACTTTAAGAAGTTATCCGGATGGTAAGTGTTAATTGATGTAGTTCAATTTTGACTTTAACGTTTGGTTCATCCCTCAGTTAACCACTTCATGGAATTGAGTTGCTTCTCTCGGGCATAGTTGGCATTTCATTTGAATAACTCAATGAATGAATGATTCGTCGTTTGCTTGCGCATTCAATTAGTAATTAGCAATTGTCCGCATCACCGATACGTTACCGATACATTGGAAGAGTGGAGAGATCCGGCTTATAGCAAAGTTCACTTTTAATATTAGATTAGATTAAGCATTATTATTTTTTTTTTTTTTTGCTATTGTTTCCCTTATTGTAGTTTAGTATTTGGAATTCCCCCATTGGGAAATTGCTAAGTAAGGGGCTAAACTAGTTTAGCAAAATCACTTGGCCATGACTAAGTGCCATAAATGCATACAAAATTCCAATACCCATGCCAATTCCAATTCCCCAGGGTGTTGTAAGTAATTCGTAATTTAGCGAAGATGTTTCTCTAAATGTATATATGTATATACATGTGTATGTATGTGTATCTCTCTCTGTAATTACATATCAGCCGGTAGCATAGAGGAGCATTCAACGTTTCAGCAGGTGTGAAAATCTAAAGTTGCAAAAATGTTTCAACCAAATCATGCAAATCATTTTAGTAATTCTTTTTTTTTTTTTTTGTGGTTGTTTATTGTTGTTTTTGTTCTGTTCCAATAAACATATTAGTTGAGCCAAGCTCTGGAGTCTCTCGTATATGTAACTTATTAATATTTTTCCCGCACGTAATTTCTAAACTCGTCGCTGCTTGATTTCCGGCCCCTTAATCCCCCCCCGCCTCCTCTCTATCACAGACTCTATGTGTGTGTGTGTGTGTCATATGGATGTAAGCTGCACCTCGCCAACGTGTTGCACACATTGTTCAAACGTCATTCAGTGGCTGAAATATCAAGCGTGAGAAAATCTATTATTATCTATCGCAGCAGCTAGGCAAAAGCTTCTAGCCTCTGGGTAGCTGAAAGCGGAACTAGAGACAGATGCATGGGAGAGGATGAGAGAGGCCGGACCGAAAGGGAGTGGGTGATGATGACGACGATGGCGGCGACGACGACGTAATCTTGGTAATGGGCCCGACTTAAAGCAGTTCTCTGCGCATGTGTGTGGGGTAGGTTTAATCTAATTGAGTATAAAAGTCAAGTTTGTGTCTTAAGTCTTTTGATTAAGTATAAGAGTCAAGTTCGTATCTTAAATCTTTTGAATTGTATGCATTTATTTTGCAGCGTAAGATGTGACAAATGTCAAATAAGTCAAATGTTTGGACAATTTAAATTAAGGGAAATCTATAATTAACCACTCCTAAGTCAAGACAAAACCGTTTAATACCCCTTAATGGCCAGTCGGAGAGAGTATATTTCCACGAATTGCAAGTTGAATATATCTTTCCGAATAGCTCAGCTGGTGACTTTGATTTTTGATATCCATATTATGTCTGTAATCATTTTTTCAAGCTCAAGAATTGTCCATGTAGAAAAAAAAATTTCAGCAAAAATCTTCTTATTTATAGAAAATAGATTCAACTCTTTTGTATACGAAATAATTTTCAAGGCTACCCATACTAATAAACGACATACTAAGCATATAAATTCTGCAATTTTTCGATGTCATATTGTTTAAACTCTCAAGTTAGTTCAGTTGGCTCATCACCATAATCTTTATGTTCATTTTTAGGATTGGCCTCTCGTGCTCTTATAACATTGATAATACAGCGACCTTTTCTTTTAGGAAAAAATTAACATATTAAATATTCGTTTACATTGCATTAAAAAATTAAATTAAATACTAAATTTTTATAAAAGTAAGTGGGAAAACGATACATTTTTTATACAGTAGGGTTTTTGTATGGTTTATGTAGGTTAATACCAGGGTATAGAATTGTCTGTGCAGCAAAAGTTGGGCTAGCCCTCGGCATTTGCCTGAAAGTTCATAGTTATAAATAGACATGTGAGCACAAAAGTTATGTAGAATAAACAATGCATGTATTTATTAAATTAGCAATGATCTCATTACAATTAAATGGCACAAAGTGCGAAAGAGGCAGAACGTGTGGTGGGGCGGGCATAAAAAGAATGAAATGACAAACGCAACAAAATTTAAATTAATTTCATTTAAAAACCACTTAGACCCACCCCCAAAAGTGGTTCCAGCCCATATTGCCCACGAGTAGCCGCAGTTTGGAGCACTTTTGTGGAGAACTTGTGCTGCAGCTCTCTTGGAAATGGAAGTGACAAAGTGCGGCATGGCCAACTTGTTAGCATATGTTAATTAAAGCGGGCGACTTGAAAATGGAATTGAGATGGAGCCCAAAAACCGAGATGGCGGGAAGTGCAAGGAGATGCTAGGGGGACCCGTTGGCTGCCTGAATTATGGGTTTGGGGTCTTGAACTGGGGCTGTAACGTCATATATAAAACATTAGTATGTAGATACATGTATGTGTATTGTGGTGTGTGTGTGGAAGTATTGGTTGTGCATTGCTTTGCCATCGATTGAGTTGCCAATAGATTTTGTGTGTGGTACTAGTGATGCGATTGCTAAACCAATGTGAACAGCATTCAATTGCTGGTGGAAATTGGCTCCAGAAGTCACTGTGATCATTGTGATCATTGTGATCACGGCGATCGATCACCATGTCTTCACTATTTCCATATGGCAAATTTGATTTGCGCCCAATTTCAACGCCTCAACTACTTTGTGCATAGATAAATCAAATTCAACTGACTCTGAGTGAGTCATTGACTGGCTACATGTGTATTTTTATTTATTTATTTGTATCTCTCCTGCATCTTGGTGTCTCTTAGTTGGGCAGTTTGTTTGGTTTTCCATAATAATTTTTCAATATCGATTACGTTTGGCTTTGACTTCGGCTTCAGCTTATTGGGTTGGTTTACATTTTGATTTATTTTGTTTGCATAAATTTTGCTTGCTTTATGCTTGGTGGGTTCTCAATCTTTTGTTGTTGTCATATCTGTTGTTGGTGACTTGTCAGCGCCTCAAGATTTCAATGAAAATCGACCTAATTGTTACATTGCGTGAGAGGTTGCCACAAAAATACAAAAAATAATTCTATTTATCTTTTAAATTAACTAACTCATCTTCTATCTTTACCCTGATTGAAATTTAGAGCAGGAAGACCCAAAAGACGTATTACATACATATAAAAATATGAATTGGATGTAGTTTTCATTGTTTTTCCATGAGAAAAGCCAAAAGATTGTCAGTATAATTTACTAGTATCTGGCCTTTGGGCAAAAAAGGTTCTTCATCTATTCCTCTCTGTGTCTCTGTCTCGTATCTCTTCGATTGCAGGAGCTGGAGCTGCTACCGTGGGAGCTAAAACCTAGGTGAGCTGCTTCCGTTTTGCTACAATTTCGTTTGGTTTTTGTTTCGGTTTCGGTTTTGCTCTTGTGGCGTGACCACAAAAACTAAGGCACTTTACGAAAGGTTTGGAGTTTGCTCACAAAAGATGAATGAATGTGTGTGTGTCTGTGTGTTTGTTGAACGAGTGTTAACGACGATCATTTTCCCCATTGAATCATTGAAAATGTTGGCCATAACCATTTTCTTGTCCCCCATGATTCTTTAATACACTTTAATTATGACACCATTTAGCCCGCATTCTTGTTCGATGCGTATTAATAAATGTTATTTTAAATGCCTGTTATCTACTCACAGTGTAATCACATTCTGAAATATGGAATATATACATATATTTCTAACAACATATTCAATTTCGAGTTTACCATTGGTTATTAATGGTCTTTTCTAGTTAGCAGAGACTAGAGGCATCTTGGGCTATGAAAGCACAAATATTTCTTTAAAATATTAACATTTACATTCAGTAATTTCAATAGTTGCATTTTTTTATAATAGACTTTACAAAAACTGTCGTTTCTATCATAACAATAGTTTATTATTCATTATCTGAAAAAGGGTTTCAAGTTTATTATTTATTGAGTGACAGAAGTGAAGTTTAATAGACAATTTTAATTGCTTTCTTAAACACATTTCGTTTTAGCCGGTTAAGGCCCAGTTAAATTAAAAGAATTTCGCTTTTATATTTCTAGATTTGTTGGAGAATTAATTTAAGTTTCTTTATGTATAAAGAAGTCTGTTTCCTTGGAAGAGAGTTAAAGCTTTTATTGGGTTAAGAACTGAATACTATTTTAATGGGACTCAGGGTAAAAAGTTTCCTCTAAAATGAAAAAGTTGTATGGGGAAGTAATCTACTCAAAAAACTTGCCAAACTTATAATAAATGTGTATCATATCGAATTCCATTAAATGATCTCCCATGTACTGGAATTCGGTAAAGTTCCTTCAGTCTTAACTTAACATTAGAACCCGCATAAGGCACAATATGATGATAAGGATATACAATTTTTGGCCAACACATACAAAGAAGCAACCGCGACCACACAAACGATATATGTATATTCTTGATCAATATATTAAAGCTGCACTGGTGAACTTGGATGTTGGCTCTCATATAGAGTAAAACTCGAACTCAGTCGGAAAGAGTTGAGCTATTCGTTGCACGATTGTTGTAATATTTGTTAGTTGACTATACTTATAAATAAAAAATGTTCAATAATTTCACTTAGTGCGATTATCCTTAAACTTGTATGTATTAAATACATAAAAGTCTGCAAAATACTACAAAAGTCGTATAAAGGTATCACATATGTACATAGAAGAGCTATAATAAGATGAGAAGGACTCAATTATAAATTCAAAGTTTTTAGTCATTTAAGTAAGGATAAACACGAAGATGGCTCTATATTGATTCTTAAAATTCTTTTGACACGTCATTTTTGTAAGCTTTCTTTGTCTTCCTCTCAGTCTTGAAATGTAAACTGTCATCAAGGGATTCACTGGGCAGTTGACATAAACACTCAGGAGCTGCAGGGAGTTGAATATCGTCTTTTTGTTAAAGAAATGATTTGCCCTTTGTAATATTTTTAAATTTTTCCTTCATTTGCATGCTCGTCACGCACCTCTCTCTCTCTCTCTCTGTCTCGTTCTCCCTTACTCGCTTTTGTCTATCTCTGTGTCTCTATGGATATGGCCCACTATCTTGCCTTCTCGCTCTTGCAACTAAATATCCGAGTAGGTACATAAAATATGCTTTTAATCACATTTCCGTTCATCGTTCGTCGAATAATTCCACATGAAACTAAAGTAAATCATTTGGAAATTTATGGGCCACCAGTCCATATATATATAGTTGAAGAAGAAGATGGAGAGAAGAAAACAAACAACAAACAAAAAGTGGAAACGAACAAAAAAAAAAATGAGAAATGAAACGATTTCGAACTGAATATCTCATCAATATGCAAGACGCATTTGTTTTATAAAATCCATAATTGGTTCTACTGTACTTACGCACTCGAAAATAAAGGGGTAAGCTGTATAAAAGGGGGAGGGGACGGTGGGACGTAGTTGATATTATGATACACAAACAATCAGACACTTATGGTCAACACTTTAGAGCCAGATTTGGTTACCCCCGCGCCAAAGAGTGAATGACCCAACTGGAAGTGATTGCTGCCTGCTGGAGACTCCCTTCCAGTCACCCTCCCGCTCCCCATTCCCATCATTCGATGACATGCGTTTTGCTATGTATTTGCTTAGGTCGCCAAAAAAGGGGACTCTGGGCATACGCATAAATATATCGCGTATCACAAAAGTAAGACATAGATATATGATTTCTTACCATAAGATCGACTTTGTCGTCGGCCACCATATTTCTGTCTCTCTCTTTCTCTCTCACACACACACACACATACACACTTGGTATATTTGCCAGACGTGTCTGTTTTACTCAATTAGCCTTTTAAGACATTTTTGGTTTGAAAATTGCGAAAAAGGTTTTCGAGCGCGCTGATCGGTTGAGTTGAGTTTGAGGCTTTTGGGATCGTTTTGGGGCACCTTTATTCGGTTATTCGGTACGATTATGAAGTTTTAATAGACGCCGGGTGTTATTGTTGTAAATCAAAGCACATTGTGACACTTATGACAAGTAAAGTAGCTCACATAACCGTTCACGGTTCATTTGGGCCATCGATGGCAGGCAATTGTAGTCACGTAGCCAAATCGTTAGCCAAACTTAAATACTTCAATAAAAAAAATACCTCTCAAACAATTTTCTATATAGTTACAAATATTATCAGAAGATACGACGGCGCTAAGCATCTGTACATTCATCCATCACGGCTCATTTGTCAAAGGTTAGTTCCAGGCCACACACACACACTTCGACAGAGAGAAAGAGAGAGGGGAGAGGCAGAGAGGTAATCGGAAGATCCTAAAGGCTGAACGGTTACCTGTCCGACACACCTTGCCAAAACTGCCAAATTGATGTCTTAATTTTCAATTTGAAATTGAGCGTGCGAATTCAGGAATTGTGAAATGAACTCCAAACCTGAACCCAAAAACCCTAATTATGGGATAAATGGCAAAAGTTGAGGTCTTCTTTTAACATTTCCGCCGGAATCAAATGGTCAGTTTTCTTCTCTTTTTCTTTTTTCTTGGTGTGTGTGTTCTCCTTTTTTTTTGCACTTGCCGTTGTTCACGTCACACATTAAATGATTGTAATCCTCTTAAAAGATCAAGCATTGAGGGCGTCAACGGAAGTAAAAGAAGTCAGCCAGAGAGAGAGAGAGACAGATAGAGGCCACCCAAAATAGAATTAATGAAGTTATAATGTGAAACCAATCACTTAAATGTGGTATAGATATATATGCCTTTCGTCTGTAGACCACTGACTTTTCTCTAAGTGTACTCACGATTAAGCAGTTTTCCACTGTCGGTTTTTAAAAACAAAACAAAGGAAAAAAAGGGGGGAATGGAGTATTAAAAGGTATTCCAGTAGCAAATTGTTGCGTGCGAGCCACATTTAAACACAAAACAATATCTATCTATCTATAGACAACAACAACAACAGCAACAACAACAATTGCCAACTGCCACCTGACCATTTAGCTCGAGCGGGGGATCTTTGGGCATCAATTGTCTTTCTTTCTCTCCACGATATTGTTGTCTTTTTGGGCTAGTGGCTTTTGCTAAATTTTCTTGCGCAAAACAAACCAAAAAAAATACTCAAATTAAATTCCAATTCATTGAGGGGCACTCACAGCAACAGCAACAGCAGCAGCAGCAGCAACAACAGCAACAACAATTGCATCCAACAAGAGAATGCAGAAAAGAAAAAGTAGCCTTTTTTTTTGATGTTTGCTTTTCTGTTTTTGTTTTGAGAATTTCAATGCGCCCATGCTCAACATTACCATAAAACAAATTATTCCAACGTGACTTAGCCATAAATGAATGAAACAAAACCAAAAAACAAAGCAAAAACTGATACCGAAACTAAAACCAAAACTCAAACGAAACAAAGACCAAAAAAAAAAAGCCATAAAACCTGAAAGAAAATTGAAAACTTCTTACTATATTAACTTGAAGTGTTCTTGAATAAAATTATCGTTCTCTATTTGCAGTGTTTTATTATTCAATGAAGTAAACTAATTTTAAGTCCTTCATTTCAACGGAATTCGCATCCTTCTTAAAAGATATGCCGTGATCCTTTGTCTGATTGTTAATTTAGCATCTTTTTAGGCGATTTGTATACATTCCTTATATATTATATTTATACATCTTTATAAATGAAATTTATGAATCTTATACTCAGCAGCTTATGGATTTATCAAATGAATTAAATAATTTCTCTATAGTTTTTTGTTTAGCCAATCATTAGATGGGGCAAACACAAATCAATTAAAGCCGCATTCTATATTGTGGGAGCATGTCATTAAGTTATTAAGAGCACGATTTTAATACAAAACATTTTACATAGTTATTGCAGTATTTTTGCCTTTTGTAATTCAGATTGTTTGCAAAAAATACGTAATTAAGCAATTAAAAAATTTATTGCATAATTGAGATTATAAATTTCTCGTTTAGTATAGATGATATTGAAGTATTGACGTATTGATGAACAACCAAAAACCAAACAAGTTTTTTTTCCTAAAAATAATATGCATAATTTTTGAACTATTCTCAAAAAGTTTAATAGTAGTCCTAATCAATCAACAAAAACCAGACTAACTATTGAAAGATTAAGTTTTTATATAATAGATAAACTTGGACATTCCAGATATCCATAGAGACACCGTTTTGGTAGGCACTGTTCTTTAGTTTCAATAGCTTCTGTTAGTTATGTTTTGTTTATGCTTTTGCCTGATTTAACAAATGTTTAATAACTGCAGTCGTGTTATATCACCTTCTGACATGACATCATTGACATAGACATTGGAGATGGAGACGGAAATGAAAGAGAGTCAGACTCATAGTCATGGAGAAGGAGTTGAAGATTAAGCTAAAGTCGAAGTTTAGCTTGGGCACGTACGTCACGATATTATGGGAAAGAGGAGAAATACATATATGTGTATACATATGTAGATACATAGATATGTGCAGCATTCGGCATTAATCGCTGAGGCTGAACCGTTTTTTGATCGTTTTTTGCCAAATCGTATAACTGTTTGCCGCACAATATCGGTCATGTTCCAGTTGCCTCCAACTCTCGGACTCCACCTCTGACTTGGCAAGCATCTGTTTGACTACCTACGTGCCTTCTCCTTCTCCTTTTGTAACTTCAACTCCCACTCCCACTCTAACTGCAATACTCTGTTTAATAATTTATAAATTTTAAAGTACTCTGAACCTCCACGTTTGTTTCTTTCCTCTGTGTTGGTTTTTCTTCTCATTCTTCTTCTCTCCTTCATATATTTATTTATTTAGTTTTTGTTTTTGGTTTTCAGCTGGTCCAGGTCCAGCAGGTCCCAGGACTTTGACACAATTGCATTGCATTAGCATACACAATTAGCCAAAGAGGAAGAATAAGTGAAGGCGAGCGCAGTGGAATTGCAGATGGAGAGAGGAGGAAATTGTCGTGAATTGTTTTTCCGTTTTTTGCTTTTTCCTTCTTGAGGAATTGGTTATGTCAAACAATTTATGAGTTTTTTTTTCGTTTTTGTGTTTGCTTTGGTTTTGGTAAATCAATTTACCATATTGCACAGATTTGTTATTCTTTCATCACAAATTGAATAAACACAAAAAAGAGCCAACCAACAACAAGACAAAAATTTAGAGACCTAAGGATATGGATTACGAAATTGAAGGATCCAAAATAGACGTGCCTTATTCTCAGGCAGGTGCTAAACTGTCTTATTACGTGACAGAACAATAACAGAACAGAACTCTGACAATGGGCAGAAGCCAAAGGGTTTCCATTAGCACTAGAATAACGACTATAAAATACTCTATTGTCATCCCTATATTTAGATGATAAGTTTTGAGCTGTAATTGAATATCTGCTGAATATCTGCAATCTAGCAATTAGAAAATTTCAACAAATAGAATGACAAGATATTTATCAGTTATAAAATATTTTTCAGAATTTTTTTTAACTACATATATTTTCCACTGACTACCTGTCATTCTATAAAATTTAGTTACTACGTTTAAAATACAGTTATCTAAGCAGTTAAACAGCGAGTGAGAAAAGTTGATGAGTCCGCTTAGGTTGAAGGATCGATATCTACCCGTCCTAAATTCCGCAGTATTTAGCCGCCTGTTAAAGCTTTGTCTCTTAATGTTAAATAGAATTTACTTCAAGTTACTTAGTTTGATTGACCGCCTACACATTGATATGCCCAATATACCCGTTTTATATTGTCTAGTGTATAAGCCGCTGGGCATGGTTCGATCTTTAAAATCAAAGTCGGCATTTTGGAGCTATTTAACCAGCCCAGGCCAGTGGCTGTCTAAGATAAACAGTAAAAAGCCATCTCCCAGCCTACCTTGGACTGGTCTGTGGCACTAGGCACTAGGCCCGGGTGTCGATCGGCGGCTTGTTGTCCTAATAATGTGTAAACAACAATGACGCGTTCCCAACTCCTAAAAGGAGGCAAACACCCCGAAAGAAGCCAAAGAGAGTTTCGTCGGCTTGCTTTCAACTTAAAGGCGGCGGTCTTCGTCTTGTTTTTTTGTCGGATTGCTCTTGGTTTGGTCGAGGTCTTCGTCTTGCTCTTGGTCTTGGTATTGGTTCGATCTTGGCTGTGGTCTCTCTAAGAACAAAATGCATTTGTCTGTCAGTTAGAGTTTGGCTAATTTTTAAGCAGCTGCCGCCTCTTGGCTGCGGCTTTCGTCTTGAGCAATTCAAATACATAGTAATAACAATAATAACAAATACTAATGGTGAACAAATATACGTACGGGAGTACCAAAGAGCAAGACCAAGACCAATAAAGAGACTGGGATAATCCTGGTCAACCAACATTCAATGGCCTATGATCATTAAAAGTGTTGGTCATTCGGTTTTCGTTGGACAAATAAGACAGATTAAGAAAACGAGCAAGGAGAGGCAGGGAAGGAGAGATAGAATGGTACCAAAGTGTTACCGACTCTGGTACTCTTTTCTTGTCAACTAACATAACTGTTCCCCTTGCGAATCTCTGTGAGGTCTATCTTCGAGTCTAGTTCTTTTCACCAACCCCACCTTTCCTCTATCGTCTTTCCACAACTCTCTGCCCTTTGCTTTGGGTTTACTCATCGATCAGTTAGTTTGCAATTGCAATTGAACTTTGTTAGCATTGTCATTGTTTAGTTGCTGCCTGAAGTATTCAGTATGTATCAGTATATTATGGTAATGATTAAGTTATTACGTTCAATTTGTGCAACTTCCGTTTTACTCGAAATCTCATCAAGTGTTTCATGAGAAAATTAACTAATCATATGAACTATGTGAATCTGTGTGTGTTTGGTTGTATGTGTGTCGCGTTATCTTGATCTTGTTAGACACGGTTTTAGCCAACAAAAAAAACCACAAATATTTTAATGAGATTTATGCAAAACAAAATTGTGCAAATATACAGAAGGAGAGAGAGAAAAAAAACTACACGTTGATTAATGTAAAATTCTATTTGATGCCGGAACAAGGGTTTAACTCATTTGATTTATCATAGTTCAATTTTAACGTGACTCCTCAATTCCTATGCGAAAATTACTAGAGACCAGGAATTCGTTATGGTACTAAAGATCTGGGAATCACCTTCATCCTCAGCATATATTTAGGTGGCAAATATAATAATAATCCGTAAGACTTTTATGAGCAAGGTTTCCTCATGGATGAGTTTATTAAATATTGATTAACCGTAAAATTATGTTTCAATTGCATTAGTCCACTAACTAAACTTTACTATTCAATTATATAAATTGCAAGTGCCGTTTACTTAAATGAATTTCATGTCTTTCTGCAAAAATGATTTAAAAATTTTAGTTGGGTGAACTAATTTGACCATAAATAAAATATAAATCGTCACGCAGACTTAATAAAGTGCAACAGGTAGGTACTTTAATTTCCAAATTGAAATGTGTATTGAATTCTTAGAGTCATTTGGAAACTTCAATTATATTTGTATGTACAAATGCTGAAGTTAGTTCAGCTTAGAATAGGGAAATATGAATTACTTACATATACCTAACAGATCACGTAGATTAATATCGAACCCCCAATCCCTATCATAGGCAATGTAAAGATACATAAAATTAAATAAAGTATGTAAAGAAATTACAATTATATGCAATAGTTAACCCAATTTTGGCTGCCTATAATTTGAATTCAAAATTATTTCCCATGTCTTTGGAGCAAACCTAATTTAAAAACCATTAAAACATTGAAATTTAAATAGAAAACAAATGAAAACTTTTCAAATTCAAAGCGCAATTTCCTGTCGTAAATATTGAAAATTATTGGATAAGAAGTTAGTACCAAGACCAAGCCCAACTCAAACCTCCGCCCCCACAAGGCGAAGACGAAGAAGAAGTGCAGGGCGAGCGTGTGGGCATTACCAAATAACCTAATGGCTTCATTACCACTTCATAAAGTCACGTTATGATTATGTTCGATATTGACTGGAACTCCAAAGTTTCATTCACGGGCAGTCGATCAATCGGCAAAAGTTCCATCTGCCAAACTGAATTGACAGGGCCCAAACAATTGAACAAATTGAGGTTCTCTTCTCTACTCTATAGAAATTTGTATTCATTATTATTATTATTATTCTTTATTTTTTTTTCTTTCGGTTTTTTGTTTTGGTTTATATGCAAAACTTGTTCAAAGACATTTATCAAAATCGTTAAAGTTATTGAACTTCACCGACTGCAGGCCGACTTTTTGGACATGTGTCAGCCAATGCCAATGGAAAGCTTTTCGACATGATACTCCCTCCCCTCCCCATCACTTCGTTTGCTGTCTATAACTGTAAACATCTCCTTTAGTTTTTGTTAATGAAAATATTGAGAATAAAATTATGTTAATTTACCTGCTGACAGTCTGTTCTGTCTTTACTCGTTTCAATTAAATGCACATTTCGTATGGCCGCCATGCACTTTGCGCCCATTTGGAGACCTCTAAAGACGAAATTAATATGCACTGAAGAGGAGCTTTTCACTTCTTTGGAGTAGGTAGCAAAGCGAATCAAACAGACTCATACACAGGAAATGAAGGGAAATAAGCAAAAGAGTAGAAAATCCATAAATGTATGTATGTATGTACATATTGTATTTGATATTGGTAATTGCAATTGTAATTGTAATTACTTGTATGCACACGGCTTTTTTTGTTATACTGTCTTGCAGATACTTTGATTTTAATAGCAACAAAAATAAAGAAAAAAATTGAAAAACAACAAAAAAAAAAGACTAAAGCCTTAGGGCACAGCCATCCAATCTGTTTGTACATTGATTCATTCATTCATTGAAAAAGCAGACACAGAAAGAGAGGGGGAGAGAGAGAGGTAGCGAGGGAACGATTGGCATTTTCCCACATTAGCCGATTTTGCAAAAAGCCTGGCATTCTGTGATCCAAAGCAATAACTTCAAGTTAATGACCAATTCGAGATATATGATAGACATATAGACTACCCATTAAAAGTTGCCTCCGAATTCAAGAATAATGCACTTGAAATATTAATTGATATATTCCAAATCTTATTTTGCTTCTTATTTTATTTATTTAATTAATTCCATAGAGTTTTTTTTTGATTTGCTATATAAGTACTTATTATAGTCTACAATTAATGTTATTACTATCCCTTGATACCCTCGAATCGATCGACAATTGTTTTTGCATAAGAGCAGCATCTTTTAATCACGTTTTTATTGTGTACTATTGCACAGATATCGAAAACGAATCGAAAACATTAACACTTGAATCTTAGGTCTGGGTCTGGGCCTGGGCAATTACAGCCATTGACCAAGATTTGTATTTGAATTTTGTGTTGCTGTTGTTGTTGATTGGCCTTACATGCCGTTGCCAACGGTTTGCAGATGGCCCCAAAGTTACAGAGTTACTTATTTAGCTAGTTATTTGTGGGTGGTGTTACAACAACAACAACAACAACAACAACAACAACAACAACAACAACAACAATGGTGATTGAATGTTTGTTTGAGGTCACCACAATCGATATATTTATATGTACGTAAGCTGAGGATGTGAAAGATGATGGATCGGTGGGAATAATTCCGACTTAATGCGATGTGCTGGGGCGTGTGAATCTATCCATTTTTTAAATCGTGGTCAACGTGTATGGACCACCCACCCAAAACCAAAACCAAAAAAAAAAACAAAAACTAAAAGGGTGAATCAGATGGGCAGACATTTCACTTGAACGTTAAATGAAACTATCAACACACAACAAATTAACTTAACATAATTAAGAGTAAGACAAAACGAGATAGGAAGCATGAGTGGAAAGGGGTTTGGGGGTTACCATTTAAACGGACTGAAACTCTGCTTTTTTGTTGGCAAGAGACATTTGCTATGCTAGGTGAAGGCTTTTTATCGATGAAACAACGGACAACACATAACAAAACACAAAAATTATCAAGCAAACATTGCCGGAGTTTGAGCCGGGGGAGAAGGTTAAAAAGAAACACATATACTTAACACTTTTTGGATCCCAACAAACAAGGCTCCAAGTGGCATCTCCCGGTTGGGTGAGAGGGGGGCTTAGCTTCGATAATGATCATGATGATGATAGTTGCTGTATGTGTGTGTGTGTCTTTGAGGGGGGGCTCAAGGGTTCATACTTATTGGCATTTTGTTTCAGCAACGCACGAGTTGACTTTGCCGCTTCAACAAGACATTGCGCATTGATTTAAATCAACTTTGTGTTAGGTGTTAATTTCTAACGACAATAAAATAGAAAACAAAAAAAAAAAAAAAAAAAAAAATCAACATAAAAAGAAGGTTCCAAGCAAAGACCACAAAAGTTACTCCCTTCTCGACCACCAAAATCATCTCGGAAAACAAGACACAACTTAAGTTTCTTGAACTGATTTTCACATATGGTTGACATTCTTTCAAAAAAAAACTAACTTTTTTCTTGTCAACTGAATTCGTTGACATTTTCGATAAGAACAATAGACCTAGGCAAGAAACCTTGTTTAGTCTCAAGAGGAGATGAAGGGAGGCGGTCTTTATTTTAGCTAGAACTCATATTTTATGGATGACAAAATGATCAAGAAGCTTATTGCCATTATTATCTTTTTTTTATTCGCCCAAAAGAAACAAAAAATGCTGCAAACCGAACACCGTTCGGGATATACACTTTCCATATATTTCGCGAGACTTTCCATACGAAATTTTGTTTCTATTCACATTTTGTATAATACCCTAGTGCCTAGTGGCTTTGGTTAGCGCAGAAAGCTCCGCTACGTTATGCTACCTAAAGCCATAAAGCCATAAACAACAAAATTCGTTTAAATGCAATCAATTAACTAAATTCTGAAACGCCACAGGTGGTCGACATTATTATTTCTGATTCGTTTGCCTCGTTTCGGCGTATCAACAGCACAGCCCCCCTTTGTCCGTCTCCAGCCCTCTTGAGAGGTCCCCTCCTTCTTCACGTCTTTTGCCTTATTCGTTGTTCACATCTAACTATACAACAATTTCATTTTGGGCAAATAAAGTTATTTATCTCAAAATGCTAAATCGGCGTAAGTCAGTCTACAACAACAGCGAAAAAAAAACGACTTGAGGTGTGAATTAGTCGGTAATGACATCATTGAACTTTAACTTGGCAACGGGTGAGAGAGTCTCGACTATATCTCCGGTAATAACTGTAGCCTGACTGTACCACACCTCAAAAGCCAAACAACAGCAACAATAGCAACAAATGTGCAAATATTATTAAAATTCTATCAAGAGGGGAGCAGTCGATCGATCGAACGCTCGATCGATCTATCGAATGAACATTTGAACGTTGCAAAAAGTCAATAATATCTGAATGAGGGCAATGAATAATTATTTAACTTTTAGTCATACCCATAACCATATCGATTCCGATTCCCATAAATTGTGCATATGTGTGATTTTCACAGTTAAATTTCTATGAATTAAGTTAAATCAGAGATCATCTACATATACACACACATAAAATTGTATAGATTTTGCTCTGATTGATTCTGTAATTATCTAGAAATTAAAAGGGAATAACTTGGGCACTTGGGCTGGGTGCAAATGCTAGATAGCGTGTGAGAAGGTCATAATAAGTATCTATTAAAACCACAACTTAATCAAATCTAAATCGATATAGCTATCAAAGTCCGTCAAAAATGTGACTACTAATAACTTGAAAAAAATGTTCAACCAAATAAAAAGATTGTCTCAATAAAAATAGAGTTCCAACTCCACCAAAGGAGAATTGGCATAAACAAATTGCTTAACAATGATGTGCAATTATTAGTCAACCACTAAACTAAATGTTTCCTTAAAGTTATTTCAGTTAATTAATTGCTTAAACTCTAACATTTTGCTTTAAATTTCGTTTTAGAAAGTTGATGACTGCTTAAGAATGGTTGATATATGTGACAATTCCTTAATATGGGATTGAAAATTCCAAAAGGTCGGCATATCAAAACCGAAACGATATAACAAAGCCTTTTTAGAGCTCAAGAGCTACTGCTACTCTGACTCTAAAGGAACTAAGAATAAGAAGAACAAATCAATATATATATACATATGTATGTACACGCTGAATGTTCTGAAAAAGCGAGACAGAAGAAGGTGACAAAGAATTTTTGGGTCATCCTTTTATGATGCAAATCTTCCCCCAACTCCCAACCCACGAGATAATATTAATATTAATATTGTCGCCAGTTTCTAAGTCCCCGTCTAAGAGTCATATGCGACGATTTATGGCGGAGACTGTTACAATTAAAAGATAAACGGCCGCTTTGCATTGGATACGCACCGCTAACTAGAGTCTTAGACAATGGGTCCAAAGAGAGATATACATACTTATGTGTAGATATGGGGGAAGAGAGTTCGAGGTAGAGGAAGGAAACCAAAATAGAAACCGGTTAAATGCATTTTGTGTAACAATGTGTCAACTAATAATACCTTTAGAAACAAAAAACAACAACACTACAAAAAAAATAATAATAAAGAAAACGAAAAATCTTCAAAAAGTTGTAAAAAGGAGTTGGAGATTTAGATGCTGTATGCTGACCCATAGAGAAGGGGTAAAGGGAAAAGCGGACAGGAGAAGAAGTCAGCCAGCCAAACATTTCAATTTTAATTAAGCATGATAAATGATTTCACTTGGACGCATAAATCTTTTTTACAGTCGCGATGAAACAATGATGTTCTTTTGTGTCCATGGCCAATGCTGAAGATCGAGCTAGACCAAGAGACCTCATGGATGGAGCCTAGACTTGGTCTCTATATTTTCCCCGCTCAATGGATAGGAAGAGCCCAAAAAAAAAAAAAAAAAAATACAAAAAACACAAAACCAAAAAACAAAAAAAACACAATCGAAACGAAAAAAAATAAGCTGTGAAGAAAATTGATTTGAAATTAATGCAAGAATTTGTTATAGAAAAAATAAACAAGCTTGCGTTTGAATCGATCGTGAAAGAAGTGAGTTGAATTGATTTCGTTTAGGAAATGGTCGCTGATGGGGTGATAGCAATCGGGTGGCGGGAAGGGTCAGTAAGGGGTGGACAGGGAGGCTGTAAACAAGTCTTTAATAAATATGCATAGGGCTCCAAAAACCTGCTCTACAAAAGAGATCTTGTCTCAATTGTTTTAAATATTTACAAGTTATTTGATGGGCATTTTTTTTTTTTTTTGGCTCTTTCTCTGCGTCTCCCCAGATAAGATATCTCTCTTTATAGCACTTACCGATAGTTTTGCTTCAGCTAATGATGATACTGAAATGTATAACACATACAACCCAAACCTAACGGACTTGGCTAAATGGATAGGCAATGGGTGTGTGTGAGAGAAGCATAAGTATATTTATGTATATGTATGTATATACTTACGATTATCTGGAGTATACTTATGTTAAAACTATAATCGTCTTTTTCGCATAATGATCAGTTAGTAGCCTCTGCCACCTCTTCCTGGCCACCAACATACATACATACATATATGTCATTCTTGGCTTTCTTCATCTGCTGCGTCTCTGCCTCTTGCTAATAAATTGTAATACAAATGCATTAAAAGTAAAGACTAATTAAATGACTGTACTTAAGTGGCAAGGCCTGACTGGCTGACTTGGGGGCAACCAACTTAATCGCTGCTGGAGACTGCGACTCCAGCTCCATCCTCAACAAATCTCTGGTGACTCTTTGCGATGTTGCTGCGGCTGCTGCTGTTGCTGTTGGGTAATCTTTTTCCAGAGCAAACAGCAGAAAACAGGCAAAAAACAACACAACAGTAAATGCCTTTTGTGGTCATTAATTCGCACTTAATATGCTTTTTATGGTTCGCGACTTTATTTCATTTTTAGTATACACTTACAAAAAAGGTATATAAATTTTCTTTATCAAATAGTTATGAAGAAATATCAGAAATATTGTTAATCCTTGACCAAAGAAAGTTCTTAAAAGTTAAAAATTGGCGAAACCACTTAAAAATTTACAAGATTCTTAAGTGTTTTTTAATTGTAAGATTTGAAATTCTTTAGCCCAAATAAATTGGACATACAAATCGATTTCATTTCAAACCCTTCTGCAAATGTTTTAGAGATAATGGCCAAATGAGTTAAAGTGAAGGAATTTGAAGTAAAGGAATTTGAAGGAAACAGTAACAGGATATTGTTGTAACTTCTTTAAGATTTGTTTAGAGGTTCTAAGCGAATTCCTTAAATACTAATGCTAAGAAGCAAGGCTAAGGGTGTAAGGGTATCTAAACTTCGGACTTATTGCTGATAAGTTTAGATCCGTGATTTTTTTGTTTTGCTTTTTGGAACGATGGTGCGAGGTTATGTATGTATGTACGGGATATGTGCAAAACAATTATTCCGCAATTAAACAGTTTACACTTTATAGACAGGGACAGGGGTGTCGGGGGAGAGGGGGACAGAGAGCTAGTGAGATGGTGTCCAGTTCATACATATTAATGAAGACCATCACACACTGACACTAGGGATGGCATTTTCTTCTACTTTCATTGCAAGTTTGTAAGGGTTACATGAGGTTCAATGTGTGGCACGTTGCAAGGCAAATCAATTAACTGTCACGCTGCCATCTCCAACTGGGTGGTGGAGGGTAAGGGGGAATGGAATCGAATGGAATGGAATTGTGTGTGGAGTACAAATCACTTAAGCGGCACCGCAGGCAAATGACCACCAACAGAAAAACGGCGACAATGCGTCGACAATGCATTTGGCCCGAAGTGCCCGATCTTCTGTCATTGCCATCTCATTGTATGTATGCACGTTTTCTTTTTTGTTTTTCGTTTGTTTCTGTTTTCCTTCTTCTGTTTTCTTCTAGTTCGCCATTATGATTGAACAACAAAAAGGGAGTGTTAAATATGTTGCAAGAATATTACTTGCTCATCCTCATCCTCATCCTCATTCGCAATCGCATCATTGTGCAGCTCATCCTTCGAGTTGGTTGTTGTCGTTGTCGTCGTCAGCCTCATCCATTTCCATTTTCATTTCCATTTCAGATTCCATCCGTTCTAATTGCCGTTTTGGCCTGGTTGTGGCCTAAGCTTGACGGCCTTTTAACGGCCTGGTCATCATTGCTGCTTCTGCTGCTGTTGCTGCTGCTGCACATCATTTGGCTTTGTTTTTATTTCATTATGTCGTTTTTGTTGTTGTTTCTTATTTATTTATTTTTTGTGGCAATTATTCACTTAAATCATCAGTGGCAAAAAGGCTGAGATCAAGAGACTGAGACTGTGGCAGGGGCCGGGGTCTGTCTTCTTTAGGAAGGTGTCATGCTGAGTTGCAAGCTCAGGTGAGTGAGCTGCACAGAGCATAAAACATGTCAAGATGTTAAGCTGATGTTAAGCGAGGTTAGTTGCGGGTTAAATTGACCAATGAAATACCCTGTCAGCCAATGGTTTCACCAATTTTCATATATTTTACACAAAAAAAAAAAAAAACAAGATACAAAAGACAAACTTGTACAAAACATTGCAAAGTGTAAAGGTTTTCTTGCGGTGTCATTGGAACTAATATACCGCCAAAGTAAATTACAAAGAAAGGGTATATTGATTCACTACTCTCCTTTGCCCTTCCGCGTTTTTGTTGCTTTGACTCCGGCCTTTAATTCCGACAATTGTTCTATTAATAAAGCAATTCCAAAACGATTAAGAGCAGCAACAACAAAGTGACCACAAAACATCAAAGTTAACCAAAAATAAAAAAACAGCCCAGAAGATGAAACTCATTTGAACACATTTTAAGGCCCGACGACTCGGCTCGACAAGATGAGTTGCGTATAGTCCATCTCCATCTTCATCTGCAACTCCTTGAGTTATAAATCACTCGGTTGCGGTTCACAAGGCGATGGCCATGCCAATGGCGACGCTTTCCTTTCCTGACGGCGCCATAAATTTAATTTGAAATTAATTTTTTGCTGCTACCAGAAATGGGGAGGGTAAAATGAAAAGGAACTGCCACGAAGACTAACTTTTGCTTCTAGAAAACCACCAAACGCCCCACCATCACAACTGCCACTAGTAGCAGGAGCAACAGCAGCAGCAGCAGCAGCAGCGGGTCATCAAAAATGCAAAGCTATGTAAATGATAAGCACAATGCATGAACATTTTGTCGTCGAGTCTCAAACACAGAATTGGCCAAAACAACGCCAACTAAATATGGTAAGGCACGCATTTGTTGTAAAATGCAAAATTGAATATTGAGTGCAAGCTGAAAAGCTAAAGACTAAACGAAACTGAAGCTCTCAGACTCTAACTCAGTTGGAGGTAACTCGACCCAACCCGCCATCACTCCTCCTTCCAACCCCTTTACCCTCACCCCTCCAGCATCTTGTGTAATTATGAGCAATGGCAAATGCCTGCGCACTCGATCGAAAAATTGAAGTTTTCATTTCGAGAAAAGTTTTCTCTACTTCCCTTCTCGCTGTTCATCTCTAGCCTGTTTCTTTCTTTTATTTTTGGGTAAGTGGCCTGGTAACGGCTGGGCGAGAAAGGGGGAGAGGGCATTTATTGTTCTCCCGTTAAGGCAAAAAGCGAAGCGCAGAGGCCTGAAAAGCCACCCGAAAAGGTGCTCTGAAGCCACCGCAAGGGCATGCGAACTAAATTTCGTACAATTATGAGACCAAAACAAGAATGAATGCTCGATGAGGGCCCAAAGGCAAAAGGATACGACTTGTAAGTTACCTTACGAACACAATTCCACTGGAAATCATACGAAAGAGAGATTAACAGAATCTATTACAAATAATAAAAGAAATCAAACCCAAGTTTAAGAATTGATATTTCTATTTATTAAATTTTATAAACAATATACAATATCTGAAGTTCATTTTCTGTCTGGGAAAACTTAACCACTTACAAAACTCTAATATTTACGAGACTTACCTATGAAATACAATACATACTTTTTGCCATTCAAACAAGTGCTGCTGTCGAGCAAACCTTTATGAAGCAATTGGTATGTGTTATTTGCCTTCCTAAAACCGACAAACGAAACCTCATAAAACGATTTCAACATTTACAGCAAACGGTAGCAGAAAAACCGCAACAAAACAATTGAGCTGCATGTGGGAGGTCCTGTGTTTTGTTTTGCCCAATAATGACAACCGCAATGGAGACCACCAAGAGAGTTGCATGCAAATTTCCCTGCCGACCCCTCAACCGCTCAATCCCCGCATCCCTGGATAGTTTTCCCCTACTGTCCCGTGACCACCTTCAATTGTCCCCGCATCCGTCGATCCCATCCGAAGCATGGAAAAAAAAATAAGCAGGCGACAAACTTACGAATTGCTCATGTTAGGAGGAGGGAGTTGGAGCAGGAGAAGATGTATGGGCATGATGGTACCAGTGGGTGGGTGGGTTTGGTTTGGTTCACTTACTTTCGGGTTGGCTTGGGGTTGGGTTGAAGCGCCAGGTAGCCATCATAATGGTAGGGGGAGGGGGAAAGCTAGTGCTACTGCAGGAAGTGATCGAGGAGAGTTTGGCTTCAATGTTTTACTGGTTATTTTGGTCTTTGGCTTCATTTTTGTTGTTGTTTTTGCGTTTTTTGTTTATATGCTGATTGGCATTAATAATGGATTATCACGATCATTGAAGGTGATGGTTGTGATGGGGAGGTGGGGCAGACGCAGATGCGGAAATTTAGCTCTGCTTTTGGTTTTCTGTTCTTTTTTCTTGTTGGTCTTTTTTTATTTTTTGGCAATGCTTCTCATATCGTGCGATCATCAAATAATGTGAACGTGTGATCAACGCTTGTGAGTTGGGAGTAGGGAGTAAGGAGTAGGGAGTAGCATCGTGTGTTACACTAACTTATTTATGCGAAATATTTTGAAATCGTGTTTGGAGTGCAGGAGCGTGCGCTCTCGGACAGAGGGCAGCAATGGAAGCAGCAGCAGCATCAACCCAAACTCTCATACGTGGATCGTGTCTGTCCCATTGGTCCTTGGTCCAGGGGCAACCAACCCGAAGCATCGTCTTCGCCTTCATCCACACACAACGTGACCCTCTTTTTGCGCCTGTACATCACGAATTATTCAGAATTTCTTTTCTGCTTTTTTTTTTTTCTTTATTTCTTTTTTAGGTCTTTTTTGTGTGTTAAATTTTTTTTTCTCAACTGTGGACATGGCAACTTTGTTGTGAAGTGTGAACTATAAAGGATCTAAGACATCAAGGATATTTTGAATATAATGTTTATGAAAGGAAAGTGTTTTAGTTTGCCGCTATTTTAATTGAAAGCAGTTGACAAGTTTTTGCAATCATTTAAGGTAAATCCAAAAATTGTATATATATTTTATATAGATAAAAGGGTCAATGTGATTAATATATTTCGTATAATAGTTTTTCCTCCATTTTTGACATATGTAGTCCCTTATGGGATCCATCATCCGTTTAGATGATATAGTCCAATTAAAAAACACCAATAACATAATTTAGCTCCTTCTAAATCATAAACAACTAAGTCCAACTAAGTAAATCTATTTTCTAAGCTTACATTTTGAGGATATATTGTTAATTATTTAATTTCAATTTCTACAGAGCATACAAATATCGACTTTACAAGATAAAAATTCTGATCGGTTTTTTTTCTTCTTAGTGTTTTTGTTGTTGCTGGGCGAACGCGATTTCGATATTTGTTGGTTAAGCTTCTGCTTTGGCTTTTTGCATTTTAAGCGTTGCTTACAAAATGCTTTTGGCTTGTTATGAGTCATGTGAAAGCGCCTTGAAACGCTCAAGACCATTGGGATGGGGTGGAGTTGGAGAAAGAGTAGGAGGAGCAGGGTAAGGATGAAGAAGGCGAGCGAGATTCCGCCTGATTGCGAAAATTATGTTTGCTCTGAGCGAGGACAGAGCGAAACTGCGACCGAAATACTGTGACTGAGATGGAGATGAAGACTGAGGCCGACTTAAGACTTAAGACCGAAGACCGAATCGACTTGAGGTACGGCAGGTTCATGTGGCGTCGGTGAAAGGCTACCATCATCAGCATTCAGCACTGAGCACTGAGCACTGAACACACTGAACACTCTGAACACTCTGAGTACTCTTCAGCCTAATCATCATTGGCCATTGTTATTAACATGATTATCTGCATTATGTTTGGGCCCCCCAAGAGCAACAAGTTGAAAGTTCAGACGGCGTTTAAGCATGATTATGAATTGGGTCAACATGTGGACGTCGTCGTCGTCGTCGTTGTAGTTGATGTTGCCATCTCCTTTTCCATCTTCATTTTACCTTCCAATAATGTTCAATTATGCCAAGTCAAGCGTTTTGCAAATGCGTTTTAGGCTTGAAAATTGCTGGAGAAGCAAAACGTTAAGAAGACCTACCATGGCCAAGCCAAAGTTGAAAGAAAATGAGACATATCGCAGAAAAATGTAAGTCTGCATTTGGAGGAAATGGATTGACAAGTGACAGCCACAAAAGAACGATAGATAGAGGGAGAAAGAGAGAGAGAGAGAGAGAGAGAGAGAGAGAGAGAGAGAGAGAGCGAGAGAGTGAAAAGGCTAGAGATGGATATTTGAAGTAAAAGTTTTTTCTATATTCTCTCAGACAAAAACCAAAATCTGGAGAAAAACGTGTTTAGCTATCGATGTGGCTTATTATATGCAAATTTGGCCCGAAACAAACCGCAACCGATCAGCAAAAAGAAGACAACGATGTCGTCGGTTTTCGTCGAAGAAGAGGTCCTCCAGCATATCAGGTCTAGTGCTGCCCATAAAGAACAAAACTGTCAAGTCTTCAAACGTATGTTGCCTGCGTAAATTCACAAAAATATTGACACCGAGCCAATACCACGGATGGCAACAGCAACAACAACATGTGGAGGGCCCTCCACAAAATGCCTCCACCATCTTTTGGTGGTGGTGGCGGTGGTGCTGCCACTGCTGCTGGGCCCCCTGACAGTGATCGAAATGTGTCTTGTCTTGTCTAAGAGAAGCCCCCGAGAGACAATTGCGGGCGGTTTTTCTTGGGTTTTTGTTTTCGTCTCGTTGTTTCTTTTGGTTACGTTGACGTTTTGCTTAACAAGAAGAAAATTGCTGCAATTCTTTACAAGATTCCCATTCGTTTCCCATGATCTTGTTAGCCTGCCTGCCAGCCAGCTACCTCAATGCGAATGCGTTCGCTTCTGCTAAAGCCGCCATGCGTTTGTCATGCCAAAAGTGTAGTAAATTGTGTGGCACTTAAGTCAACACATGATGGGGCATTTTGTGGGCTGGAGTTGAAGTTGGAGTGGGGAAAGGGGGTGGGAGTCGGGGTGGTGGGGGGTCACCTGAGTTGGATATTGTTGGTCAAACCAATTTGCATACGAAGAAGAGCAAGGAATCGAGCGCTCTATTTTGTAGTTGATAGATGTCGTTGAGTTATTTTTGTCGTTTTACCTTCTTTTTTTTGTTGTTTCTGCCATTGCTCGGAATAGATGTGAACGAAATGATTATGCTCATTTGGCAAGCGGAATTGTTGTTGTGCTTGGTATTGTAAAAAGGGACAAAACCATAGAAAATCGATTTCCATACCACTCCAGCTCAAGTAATTATATCTATTGTATGAGGGCTGAGAGTTATGTTGAAAAAGCAAAGAAACAGTTACTAAAAAGTATGCAATACGTATCTAGTTTATAAAAATGGGTTTATTTTGTTGT
Source organism: Drosophila equinoxialis (assembly GCA_018150345.1). Lineage (NCBI taxonomy): Eukaryota > Metazoa > Arthropoda > Insecta > Diptera > Drosophilidae > Drosophila > Drosophila equinoxialis. The sequence goes on along the minus strand of JAECWI010000089.1, from coordinate 3,009,799 downwards.
TTACGTGCTCCAATTCTTCTGAGTTTAACCTCAACCTTTTGGCTCTAACTTAATTCTGCTCATTATAGTTTGAAAATGAATGCAAAGCGGCGGCATTACTGTCACCCAGCAGTGTCCATACATTTGCCCCGAAGTGCTGTGGTCTCTCCTCCAATGCGCCTCCAATGAGCCTCCAAATGCGCCTATCAGCTTTGACTTTTGCGGCTTATCATGCCGCCACACTCTCACTGGCAGCCAGCAAAGAAGAGAACTGAACTCCTTGCTTGTAGTTTGCAAATTTGCAATTATAATTTTGCGCCTCGGCACTCGATACTCCAACTCCATGCCACACTCTCTTTTCCACTCTCTGGATCAGCTCTCCTCTGCTCAATTCTAGTCTATGGCGGTATTTTTGCTTTTCTTCCTAGTTGCTGCCGCTTCCACCTCCGCCGCCGCCCCGCTGCTGCTGCGATTTAATCTCTTTGGGGCTAGCCGCAGATCCAACAATTGAATTTTAAAGTTTGGATTTCTGTCCTGCCTCCAGCATGGCCTGGTACGGTCTCATCTGGCCTGGTCTGGTCTGCTCTGGTCTAGGAGATCCTTTTGCATGTCTATGGATCTTAGCACACATACACACACACACATTTCTCCTCTGTGTATGCCACAAGCGCAGCTAATTGGATTTCTCTCCAGGGAGAGGCCTCCTGGTTGGAGCCAATATGGACTGCGACGGCGACGGTGACGGCGACTACGACTAAGTAAAAACATATCGATAATGTCTTGATCAGACAGACGCAACTCCAAGCTGCTCTAAACCTGGCATAGAGAGCTGCAGCTTGGCTGTGGCCAAATTGTAATAGTAAAGCACACTGAGCGAAATTTATTTGTGAATTGCTCAAACTATACGGCCATTGAGATTAAGATCCGAAAGGATAATCACATTAAAAGTCAAACGCTTAAATTGTATTAACTATTTCGTTAGGAATTTTTTCTCAACTAATAATTAATTAACTACTTATCGTTAATTAGTATTAAGAATTGCTTATTGGGGATATAATGTTGAAATTCGATGTTAACATTGGCTTTCGAATGAGAAATTGTTACCAATTTTGGAATTGAAATACGAAGTTCAATACTTTTTGAATCCTAATCAAAATCGAGCATATAATAGGGGAAACAGAATTGGGGTCAATCTTAGCTAAGATATAAATTTCTACACATATTTTCTCTTAGTCGTCTCTTAGCGCTAATTCAAGAACTACTTAGCTAGTAAGTATTTAGTTAACTTACTGGTTTTCTCTCAGTGTACAAAGCTATATTGTACTTGCATGTTTTTTTCTGTAAGCATTTTTCTTTTTGTTTTGTTTAGATGAATGATTTCGCTGGTTGTAGTCAGTAGACGCGTGTAAAGCAGCAATTAATTTGTACTACAAAAAGTTTTGCTGTACTTTGGTTTTCTTTGGATTTGCACTGGTTGGATTTGTTTTTTTTTTTTGCTTTTTTTGGGGTGCGTGCGCTTGCATTCCCAAAAGGTTACAAAGCAATTATAAGGCTCTGGCCGACTCTTTGGATTGTGTTATAATTCTCTTAGCATATGAGAGGAACACGGCCTCGCATCGTCGTCGTCTTCGTCATCATCATCATCATCATCATCGGTAGAGTGCAGATCTCTCATATAGCCGGCGACGACGACCTCTGGGCTCCAGCGACTTCAGCTCCAAAATCTCTTGTCCAACTCGCAAGGCGACCCAACAGTATGCTGTTATTGTGGTCTCTCTTGTGGTTTATTTTTTATTTTGTAATCTACGCTATAATCATGCACTGAGTAAATTCGCATAGCCGCCCATTATTCCACCCACTTTTGGTTTGTTTTATTTTTTTTTTTTTTTTTGGCTTCAGTGCAAAGCGAACCATTCAATTCAAAAAGTGTATTGATTGGGTAGTTAGATGAAGTCAGTCCAACTTGCAATATAGAAAAAATTATTTAGTAAAAACTGTAAAAAAATTCTACATTATTTGATATTTTGGGTAATTTAATTTTAGGTTTTGAAATGTGTTAGATGCTGATTTATGTAAGGGGTGGACTTTTGTCTATAAACCTTTTATCATTTTGTCGATAGTGTTCAAAGAATTAAAGGATAAGGAGAGAAAACCTTTATATCTGGGGTGGACTTTTGTAGAAAGGCCTTTCATCATTTACGAATTTAGTTAATAGTCTTAAAAGAATCCAAGGATATAGAGAGAAAAGCTCTATGTCTTTTGTCAAAGCAGCTTTCATTATTCACGAATTTCGTTGATAATCTTAAAAAGATAAGGACAGAAAACCGTTCAGCCTAGGATGGACTTTTCATCATTTATGAATTTAGTTGATAATCAAAATATAAATAATCAAGGGAAAAAAGCTCTCCGTCTAGGATTGTTAGCGTATTGTTGTGCATTTATAAAAGTAGAGCATTCACTGGTCGTTTTTCAATTCCCTTGAATTGGCCTTCTTCTTCGTCTTTTACACTCCAACTGTTCGATTTGTTGTTGTTTTTATTGCATCAAAATACACTTAATTTTGGACTTTTTGCCGCAATTCATGGATTTCACATGGGTCTCTGTTTTTTTATTTTTATTTGTACTCATGCCCATTTTCCTCTCTCTCTCTCTCTCTCTCTCTCTTTCTCTGTTTCGACGTTCAGCGGCGTACCTCCACCTCGTCTTGAATCCATCCTTGATCGATCGGCTTCTCAGCGCCGCAAGATGATCTATATTAAGAGAGAGATTTTTGTAGCCTCAGTGTTGAGCGAGAAGAGGCCTGAACCGAAGACCCAAATAGAGGCCAAGACGGTAACTGAGACGGAGACCAAAACGGAGATCAAGCCCGATGGATCGACCGACCTTTTGCTGTAACCGCCGTCTGGTTTGGGGGCGTGTTCTGTTTAAACAGTGTGCGCCAGGCCATGGTACAGTTTTAAGTAATTGCATTATGTTTAAGTTTAGGCTTCAGTTTGTGCAGTTCTCCTTTTTTTGCTGTTGTTATTGTTGTTTTTTTTTTTTTTGTGGAGCAGAGTTCGAAGTCGAAGTTTACTAAAGTAGGCGGATAAGGTGGGTTTTGTATTCCGTACATTTTTTTTTCACAAGGCAAAGCACAGATAAGGCGAGATTTAAGTAAATACCATAATGTACCTATAAAAAAAAAAAAAAAAAAACTATTGGTTGGAAATTCTTTGCCGTGCTTTCAATTAAAATGTTCCCAGCATGTGGGTGAATGGCAAAACATATAATATATGAATATGAATTCAAGTCCACCTATTGCAACATTTACTTGCAATTTTATGACTTCAATTCGGATCACTTTCGAAAAAAAAAAACAAAACCGTTGGAAAATCCAACAAGCATTTAGTTACCATTCCAATACCCAAACCCCAAACCCCACACACAATCTCAACCCCAAAAATGTATGCATTAATCAGAGACTCCAAAGCAGAAGGAGACCCCCCACAAATCGAGCAAAGAGACACAGAGAGAGAGACTAATTAAAACGCATATTACGAATGTTATTAACATGACAGCGAACACAGCGCCAGATGACGTTCCAAGTTAAATACAGGCAATAAAATAACAAAAAAAAAAAAAACCCAAAAAAAATATACAAACGAAAAATAAAAACGATAATGAAACAGAAACAGAAAGAAAATGAGACTGAGAATGAGAACAGTAACGATCGATTCAAATCAATGTGCATATTTCGTGTCCATTTAGGCAAGATTTCTGTGTCTGAGGCTACTGCGAAAATTGTTTGTGTAGATCGTTTGGGGGGATATTTAATCCAATTAACAGAGCTGAGAACAGAGAACATGACAATTATCGAAATCAGGTAAACCCACACAGATACACACACACACACACACACTCACACACAGAGACATTTGAAGTCAAATGAACGAAGAAACTGTGGTGGAGATTTTGTCACTAATGAGTTATGATGCACAGACGACATAAGCGGACAAGGCACCAGCTGCACCAGCTGCGAGAGATGACTCGCTGACGAGATGAGGATGAGGTGGAGTTGGAGTTGAAGCTGAAGCTGAAGCGCCGGATGGATGCAGCTCTTCGTCTCGTGTCTCCAACTGACAGTCGACTGTGAATGTTTTGAACATTTTAAACCATAACATTTTATTAACATAATAAAATCAAAATTATCAACAAAGTCGTCAATGTCCCGACACAAGACGCAAACGAAACGAAAACGAAAATTCATGAAAATGAGACAACTTTGGTGGTAAGAGAGAGAGAGAGAAAGAGACAGAGAGAAAAAGATCAGTTTGGTGGTAAGGTAAAGTAACCCCGGCTCAATAGCTAAAAGATGGAACACTGCATATCAACTTGATGTCGAGACTGAAAAGCTGACACGAGAATCTTAAACTGATAGGAATCTGTTTTCTTTCTATTAGGTTTCGTCGTGTTCATTTAGTGATGAGAACGTGAGAAGATATAGGCCAAAATAAATATATAGAAGCATAAAATAATTTTCAAATTTATGTATATAGATCAAATAGTTTATAGCGATTTTTGAATTGAAAAACACTTGCCAAACTGTAGAGATTTTTAATCAACTTTTGTCATATTATAGCTGATCGGAAACGACTGTTTGATTGTATTCCCATGGAGTTTGCCATCTCTAATGCCTCAAAAGAAGGCTGGTAAGAAGATGTATCTATGAACTTGTTAGGTATATTTGAGTTTGGCTTCAAATTTCCTACCGCTTAGAGCTATTATATAGTAAACTGCAGCATTTATGTCCAAAAAGAGAAAAGTTGATGGCGCCCGAAACCGAACATGGCCTGGCCCACACACTTCATTGTCAGCCCAGCGCCGTTTAAACAATATCTTTCAATAGTTTAGAGTGTGGTCTCTCACTCGGCCCACTCTAGTGGTTGCTTAATGTGACGGTGCTCATGCAGAGAGGGCAGACTCGTACCCATACCCATATGCTATACAATACATATATGAGAATTATGATTTACTATAATGAAGCGTTATATAGTCGGAGCGATAGGCATCATAGGCGTCTCATGAACAGCAACAAAATGTCGATGGCAACACGATGGCTCATAAAGTTGATGAGTTGTTATCGATTTTTAAACAGATCTCAATAATCGTAGATATTTCTAGAGTAAATTTCAACTGAAGTAAAGGTGATGATGCCTGACCGAACGGACGGACGGGAGGATGGACGGACTAACAAGGGTATAGAAGCAAAGTCAGAAATTCGATGGAATTTCACATTATTCTCTCACTCGATTTCTTATATTTGATTGCTCATAAATTTTATTATGAACGCAAAACTTAACTGCAACTCAACTCGATCTGGACTCTTCGTCTCTGACTCCGTCTTTGGGCTCCAACTTTGACTGCAATTCCAATTCCATCTGCTTGTGTCTGTGACTGTCTCTCACCCCCGTTGAGACTGATCTCAGCGATGCTCATAAACAACATGCAGAAATTACTTGTTTAAAATTTGTCACACCATTAGTAAAGAGAGAAAGAAACAAATACAGAAAGAAAAACACACAGAAATAAAACGAAAAACAAAAAAATCAGCGGCGAAAGGACCTCGCTGAGTTCTCGTGGTCCACGTCGAAGTCAACCTTGTTTGCTCTTGATTTTATCAACCGCAAAATATCTACTCAAGTGTCACTGTCACTTGGCACAGCGGGGGCAACTGCTGGACGGACCCAGGAATCTGAATTCTCGAATCAAGCGACCGGGCGAGAGAGAAAGAGAGACAGAGAGAGCACAGGAGACCCTTCAGACCAACCCAGGCGTTGAAAAATGAAGAACAGACACCACAAACACACACACACAACCAGAGACTATCCCGAAAGCCCTCTTCGAACTTTATCCTCACATACATATGAATATATCGTACAATATAATGAAAACACCCTCAACTTAAGTGCATAATTTATAACGAGACAATGCAAAAAAAAAAAACGAAACCAAAAAAAAAACTTGCCGTATATTTGAGGAAGAGGGGACAGGGACTGAATCTGAAGCAAGACTTGGACTTAAACTCGGTCTTGTTAATAAATTTCTTAATAAAACATGCAAATTCAAATGCATTTATCTAGATCAGCCGAAAAGCGACAAAATTTAACGTTCATACCATTTATCAGGCAACACAATTCACATAATTTTTTCGCCATTTTTTTTGCACCTTTTTGGCTTTTTTTTCGGTTTTGGCACACTTCGCCTGAGGTCTTGGCCGAGGGGTAGGGCCCAAAGTCGAAACCAAATCTGAATAACCAGTTGAACTCAATAAATATTTTGACTTTTGACAAATGCAACAATGAGCAGGGGCAAGGACAGGCACAGGCATAGGGATAGGAGTCGGGGACGGGGACAGAGACAAGAAAAAGGACAGGGAGTGGACCAGAAAAACAGGGGCGTTAACTAAACCATAAATACATCTAGAAGCAAAAACCAATTTAAGGATTTCGCAATTGCGGTGAAAAATGTGTCAAATTCAAAACGAGGCAACTCTCTGAAAACACAAAAGAAATCCCATAAATTTTCACTACAAACAGCCGAGAAAATTTGTAGGGATATTGGTTAATTTATGACAAGGAGAACGTTCAAATATTTGGGCAGAAAAAGGAGTTATTATATCCTTGAATAAAGTATTCACTAACATAAGTAAATATACTCAATGTAGCTATTGATTGTTACTATATCTTATAATTTATAGTAGAAAGAATCAGCCCAAATGAAAGTGCACTATGCACTCTATGTATAGATTATACATATCAGTATAAAGTAGAAATGAAATAAATTACAAATTTTGTGGATTCAAAATGTTCTTAAATACTTTCCTTTCTAAATAGTTCCGAATTGAAATGGGTCCGAAGTATCAATTATTTTAAATATTTTAAAATTTCCATTAAAATCACGTTAAAAACAAAGTTTACTTTACTATTTGAAATAAGTCAATGACTGAATATTTCCACTTGAACTTCATTTTTCCAATACTTACCTGAATTATAAATGGGATCATATGGTAGAAAGGTTGCTTCTTTTAAATACGCCATAATCGAACTATGAAATGTGGGTTAGTTATAGTTCATAATAGTTTTATCAGACATTTTCACATAAGTTTTGAAATGAGATTAAGCAAATAGTTGGCTTTCGTTCCAGTCCACCGGGCGGCCTGATGCATTAACTTAAGACAATTATTGTTTGTTCACACACAAGCAGCCAACTAAGGAAAAACGTTTATAACATCCGTAAAAAACTATCATAAGTTTGACAAACAGAGAGATGATATGAGATGAGATATAAAGGTGAATGTGGCGTGTTTTTGTTTTTTTTTGAAGGGGTCTAAAGAAATCTTTAAAAATTAATTTGCATATTTTCATATGACAAACGCGGCGGTGGGTCCCCCATCCCATGACTCTGTTCATGCCTAGGCCTAGACAAGCTAACAAAAAACAAACCAAGTCAGTTTCTGATAGGGAGAGAGGGGGCTTCCGAAAAGCGTGAACTGTGAAAAGCGTGTTAATTTTCACTGTGCATTTATTGCGGCCATATATACAAGAAATATCGAAGAAGTGAATAGGAATATGTTAATAGATCCCCCTTGCTCTACCTTATCCTACTCTTCCCCTTCCTCTTGCCCTTCCCCAGGGCAGTCAAAAGAAATTTCACCGTTCAAAAGCTGTTAATTAAAATCAAATCCACCAAAAACGAGGACCACACCGATTGTTCGCATCTACAAAATTCCCACCGAAATGCACTTGTTGCTGTCTAAGATTTTGGAAATTATTATTTTGGTTTTTTGTTTTTTTTTTTTTTTTTTTGGTTTTAAATATGTTTTAGTGCGTCTGTTCGTTTTTTGCTGCCTTGCTTGTACTCGTTATTTGATTGATATTGGCTAGATGAGGCACTCCTGCGGGCCAAAAGAAATAACAGATAAACACGAACTCGAACAAGTCGAAAATCAGTAAAATCAGGTTTGCATCATTTGTGGGTTATCAATCACACATAGAAATCTGTATGTTTTTCCCCTCTCCCCCCATCCCAGCCACCACCTTCTACACACATTTCTTTATTTTTTTTTTTTTTGCGTTAGATGAAGCGCGAGTTTGACTGACTACGCCTGGCTCAGAGTTGGTCATTAATTATGCGAAGATATCCACCAGCAACCAGCAGTCTAGTACTGTGCCTTAGAGCAAACGATCCAGCTAGCGATCCGGCGACTCATCATCGTCATTTATTGACAGCACACGAAACATGTTCTTTAAACTTTGGCCTTGAAAATGATGCCTGATGCTTGATGCTAAAGTGCTGAATGCTGAATGCCTTTGCACATTTTCGATTCTATTTTTCGTAGTTCTTTTTTCTCTAATTTTTTATTTTAATTTTTTTTTGTCTTAGATGCAGTCGTATTTGCGGGGGTATTCACATAATTGTTGGTAGTTTTTTTTGTGTTTTGTTTTTTTCTTTTTTTCTAAATTTAATTGCTAAAAACTATAATTCTGTCAAGTTTATTATGAAAATAATTATAATGCTTTGAGTTCTTAGCTTGACTTGCCATTGTCTATGTACTGTGTGGCAAAGTTTAATCTAAGTGCGCATATCTTTAAGCTCGCTTTTGTCTAGTTTTTGTTTTTGTTGATGTCTCGATGCCACAACAACAACAAGAACAGCAACAACAATGGTCGTAGCTTGGCAAATTTAGCGTTATAATTACCCCTCTGTATAGGCCACCTGCCCTTCAGATGGGCACCGTGTAACTTGTCCATTGGGTCAATGGGTTAGTGTTAAGTCATTTTCATTGAAAAAACGAGAACATCATAATTTTCAAGTGAATTTCTTGTATTTAATTTTTTTACCTTATTTTTTACCTAAAGACTGAATTTATATGACTGTTCAGTTGCTAGTCACTGATTAATTCTCAAAAAAAATTATATATATAAATTTGCTTATTGCTCAATTTTTGTGGTTTCCATATATTTAGCCCAAAAAAAAAAAGCAATTAACGCCTATTTGCTTCGACGCAAACCAATATCAAAAGAAACTGAGAAGTCAAAACAAACCGAACTAAATCAAGCCGAAAAACCGATAACCGAAACCAAAATCAAAACCGAAAACTCAAAAAACCTAACCAAACCACACCTTGTCCCCAAATATAATTGCAGCGAAACAGAAAAAAACTCATCATAAATCTCAAATCCCATGAAACGCTACAAATTAACATTATTAAAATTTGGTTTTAGATACATAAAACAAAGCGAAACCGAACGAAAGACCAACAACAACCAATAACAAATCCAAAACAAATAACATTTTATTTGGACTAAACTAGCCCCAAACCCCTCTTTGAAGAAACTGTCCATCTTCTCGCCCAGTCTCTGTCTCAGTCTCAGTCTCTGTCTTTGTCTCTGTAAAGTGCTAAGTGAGGAAGTAAACGTATTGTCAGGGAAAATCAAACACATATGCAGAGAAAAGAGAGAGAAAGAGAGAGAGAGAGAGAAGTATGATAAGAGGCGCCGGATTAAGAACTGTGGAAAAATCGTTGAGAATATTAAATTTTCTTCTTGTTCTTCTTGTTTTTTTTTTTTTTTTTTTTTTTTTGATTTTCTGTCGCAGCAATAAAAAGTAAAGAATTTACGATATGATAATAAATCAAATATCGAAATCTATGGCAGAATTTTTCATCTCATTCTTTTTCGACTCTTTTTCTTTTGCACTAATTCATTTTTTATAGATGGTACCAATCAAACCCAACACACACACACACACGCATACATACCCTGCCACGCACTCTCAGTTGGAAATCAGGACACACGGACACAACCATAAAAAGTGTCTGAGAAATACGTTAAAGCATATGAAAAAGAATCGAAATGAAACGAAACTCTCATCTAAATAAAATTTAATGTTTATACGGCACACACCTCCATTTCTATATGTATGTATATGTATGTATGTATCTCTGTGTTGGCAGTTGAGTGAATCAGGCCTCAGTCCTCTGACTATCAACGCTGGAACAGCAGCAATCCAGCAGACAAAAGACCAATGGAAACAATGTAAAGTCCTTTTCGAGGGAGTCCCTCACCTTGTTTAGTGGATGATAAATTGCTGGCAAGCTGCCGACTTCGAACAATTGTTATGATTTGTTTATGCCTTTGGTTTTCTTCTCAAGCAGCTGAACCCCGCCTGTCAATTACTTAGAAATCAAACTCGAAATGAAAAAAATGACTTGAAAACTCGAAAAAAGTAAAGTACAGTTGCCCAAAATTCATGGACAAATCAATCAATTGAGATCCTATCAATTAATTTTAAAGCAAATTGCCTATAAATAGAGATCTAGTTTACACAAACATTTAACCTAAATTATCATTTAGGAAATTTCGTTACCCATAAATATGTATGCACAAGGTGCTTTTAGTAAGTAAGTATATCAGCCTTATTTTCTTTCACAGCTATTGTCCACCTTCAGAGAGACTAAAGAAGGAGAACCCCAAGAAGATTAAAAGTCATACCCATATGAGGACAAATGATCATACCCATATGGTCTATAGATATTATATTTTGTTTGTCTTACTTTTTTCCTATCCTTATATTTACAGAACAAAAAGTTTATTGAAAAAGTTTTGAAAAAGAATTTTTGCCAAAGAACTGCTTTGGAACTTAAAGTTGGAACATCGTTTACGTATATGACAGCTATATATATAATATAGACAGTCGATTTTTAACAAATTTGGTAGACGATTGAGAAAGTGTTAATTTTTTTTTGTTGTTGCCATCAAAAATACATTTAGGCCCAATCCATACTATGATATGTATAGTCGCCCGATTTGTCTCTTAATGACTATTCAAACTTGGAATCACTACCGGATTAAGTCAGCGTTTCTGTTATTACTCAGTCAAATTTAAACTCAAACTCATTTTTCGAAATTTATTGTAAATAACAGTTGTCAAATTCATTTTTGTTAATAATTTACTTTCAATATTAATCAATAAGATTCTATTCCAAAAAAAAAAGATAGAAGATCCAAGTCAGTTATGGATCGTCAGTTATGGATTTCAAGAAATTTAAATAAATTTCTTTATATATTTCTCAAACATTATCTGTGTTTTATATTTTGTACAATTTTCAATTTATTTTAAATTTATTCACTTCTAATCAAGCATTAACGAATTTTAAACTGATACAGAGTTAAAATTTTGAAATATGAATTATATTATATTTTGAAATTATAATGCAAATTAAAAGATAACTTCCCATAATCAGTGAATTAAGACAAGAATTTTGCTAATCACAGTCAAAAGTTGGAAGAATTACAGATAAACAAAGCTTTATTCAAAAAAATTAATGAAATAAATATTCATTATTCCGTGTTTATATAAATTGAATTTCAAACGTAAGTAAATTGTTTGGGTATATACAAGGAAAGATATTCTATCGATACTTACATACATACGAGTATATTTGAGCATGCCTGCAATCTATAATCTAACCTACTATGTGGAAGGTAACCCTCGACAAAATTTTCAGTGTATATTTTCACACCTAACCGATTTATCGATGCTATCCGATCAGGAAGTAACATTTAACGGTGTGTTGTCCCGCATTTGATCAAAAATGGAAACAATTGTCGAACAAGAGAACCCCCAGGAACTAGTTAAACAAGATGAGAAGGAGGAGGAGGAGGAGGAGTGACATTGACAATCGTATTAATCGCTGGGTATGGAACAAAATAGAAATTAATGCACAATCTCTATACCTCACACAATTCCTTGTTAGTAATGCTGGATTGATAACGATCAAGGCTCGGACTCACGCACAAAATACCACAAAAACGAAAGAGAAACAAAAAGGACATGGACATGGATACGGACACGCAAGGACATTAATGTGTCAACATGTGCGTACGTACAGTAGTTCCTGGTAGCCAGATCTCCGATAGAGATCTACTCAAAACTCAATGCACATACACAAACATTTTATGCGAATGTCAGCCATCTCTTAACCGCACAGAATAAAACACAATGTGCGCATAATGAGCAGCAGTCGAAAAAGAAATCACAGTTGCAGGATCTAGTTGAACAAAAACTTGAAGAAGAATACCCCCAACCCGTACCTCTCTCTTTCTCTCTCTCTCTCTCTCTCTCTTTCGAAGCGCATAGATAGATAGATATGCGTATATGAAGGTAGATACATACATATATAAAGTATTTAATGTCTTTTTGCATGCTACATAAATCTTTGATGAAGAAAATTTCATTTTTATTGCCATATGCAAATCGTTTTGCTTTTGTTTCCCCAATTGTTCTATGTGAAATTTTTATCATCTGACCTTCAACCCTTTTGCAGAAGAAGAACCCTGCGGTTGACCGCATTTCTTAAAAGAGACAGAGATAAAGAGATATCTTCCTCTTTCGCTTGATAACTTGATTAGAGCAAGAAAACGGCGACGGAAATGTACACATTATTCTTGATTAAGTCACATTAATTATGATAATGATGCCCCGAAGCGAATCACACAACAGACTTGAGACACTGCGACATTGCGACACAGAGGCACAAAGGGCTGCCCATCAGCCAGCAGTCGAGACTCTTGTGAAGGAAACAAAAAACAAACGAAACCAAAACCAAACCAAAGCAATCCGAAGAAAAAAGGCAATTGAAACGGGAACAGGATGTCGTCGTGTCTAGTCCATAGGAAGCAGGACGTGTGCGTGCAAATATAATAAAAATGTCCTATCCATAACCCAGCCCATAAAAGGTGAAAAAAGTGTGATAAATGTCAATTTCCTGCTCAGCATTTCGGACACGCTTGCTCGGCAAGCGATGCCGCCGATGGATGATGCTGATGATGATGATGGCTTCATCTGCGTTTCCCTGTACGGAAGTTATCTAATAACAGAGCTCTGCGATTGTCTGATAATCCTTTTATGGAATTAATCAAGTGTGGCAAGGACAAAAAATAAAAAACCAGAAGAAGAAATTTAACTTGGAGAATTAAAAGTGAAAATGGCAGGCAGCTGTTATGGACAGATGCTCAGTATAAAAAAAGGATAAAAAATATTTGAAACATTTTCATTCATCTAAGTTTTTGGTCTCTCTATATGTAATTGCAATGCAACTTGAAATTTAGTTAAAATTTCCATTTTCATTATTCCAATCACATTTTCTCGATATGGAGAGAGAGAGAGAGAGAAAGAGAGGCTCAGTTTGAGGTGGGTGAAAGATATTCATAAATTATCCGTATAAACCAGTAAAACCAAACAATAGAAATTTATGGACATTATTGATTCACAACAATTTTTTTATAGTTTATGTGATTTCCGTTCTGGAACTGTGCACTATAAGGTTGGTGGTCATCAAAAATCGAAACATCTAACTGAAAATCAATGGGTATGGTTCGCCTCGAATGCCGTCTGCATATTAAAGACAAAAGAAGGTAACAACTATTGCAGCTGCAATTGACTGCAATGAGGAAAAATCATTCCTCTGAGTGACCGCAAAAAGAATAGACAACCGAGGCACAGACAATATAAAATGACAAATGAAAACTCAAGTAGCTGGTAGCTAAACAAAATCATTTTGAGGCTCAACTGTCAAAGCATAATAAAAAAGAAACAGGGACAAACAATTAGAAAACAGTTGCAAAATTCTTGATCTGCTTTAAGTGTTGAATATCATTTATCATGCAAACATAAAACAAATCCATCCGAAAAGAAAAAAATGTAAAGACCTTAACAACTGAGCAACCGAAAAACCGGGGACCGAATAGGTACTTAACGATTTGCTGGAACAACTGGAACCCTTGTGATCAATTTGAATTTGTTAGTGGAACCAACAACGACAACAATATATATATATATATATATTCTATGACAACCAAACAGACATCTTCAGACGCAACGAAAAACTATTTTTATTCATTAATTATGGTTTTGTTTGGGTTCCGTCTGTCACTTTAATAGTTCAAGAGGGTTTCTTTCATTGATTTCATTAACGGGTTAGCGGTTAGTTTATTCACAATACCGAATCCAGCACCTTTTAGAGATGACATCGTGAATAATTAGTAGCAAAAACCATTATCAAAAAGGACTAGGTTGCTGTTCTCCACAAAGTAATTTCACTTTGGAAAATGTGGGAATTTTATACTCTTATTAATGAACAATGTAGCTGCTATATGTCTTTCGAACTTTCAGAACTTTTTTGATTGGCAACCTCAAATCGAATCTTTTCATATACTATCACAGATTTCATTATTTGAGTCTTTTTCTTGTGCCTTTACGAACTTTTAGTTTTAACAATCTTTATGATTGTTCTGTTGTTCCTTGAAAATATAGTAGTTAAAGATGAGACTTTACGATTCACCATAAAATAAAAGACATTTAACAAAGATTAATGTAAACTCACGATATGTGAAATCAAGAAAAACTTTAATATATTTAATAGAAACCATCCATCAAATATACCAATAAAATAGGATAGAATTGACTTTCTACACTTCGTATATCTCAAGCTCTCCCTCTTCAAAACTTGGTATAAATTGATTTCTATTTAGTTGATCCTTTGTCAAATCAGACTACCATCTCTCAAAGTTTTGGGAACTAAAAGACGTCATTAATCACTGAATTTGGCATACGCTCAAGGTGACTGACTGACTGACAGACAACCGACAACATTTGACGCCACCTCACATGACATTGGAAGTTGCAATTTCAGTGTAGTTCGCCTGCAGGCCATAACAACTAAATGCAAAAAAAAAAAAAAAATAGCGCCAAATTCAACATGCAATTTTTGTTTTTGTTTTTTTCGTGTGACGCGAAACTAGAACACGAATGAGAACGGTTTTTGTACTTACCATTGTGTTTTTGTTTAACCCCATGCAAAAGCGCATAGAACTTAAGGTCAATTTTAATACACCCAAGGCATTGAACTTGTTGTCGAGTGTTGTAGATAGATACAAAGTGGGTAGTGGGAGGAGAGAGAGAGATTCGCCAGAGACCTCTCCTTGACTTCATTCCTCTGAGGGAGCTAGAAAACTTGCATAAGCATGCAATTAATTCCTCAATGCTGGCATTGTTGTTACACCGCGGCGGCTATCGCGACCTAAGTTACATATATATACCATGTTTGTATGTATATATGTACCTACCTACGATTACCTATGTACATGGATTTAAACCAGCTTGAATTCCGACAAAAACAAAACAAAATCCCATAGTTACAACCAGACAACGGACAACAACAACGACGCACAAAATGCGTTAATTAACAGAAATATGCAGCGCCCACTTGGGGCCCGACTACGCCCCTTTTACAGACATAAAAAATTTGTTTTGTTTTTGTTGTTATTGCAGTTGTTGTTGCTGTTGTCGTATTTGAGCTTATGTCTGTTAATTTATGATTTTTCGCATAAATTTACGCGAACGATCGTAAAAATGCGTGAAATACGACATTTTGAGTTCTGTGAAAGTGTAACACACAACAACAAAGCACCACAAAATGTGTGTGTGTCTGTGTGTGTGTGTGATGAACTTCAAACCAAAGCGGGCGGACGATCGGACGGTCGGCTTTAAGAAGGCTTTTGGAGTTTTGGGCTGAAACCAAGCTCCTACCGTGAACAATGTGGCAACATATTTGTGATTTGTTGCTTTCAGTGCCCAGTGTCAGGGTAAAAAGGCATAGCAACAATGTTGCTAATAGATGTTGGTACCCAAGACAACGATGACACTAGGCAACCAAATTGGGGAATAACTTTAAACTCCTACCCCCCACCCCCACCAAACATAGTCGTAGACGTCAGGCGGTTTTTCGAGTGCATCAGAGAAAGAGAAAGATATAAATTTTGTATATTTATGTAAAAGGGTTTACAGTCGCTTATAAATGGATTGGTTGGTGGTGCCTACTACACTACATTAGGTATACACATAAAAAAAAAAAAAAATACTATTCTATATAGTTATAAATATGTATCTATAAGGATATGAATGCAACTGACTTAATCGTCAGCCAAGTCCCCGACAATTGCCTGGGGTGGAGCTGTTGTTATGGCCGCCGCTGCTGCTGCTGTGGCACTACTGAAAGGCAGACCGTGTTGTGTGGCCGACGCCCAGCTACGTCTGGGTAGGATTCGCCCAAAATTGAAGTATTTTTGCCTTAACTTATCCTTGATCTCATCCTCGTTCATAATGGCGCTAGCCTCACGAAAATTCAGAAATATGCGACCCTTCTCATCGGTCTTAATGGGCAGTATTTCGGTGCAGACATTGCGTGCCTTTAGTAGGAAACCCTCTTCGGCTTCCTCATTATCATGGTGACCGACTGATAGGGTAGAGTTAACCTCTTGATCTTCAATGGTGACACTATCAAGGCGAGAGTCCATCGATTGGGAGCGGGGCGGCTTGGAGCCAATGGCGGTGCTTACGTGATTCTTTTTTTTCCGCAAACAGAACGGATCCCGATCACTGGCTTTTACATATTGAACCATTGGACGATTAACACCCCACTTCGGACGATCATCCATCTTGTGGGCCTCTTTATCCTTAGACGAATGCTTCTTTCGCTCTTTCTCCTTTAGCTCCTTATCCTTGCTCTTGGCCTTAAAGGTGGTTGTGGTGGTCGTTGTTGTGGTGGTAGTTGTTTCATGATCCTGATCCTTTTCCGCTGCCGATTCCTGTGCAGGTTGAGTCTGAGTCTTTGATGTTTGAGTCGTCGTGGTCGTTGAGACTTCCCGTTTGAGTAAAACCTTATAGAAATTGTCATGAAACAGGCACAAATCGCAATTGAGTGGCAATTCCGTTTGAGTTTCCACATCAGTGTGAAGGGATTCCTTCCCCTGTTTGTCGGTCAAATCATGAGATTTCTGTTCAACTTCTTGTGTCCCTCCTATTAGATGCATTGGTGTCTTTATTGGAATTAGAGCTAGCTTATTTTGCTCGTCCACATCCAGGGAGTCGGGTGAAAAACAGCAAGAGGCACTAAATGGTGTCTGTGCCACAGCTTCCTCCTCCTCCTCCTCCTTCTCGGCCTGATAACCGTCTTCAGTATAAATGGAGGTTGCTTCTGTTCTTTGTGTATTTGTAGCCTTCGAATAGGATAGTGGCTCACCCGTTTGGGGAGCTTTCATCCCCTGCTGCGATGGAGGCTGTGATTGTTGCACAAAATATGTGGCAATTTGAAGATTTCCTATGGCATTCTGTAGTCCGAATATATCTGATGTAACCGGTAACGGTATTAGGGTAGCCGGCTGCATCAAAAGGGCCAAATTCTCCTTGTCTTCATTAAGGAAACTGGCTTGTGGCGAGCATCCTGCTTGACTCTCCTCCGATGGGGAAATATCCTTGGCGGCTACCTTGATAGGTTTAGTTATAGTCCGACGTAAATTGATAGGAGTTCCTATCAATATTTTTTCCTCCGTTACGACAGTGGGCTGAGCCTGAGGCTGACTATAAGGCTGGCTCTGTGGCTGACTATGAGGCTGTTGCGGAGGCTTCTCTCTTGGCGTAGGCGAGTTCGTTTCTTCATTATCTCCGTTTTTTTCTTTGAACGTCCTCTTGGTCGTCATCCTCGTCTTCCTCTACAGACTGCACTCTTAAAAGCTCCGGCTTGGTGGTAGTCATGGCCTTGACTTCTTCGCGATTCTTGCGCTTCTTTTGTTTCTCTTTTTGAGCTGCCACCTCAGCCTTGGCTATGGCATCGAGCATCACCTGCTGTTTCTTCTTTTTTGGGCTTCCTCCCGTTCCAGAGCCTGCCGTCGCTCATACTCGAGACGCTCTATTTCCATTTGCTTCTGCCTCCTGAGACGATCCTCCTCCATTTGCTCTTCCTGGCGATGCCGCTCCAGTTCCCATTTTCGTATTAGCTCCCGTTCGTGTAGTTGCTTTTTGATAGCGTTGTGATACTCGGCGGCCCGACGACGCTTATCGATGCGTTCCTGCAGCGTATGGGCATCAAGGGGTGCATTCTGTCCACGTAAGTAGGTGGAAGATGATTGCAGAGATTGTATATCGTCTTCACTATCCTTACCACCGCGACTTAACCAGCCAGGTGGCGGCACTGCCTGCTGTTGCATATTGTTATAGGTGGCCCAGCGTGCCCTTTCCCGTTCATAGAAATCTCCTTGCACTTGATATGTATTTGAAGAGGAGATATCGCGACTTAGGTTCGATGAACTTGGTGGTGGGTAAAACGAGCTAAAAAATATGAAAAAAAAACAGAACCAAGTTTTCAAATTGAACGGGTTAGGGAAAAAAAAGAGACTTACCCATCGGCCAGGTAACCACCATCTTCGCCATGTCTCCCCCTGATTATAACCAACTTTGCTGGAGGCGGCTGGGCGGGAGGTTGTCTAAGACGACGACACCTACCAACACCAACACCCACACCCCCACCCAAATTCATGCCAATGCCTACACCCATTCCCGCTGCACTTGATTCCTCTGCCATGCTGGCGCTACCCATTCCACTAATGCTCTCATTTTGACTAGCCCCATCGTTATACCAAATATCGGGGGTGTGTGTATTCTTGGGCGTGTCGCTGAGATAGCCGGAAGTATCCTCTGGCTCCTGGCAACCAATAACTTGAACAGGAGCCGACGGTTGACTTGCCTGATTGTTGTTGTTTAATCGATTTGCCAACGTCGGTTGGTTGCCGGGATCAATGCTTGTTTGGCATTTGCCTCCATTGGGAAGTTTTTGTGGTTGCTGTTGTTGCTGTTGGTGCCTTATGGCTGGCAAACTAGGACTCCTCAGTCTCTGTGAATGATGTTGCATGCGTCCCTTGGCCGTTTGCAAGGATGTGGCCTGTGGTGGCATAAGTTCGATATACCGTTGTCTGGATGACATTCCCGTTGCATAACTACCCCTCCTGCCCGCTCTTCTATATACCAACGAATCATCGTCCTCATAATCAGCATCGGCTTCATTATCCAAGTCCTCTATATAACGTTCCAATTGATTCATATACTCCTGCGGCTGCGACTGTGCCTGAGGCTGCAGCAGCGGCCCTCTCGAATGGCTAGAAGTCTGATTCGATGTCAAGTCCAAATTGGAATAGAAAGTCCGTATAGAAGTGCGCTCAATTTTGTGGTGCGATGTGGATGAAGTATGCTGATGATGATACATCTCATCCATGCGGGCAATTTCCTCTGCAAGCAGTTGCAATTAGATCTAACTATGAGTTCTCTGCCAGTCTCAATTGGCTGAATTTACCTCGCTCCTTAGCCCATTGCTGTTTCTTCAAGTCCAGTAAGCGATGCGTTTGTCTAGCCTCTGGTCCCGTAATCATGCTTTCATTACATACAACTTGACTTGACAAAACTCGGGTACTTACTAACCAAAGTCAGGAGAAAAGCATTCCTTTACTTGCAAAGTTTCGGTGTGCATGGGAATGTGCAGGAGCTTTATTTTGGGGCTGGTCGCGTTACCTTGACTACAGGGCAAACAAACTAAAGTTACACCCATCACCCACTAGGGGGCAGTGGGTTAAAAATAAACACACACACACATTGAATAAATTATGTTCGGAAGGGTTTCGTGTATGGGGGAGGGACTATCATCGCTCAGTTAATAGCTGTCTTATTGATTTTTGTTTTGTTATTTTCGGTTCGCTGGAAGTTCAATTACCGCACACGAAAAAAAAAAACGGAATGAAGGAACGCAACAAGTTTCTGTGCTAACCTTCCGGCTAGCGTAGGTGTAAAACGTCCTTCGCAATAAAACTCGATTAAGTCGAGGAGCGAGGCAAGCAACCAACCAACGAACAGGCAAAACCAACTCCAAGCTCCAAATTTATTTCCCATGGTCAAATAGAAAAATCCAAAAGAAATATCTCATAACCCATTTTCCACAAAGAAATACCCATAACAACAACAACAACACCACAATAAGAGAGCGCCCAGTTGGCCAGTTGTGTGAGGCGAGGAGGTCTGCACTTTATACACTAGACTACACTATATACACTACACACAATACACACAATAAACATACATATACATGCATACATACGTATCCATGTGCGCATAAAAAACGCGTGGGCGTTGAAATCACTGCCAGTCAAAAGGTCATGTTATGATCGCGAGCAGCGAACTATGTGAGCTTCCTCCATCTCATCTGCCACCACCAGCTCCTCCTACTCCTCCACTTCATTTTCCTTCTGCCACAAACTCATGGGAGCGTAAGCAGCGAATCCAAGACATAGCAGAGACCCAAGAAAAGGAGCAGCCAAAAGATCATAGCAGTAGAGTACACTGGAAAAAATTATATGTATATCTTACTGGAATTTCATTGATTGATTATATAAACTTGTTCGCTTCTTTCTGTCAGTGCATTTTGCCGACAATCAAGAAATCCCACTTGATACAAGTGCAGTTTGTAAGACATTATAATGAGTTTTTATAAAAAATCTACAAAACAAAACTTAAACAGGGTCGCCTTTTCTAGAGCCTTAGGGCGCTTCTACTTGCTGAACTTGGACATTGATCATGATGAAGATGAGGAAAAAAAACCAAAAAAAAAATACCAAAATGAAGATGAAGATCATGATCAAGATCGTAATTGCTTATGTGCCAAGCTAGGTCAAGATGCTGAGACTTGATTTTGACTTGGAGTTGGAGTTTGAGTTACAGTTGAGTTGGGTGAACTGAACTGAACTGGGCACACACACACACAAACACACACACACAGACATGTCACCTAACAGCACCTACAAATGGATGTGGCGCAAAAGAAAGTGATCATGTTCCAATGATCGAATATTTCGATGATCAAGCATGACTCCAGTCCAGTCGTTTGCAGTAATTTTCATTCATCTTGAAACTCAGCTCAGCTCCTCTCAGCGCAGTTCAGCTTTAGCTTCAACCATCATCAATTGAACGATCACTAAATCGTTGAGCGCTGGATCGTTGCTCGATCGCTCTATTCAAACGATTGATGTATCATTTAGTATAAGAGGCATAAGTATAACTTCAATAAACAAACAAGCCACAAATGCCTAATAATTGTAATTTTCCATATTTTTTTCTATCTTTCTCTTTCTCACTAACTCTTTCTATGTCTTTCTCACACTCTATCTCTCTCTAACGTTGTATGTGTGTGTTTCATATTATATTTATGTTTATCTCTGTCTCTAGTTTTTGACGTTGACGATTGCCGAACTCGAAAACACGATCGAGCCCCCAAGGCAAAGGAGCATATTGATCAAAATTGATGATGTTGACACGAACTTTGAACGACTCAACGTTTGAGTCTTCGTCATTGGTTTTGTCTTCTTCTTTTTCGACTTTACCAACAACAACAACTGAGTTGTAGTTCGTCAAGTGTTTTTTTCTTGTAAAAAAAAAACAACAACTTAACATTATTCAAGTGTGAGTATTCATGATTTCTCAATGGATGATGGGAGTTTTGTTTTTCAATTTTTCCGCCCTCCCCTACCTCCTTTCCACACAGCTTTTGATCTATCGATGAAGCTAATTACACTTAACCGAAAATTGACATTTCGAGTTTTGTTAAGGAAAACGCAAGCGCAACTATGTACAACTACAACAGGTTAAAGAATTTAATTGTTTGAGCCACTTGAAGCAAGAAAACAAAAATCTATTATCGCACGGTATGCACTCTATGCTGCACTTTCGATGCTCGGCTGGCCAGTGATGCGGCCAAAAATGGTCACTCTTTCAGATGAACGTCGGTGGTAAATGACAAGTCGACAAGCCGCCAGCCAGACAGACAACGTGTTTGGTATCCACAAATGTAGCGCCGCCAACTAGATAGTGTCAGGTGTTTAGATGCCTGCCTGTCTCAAGTCTCGAGATCTGTGTGAGCGACACGAGTCGCTTAAGGTAACAAAATGGGTATAAAGCTTACCCAATTGACTTGGCTGCAAATCAAAGGAGTCCTTTCCCTTTGATCCACCTAAAATGAACCTGAATTGGAGTTTTCGGGAACCTAGGATTCATCCACTACTTAACGTTTACGCTGAATTAAAGGTAAAGGATTAAGTGAATTGAATTTTAAGTAGTGTTTTGCTAGTACTCAAACGATTGTAAGCTAGTGTATGAAATCCTTCGTTCTGTTTTATTGCTAAATTGCATCTATGTAGGTCTCATGTTGCAGCTTGTAATTGTTGCCACTCGTCGGGTTTGCTGGTGTCCTCCAAAGCTGACAACATGTTACACTTTGGTCACTATAATGAGGCGTAATTAGTGACAATGTGTGGACAAGTTCTCAGCTTTTGCTGCTCCCTGTAACCCTCAACCCTCCCCCTGCTGTTGAAATGCTGCACGCTTTTTTGATAATTGCACTCACAAAGACAACAGCGACGACGAAGACGAGGACTGCGGCAACTGCAACATTAGCCACAAACGACGGCTGGACATGAGGCATCAAAGTAAATGTCAGTTGGCTAAATGAAAGGAAAACTGATTGCACTTGACAAGTTCAAATTGTTGTGCTGTCATATATGAGGCACTGGCAAAGGCATTTTGAGGGGTATACAGGAGGCTGGCAGAGGACTGAGAGTGAAAGCGTTGGGCTGACAAAACTTTGTTGGCCAAAAACCATTTCCCACAAACGGCAGCAACACCAGAAACACAAGCAACATCAGTAACATCAGCAACATCAACACCGTCAACACCAGCAACCAGCAAAACGGAGGAAAAATCTGAAAATGTCCACTGATTGCCAGTGCTTGTTGTAGCAGCTTGTGGACTAACGGTTAATGCAGGCCATCATTATCAGAAATGCGTTAGCCAGACGACTCCCAGAGACTCTGCCTCCGTCTCTGCTTCTGCCTTAGCATCTTCCTCTTTCTCTGCCGCTGCCCAGGTCTGTGCCTAAGGTCAGTGTTTAGAGATCGACCAAAAATTTTGTGGCCAACCGCAAAAGAAAAATTCTCACAACTAAAATCCGGAGCCACACTTTAAAAAATTTAAACATTTTAAATTAAATTAGTCAAAAAGGCAAATATTTTTCACGATTTTATATTCGACAGTTCATATAGAATACCTTTTGCTTTCTCATGAGAGAGTTTCCTTTGATAGCAACATAGCAACATATTTAAATTATGGATATAGATTTTTATTTTGATTTCAAAGTGCTTGATATTTTAACTAAGAAATTGTTGTCCTTCAGCAAATTTCACAAATTATTAATTGCATTTCAATCTGTGTCATTTCGCCTGAGAAGTTGTTTCTGTTTTGGGCAAAATCTTTTGAATTATTAAAACACTTTCTTTATGACCTAAGGTTTCGCTCAGTGTATGTAGTCTGTCTGGTTCTTGGTCTCTTCGCCTCTGAGACTACATGAAACAGGTGTGGCACGTCGCAAAAAAACGAAACAAAAACAAAAAATATCTGGGAGGTGAAGGAGGAGACTCTGTGCTGGCTGCTGGACTGGACCCAGGCACAGAGTTTTCAGCTCACTTGGTGGTGGTGGTGGTTGTTGTTGTTGTTGGCGACGCTTTTACCACACGTTCGTTATTTTTTGCGCAATTTTTGAGGTCACAATATGTGTGCTGGCCTCAGTCTGTAGCACAGACTCTGCCCCAGCCTCAGTCTCAGTCTTTTTGCCACACTGTGATCATTGCTAGAAATCTGAGGTTGTTGGTTTGTCGCCTCCTAATGAAACACGCGACATGGATGAGCATCAGCATCAGCATCGGCAACAGCATCCATCCCATTGCAGCCATGTGTGCACTCTCAACTTTGACCCGGGTCCGTTCGAGTCGAGAGAGCCTGAAATTAAAAAGATAACTCAGAGATGCCAAAACAATTGATAGTCACAGAAGATGATATTAAAGCCTTTGACAGCATAAAGATAGATAAAACATTTGATTTTTTCTTCTTCAGTCTTTTTTTCTCTCATTTTTTTTTCTTAGTCAATTAAGTTTAGCGATGAAGTTTTCAAGATGAGATGCAGGTTAGTTGTTTGATGACCAGCCCAAAACTGAAGGCAGCAGTTTAACGAACTGTGGGCTGGGTCTCTGTGGGCCTCGTTTTGTCCCTTCCCCCCTCTCCAACCCGATTGTTGAAATGATTGATGGCCTTGGAGAGTTTTGAGCTAATTTATAATAACAATCGGAGGGAATTTGTATGGATCGACGACAGTTGATATGCCAGAGAGATCCGAGCGGAAGAGAGAGAGAGAGAGAGAGAGAGAGAGAGAGAGAGCGAGAGAAATGCTCAACGATCCTTTTGTTTGGATGAAAGATATGAAATTTTGTTTGTTTGTTTTGTTTGAGTTTTGAGTTTGATTGAGGCGGAAATCGCTTTAATCGCAATGGATGAGTAATGGCTGGAGTGAGCACCAAAAATAAAAAATCCTCAAAAACGAAGGAGGAACCATAAAGTCAAGCTGTGCAAAAAAAAGAGAGACAGAGAAACAAAAGCAACACGCGAAACGAAATTGAAGTTGAAGAGGAAGAAAGGTCCAACGACACTTTACACCTCTCCGATGATCCGTCATAACGTTTTAACACATGATATAATTTTGCATTGCCTGTCCAGATGGAAACGATGCCATTTGATTGATGATTCTCAATGCCCTCCTCAACACTCTTACTCTCTCAAATACGAACTCGCTCTCTTTATTTCCCCAGATATGGAACTGTCAATGATCTGTAATTGGATTTCCAATCAAACAAAAAGAAAATAAAGAAAATAGTTGCCCATTAAATTTGTGTAAAAGTAAATCTCTAAAACCACTGAAGATTATGGACATCATTTTCTGTGTACATAGGTATATATTTTTGAATAGACGATATCATTATAGCTGGAAATTAGCCTTCCCATTTACTATCCGTCGCAAGAAATTTTAGGACTCAGCTGAACGAAAGATCACTGAAAAGTTTATTCATTGTTCATTTGTTCACACTCTGGAAAATACGTCAATTGACAAAAACTTTATATGAAAAATTCACTAAAACTTTTACATTTGTTAATTTGTCAAAATTTAAACGATTTTCAATTTAATTGAAATTCTATTTTGAATTGAAATGTAAATCAAATTAAACAATAAAATATCTCCTCAAGCGACACAAAAATTGCCAATGTATTCCGAAGAATTTGAATAAACATAAATTTACCTTATTAATATTTGAAGTATTTCAAATATTTATGTCTTCAATTAGAGAACTAAAACTTTTGTCAATTTTTGAAAAATCCATAATTTTTTAAAAAATTAGTTCGAAATTAGTTTTATCAAATATCCAAGTACCTAACCTAATGGCATTTTGAAATATGTTAAATTTCAATTGAAATTTCAATTGAAGTCTCAGAGAATTTCAAAAATATCTCATATATTCTTAAATAATCCAAACCTTGTTAATCTCTAATTCTGTCAATTTTGAACCGATTGTCAAAATTCATATATTATTATTATTATTATTAAAGTAAAGGATATAATTGTAAACTATCAACCTAACTATATTTTTACAAGCACTGGCAACTAAGGCCTTCGGCTTAGACGAAAACTACATCCATACACTAGCCTGGGAGTCTAACCCTGATCCTCGTTGTTCAGTTGACTTAATGACTGGGTCACTTAGACAACTCATCTACCGAGGACTGCGTATCATATTTGCAAATTTTTAAAGATTTTAAAAACAAAGGCAGATACTTTGGTGTACTTATTTTCAAACGATGCATTCAACTTCTTTAGTAAATGAAATTGGATAATTTCACTGTCAATACTCTCAACTCTGAAACTTACTAGAGGAAATATAGAAAATTTTAAAATGAAATTGTAGAATAATTATTTCTCTCATGTCGAAGAAGTGTGCAATCAATTTTTTATGAAGAACATTTCAAACAAAAGTGTTAGGGCATATTTATATTTGTTGCCACAAATATATAAAAAGTGTTGTTTACGATCAAAATATATATAGTTTAAAAGAGACTAAACATATTACTAGAAATGAGACGAGCAATTTCAACTGTCTGTCATCTATCTTAGAGTTACTCAGTTCATTATTAATTATAATTTCCACAAATTAGTCATAAATTCAGTTTATTATAATGAAAACTTTGCATTGATTGCCTAATACTAACTAACTGCTATAAATAAATGTCAATTAAATCTATCTGTATAATATTGACATTACGTATACATGTCGATAAAATCTCTCTAAGATTAAAATTAAATGGACTATAAGTACCTTTATGTATCGAAATACACGGAAGATTTTACTTGTACAGCATAATAATCTTTAAGACATTCTTAATGGCGATTGTTATAGCCAAATGATTGTCCTTGACAGCTTGGGAACTAATAGATTTTCTTGCAAGCAAAATACATTTCCTCTTTTTTAATTGGTATCGCTCTTGTCGATCATTCAAGGATTAACAACTAAGCAACTTGTTATGATTGTTTCGAATTGGGCTACAACAAACTCGTGATTCACTTTCAATATCATAAAACCCAAATTCAGAGCCAAAAGGAAAAGGGGAGAAAAAAAGGTTAAAATTTTGTGTATGCTTCATTCCATTGATTGTGCGATGCCCCACAATGATAACAGATTTTAATTGATTAGCTGCCTTTGTTTTGTCTTGGCTGTGTTTTCTGTTTTGCTGCTGCTGAAGATAGATAGATTTCGTTACTTTTGATTATTTCAATCAATTCCCACGCCAGAGATATACAATTTTGATTTATTACTCCACAAGAAAAACAACAAAAACAAAAAAAAAAAAAAGGAAAAGTAGAAAAGCTATGTATAACAAAGTTAATATAATTTACAAACGGTGAAGGAACACGGAAATTTTCAGTTTTTTCCCCAATACTGATTTTCTAATACGCAGGTGTTAGACGTCCAAACGCCCCCTTTTTGTCTGTTTTGTTGTATTATTTATTATGATATGATAAATTCATCAAATGACCTCAGCCAAATAAAACTTCGACTCATCAGATAGCCAGCTCCATGTCTCATTAACAAGAAGCTGCCTCTTTTGTGGTCTATGAATAATCTTGAAAATATTAATCAAATTGAGGTTTTAGGAGATTACCTCAACAACGAAACTGAAACCAGATGACGAGACCTACATGGATGATGATGATGCCGATGTCTATGCCAATGATGATGATAATAATACTTTTACTTCCTGTACAAGCTAAACGACGATGACAGCCTAATATTGGGCAATTTTCTACATAATTAAGGTCGAATGAGAGGGGGAGGATCGCCTAATGACTGTATCAATATCCTTTGATATTGATGTACTCCTGTTTCATATTTGTTTTGTCTGTGTATTTTTTTCGGTTGTTAAGTGAGCATGAAATTTTCATGGATCTGGGGTCCATCATACCATATGTTGTCCTAACATTAACGTTACAAAATTTCCCAAGTCGAGTCTGACAGCAGACAGTAAAGTGGAAGGGGCAGGAAGTTTTTCCTTGGCATTGCCGGGAAATTGTCTTGTAAGTGTTGACATGTGACAGGACTTAACTGACAAGCAAATACCAAATGGCATATTTAAATAAGCCTTTGGCTCTCTGTCTCTCTTTCTCTCTCTCTCTGAATCTGTGGTTTTCAAATCCCTCGACTTTACTAAATACACACGCACCAAACACACACGGCTTAGCCTCGGATCGGCTGGGATCAGTGATCACTGAGTGTATGGCTTTTGAATGCATATTGATCTGATGTTTGGCATGCGTTTCTCCTGATTCCTAATTACATGCGTGAGCGCCCTAAATGCGCAAAAATTCCTATTTTCCTTTGGTTTTCGTGCATTTTCCATTTCCATTTTTGGCAAATATTATTGCTTGTTTAGGTTGTTTCGTTTCGACAATGGTTTTGTGTCTCTAGTTATTTTTTAAGCTGCGACACACGCTCTTCAACAAATTTTTTGATGCACAAGTCTTTGGCTTAGTCAGGTTTCTGTTTCTTTTTTTTTTTTTGTTCTTTTTTGAGCTCTCAATTTTAATGATTCCCTTTTGTGGGCCACACCCCCTGAGTAAGTGAGTGAGTGAGTGAATGAGAAGAGTTTGGTGTTGACGGCTGGTAACAAACGTAAAAAAAGATACATAAAATGGGGGTGGGGGAGGTCCCACAACATCTGGTAGTCGAGACGAATGGGAAACATTGTGTGTGGGCAGCTAATTGAGTGACCAAGCGTGAGGGTCAAACAGAGTTAAAACAGATGAAGATTAAGTCGGCAGCGACAGCGACAGCAGCTAACCAGCAGTCAAAATGCCGCATTAATTGCGCTATGGGCAGCAACTGAAATATCTATTAGCCAAAAATTATATTCCCATACGACTACAGTGTTCATGGTCCTAAAAGAAATTTAAGAATTCAAGGCAGAATAATAAATTTCGAAAACCTTATATATTGAATTCCTAATAATAGTATAATTAAAATATGTAATTAATTCAAGTTAATTCGAGAAGTTACTGTAAAAGTTAAATTTAAGCATTCACAGGTTTTGAAATCTCTGAAAGTACTAATGTTCTTGGTACAATTGGCTATAGATTCTTTTCCAGTTCCTAATCGAACGAGGAAACCACAAAATTTTGGAGACATTTCACTTGCTCGATAAGTTAAACTAAATCCATAGCGCTGGCAAGGATAAAGCCTTAGCCTTCATTTTTATCTTTGGCCCACGACAATAAATGACTCAATATTGACTGAAATACTTAACCTAAAAAAAAGGCAAAACTTAGACCCAACTTTCCCAAAATTTTCAGCAAGATATAAAACATGTTGATGTACATTTTCTGGCCAATCGCAGAATTAGACCCGATTGCGTAATTCCAGTCATATGGTCTCCGTTTTCTACTTGTTATTATACAATGACTTAGTATGAATCGGTATAATATAAAGTTTTAACTGTAAGTTATAAACAATACTTGGATACGATGGATCTCGGGGAGAGAAATCTGTCATGTTAGGGGGAGACGTCGAAATTTTAGTTTTAGAAAAAGAATATTGGTTTTTGAGGGAGTTAATTTCCCTCTTGTTCTAGTCTTTAATGAATGTTATTTTCATTCGGTTTCTTTTTGTAAATACTTTTTGTTTAATGGCAGAATTTTGCCCCTAAAAGTATGCAATATGCGTTGAAAATTTCTGAATTTTTTTCAAATTCGAATTCATGTGCTGCCTTTTGCCTAGTTTAGATGACGAATTTTGCCCTTGATCCGACACTGTGGGAATATTCATTTAGCTAATTTTCGTGAGATAAAATAATATAGAGAAGGAGCAGAACGAAACGAGATAAACAATTTCTTAACCAACAAAATCAATTACGTGAAGCAAGGGCCATTTGATATAATTAGTTACAAATTAAGTTGGATTTAAGTTAGATAAATTTGTGCAAAATGCAAAGTCAAACGAGTCTTTTGTCATGTCGGTTACCAAGCGAACTAAACGTCGCGTCGTTGATTTTGCAAATATTATTTATTTATATTTATTTCCATAAGACAGATGAGCCAACGTACACACCCTGTCCGACTGTCATTAGCCGTGTGTTTTGAACGTTTTCAGCACAATTTGCATTAACAATAGTTTATAGGCATCAAATGTGGGGAGCCTTCAAATAATAATAATAAAAATAAAATATATAAAATGCATTTGAACACAAGAAAAAAAAAAAAAAAAAAATCAACACAACAACAACAAAAATGTGTGCGCGGAGTTTGATTTTTGCTGGTTTTGTTGTTGTTGCAATTGTTAATCTTGTTGCTTTTGTATGCTTTGTTTCTCTGTTTCTGTCTGTTTTTAGCTATTTACAAAAATGGAGCTCGCAATCGATTGCCAGGTTGAACGATGAGCTCTGCATCACGATTTTTTACGATGCACACTTTTAATTCTAACCAAGAGGAACACCAAAAAGGGGGGAGGAGGAGCAGCAAAAAAAAAATCTTATTAAAATTTTATTGCAACAACAAGCAGCAGCAGCAGCCAAACACTAAAAACGGAATTCGTGCGCATCAACAGCTTCAAATGCTCGGCCGATCGGTTGCCCGGTTGATCAGCGGTTGCTCAGCAGTTGCTTGTTCTTTTGTCTAGCGGAACACCTGCTTGGTGGCGCGATGGAGATGGAGATGAAGTTGAAGTCAGACTTAGAGTCAGAGTCAGAGATGACGTCCAAGCACAGCTGTGTGTAATAGAGTCAGAGGCGACCCCAAACGGTCGGACAAACCAAACGGCAAACGCCCCAAAAACAACAACAAAAGCCTCATACGGACGACCTTAGTCATTTGTCAGCTTTTGCCTCTAACTCTGCCTCTGCCAGCGGCAACCTAACCTGGGAAAACTTCCACTTCCAGTCATCGTCCCCCTTTTTCACCCCCTCACCCAACACACAGAGTTAAAGCCACTTTCTTGATGCAGCAGTAAGAGACACTACAACCAGAAAATATCATTGGGTCAAGTTCAGACCGAATGGGGTACATTTAAAACAATCGTTTGTTCGTTTTGTTCGTCGGCATTAAATTGGTTGGAAAAATAAAAAAAGAAGCCCACAAAGTATATATGTATGTACATACATAGATATATAAAAAAGGCGACGAAAATGCATTTATTTTTCCCCTCTCTTTCTTTCAATATGTGTGATTTATACATTTTCATCATTTTCAAAATTAAAACGCCTCTTTTTTAGCACTTTTGGGGCCGGTTGCTCGTCGTGCCACAGCCTACCTCCCTCCCTCCCTGCCTCCCTCCATCAGTATGTCTGTCAGTGAGATATATGATTCCTTTCAAAATGATTTGCTATGCCAGAGCTTCTTGCACACACAGGTGCATAGAATCGAACCGAAACGAACCAACAAAAAACCAAAAACCAAAATAAAATGAACTTTCAAGTTCTAAGCCTATCCTGAATATTGGGGAATTTCATGTTTTTCCTTTTTTTTACGGCGAAACAAATCGAAACAAACATGAGTTTCAATTTATTTAGTAGTAGGGCCTTTGCCATCCATCTGCAACCTGATTCAACGGCAAAGAATTAGCCAATTGTGTATTGTTAAGGCCAAGCTATAACTTTATGCGAAACGGTTTTTCATTGAAGATAATGCCATAAAGATTTACTAGTTCCATATAATACAGATTGCCTCCTGACCTATTGATCTTTCCGACGATTTCTTTTGACCTTGGATCTGGAAATACTTCCAATAATTTCTAGGGTATTCCTTAAGTCATCCATAACAATTGAGATCGATTCACAATTGTGATGCCCCAAAGTGCGGCTACAGTGCTGAGGCATTCAGTTTGGTGTTGTTTCTGATTTTTTTTTGTTTTTTGTTTTTTGTTTTTTTTTTTTTTTGGCCCTGCCAGCGAACACAGCACATTTCTCACAATCAGCTGTGAAAAATCTCTCTTTCCCCATTTATGACCCACTAAAACCGAGACTCGAGCTTCTTTCTTCACAGCATCTCCAGATTCACATTTTAGCTGTTGCTTCGTTTTTTTCTCGTTTGTTTTTTTTTTTCGTTATGAATTTAATGTATGTCCATTATGCATAAATTCACGAAATTCCATAAAGACGAAGCTTTGTTTCGCTTTTCTTTTGGGGAGGTTAAAAACCTTTTGGGTAACCGCCAACGGCAGCAAACAAATCAGGGGCAGTGGCAGAGACCCAGACAGAGATAGGCAGTGAGACAGAGACAGAGGCAGAGGCAGAGGCAAATAGGCAATTTTCATGGTCCATTTGGTTAGGTCTTTTCTGTCGTCTGCTGCTTCTTCTCGTTTTCATTTTGGATGGTTTTAAGGTGTTAATAATAACAACAAAGACGTTACAATTATGCATTGAAATCGGTCCGAAAAAGTTGTGTGATGTCAACTGTGCGACGGTTCCCACCATGAACAATTGTCCCACTAGGCTTCGTTGGTAGGAGGAGGGGTGATGGGAAGGGGAGTCCAAAGACTGGGAGAACGGGGAATTGGAGATCGTTTCTTTATGACTACAAATTAGATGAAATATTTTGTTGAACAAAGCTTGCGTTTTGTTTGATGGTGGAAATGAAAATTGTAATAGAAATGGAAATGGAAATGCAGGACGGAAGCTGTTCTATTTTGGTTAGTTTTCTTACAATAGACAACATAAATGAAACCGGTTCAGTTCATAAAGTGTGGGATTATTATTATGCTTCTTGAAGTAAAGCTTCAAAACCATCAAAATAAGATTTCTTCTTGGACAAAAAAAAAAAGAACACAAAACCAAAAATTTGTTTGATATTTTTGATCTGACAATTTATCACTGTCCGCTATGGGGAAAAGTCAAATAAATAGTATCTAACAAAATTTTGATCGTTATAATTAATTTGATTTGATTTGATTAAATTCGAATTCGCGCGATCGACAAACTAGAAGAAAAAAAAAACAGAAATAGAGAGAAAAATAAAAACAAAATCAACTTGAGAACGGGGACAAGCAAATCAAAAATTTATATATGGACAAGTGTGCGCATTTTTCATTTCGGTCAAAAATTAACATTTCTACGTTTCTGTTTCTATTTCGATACTGTTTTTTTTTTTTCTATTTTGATTTTGGTATTAGTATTGGTATTGGTTTCGGTTTCTGTTTCTATTTGGCATGTGCCGGCGACCCCTAAGGGTCAAATATGATTTGGTTTCAAGTTTTTCGTCTTCAAAAACAAATCGATACCAAAAACAGATCAATGATCTCATTTGCATGCCAAACAAAGCCAACGAAATAAAAAAAAAAAATTGTGTATATATACTGAAATCGACATGCAAAGGGTATGAAAAAGCCGCAAGGTGGAAATCAATTTGGAGGCTTTCAATCAAAATCACAATTTGGACAAGGGAAAAAATGCGAGATGAATGATTTCACTTGAATGTCTCTGCATGTGTATACAACGACTTGAAGATACCCTTACCCATAATGTACTCCAAACTGCTAACAATTCCAATTCTGCCCCATCTTCCCCACTTAAGACCCACAGTAATTGGCCCTCGTAAAGATTCCAATTAAATTTGGAAAATCGAAAGTTGAAAACTTGCAATTTTTGAGAATGAACAACTATTTCATATTGATCCACGAGATCTGGCAGAGTGTGTGCGTTTATTTTCAGACCAACTTCTGTCGTATTGGTTCCAATTCAAGTCAACTGAATCCAACGACAACAACAACAAACAGTTGTGAATTCGAACTCGAACGCATAAATTAGTCAACGGGTAGAAGAAATAAGCGCGAAAACGTGTTTTAAATTTTTGTGTCTTCAAGACGAACGAAACGAAACGAAACGCCAAAGCGAGGCAAACACTCATGTCAGTATTTTGTCAAAAAAAAAAAAAAAGACAACAACAACAACGTCCAAACGAAACGAAACGAGCAAACAAAAAGTATTTTTTGTCAGTGATTAATGCATTTATAATTAATTTATTGTATGCATATATAGAAAAGAGGCAGCAGAGCAGCAGCAGCAGCAGCAGAGGCAGCAACAACAGCAACAACAACAACATTTGCCATCGGTATCATCGATATCATCGGAATCATCGTTATGGGCCTGATATATGTAGGTTTTCAAACTGGAACTCTGAACTAATTTCAGCAGAAAATATTTATATTGATCCCCCCTCCCGGGTGATTGATGATCGATTGGATGGCTGGCTCATTGGACGGATGGATCGATCGATATGTATGTATATGTGTGCGGGTAAGAAGGATTTTGTTTTCATTGCCAACACAAGATTTTGCAAGTCACTCGAAAACGGCGGCAAAAGTCACATACATTAGAACGCATTAAAGTGTGACCAAGTGGAGGGATGTGGGATGGGAGAGTGAGGAGAATGAGCGCATTCGGAAAAAAGGGGCCGTTACCCTGAATCCCTCGAGCCTCCCATTGTTAGATTTGGTCTTTTTCCTTGGAGATTGGAAGCGCACAAAACAAAATCAAGCCAAAACAATTGCCAGGGATAATCTGTTCGCTCAGCTGGGGATTACTCTTTCTGCATATGCAAAACAGACTCTTTGAAATTAAAGCATGAAAATTTGTCAAAGAAACACTTACACACACACACACACACACAGTTGTTGTAGGTGTTGACCCTCATCCAAGAAGGTAACCGCAACCGCAATCTATGCTCTTTCTGGTTGCCGATCTGTTTGGCTCTAGCGGTAGCCCTATGCATAAATATATATATAATGGGTTTAAAACACCCCTTTCTTTTTGGGCCAGGGAGAGAGAGAGAGAGAGACGGAGACAGAATTGGTGGGCGTTGCCCTCGCTTGCTTTCCTGCCTGACTTTCGCAAAAGGGTTCACAACACACACATTCAGGACAACACAGATGATAACGACTTTGCGGGATTTCTATCACAAAACAGCAAATTGGATTAACTTCTGTGAAAATTTCACAAAGTCAAAACCAGAAAGAAACAACAACAACACAAAAAAAAATGGGCTGAGAGAAATGAAGAGAAAGTATTTTCAAGGATTAAATACCAGAGACGCCTCCTCCCTCTTTTTCACATGACAAAACTATATATTTCATTACGGATACATACATACATACATACATACATATGGGAAAATAATGTTGAAAAAAAATAAATGTTTTTAGGGATTTGTCTACTAGAAAAGAAATTGCAACTTTATGCATATTAATGGATGAAAATTAAATGAATGAAAACAAAATGGAAATAGCTCTCATTAAGTAGTTTTTATCAATTTTGTCTTGTTCCTGTGATAGTTATCAATTGATAGAAGAATCACACATTATCAGCAGACAAAGGGTAATCTTATAGTAGCATTCCAATCTATAACTAACCAGGTTAAAGACCGTTAGACTCATTCCGTTTTATTAACCTGATGTCTTGTCGACTGTGTGTTCAGATTTTCTATAATATTTGTGCAAATCGTGTTGGCAATTTCTAGATCTTCGCCATTTTAATTACAATTTACATTTAACGATAACGGCGCATCCATCCATTCGTTTGCTCGTCTGTTCGTTCGTTCGTTCGTTCGTTCGGTAGATCGTCCGATCGTTGGCTTAGTACATACATTTTATTCACTAAGCTATTTATGAGACATTAATCCCATGCTGGCGGGACGAGCATGTTGAACAAGTCCAGCCCGGGCGCCGCATTTACAATGTTAGTAATATCATAAAATGTCTTATGGCCTATCAACAGATAACACATTTAATGATCAAAATACTGACAGCTTGACAACACGCAAAATGCACAAAAAGAAAAAAGCAAATCGCCGTTAGCTTTACTCTAGGTGAAAACTCTGCATACATATCTCTTTCTCTCTGTTTATCTCTCTCTGGCTGAGTGAGTGAGATGATAGCCCCCCATCAACCCCACCCCGCCCACAATGCACGGTTAAATTCAAATTCAAATCCCAATTCGAAAATCCAGTTCGTAAGTGTACACAATTATCGGTCGATTGAACGATCGATAGACCACGCCCCATCGCCACAACAACAACAATTGTTTGATCGCTCTCATTTTCCCGCTCTCCGCGTGTGTGTGTGTGTGTGCGTGTGTGTTAGTTAGTTTGCTCTGCATTGGTCAATGGAACGAGAACATATATGTAAAGTAAATAAATTCGTTCGTATACTACGCGGCGAAACGATCGGCCATATAGCTCGATCTCGTTTTAGCCAACGAACTCGAGCAAAATGACGACGAAACTTGTGCTCCTATGCGGCCCAACAGCAACCACTTGTGTGTGTGAGTGTCTTTTTGTGTGTGTTCGTGAGAACGATCGCTTCGCTCTCTTGGCTATACTGGTTTATAACGGTGCTCCGATTGTGTTAATCGAGCCAATCAAATGTCGCAGTCACCGAACCGAGAGAGCTGAGAGCGCATCGGAATCAAAATGGAGTGAAGCACTACTTCACTCATATGCCTTTGGCACTGTTAACTTAACATCACTCAAATTCCCTATGAAAACTACCTACAAAATATCACTCAAACACACTCCCTCTCTCGATCACACTATCTCCCTCTTTTTCACCCTCTCTCTCACTCATTGTGTGTGTGTTGCGTGTGTGTGTGTGTGTGTGCAATGCATCCGTCGTCTGGTTTGTTATTCGTTCGCGTTGTTCGGTATCAACCGTTAGAGAGAATCGTCTTCAACCTCGATGTCGGAGTGCTAAGCCTAGGTTTGTGTCTTTTTCGCAGTCTTTTGTTTTTGTTTTTTTCCAACCAGTTTGTAGATTTTGTTTATAGTAGTATCATCTCTTCACGTTGTTGCTGTCTCGGTAGCCGACGAAGCTACCGACCGAGCGATGTCTCCTCGTCGTATTATTGCCCGTGTGCGTTGTTGTTGTTGTTGCCGCTGCTGCTGCCCGCCCGTATGATGATTGCAAAGCATCTTGAGGTCTGAGCATTTTGCAGAACTGTTTAACATCAGTCTTTCAGTGATAGCTCGCGCTTCTTGCTCGCACGCTCGAT
The DNA here is from genome assembly GCA_018150345.1 of Drosophila equinoxialis. Taxonomy (NCBI): domain Eukaryota; kingdom Metazoa; phylum Arthropoda; class Insecta; order Diptera; family Drosophilidae; genus Drosophila; species Drosophila equinoxialis. The sequence goes on along the minus strand of JAECWI010000089.1, from coordinate 2,973,448 downwards.
CGCACGTTGCCGCTGGAACGTTGACGTTCCGTCGCTAATGCTGCTGCCGTATTTTTTTTTTTTTTTTTAATTATTATTATTTTACTGATCTTACATACATATACATGCGATAGAGTGCGTCGTCTTTCGCTTCACAATTTAATTTAATATACCGTGAACGACCCCACAAAATAAAACAACAAATACATAATCAACTCAACAACTCAAGTGTCTATCAGCAAAAAAAACGGGAAATTAGTGCAAACAATATACCAAATCCCCATTCCCAAGACCCATTCTCATTTAGAGGTGTGGCCTATAGGATGAGAACGAGAGAGAACATGTTCTATATAAGTTAGTAGTTAAATTTTGAAAAACAACAAGAATACAAAAACAAAATAAACAAAAACCAACAAAAAAATAAACTGTCAAGTAAACATTGCATACATGTGCTATATACACACTTACACTATTACACATTACACACACACATACACACACAGACAGACACATGGAGAAAAAGAGGTTCTAAGAGTCAAGTGTCGAAAACGCCGTTTCAAGTGACGTTTTATTGGCGCAAGGTGAAACAAATAAATAGTCGAGAGTTCACTATAGAGCAAATCTTAAATGATTTTCTGTAAACACAACAACAATAACAGCAAAAACGAAACAAAAAAATAACAAAACAAAAACTTTGGCACATTTCAATTTTGAAACTACAATAACAGACACCAAAAACAAAAATAAATATAAATAAACGGAAGAATATCATCATCATACGTAATTTCTATTATATTGGGGCAACATTTTAATCGTATTGTTTTAACGGTAAGTTTAAGAAAGTATAAAATGCTAAAAAAACAACCAAAAATTGAAAAAATGAAAAAAGCACAGTCACACACACACACACACAGAAAGAAGATACTTGTGAATTTCATTGATTTTTAATAAGACATGTGAGAAAGTTTTGTTTCCAGTGCACTGTTTTTAGTATGGCAATAAAATATAAGCAAAAGCACCAACATCAACAACAACAACTACAACAACATCATGGCTAACGACAAGGGCAGGGCAAATAAACTTTACGACTATATAACAGAATCAATGTAAGCCAGTTAAAGGGCAGAGGAGATTCAGAGAGAAGAGAAGCAGCAGCAGGTGGATATATACATACATATATGTACATATGTATCGGTATATATGTATGTATGTCTATATAGCAGGGAATAAGTCGGACTAGAGCGAACTAACGACCAAAAACACACATATTTGCTTTATAATGTAAATAGCGTGTAAAGAGCTTTATTTGCTAGAAATTTCGATATTTCGAGTTATGCCAATTTTTTTCTTCTCATTTTTTGTTTTAGTTGTTTTTCAATTTATGACACGCCAAATGCACTGAGAGAAAATAAAGTCATCGACTAATAGACGCTTAAAATCCCAATAGGAAACTCCCATAAATCAATCGAAAACTATATCAATATTGATTGTTCACTTTACTTATCATTCAATTGATTTTTTCGTTACAAAACAGAATTGAAATCGAATTAGCCATTGACTAGTTATTAACGGAAATTTGAAAAGCCCAAAGCTTCGATCGTTTACCCCAAATGTGCAATGTAATTGAATAAAAGGTCAACTTTTAGTTACAGTATAATTTGTCTAATGTGAACCAAATCGATAAACTTACCTGCGTTTTAGGTTGTTTAGTTTTTTTTTGTTTAGCTTAGATTGCCTTGTTTAAGTAAGTTTTTGCATGTGTGGCAAATATTGACAGTTTGTTTGCTCAAGTATATGTACAAGAGCCTTGTCACAATGAGGGGCAAGTATGTGTGTGTGTGTGCACTTATTCCAGTTTGCTCCCGCCCCACCACTATTCTCCCCACTCAAACATCACTAGCTCTATTTTCATTTGTCCCTGTTGCTTAAGTTGCCCATCAAGTTTGTTGCCTAAGTCTTTCGTTTTGACCATCTCGAGAAATTAACACGTCAAGGTCGTCCAACGTCGTGTGCTGCGGAAAACTTGAAAAAAAAAGAAAACAGACAGAAAGAAACACATCCTTAAGGGGCCACAATACCGGAAAACAACAATCGTCTTGCTTGGCTGCTTGGCCTCCTGCCTAAAGCCTCCTAACATGTGCTCGAAGGAGAATAGAGATAAAGTGTGAAAGTATTTAGTACAAAAGCGTTAACAGCAATGTCAGCGGCAATGGCAATGGCAAGGAATAGAACATAAGCTAAATATAAAATGCAAATGTGGCAAAGCAAACACCTGTTGTCAGTTAACATGCATTATAACAACTCGGTGGTGGGGGGTCAGAGAAAGAACTTTGTTTCAGGTTGCCCAGGACGGGTCGTGGCCTTAATGTGAGTCACAGTGAGTTTTTGCACTTGTGGCTTCGCTTCTTCTTCTCCTGGTAGGTGCAGCAGTAGCCCAAGCACGTTATATTCGCTTTGTAATAAATATGAATATGAATATTAACTATTATTGCTGTTGTTGGTAATACTACATATTATGACTGCAAAGCATCTTCCAACTAAAGGTCAAATTGATCTAAACGAGTTCTTATCTTACATCGAATATGCTAGCCAGTCAGTCAGCCAGCCAGCCAACTCATCGATTCAAGATTTTACCCTTGTATGGTTATCGATTGTGCTTAATAGATGTATTTCGAAATGGCATTTCAGGGTTAGCATATTTGTAGGTGTACACAAATTATCGAATTGAGATCAGCCATTTAGCCATTTAGCAAACAATTAACTAACTCAAATCGTTATTAAATCATGTCTGGAAAATGTATGTAAATGTATTCTCCATCTGCCTTGTCATTTCCAATCCACATCGATTAATGTGTTATTTGAAATTTGCAACATTTTAATTCTCTTCAATTTTTCTCTTGCAGCCTGCGAATATTATACAAATAACAAAGTTTCACAATGATGAATCAGGATAATCCATATGCGGTAAGTTTCAATCAGGAATAAAAATTCACACAATCAAAATAAAAACTTAAAATCATAAATGCCAAGATACATATGTATATAAATATATATATATAAGCATATATACATATATGTAAATCATATATATACATACATACAAAAACTGAATAATTTCAAATTCAAATTATTGTAAATGTTTAACGAGCTAAAAATTGAACAAACTCATAAAAAAAGTCAACGATAAAAAACTTTATGACGATGGACTTAAAACTCAAAAAAAAAAAAAAAACAAAATCTCCAAATCTAAATCAAAAATGAAATCTCTAGCGGCAATTGATAAGAAGAGAGAAGACAACCGAAAGAAATCGGTAAAAATTGTGAAGCGTCGATTTGGCTTAGCTTCCGCATTTTGTTCAATTTTTATTTATTTTTTTTTTTGTTTTTTGGGCGCAGAAATTTATGAATTATGAGGTTTTCTCGGAGTATGCATAATTATCTGCCAACAACAACAACAACAGACAACAATAAAATAATAATAATAATAATAATAATATTGGAAAAAGAGTAGCCTAAACCAGTTTACACATACAAATGAAACAAACAACGGCGAAAATATTTAAATGATGTCATAATTTTAGTAGGAGAAACAAAAAAAAAAATCATAATCATCGTAGAGTATTTTTTGTCGACTTCACCTGCGTTTATTGGTTGTTGTCGTTGTTGTTGTTGTTGGGGTTATGATCAGCAGTGGGGCCTGGCAGTAGTGTCGGCAGCTTCTGTCCGCTTTTTGTGTCGAACTTTTTGAAATTAATGCAGATCAATTAGTTAATATTATTAAGCGTTTCAAAATGCCAAGAACTGCGTTGCCGCGACTTAGCGTCAACGTCGCTGTCGCATTCGCAGTCGCTGCGCTGTCTTTCCTATTTGAATATTTAAACAAATATCTAGTCATAGAGGAGGAGCAGCTGAAAAATAAAAATAAAAACACGTAAGTTGCCTGCTAACATGGCACTAAATGTCAATATTTGAATATTAAATTTTATTTAAGTGCGTTTTTTATGGTTTTAAGCTGATTTTTTCGTTTAGTCGATCATCATCAGTGGGACAAAGTCGCTAACCCAGCACACACACACACACATATTTCTATCTCTGGTGTGTGTGAGAGTATGTTTTTTTTTTTTTTTGTCATCTTTCGGCCGAAAGAGGCGGACACCCAAAGATCCAAGTAGTGTTAATTAGTTGAAATGTGAGACGATAAACTAAATGTTTGATCAAAATGAAGGCAACAACAACAGAGTCAAATTTGGGCCACTTTACTAGAGAGTTAGCCAGTTAGATGGCGAGGTAGGAAGGAAGAGGTGTAGAGCAGAGAGGGAGAGAGAGAGAGAGAGATAGAGAGCGAGAGAGAGAAAGAGATCGGCAAGTTGGTAGCTTTAGCGGCTAATAAATAAATGAATTGAATTCGTAAATTTGAATGCAAAAGAGGAATTTTTGGAATTTAAAACGGTTTCCACTCAAATATTCCGCTAAGCTTATCGAAATGTTATCGATTACATCGTATTAGAAACGTAAAACGAAATTGATTTATCATAAAAAATGATTGATTAACGTATTGCGATTATTATTAGTATTTATTTTTGTGGTTCGACTGCATTCACGCCCTGCCCTCTGAGACAAGAAACTTAATTTCGTTTCGCCATATGGACGGAGCACAAAAAACGCATTACAATGTTGTTATGCGAGACATCTCCACCTCCCCGAAAGACACTTGACTTGGAGCTAGAGTTTGGACTTGGAGTCCAAGACGTTCGTTTGACTTGGAAGCTAAGGAGGATGCGGATGGCGATGGCGACCACTGACTGAAGACACTGACCAGTGGCTGCTTACAGTCAAATGCACTTTGCTCGCACGCATCTGGGCAAATCTCTTTCTATTTGCATTGGCTGCTGCTGCCGCTGACCATTTTGGTCATAAACATTTGCGTAATGGATTTTTGTTTCTTTTGGCTTTGTACAGTTTGCTTGCTGCCAAGAGTGAAACACAACACACAAAGTAAATTAATTACGAGCCTCTCTTCTCATGCATATTTGCACGTTGCCCCGACAACAGCAACAACAGCAACAACAGCAACAACAACAACAAAAAGCAAAGCGAAGAGAAAAATTCTCTAAACAAAAGTTAATAAATGCCTAAAAACTGAACAGAAGCAGCAAACAAATTAGCAAAAGCCCGAAAAACTTACACACACACACACCCAAGCAGACACACACACACACACACATACACACACTAAATGTAATTACTGCACTTATACATGCTTGTAGAGGTTGTTGGTTTTGCTTTTGCTTTTGGGTTTAAAATTTTTTTTTTTTTTTGTGGTCTCCACTTTCTGTTGGTGCAGCAGAGAAAGAGGAGGCGGAGGCGGAGATGGAAATGAAGAGAGAACTGGCCAATTTTTCACATGCGTAGCCAGTTTGGGTAGCCAAACGAGGATGAGACTGACGCTAGAGTTGGAGCTGGGAGGAACGACAACGCTGTGAGATGCCGTAAAAGTTGTCTGTGGCCCCAAACATCTACAACAACTACAACAACTGCTACTCCATCTTCAACTCCATCTCCCAGTTTATGCTCCAACTTGTGTATGCTTGCAGATTTTGGTTGGTCGGTCGGTTGGTTGGTTTTTTATTTTTTTATTTTGTCTTGGGTTGTGTGTGCACATGTTGCGGTTGATAACTCAATTAGAATGTTAAATTTATGTTCGCAACAAGAAATTAACTTGCAATTAGAAAATGCCTCTCGACGACTGGTAACGAAAGACTTAGGACACGAACTTGACTAGTGAATTCAAATTGTCTATGTGAATGATGGCAGAAGAAATACCCTTTAAGTCACACACACACAAACACACACCCACACACACGTATGTACATGTGGGAGAATATTAAATCAATTAATTTTTCAATTTAAAATTTGTTAAAATCTTTGAGATGTGATCACAAATTTTTGTAATTGTTTATCAAGAGTTATGAGGAAATATTTATGTCTAATAATGCTGCACTTTTTTCTTCAACTTTATTCATGGGCTAAGTTGTTGTTGTTGCTGTGCCATGTAATTATCTTGGCCACAAAACAAATTGAAACAATTTAGCAAAGCGCAAAAAAAGATACACCGAGATAGCAAATAAAAAAAACACCGGCTCCAGACAAGTTGTAGGGCATCTGTAGCCGCCAAGACAAGTCAATTGCCGAAAACTAATGATGATGATGCACTGCACGCATTTGCACTATTTATAATTCGTGAGCAAGCGAGCATACTAGCTAGAAATGCAAGCAGTGCCAAAAGATCAATGATCAATCCTCTGAAGCTGGAGTTTGTGGAGATGGTGAAGGGGAAGGGGATGGAGATGGAGATGAAGCTGCCGCTTGATGACTTTACTTTGGCCAAGTCTGTGAGAGTATATAGAGAGACAACTTCATTTGTTTGCGCAGAGGATAACTCCTTCTATTATTTCACATTTTTAGTTTTGTTTTGTGGGTTGAACATGTGTAAATCTCTTTCTCTCTCTCTCTCTCTTTCTCTCTCTCTCTCTCTCTTTCTCTCTCTCTCTCTCTATTTGGACTGACTGAATGACTAGCCTGACTGGCTTGGCAATGATTAATGAGCGAAATTAGCAAAGAGAAGATCTGTTAAAATATTCGTTCACTTCTTCTTCTTCAACTTCTACTTATTCTGTGTCTGCAGGCCAATTGACCAAAGTTCTATCTGCAGATTACCAAATGACTTTTTGGCCAACGAACTTGAACGAAACTCAACTCAAACTACAACAATTACATACTAAACTTCCTCTCCCTCAATAACAAACGAAACGAAAAAAAAAAAAAATAGCAAATAGATGCGATGCGATCCAATGCGATGCGATGCTAGCCATCTATGTAGATAGATATATACATATATGTATATATATATATATATTTGTGTGTGTATATGCTTCATTATATCCGCCAAACTGGTTAACCTTGACAAAAATCCTACAGCTGAATGCATTAGTAGTTCAACAGCAACAAGAAAAACCAACCAACTAACTAACGACTTGCAAATGCGGCCGCTGCTGCCGCCGACGCCGCCGAAAACAAAACGCTATTAAACTTCTATTATTTAAGTACTACATTGTGCACTCATACGAAGAACGTTGGGTCGAACCGCCAAGTACACACACAGACACACACATATAGACAATACAATCCAAAAACAAACATGCTGCAAAATGAAAAGGAAAACAGAGTAACGAAGAAGACCACAAAACACATGCCAAAGTCTCGGACTTGGACTTCAAGTCGGAGTCGGTCAGCAAAGCAATCATAATGAGGCAGCAATTGTACGAATTTTGTTTTTTTTTTTTCTCCATAGGTCTTTATCGGAAACCCGCCATTAGAGATGTACTCGTGAGAGTTAAGAATCTTTTAAAAATATAGAACATATCAAAAATTGCACTCTAAGACCAATCATAGCCAGTTAAATCTTCAAATATTTTCTAAACTTTTCTTAGAGATTAGAATATTCTATACGTTGACGTGAATCTTTGCTGTTAATTTGTTTACTTCATGTTCAAATATGTAAGCAATTTACACAATCTTAATTTTTGCTTTATGGGTAGATTGTTTCATCTCTATTTGCTTAATATACGAAGCTTTGTCTACTTGAGTGTAGCTAACAGAGCATAAATCCCAAATTGTTGACGAAGAGGTACTTGCAAAATTATGCAATATTATGTAATTATACAGACAATCAACAATAACCGGAGCCGGAGCCGCCGTCAAAGAGAGGGAGGCTACAAATTTTGTTGTTGGCCTTTTTGATCATGAAAATTCCGCCAAGTCGACGAAGGTGAAGTGAGAGTGGGTGGTAAACACACATTACACACAAACACACACACACACAGAAAAAGAGAGAGAGACAGATACAAAATGTGAAAATGATTGAGCGCATTATTTTCAAATTAGCGCGTGGCTTTAAGATTGGCATCTGCAGCAGAAAGTATTCAGAAGTGTGGAAACCATTACAAGTCTAATAATGGCTTATAAGATACTCGTTCTACTTGCAGATAGAGCATTTCCTTTTCGACCTTTTCTTTTGTTGTAGCCATTATCAACACCGACCCCCAGCGTATTCGCCTTTTCTGCTTTCGATTTCAAGTTCAACACGTTGCCACCAGCAAAATGTAAGAAAAAAGTGTTCCAACTGGTTGCCCCGCCACTTTATTACGCTGAGAGTCTCTGACAACGACGGCGGCGGCGCCAAGTTTTTGGGGGTAGCCCTTTTCTCAAAGAAGCGTAACAAACAAAACGATACGATACGAAAAGAAACAAACGGCAAGCAGGCAAAAATTGTTATAATTTGACGGTTTAATAATACTTACTTTTGATTTTCCTTAAGGTCAAGGTTATTGAGCGCAGAGTGGAATGCCAGTGGAGTGAGGTGTGGAGCGGTATAAAGTACTATGGTTATTATGGAGGCAGACCAGCCGCATAATGAGCTGCCAAATTGTTTCACCAGGCGGCATCACGATGTTCACGATTTAAGTAAAGCTAAAGCCGCAAAATTGAATTAAATTTATATAAATTGCATATACTATTGTATATATATATATATATATGTACATGAATATACTATATATGTATAAATATATGTATATAGTGTAGATGTATGCACATATATAAGTATATCAAAAGATCATTGCATGCCCGCATGTCCGCTTACATTAGAGGCGAAGGCATCGAGATCGAGCAATTTGTGAGCGCTTCCATTGTTATATTAGCTATTTATTTTTAAAGCTTACTGTGAGCTGCTACTAATAACGAGTATTTATTTATTTATTTTTTTTTTTTTACTGCTGCTGCTTGTTTTTTTTTTTCGTTATTGTTATTTTCATTTTATTTTTTGCACCGTTGAGAGGAGGAGGAGAAGGAGGAGGAAGAAGAAGGTAGGATTAGAGGGAACATAGATGAGTATTGGCATTGACTAGAGATTGCTCTTGGGGGTCTCTAACACAATGAATGGTCCATAATCATACCTACTCTTCGAAGTCTTTGCTTGGCTCTTCCCACGCCATGACAGAAGCAAATAAAAACAACAGAAAACCAGAGAAGGAAAAAAAACCAAAGAAACATAAATAAAAAAGCTTATTTAATTCAATTTTAATTAAACAACTCTATAGAAAGTGAAATCTATTCTCACACAATTAGCTAGCCAATATGGAAAGCGAAATGATTTGTTTCTCTTCAAAATTTGTACTCTTCCTTTCTTGATTTCGTTTTCATCATTGAATTAAAGTGGCCAGCAAATAATTGCTTAATACAAGAAAGTTTGGCGACTATGTGGTTGCTGCTTTTTCTTCTTTGATAGTTGTGCTCAAATTTCATTCGATTTTATTAATAATGTCACCTGCAACTTACACCCACACCCAGACACACACATACTTTCATATGTATAAACTTCTTCCCACGTCTTGGACAAACCAAAAATAAAAACAGAAAAGAAAAAGAAAAAAAATGAAGTGAAATTCCACTTTTAATTAGCCAAATACATTGCACATTACGTATACGCCGTGGATGGCCAGCCAGCACAGAGAGAGAGAAAGAGAGAGAGGGAGAAAGAGAGAGACCACCCTTTCGACTGTGTGGGGGCCATAAAAGTTGAACAAAATTATAACAGGCAACTTGCAAAACATTTACACTAGCCCACCAACCAAAAAAAAAAAAAAAAGCACTCATACAACCAGGCAGAAGTAATAGGCCATAGAGGCCAAAATGAAGATGCAGAAGGAAGAGGTGGTGCAGCAGCAGGAGGAAGAAATGACGATGTCGATGAGACTTAGTCAGTTTTAGGCGGTGGCAGGCAGCTTTCTTTGCCCGGTCTGGCTAAAGCGAAAATGATTCATGGATGAGACTCGAGAGCAAGTCGAGACTCCTGCTGGCTGGCTGGCTGGTAGTTGGGTTTTGGCCGAAAACGTCTCGACGCCGGGCAGACTATTAACTTTGAAAGTTGTTTAAACAGGCAGCCAACCAGCCAGCCTCCACCTTCTACTTTTTGCCTCATCGTCGTCGTCGTCGTCGCTGTCATCGTTGTCGTCGTCGTCGTCGTCGTCGTCGTGGTTGTCTCCAGCTGCTCTGGCTCTGCTCCTTTGCCTTCTGCCACAGCAACAGGCAGTGTCATCGGCGTCGCGGCTCGTGGGAATTGGATCATTAGAAGCAGGCAAAAAGGCGAATTGGTGAAGGCAAAAGGCAAGGCAAAGCAAAAAGCATAGCTAAGAAGTTGGTCAAATGCAACACTGAGAGAATTTTCTTGCCACATACAAGAATGGCCTTGAAATCAATTTGAATGTGTCTTGAATTCTTTTATCCAATTTAAATTGCTTATCAATTTTGCGTGGCTTTTCTCTCAGTGTACAGTTGTCTACAGGCTCACAGAAGGCAGTTTTGTTAGAGTTTTGCATGTGTTGCAAAGTTGGGCAGAGTTGCCACCGTTTCTTGTTGTTGTTGTTGTTGCTGTTGTTACTGTTGTAAGAGGCGCGATAAGTAAATGTGTCCCGCGTCTCTTTTATTTGCACTTGCAGAGGCAAAGTTGTTGTTACCCCGCCCCACCTCCTCATTCCGATTCCTCTCGATTGTTTTTTTGCAAGTTTCTTTCTTTCTTTGTCTTCTTCTTTTTCGTATTTTACTACTTTTGTTTGTTTATATGTTGTAAGGTTTTTTTTTTCGTTTTTTGGGGTTTAGTCTTCGTTTGCTTCTTATTTTCGATTTATTTGTTTTGTTGGCTTGTTGTTATCTCTGGGCAAACATTTTTGGTTGTTTGGTTGTTGTTGTTGCTGCTGCTGCTGCTGCTGTTTCATCGGGGGAGTCAAAAGTCAATTAAATAAGAGCAGTGCATCTGAAAATGCATGTACTTCTTGTTGCTTTTCTTTTTCTTTCTGTTTTTTGTTCAGTTTTTGCGAAACGAGCAATTTGTGTGGTTTCCTGTTTTTTTTTTGTTTTTTTTTTTTTTTTTTGGGGTTAGGCTAGTAAAGTGCTCTATGGGAACCATTTCACCACCACAAAACGTTTTCAGCTTTAAAGATTTTTAAGGTTTTTGCCAAGTTGATTTATGAAACGATGAGAAGACAAAACTAGTTTGCCGGATGCCAAAAATGTGATAGAAGTATGTCAAATTTTTAAGTGAATGACAGATAACCCACGAGGAGAAAGAGAAGCAAGGCTTCTGATCTTGGATTGTGAAATAATAGAAACTATCTACAAATATTTAAATGCCCAAGAAAATAATACAAATAACGTATATTTAATTTGTTTCGACTTGATTCGATTGGCTGATTGGTTACTTGTCATTTATATACATCGATTTCATATCATTTTCATAGTCGAAATCTTTTTCTTCTAATCGTTAGAATTAATATCAATATCAATAAATTGTAAACAAAATCCTTAGACTTAGTCGAAGAACCAAGTTCGTTGTCTAAGTCTTTTGATTTATTAAGGTACAGCAAATTTGAAAAAATAAAGTTGTAGTATTTATAAAATTTGAATAAATAGAATATTAAATTTAAATAAATATACAAAAAAATGTTTAGAAGTTTGATTCTGGCATTCCATCAATAATATCTAAAAATTGATTAGCCTTGCAGAATCAACTAAATTAGCTCTTTACTTGCTTAGTTCAATGAAAACAAGACCTTTTTTTTTGCCAATATCACAAAATATAAAGATCGATTTTGAGTTGTTTAAGCGTATTTTTTTTTTGGCCCAAAACTTGATCCATTCCAAATGCCAGTTAGGTACATAAATGATCTCGATCCAAAATGAATTTGTCAATTTTTAGACAAAACTCTGTTCAGTCAAGCATAAAGTTGTAAATCAGACAGCACATAGAGGCTTTTGATGATGGATGAAGGGGCGGGGGAGCAATTGATATGTTATTTTTAGATGTTATATCGCAAAAGTCGCCATTCATGGTCCAATCGTTTATTATAAGCGCAATTTACAAGTCACACATGGGTATTTTGGGCAATGCCATAAAAAAAAACAACCAACAAAAATGCACGTGTATCAAAATCCTTGAAGAGCTTTGCCAAACATCGTTTTAGTTCAATTGTGAAACGTCCAAAAAGTTTCACTAAATTTTGATTTTCAGTTCTAATTCAAAAAATCGTTCAGTGAGTTATATAAATTTTGCATACGAAACCAATTTCTCAATGAATTTCCCACACAGACAAGTTTATGGCACATTTAAGCCCGAAGGCTTTTTCAGAAAATTCACAGTAGTCGAAAACAATTAGATGGCCCCTGACCAAAGTCACTTCACAATCACTCAAATGTCCCATGTCACATCCTCACTCAAAGCATGAAGGCAGCGAGAGAAATAATAATAAAAAATAAAAAAGGCCCCCATGCTGCGCCAAGTTGCAGCAGCTGGATAAGTCTATTCCCTGCCCGCCAACCATCCTCCTTCACTGGTGCCACACATACATACAGGCAACCCATGCATCCCCATACTATTCCATTCATCTCGATGCATTCTCTATTTGTCTGTCGTCTGTCGCTAGTCCCCCCCCCTCCTTCTGTGATTTTATTTCTTTTGATTCGCATGTGTCAAGTCATTGGCATCTAGTGCAGTTAAATGCTCATTGAATCAACAGACGACAACAGCGGCGGCAGCAGCAGTGGCAGCAACAAATTTTATGCCAATTCATGGCAAACATTTTCAATTTTCAGTTTTTTCCTCTTAGTGTTGGTTTTTTTTCTTTTGGTTTGTTGCCTTTTCGCAAATTGCAATCTTGACGCAGACGCTTACTAATTTGTTAAGCCAAGTTTTATTTATACATTTTTCTGTGGTGGCCTTTTTTGTCTGTGATTAATTTCGAAGCTCATTTCACCTGCGGGTTTCTAAATGTTTTTCACATGCAGACATTTTCTTTAGTTTCTCGGCCAATTCGATCCGAGACGATCCGCTTCGCTCATTGCAGCTCATTGCTGCTCGGCACGGCCCCAACTCTCGTCGCACACGCTGAAATGTCAAGTCAAACACTTGTAATGCAACAATTGGCACAAGTTTGTCTACGTTTTGGCCTAAGCTAACATTTAAAATTGTAACAAATGCCACAGCAATCGGTGAACGTGTGGCTGACAGCCAAACCAAAACGGCAACAAGTCCAACTTGCAGACGAGAGGCATACAGCACAAACATTGCAGCAAGCTCTCTACCTCAACCTCAACCACTGCGAAGCCAGCTAGCTGCCACATAGGAAATGGCAGCAACAAAAACATTGAGCAGGCAAGCAAACCTCGCACATTTTGCACGCATTTGCATAACAAGAAACAATTGAATCAACGTCGAAGAGAGGCGCGCACAAGTAGATAAATTGAAAATTGATCAACACGAATTCGAAATACTCTCATGCCTAAACAGCATATTATGGGCACAAGAAAGAAAATTATAAATTGCCACCTTTTTTTTCAATGACACTCAATTATTTTTAAAGTTTAAGGGAAGCCGAATTTGGAAAGTGAATCTTTTGGTATGACGAAGACCGCCCACATGGAAAGGGTATTTCAAGCAACTGAAAATATAAAAACACGCATCAGCATGCAGCAATCTTTCAAATTTATGCAAAACAATGTTAGTTAGACCTACTTCGTAGTTCTAATGAAAATTAGGAACTGGCTCTAACTCTGGGTTAGTCTTTGACGTTTTCCGTTCGATTTGCAGTATGATATTTCGTTTTGGCGGATGGTTTAAAATTTTAAACGGAAATTGCACAAACACTTGTCGTCCAAGTGCTGAATGTAGCTCCAAGGAAAACCAAAGCCACAGTTTGGGACGATGGCGTTTGGTTAAGAGAAAGACAGAGAAAGACCGAGAGAGATAGAGAGAGTAGACAAATGCATTTAAATTTCACATGAGCTCATAAAAATAGTTACAAATTAATTATAATGACAAAGACGGAGACGGAGACGACAACGACGCCGACGACGACGACGACGCCAACGACTGCGACTGGGAAGGCACATTATAAATCTAAACATTTCCTGCTTGACAGCTTGAAGAGCTTTTCAAGCTGCAGCTACAGAGCCACAAAGCGACATCTGATGATGCTTCAAAACTAAACAAAAAATAAAAAAAATAACCAACAACAACAACAGCAAAACTTAAAACTAAAACTGAATACTAAAACTTTGTAAGTTCATAATTATAGTCTCTAAGACAGCGGCCAACAATTAGCTGAAAACAAATCGAAAAACGAAAGACTTAAGCGACAAACCTGAGAAATTAAATGATGATGGATTGGTGGCCTGAGCCAAGCCCACATGAAAGCTGAACGAAATGTTTTCCTTTATTTTTTTTTTTTTTTTTTTTTTTTAGCATTGCCAAGAGTGATGCATGGAGGGAGAAGGGGTGGAGAGAGAAAAACAAACAAGGGCGTTTTCATTGAGACAATCCAACATCATTTGTCAACCCATACGCAATTAGGAAAACACAATCTGCTACAAAATAAAAAGATTGAAATGAAGAAAGAAATTTTTCGCTACTCAAACTGTAACACAAAGCAATCGTTTCCACACGCACACACTCCCATGATTGATCACTCCCTCGAGGGGGTCAGTGTGGAAAATGTGTAAAAGTTCTCCTCTCATCTCATTTTTGCTGTTTTATTTCTTCGGCGTTCGGTTTTGACAAATTGCTCGAGTCCAATGACTAAGCAAAGGAGGGAGCGTCCTCTCTGGCTCAGACGCGCAGCTGACTTACAAATGCCTCAAGTATTTGTAATGCGGCAAAAAAGAAAGCAGACGAAACATGCGATCTAACAATTTTGACAATATTTTAACTATGAGCCGTAGAGTCTCTAAAGTCTCAAGATCGACTCTCTAGAGAGAAACGAGTTTGCATTACATTACAAAAATTCATGACTCATCGCTGATTGAAGGAGCGGGTTCACTACAATTGGGGATTATTATTTTTTTTTTTTTTTTTTTTAGATTTAGTGCTTCTCTCTACTTCTATTTCTATTTTGTATTTCAGTGCAGCTGCTGCTGCTGATCAAACTAATTGAGAAAAAGATGTGAGCAAAAGTTACTGAAATTGTGAATAGAATCACCAAAGTCACAAACATGCTAAGCAAGTGATAGAAAAGTTCTCATTTTTCTAGATGATATACTCACCCATTGCACTAGCAATTGATCCTTTTGTTAGAGTATAGTAGTTCAATTTATTCCAGGACAACAATTTATTGAAATTTTATTGAAATATTGCTGTAGATGTCACGTTTTTGGCAGATTTTTGTTATCTACTCATCACTGCTAACGAGTGAGTTGAGCTCTGGCGCACAAAGCAAGGCAAGGTAAAGCAACACCAACATCAACAACCGATTCCGATTCAAAACGACCGTCTTCAGTGTCGACAAGTCAGTCATGAATACACTTATAAAATTGTTGGCAAGGTGGAAAAAAACAACAAAAATTTCAAATAACAACAACAAAAACTAGAACAATTTGTTTGCGCACAATGAACAAAGCGAGGCAATTGCTTTGTGTGCATGATTTCATTTTAATTAAATTATGTTTTTGCGCTTGAACATTTTGTATATACTATACCTATACATATATATACATATTTTTTTTTTGCTTTTGTTAATTTTCAGTTTTAGTTTCAGTTTTGTATAATTGAATGCAAACCAGACAGAAAAGACTCCAGCAACAACATAGATACAGGGCAAGCGAAAACGAAAAAAAAAAAAACTTAGAGACTCGGATGTGCAAAAATTAAATTCATGCAGCTCCATTTGAATTAGTCTTAGTACATGTTACCAAGGTCAGGCAATTATCATAATTTTTGCAACAACAATGAAAACTTAATGGCACTTAGTTTAGCGGCAAAGACAATGATAGAGGAGAACGGGGAGGGTTGGTGACGGCGGATTAAAATGAGATGATGGCCAAGAAGAAACTGGAGTAAACGTGCCTTTAATTTTCTGTCTTTGTGTTTGTGTGTGTGTATAAACTGAAATTTAATAATTCCGTTTCATTGCATCATCGCGGTATGAAAACAAATTCTACTTGCTATTTTTAAGGTTAACACACACACTCACACACACACACCCGACATATTTTGCCATAATTAATCACCTCGAAAAATCCAACAACACGACACAAATCACAAAAAAAAAAAAGCAAGCAAAAATCAACAAAACATCAAAAATTTATTTTGCAGATGATGACGGGGGAAGGTTTTTTTTTTTTTAGTTTAGTTTATTTTTGTTTTCTTTACTTTTTGGGGGGGAACTTTTTGTTTTTGTTGTTTGTTGGTCGATTTGGATTTAGGGGGAAAAATATAGCAACTAATTAAAATAAATTGGTCTACAAAAATTAATCAATATTCGCAGAAATAACACAACAAATTGGACAACTTGTTAAAAACAAAAAGAGAAAAAACAAAACCGCAACAACAACAACAACAAACAAAGAGGAAGAAGATAGATGGTACAACAACTTAACCAAACAACATTGACAACAACAAATTCAACTTATTATGCAGATTAAATTAAAGTTGCATTGTTGCTCTCGTATCTAATTTATAACACTTTCACTTAATAGCCCAAGCTAATTGTGAAGATTGAAATATTTTGAGACAAAAAAATAAACAAATAACAAATTATGCAATACAAAACGAGTATTTAGCAGCAACAGAAGCGAGGGTCAATTGATTAGAAACTCTTTAATATGGTCAAAGCACTTGACCAATTCATTAAAGAACATTTCGAGCAGCCCTCAAGTTGGAAAAAGAGTAAACGAGTAAGAGAAGCGGCCAAAATGAACTCACAAATCATTCAAGTCAAACATTTGCAAAAGCGGTAATAAGCACGAGGGAGGATGAAGTGGGGTGCGGTGGGGTAAGAGGACGGGAGGTGGAGTAAACGTGTGTGTGTGTGTGTGTATCGGCGTTAATCAGGTAAGCTCCATCTTATCCCCTTCAAAAATCTATAAGATTCAAGCTAGAATCATCTTCTTCTCCCCCCTCCCCCCAACACACACACACATACACACGCACTCGGGGTCCCTCCTCTCCTTCGTTTGCCATCTCTGTCTGGCACATTGGCTGACTGGGTGGAATGTGTCGCTTGTCTGTTGTAAAATAAATGTTTATTGCTTTTTAATATTGCACATTGTCTGCATAAATTTCACGGCGCAACGTGCTTCCCCCTCTCTAGACCGCCTTCTCAAAAAACCGTAGCCGTACACATCGCGGTTTGCCCTCTCCCCACCCCCCCATACCTTCTTTTCCTGTCATGCCATTCGTATTTTGCCTTCTCTTTAAGTTGTCTCTGATTTAAAATCAAACTAAATCTGCTGCCAATTCCACAAACGAACAACAAAAAGTTGTTGAAACTTGAAACTCATAATTTTTAATTTATTTTATGTGATTTTTATTTGTCGATTAATCCACAACAACGGCAACAACAACAAGCTAGCTGACGACGCTTTATGAAACCTAAACGTAGAAAATTTATTTCCCTAGAGACTTGAAAAACTCTCAACACATAACACGAAATCAGATTAGCATGTCGTTGTCGAGAAGGCGAAGAAGAACAACTCGAACGAAGCCAAACCAATTGCCAATATATATACTTACAATACCACCATATATACATACATATATATACTAAAGTAGTAGGAGAAAGAGATGCAAGAAGTGAATGTGTTTCGCAATTGCTTTCTCTACTACTTTGTAAACTGCCAATGCCAAATTGTTTTGCAACCGACTGCTCGACTCATCGACTGTAGCAAAAATGATTGCCCAGAATTGACCGGGCCAGGGGTGTTGTTGCAATTGCAATTGTTAGCCATAAAAAATATGAGTACTAAATGCTATAGCAACAAAGCACAAGGCCATAATGGAGATAGAAAGCAGGTGCAAGGTAAAAGGATATTTAACCAAATGAAAGGAATGCCATATCCATCAATTCCTTTAAAACGCAAACCAATCCAAATCGAAAGCTAAATGCCAATACACTATACACTATATGCCAATACTATACTCCAACATCGATCAGAATTGAAATCACTTTGCTAATTACGACTTAGCTAAGAGACCTATCCGACCTATCCGAAAGCATGTAAAAACTATTAAGAATAGTTCCCATTTGACCTTAAGTCTATTTAGTCTGAAGATTGCAATAAAATAAGTCACAAAAATTAATGACTTATGAACCAATCCATTCGATTTTTTACCTACAAAACTGAACACAAATGATATTATAACATCCTCTACAAAGGTATCGGAACATTGGAGTTGTAAGCTATTCTTTCCTTGTTTTACTCTTCTTCCAGTTATGATTCTCAACTCAAATAGCTTAGTTCTGGAATCTCAAGAAATAGTTCAATTTACTGCTGTTTACTTTTGGAGGCAAAAATTCAGTCTAGAATCAAATAGAATGGGAAGAGATGTCTCCAAATTATAAGAACGATTTTTATTTTATTTACAATTTAATCGATTGCCTACTAGGACTAAAGATATAACTGATATTAACATATACATATGTACATATATGTCTATAAGGACACCATTTCCCATACGAAAAGTATTAATCCAGAATTCTAGACCAGAGTATGCACTTCTTTGGGCTCTTCTTTCGAATATATGTAGTCGGATTTTGTAATAATAGGTAATATACATCTATACATAGTACTTTATTTAACATAGTGATGAGCCAAGTTAACTGTTCAAAACAATAGTTCAATAGAGCTTAAAACTAGGTTAGGCGATATGTCGAAGACGCCTATATTAATTGAAAAAAAGAATAAAAAGAATGGGAATAAAATGGCAAACAACTATAATAGATTCTAAAACCATTTAGGAGTGTAAAAACAAGAAAAGTCTGCTAGGGAATGCACTGTCTAAAGGGCTTGTAGGGTATCCAAAAATCAATTCGTTTCTTCGACCAGCAACAGAGTTTAGTGTGCGTGCGTGAATGAGATTTGATCCAATTTTCCAGGCTCAACTATGGCTCCAACCGCAGTTCCAGCTCCCAGAAAGAGGCAGAGGCAAAAGGGGAGAGAAGCGGCAGTAGCAGGAACAACAACAAATCAGAAATAAAACATTCCCCAAGCAGAGCAATAACAAACAAACAACACAAACAATTGATGGCAATTTGTTGATAAACATTTCGCTCGCAATAAATAAACAAATATTCCTTTGGCAACAAGTTGCGGCAACATGGTGGCGGCTGCGAAGAGATTGAGCGGTGCAGCGGTTCGGGTGTGGGTAGTGGGAAGTGGATAGAGGAAAGAGGTGTCTTGGCCATATAAATGCAAATGTTGCTTGCTTGTCTTGGCCTGGTGGTGGCATGGTTGGATCTGCTTTTGGCCTGTTGTATGTTGTGTGTGCTCTGGGGCAATTTTTCATTTGATTCCATCTTCATATTTTATTATATTGGAAAAGGCGACGACCATCGAACAAAGGGGTCGGGGGAGGCAGATGGTGGGGAGGCTGAAGCGGTCTGTGTGAGTGAGTCTCGTGGGCTGGTTTCCCATTTCCCATTTGTCGTCGTTTGATTCTTTGCGTTTTCTTTTATTTGTTGCTATTGCAATTGCTGTTGATACCAATTCTGCGATATGACAAACTATGTTTGCATTTTAATTTTTAATGCGTGTGAATTTTGCTGGCGGCAGCCATTGCCATTGCCATCAAAGTGCAATGGGGGGCAAAGGGCGGACAGAGGAGTGCTCTTGGCTCTTGGAGGGAGAAGATGCTCGTGTCATGATTTGCTGTTGCTTTTAATTGAAATTTTATGAATTTATTGCTTTAGTTTTTATAGTTCAACAGAGAGCGAAGAGTTTTGGGCCCCAAAAAGAGATGGTCAGCACCAGATTCTTTATAAGAGAATTTTTGCTTTTTTTATTTCTTTTCCATTCTTCATCTCATTTTTCATGTATTCCTTGTCTCTTCTCTCTTTCTGCAGATGAATCAGACGTGTAAGGTCTGTGGCGAGCCAGCAGCTGGATTTCATTTTGGGGCATTCACATGCGAGGGATGTAAGGTAAGTGAAATTCTTTGAATAGTTTTTAAAACTTTCCCAAAATAAAATTAAGTCGGCAAAACGATCTTACAGTCTAATATGACGTTATATCTATTTTATCTATCAAATTAAACCATATTTGCTCTTAATTGATTATTGAAAAATTGAAGATTTTATTGTTTATTGGACGAAAATAAATCAACTACATTTTCGCGATTTTCATAAACCATTTTACCCTTTGTGTATACGACATTTGATCCAAGGGTTTAGATTGGGAACACCTTTAATTGACCGAAATTTCACAGATGTTCAATATTTGTTTAAGTTGTAAATCTTTATTCTTTGTCTATATACATATATAACTTTTTTTCATATTAATAGAAATTGATTTATTCATGTTACATTAAAACATCGCACCAGAAATTAATTTGCTCAGTTTCAAATGTTTGCAATGCATTTTATTCCTCAGCGTATTCCATCCTCTCTCACCCTCTCTCTTTATAGATATGTATGTATATGTATTCGTCTCCTAACCAACAAGAAAAATTAATTCATTGTTAAATATCAATATCGATAAATCGTTTTCGTGATCCTCAACCACAAGAAAAAAGCGCTTCCAAAAACTTATGAGGCCAATTCTTTTAGCGAACTGAAACTGGAATGTTGAGTTGAGTTCATTATGACAACGAAGAGTAGAGGGTTGAAGAGGAGGTTAGGCCATAACAAATGGAATGCCTTCAGGCTAAGGTCAAAGTTAAACAAAGCGACCCACAACTAAATTGATTTAAATAGGAAAAGCAAAAAAATATTCCTTTAATGGTGGGATGGTAGAATGATCATGATGATGACGGTGACGACGATGATGATGATGATGATGATGATGGTGATGATAATGGCTTGCCCACGCCATGCCACGCCAAGGAGAAAAGGTCAACTACAACGTACAATTTGTGGGTCAACATTATTTGATTTGTCTGTGTGTGTGTTTATACATGCATATATGTGTGTGTTTATGTTTGTATGTGTGGGTCGATCGGTTGGCTAATTTAACGCCCACAGAAGTGCAGAGGGTACCAAACAAAAAAAGCAAAAAGGAGGCAAAAAACAAAGACAAACAAACAAAAGTGAATCTGCTGAGAGGTGCTGCCTTGGTGCACAAAATTGCTTGTAAATAGTTCGACCGTCTGTTCGATTGCTGCTGCTGTTGCCAATGTTGTTGTTGCTGCTGCTGCTGCTCTTTCAAACGAAACTGAAAACGCAGCAACAAAAAAACAAATCCTCCGTTTCCATTTCCGACCCAGTAATCTTGATGCCCAATTAACCTTAAAAGTGGATTTTCGCATTGTTTCTGTTCAATTTTTTGTTTAAAGCTCCACCTACGACTACGACGATGACTATAGCAACAGCAACAGCAACAACAACAACAACAACGACGACAACGACACAGAGTCCGTCACTTTGTCAGTTGATTGCAAAGTCTAAGCTCTAGACTCTTGAGGGCAGGGGCAGTGAAGCGTTTTGGCAATTTAATACACTGACAAAAATTAATAAGCCGAAAAAAAATTATAAACCTCTTTACACATCATTTAAGGAAAACTAACTAACCATATTACTAATGAATTTAAGCCAGGATAAAGCTTTCTTTGTACCAAAGGAAGAAAGAAAAAATTAAAGAAATTAATAAAAAAGAAAGAATGGAAATTACGCCATGAAAGTTAATTAACTCTGATATTTTCAAAAACAAAACGTGTGAGTGTCAGATTTCCAAAAAAATATTGAAATAAATGAATCACCTGCCCTGTTACCTTTTCCTCCTATAGCCGATGTAGAAATTTTTCCATTGCTATGACAACTCTTAGTAAGAATTTATTCCCAAAGTTTCACAAATGGAGGGAATCCAAAGGAACATTGTTGCAAACAAAACAGATGAGGTTTGTAAGTAGGTAGGTTTTTCTCTCATTTATTGCTGAGATCATTCTGAATGCTTATGTATATTCTAAGGGAAACAATATTTACATTCTCTCAGTCAAACAAAATACGTCAGAATAGAAACTATTTGAAAGATTTAAGTTAGCTACAAAATTCAAATATTGGGACTAAAACAGAAGCTGAATACGAAATCCAAAAATGTATAACCACTTAAAGTAAACTTTCTTTGGCAACTTGCTATGCAAATGTTTTTCTGTCAGTGTCTGCGGAGTCAAACATTGGCAACTTCAACTTGGCATAAGTGTTGCACACAGCCCCTAACCTTTGCAACATGCGCAGCATCAGTCGCATGCACAACAGCAGCAGCAGCAGCAACAACATGTTGTTGTAGTGTTTTCTTCATCATCGTCTTCTTCTTCACCCGCTGCTTCTAGCTTTCCTGTCTTCTTGTGGTGCCTTTTTCATGGCTCTCCTCCGCATTGAATTAAATTGTTTGTTTTGTTGCAATTGATTGTGGCCCCAGCGAACGGTTAATGGTGTATATATGTGTATATAGAAGAGATAGACGCAAAAGCGGGCGCGGATGCGAACGCGGACGCGTTGACTCAAGTTGTTGTAGGTGTAGGTTTAGGTTTTTGTTCATGTTAGTTGTTTTGTTGTATATATTATATCTTTCTGACGGTCCTCTCGCTGGGAACCGGCAGCAATCCGTAACTTACTGTCGATGAATCATCAAAAAAAGGCAAACAAAAATCAAATTTAATGAGATATTATTGTTGGTCTTTAACCGTTTTTCAATGACATCATACATATATATATATATAGCTGGAAAAAGGTTTTTCCAGTCTACGAAAAAACAGAAATAAATGCATCAAATCGTATTTTGGAAAACACTTGAGCCATTAAATATATTCATTCATTATTCCATTAATATCTGGAGCCCTTTCTAAAAAAAGAAGGACAAGAACGGCAAGCCTTAGTTTTGGAAAAATAGTGGAAAAGCTTATTAAGTAAAATATAAAAAATTTGATGTATATCGATCGTATACGATATCTTATTTTGTATATCGATCGTATACGATATCTTATTTTGTATATCGATCGTATACGATATCTTATTTTGTATATCTCTGAAACCTAAGAAAAATCAAGTATACGACATGGTGTACAATGTGGCAAGTAAAATTAATATATTATAGGCAGTTTCTATATGGATCTCCTATTACCAATATTGGCAATATATATCAAATTACATATTAACTTACCTTGAAGTTTATTAATTACTTTTGGATGACTATAAATTGATATCGATTTTTGTAAAGTTTCATTTGCCGTTTTAATTTAATTATTTAAATTTATTGCCTGAAATTCACTTTTCGTCTCTCCCTCTCTCTTTCTGTGTCTTTTACAGTCCTTCTTTGGTCGCTCGTACAATAATCTGTCCTCAATATCGGATTGCAAGAATAATGGCGAATGCATTATCAATAAGAAGAATCGCACAGCCTGCAAGGCATGTCGTCTGAAGAAGTGCCTAATGGTGGGCATGTCGAAAAGTGGATCACGTTATGGCCGTCGCTCCAATTGGTTCAAGATTCACTGTCTGCTGCAGGAGCAGCAGCAACAGGCGGTGGCCGCCATGCAGGCTCATCAGCAGGCAGCTGGCGGCGGTGGATTGGGTGGTGCTGGAGGCGGAAGTGGTGGAACAGTCAATGGTTTGAAGGTTCCACCGCCAGCAGCAGCTGCAGCGGCCTTGGGAATGCTGGGACATGTTCCGGGTGGCTATGCGGGCCTCTATGGAGCCGGTCCGCCTGGACGTAATAAAGAGGAGCTGATGATGCTGGGTCTGGAAAGTGCGGTGGCTAGTGGCGAATATGGCGGCGTGGTTAGTAGTGGTGGCTCTTTGAAACATCCTGTTGTGGTGGCTTCGCCATCTGTTAGCTCACCCGACTCCCATAATTCCGATTCGTCGGTGGAGGTTAGTGTTAGTCGGGTTAATCCACTCCTGCATTTGGCTGGCAGTGGTAATGGAAACGGAAACGGTGCCAAAACCGTTTCTAGTTCATCGTCATCGTCCGCCGAAATTGTGTCAACCCGAGCCAGTCCGGCTCCGCATTTGCGCAAGGATTTGCCGCCTTTCCTGCCGGGATTGCCGTTCCCCGGACTCGCCTCGTTGCCGACCATGATGGCACCGCCGCCTCCATTCCTGCCGCCTTCCCATCTACTCTTCTCCGGCTATCATCCCGCCCTCTATACGCATTCGCATCAGGGTCTCCTGCCCACAGCGGCAACGCCCGAGCAACAGCAGCAGCAACAGCAGGCCGCCGTCGCAGCAGCAGCTGCTGTCCAGCATCTTTTCAACTCCAGCAATGCGGTCCAGAGATCCAATCTCAACAATAATCACATTCATCTCCTGCCCAATGGTAGTAAAAACCCCTCAGATGAGCTTACCAAACGCTTCTATTTGGATGCAGTTCTAAAATCGCAGCAGCAGAGTCCTCCTCCTCCTCCTCCTTCTCATCCAACCATCCATTCCACACAGCCCACACTCGCTACACATCACTCTCATACTTCAGCGGCATCAACTAAGTTGCCCAAACAGGACTATTCCATATCCGCTTTGGTCACACCGAATTCGGAAAGTGGCAGCCGTGAGCGAATCAGGAGTAGAGAGGATTTGGAGGACAATGAAATAAATGGCCTGGCCAACAAAAAGGCCGCCGTTGAAGACTCAGAAGATGATGATGAAGAAGATTTGGTAGTTTCTATGACTCCGCCACACTCACCACATCCACCAGCAGTGCTTCAGCAGCAGCAGCAGCCGCACAATCAGCCGCAGGATGACGACGAAGAGGATCACCAAGATAACCCAATCGATCTGAGTATGAAAACCTCAGCTAGCTGCAGAAGTAGTGCAGCAAGTAGTTGCTCCACCAATCATGAGAAGAACGAAGATGATGAGGAGGAGACGGAGGAGGAAGGAGGAGGAGCCGAGCATCAGCTAACACCACATGCAAGGGACCATGATGTCGATGACCATGACGACGAGGATGATGTAGAAGAAGTGCAGCATCATCAGGACGAGGGTGAGGACAAAGAAAAGGAGCTATCAGTTAAAGAAGAAGAACTTCCAGATGCCAAGGATATCAATAAAATTAACATTGAGCAATCGAATAATAACAACAACAACAGCATCAACAGCAACAATAACAACAGCAACAGTAATAACAATAATAACAATAATAATAGTAGCAATCCAGGTGATAATAATAAGGAAGAAGCCAGCGATTCTATCAAACGTAAGCTAGATGATCTAGTTGATGGTACCAAGGAGGAGATCGGCAAACGTTTGAGATTAGATGCTTTGGATTTAACAACTAAAATTTGAAACAATTTAGGCGAATTCAAACAAGTCTGGCAACCTTACATTTTTCTCTCTCTCACTTTCGCTCGTTCTTTCAAACCCTCTCTGTCTCTCTCTTTCTCGCTGTGTTGCCAGACCTTTAACATAGACGTATGGAAACGTTTATATAGATACTTACATATGTATGTCTTTCTTTATCCGTCCCAATCTGTGAACTTTGAATAAAATTTCTGTATAATCTAATAGGACCAAATATTATGAAAATTTTATGGCAATAGCATGGCTAAAACACAACACAGTCGCACACGCACACTCACACACACATATACAGAGATCCATTCATAGATAGGCCTACACCTGCTGATTACCGATGCCGATCCACTTATCACCTACAAAATGGCATCGATCTTTCAGTGTTTTTTGTGTGTGTTTTGCTATAAAATTAAAATGTAAATTGTTAGACTGTCTCTCTCTCTCTGTTTCCCTCCCCACTCCTTAATTTTTGTGTATTTTAATTTTTTTTTTTTTTTTTGTTTTACCCCCTGCTATGCCAAATACAATATACAATATATATATATATACCATATACCATATACGATATATTGGAGGTATATGTTTAGTATGTAGTAACCCATTATTATCTATAAAGAGATGTGTTTGCTAGAAATCTCTTTCAACTTGACTTGATTAACAAGCGCTAAATACGAGTTCGTGCCGCCGTTCACAGGGGTCCGATGCGGCAGATGTTATCACATCGTTTAAAACAACTAACGAAATGGCAAAAATATGCTAAAATTTTTCGTTTTGCCGATTAGCATATACAATAATAATACTACGAGTATACATACATATACATAGATATAGTTATACGAACAGGCAGACAGACGGACAGATCGAAAGAAAACTATAACAAATTTTTGTCGTATCATAGCAACAACAAATATCTGAAAAAAGAAGAAAAAAAAAAAACACAAAAAAATACAGAAATAAATAAATGTTAAGAAAAAGAAAAACCAGCCTAGAAACAAAAACAAAAAATTGAGAGAAAAAAAAAAACTAAATAAATAAACTTTAGCTTATCTGAATGGTTTTGCATAAATATCATATAGTGGAATTTGTAATTTGTAAGTTTCGTTTCGTTTACCATATAATCGGAGATGAAATACTTAGGTAAAGACAAAACAACAAAAAATTCTTTGATAGTATTTTCTTAGTTTAAAATGAGTTTTCTACAAGTTTTCTCTTAGTCACAATTAGCAAAATTTCTTATTAAAATAGAAATACTCTTAAATACATATTATGGTAAAAACAAGAATAAACAAAAGCAAAACAAAACAAAAAAAATGTATAGCATAAATTATTACATATTGTGTATTATCATTTATGATTACGATTATTATTACGAATACGATTACGATTATTATATATATACATATATAGGTTTATTTTGCATACTTATGTATGTGTGTGTGGTACATAACTTTTTTTTTTTTTTTTTTTGTTTGATCATGATAATTTCGTATGCAAATTGTGATCAAAACTGAAAATATTATTGATATCACCAGAAAATAATAAAATACAAATAAAAAAAATTATATACATACATATATATTTGATGAGCGAGTTTCATTTGTAAGTGTGTGCGTGTGTGTGTGTGTGTGTGTGTCGGGGAGTGTTATGTGGGTCAAAGGCCACATAAAATATTATATATGTGTGAAACTGAATCACATTTTTTATGTGATCTTTAAGTTTGGCTACTTGTATGGAATGGCCTGGAGAAAGTGCTGTAAAATTCAAACTAAATAAAACTGAAGCGGCAATGGAAATTATATATATGTATGAATAGTTTTGTGTCAATTCTATCATGAAGGTGGCGATGAGACAAGATGATCAAGTGATCTTATAGTTAGAAAAGCGATAGGTAAAGCAAGTTTAATAGGGCACACAGAAGAAATGTAAAAATGATTTTCTCGCTTTGCAATGGCAACTACTTAATTACACTCAACTTTCCAATTGCAAGGAATCCCAACGGCTTTTCCCATCGAAAATGGAGGAAAATAGTAAATGGTAAATGGCAAACACAAACCCTCTAAAGGAAAATCCCAGACAATTCCCACACATCCACGAGCGAGAGAGAAAGAGAGCGAAGAATCAAAAGACTGTATGTCAATGCTGTGCATACCAATCAATCCGAAATCTATTTCAATCAATCTTTGCGTAATTGTAAATACTTTCAACATATTTCGCGAGTTGCCGTTGACTGCCGACTGCCTTCTTGTGCCTTTTTCTGTCTTCGGTCTTCTGTCTGCTGCCTGCTGCAGGTCTTCCTTTACCAAGAGCCAGCCAGTCTCAAGGCAGCAAATGGCGTGAAAATTATAGCAAATGCTTAGGCAGAAACGGCAGCAAGACTACCAACAACAACAACTAGCAACCTGAATTCGTTTCTATTTATTTCACACTTGAATTGATGCGCAGCAGCAGATTGACATTTTGCAAATGCTCGCCAGCAACAACAGCAGAAGCAACATCAGCAATAGTAACAGCAACAGCAGCAGCACCGGCAGCAACAACAACGACATTGGCATCAGCTCTAGCTGTTCCTCCAACTCTGGGGAGCAATTGGCTATAGAAGACAGACAGAAGAAGACTGAGGACGTGAAGCCGATTGAAAAAGCGACAAATGCTGCCTTTGGGGCCCTGGGCATAAGAGCATGAGATCATGAGAGGTCTCGGTCTATTATGCACTTGGCAAAACGCAAAAGAAAATCAAATTTACCATCACATGATAAGAAACTCATTTAGTTATGACAATTGATCAACTCTTCTTTAATATATAACCCAAGCGAATTGATAAGCCCGGTTAATGTTTAAATGATTCAAAAATGCTCTGAAAGAAAGGTTTACATATGTTTAGTTTCAATTTCTTCAAAAGTTCAGTTTTCAATTTTAAGAAAAGAAAAGATATTTTAACACAAATTCAATTGGACAACAAAGTTATAAATTTTGATTTCTTTGCAGTTAAAGTTTTGTAATGTATATCTCAAATGTGCTTACAGTAATGAGAATGTGTGGGTTTTTATTGTTCAATTTAACATTAAATAGTTCCATCAGGTCTGATAATATATCTCTATCACAACAGCTTCCTAAAAGCTTGGAAGAGAGATGAAACGATATGAAATTGAGACTCTTTCAATATTTTCTCTCTGTGCATTCGTCTTCTTTGGCAGGCTTGGCTTCTTGTCGTTTTGCAGAAGTGACGCTCACAGCTTGACGAGTTGACGGGTTAGAGATCGCTAGCATAGTCTGACTGTTCCGCTCCCAACCCTTCTCCTCCTACTCTTAGCCGCGTTTGCTTCTGGGCCAATCTTCTATCCGTATTGTCAGCATTGAATAGTAGTGCAAATAAATTTCAATTGCGAGACACATTCTCCCACTGACATTGTTTGACACTTTGACTTTGCCAGAGAATTTGCATGCAAAACAGAACAAGAAAGAAACACACAAGCAGAAAGTGAGAGACAGAGAGAGAGAGAGGAGAGAAGGAGTAACTAAGAGAGATAAATGGGGAAAGAGGAGTAAATGAGGAAGAGAAGATCTTAAAGTTTATTGTTTGATCTTTAAAAGATTGGCCAACACCCAGCACCCGGCGCGTTAACAAGCTCAACTCAACTCGACTTGACTCGAGTCGATTCAGTTGATGCAGCAGAAGACGCACCCAGCTACCAATCTCCCGTGTTGTGTTGTCTTGGCCTCGTCTCTAGCTCCATTTATATGCTCCAAATGCATTAAGTGAAAAGAAAGACGAAAAATAAAGAAACGGAGGCGTTAGCAGCAGCAGAGGCTACACCCTAATCCCATTGCCTGAACCACTTTCTGCACCTACAAGAGCACAGACGATGGCAAAACACCAACGCCGCTCCGCTACGCCGTCTGGAACTCCCAGATGGCACAATATAAAGAGGAAGTTTAGCAACAACAACAACATCAACAACTACGTCAGCAGCAACAACATGGAGACCAAATGGATGATTTGGGGAACTCGATGAAAACTGTGTAACAAGCATAACACTAACATATCGCCAACACGCCCACACTCCTCTAATTTGAAAGACCAGAAACAGAAACAGATACCGAAACCCAAACCCAAACCCAAACAAAACCGATACAGAAACAGAAACAGTTGCCTGGGGTCCAACACTTTGGCTTAAGAGCCTGGCCACAAATGGAACGGAAATTGTATTGCAGATAAGTTAATAAATGCTATTGAAATGTTACCATGAAAATTCAATTGAGAAAGTAAAATCAAAATGAAACTACAATTTAAGTAAAATTCAATACATTTCTAAAAAGAAAAGCCAATCCACAATCGAGTTTTTAGGACCTTTGATTTGAGCACTCCATACACATTTTAGAGTAGAAAAAAGAAAGAAATCCTTAAATTGCGACACAAATCTAATAAAACTCAGAGACCGGTAAACAAGAAATTTCCAATTCATTCTCAAAGTCAGGATACCACTACTCTTGATTTTTCTATAATTAAAAAGATTTAACACTTAAACCTTAATTTATCTTACTAGCGGCTGATTGATTTAATTCACACCACTCAGTTTATGTACCACAAGAAGAACATTCTTGCGTGCAAAACGACAAGAACAAATTAAGAAAACAAATCTGTATGTTGAGTTTAAAACTAAGAAAAGTCTATTTTTGGCTTGTCTATTTGATTTAAAGTATTATTCATCTAAATAAGATATACATATATCCATGCACTTAATTGTCCAAATGTATAGTATGTAATAATTTCAGTATAAAATGTCAATCCATTGTAAGTTGGATTACTTTATCATAATTATTTAAGAGTTGGCAAAATAATCAACATATTTTTATAGAGTAGCTACACTTGAGATTTACATATTGATCAGCGTAAACTATGTAAAACTCAAATAGAGGAGGTTTGTATTGCCCTCTTTCTCAGTCATTTGGCTCTCTTTTTCTGTCTCTCACTTGGTGTGGTAACAAAAGTCGCGGCCTAAACGCCGCTAAGTGCCAAATGACAAGTATTGGGCCCTGACGCAGAGATGAGGAATCTCAGGGATGTGAAGGGCAGGGTATCGTTTTGGGCTGATGGTGGTGATGAGGTGTAAGCGGAGAGGGGACAGTTATGATGGCATGACTTTGCTCAATGCCAGAGGCGTTGCGCATACCATGGCCACATTAACTACTCCATAAAAGGTGTAAAGAAATCACTTAAGTACTTGTATGTCACTCCTTTGTCAAAGTAAATCATGGTATAGGGGAGCTGTTGCCTCTGATGCCGCTGCTGCCTCAACTTAACTCAACTCAGCTCATCTCATCTCATTCCAGCTACATACAACATGGCTTTTCATTTGTTTGCCATACAAGTATACATTGATAGACATGTATGTACGAACGTATGTGCATATGTATGTAGATGGGTCCATGGCAGTTGAGATGATTGGAAATCTAGGCGGGGTAGTGGAATGAATAAAAAGAATAAAACGGGGGAGTTTTATTGACAGCCGCAATTACCACATAATCATGCAACAAATATGATGGACCGTACGCTGAAGTCTTCCACACAAAGAGGGAACCCAACCAACAACCAGCAACTAGGCAACTCTGGGCAACGTGCTGATCCATTACGGCAGCAGCAGCAGCAATCACTGAAGATTTCACTAAGTTTGCTTGCTTTCGAGGTACATTTTGTCTAGACTTATTGAGTGATCGTTTGTGGCAGGAGCCATGGAAACGTTTCTTGGGTCTTTTTTTTCGCTTTTTTAATGGGGTGGCAATCACTTTGAACGACGACGACGACGACGACTACGATAGTGGATAGTGGATGGAGTAGAAGGTTGGTCGATCCTCACAAATTATGGTCAAGAACTGGCAAACTGCCGAACTGGGTTGGCAGATACTTAAGAAAT
Organism: Drosophila equinoxialis; assembly: GCA_018150345.1. NCBI lineage: Eukaryota > Metazoa > Arthropoda > Insecta > Diptera > Drosophilidae > Drosophila > Drosophila equinoxialis. The sequence continues at coordinate 2,942,232 of JAECWI010000089.1, read as the reverse complement.
ATGTTATTAAATAATAATGGAGTGCGTGGTTAATAGATACAAAAAGGCAGCTAAGCAGACAGCAGCCAACAGCCAGCAACCAGCAACCAGCATCCAGCAGCTCGAAAACCAGCAGTAGACATTCAGTTTGTGGCAGAGTCACGGGCAGAGGCCGAAAGGCAATCGAGTTGCAACTTAACAGTGTGAAAGAAGCGTGCTTCAACTAAATATATGTAGACCCAGTTGGTCGGTCGGGTTGGCCGTCTGCAATCATTGTTAACAATCAATTAAGGAAATAAGTTGTTTATAAAATGTTGCTATTACCTTTGCTGAGAGTTGTAGTGAGTAGTCTACTATCAATAAATATATGGAAAAATATTCTATTCCATCCACTAGGTCAAAGCCCATTACACTATCCAAGCCATATTTTGTACTTAAATCAGTTTTTGACAGTATCAAAGTATTTGTATGTCTCCTTGTAAGTCTCCTCATGCCATTATCTCGCTATGTTTAATAAGAAATCAGACAAAGATTATTGTCATCATCCGCTTTGTATATTGAAAGCTCTTTTTTAGTTTTATATGGGAAATGTTAAAATAGGATCTAGGTTTCAGATTTTAAGGAGCGGTTTTTGCCATGTGAGACCAAGAGTTTTCATTCTCTTTCGCTTGCCACGGATCCAGATCAAGCAAGCCCTCAAACTTCAGAGGCATTGAAGGTTTTTTGACCATTATTACAAAGATAACATATTTCAAAAGATAAAACTAGCGTCCCTTGTCCTTTCTATCCGTTCGTTACCATTAGTTTCACTTTCCCCTATCTATTACTCTTTTTCTATCTAGGCCAAATGAAGTCCAATTCGATCCAAAGTTATCGGTGACAAGTTCTGAATTTCGTTTAATTTCTTATTCATTTTTCATAAACAAACAACTATAGTAATCTTGTGTCGGTTAGTGTAAGCAGTGAGTAGGACAATCACTTGACGATCCCCCCCGAACGGTTGGGACGCTTGCAGGGCCAAAGTATGAATCGCTCTTGGCTAAAATGTTTTAATTAATGTGCTGGACACAGTTAATGAAACTGTTATAGTTTATACACATGACTCTACAACATTTACCATATATGAAGCAGACTAAAAGAGTTTATTAACCCGCCGTCGATTGCCGATCGTTTGAACAAAGCCAAAAAAGGGCTTTCCACTTTCGGAGCAGGTGGTGGTCGGTCGTCCGCTTGATCGGTCGCCATAGAGGAAGATCATTAATCAAAACACCAAAGCTAAAACCCCATGTGCGGGTCGAACTTTGGTAGCAAAAGACTACCGAACTGTACTAACCGAAAAAAAAAAAAAAAAAAATATATGAAAAAAACCAAAAACAAACCTAGGGCAAAGCAAGCAGTACAGAACACAGTATTTGGGTGGTTGTGGTTGTGGCATTGGTGAGGAGGAGAGGGTGGTCCAGGTTGAAAGAGAAGGTGGAGATGGTCCCATGATTAGTGGCGGTTGGCTACTTTAATGAGCGTTAACTGCTCGCCTCCAAAGTTCATTAAGTGCAGTCACTTATGATTGATGCCCAACTACAACAACAACAACAATAACAATAACCATAACCGCAGCAACAGCAACAATAACAACAACAACAACAACTATAAAAATGGCAGAAAAGTTTTAGCCAAAAAGCAATCGAGAAACCAAAATCGATGTATAAATCAAAACATAAATCAAATTCCATCAGGTCGTCAACAATTTGCATCTGATGAATCTCAAAATCGACTAAATTTGAATTCTTCTTTAAATCAATGCGGAAACTCAATCAGACAATTTTTGTGTTTTTTTTTTTTTGCCATCTTCTTCTTTTCTTTTATGGGGTAGCTTAATTTTGATTAATGGCCAAAAATTGTTTGACTTGACCATTTTGAAAATTTTAATTGTTTTCAAATCGGCGGGCGAGACGCGCGTTCTACAAATAATTATAAGCTGTTTTTAATGATAATGAAAAAATAAAATCTCAAAATAAGAATAGAAGGCAAACAAAAACCATCTAACAGCAGCACTAATTGTTACAGATCTTCACAGAGACAGAGGCAGACAGCGGCTATAGGGAGCGACAAAGAGGGAGGAGATAAAGATAAAGAGTTTGAGAGAGGTAAGAGGCGGCCAGGCGCACCAAAGTTGCTACCAGTTCTAAGCCTCGCGGGGGATTAGACGATTTTGTTTCTATTCTTGGAAGATTTCTTCGAATTCTCCATCGTTTTTGGGGGATAAAAGCAAGTGCCGCTAAATGGCCAGGGGAGTAAAGCACGCGCTACGAAAGAAGAAGAAAAAAAAACACGCACTCAAAGAGAATTGAAAAGCAATTAGAGGTTGTCTACCATCGTATTAAGAAACTGTGGAAAAAAAAGATGGAAAGATCGAAGTAAAATTAGCAAGTTTACAAGTGAATTTTTCCCTTTTCACAAAGCATCATCCGCCGTAATTGTTATCGCTTTCCACACATCACTAAAAAGAGCACGCGATAATCATTGAATAGTTTGTAATCTTTATTTTTATTAATATACATTAATCAAGCTATTTGGTATTTGTAAAAATCTTCTACCCACCGCTCTCCATGCCATTTCATTGGGGCAGTTCTACAAACTATGGCTTCGGCATTCAATCCATCAAATGGCTGTGATTATATGCTTAATTGTCCTGTAATTGCATGACCACCTACAAGATCTTGAACGTTGCGGTAGATCCCATCCCATCCCATTCTCAATTCCTTTTAACCTTTTTGGTTTTTTTTTTTTGTTTGCGAAATTTCAAAACAAAAAATTTGCAACAAAAAAAGAAGCCAACGAAAAACGAAAGAAGAGGAATACTTTTGCAAGGTACGAATTCCATAAATCTGTCAAGCAAAACGTACGTCGACGTCGTCAACATGCACTTGTTCTCTACTCTGCTGCTGCTTTTTTCTCTTCTTTTTCTTTTTGGCTATCTCTTCTAGTTGTTGTTGTTGTTGTTGTTGTTGCTGGTGGTGTTCTTGTTCCTCTTGGAGAACTGCTGGGACATGTGAAATACGCAGATTTGCCAGGGAGTTTTATGGTCCGACCATGGTGTTGTGTGCATTCCGTGCATTTCGCCCAGTGCCATAAACTTTGGCTTAAAAGCGAGTGCGGCATGAGTACAAAGGCGTACCGCTTACCCACATCACCGCTGTCCACAACCACCGCAACCACATCCATATCCACATACATACACGTGCAGCATCATCCACTAGCTACGACGACGACAACGGCGACGACGATGATGATGACCCGAGCTAGTAAGCACTTGAACTGGCTCTCTGTGGCATCCACTGCATGGATGGATTGATGAATTGTTGTTGTTGCTGTTGATGTTGTTGCCGTTGCTGTTGCTGTTGTCCAGTGCAAATGAAGACCTGCTCGGCACTTGGCCACTTGTTGCCGCTGATGCGCTGTTGCCGAAAAGCTAATTTAAAGCGATTTAGTTTGAAACGCGCGCGCATTTCCATGCCACCAAATGAGGCAAGTCTAAGCGGCATCAGTATTTTAGTTTTTTTTTTTTTTCTGTTTTCGGGGTTTTATTTTTCATCTTTAACTTACTGGCAGCCATTTGGTTTATTGATATCAACTTAATGTCCACATTTCCACTCAAGTGTAATTATAATGATCGTGTTAAATCATTAATGATACCTCAAACCATTGCCAACTCTCACTTACTTTTCTCAAATGCAGTGCCGGTTAGACATTAGACAACCGTTCAAGGGGCCCCGCACTATCAGAGAGCTGTTTAAAGAATTTTGAGAATTGTTAAGTTGAATCAATTTTTATTCCGTCACCAAAATACAGTTCTAAGCCAAAAATTTAATTTGAAAAAATTCTAAAAGTGTTTAAAATTCAAAACTTTGTCAAACTTTTTTTTGGTCAACGAAATTCGAAGTTTCAACGACGAATTTGCTCTGGAGCAAATATGAATTACCAGGCCAACAGAATTACTTAGTAGGCGGCTGCACCAAAATTTTTCCAAATGTGTAACGGACATTTGGGAATTTGAAATTTCAAATTAAACTGCCAGTTGCATTTTTTGAATTTCGCGGGCAACGAAATTGAAGTTTTAACGACGAATTTGCTCTGGAGCAAATATGAATTACCAGGCCAACAGAATTACTTAGTAGGCGGCTGCACCAAAATTTTTTCTCAATGTGTAACGGACAGTTTCGAATTTGAATTTTCAAATTTAACTGCCAGTTGCATTTTTTGAATTTCGCGGGCAACGAAATTGAAGTTTTAACGACGAATTTGCTCTGGAGCAAATATGAATTACCAGGCCAACAGAATTACTTAGTAGGCGGCTGCACCAAAATTTTTCCAAATGTGTAACGGACATTTGGGAATTTGAAATTTCAAATTAAACTGCCAGTTGCATTTTTGAATTTCGCGGGCAACGAAATTGAAGTTTTAACGACGAATTTGCTCTGGAGCAAATATGAATTACCAGGCCAACAGAATTACATAGTAGGCGGCTGCACCAAAATTTTTCCAAATGTGTAACGGACAGTTGGGAATTTGAATTTTCAAATTAAACTGCCAGTTGCATTTTTCGAATTTCGCGGGCAACGAAATTGAAGTTTTAACGACGAATTTGCTCTGGAGCAAATATGAATTACCAGGCCAACAGAATTACTTAGTAGGCGGCTGCACCAAAATTTTTCCAAATGTGTAACGGACATTTGGGAATTTGAAATTTCAAATTAAACTGCCAGTTGCATTTTTTGAATTTCGCGGGCAACGAAATTGAAGTTTTAACGACGAATTTGCTCTGGAGCAAATATGAATTACCAGGCCAACAGAATTACTTAGTAGGCGGCTGCACCAAAATTTTTCTCAATGTGTAACGGACAGTTTCGAATTTGAATTTTCAAATTTAACTGCCAGTTGCATTTTTCGAATTTCGCGGGCAACGAAATTGAAGTTTTAACGACGAATTTGCTCTGGAGCAAATATGAATTACCAGGCCAACAGAATTACTTAGTAGGCGACTGCACCAAAATTTTTTCTCAATGTGTAACGGACAGTTTCGAATTTGAATTTTCAAATTTAACAGACAGTTGCATTTTTTGAATTTCGCGGGCAACGAAATCGAAGTTTTAACGACGAATTTGCTCTGGAGCAAATATGAATTACCAGGCCAACAGAATTACTTAGTAGGCGGCTGCACCAAAATTTTTCTCAATGTGTAACGGACAGTTTCGAATTTGAATTTTCAAATTTAACTGCCAGTTGCATTTTTCGAATTTCGCGGGCAACGAAATTGAAGTTTTAACGACGAATTTGCTCTGGAGCAAATATGAATTACCAGGCCAACAGAATTACTTAGTAGGCGGCTGCACCAAAATTTTTTCTCAATGTGTAACGGACAGTGTGGAATTTGAATTTTCAAATTTAACAGACAGTTGCATTTTTGAATTTCGCGGGCAACGAAATTGAAGTTTTAACGACGAATTTGCTCTGGAGCAAATATGAATTACCAGGCCAACAGAATTACTTAGTAGGCGGCTGCACCAAAATTTTTTCTCAATGTGTAACGGACAGTGTGGAATTTGAATTTTCAAATTAAACTGCCAGTTGCATTTTTCGAATTTCGCGGGCAACGAAATTGAAGTTTTAACGACGAATTTGCTCTGGAGCAAATATGAATTACCAGGCCAACAGAATTACTTAGTAGGCGGCTGCACCAAAATTTTTCCAAATGTGTAACGGACAGTGTGGAATTTGAATTTTCAAATTAAACTGCCAGTTGCATTTTTCGAATTTCGCGGGCAACGAAATTGAAGTTTTAACGACGAATTTGCTCTGGAGCAAATATGAATTACCAGGCCAACAGAATTACTTAGTAGGCGGCTGCACCAAAATTTTTTTCTCAATGTGTAACGGACAGTTGGGAATTTGAATTTTCAAATTAAACTGCCAGTTGCATTTTTTGAATTTCGCGGGCAACGAAATTGAAGTTTTAACGACGAATTTGCTCTGGAGCAAATATGAATTACCAGGCCAACAGAATAACTTAGTAGGCGGCTGCACCAAAATTTTTCCAAATGTGTAACGGACATTTGGGAATTTGAATTTTCAAATTAAACTGCCAGTTGCATTTTTCGAATTTCGCGGGCAACGAAATTGAAGTTTTAACGACGAATTTGCTCTGGAGCAAATATGAATTACCAGGCCAACAGAATTACTTAGTAGGCGGCTGCACCAAAATTTTTTCTCAATGTGTAACGGACAGTTGGGAATTTGAATTTTCAAATTAAACTGCCAGTTGCATTTTTTGAATTTCGCGGGCAACGAAATTGAAGTTTTAACGACGAATTTGCTCTGGAGCAAATATGAATTACCAGGCCAACAGAATTACTTAGTAGGCGGCTGCACCAAAATTTTTCTCAATGTGTAACGGACAGTTGGGAATTTGAATTTTCAAATTAAACTGCCAGTTGCATTTTTCGAATTTCGCGGGCAACGAAATTGAAGTTTTAACGACGAATTTGCTCTGGAGCAAATATGAATTACCAGGCCAACAGAATTACTTAGTAGGCGGCTGCACCAAAATTTTTTCTCAATGTGTAACGGACAGTTTCGAATTTGAATTTTCAAATTTAACTGCCAGTTGAATTTTTCGAATTTCGCGGGCAACGAAATTGAAGTTTTAACGACGAATTTGCTCTGGAGCAAATATGAATTACCAGGCCAACAGAATTACTTAGTAGGCGGCTGCACCAAAATTTTTTCTCAATGTGTAACGGACAGTTTCGAATTTGAATTTTCAAATTTAATAGACAGTTGCATTTTTTGAATTTCGCGGGCAACGAAATCGAAGTTTTAACGACGAATTTGCTCTGGAGCAAATATGAATTACCAGGCCAACAGAATTACTTAGTAGGCGGCTGCACCAAAATTTTTTCTCAATGTGTAACGGACAGTTGGGAATTTGAATTTTCAAATTTAACAGACAGTTGCATTTTTTGAATTTCGCGGGCAACGAAATCGAAGTTTTAACGACGAATTTGCTCTGGAGCAAATATGAATTACCAGGCCAACAGAATTACATAGTAGGCGGCTGCACCAAAATTTTTCCAAATGTGTAACGGACAGTTGGGAATTTGAATTTTCAAATTAAACTGCCAGTTGCATTTTTCGAATTTCGCGGGCAACGAAATTTAAGTTTTAACGACGAATTTGCTCTGGAGCAAATATGAATTACCAGGCCAACAGAATTACTTAGTAGGCGGCTGCACCAAAATTTTTTCTCAATGTGTAACGGACAGTTGGGAATTTGAATTTTCAAATTAAACTGCCAGTTGCATTTTTCGAATTTCGCGGGCAACGAAATCGAAGTTTTAACGACGAATTTGCTCTGGAGCAAATATGAATTACCAGGCCAACAGAATTACATAGTAGGCGGCTGCACCAAAATTTTTCCAAATGTGTAACGGACAGTTGGGAATTTGAATTTTCAAATTTAACAGACAGTTGCATTTTTTGAATTTCGCGGGCAACGAAATCGAAGTTTTAACGACGAATTTGCTCTGGAGCAAATATGAATTACCAGGCCAACAGAATTACTTAGTAGGCGGCTGCACCAAAATTTTTTCTCAATGTGTAACGGACAGTTTCGAATTTGAATTTTCAAATTTAACTGCCAGTTGCATTTTTCGAATTTCGCGGGCAACGAAATTGAAGTTTTAACGACGAATTTGCTCTGGAGCAAATATGAATTACCAGGCCAACAGAATTACTTAGTAGGCGGCTGCACCAAAATTTTTTCTCAATGTGTAACGGACAGTTGGGAATTTGAATTTTCAAATTAAACTGCCAGTTGCATTTTTCGAATTTCGCGGGCAACGAAATTGAAGTTTTAACGACGAATTTGCTCTGGAGCAAATATGAATTACCAGGCCAACAGAATTACTTAGTAGGCGGCTGCACCAAAATTTTTTCTCAATGTGTAACGGACAGTTGGGAATTTGAATTTTCAAATTAAACTGCCAGTTGCATTTTTCGAATTTCGCGGGCAACGAAATTGAAGTTTTAACGACGAATTTGCTCTGGAGCAAATATGAATTACCAGGCCAACAGAATTACTTAGTAGGCGGCTGCACCAAAATTTTTTCTCAATGTGTAACGGACAGTTGGGAATTTGAATTTTCAAATTAAACTGCCAGTTGCATTTTTCGAATTTCACGGGCAACGAAATCGAAGTTTTAACGACGAATTTGCTCTGGAGCAAATATGAATTACCAGGCCAACAGAATTACATAGTAGGCGGCTGCACCAAAATTTTTCCAAATGTGTAACGGACAGTTTCGAATTTGAATTTTCAAATTTAACTGCCAGTTGCATTTTTCGAATTTCGCGGGCAACGAAATTGAAGTTTTAACGACGAATTTGCTCTGGAGCAAATATGAATTACCAGGCCAACAGAATTACTTAGTAGGCGGCTGCACCAAAATTTTTTCTCAATGTGTAACGGACAGTTGGGAATTTGAATTTTCAAATTTAACAGACAGTTGCATTTTTGAATTTCGCGGGCAACGAAATCGAAGTTTTAACGACGAATTTGCTCTGGAGCAAATATGAATTACCAGGCCAACAGAATTACTTAGTAGGCGGCTGCACCAAAATTTTTTCTCAATGTGTAACGGACAGTTTCGAATTTGAATTTTCAAATTTAACTGCCAGTTGCATTTTTCGAATTTCGCGGGCAACGAAATCGAAGTTTTAACGACGAATTTGCTCTGGAGCAAATATGAATTACCAGGCCAACAGAATTACTTAGTAGGCGGCTGCACCAAAATTTTTTCTCAATGTGTAACGGACAGTTGGGAATTTGAATTTTCAAATTAAACTGCCAGTTGCATTTTTCGAATTTCGCGGGCAACGAAATTTTAAGTTTTAACGACGAATTATGAACACTCTGAACTCCTTAAAATCCGAGCTCCCTGCACGAATTTCGAGTTGTCCTTTTTACCGATTATTGTCCTTCACAAGAGGATTCGTTCCCAAGTTTTTTCGTCTTGGTTCTTGCAAGGACATGCGAAATATTTGATAAATTAGTTATCCCCCAATAAGTAGGCAACACTTTAAAAAAAATTCTTATAACTTGCCCTAAGCTTTAGAAATTTCCTAGATAACAGCTAAAAAAAACAAGTCCAGAAACAGAAAGAGTGCCCATAAATCGTTCATTTTAAGGACGATTGGGATGTCCTTTGACCAGCTTGAAGTCCTTGGCCATGCCGATGGATTGAAATCATCAGGTCCTGGAATGTCCTTTGAGTAGATGAGAAAAATTACCTTTGTGGAATATTGGTTGTCCTGCATCTTTAGACGACCCCAATTTTTTTTTATGCCAATCGATATATTTCATCAAGGACTTTCTAGGAAACCATGTCCTTTCATCGTGCGTTAGGATTTGTGGACTCTAGAGCTAAGAAACGAAAAAACGATCATTTTCTCGATGCCATATCTCCGCAGGACATTAGGGGATTTGAATTCTCCAGGAAGAGGACTAACGATCTGCATTTAACGATTTTCATGTATTTTCGTCCTGTGGTAGGATTTGGGGGTTGTAGAGCTAAAAAACGAAAAAAGGATAATTTTCTGCATGCTTTATCTCCTCAGGACATAGACCGACGTCGTCAGGACAGCCTTTTCCGGATCCTCCAACACTAGAACTATCGATTATCATCCAAGGATTTTCAATATCCTTCCAAAATTATTATTATATCTCGATAGTCCTGCGGAGAGCCGAGATATGAAGGATCTAGTGGTTTTCTCTCGTTTTTTGCCAGTTGGTTGAAATTTGGACGTCGAAAATAGAAGACCTAATTTTTGCTTCTTAAAGTGTTATTTACCGAAATACAGGCTGAGCAAAATATATAACTTAACAAACATTTAATTTAAAAAATTTCATTAACAACTTGTATATTTTTTGAAAGGTTCTCTATCATTAAGATGCTATTGTACCTCAGACAAAGTTCTTTCAGTTGATCAAAGCCTTTGATTTTGGTGGACCCATCCAAGGACTGTAGAATATTATTTTCAAACAGAAGAAGGCAGAAAATGCCTCATTGAAAATCAACGATGGGTAGTTTCAAGAGTATCTCCATCAATTCCAGATTACTGCAGTTGATAATGAATCTGTGATTCTCATCTTCCCTTCAACAGATGCACGGATCTGGGTAATATTCTTGTCCACTGCATCTGCCTGCACATATAGTATAAAAAACCGTAGCAGAATTCTAGAATCAAACATTTGTCGGATTCTTAATTTTACATACAAAGAAAATAACCTTAGAATGTTTAGTTATAATATAATTTTTTGTATGAAAACTTGGAAAATGATTATTTTCTTTTTCAATAACTAAGTGACTTTTCTATACATTTATCGCAAACTTAGCGTCGTTCGTCTCAAACCAATTGCGGTCGCTGCAAAACCGTGATGGCCATGAGTTGATATAGTCTCAGCTCCATCTGCCATCTCAACTTGGGTCTCAGAGGCATTGACACAATGGCTTACAAAAGTAACTGGGTGCCACATTCTTATTGCTCATTGTGCCGTCCTCAGCTCTCACTCCACTTCCTTCTCACTTCCCACCAGTAGGTAGTAGGCAATGGGCAGTTGGCAGTTGGCAGTAGGCAGTTGGCAATGGGCACCATTCAGCGGTTGCAGTCACAGCCAACAGCCGCAAACAGCCTTGCAATTATTGCGATTAGAAATTCCGTTAGCCAGTGACCTTTTGTCGTTGTTGTTGTTGAACTTGGACGAACTATTTGCAGTGTTTACTACGACCATCCAGAGCTCCGATGAACCTGCAAGACTACCAGCCTATCTAACCGACGAACCAACTAACCAAAACGAAGAGCCAACTAACCATCATATATCATACGCCCTCACAAAAGAAATGAAATATCAGTTCGAAAGAGACGCAAACCAAACCAAACCAATGTAAAAAGAACCCAGGAGGAGGTCAATGTGGCGAAGAAGTAGCTGCTGGAGGAGGTGATAGAAATACATATATAGACGAAATGGAAATACCCTTAATAATGGTAACGGAGAAAAAGAAAACTATTATGACTGAGTGAAAAGTGTTTTTCTTCTCATTTCTCGTGGTTGTCAATTTTCGGGCACCATCTTCACCCACCTCTCCACCAAGCGTACCTTTCCTAGATCTATTGTCGGCGTCAGTTAGCTTGACTTGAACCTGTTACCGGATCGTATACTTAATGTTTTTTCAGCCAGTCAGCCGTAGGTCTAACTGTTATAATTATTGCTGCTCGTAAAAGCTAGAAGAAAAGATACAAAAAAATAAAAAAAATGAAAATACAGATACTACTAAGGTAAGGCTTGTAGTAGTAGTAAGCAGGAAAACCTGCTGAAAAGTGCAATTTTTACAACTCTCTCGTGTCTTTTGTTTTAGGCAATTGGATTTCCTTTTTTGTGTACCGCAACTAACCGATGGGAAATTGAAGTTTTGAATCATTTCGCCAAGGCGAAGGCAATAAAAAATTAATTAATTTTTTTTTTTGTCTACCTTACATTTTTGGTTTTTAAACAAAATTTATATGAATTCCTTTTTATGACTCATCAAGACAAATGTATATAATGAAGAAAAAGAATATGTACTGCCTATTGCAATTTATCAGTTTCAAAGGATTTTCGATTTTTGTGTGTTTTCATTATTAAAATTCCGTTTCAGTTCGTGAACTCCCACATCAAATGTTTACCTATGTATTCAGCACTTTTCGCTTTTCGTGCTCTACATAATTCATCATCAATCCGCACAATTCCTGCGGGCCCAGAGCTAAAAGTTTCTTCCCCTGCCCTTCCCTGGCCTGGCTTCGTTTTGTTGCCTGCTTTGGCTTTTGCGATATTTCCAATCAGACAAAAATATTGGAGCAATTTCCTACTCCAACTCAGTGAAACCTTTTGCCATATGACTTATTTGCCTGGCATCGAAAGGAGATCTAGAAAGGCGTAGACAGAGGGTGTTGGATGGGAATCGGTATGGGCATGGGGGTATTTGGGGTTTAGATGTCCAGTCTCACCCACTCTCCGCCCCCTGTATCACTGTCTCTTTCTCGGTCTGTCTGTTTGTCTGTCTGCACCTACAACTTAACGCCGGCAACTATCGAGAGATGGTATCGTATCGAATGGTTCGTTCACTGGTTGGTTAGTTGGTGGGTTGGTGGTAGACTGCCTGGTTGCTGTTTGCTGGTTGTGTTGCCTGTCGTCGCACCTTCTTGCCAATTTAAGTTTTTTTTTTTTGTTGCTTTTGCTCTTGCTGTTGCATTTCGTATGTATTTGAGAGTCAACTTTGGCATGACTTTTCATCGCTGTCGATTGTCGTGATCAATTGAGAGCAATTTATTATGAAATGAGGGTGAATTATATGAATGAGCGGACGACTGCGTTAAGCGCCGCACAATTCTTTTGATCTCTCATCTTTTCCATCTTATTTTTGTTTTTGTTTTCCATTCCATTGCCATTCAGCAGAGTCGGCCAGAGAGTTGGAGCAAGTCGTTTTGAGTTGTGAGTGTGATTTTTAAAAGTGTTTTACATGGGAAACTGAAAACCACAACTAAAACCAAGCAAATAAAACTAAAATAAAAATCAACCGAAACCGATATCTCTCCATGCGCGGTTTTTCCTTGTTGTAAATTGTCTGTCGACAATTATTTTATTATGCTGTCAACACTTAAATGTAATAATGCCAATAATATTGTTTTATGACAGTCGCGAATATCGTTTTTTTTTTTTTTTTTTTTTTTCTCTTTTCGTTTGAGCTTTTGTTGTTGTCTTTTGGTGCACCAAAGAGCATTTTCTTCTTCTTCTGGTTGCTTGTTTGGTTCGTGCAACGCGAAAACTCCTTGGAATCGATCGACAACGCGTCGATCGCATCGTTTGTTGCTGTTGCTGTTGCTGTTAATGTTGTTGTTGTTATTGTTGTTATTGTTGTTATTGTTGTTAATGTTGTTGTAGTTGTAGTTGGGTGCCTTAAGGCCACTTTTGGCTCTTTAATGTCGGTCTAGTTGTAGTCTCCGTCTCCCTTTGTCTCTTTTCGGTTTCGTTTTAGTTTCTATGGCTTTGAGGTCAGATATAGCCATGATTTTTGTTCCGTTCTTCTTCAACTTGCATATAGTTAGCAGTTCGTTTTATTTTTTATTTGGTGACTTGGTGGGAATTCTAGTGTAAAGTCAGTTTTCAACAGCAATCCAAAGTAGTTAAAATGATTCGTTTTTATGGCCTCAACTAGTAATTGGTTCATTAGCCCTGCAAAAAAAAAAAAAAAAAAAACCAAAAAACAAAAAGAAAAAATAAATAAAATCAACCAACAAAAGTATTCAACACACACACAAACAAAAATATACATAATTTTAGGAAGCAATTTGAGATTTAGGGTCTTTTTAATTTGTCAAAGTCTTTTTTAAATAGTGCAAAATGGTTTTGTTCTCTACTCATTGAACAATTTTGTTCTGTACTCATTGTACTCATTGAATATGGGTAAACATTAGAGAGCTGCATGAATCAATTCGAGTTAACACCATTCAAAACCAAATGAATGAATTGAATGACTTTGAAAATCAACTTCAAGTAAATGAGTGTACGACGTAAAAATCATTCGTACAACATTCAAACGAAACAAAAAGAATTGTATGAGTTAGAAAGTGAGACAATGAGTTGCTATGATTCGAATGCATTCGTATTTCAATTCTGATTTAAGTATTTAGTATTTACATATATTCATTGTATATTTTTTAACTATGTATATGTGATACGACAAAACTAGTGTGGTCGGTGGTTCAGTGGGGACCTACTCAAACTTTAATAGTGTTGTTGTCGGGTTCAAACAGAGATAGAGATGCATTTTTTTTTCCAACTAGTGAAGTAATATTAAAAGGTAGATCCATCGCGTATATGATGGATTAGCGAATATTATTTTGTATAATATATTAGTTAGCCTTATTTATGTTTTCTCGGTTCGAGGCAACTAGGAATCTAATTTAGAAAAATTCGATTTTACAAGATTTGTCCCAAATTGTCCAATCCATAACTGCGCACTAAAGCGTTTTGGTGTATAGCATATTTTAATTTGAATAGCCCTCATTTCGCCATTTCCCTACATTTTGGATAAATTAATTAGGTTTTGTAGTTTTAAAACGTCCCAATAAAAATGAGTCAATTCGAATAATTCGAGTGCCTTAGTACAATTCGATGCTTTGACACTCAATTCATGGTCTTTCATTAAACAGAGTTACGTATTTTTAGAGATTTGACAAGTACTAACACACTCATTCATTTCATTGTGTAGTTGTCACTCATTCATTTGAATTCAATTCGAATGGATTCATTTGACTTTGACTTTTCTCTCATTCAAGCAGCTCTCTACTAAACATACATATATTACACACAAATCCAGCTAATTGAATTTCATTGATTAGAAACACAGAGTCTTGGTCAGTATTTGGATTTAAAACATACTTGATGAATTGAACTGGCTGGTTTGGTCGTGCTGGAAGTTTTTATATCCTTGCAAGTTTTTGTGTTACTCAATCTCTGCCAGTTGATGTCAAAGTGAATACAAGTTTCTGAATTTGAATTTCTGTCAGTAAACGTCCTAGCATGAAATTTAAACGTATAGCTATATAATGTATTCATCCAAGTTCTATAAAGTTTTACGAAATTACAGCTAATTAAATGCATTCGTTTATTGTTCACATAAATAATAATTGCTTACGAAACAAAAAGAATTTAATTCTTTCCAGACTGATTGTTCCTATAGGAGCTAAATAATAAACTGGTACGATCTAGAAGAATTTTCTCAAAAATTTCACTATATAAAGCTGAGAGTTCTTCAATTTTATGACAATTATTTGTTATTGTTGTTTTTTGTAAAGAATATTTCGGAATATGTCATAAAACTTTGAAGAACAAAAATAAAGAACATTTAGTAGATTTTTGAAAGATATGAGTTGGATATGAATAGTTTTTGAATAGTCTCTCTCCTGCCAAAGTCCATCAAAACTTTGCTTCCTCGATGATCACTTTATTGGATTACAATTGCTTACGCTTTAATGAGAATTATGCGATATTTGAACAAAGATTTCTTTTCTTGATGATCAAACATTACAAGCTACATAAAAGTAGTCATAAATATTTGTGCTCTTATTTTTAGTTTTTTGTTTTGTGCATTCCTTGTGGTGATTATATAGAAGATCACTTTATGCAATAAAACATAGCGCCTCAAGGGGCTAAAATGAGAGAATGAAGTAGAAAGAAGAAGTGCTGAAGGTGAGGTAGAGATAGTGAGGGGTGTGTGTGTGTGTATGTGTAGGATGGCGAGGGGGAGGGAGGATGATGCTGGTTACATACAATACAATATAAGCGTTGCTTTGCATGACGAATAGAAAAACTAACCCAAAAGTCACGCTAATACTAAATTGAGCTCCAACTCCGATTCCGATGCCGATGCCACCACATGGCAACCCCAAATTGCAAATTTTTTCATATGCAACAATTGACACCCTCTAGGCACACGTCGTCATCAGTTGCAGTTGCTGCACCAGCACCAGCACCAGCACTAACTCCAACATTCAAGATCCAGCTGCAGCAGCAGCAGCATCGTCATCATGATGATGATGAAGAAGGTTCCCAGACTCTGATGATGGTAAAGTGGATTAATGTGGCATGAAATGATTTGGTGAAATAATGCACACAGGTCGGTCTTCCTTTCGGTTTACGGTGGACAACGGCATCCACCACACACACCACACACCACACACCAACGGGGTTTGACTCTCACACGCAGACTACTCTAACGAGTTTTTCTTTTCGTCTTTTTTGTTTTGCTTGGATTTTTCTTGATGTATTTTCCCCTTTCTGCTACTTGTACGAAAAATACGATTTGCACAAGTGTGAACGCGAGAGTGAGAGAAATAAAGAGAACGCTGGAGAAAGAGAAGGAGATAGAAAGTATGGTAGACCCGTATGGCTTGATGCAGGGCATTTCCCAGGCTTTGATAACACAATTTTTGTTATTTTTCTTCCTTTTTTTTCGTTTTACCGCAAAGTGCATGAGTGGGTATATGTGGGTTCAGACATCAGAGAGGAGTTCATGCTATTTGGTCATTGAATGTGTCCCGCGGTTATTACTGCCACTAATCACAAAAATGAGGAAGAAAGAAACCACAAATATAGTAGTAAACCGGTAACAGATCAAATTACCATATGTATGTACATATATACCTGACTCATGGTCAAAGAGCGTCTGAGCCAGAGCTGTCAATTTTCGGATTTGACCAAAGAGATCTGTCTTCTTTCTAACTTGTAAAGAATTACGATTTCAAGCTAAATACGACAGATTTTCGTTATCCGAACTAGATTTAAGATTTAGTTATTACTTTTGGCACCTGTTCCTCCTTGAAGATAAACGATCAACATTTGTTTATATTAAAATCTTTCTAAAAATTCAAATAAGTTCAAGATGACGAAAGAAATCAATTGAAAGTCAATTACTTGAATCATCCTTATACATAAATTTTGGTACTGTGTCAAGAGGTTTTTTCCTCTATCCAATTTTGCACACTTTCGCAACTCTTTTTCCATTAACTTTCTTATCTTTGGGCTTCTATCTACAGTATCCACAACTCTTTCGGGAATTCACAATCAGTGTCGTCGTCATCATCAACCACCCACGCCATAGAGCCTGCGACTTGTCTCACTATCTCAACTAAAGAAGCCCATTACTGTCTTATTTTACCCCCTCTGCAGCAGCCTGCACACTCATTTCAGCTCGTTTAGTATTGCCTCCGTCCCCGTGCCACTGGTTGGAGGAGTCAAGGCTAATCTTTAGAGCTTGAGTGACGGCTGGAACGACGTCGACGACTACATAGTCAACGACTTAAACTTGGACTTGGAGTCAAGGAGAGAGAGAGAGGCTGCAACGACGACATTGGCGACAGACCATTGTTTTGACTTATTGCCTGAGTTTTGCTTTCCAGCCAGCAAGATTGATCTTTGAGCAAATGTTTTATTTCTTCTCTCCCCGGTTATATCCATTTCATTTATTTATTTTTTTTTCTGTGGGCTTTGCCTGTTTTGATTCGATTTCTGCACTTGCACTAGCATCTGGTTATGTATGTGTATGTATGTGTGTGTGTGAGTGTGTAAGGGGTGGGGGGAGGAATGAAAAGGGGGCAACTCGACTGAGTTCAGCGGAACACAACTCAGACCGAGACTCAGACTCGGGCCTAGCCCATGAGTTGTTAAATGTTTAACACGTGATATGACAAATAAATTACATATGATCAACAGCAACAGATAGAATACAAGCAACAACTGACTGCCTGGCTGACTGGGTGACTGACTGACTGACTTACTGAATGAATGGAAGGAAGAAACAATCTTAGGCTGGCTATGACTTAATAAAAACGCTTTTTAAACGATCAATCAGATTTAATGATGTTCGAGATAATGTTGTTTTACATTCATCAAGAGTGGCAAAGGGAGTGGGAGAAAGATCTGGTTTGATGGTTATCGTTCGAAATTTTACAATGACTGTTTCAAGGATCATTGATCACTAACTTTATTGCCTTGAGGGAAGAAGTGATGGCAAACTGATTAGATAGCTATTGGTTTTATTCAAACGTTCGGTTTGATCCTTATATTATATGTTAGACACTTTCTCTTCAACACTGACAAATCCTTTAAGAAAAACATATTTAAATGGGTAGTGTGTGTGTGTTTGATTTAAGATGACTCAAATAGTATTTACAATAAGCGATTGGGGGCATCTCCTCCTCATTGTAGCTTCACAGTTCAATTGATGGCTTTGGATGACAGGTAACCACCATCAAGTAACCAACTATCGATCGACCAAGTCGTAGAGCAATAGCAATTACATGCCAACCTGCCTGCTCCTGATCCTCCTACTCCTCCCGTCAACTTCTTCCTCTTGCTCTTTCTCTAGTAAACTGTTGCTCCTCTAGCTCTTCCAGCTCCTGCTCGGCTTTGGTCATTCACACGTCTTGTTAGCGCGTCTTAATAAATTGCACGCAATCAACTTGTGCGCTTAGCTCCATTTAAGTGAGACTGAGCGAGTAAATCTCTGGTGGTAGAGAGCCATCGAGCTCTGGCACAGCATGTGGTCAGGCACTGTGCGACGTACCTTTCGATCCAACGATCGGCCAAATGTAATTGATTGCGCTTCAATTGCAATTACCAGAGAGAGAGGTAGAGGTGCTGCCGCTGCCGCTGCTGTTGAAGAAACTTGTGTAATTGTGTCGTAATAATGCGATTTCCTTAGTCAAAAAAAAATCCCCAACAACAACAGAAAGGTAGTGCCAGAAGGAGAAACATTTGGTGGCGCCACCTATAGAGATATTCTGTTTGTTGCTTAGGTTTTCTGTTCCCACGCACAAGTCATACATATGTGAGCACTCCAACACCTTTCCTTTTGCCTAAATTAAACTTCTTTATTTCAATTAAATGCCTGTCTATACGTTTGTCAGTCACAGTTTGTCATCGCCGAGCCTACAAAAAAACAAAAACTAAAAATAAAAATCAGAGACACAAAATGAAACGGGAACAACGCGAGCATTCAAAAAAGATCAAGAGACCTCACCTTTTAACATCCCACATGCGTCTGCTTGTGGTTTGTGTTGCCACATGGGGCACAATTTGGCAAGAACGGGGCTTGTTGCCAAACTGAGTCAGTGTGCAAACGGAAGTATACATCAACCGAATTGGCCACACATAGCCAAGAAATATAGATAGAGCATTTCATATTCGACGCCAACTTAAACTTGAGCCATAAACTGCAATTGTCAATAAAGCTTGAATGCAAATGATAAATAAATAAAATAGAAATATATATATTCATATATGTATATATTTAAATATGTATATAACTATAGGTATATATTAAAGATCCAATCTAAATGATTTGTGGGCTGTGGCTCATGCAGAGACTGAAGTTTTGAGCTACTGGTTATTAGTTAGGGAAACTCTTAAAACAAAAACAGAAGATGAAGGTGTGTGTGTGAGGCGTTTAATTAGCCAGTCAGCCAGCCAGTCAGTCAGTTAGTCAGCCAAACCTTGAGCTCAAAAACCGTTTGCGTATGCAAAACCGAAAAGATGAAAACAAAAAAAAAAAAAAAAAGCGTTAGCTTAAAAGAGACTGATAGAAGAAGAAATACTTTGGGTGGCCAAACAGGAAGTTTGCCACACGCAATCAACATCAAGTCAGAGTCAAGTCAACTTTTGTGAGATGGAGACCTGCCTGAAGACAGAGAGAGAAAGATACTTCACACTAGGCCGAGTTCGCATCCGAGTCCAAGTCCGAGTTGGAGATGGAGTCCGGGTCTCGGCCCGGGCGCATTCCAACTCCAACTAGACAAATATTGATGGCCGCTCATCAATAGCCACTACTACACCCAGTGGTAGTGCCACGGAAAATCAAAAACGCAGCTAAATAGAAAACTCTGCAAAATGTTGCTAGCCTCTTCTTCTTTTTCTTATTTTAGCTGTTGTTGTTGTTTTTTTCGCGCATTGCCGATTGATTTATTTACCACGGCTTAGATTTACCGCCTTAGCTGGGCTGAGTGGCATTTGGCCCAAGTTGAGGCAGCAGCCGCACCACCGACACCACTCACAACAGCATCATCAGCATCAGCATCGGCGAGCGGCAAGCGGCACTTGCGGCCAAATGTTGCCTTTGGCTTCGTTTCTACACTTGACAAAAATTAAGGGAAATGCTTTGAAAGGTGTTCAAATGAGATGAGCCATGTATTTCTTTCAGTGCAATAATGTCTTGCAGGCAGACAGCAAACATCTTTAAATGTTGCATTTGATTTCGGTTAGAGAAACTCCATTGCCATCGCCATTGCAATCGCCATCGCTTCAACTGCATTTCCATCTCTCTTTCGCATCGTTACACAAAACCACAAATAATTTATATTCCCATCAAACATTTGACCGCAACGCTGATTCATCTTAATCAATTATAATCTTTTGGATCGAGTAGTTTTCCTCTCTTGTAATGAGCGAAAACTTTATGCAAGACAACAACTATCAGCAGGCAACCGGGATGATGGTTAGTACGGTCGGGCGCACGGGGCGGGGGTTGATGTGCTTTGGCTATAGGTCGTCTACTGGGGGCAACTGCGTGTAGAGATTTACGCCACAGGCATTGCATAGATAAGGATGAGAGCCAGAGCGAGAGAGAGAAGAGAATGGTGTCCCAACTCAAACGATGCGATGTTAAGCTAAATAATAGATTCGAGCCAAGTTAAGGCGATTGCATGCCAAACAATGGACATGGACATCGAACATGGAATGAAACGACGACGACGACGACAACGATGAGGAGGACCGACAGAGACAACCGAGATAGTGATTCAGTCCACTGGATACACGCAGAGGGGAGAGGCGTTGGGTGGCATATCTTTAACACCCAGAAAATGAAAAAAACAACCAAGAACAACGACATTAATATTGCAAAGCTTCACATTGAACGCACGATATTGGCCAAGACTATGTAGTGAAAATTTATTGAAATCAATACAGTTTAAAATAAGAAAATTTTGTTCACTACTTTCAATTAATTAAAATCGAGCCCTTTTATTTATTGAATCTTCTAAATGAGCAATCAGAACTTTATGAATTGAATTGAATGAACTTTACAGTTTCATCTAGTTATAAATCGCAACCGCATTAAGTGTATGATATGGTCATGGTATTACAATTTAACGAGCCGAATGAAGTCTACTTATAAGAGAACTTGATGGTTCACAAAATATATAACATGTTTTTGAAACTATTCCTTGAATTACAAAATTAAGTAAATGGAGGGGAAAAACAAGATCTATTTCTTAGTCCGTCTTACCAATGTGTACTTACTTTCTTCTTAGATGAAGTATTATTGATGTGATTAAGAAAGTATTATTTATTATTAAGATGATAAGGCATTAACCAATATTTTTATGTATGAGTCGTTTAATTACTAACTTTTTTTAATCTTGGTCATGGAGTTTCACCTGGAGCGCCAAAAAAAGATTGAACAATGGGAAAATCCTTACAGTCAGCACACCATTCTGGTCATTCCTCTTTGTGTTGTTTGCACCCACAAGTGTCTCTTAATAACCATTCGCTCCATTTCTTCATTTTTCATCGTCTCTTTTGCCTCTTCTTATTCTTGTGCATATCTCATGTATGTGCACTTAATTTATTCAAAGTCACGTTGCCTAGCAAATAAAAAAAAAAAAAAAAACAAAAACAAAAATAAAAATAAAAAAAAAAAAAACTAAAAAGGAATCTGCATTCTAGTACCAGAGAAGTACCTTCCTATGACCAAACAGAAGTGAGTGAGTCAGCTAAGTGCATCAATTTCCATTTAACTGTAAGCGATATTTTGCAGCACATTGAAAAATATTGCCAATATTTGCTGCTGCTTCTGCTGCTGCTGTGCCAAATTGCAAAAAGTCAAACTGAGGGAAACAAATACAAAACAAAAATAAAAGAAGAAGAAGAAGGCGACGAGAGAAAAAAATCTTCTGCTTGACGTTGTCTAAACAAAAGACTCAAGCAACGAACTTGGCAACTGAAGGACTGAAGTGTGGGTGACATCTTCAGCAAACACTTGAGGCGTTTGAGCTATTTGCGTTGATTGTCAGAGCCAAAAAACAACAGCAATGTGGGGTTGTCTTTAACCCGTCGCCAAACAAAAAGAGTCCTCAACATTCGGTGGCCGTAACTAGTGAAGGCAGAAATAAAGTGTGCAATTCGTGAGTTAAGGAAATCGCATTTTGACGACACTTGCCGTTTAAGACATCAAATTCTAACTCATTAAGCAATGCAATAAATCAAAATATATAACAATATTACTATGTGGTGACCCCGACGTTGTTTATGTCTAAAAACGAGAAGCAAAAAAACTAAAAGATCTAAATAAAGAAATACTGAATCGACTTGCTGCACTTCTGATGTCCCTTCTTTTTCTTCTCCCACCTCTAGTCTTAACTACCATCTGCGTTTACTGCTCCTCACCTGCAGTCGCCGTACACCTCCCACAGTTCGATTGCCCGCCACCCATCCTCCTTGCCTCATCGTTGAATCGTGTTATTGTTGTTGTTATTTTTACTGCTACCGTTGGGCTGTTGGTGTTTCCATTTTGGTTAGGCACCCCGCTGCTGATCTCGCCTCTTCTTTCTCCCTCCGCCCTCAATCCGCTTCGTTCCGTTCCCAATGATGATGCTTCAGTTTTGTTTTGGTAGTTTTTTTTTTTCATCTCCTCTCTCTCTGTCTTCTTTTTTTCCAGCTTCCATCCCGGACTGACTGGCTGGCTTTTGTTTATTTTCCTAACACTTCAATTGGCATTCCAACCAAAAAGCGAAAATTGCAAAACGTGAGTAGTTTCGAGTTCTAATTTAAAATAATTTTTGTGTTGACGCTTTTGCAACCGCCGCCCCGACGGCTCACCGATGTCTCAATGTCTCCGATATTTTTCGTTGTTTGGAAGCTTCTCTGTGTATTTCCATTTCGTAATAGAGTCGTTAAGTGGGGCCCGTTGAGTTTTCCCCCGTCCTCTCCGCCACACTCTCTTGCCATTCATCTACCTCTTACTCTTTCCTTTTTTTTTTTTTTTTTTGGTAATTTGATGAACGATTTTTGATAATTTTGCACGTTTTTTGCACGTTTTGGTGTTTTGCTTTGACCTGTCGAATGATGGGGAGCAAACAAGTGAGACGGGTTGAATGAGAGAGGCAGAGATATGGGGAGGGGGGAAGCGGGAGATGACTGTCGGATGCAAGGTGGACGAAGTAAGGGGAAGCAGTGAGTTTGCCTTTGTCTGATTTTAATATCAAGTGCAGGCAAGTGGGTAATTATTGTTTGTTGACTGTGTGTGCCGGTTGATGATGATTATGATGACGATGACGATGACGATGACTATGACGATCATGATGATGATTGGTTAAGGATGAGATGGGGTTGGGGGGCATGGCGAGAACGAGGAGGTTGAGCTGGTTGCAGCAGCAGCAGCAACGTTGACCACTTAGCTGTCAATGCTTGAGTGGGTAAACCTCCGCCATCCTCCACCTATTGATATGCACTGAGAGAATTTTTCAGAGCAAAATCAATTTGATTATATATTTCAATTAATAGTATTTCTCCAAGTGCATTTCTTTGCTGATTCTCTCTGTGTGTTTACCTATTTTGGAGTGCTGCACTTTTGCCCATCCGTCCACCCCATCCATACACCTCTTTCGTCTCCGCCTACTGCCCACCGTCTTCATCTTCATCTGTCGAACTTCACCTGTGTGTGTGTGTGTGTGTGTGTGTGTGTGCGTGTGTAAATGTGTGTGATTTGCATATATATGTGACCAAGATGCTTCTGTTGGGATCCCAATTCGCCATTCGAGGCTGGCATTTGTTGGAGTGCCCCATGAATAGTCACAAAGCATTAAGCACTTCAGGTGTATATTGAGGAGCTAGAGAGTAGGAGAGTGCTCAGGTAACGGGCGGGCGGCGAAGAGAGGGCAGGGCCCACAATTATCTACACAATATGGCAATCACATATGTAGATATGCGCACACACTCAGAGGTAGAGGCAACATCAGGCCCGGTAACAGCAGCAACGTTTTTTTTCGTTTCATTTCGTTTTTTTTTTTCAACCAGTTGTCCAATCTAGGAAGTGCATGAGTTGCATTTTCCATATGGCTACAAATCCAGGGTCTTCTTCCCCCCCCCCCGCCATTATGCCTCTTTGCGCCGCTATCAACTGCGTTTATGCCATTTCCTCATTACTAGCCGCAAAAAAAAAAGAGAAAAAAAAAACGGGTCGCAGTCATCGCCATCGTAGACGACGTCGTCTTCGTTTGGCAAGCAAAGAAATTGAACTTTTTCACACCAGAATCGATTGTAATTGAATGCCTGAGGGCAGGCTAAAGCCTCATGTACTCTCGGAGACTACTTGGACTCGGACTTGGACTCGGCCTCGGCCTGTTGCTGCTCTTGCTCTTGCTGTTAATGCAAATTTTTTCCATTTTGACATTGGAGAATTTTTCAAACTTTCCCGAAAATCAAAATGGAAAATGAACTGAAAGCCCAATGAGGCCAAACCACCACCAATGGCGTACATTAAATTGCTTTATTTTTTTACTTTTTGTTTTTGGTTAGTTTTTTTGTTTTTGGTTTTTGGAGGGGAAGCTCTCTCATCTTTGTCTTCTTTTATGTGATGCTGCTGCTGCTGATGATGATGATGATGATCGGGTTGAACACCTGCTGCTTAAACATTTTGCTATAAATTGAAATTTGAAAATAGCAACAGAATTTTTTTTTCTCATCTTTTTCTTCCATTTTGCAGATGACCTAAACAAGGTAACGAGAAAATGTTTCTGTTCTTAGAATGAATATGATATACACTTCTTAATCGACTTTAACAATTTTATATACTTTCTCTTAAATTATTGGTTGGTCAATTTTCCAGTGTCTTCATTAGCCCCCTTTTTTTGGATTTCGCCACAATTCTGTTTGACCTGCCAGCACTCCATCTATCCATCTATTCATCCATCCATCCGTCTATCTATGCGTTTTAATTTCTCAACAGGCGCCATTTACTATGCGTTAAAGCAAAACAAAAAATCCAATAGTCCGAAATATTCCCAGGCCCCCACATCCATCTCCATCTCACACGTAACCAAATCAAAATTTATGGCTTACAACGATTCAACATTAAGAGATCTCTAACAACAACAACAACAACAGTAACAACCGAAGCGAACCGAAACCGAACCGAAAAATGTTTGTAAATGATTCATTTTCTCAGCTCAAGTCGAGACATCTCGGACGGACCAGCAAGAAATCAAAGCAGAGGTGTTTAATTACCAACAAATAAACAAAATGGAAACGATTAATTCAATTCGCCAATTTCAAACGATGAGATGAAGGCCCCGTTATGGTTATAACAAAACGAAAATGAACCAACCAACAGCAAAAAACAACAACAACTATTTGAAATTGTAGCTAAATTTATGGTCGATCTGGCTGGAGGGCAATCAGCATAATATATATAAAATATATGAATAAGAAAACAAATCAAACGAATTGTGAATACACTAAATTATTTAAACACTTGATATCAATTTGTTATCGTCAATGATTTTTTAAAACCTTACACAGATTAAGTTTCCCATTTTTGTTTTTCATTTTTATTGAACTTTTTATTACTATCATCAGTCAATCTGGAATGTTAATATGATTTCGATTATAGATATGTATATTTAAAAACTTAGAAACAAAAATAATGTATTGACTAATAAGAAGTATTCGTATTGTTGTTATTATTTTAGCTGTTGTTATTATATTAAATGTGCAATGTTTCTTATTCTCGGTTGTGAAGGCATTGTGGCACTTCTTGGGATCATTGGTAATGGACTTTGGGTACATTTGAAATTGTCTTCAGTTCGAGTGACTGTCATTGAAAAGTTAGAGTATATTTGTTAATATTTTGTAACTAAGAAACAAAATAGAAATCCCACAAGCCAAGTGCGATAGACAAAACACAATAATCAACCTCGAAAAGGTTGTGTGCCATTTATCATATAATGTGTAACTTGGCCATTGCCCAGCTTAGGGCAGAGCAGACCAGGCCAGAGCAGAACTGGACCTAGGGATAGCTATACCAATGTAATATCTATATATGTATGTATGTAGACGCATATATAGTACATAGTAGGTCTTGGTTTTGGTCTCTCGGGGATCGTCGAGATGGTGTGAGTTTCATTTTTGTGTCTATGTCTGGGTCTGGGTCAGACATGCGAGTTCAAACTCATCCGTCAAGTGGTCGGATCTTAATGGATCGACATACGAGTGCGAAAGGGAAGATAGAGGAGGGCAGTGAGTGGAATAGAGTATCCATAGAGTGCCTCGATCTTCCCTTCTTATAGGCTCGCTCTAGCTAGTTGTGTTTTGGTGTTGTCATTTATCATTTGATTTCATTTTGATTGTTGGTTCCATTGCGTTCGTCGTCCATCGTCTTGTCTTGTTGGGATTGTTGTTGTTGTTGTTGTTATTGCTTTTTTTTTCAGTTAATTCTTTACTTCGTCTAATAATTGTTAACAAGTAAAATCTATTTAAGCCTGTTGTTCGTGGCTCTCTGTTTAATTGGTTCACATGATTTGTAAATTAAACAATTGCGAGCGGATCGACTTTACTTTTGTTGTTTGTAATTTGTAATTGAAAATTGAGCATGAAGGAAACGGTGTGAGCTTTGACAGCTTGTGGTGATTGGTTTTGGGTACGGGTTTTCGTTGAGGCCCGGTGAGGTAAGGTTAGGTGCGATAAGGTGCGGCAAGAGAGTGGGTAACACAACACGCGCTGATTGATAATAGCGTAAGTGTAGAGACTGGATGGGATGAGTATGACTTACTGCATATAATGCCTGGAATAGGTTAGACTAAACAGTTATATAAACTGGGAGAACGATTTGCGCAAACATCTAATTTTTAATCATTAAATGAGGCAATAAGCAATTCCTATTTAAGCTCAAAAATCATTTCACATACGGCAATAAATGTAATATATATGTACATATATGTATAATTTAAACAACATTAAGGTTTTTTCAAAGCAAAATTGTCAATACATATTTGGCTCAAGTAAATTGTCATTATTATCATTTCATTTGATATGAAGTAAATTAGCAAAATATTCATTATGCCATCGCTAACTCAGAGTTAAAACTATATTTCTACACTTAAGCTATATGGATATACAATATTTGGACTAATATTTTTACACCGATTTTGCCCCTTCCCTTTTTCTACTACAAGAAATTCATTCTGTCTGTAATTGACGAACACTTCTGATGACTATTTTGTCTAATGAAAACTGATCTGTAGAAAATAAGTTTATTCTTTTAAAAGTTATACTTGTTTCCTTTCTTTTCTTTTCCTTAATTTGTGTTTCATTTAGGTCCATCTGAGGTATATCTAAGGCTTACTATTAAAAAATCATTACAAAGTTGTATATTTATTTATTCTACGTTTTGTTTAAAACAGAAATTCATGCGATAAATTGTATAATAACGATTTTTGAGTGTGGTAAAGTGAGACTGATTGGTGCTATTTATATTGAAGGAGACCTCTTAGTTTGCAATGCTAAATAGCACCTTTTGATTTAGTAACCCGATACTCAGGTAATATCTAACACCATATTTAATTAATTGCTCATGGCATAAAATTGCCTCAATTGGTCAAGGGCTTCAATAAAGCATTAGCCCCGAAAACAGAAATGCTTATGCCCTATATATGCACACATATGTATGTATGTACACATATCGATTACAGAGAATCGATTTTTGATAACTAATCGATTCATTTTATTATATGCTTGTTAGCTACTTATGTTTCTTATGTACAAGTGAAAAAAATCCTTAAAAAAGACATTGTACAAAAGAAAAAAGCACATAACATGTTTGCAACATGCTCATATAATTACACGCAAAATAATTGTTCAGTGTGTTTGTTGTTGTCCTGGACCTTGTGGACCATGTGGACATACATACATACATAGATGAGGTATAAGTGGCCAAGATGGTTAGTGGGGATGGGATTAAGAGACACTCTATCTATTTAGAGGTCGCAACCCGCAGAGTGAAGAACTCTGGAAATTCGATGCTTGCCTTTGCTGACTTTGCCTCATTCTCAGACATTTTTAGCCTTGAATTCCTTTATTTACCAATGCTGCGGGTTCTAGAATTGAATTGACTCTGAACTGATCCTCATCCTCCATTTTCATCTTCTTTGTCTTCGCCTCCTTATCCCAGGCTTAGCACTTGCATGTGGTGTAGTTGTTGTCGCATGTAATTGGCTGTACATTTCGACACCCCGGCGACAACAACAACAAACTTCGTAATGAGCTTGTACACACACATACACACACACACACACTCAAATTGTTAGCAAAAGGGAGGGGTAGAAAGAGGAGCAATTGGAGGAGTGGATGAAACTGATGGAGGTGGAGAAAGAAACGAAACAAAATATGAAGATGGGCGTCTTTCTCTTTGACCACAAAACATATTTTGTAGAAAGCGCTAAGCAAACGAAACTAAATGAACGTAGCAAAAGCCAAAGCAATAGGCATAGCCATAACTACACTGCTGGCCAAGTGTGTTTAACTTGGCTTATTACCAATAAGACAAATCCTAATTATACAATAAATTCCATTTTGCATGCACTCACAGTTCGAGTTTTCACCTCAACGAATGTTTGACTAGGCGGCTCCGTTTCGAGCACCTTGATAACAATCTCGCAAATTTCTTTGCCAACATACATACATAGAGCTGGCCTCTTCTCCTATGGGGAGCTGCATCTAAAGGCTGGTCGAGGCGGCGGCGCAATAAAAATAAAACCATAGACTAAACGATAACATACAACAAAAACGGGAGGAGTAGGAGGCCAACAGAGAGATGCTAAGATGGGCATGCTGATCGGTGGTGGTGTTGCTGGTGGTGGTGGCCAAGAAGGAGCTGTATTTCCAGCTGAAGCTTTTCTAGTTGCTAGTTTTGTCTCTTGTAATTGTGTCTTGTTAATTTCGCATATTTGAGCAGCAAAACGCCAGTTTACAGTTCCTTAGAGACAACTCTCTCACACTGTATGGCATCTCAACTAGTTATATCGATATTGCTGGTTTATACGATTCAATTCGATATATCAAACTCAAGCAGAAAATGACTTAACCAAATTTTAATTGAATGGCATTTGATTTTTGTTTACTCTATTAATATATTACAATTGGTAAGTATCTACTGCAACTAGTCTTAGTTGCATATGAATAACAAAGTATTTAAATTCTATTGGATATACAGTGAAACCTCGATATAACGAACTTCGTTATAACGAAAAACCCAATATAACGAATTTTTTGTTAAGTCCCTTGTTATACTAAGGTTTTACATTTCAGTACCTATAGCGAATCAATAGATATAACGAATAATTTTGCGATCCCCCTCAGATTCGTTATATCGAGGTTTCACTGTATTTTATTGTTGAGAGACCTTTTTTTAAACCTAAATCATGTGTTTAGTTTGTCTAATCAAAATCTTTTACAATCTAGCTACAATCACACAAATAATTAATTTTTAAGTTTAACTCTAAACTTTGATTGATAACAGATTTCATTATTTGAATTTTTATATAAGGTTTTGTTAAAATTGTTTAAACTGATCCTACTTCTCAAAAAACGAATATATCATGAAACATGTTGGATACTATTTAAAAACATTTCTTTTAAAACTCAATTTGTTGTTCATGATCTGCAAAGTCACGTATAAACATTGAGATAAAAACCATACGCCATTAATGATACTCTCGCCTTTTCTGTGGCGATAAAACTCCTTGTAATTTGTTAGTTGTCCTCTTGAATAGATTTTGCAAAAATCATAAGAAACAACTGACATTAAAATAATCAGTTGATAGTCGCAACTACTTTTCCTGCTATCATCACCCAACGGCAGCGACAGCGGCAGCGACACTAACACCAAATGGCAAATAGTGTAAGTCAAAGCCGTCGCCTCCTCGTCCTCTTCGTTCTCCTATCACTCGCCTTTCTCAACGGTCTTCAAAGATCTTGGTAGCCTCTGCACGAATTCGTTGCTTGGGAAATAAACCCAGCAAGTTGATGGCATATTGCACGAGTTTTTGACAGGCTGTTGATAATAAAAACGAAAACGAGACTCGCAAAGAATGGGCAATAATGTCTCATGCTCTGCTTGTGTTTAGAGAGATGTTAATTAAATTTAATTAATTGCAATTTATTACAAATTGCTTAAGAAGAATTATGAAATACGTATCAATAGGCATCTCGTCTCTTCCCTCCCCGCCTCTCATGTGGCTTGCTAGACATTCCTTGATAAACTATTTTCGATTATTTGTAGTTAGTTGTGTAGATCTGTAGGTGGGCAATCATAATTTTTCCGTTTCGTTTGGTCTTTTTTTTGTTTTTTTTTTTGGCCACGCTAATTTTGTTGACCTGCTGATTGCCCATGGAAATTGAAAATGATGAAATTATCATTTTCCTCACTCACATGCGAGATTGATACGTCATGTCAATCGTGATTTTGTTTGTTGGAACTTTAACATTTCATCGACGTGCCGATCGATGTGTTGATGATGATGATGATGGGGAGTTGGAATCGGTATGGAGTTCGAGTTCATGATGCACTCAAACAGAGAGAGAGGGAGAGAGAGAAAGAGAGACATGACTCGTCACAGGCCACACGTCATGCATGTTCATATACAAATTCGCCGCGCCTGATTACAAGATCAGAGTGAAGTTAGGAGAAGATGCGGATGTGTAGGAGACTTCACCCAAAGAGTTGTCTAGGCTGGAATGGGTTATTCGATGGATGGATGGATGATGCCTATGACCCGAACGGTTAAAAATTTGTAGCAATATCGAAAACCTATTCGCACGGCTGGCTCATTGGAACGATGGCAATGGCTTTGCAAATCAATTGGCCAAGAGAGCATAGCGCGGCAGCCCAAAGATTCTACCAACAGGCAACAGCGAACTGCAAACCGCCAACCGCCATCCGCCGCCCTTTATACACCCTGAAGGCCTCACAAGGCTTACAAAACACAAAAGTTCGCGGGAACATTTTGCGGCTGCAGTTGATCTTTCGGCCATATTAAATTAACCAAAAACGGGGCCCCTTTTCCCTCTCTATATATCTCTCTCTCTCTCTGTCTATGATTGATCTGCTCTCTGACTGCACTGACTATGACCCCGCCATCGTTGGATCGGTCCATCTCAGTTTCGCGTGGAGGCTTCTTTTGGGTTCAGGTCGCCGGTTCGGGGTTCAGATCGCATGCATAATTTTCCCCCAATGTGTGTCGAAGTTGGAAACATATTTTTTTCTTGTTTTATTGAGTTATTGCCAGCAATTGAAAGCAGCTCGACAGCAGCCATGGATACCATAGCGATACCTAAATCTATCTATCTATATATATACATATATATATACATTTATACATATATGGGATGAAGGTTCAGGCAAATGATGTGCACGTTTTGTTCTTTCGTTAAGGTTAAATGTAAACCAATCATTGAGTTTATGCCCATCCGCAAGTAATGAAGATTCTTAAAATATTATTGAGATATAGTGATTAAGTAGTTTAAGGCTTTTTACACACCGATCTATCTATCTACTTAAATAAAAATTATTGTAACACAATTCAAAATCAAAACCAAATTCGTTTACCCATTTTACACCAAAACTTGAAATTACTTATTGTAAATGAGAAATTCACGAACAGTCGTCATATAATCAGCAGCTTATGATTCCAAACTGATTCAGGTGTAAATCGAAAGAAAATCTAAATGGTTTTGCCTAGCTATTAATCGATTTAGCAGAAGACACAAAACAAAACTGATAACTTGATGAAACGATAAATTTATTTTTATTCCTTTTCTTTCCACATCATGAAACAATCTGAAATCAAATGCAAATTGTCAAGATTGTCCGCAAAAAGAGGGGAGCAATCCGACAAGTTTCAAAAAACCTCTACTTGAATTTTACCTTTAAGTTGAATTCTATTGTTTTTGCTACCACCTGTTGATAAATAAACATATGTATATACGTCTATATCGTATATTGATATAATCGTCCGTTATTAATCAACACTCAGTCATATACCGGACTCATACTCATAACTTTTTTTCCAAAAACAATACAAATTGATCTACTACAACAGGTTGCATTCAAAATCGATAAACAAATTTAGATTAACGACTAGATAAATTTATGAAAAGAGCAAAGCAAAATAAGCTGAAGACGGAGAGGGGGCAGAAACCAAAATTCCCAATTCCCTTTGGCTTTAGCATTTTTCGTTTCGTTTCGTTTGGTTTTTTTTTTTTTTTTTTTGTTATAAACAATATGCCTTTTGATTGCAACTAATTGTTGTTTCGAAAACGTAAAGAAATTTATCAAACGCCCATAAAAACTATATCAACAGCATTCGATTTGCTTTCAGGGGGCTTTCGTTTTGCGTTGGCTTGGGACTTGGGGCTCGATGCTTGAAGCTTGATGCTTTGGTGGAGTTGGGGTTACTTTTCAGGGTAATCATTCAAAAGGCCAAGAGCGAACGGGCCAATACATAGTATAGGTTTATAGTAAACTATAGTATAATATAGTTTAATATAGTATAGACGTCGTGTGGAAGAAGAGACAGAGATAGAGAGAGAGCGAGAGAGGAAGAGAGCGCCCCTTTGGCCCCCAAGCTTGAGCTTGTAGAATCGTTTATAAATTATGAAAATATATGTACATAATGCATTTTGATAAGTTCAAAGCGAACCGTTTCTCGGCCAAATACAGAAAAATATGAAAAGCGTTTTTTTTTTTTTTTTTTTTTTTTGGTTTTTGTGTTGCTTATTAATTTATTTCACAAAACGTCTAAGAGAACAGGGGCAGGGGAAGATGTGGCGGAAGGAGTTAAAAAACCAGAGAGCCGGGGTTAACTTCGACCGCGTCGAAGTTTGTATACCCTTGCAACTGTTTTGGTAATTCTTTCCTTAGCCATCAAAGTGTAAAAACGTTTTATCCAAAAAGACTAATGTTTGCGAAAGAACGGCCTTCAATCTTAGCATAGGATATAAAGAACTTTTTGATGAAAGTCACTGTTTTCCACTTATCGTTTCTATGGAAGCTATATGATATAGTCACCCGATCTTGATCAAATTTGGCACAATCATTAATAAGAACATAAAACTGACAAATACCTACTTTTATGACAATAGCTAGAAAATTAATGAAGTTATTGAGAAAGTCACTGTTCGTGACTTTGCCGTTTGTATGGGAGCTATATGATATAGTCACCCGATCTTGATCAAATTTGGCACAATCATTAATAAGAACATAAAACTGACAAATACCTACTTTTATGACAATAGCTAGAAAATTAATGAAGTTATTGAGAAAGTCACTGTTCGTGACTTTGCCGTTTGTATGGGAGCTATATGATATAGTCACCCGATCTTGATCAAATTTGGCACAATTATTAACAAGAACACAAAACTGACAAATACCAACTTTTATGACAATAGCTATAAAATTAATGAAGTTATTGAGAAAGTCACTGTTCGTGACTATGCCGTTTGTATGGGAGCTATATGATATAGTCACCCGATCTTGATCGTATTTGTCACAATCATTAATAAGAACATAAAACTGACAAATACCAACTTTTATGACAATAGCTATAAAATTAATGAAGTTATTGAGAAAGTCACTGTTCGTGACTTTGCCGTTTGTATGGGAGCTATATGATATAGTCACCCGATCTTGATCAAATTTGGCACAATCATTAATAAGAACATAAAACTGACAAATACCAACTTTTATGACAATAGCTATAAAATTAATGAAGTTATTGAGAAAGTCACTGTTTCGTGACTTTGACGTTTGTATGGGAGCTATATGATATAGTGGTCCGATCCGGCTGAATCCGAGATATACAATGCCTGCAGTATATACAAGCGTACGTGCAAAATTTCAGCTCTGTAGCTCTTACGGTCTCGGAGGAGTTCGCGTTGATCCAGACGGACGGACGGACGGACGGACATGGCTATTTGAACTCGTCTCGTCGTGCTGATCAAGAATATATATACTTTATATAGTCTGAGATGCTTCGTTCTATGCGTTGCACACTTCTGACCAAAATTAATATACCCTTTTTGCAAGGGTATAATGAGTAGAAATATGAGAAACCGATTTCGTTTCGATTGCTCGTTTGTATTGGTCACCATAATTAAATTTAGATTATGATTTTTTTTCTTTTGGATGTGGTTTGTTTCCCTTCATCTTTCTGTATTTCATTTTTCTGGTTTTTAGTTGGACAGTAGTTTAATATATGCAAATTACACACTGACATTGAGTCCTAAATTGAAGCCCCCTCTTTTAAAATGTGACAAATCGATTCACCAAACCGAGAGGCAGAAAGAGAAAAGAGACCCCAAAAAATAAATAATATAATGAAACTTGGCCTCTTCTTTTCGTTTTGATGGGTTTTCCCCTGAAAGAGTTTTGTTTATGAGCCAGGCAACACCTTTTTTTCTCAAGTTTTCAACTATAATCTCCTGGGTTTTCCCAAGCGAAATTTATTCTTCGTGGGCGTTGCTAATTAGCTGCGTTGGAAAATGAGCTCGATTTGATTTGTGGAAATTTATGTTGGAGGATTATGTGAGTCGACCTCACTCCGGTTCAGTTCAGTCCAATCCATGCCTTCCGCAGTTGTTTACGACGTGTGAGCTTTGGGGCTGAACGCATTTTAATGAGACTAATAAACGGCTACATGGAGTGTGAGGGGAAAGTGGCTGGTATTCGAATCAGAGTTGAGTTCATTTGGATAACTATTAACTATTGAGAGTTAATAATAGGGGAGAATTTTCAAGAATTTTTATTACCCTTAACAAATTGTATAATAACAAAAATATGATACTACATAATACCTCTATAGTGTGAAATCGATTCTTCATTTAACATGGCCTAACGAAATGGCAAAGCACAATTAATAATAATCCATATAATAGAAACTAATTCGATTTATGAGGCTCAATTTCTTGGCCTAGATGCAAATACTTTTCGTCTTTATTCTTCAATTGTTTTCTAGTAATAAAAACTTTTTTTTATCTTTTAGGAAACTAAAATCAATGTTTGACGGCAAATCATAATCTATGGCAAATTAAAGAAAACTGCAAAATGGAAAATATTCAAAATGAGATGTATAAAAAATGAAAGAGAAATTGTTCGCTTTAAACAGGAGTAGATCATAATAATTTAGTGCTAAGTTGCTCCTACATATATAATAGATTATAGATGAAGAGATTGCCAACCAATTTTTTAGAACCAAAACTTACATAAGTGAAGGACTAAGAACAATCTTTGACAGAAAAATCAAAAGAGAGGTTTGTCAGGTATATATTTATATATACATGTATAAATCATGTATGGAGTCAGTAGGGAGAAATTTACTTTTAGTAACTTATTTGACAAGTCATCTACCAAAAAGTATACTAAGTTTAGGACGGGAAATCATTTTCATCCTCGTTCAGAATAGTCAATAGTCATGACAGCATAAATAATATGATATGGAATAATCGATGGGCAATACGCCCAAGCTAACATTAATCGGGTAATTTGTACGCTTTAAAGTTTAAACCATATTCTCTCTCTGGCAAAGCTATCTTAAACAAATGAAATTCTAGCAAAACAGAATCTTCAAATTCAAAATAAACTTTTTTTTAAGGGGAGTTAGAGTTGAAACAGATCCTCAATGCCTGGGAGAAACTTTACTTTACTTTATTAAACTTTACGTTTTAGTTTGTCAATATTGTTTCTTAAATTAAAGTTCTGTAAAAGCCGAGTGCCTTTTTTCTACAGCGGGATAAAAGAAAAATTACACACAACTATCAGATTGATGGCTTTTAAATATTAAATCACCGCAAAAACTTTTAGATACATCGGACTAAATTTTGTTTAGTTCTTATGATCTGACTTATTATCCGACTTATGTTTTTATGTCTTTAATGGAAATGATTCGTAGTTTTATAGTTTTGTAATTGCAGTTCGATAACTAAACAGGCCAAAAAGTTTTGAAATGTGTTTGGGGTAGAACGCAAATTCGAACATCACGTCAACCATAAGTTCGCCTTAAATTAAGGCATTCTGCCTTTCATCGCCCATCGCCCACCGACCTCTTAGCCATGGCCAATACCGAACCCCTCTTGCGGAAAATCAAAGTGCGGTTTATACCAACTTTGGATACGCCTTTACCTCTTCTGGGACTCTGACGTTTCTGCGTTTTTCTGTTTTTTTTTTTTTTGTTTTTTTTTTCTTTTTTATTTTGTATGTGTTTCTTCCTTTGCTTTCTGAATTAGCAGACATACAATTTTCAGGCAATCCGTAAAACTCGTCTCCTTAGCTCTCTCAACGGCCCCCTCAGTTGGCACCCACCCTCTCAGCCCCTTGCCAGCCATGTTACGGCGTTGCCCGGTAGTTGTAATTAAAAACGCGCAAGTCATAAAATAGAGAAACAGAAATCAGTTGGGAACAGGTCGCTCGGTCGGTCTATCTATCTGTCTCTCAGTCGCTTGGTCTAAGGGGAACGCCCCAAAACCGAAAAAGAGTAAAATTTAATTTTCCATATGTCTGTAGTCGTCTGGTCAGCCTTCAATCATACGAAAAATGTGCTAATTGCAATAGAAATACAATTTCTATCGTAAAAAAGCAAAAAAAAACACAAAAAAAAAACTAAAAACTCATACAAAATACAACTCAACACAAAACTAATAAAGCGCAAAACACAACAGAAACTATTAGGGTGGGGGAAAGAGAGAGTATAAGGGGAGGACGAGGAGGAGGAGGAGGAGGAGAGTAAAGGCAACAGATGAGAATGGCAAAGCCAAAAAAAAACAAAAACAAAAATTAGTTGTTGAAAATGAATTGCACTAATATCGAATTTCACACTGTTGCGCTAATGGCTGACAATGGCAGCCGCAGCAGCAGCAACAGCCACAGCAACGACAACAACAAAATTGCAATCAAGTTGTAGCTAATGTGCAAAGCGCTGATTGGACGAAACCCGACCGCAGCAAAACTACAACAAAACGAAGAAGAAGATAGAAAAAAAAAAATAGAAATTATGATGAGGTGGACCCCGGTTGAGTAAAGAGCACAGCCTCTGCCACTCGAAGAGCTGGTTTCACTTTTGGGGGCGAGGAGTTTTCAGTTCAGTTTGTTTTGCGAATTCTGAAAAAAAAGATTCGGCACAGAAAAAACAAAAACAACACTGGCAACCAATAACAAACTATAACTAACAACGTAAACTGATATGAAGCTGCTAGTTTATTGGTCAATCAACAAACACAAATATGTATACATACACACACACACACATACACATACAGATGAGTGGTAACGATGGCAAGGGCGGCGGTGGAGAGATGAGGATCGAGAGGCTATTGAGAGACGACGCGACGATCGAGACATTTTGGTTTCAGGTTGCCATTATATTGAACATGTATATAACAAGTTGGGCGGCATGCATATTAGAAGCAACAACAACAACCGCATGGCGAAAATGTCGAATGAGAGGGGGGAGAGAGCTACACTGAGCGAAAATTTTCAATAAGATAATATACCCCTCCCCAAATCTGCAAAGTGTAGAACATAGAATTCAATTTGAATATTTTGATGTTATTCCTGGCTTATTAGTTTTCCCTAGAATCCTTCCTCACCGATGCATAGAGTCCTTCAAATCAGACCTACCTGCCACTAGCCAGTAAGCTAGCTTCAAAAGAACTCCATTCTATGCTTAAGCATGCAACCCCCATTGAAATTGCAATGAAATGAATTCTCCACTGAGTAATCGTAAATATAAACATTATTTGAACATGGTTTTTAAGGATATTTTGGTCTTTCATTTTGTCAAAGACCAAATATTATACACAAATATATTCTTACAATTAGTCCATATAAGAAATGTGAAATTCACTTGGCCATGAACTGACATTGCGTATACGTAATTTCAGTTCTCATATATTTAGCTAAACCTTTTCATATTTTATGAATATTAAAACTATGTTTATTTCTCCTAATTCTAGTTTATAAAGGAACAATAATGCCACATTGTGAAGTAAAGCTAAATTTATCTATTTATATTTTTCAGTGCACCTGCACACTTGTCACCTGCAGGTGTATCGCCGGCTCCCATCTAAGATTTAGTATCAACCATTAACCATCCAATTGGCAAGCTCTCAATACATTTTGCACACAAACACACACTGAAATCTCGGACTTGCCTTGAAGCTTAATGATGAAATTATAGTCAAGAATGTCTTCAAGTCGAAATCAAGAGAGAGAGAGCCCCGCCCCTATTGGGGGGAAACCCGCTCGACGTGCTTTAATATATGTAGCTGATTATGCTGCAAAATGTATATAAACAAATCAATTGAAATTAATTGAACTAAAGAAAACGATGGCCAAACAGCGATGAAGGCAGGCTTAAAAAATTTAATTGCCTTCATTTGCTATGTGAACTGGCAAGTGGGTGGAGTCAAGGTAATCGAAAACGAGTAAATAACATCGACCCTTTTTTTCAAATGAAACAATATATCCAAAGTATGGTCTAGCGCATATGTATATAGTTACATGCATTCATGATGATGGACGACGATGAAGATTCCCAAATGCCGCACCCATCCTATTCCAGCACCAACCACCAACACCAGCATCATCATCATCATCATCAGCTTTAGAAACATCTTCAGCAGCATCTTTTGGCGACCCATAGCCGGTTGACTGGTAACAAACTTTCCATTCCCGTTGGCTGACTGAAAAATGTTATCAAATCACAGCACACAAACGAGCAACGAAGAGTACAACGACGACCACAAAACTAAGCAAGCCAATTTTCAGCTCATATTAACCCGCAGCACAAAGGCCAAACACCAAGAGCATCATGGCAAGAGAACCTGAACCTGACTCGGACTCAGATTCAGATTCAGACTAAGACCCGGAATCGGACTTGGAGTTGGAGTTGAAGTTGGACTGAGACTCGGACCCCAATTCAACTTTCTCACGCACTTCAAATTTCAATTGGCAATAAATGTAATGCAAAGCAACACTTTAAATCATTTGCAGAGTCGGGGCCAACGCCAACACCAGCAAAACACCAATGAGTAGGAGCTAGAAATGCATTGCATACGGTAAGGGGTGAAGGCACTGCAAGCAATGAAGTTGCGGCGGTCAAAGAGTATTCTGTTTTGGAGTAGAGATGGAAATTATGAGAACAAGTGCCAAGACCAAAACGAAAATTGACTTCAATTTGCCACAGTAATGGAACTGTAACGAAATACAAATTGATGACTTCTATCGATATTTCAATGAACTAAAATACATTCTAACCGAAAGTATTGGCCTTGATGGAATTGAAAAAAGAACAACACACATATTAATATATTCACAGCCATTTATCGATATAATAGGTGGCCGATTAATTTCAAATCATCTGTGCGATATCTCTAGCTATCAAATCCCTGGCTACCATCTCTATGTCCACTCTTGCCTATTGGATTGGCTCCTCAATTCGAATCAGAAATGGGTAATTAAACGTTTGCCTCTAATTGCCATTTCTTTTATATGCACAAAAATTTGTCTAGTCATAAAAGCCAACAGCACAAGGAATTCGCAAATTCAATCGACTTACCGCTAATGCACTCATAAATCCACCACTCTCCGAGGGGTTATCGGTCGTGGGTTGCCGATGCTTTGGCACTGGAAGTGGGAGTGCAAGTGGGAGGGTGGACCTAAACACATTAAATTATATAGTATGTTGGAAGGCTTTAAGCACACGTTCGTACAACAAATTTTATAGACAAACGCATTAACTAAGAGTAAACGAACCCAAAACGAAAATTGAAAAAAAAAAAAAAATAATAATAAAATAAAATAAAACAGAGTCCTCTGTAATAGACTTTGATGAAAAAAATAAAAAAAAATAAAACAAATACAAACCCTCCCACACGTAATGCCGATTATAAAATATCACTTTTGGCCTCATTTAAAAAAATGTGTGGAGACAAGGATGCAAAGAGTACACAGATGTCTATATGAAAATAAGAGGATTAATAAAATGATAAAAGGAGCAACAGAAAAAGGAATTTTGTTATCTGCCTTTATGCCCTAAAACTGGTGACGGACTTTAGAAAGTGAAATCAGTTATTTTAGGAAAATAAATCGATCTTGAAGATCGAAATTTTCGAAATTTTAGAGGGAAATATCCATTTAAGGGTAGGGAATTTCCCACATTTCCTCCCCCCGTCACTGCTTACAATTAGATATGCTAACTTCAATTGTCAATTGTTCGATATTGTTCTTTAAAACTTAATATAGAGGGCGACTTAATTACTAACGAACTAACGATTTACATTTTAAAACATTTTATTTGTCATGTGACTAAGCCCAAAGATACCATTCCAGTTGGGTTAAGAAAAATACTACGAATGTTTTTATTAAATTTTGGTTTGGTTTATAAGTATAATTTTCACGATCAAATATTATTTATCAAACGATCGATCTTTCCAATGGGAACAATTTGAGCCTATTGTGATAAGGTTTCAATTGTCTTTCATCAATTACTCATAGGATTTTCCAGCGAAAATCCTTTTACTAACCAAAAGGTAAAGTTTCTCTGAGTACTCTGAGTTTCATGGCAACCGTTTTAATTGATTTCAATATTGTTTTCGATCTTTTATTTTTGGAGCAAGGTGTTTTTGTTTTAACCGGAACACTGATCGGTGCCTTTAGTAAAGAAATGCCGGTTAGAGGCTTTTTCCCAAATCAATTCCCAACCTAACCCAACATACAAGTCAGTATCAAAGGCAAAGAGAGGGCTAAAAGAACAAAACAACAACTAAAACAGAAAAAAATCTTATGCACTTGAACTAATTTACATAAAGAGAGAAGCTCGCGAGACTAAGGCACAGACGACGCTTCGTCTGGGATAAATGACTGACAGTCGTCGGCCTGGGGCAGGCAACTGAGCCAGCATAGCCAGCTACTTCAGTAGCCAAAGCCGACAGGATGAGAAAAAACAAAAGACTAACAGAAAATAAAAAAAAAAATTGAAAAAAAATAACACAAAAAAAAGAGCACAAGAAGCAAAAAGAAAAAAATAGTAACCGCAAAGACGCATCAGTTGACTCTATGGGAAGAGTTCCCTCGGTTCCGTTTCGTTCGGTTCTGTTCAGTTCTGTGTCTGGAGATGCTAAATGCGCGTTAAATGATGTTTTCGTTGCGCATGCGCGCCGAACGACATTGTGCTCATAAAAATCACGAATTGATGGAGTGTCTAAAAGAGCGATCAGCAAATCATTTTTTGCACAAAATTGCCGAAACATATGCAGATGAGACGAAAGAAAGACAACGGCCCCAAGGAGACAGACAAGAGGGCAGAGAGGATAGAGAGATGGAAATGAAGAAGGAGAAGCATCAACGGCAGCAGCAGCAAAAGCAGCAGCAATATTCGAGAGGACTTTGGCTTCCAGTTGAGGCCCTCAGGTGCACTTGGGTGTTTGACTAAGGTCGCCCTGGAACTGGCTTTCTGTTGCTTACTCACTTACCGATCGTCCGACCGACAGAACGACTTACTATCCCTGCCCTATAAGTACTAGGTAAAGAAACCGCAAGGTATACCAACGATTTTGTAATACCCTTTATCCACAAATTACTGTCTATTAGGAAGGACTAAGACTCAGTCATATCTCGCATGTTAAACTAGGCCTAAACTGACTTGGATATCAACAGTGGCTTAATAATCGGCTGACAGAGTTGTCTTTTGATATTTATATGTATGACCAAATCTATACACTTTTTGTAAAAGAGCTAAGGTGGTTAGGGTATATAACTAAGTACAAGAACAAACTAAAAAAATCAATTCACACTCGATGGCAGCTTTCGTTCTTTCTCACACACACACACATAGACACACACTGGACACCGTTCTAAGCTTTTGTTATTTACTTTTCGGACTGCCTCCTCGAGAATGGAATGCCACTTGTCTGTCTCGGGAAGATTCACTTCTCTTCCCTTTCGATCTCTGACTGCTGAACTGCTGCTGCTGCTGCTGGATGCTATTGGATTTATGTAAGGGGGTTAGAGTTCGCAATGGCTCGATGAGCCGTTGAGTTAGTTTCAAAAACGTTCAAGATGAGGAGGTTGCCCTGCCCCGTTGCTTAAGCATGGCATGGCGAAATGATTTACATTTGCAGGTCCAAGTCAAAAGCCGTGTAACGACTTTTAAGCAGAACGAACGAATGAACCAAGAAACGAACGGGCAAACGAATGAACGAATGGACGAATGAGTGGACGAACGAATGCCTTGGGACTGGGTCTTGGTTTGGATATGGGTTTTGGGTATGGGTCTGGGTCGGTCTGGGCACTCTGCACTTGCTGTTGTAATTAATTTTTCTTTTTATGCCCAAAATCGATATGGCCAAGATAATCGGTTTTTCAACCGAAAGACCAGTAGCGCAATAATAAAGTTTATAATTTCTGAAAATAGATAGCAAAACTCGGTGGCATGTTTGCTGCTGGCCAAAACACAAGTTGACCCTTTTTTTTTTTGTATTGCCGCTGTCGCTGCTGTGGCTGCTGCTGCTGCTGGTTTTTCCATTGTCGTCGTTGTGGCTCGAAAAATATCGATTACATGTTAGACAGACTTCTACTACTACATACTACTACTACTACTTCTACTTGCATGGTCTTTGGAAATTCAATTCCAGCGAAAACAGTTAAATTCCGGTAAAAAGAAGCGAAAAAAGATGGAAAAGAAAAGAACTAAGAAGAAAAACGTTTCCACCATGCGAAAGTCTGTCTCTCTGTGGTCCAAAAAGCCAAACGACGAAAAGCAAACGACTAAAACGTTGTGTTTGTGGTCCAAGCAACGTGGTGGTGGTCCCAACGATTATCATGAATTGATCTGTAAGATGTCAAAGCGCAGCCAAAAGAATGGAGGAGACTCCCTCCTGTTGCAAGACCATCTCCCCCACACCTCCTTTGGCTACTCCTTCTTGGAGCACACACACATGTGCCACTTTTAGCTTCAACTTCGACTTTGACTTCTTTGCAGCGTTCCCAGGCCGAGCTAGGCCAGGCCATGCCATCTCATCCCATCCCATCCCATCCCATCCCATCTCATCCCAGACCAGGCCAGGACGGGCTTAGGCCAGGCCAATGCGCACACACACAAAATGTTGTTGTTAGAATTGCACACAAGATAACAGCAAAATGTTGGCAGGCACTGTTGACATTATGAATGACAGCGGTTATTTATTATGTCTTATGGTTGCACAACAATTTTGTTCTTTTCTTTCGGTTTTTACGGGGGGGGAAAAGTGAAGGACAGGTAGTCATTCAGTCAGTCGGTGTATATATCATACAGTAGCCAAATATCTGGGTTAAGTGAAAATATCAAAAACATATACAAAAATGCTCCCAAAACTTTTCGCAAAATACTGATCAAACTGAAACAATTCAATTATATTTCTTAATTTTTGTTTATATAATTTATTTTATTGTCCTTAGTTGCTCTTTGAATGCTGCAAATTGTTAAAACTGCCGTAAATACTAATAGGCTTTAGATTAAAAATATTAAAAATAAGATCTTGGGACACATTTTAACATATTTTTGTATGTTGAGCGACTTCTCTTATGTTCTTGAAAGTTAACTAGTTACTAAAAATTGACATACTTATGTATATTGTAATTGTTAGTCTTTTCATTTTGGTAACAAAAGTTAAGGTATTATAGAAGAAATTCTTGATTTCACCTCCTGGAAGCATTGTATAAATATAAGTATCCTTGCCTTCTAAATTTTTCTTTAAGTTGGTTGTTTTTGGCGACCTTTTTTATTTGATATCAACCTTTTTGTTGACCGACTTGACTTGACGTTGACTTTTTTTCGTTTAAGCCTAGATTTTTCTTCTCTTTATGACTGAGAAGACAAATTCATTTTACCATTTCTGTCCATCTTAATCAACAAGCTTCTCCTAATTGTTAGACAGATTTTAGGGTTAGAGTTTAGCTAATGTTTCGGAAAATTGGCTTCTATAAACTGCTTTCAGTGTATTCAGACAAACCACGAGAATATAAACTTCGGTATTTCAGCCATTTGTTATATCTTTTTAATCTTATGTCAAGAAGAAAGTGA
Source organism: Drosophila equinoxialis (assembly GCA_018150345.1). Taxonomy (NCBI): domain Eukaryota; kingdom Metazoa; phylum Arthropoda; class Insecta; order Diptera; family Drosophilidae; genus Drosophila; species Drosophila equinoxialis. The sequence continues at coordinate 2,898,438 of JAECWI010000089.1, read as the reverse complement.
AAACTAGTAGCTCAAAACTCATTAGTAAACAGCCGTCTATATTTTTAACTAATAAATAAATGAAAATTCTTCTTAAAACATATAAACATAACATTAAATTGTATGAAGAATTTCTCTGCTGCTTTAGATGAATTTTAAACGATCACAAGTAACCACCTTTGCGTAATCGTCATAAATTTTATCTGTGCTATACTAGAAATTAAACATTGAAAATGCAGTCTTGAAGCAAATCAAATCAAAACTCGAAAATTTGATTCTAATACTATGTGCAAAATGTACTTTCTTTTTTTTTTTGTGTATTTGATTCTCATGTGATGTGCAAGTTGTTGCGTAATTTCAAGTCAAAAATGAAAATCAAACAACACGAAAATCGGTTTTCTGCGGCTTTATTTTTTTGTTATCGTACCGTTAAGTGCCAGGCTCTCGACTTCATTAGATTGTAATAAACGCGTTTCGGTTACAGCCTCCAATAGCAAAAGCAACAACAGCAGCAACAGCAACAGCAACAGCAACAACAACAACAACAACAACAAAACTGACAGTACCATAAAAACAAAATTGAAAGAAAAGTCTAGGCTCGGCTTATAACTGCAATTTCGTTCGCACAAACTTCAATGGACTTCATTAAAATATTTGAAAACACAAGCAGTTTAAGCTCCCCCCTTCCCCATTTAACCCCTCACCTTCTCCACAAACGTCTCCTATTCACCTCCCCTATCAAACACCTCCTTGAAACAAAAAAAAAAACCGAAAAAAAACTTGTCAGACAGCGCCAAGCATACTATAAACTGGAGGAGGATCGAAGAAAAGGCGGAGCAGAAGGATGAAAATGAGTGAGCAGGTTGAGAGAGAGAGAGAGAGGGCGGGGCAGGGGATAGATAGTAAAGATTTTTTTTTGGTGCCAGCTGTGCGTGGAGAGACCGAGTCCAAAACCGGGAAGAGTTCAGAGGTCTAATTGAAAATGCGCAAAAACCTTAAAATTATTGAGAGTGTGTAGCGAGGAAGTAAGGTCTCCAACATTGCTGCTGCATCGTCTTCTTCTTATTATTATTATTATTCCAACGATTTACCCCTTCACTCCTCTCCCCCCTCCACCACACACACACACACTTACAATCTTTCTGTTTTCTTCATTAGAACTCAATTTGCAGCGTATGAGAGACGCCCACAAGCAAGATCATGGCCCCTCCTATTCATTCCCAGCTCTCCTTCTCCATCAACTCCTTTGTATCTCGGAATGCAAATTTATAACACGAAAGGCAAATTGGGGCCAACTTGTGACAATTTACGATATTAACACTAAATATTTGTGCCCCGTCGTGATTTACGTGCTGCCTGAATATGAAATGAAAACGAAAGAAAGTTCCATAAAATAGTATAACGAAATTGGAATACTCTTTAATTACCTTTAAACACTTATAATCCGTATCGGATTACTTACATATATGAAATAATTTAGATAATTGTTCATAATTCTTAATTAACACGGTTCGCTTCGACAGGCCAATAGTCATTAATTATCAGCAGACTTTGGAAACGAATTCCGAATTGACATGCTTGTTTTTCAACGCTTAAACCAATTGCGAATCATAATTCGAATCGATAAAAGAATACGCGAAAATATAATTATATTATCCTTCGAATGATTAGTTTGTTCTACATATATTATAGTTTTCAGGATGGCAATCTAATATCGTTCTCGAAAGTCTTGAGTACACTTACATATTTGTCTCATTGTTAAGGAATTAACAAATTATGAGATGAAAAAAATTCAAATTTATTTCACTTTAACACTTTAACTTAAAGCGACGAGTAACTCTGACAAACTTATCATTCATTAGTAACAGCCACTTATTAGATATGACCAAGAATAAATTCAAAAATCTATAGCACGACAAAGTTAGTCAACTATTCAATATGCCTTGCTCTGAAACCAAGCAAACGAGTGGGTAACTATACAAAAAACAAGCAAGAAAAAAATATTATAATATTTATAAGTCGCATTATTTTGAGGTTTATGCGTTTTTATTGTTTGCCTGCAATAATTTTAAAGCTTAAAGCGTTGCCAGACAAAATGAAGAAGAGAGATGCCAGCCGACAGCAGCAGCAGCAACCAAGACGCATAAAGTGGAGCACTTTAATAAAATTTTATGATAATTGCCAATGGCCTGGAAGGCAGAAAGACAGTGGCAAGAAGGTGACAGGCGGGGGGTTAGGAGCAAAAGAAGTGGAAGACGTTGCCAAAGAAGCCAGACAAATCCACGGAAAACATGACAAATGAAGAGATATCCGTTGCTTTCTGCTTCTTCTTCTTCTTCTTCTTCATCATCTCGTTTCGTTTTCTTAAACTGTTTTTTATTTTGGCATTTTAGCAATGATTTAATTATACAGTTCAAAGTCGAAGAGAGCAGCGAAATGCCGCGCCCAAAACCGAATAAAAAATATGTAAGCCGGTAGAAAAAATTATAATTTTTTTTTTTCGCCAAAATAAAAATGAAATTTCTCCTCACTCAATAATTAAGCGATCATCTAATGGGAAAAATCAAAATGATTTTAGGTCAATGAATTTGTGTTATTTAATTTTTTTTTCTTCTTCTTTTTATCATCAAACTGTAACCGAAGCGAAATAACATAACTCACAATTTGCATGGAAGGAAGGAGGAACGAACGAACAAATTACAACAGAAACAACCAAAAAAAAAAAAAAAAAAAAACAAAAATTTTAAATTTGAATTTGGTTTGGAAATCTCGTCTTGTCTCGTCTCGTCTCTCAGTCTTTATAATAAGCATTTCCATTTTGACGTTTCGGGGCCTGACATAGAAATCTGCACCGTTGGCTATTAGCAATTAACTGGGTCTATTATGAGTTTTGAAGGCACCGAAACGAAAATAATATTTGACATGCCATAAGGCGAGGGCAGCAATTGGAAGGGGTAGGGCCAGATGAAGAAGATCGAAACGAATCGATCGAATCGACGCCCAAAAAAAAAAAAAAAAAACCAAAACCAAAGCCAAGACCAAAACCAAAATCAAATTCAAACTAGGCAGACGAAGCGTGGTAAAGTGGTCATTGGTGGTGGGGAATAAAGAGAAGAGCGATGTGGTCGGGGTATGAGGCAGTAACTGTGCGCATAAAAGCCAAATGCCATAATAGCCAAATTAATCAGTCACAGTTAACAACACGAGATCCCAGAGAGACTCTGTGAGAGACTCCAAATTCTCCCAATTGAGCAGCATCAAGCGGAGGCTTGCGATGTCCCGTCGTGTGCGTTGATGACTTAACAAAAATGTCAAAAATACAACAACTCCAACAAGGCAATGGCATGGGGAGACAATGGGTGGGAAGGAGGCCGGGGGCCATGCCCTTGCCAAAGTGAAAAGCAGTTGTGCAGTTTAAAAGCAATCGAAATATCGTATACACTTGCAATTAAGTTATTTGTCATTGGACATGAATCGACTGCAAAGTGCATATACCTTTGGATAGGGAAGTTACGCATTTTAAGTGAACCATTTATTCCTAAAGTTTGTTTGGCTAATTGCGAATAGTTGAAAACTTGGCTACCGTTTCACATTTGATTTGAAAACAACAACAAAATGTAATTGTTATACAAAAGAGTGGCATGACAGCGATAGAGACAGAAAGAGAGGGGGCAGAAATTGTCTTCAAAGAGGTTGATAGGTAGGCAGTTAGGCTGGTAGGTAGGTTCCCATCAATAAACCTAACCGGACTGGAACGGGAAATTGTCTCGCATGAATGTTAATTGAAATATGCGTATGAATGATGGACGGCCCGAAGCTTAGCAATTGAGAGAACGAGAGACAGATAGACAGAGAGACAGAGAGAGAGAGAGAGAGAGAGAGAACCAATGTACTACAGATGGACTTTCACAATTTATTGATTGATTTATTGATTGAAATCTCCGCAGCAGCAGTCGCACTTGGCTTCCTTTTTTTCTTTAGTTTTATTTATTTTATTTTTTGTTCGTTTGTTTGTCTGTTTGCTGGTGTTTTGCCAACTTTTCTTGCTGATTTTGTACAAATTGTTCAAGTCCAAGTTCGTTGCCTAAGTCTTTCGAGCAGGCGCCCAACCGCGCCAACAGCAACTACAACTACTACAACAAGAACGAATGAGAAGAAAGAAAAAAAAATAGTGAGTGAAAAGAGCAAGCGCAAAGCCAAACAATAAATAATTAAAGCAATTAAAAACTCTAAAACAAACATTTAACAAGCAGCGGCAGTTTGAAAAACATTTTTTTCTTCTCTTTTCTTTTTTCTTTATTTTTTCGTTAGTATGGAAAACGTGCTACTCTTTGATTAACGACAAAAATAATACCCTAGAAAGCAGATCCTAGGATATCAGCTCACACAAAACCAAAGTAAAAGTAAAACGAATCGACTAAATTCTATTATGTTTTAGAATGTTATATATACATATATTTGGTCAGATTGGTCAACTTATAGGACTTTATTTTAAAAACATATGTTTATTTAATTCAATATTTTATGTAATTTTTTACTTTCTTACTTATGGCAGCATGCCCCATCTTACCCATCAGCCAAAGTAATTTCGCATGCTAACCAAAAAAGGCAAAAAAACACAGCCATCTCTTTATCTTGGCCCCAAATCGCGTCTAAATGTTGCACATTTATCAAAAAAAAAAAAAAAAAATTGTAAAAGACGAGGAAAAAAGCCCAAACCCCTCTTCTCTCTGTTTACCAACCACACCTTTCCCAATCTCCCCTCCCTCTGAACAAAAATATAAGGGTCAACGCACAGTTATGCGAGTCTCGATCCCATCAGCTTGTTACAGTTGGGTGTTTTGTGTGTTACCCCCCTCCCCGACCGCTAAGACTATGGGAAAAGAGAGTGGGGGGCAGGTGGCACAAACTCTATTTCCGCTTGGTACTCGTAATTCACGGCAAGTACAAGCAAAATTTGCGCAAAAGCACAATTAGAATTCTGTTTCTTTGCCTTTTTTATGTTTTGCAAATTTAGAAATCTAATTTTGTTTTTTTTTTTTTTGCAATTAAAACGAATTTTGTAGGTCTAGTCCATGGCGGAAGATGTATACAAGAAGAGGTGGAAGACGTATCCTCCACATGAGACACGCTCTTGGCCCGATTGGAAAATATAATAGGAATTTCGTCTGAAAATCGGTTTATAGAACTTTTATTGTATTAAGAGATTCTTTTCTTCTTCTCAATTTCATGAGGGGCGCGCGACAATCGGGCAAAGGGCCCACAGCTTTTAAGAGAGAAGGGAACACGACAAAGACCATCCAACGAAACGAGGCCACCTTTTAGTTCCAATAATTTACCAATTAATCATATAACTCAAAACATCTCCTTGGCCCCATAGCAGACAATAGGTGCTGATTGCTGCCCACCTCCTCATGGAAATGGGAACAGGAGAAGAACCAGCACACAAGCAGAAAAATGCAGACAGCTAAAATATGAAGAGAGAGAGAGTAAGAGAGAGAGAGACGGGGGGGGAGAAGCTGCGTGCGAGCATCGTGTGACGTGATAAATGATTTCGATTAGTTTGTTCTTGTAATTCGACGCCTATAAATGGGTCTATGATTGAGCGACGATGACTTCGTTTACGCTGGAAGCTGGAAAAGAACGCCTGCCATGCCACGCTCCCTTCCCCCCATTCCCCCTTCATTTCCTTTACCATCCCCATTACAATCCACTCCTTAGTCATCTTGTGCTCTTCTTCTACTTGCTGTTGTTGTTCTCTGGCATCTCTCCTTCCTTTTTTGAAGCCATTTGACAAATTGTCTTTAATTGAAAGATTAGCTTTCCTCAGGTAAACTTATACCACGTCGTTCGACAAGATGTTCCTTATCAGTTGTCTTGCATCTGGCCTGTGTCGGTGTTTTCTCCCTCTAACCATCCAGCCATCCAGCCATCCATCCATCCATCCGTTCGCCCGTCTGATCCTCTGTTCGTTTGTCGGTGGGTGTGTGAGTGTGTGTCTTGGCTTCTTTTACGTCCTCTTACCTCGTGGTGTAACGTTTTATTAATCAAATTCACAAAATGGTTTTAGGGTGGAGCCAGTTTACATAGGCCAAGCCAGCCTCCTTGTAATTGGAAATGGTGTGAAATTCGCGTGCCACAAAAAAGACAGACTTAAGACTTGAGAGACTTGAATGGGATTTGGGATGAGAATGAAGGCCAAGGAGTCACACAACATGTTGACAGAGATCTCTTTGGGGGGCCCTTACCTCCTACCTCTTACCCACACCGACGCATTGTAGCTTTTTCCCCGTGGTTTTTCGGTTTTGTTTTGGTTTCTTTTTTTTATTTTTTGGTTTTTTGTAATGCTCGAAACATGTCAGCGCAATGCGATAGGCTTATCGCTGTCAATTATTCAAGCCTCTCGTCTGAGAGGCACTGAGTCGGGTCGGGTCGGGTCTATGGTGTTAGTTGGGCTGGGATAACGCAAAATCGGAGTCTTACAAATTACCCTCTTAACTATAACAAACCCAAGCAAGGCGCGAGACAAGCGTGCCAAATGCCTCCATGGCGAGGGGCATCTAGGAAGGGGTAATCATTTTGATACAAGATAACAAATGTTCCGAAAAACACTATATAATGAACGAAATGTGTATACAAGTAATGATTAATGGTAAAGATTTACTTCTACTTACATAGGATACACCGGAAAATAAAACATATTTACGTTAATCGAGATGTATATTAAATCTAGTCCAACAGAAAAATATTAGAATTTCAATACGATCGTCGAATTGATATATTTTCGATACAAACTTACCATAAATACCACGACAAAATATATTTAAGTCGGCAATAATAGCTTTAAATTACGATTTTAGCATTCTTTCTTTCAAATCAGAATGCAAATTTACAATAGAAGATTATTACAGTTCAAGAGTTTTAAGCAAATATCCGAGAATAAAAATTATACTTAGTTTATTATGCTGATTATTGAGGGGTTTTTCGAGAAAAAAACAATAGATTAGGGAATGAAATTTTACACGGTTGTTGGAAAAACTTTATTCTATGTATAAAAATTGTTTTTCGCCGATCTGTCAAAAGGGGGAGGAATTTCACAATGGCATCCCCATTTCGTCCTTATGGAGGTCCTACCGTTCGCAAATGAAGTCTGAATCCAAAAATGAACATTTTTTCTTAATCTAGACAGCGCTTGCAGTAGAATTAGGGAAAAAGGATGAAAAATGAAAAAATTATGAGCTTTTTTACTACTGAATAATATCCTAAAGAACATGTGCAGAAAATTTTTGCGCCCTGTAGAACTTCCATGAGCTACATAAACGTAGTTTTGAGATAAACGCGCTTGACACCGCTCCACTTAACGACCGATAACTTTCGTAATTTTACAGATTTCAACTCAAAGGATTCTTGAAACATATATCTATCCGAAAATACAAAAAAAAAAAAAATCGAATTTTTTTATAACACAAGGTAGAAACTCCCTTTAAAAACTCACCTTTGTTTTTGAGCCCTTTTGTTGATGACACGAAAATAACTCTTCTATGTGCTCTAATTCCGATTCACATAAAATACAATAATAAAATGTAAGACTATCGCCATGAAGAGTCGAAACTGATTCAAAAGAGAGTCATAAGCAATTCATCAAGAGAAGTAGTGACTAGGGAAGTTAGTTTAAGTTAGTTAAAACGATTAAACTATGAAACGTTTGTATTCAAATTTTCACATACCCAATGTTTTACATATTTATTGCACTTCTCTAGTAGCAGATGAATTTCAAGTTTTTATATTTTTCAATAAAATGCGATGAGAAAAATCAATTTTCTTTCTGCCCGAAGCTCATTCATTGTTCGTATTCAAATTGAGCAAGTGAAAAACTTCAAATAGCTATCCATTAATTTAGCCAACGTTGGCATCTTCATTGAAAACTATTTAAGCCAAATTGTTGCGCTATTTTGTGCGCATGATTGTTACAAATTGTTCAATTAAAGGCTTTACGAAAAGAAAAAAACGAGAGGAAGAAAAACTAACCCATGTTGGTAGCGCTGGGATCTGGCTGGTTACTGGGTAACTGGGCAGGCGGACTACTTGGGAGCTGAATGGTGGAGCCAGCCAGCAAGCCAGCCCAGAGGCCGAAACTCTCCTCTTTTTAACTGATAATGGATGTGCGTTTAAGCAGAGCCATGATAAATTGTCCTACCGAACAGCAGGTGTTGCGCCGCTTTTTGCTGCCTCACCAATTTCGAGGAAGGGGGTCGAAATAAGTGTGTGAGAATTATTTTTGGGTTTTTCGTTTTTCCTTTTTACATATGTACATACATGTGTAGGTACATAAATGGAGAAAATTCATACAACCGTAGGTATTTGTGTTTGTATTTGTGCACAATGAAAATGAAAATATATATAAATAAAAACAAAACTCAAATCAACTCAAAACTCAACTGCCATGACCTGAAGGCTTCTCTTCTTCTCTCTTCTCTGATTGTGTGTGACTGTTGTTGTCGGCAATTAGGGGCGTGATATTTCCAGCCATTTATGCATTTAGTTACCCATAATGAAGGTGGCGCGCAATAAAGTGTTAATTGGTTTTTGTGTTTGTTGCAATTTTCGCTAGCGCTTGATTTAGTGCAACAAGCTGAATAATTTATAGTTAAATTATACTTAGAGACCGGCGCAAAAAAAAAAAAAAAAAAAAAAATCAAACGACGTCTCTCCAATGACCCCGGAATGAAATATATACATACACAACCAAGTATGACTGTTTTCTCTGTTGCTCTACAAACTCAACATATTGAGTCTATTAAAAAGCCCAGTAAGCCCTTTTGCGAGTAAGGATTGGAATAGTTTTTGAATGAGTAATTGGCCTTTTATAAAACACTAGAGGTGGCAAACTTTCGATTGCATTATTGAGAGCGTGCAACCATGCGCACTATCGAGGCGACCTACTATCGATGGTCTTGCACCTCCTTCGATAACGCATAGATTAATACAGATTGTTGCATTAAACTAACGCCGATTATCGGTATTTCGCCACCTCTATAAAACACAGCTTATCGTTAATATTCACATTTAGAAACCGTGGCATTGGCGTAGAACTTGAATTGAGTTAGACAACCTTATCAATATAATTTCGGTTATCGAGAAAATTTCGTCGCTATATCATCTCATTTCTCTATTGCAGCAAATCAGAATATAAATTTAAATGGTTCATAAAGATGAGTCTCATTACAATTACAGAAACAAATCCCGATTGTTGAAGATTAAGTTATTGAGTTTAAAAGAAAAACTATCCTTTGCTGTTTAATCTAATTCTTGTTTAACAGTAAGATTCGTGGAACTGTTGTCGTTGCAATGATTGCTTTATATTAGTTAAATAGATGTTATTCTTTTAAAGTTGATGGCTAATATAATCTGACGTCGAAAATGATGAAAACTTACGTCTAGCCGACTGTTTAGAAGTGTATAGAATAGGTATTACATAGATAAATAGATATGCATTTGGATATACAGATTGTTAATCCTTTTCGATATAATCATTCATTTATTATGCCAACTGCTGGCAAACGATCCACTGATACGATCGAATAGAATTATGAGCTCACACACGAAAATAAAACGCCAGAAGGAATTTCCGTTGCCATTGCCATTTTGGTGCGTGTCAAAACGAAGGCAAATCTCTTAAATTTGCATACCTAATGAAATTCCAACCAAAAAAGAAAAAAAAACACAAACGATAACCTCCTCTACATTATGTACTCTAATTTGGTTGTCAAAACGACGCGACTTCACCTTTTTTTCTATAAATTTTTTTGTTTTTGTTGCTTTAATGAGAATTCAAAAAAAAAAAAAATAGACAAAATGCTTCGATGTTTTGTTGTTGGCTATTTAAAAGTGTATAAAATCATATTATCAACAAGATTTATGGTATCAAAGCCGCATAAAGAAGGGGAAACCAACAACGACAACAACAACAAAATACAAATATCGTTTGGTAAATATATAAATTTTAATTAGTCCAGATTGAAATCGTGAAGCTTGTTTCACTAATTAAGCCAAAATGGGCGCTGGGTTTTTTTGTAGATTTTTTTCATGTTTTTTTTTTTTGTCTTATGTTTTTCGTTTTCACTTCTGCTGATCTTCTTGGCATGATCTTTAATAATTTCTGAAAATATTTTCACTGCATTCTGCACTAAAACTAAACTCAACTGATCCATCCAATGTGAACCGCTCCGATCTGATCTGATCTTAACTGATCTCGCTCTCCCGCAGTGTGAAATATACTTTTGATGAGAATTTATCATTTTTCCTCGGCATGCCAACACCCTAGTCTTTGCCTCAGTCTCAGTTGCTGTTTTGTCCTCTCTTCTCTCTCTCTCTCTCTCTCTCTCTCTCTCCTTGTCGATCATAAATTGGTGGAGGGTCTTGGCGCAGTCACCTCCTGTCTGGATGCTGCTGCTGCACTAGCCTGATAAGCATCTCCAACTCAATTCTTGTCTCCATCTCCATGGCCTTAAGAGTGGCTGCTGTTGCTCCTGCTGATTACTTTGCCGTCTGTCGCCTTTTACCTTGCTACCTTGGCCTTCGTTCATGATGCTGATGATGAGGCTGAGAAAATGAGCTAGATCATGAATAGATACCTCAGCCCCCCACACACAAACACACACACAACAATTTCATGAGTTTCTAAAACAAAGATCAAATTATGTGACTCCCACCGCTTTTTCTGCTCATTTAAGATCGCTTCAAGTATTTGAAAGAAAAAAACTCGGTGAGCAAAGAAAACTAGTAACACATTTTGACAGATTGAAGTTATTATTTGATTTAAACTAAAGTAATTAAATTGAATTTTTCAAATGGAAAAGTTTCTTCCAAGAATGATGTTACGATTAACTATGCTTTCACCGGGAGATTAGATTACATTGCACATTTTATGTACAAGTTTGGTTTCACTTAAATCCGTTTTTGCAGTTTCTTCATCCTTTGATACCAATCCGTTTTATCTCAATCATTAACTCTTCAGGCAGATATTACCTTTATATTTGATCTTAAAATGCTTCATTTTCACACAAAGTTGCAGTCAATGAATGACATTCAATTTATATTGTCATCTCTGTTCAAGACTCCATCTGTCAATTATATGCAAAAATGTCGCAATGATATAAAACCACATGGGACCGATGGATCCAGCGGATTCACGGATAATGACAAGCGAACAAAAAAGTTTGTAATAAAATCGGGCGAAGCCCACAAAAGGAAAGAAAAGCAAAACGACTTAACAACAAAAACAAAACCAAGAAAAGGTGGAAAATTTTCACCAAAATAATAAAAACATGTGAAATATGTTCGAGCAAAGACAGCAAGAAAAGAGGAAAACGACCACAACGATGGAGGACGACAAGGAGCAGAAGAAGATGAGCGTCTATACCGATTTTGAGATTTTATAGCCTATTAAAAAGCCTGAATCATTAAGCGTTTTTTTTTTTTTCTGCCAACTTCCCCCTCCACCAACCCTCTACTTTTTTCACAGCAAACATGAAGATGCCAGCCGTTTTTTTGCGTGTCCCGCGTGTCTAGTCAGTGTCCAGTTTCCAATGCGTCCAGCATGTCCGTCTGTCCCATCTCCATCTATCCGCATCCTAATTGATGTTAGTTCATAATTTTCCTTTGGAAAATGTAGCAATTAATTGCATTGCCAATAAAACGCGTCGATGCCCCACTGTGCAACGCCGCACATTGCGCAATGTATTCCTATATGAAACTTGGCCAAAAGCGAAGCAAAGAGAGCCTAATAAAAGTTTTACAAGACAGTCGAAACAAAATAAAGAGCATCGATTCGATGGACCATGAAAACGATGAAACAAATCTTCTTAATTCGACCTTTCAATGCTCTTAAATACTTTTACCCAATCTAACATTCGAAATATCAACAAAGCTTGATGATCAAATGAGTGGGTTTCACTTGATTTTTTTAGGCTACTTATTGTGCCAATATATTTAAATTAATGCAATCAAATCCATATTCGTACATAGTTTTCTTTTTTCCATACAAAATTTCTAATTATATTTGAAAAATGTTCTTTGTTAATTTCCCAGGAATCTAAATCAGTGGACAAATCGATGTAATTCTGAGATTAACAACAAAAACAGTTTAAATGTAAGTTTCTATGTTAGCAAAATTGATAAGAAATTCATGAAACCTTTAGAAGCCTTATTGAATTGGGAAGGGCATATCGAAAAAAAAATATATGACTAACACAACATAATGTTTTTTTTTTTTTTTTTTTTTAGGGGGCGTAACCAAAACATGTGTGGGCTTTACGATTTTCTATACGTTGCCAAGTCGGTAATTAGAACAGCGGCAACAACGGCAACACGAATACCAACAACATGTCATAGATTATTATTATTATAAAGATTTTCTATGATTTGTACAGAGAGGCAAGTTGGCAAACTGTGCTGGCCTTTTGCCTATTTATGATACTGATAATCATAATGAACATAAAACTGCTGATGATGATGATGAAGATGATGATCTTAATGATGTCGATGATGATGCCAAGGCTCCGCTCTAAAGAAACTCTAAAAAAGAGACTAAACGAACGTTGCTTCTACTAGATCAGCTAGCTTCAAGGTGATTTATTGAAAATTAAATTTTTCACCAAACCAGAGGTCGCAAAAATACTAAAACTTTTGCAAAGGAAAACAAAAAAGGCAGCAAGTTAATTATGACTGCGGTTTGGCTAAGTGTGTGAGAGAGATAGTGAGTGAAAGAGACACACACATAGAGAAAGAGAGAGAAAACTGGAGAGAGAAAGAGACAAGATAAGGGAAAGATGGCTGTTGCCAATGCTGGTGGTAAGCAGCTGGATGGCGGAGGAGGAGTAGGAGGAGGAGGTGGAGTCGATGTCGGAGAAGTCCACAAACAAGTGCGCCAGGTTATTTTGCTGTTAATTAGTCTTACGTGATGAAACTTCATTGCTGAATGGGTGGTGCCTATGTGACGGAGGGGTCGTAACCAAAACAGATGGCAGTGGCATTGGCGAATTTCTCCCTCTCTCACACACACACACTCTTTCGCTCTCTTTCTCTGTCTGTCTCTCCCACCTGATGTAAGCTTACAAATTGTGCATAATTTTCACCAATTTACAATTCGATGATGCGCAATTGCAGCAACAACAACAACTAAAACAAGTGAAAATAAAACAAAATAGATGAGAAGAAAGAGCAAGAGAGAGAGAGAGAGAGAGAGAAAGAAAAACTTCATTAAAGCAAATATTGCAAATAAAATTTATGTTGCCAATTTAAATACAACGAGAAAAAAAACCAAAATAAATAAATAGCAAAATAATAAAAGAAGGTGTAAAGACTAAAAGGCTGTAGTATCCCAAGCCGCCAACAACAACGGCAATTGCAGCAACAACAACAACAACAACCACTAATCGAACTGGTCATCAATTGGCCAAAGCCAGAGCCAGGTAATGGTCGGTCACCAGGCACAGAGTCTGACCAGCCACACCAGTGGAAGACGACCCAAACGATCGATCCGACGAACGACAACGACCTGAAACGGGCAACAGGCTGAGGATGAGTAGACGATCGATCTTGGCAGCCGCCGCTGCGTTAGATGATGATGATGCAGCAGCAGCAGCGCCCAAACCAAACCCCAAACCCATATCGTCTGCCCCCCCTTCAGCCTCTGTGAACAAAAAAGTGGGTGATGCGAGCGACTCAAGACTGCTGAAGGTTAAAGGCGGGTGGCCGAAAACAAACGCAGACTTCACATACGCAACACGAAAGGAACAACAGCAACAACAACATCAAAGACAGTGGCAAATTTCAAGGAGAATTGTTGAAAAAAATATACACATATTTAGAATTAGGAAAATGGCATGGAAAGGACAAAGCCTTAACAAGGTATAAACTCTTTTGGTAAATCCTTTTCCTACACGAGCATAAAAAGGAAAAATATTTATCCTACGTTACTTTTCTTTTTTCCATATCAAGCAAATTTGTTCAAACTAAGTGAAAAACCAATTTCAAACTTTAAACGGAAAACAGACATTGACAATGATAGCTCCTCTCACTTTCGTTTTCAAAGTTGTTAATATACACAAAAAATAATAAGCCCAATTTACAACACTTTAACAAGGTAAAAGAATGAAACAAAATAATAAAAAGAAAAGGGGTAGAATAGAAAAGAAATAGAAATTGAAATAGAAATAGAAATAGAAATATTTCTCACTAGCGCAAATGTTTTATAGTCCTTATGACTAATCCAAATGTTTAATTGATAATTTGCTCACTACTTTTGTTTAAACGTTTTGGTTCTGGAGTGAATTGTATGTAGAGTGGGAGTAACAATTAACTCATTAGTTCATTTTTGGTATCAGTTGTAATCAAGTGTAATCATTGCTGAATTGGTAACTAAAACGCTAACTTACCATTTGAAGGAAATGTTTTTTTTTTTTTTTGCATGAATGGCACTTATTTATCTCCACTGTGCAAAGTTTTTGGCCCATTCGTTCAGCCTCGCCCGTTTGTTTGCTGCCTGCCCATCGAATCGACATCTCGACATCATTTGGCACATGTGAACGCCAAAAAAAAAAAAAAAACAGAAACGCAAGACCTAAACTTACAGACCGACTCTGACTCTATAGATGGATCCCTGTATGGGGCAAAGAAGTCAACGGGCGGCCTGGCCGAGTCGAGCCAAGTCAAGCCAAACCGATTCACCTGTCGCAGCCAAACTTTTAGTTTTCTGTTTTCTGTTTGCTTTTTTGCTGTTTTGCGAGACGACCACGAAGACGCCGAGTAGAAAATTCCATGAATTTGATCATTTTTGGTGGAAGCGTTTTAGATATGTATTCATTGTTGACTGACGGACAATGAAACTACACTAACATGGAGAGAGCGAAGAAACGAACGGACCAGAGACGCAAAGAAGCAGACAGAGGCTTTTGGTTGAGGTCAACTCACACACATTGACCCCACAGAATGATCGATGGAATTGGCCAATAGGCAAATAAAATGGATTATAATTATTATTATGCATTGCATTGCATTGAAGAGGACTCTTCTGACATTGACTCTAACTTGGCTTTGGCTCACTTTTATTGTCAACCCATAAAATAGTCATGGAATCACAGAGAAGCCTAACAGAAAAGAAGATGGAATTGATTTGGCCCGCTGTAACTATTAAACAGCAACAATGAAGAAGAAAAACCCTCTAGATATATGTTGATGATCACCATCAGCAATATTATTATCACCGTCGTCATCATCATGATGTTGATGATCATGATGATGGGAAAAAGTGACAATCAGGTGCAGGGAACTACAGTGAAGACCAGGAAGTGTGTAACCATTACTTAAAGTATTGAACCTACCTGTGTATGTACATATATATGCTATGATTCATTTATGAATGAAAAGTAGATATGCCTACTTAGTCAATGAGAATATGACCCGTAGATTTCAATATAATACAATTTTGAAAAAATCATTTTGAAGACCCTTTCAGCATATTGCATACTTTAGGTAAAAAAGTTTCCTCAATTTCAAAACATCAAATCTGCCTACAAACTTTAGTCGTAAATGCAGTTTTAGAAATTTAATTGATAATTTTTAAAGAATTAAAAGACCTATAAGTATGACATCTGGCAATTTTGAGCGAAAACATATCATCAATATAAAGACTAAAAATATGAACTTTCCTTGCCCTAATTGAAGACTTGAGTAATTAACAATCTTGGACCATAATAGAGAAGTTCAACTGTAGTTTTCAAGAAATTCCATTGAAACCTTTAGCGAACTGCAAACAGCGAGGCGCATGTAACAACATAAACAACAGAATACTATTTGGCCTTTTGCACTTTTTTGGCATGAACAACTTTTTTTTTTTCGAGATGAGTTGAGTGTGTGTGTTTGTGTGTGAGTGTGCATTGGAGGAGATCTTTATTTCGGGTCAGAAACGACGAAGACAACGCCCCGAAAGGCACAATTAAAATTTCACGCTTTGACAGAAGGCGGCAGGAGAGTACGAGGTGAGGTTAGACGACATGGCTTAACCCCAAAAGGGGACACCCTGACCATTTTTGGGATTATGTACATACATTCGACCACCGACAACCACACACACACACACACACACACATAACTCAAGTGGCAAACGGCGGCATTTTTACTTTGAGGACACGAATTGATCCCAGAGTGTGCCACGCGTGTGATTTGCCCACGTTTGGGGAATTGGCAACACCAACACACACACACACACACACACACTCAGACACAGAGGGAGGGCAAATGCGAGAGAGAGAAAAAAAACATGGCTGTACCGCTTCTGAAAGTGTTAATTAACAGCGCGCGTGCTAATTACCAATGGACCACGATGTCAGGCAAAA
The DNA here is from genome assembly GCA_018150345.1 of Drosophila equinoxialis. Taxonomy (NCBI): domain Eukaryota; kingdom Metazoa; phylum Arthropoda; class Insecta; order Diptera; family Drosophilidae; genus Drosophila; species Drosophila equinoxialis. The sequence goes on along the minus strand of JAECWI010000089.1, from coordinate 2,882,062 downwards.
TGTCAAGCAGCTGGATATGTGTATTAGAGGTCAGGGTACAAAAGAAGACTATATGAGGGGCGGGGGCTATCAGCTAAGTAAACTGAAATATCAATTCAATTAGATGCAGAATTAATTACATACAGTTGCGAGCAAAAAAATAGTATCGCAGAACACTCGCCGATATTTATTACTATAACTTGCAAGATATTCTGATTTGATTAACACCTCTAAGTACCGTTATCAGCAATGTCTAATACTTGTCCATTACAATACAACCTCACTGGGTAACATATCTTTTTCGCAGTAGCCATATGAAGTATCATATTTGAGCTTAATTGCCAAATTTAGAGCAATTTAAATAATAATGCAAGAAATTTTTATGAGTTCTCCAACTGCAGTTTGAAATCCATTAAAAGGTAAAAATATCAGAAAAACGTGGCCGAAAGCGTAAAATTTCGCCCAAATTAGAAAAAGGCCTCAAGGCTTCTTCCGTTTGCATCTGCTTTGGAGAACCTGGACAACATTTGAAGTGCCGGTCAGTGTTTGGACAGTGCGGCGAATGTTAACAGAATATCAGTTGAAGGCTCGCAGCCCTCGAAAAGTTCCGCTTCTCTCGCAAAAGAACGGATTGAATACTCAACATTCCACAGATTGTGGTCAGATGAGTCCAAAATTGTGCTGTTTGAAGGGGGGGCATCAAAACACAGAATAAGGTCCACAAGGTCCAAGACTATTAAACACGGCGCATGCAGTGTGATGGTGTCATCATGGACAAACACAAGACAATGACCCGAAACACACAAGCAAAGTGCCAACAGCTTGTGTCGAAGATGCAGGAGTATCTGAACTCTATCGAAAATTTGTGGTGCCACGTTAAGAAGGGAGTAGCTGCTGCAAAGCCGACGACTAATATAGGTCTTTGGAATGCCATAACCCCAGAAAGGTGCCAGAAACTGGTAGCTTACATGCCGCGTAGCTGCGCAGCCGTACTGGAGAACAATCGATATGCCATCAATTATTAATAGGCTGATATTAACTTAGTCTTTATTTTAAAACTGTTTCCTTAGAATAAAATTCTGTACTTTAAGCCTTTGGTCTTCAAAATATGCGCTAATATTATTTCGCTCGCCTCAATTAGTCACCATTGTCACGAAATCTTCATTATTTTCGAAAAACCAATATGGAGTGCCTATAATATAATTATTAACAGGATAAGAACTTTGCATACCAAAAAATCTCAGTCTAGCACCAAAAACATTACCTTCTATGCTATAATTAAAATGGGCGAAGCCACTACAATTGTTTCCAAGTCAGTCGTTTAAACGCTTAATATTTTCTTTAATATTTTTGCAAAGCGTATTATGAAATTCTCCCCGTAGATCCGCTACTGTTTTTGATCAGCATGAAAAGCTGAGTCGATATAGCCATGTTCGTATGTCCGCCCGTCGGTTGCGTATGCGTTTTACTCAGCCATCTTAAGAGCTATTGGAATGAAACTTGATATATGAGCTACTTATAGCCCGGGTAAGATATGAATGTATTAAAATGGTCAGGATCAGACCACTATGTCATATATGTAGTTATGTCAAAAAAATCTGTCAAGAAGTTGGATCTATGAAATTTTCTAATGATAGAACCCAAAATTATAATCTGATCGGATAAATAGAACACAAAGTTCAGTCAGTATAAATCAGCGCTGCTTGCTGCCTACTACGTCATTGGTCGAGATAAACAGAGCAGCAGACCACACAAACACAGAGGCAACGCTACATAAACTCTAGTGTATGCGTGCCGTGGTTTGCTTAGGGAAGAAGAAAATGTGGTAAAAAGAGTAATAATTTGAATGTTTTGTTTGTGTCAACTTCATTATTGAATCATGAATACAAAGCTCCTGTTGTTTTCATAATCTATTGGAAGCCCTTAGCAGAAAGGTCAAAGAAATACCAAATTGCATATAAATACATATAAAACAATTTCCAAATTTTAAAATTCACACAAAATGAGTTTTTGATCATTTGAAAAAGATTTATTGAAAAATGAACATAAATATATTGCCTAAAAGTATGCAAGTATTCTATTTACAGTTTTTTACGCAGACTTTGATTTTAATAAATCAAACCGTTTTAATGTTTTTGTTTAATATGGCACTTTAATTGTAATTTATGCCAAAATAAAAATCGACAGTATCGATATTCTTTGATAATTCATTATTAAAGGGCATCCAAAAGTCACATAAAGCAATTGCATTGTGGGGACATAGTAGCGCCCTCTATAAGCCAATAGAACATGAGGTCTCTCGATGTTAGTAATTTAGTCGTTAGTTCTGTTGAACATTTAACAGCTGGAAAAGACAGACAAGTCTGTGTGGCACTATTTAAAAGCTGAAACTTTATAGAGTCCAAAAAAAAAAAAATCTCATTAAGATGCCGCTATTTTTCAGAAACAAGCATGTATAAAGAAATAAAACTCAGTTTTATGGCCATTACACCTCATGATTATTGAGCAAAGTCTGCTGATAGTTATCATCAGCTTGGTGGTTCTGTACTGCCCATGGTTTAAAAACTTATAAATTAGTAAGATTTATCGACGTCAATCCGGCTAAAATCCAGTTTTGAAATCCACTTTAAATAATAAAGAACAATCGATGAAAGGAAACATTCAGAAGCCTGATCTTTACGGTTTCACCCACAGAGGTAGAATTCACAAATCAGCATTATATAGTTTAAGCCTAAAAGTAGTCCACATTATTTTAGCTAAGTTCCAAGTCGATTAGGCTTTCCACTTTAGACAAATGCCGTATTGACTCTGCGCATTTTTAAAAATTTTTGGCTTTAGTTATTTATTGGAAAGTAGTATTTTAATTTAAATCTATAGAAATTTCTCGATGTTGTTATAGAGATTTCAATATCAATAGTTTTCCACCTCTGCTTGCTAATCATTGAGGCGATACCTTATGGAGGCTCCCTCCAGACTTAAAACATAAACTTAAGAAGAACAAATACACTATACACTTATGGAGAAATAAACGAATAGATTGAATTGATTCTGATTGCTCTTTCATGTTCTGTAGGAACTATAAATCATCCTCAAAAATTCTAAAATGTAAAGTTTAGGGATTGAAAAATTTAAAAACAAAATCAAACAAGAAATACTCTCTCTGCCTAATGTACATACATACATACATACATACATGGATGTAACTAAAACAAAAATTCTTGCGCCTCCACCACAGATGTGCAATTTGGCGGCTTGGCAACATTTGTTTCCAGTTTGAATGAGGATGGGAAAATGGAATCAGCTGTTCACGCTTCGAGGGCTTTTTTTAAGCTTTTGCTCCACCTGTTTGCCGTTTTACAGTACGGTAAATTGAGCTAACAGAAACGCAAGCACGAGCTAACAGTGAGCTCTCTCGGCCGAGAGATTGCACTTAAATGCGAGCGGTCAATTCAAAATTAGACTATTATTCGCCCTCAAATATGAACCATACGCCATGTTGGTCATTCATTCATTTGAAGAAACTCCCAAGTAACAGACATAAGGAAAACCTATAGTTTAATAATTAACTGCGCATCGGTTAATGCACATAGCACGCGTATTGAGCCACCAGCAACAAGATCGCGCGAGACACAGAGAAACTGGTGAGCTTAGTGAGCGTGGGAGAGTCCCCGAGAGGCCCCAGTATTCAGAAAACCGTCGACTCGAGCTAACGTGTGCGGACGACAGCAATATAATAACAAAAAGCAATATAAAAACAAATCGGACACAAGACAACCATTACTTTATTTATTTATTATTTTTTTTTTTTTTTTACTCGTAATTTGTTTGATTGGTTTTAAGAAAGAAATTTGAACCCAAAACTAAACCATTATATACATTAAAGAAAAGAAGAAAAAAAAGGAACGGAAAAAATAAAAACAAAAATTATCATGTAAACCAGCAACATACAACCAAAATCAAAAAACCAAACAAAAACCACACATACACAAACAAAAAAAACAAAAAATCAACCAACCAAAAAAACAAAATAAAATAAAAAAAGGTACGAACAAATCTCAGAGCTTGCCCCAATTTCGCAGACTTGAAAACAAACCAAATATATATGTATGTACATTGTACATTGTATGCATGTGTATATGTTTTTATGTACATACATTCATATGATGTATGTAGGTACATACCAATATTAAATAAAATATATTTAATTTTTACAAATGTGCGCCGCAATAATTTCTTCTCACATGTGTGGCTGCTGTTGACTATGACTAAGACGTCATTATAGTGTTTGGTCTTTTCTCTTCTTGCTGTTGCTCTTCGTCTTCTGCTTTGGTTTCTTCTGCCTTTGAGTTTGGCTTCTTGATCATCATCATCGACTTTTTCTGCCACTTCGGTGTGTTTCTGCCAGCAGCAAACAGACAGAAAAAACCATTAACAACAACAACAAGACCTTTCCAATTTTTCGGATCGGTGACTATAGTTTAGAATTTGAATATAATGTTTGATTACTTATCGCTTTCCTCTTTTTCTTCATTATCCTCAACCTCATAGTCATTTTGTTTATCTTCTTTATCTGTCTTGTAGCTTTGCAACTACATATTCCTTGAAGTTTTATGTTTTTTATGTGAATTCTGCGATGAATTGTTTAAGTTTAATGGTTTAAAGATAAGGTTAAGGTCAAGTGAGATAAAGTTTTAATTTGCTCATACATTTCCTAAGAATTGCAGTTGCTATGCAGCAAATATGCATTTCATCCATGATTAATACTAATTCCTTCTAATAACAAACTCCGAGGCACTTCCTTTCATTATAATGAATTATTATAATGTTCCGGTTGTTTTTACGACATTCATTTATACTAAAGTAGATTTTTTCTTCAACTACGAAGAAAGTGAATTGAATTTCGCGTCCAATGCTATATTTTTGATAGATTAAATGAAAATGAATAAATTAATAAAAATGGCAATCCCATTTGGATGATCAAGGGATTACCAAATTAGATAAACTAGCTGATTTCTTATTGTTTGGATGATCAGGTGATTAGCAAATGGAATAAACTTGTCTCTTTCTTCTTCTTGAATAAAGTGCATCAGCAACTCTGCCGAATGTCGTTATCAATAGTTGTGTTGTATGCTCTGTAGTTGCTTTTTATTTGAGTATCTCAGACTTTAGTTCATAGATTTCTCACAATCTTGTCAAAGATTTGTTTTAAACTTGTTTGTTTTAACCCAAAAACCAGAGGGCCGGGCTAACTTTGACTGCGTCGAAGTTTGTATACCCTTGCAACTTTTTGGTAATTTTTTCCTTACCTATAGCCATCAAGGTGGAAAAAGTCTTATGTTTGCGAAAGATCGGCCTACAATCTTCGCATAGCAAATAAAGAAGTTATTGATCAAAGTCAACAGTGACTTTCCGACCGATTCTTCCTAGGGGAGCGATATGATATAGTCACCCGATCGAATTTGGCACACTTGTTTATAGGTATAAGAACCTCACCAATATTAAGTTTCACGACAATAGCTTAGAAAATATCGAAGTTATTGGGAAAAGTCACTGTTTGTGACTATATGAACTCGTCTCGTCGTGCTGATCAAGAATGTATATAAGTACTTTATATGGTCGAAGATGCTTCCTTCTATGCGTTGCACACTTCTGACCAAAATTACTATGCCCTTTTTGCAAGGGTATAAAAAAGAAGGAGAACATTTTTGTCACCCCGCCATGGAAAAATCTTCCATTCCATGCTTAGCATTGGTACAACAAATATTGTGGTAAAAAAAAATATTAAAGGTCAGCGTCTGGAAAAATAAACATTGAATGCGGTGGTCTGTACCCTTCAGTACGATTTCAACGTGTTTCTGTTTCGGTCTTTTTATCAGCCTGATTCGTTTATTTTTCTGTCTACAATGTTTTTTTTTTTTTTTTTTTGTTTTCTATTTCTCGTGGGTCGTGGTTATATGTGTATTATTTGTCGATTCGGTATAGATAAGTTCTATACACTATATAACAAGGCAACATATGCCAAAATTGATTGAGCTGATAAACTTAAGGCTTGCTGCCTTCTAGCTTGTGATATCAGTCAGGCAGCAGCCCCAAATAACCAAGACCGAACCCAGCCCACACTTTAATAAAACCAAAAGCAACAGCAACAGAAAAAATAAAACCAATATGGTGGAAAACAAAATTTGCAGACACAATTGTTTGTCTTTTTTTCCCTCCCTACCTCCCTCTCTCTCTCTATCACTCTCTCTCTCTCTCTCTCTCTCTCACTCACACTGTCTTCTTATTTCTTTGTATTGCGGCGCAATTAAACCTGCTGATTGCAGTTTTTTTTTTAATTTTTTTTTTTTTTGTGGAAAAAAGTGAAAAGTTTTTTGTTGGCCAGAAGCTTTAAGGAAGTGGTAATGGGACATTGGTATTAGGCTTACAAATGTTTGAACTGTTGAATTACAATGAATAATCAAAGTTTGTATATGGATTTTCTTTGTTTTATATTTTTAGGATCTCATATTCAGGTTGCGTTTGTGCGGCATCGATCGATTGGAACCTACACCAACAAAACGCCAAACTAAAACAATACAAAAACTGATTTATATATAAGGAAAACAGACATACATATATATACATATATACATATATATATATATATATATATACAAATTTTAGAATGGCCGACCATTATTATATATTTGTGTTATCTTTATTTTTCTCGATGGCACTTCGGCAGATAAACACAGGTAAGCAAATGCATCTCTCTCTCACTCTAAAATTTATATTTGCACAACAAGTTTTGGGCATTAAATGACAGAAAACTATCATGATCTTTAAGTAGGTCACAAATATTATATGTGCAATAACTTTTGAAACTTCTGCTAACTGACATTTGTGACATCCGGTCGTATGCGTTATACATACATGCATTTCATTTACTTTCCCTTAACCCTATCCCCATCCTTTTATTGATCTTCTAACAATTGGAAATATATTGCCAGATGAATGAATGAACTCATCATTATCAAGTGTAAAATAAAAATGAGTCATCATCAGAGTGCTTAAAGACCTTTTTAGCTGTTGTTTATGCGATTTATGTCTGTACTATATATACCCACATATATTTATGTGTATGTGTATATGTAGTATAATCTGGCAATCTCCTTCACATCTCTATATTATTACGCATCGACATTCCATCGAACATTTTTCTTCAGAAACTACGTCACAAAACGACGGCATCGTTTCTTCTCATTTTGTTCACTTGGATCACTTGTCTTCTATGCGCATAGTCTATATATAGGTCTTCACACAGATATATATACATACATACATACATATGCATATATGTAAACATATATAAGCCTTATTATCTAGTGACGTCAACTAAAGATTTTGCATAGAAATCAAGCGGTTCCATCTTTTAATAATTTCTATCGACGTTTGCGAATGCCTGAAAAAAAAAAAAAAAAAAAAAAAAAAAAAACGTTTTTGGGTTTGTTTACATTTCGTATCAAACACATGTTGCTCACACATGATATACCATGTAAATCTGAAAGGTATATTCACTAGATTTGCAAAAATAATAAAGAATGAGAAAACTCGTGAGTGAACTTAATTATGTTCTAACGATTAGAATCCGGTTATAACTACGCTCAAGGGACCGACGATTTTCGTGGTCATATCCGGATGACGTACTAACCGGAGGCCCTTTTATATAAGTTTGTATTGAGACTCATCGAACTTTAGTCGCTATAATGGGACGGACGTTATATGCGGAGACGATATAACCGGATTCTACTGTATGTGTATATAAATATATAGCTAGTCCAGAGCAACATCTGTCCTTAGCTACTGATCATGTACCACATATGTTTTGTATGTGACGTAAATGTCGAAGTGACGTGACGACTTCTATCTATATAGATAGAGCAAAAACTGAATTTTATATATATAGATATCCCAAATTTTAATCGCCTTAGTCATTAGTATAAATATATCTGATCGTTAAGATGGATAATAATTGAAATGCACTCTTGGCTTTTGCATTTACAGGGTATCATTGAGTTCGTTGCCTCTTGTTAGACAAATTTTTGGTAATTTCTAATTTATTTTCTATCTGTTTTTGTTTTTTTGTTTGGCGGTTTCTGTTTTTATACGCATTTTTCGTTGTTGTTTTTATTATTATTATTTTCGTATTTTGTGTTAATTTTTGTTTTTGTGTGTGTGTTTTTTGTGGTTTTTTGAAACAATTTCATTGATGATTTAGAGATAGCGTCATATACATTCATACATATGCAAGTGTGTGTGAGTGTTTGTATTTATTTGTGAGTCTTTATATTCGATAGGGCAAGCCCTCACCCCGCTTCGTCACGGCTCGCCTCTAATAGTAGAGGTGCCTAATACGCACCTGTCTCTGTCTTTGTGCGATGCTGAAAATGCGTATGCTATAAATAGAATAATTCGAGTGTCTTCGACTTTTCCAAATTTTTCATTCGCCTTTACGCATCATTCATTCTAATTCACTCCACTGAGTAATATTGGTTATGAGTCGCAGCACACAACAACATTCATATACATTCAATTCATTCAGTTCGAATGAAGATCTCTAGTGCGTATAGACGCACCATAAATGTATGATTCAATTTGTTTATTGATTTCCTTTGTTTTGGGTTTATTTATTTCTTTCCCTCATTTCCGATTTGCAAAAAAAAAAAAAAAAAAAAAAAGTCTCACGATTTGACCTAATTACATAAATTTAGTGATTTCATTTCAACAAGCTGAGATTACAAAAACCGAGCAACCCTTTTACTCTTCTTCTTGTTTTGACAACAATTTTCAGTTTATATCATGAAGTTTTCATGAAGTTTACATATGTATGTATGTATCTGTATATTTGTGTAATTTTCCATTTATTTTGCTGTTTATGTGCATTAGGTTTTCTTTTCTTTTGCATCTTGTTTGTTTAATTTTTATACACTTCGTTTAGATTGCAACCAGACAAATTTGCATCATTTTTTTATACCCTTGCAAAAAGGGTATATTAATTTTGGTCAGAAGTGTGAAACGCATAGAACGAAGCATCTCCGACCATATAAAGTATATATATTCTTGATCAGCACGACGAGACGAGTTCAAATAGCCATGTCCATCCGTTCGTCCGTCCGTCTAAAATAACGCGAACTCCTCCTAGACCGTAAGAGCTACAGAGCTGAAATTTTGCATGTAGGCTGTATATAGACTGCAGGGGTTGTATATCTTGGATTCAGCCGGATCGAACCACTATATCATATAGCACCCATACAAACGGCAAAGTCACGAACAGTGACTTTTCTCAATAACTTCGTTATTTTCTCAGCTATTGTCGTGAAATTTACTATTTGTTCAAGATCGGATGACTATATAAGATCGCTCCCATAGGAACAGTGACTTTGATCAAAAACTTCGTTATTTCCTATGTTAAGATTGTGGGCCGTTCTTTCGCAAACATTACTCTTTGTAGATATAACGTTTTCCCGCTTTGACGGCTATAAGTGAGGAATGAGTACCAAACAACTTGCAAGGGTATCTTTAATTTATCTTAACTTCATGCATAATGTTGTTGATTTTAATTGCAGTAGAATCCGGTTATAACGACGCTCAAGGGACCAACGATTTTCGTCGTTATATCCGAATGACGTACTAACCGGAGGCCCTTTCATATAAGTTTGTATTGGGAATCACTCATCGAATTTTAGTCGTTATAACCGAATTCTACTGTATATATTTTTGACGCTTCGATTATTTCTTTTTATATTTCTCAACTCAAATTTATTACTCTTCTTCAAGCTCACGGTATCTTCTTGTTTTGGTCCATTCATTGACGATTATGTTAATCGCTAGCGTATTATTATTTTGCTTTCCTCTTTCTTTTTGACCATATTTTGGTCTGTTTTTTCAATATTTTTTGTTTGTTAGAGCTAAATTTAAATATGATCTAATTAAATTCCTTTTCTAAATGTGTCTACAATTATCCACATACAACTTTAAGCAATTGTTTTATGAAATCTTAATTAGGTTTCATTTCACAGACTGAATATGCTAAATATTTAATTTAACTATTTGGGAACAAGATGTGAGAACTTTCCAATTTAATTTAAAGACTATTTTAACAAGTTTTTTAAACAATATGCTGGTCTAGAAAGACAAAAGACAACCCCCCACCACCCCACGAATTCAGTCTTAAAAAATCTCTTTATTCGGCTTAACATAAAAATTTATTATTCGATTTGCATTATTTTCCATTTGAATGAGGAGTTTTGACCCCATTAAAATTGGCAAATTGGCGAAGCCGCCAAAATAAAAGTACGACTTTTTGTTCACTTCTTAAGCTTTGACGCGGTTTTGACAGAAAAAATATATATACATACATATAAGTATACATTTATTTAGTAGTAGGTATATATAATTTTATTACCATTTTGCTATTTCATGCACTTTATTGCGTTTCAAAAACAAAACAATACAAATCTAATGCGCACAGTTTATTAAATGTTGATGTGTATGTGTGTGTGTGTGTGTGTGTGTGTGTGTGTGACAGACATACCAAATATCTCAAAAGCATTTACCTCTCTTATCTGTTTATATATACATACATACATAAGTAGTCATCAAAAAGCAAAACAAGAAAGAGCACAACCACAAAAAAAATTTAAGGAATTTTTTAGTTACTTGTATTATCTCTGTATTATCTGTGCTATATAGTCTTATTATAGCCAAGTCACGGGAGTTTGTTGGAGGTAAGGCCAAATATCAAATAGTTAAGGAACTTTTTCCAAGCTTCTTGATTTAGATAAATACCTTGCCTTTGCAATAGGGTCCATTCGTTTAGCCAAATAGAATAACAAGGAACTGAAAATAAAGGGACAAGCTCTTAATTTGCCTCAGTTTAGAGTATTCATTCTGTATAGGGATACTCGAACTTAATCAATGTCGTCTTTTAGAAAATTTCTCAATCTAATTAAAGGTATTGTAACAAAGACCAACAATTTTTTCATCCACAGAGTATTTATTCTTCGTTTTGAAACATTTTGGTTTTTGTTTTTTATTCTGGATGTTTGCTAATTATTATTGTGGAACAAATGTTTAGCTAATAAATTCTTGAACTATTATGAGGCATCCACAACTTGGCGAACAAATTAGATACAAAGACAGGCGGACAAGTCAACAAGACAGACAGACAGGCATACATAGATGAGGTATGCATGACGGAAATGCTATAAAGTGATGCAAAAAAACGTTTGAAACGTTTAGTTTGAAATTCTGTGATTCATGACCTACATATTTCAATTAGGAATGGGAATGCAAAACGAATGACGGAACGGAATGAACCGTCGATCGATAGGGTTTTGGGGTTGACTATATGCAAATTGAGGAGCCAAAAGGGTGGAATACCTTTCACCACTCCCATCAAACAAACTTCTCTCTCTCTCACTCTCTATGCCTCTCTACCTCTCTTGTTGATTGTTTCCACTTTTGACTCCACTTTTTGTGGCAACCTAACCTTGAAGAACCTGACTAAGGCATAAAGTGAACTCTGGACTTTCATTTCAAAAGTAACTATGAGTATTTTGGGGCTGTATTACTCACACTCGCTCAATAAATTTCGTTGCCAGGTAAGAAGAGGTAGAGAGAGAGAGAGAGAGAGAGAGAGAGAGAGAGAGAGAGAGAGAGAGAGAGAGAGAGAGAGAGAGAGAGAGAGCAAGAGAGGGGGCTAGGGGGAGCTATGGCTATACAATTTCAATTTACTTTATATTGCCTTGTGGCGGGTCTTGGACTTGAGTATTTCACCTTATCCACTGGCTGAACTTTGCTTTTAGCCACAACAGAAAGAGAAAAAGAGAAGGTTAACTTCAATTTGTCTAATATGGCATATTAGCCTAACGGAAGCTAGTCCCTTTCTGTTAGCATTAAAAACAATTGCTTTCTTTCTTTAACGCCGTGTTTGGTTAATCAGAGAACTTGACTACTCTTGACTGACTTGTCTAAGTCTTGGGTTCGGGTTCGCATTCGGATTCTGGTTCGGGTTCGTGTCCGGGTAAGCGTTGGGTTTGAGGGGGGCGGCACACTAAGTAATTTCTTTATTTAATTGACTCTTTTTTCAGCTAATCTAACGCTAGCTAGTCTTCATTTGATACACACACATACACACTCGCACTCTTCTACTACGTATTGTAGACTAAATACATATATATAAAATCGCCTTATCAAAATTGAGAGCATTCCAAAGACATTTGTCATAGTTATAATTATTGCATTGTTGTTGTTGTTTCTTAGATAATGCTATTTATTTAATGCAAAATCTTGCAAAAAATAATAACATAAAGGTATGTGTTGTATGGTTGTAGATAAATATATTTGTATATGTATGTATGTATAGGTATATTCTCCATTAGCCATTATATCCATTATCCATTATGACTGACGCCTAATCACCTCCACATTGGCGCTGGCCTTAATCAGTGGCACATTTTTATCCGCATAGAAATCTATTTTCGTATTGAACTTCATGTCCGGCATGTAGGCTGGAAAGTGATCCGGATTGAGTGCAAAACGTATGGAGGTGTAATTAACATTCTGCGAAAAGACGATCAATAAACGTACAAACATAATTCAAAATAAAAAAAAAAAAAACACAAAACAAATGAACTTAAAAGTACAATTTAATTTCATCTTCTCATATTCTTCATTCAGCCAACCATTCAGAGAGTTTACGATTGTTTGCAAATCTTGGCCTATATAATTTATATATTTGAGATTCTTAGATTCTAAGAACCATTAACCTCGTTTTTTTTTTTTTTTTTTTTTGTTTTGGTATTTTGTTTTTGTTCACTGCTTTTGTTTTTATGTGTTATATTTTGATAGCATTTATTTATAAACATTATAAACATTGTGCAAATATAATGGAGAAAATGAAGAGATAACTGTTTGTATTGATTTGGGCTTGGTTATTTTCGGTGGTTTCCTCTCTGGTGGAGTGGCGGAGTGGACGTGGTGGTGCAGGGGTAAAGCAAAGAAATCACACGAAAAAAAAAGCCAAAAACTTTATCAATTTTATTTAATCAGCTGTGAATTGGTTTTGATTTGCCACAGAAAGTAGAATGTGCTCAACAATAGAAAAAGGGGTTTGGGTAGGAGGTGGAAGGCAGGTGCTGGGTGGGTTGATGTTGAAGTAGATATAATACTTTAGGGTGGAGGTTAAACTTAAGTGACAGGCAACCGCTACATACATACTACATACTGTTTAACATAAGACAAGACTATATATTAGTTTTATGTTTGAAATTATAGGTTTAGTATGTAACTAGAATGGTATATGAGCTGGTAGAAAACGGATGGAAAAACTATTATACCGACTAAACTGTGTCACAAAAAAACTATTCTGGATGAATTGTGAGAACTATTATACTGAACATTGTCATAAAAATGAATTGGCCTTCACTTACCGGTAATAAAGGACACGATTTTGGATAATTGCCCGATTGCAATAGCTTTTTAATTACCGCATTCATAACACGATTCTTGCTCCGATAATCGCAGAGATGGCAACCATCGACACGTACTTTAAACAATTGCTGAATTCCACCGCCACGCTCCTTGGGCATGCCCACACTCAGTTCCACCCACATTTTTGGCACTGGACGTCGTAGGTTCCAGCGTGTATTTAGGAAATTTCCCTGCTTCTTGGCCATTTCGATAATGTTGCATTGAAATTCGTTCGTCACATTGAGGTCGACAGCCGTACAATTGATGCTCTGCCAACGTATCTCAAATTCGCGCTAAAGACGACGCCGACGACGAAGAGAAAAATAAAGTATCAGGAAAAAGAAGGCCGTAGCAATATACATATGTATGTATGTATAGATAGGTACATACATATGTTTATATATGTATGTATCTGTGTATATGTAGGTATGTAGTCACATCTGTTATATACTTATATTTCAACGTACAGTTGCCATTATTGGTTGCCAGCAGCGAAACGCAATAATTATGAATAATCCCAGCAGCAATGGGTTCTGCATGATACTACAATTGAATAGAGTCCGAGACAAAGTCAACGATGAATCGATGGAAGTATGTAGTTATTAAAATAAATATAGAGTTAAGTTGAATATCAGCGGGACATCTGTTCGAAAACAGAGCAGGGCAGTAGAGAAAAATGGAATACAATTTAATGGCAGCCATGGGAAGGGGCTTAGTTCGGGGGGCGTTCGTTTTTGGCATTCATTCTGTCCATTAATCAACAATTTTACGCTTTTGCCCACATAATTCAATTATAATTGTGCAATTTTCTATAAACAATAATGCGGATAATTACCAAATGAAATCCCAGCGAATATAAAAACAAATGTGATCTATACTATATAATACACAAATGATATGATTTCCATTGTGAAAGGAGATGTACCTACATATATATTATACACACATACATACATATGTACGTACGACTTTCTTTTTGCCATTTGCCAATTGATTTCGTCAGATTTTTGAGCTTAATGAATAGTTTTTGTTATTATTTTGTGCAGCATTATAATTGATCTATAATTAAGATAAGGGTCTTATTACGTTTGTCACAAAGTAACAAAAGAAATTTTGCTTTGTTTACGCAATTCAAGCGAAAAGCTAACCATAACTATAACTATGTATATATTTGTATATATATGTATATAGTATTTCACACAGATAAGTGTCGAGTGCTTGAGGTAGAACAAGAGTGACAGAGAGAGGGAATGAAAAAACACAACTAACAATATAAAAAGAAACAAATTATTCGACTAGTTTTGTTGAAGGACAATTTTAATTGGGTAACTATGCGGAAAGTTTGTGTGAGTCAAAAAAAGCAAATAAATTGTGACAGACGATTAAATGCCCTACTTAGCCTATGATCGCTGACTGCTACTCTACAAGAATTAGGTGATTAAGGCCAAATGACAAATCGATGACAAATTACAATACTAATAAATGACAGTTTAAGGTTCATTCCACTGAAGTTTATTTCATTTAATGGAGTTCCCCCCCCAAAAAAAATAATCAAACTACATACAAAAATTTGTCATTTTTTGTTTTACGTTTTCGGTTATTATATAAATTCATTCTTCTTCTTAAGTGTTTTATGGCCATTAAAAATAATCATTATAAACTGTTATACATGCTGTTGTTATACACATTAAAAACAACTTAATGCTTCATGACAAAAAATTATCAAAATTCCCATCAAATTATAATCACCATTAACAAATTATCCAAGTACCCTCTGATTGACATCAACACATTCCAACAATGCGAGTGCCGAAAATCTCCTCTGAACTCTAATTACTTCATCAACATTAATTCATTTCAAATACCCTTCCTTAGGAGTTTGCAATATGGGAAATTAAAAACTTTACACAAATACAAATATTTAACAAAGAAAATTAAAGAACAGAGGTTACCTAACGTGAAAATCTTTGTATCACTTATCACACTATAAATGAAATTTTGTTAACACCTTGAAACACAAGTTAGTTATCTATTACAAAAAATTTGACTCCACTCCATGACTCAACAGATTAATTTCATCTCACAATAATATTACAATCTCAGAAACTGAGGAACGTTAATTCAAATCAAAAATGAATATTTATTTAGCACTTAATCTTTTAAATTCAAGATAACCAAAAACAACTAAATGTAAAACTTAAGCAATTATTGTAGATAATTAAAGTGTGAGATGAAGCAATCCTTAATTATGAATCATAACTTATTGTGCATATAGTAAATAAACATTTTTCGACTTAATTCATGAGTTACTTTTAAACAAAAACCTAAAATGCTTCTCCCTTTACCCCAGCTTGATTTCATTTAGACTTCCTTGCATGTGAGAGAACACAGAAATTTACAGAATCTAAACATAAGACAGATTTCCACTAGTTTTCAGAATTTTCTGTCATCTTTCTTTGTTGTTTTTCTTTCTGTTGAATTCGATTTTTGTATACCCTTGCCGAGGGTATTATCAGATGTTTGTAACGCAAAGAAGGAGACGTTTCCGACCCCATAAAGTTTACATATATATTCTTAATCAGCAGCTAAGTCGATATAAACATGTCCTTCTGTCCGTCGTATGCACTTTGCTCCGCCAATTTAAGAGCCCTTGGGGCTTAAGCTATTACTTGGATGAGATAGAGTATGAAAATTGAGATTCGGATCGGACTATTATTTCATTAGGTTCTACATACATCAAATAGGCGTAAAAAGGGACAGAGTGATACGCTGAAGGTTCTGTGTGTATATTAATGAAATGAGTTACAGAAAAAGAGTTTGGAACAGGCAAAAATAATATGGCCAAGGACTGCAAGGGTATATAGACTTCGGCATAGCCAAAGATAGTTTCTTTGATATTTGTTTTTGTTATTTTTAATATACATATGTATATTATTAGTAATATTTTTTATTGCTGCTTCTTTGTCAACCTTAGACAGTGCGACAAAGTTGTAACCTCAACACTTGAGACGACCTCCACCTACACCTCCACCTCCTCGAGTAGAGTTAACTTTGTCTTCTTCTCGTTTCAAGTATTCCTTTTGTCTTACGTGTGTGTGTGTGTGTGTGTGTGTGTGTGTGTGTGTGTGTGTGTGTGTGTGTTTTCTGGTATTTTTCACTATGTTTTAAGTAACTTTGCATGTCAGCAGCGTGTCAACAAAACTGACTGCTAATTGTACTAACAATTTATTATTTTTTGTGTTCTCTCTGGTCTCTGTTATTTTTGAGTGATGCCGCGCTTGAAGCTAAACAGAATTGCATTTTTGCATGCAACCTTCGACTGTAGATCAATCAAAAAAAAAAGAGGGAGAGGGAGGGAGAGAGAAAACAAAAGATGAAAATTAAAAACAAACGTAAAAGAAGAACGGGCATGGGAGGATGAAGAGGTTGGGGGGGGATTCTCTTATGGAATTCTCGTTTTGTGGAGTGTGGCAAGAAAAAAGTGACGCAATTTGGCACCCGAAACCCGAGGGTGATCCGCTATCTCATATCCGCTAATGAGATCGACCCAATTGCCAAGAGAGACGGAGGCCGGAAGGAAGACGGATATGTATCTAGGTAATTTGCATTGAATTGCTTGGGATTTGGTTTTTTTTTTCTTTTGTTGTCCAAACAGGTGTAAGGGTTGGGACGGGGGTAAGAGACCTTTGGACCTGTCCAGTTAGTTCCCTTTCCGTCTGCGTATTTATTTACCTGCTTAAACTGCGTATCATATCTTTCTTTTCAATTCGGTGGTTGTATTCGTTTTTGTTGTGTTTTTTTTTTTTTTGTTATTTTTATTAACTGAATTTCTGCTGACCAACGATAAATGAAATGAAAAAGAGAATACTACTACATACATTTTGGGTCAACAAACTCGAGCGAGTGCAAAACACAACAACAAATAATAATAATGAAAATATAATAATAATAATGATACATATATATGAAATGAAAGCCATATATAGAGCTGTTTCTAGATCGCATTTTCGTCTAGCTAAGCATAAGATTCGATGGATGGATGGAAATATCTTTGTATCTCTCTCTATCAGGGCCGCATTTAGACATGTGTGGAGCCCAAAATACAATGCGTAATCGGTATAGCTGATAACGTCCAAGACATAAGATAAGACATAAACAAAATTTACGCAATTTTTAATGGCACTATGGGTCCAAATACCGACATTTGTTTTGTGCATAAACTTGAAAAATTCTGCGAATAAAAACATAGTTTTAATCTTACAGCTAATATGTAAATTGTCTATAAATTCTGAGGCGATTTTAATCGAATTTTAAATTCAGTCAGGGGAACTAGTAGTTGTTAGTCTTTTGTAGACCATAACTAATTTTGTTCAGTGTTGCTCCGAATGTAATATATGCTAAACTAATAAGTTTTTGTCCGTCTTTGGTGTACAAAAAGTATCTAAAATTACGTATACGTAACGGGTTCTTATATGGATAGTAAGGATAGACCTAGTCAAATTGGTTCATTTAACTTTTTAGACTAATTTTTTAAAGCGTGATGCCAAAAATCGGTAAATGGGCCCAATGTAACATAGTCAAATAAGGTTGTTATCTCCAAGGCGATTTGCGATTGCAATTGCCATTGATTTATTTAAGATTTACTTAATTTTTGAACTCAAAGCAATTATCCCCCTTATGGAAAATACTTATTTAATAAGTGTATTCTAGACATGAACATTTCCATTATGAGTTCTCAAATTGTATGTAATAGGTAGAAGGGCCAAAATGAATTTATATTAAGACAAAATCTATTATACAAAGAGTCGAACAGAACAGAACCGAATAGACTGTATCGTGAGTTTGTTTGTTTTTCCGCAAATTCAACTAAAGAAAACCCCAAATATAGCGAAACATACAATAGCATCAGGTGGCATTCCCACAGCAAATAGAACAATTAAGTTGCCTTGACTTTTGCAATCAGTTTCGATCTTATACCGACTTGTTCAGTTATATTGCAAACAGAGTTGGTACCGATCTTGAGTCACGATTCGTGACCCTTTACTGATGGACCCAAAGAAATACAGCCGTGTTGTTTATTTGAAACTCTTTTCATACAAAACTCTGGACTTGTTCAGCTTCTGTGAAAGCGATTTTTGTGACATTTTCATGCCCTTCCATATAGATGAAAAGAAAATATATTTAGGAAGGGAATGAGGAACAAAAACAAGACATTGTCTGTATGTACATACATATATGTATCTATTTTAAATTACGTTCAATTGAATGCGCTCTATGAAGCTCTTCACCTACCACATTCTGTCTACGGTTTGTTTTCGTTCGTTATTATTTCATGACGTCAATTTTGAGAAACCAAAAATATCAAAAGCCAAATTCTATAACCTTCGATCACGATCATGATCGCGAGGGACGCGCTTGTGTAATGGAATGGAGGAAAGTTTTTGTTTTCGCTGTGTGTTACACACAACAACAAAAACAAAAAGGGCAATAAGTAATAACAATAATAATAATAATAATAATTGGAGCAATCCAGCAAAGAACAATGTGAAATTGATTCAATGATGCCGATGTCGATGCCGATCATATCATCAGCGATCAATGCGATCGACGCGTCGCGACGTCTCATCGAATGGGCAAACGGTGCGAAGAAGAATTTCACATTTACCAACTCCCCCACCGTCCCGACGGCACACCGCCCCTCCCCTACCGCCTGTTGCCCATTGCCCCATTTGCTTAACCGCCAATTACTAATTCAATGATAGAATGTCAAAAATCAATAACAATAAATAAACGATAAACGATGGAAGTGAGTGGGGGAGGAAGGGAGGGCGGGCTTGGAGGGCGAAGGAATAGAGAGCAAGCAACGAACTTTGGATTCCAGATTTCTATTTATTTTTGGTCTTTTTTGTTTTGTTCTGTTCTGTTTTGATTTGTTCTGTTCTTGCTTTTCATTTTCAAACACATTGAACGTAATAATTAAATTGCAATTTTTATAAATTTACTTTGAAAAAGACGAGAATATATTTGATTTATGCATAATTTGAAAGTCAGTTCATCCAATCCATGACTAAATATATATTTTTGTATTAATTCTATCATTGCAGCTTCAATATTTCTGAAGGATACATCACTGATATATCGAAACTGTGACTCAATAAAGTGTCCTGATAGCGACAAATGCCCCACAGATAGCTTCCACCCTCCGATACATGAGTTCAATACACAGCAAAATTGCTGTTCGCAAAAATCCTGCACTTGCAAGGAATGTCCCGGCCGATCAGCCGAAGATTTTCTCAAATGCGGCAAGGATAGTGTCCTATTGCTTCAAGAAAAGGGAACTGGCAAACCCGGCAAATGTTGCAATCAATACAAATGCGGCAAGAAACCAATTTGTGTTGACCCTAGTGAAACCGTCGAGTACTACCCGAAAAAGTGCGTCAAATGCACGTGTGTGTGGCCATACTGTAAGGCAATAGAGAACTGTGAAGAAGAAGAAGAGATTGGACATTGCTTTTCAGATACCAATGAGGGCAAGAAGAATGGTTCAAAATGGACTGAGGAAAATGGTTGCTCAGAGTGTCGTTGTGTCAATGCACAAAAAAATTGTACCGTCTCAGTGTGTCAGGCAAGCACCTGTAAGAACCCCAAACGGATAGAAGGCCAGTGTTGTCCCGTGTGTCCAGAGGATTTGAATCCACCACCTATCAACAACAACAACAACAACACAAAGGCATTCGAAAAGCCCACCATGAATCCAATCGAGGCTATGACCACCACTTCATCCGCACCACCCACAAGCGATAAAAGTATTACTTCGACTATGTCCACCATCATTCAGCAGCAGGAGCGGAAGGAGCTTGAAACAATTTCCACTACTGCAAATGAGCCAATCGAGTCGGCGATTTCTAAAGATTTGCATAAAATGGCATCCGAAAAGCCCACCATGAATCCAATCGAGGCTAGGACCATCACTTCATCCGCACCACCCACAAGCGATAAAAGTATTCCTTCGACTATGTCCACCATCATTCAGCAGCAAGAGCAGAAGGAGCTTGAAACAATTTCCACTACTGCAAATGAGCCAATCGAGTCGACGATTTCTACAATATACAATTGGCTAGTATACATCGACGTACAGGATAAAATTCTTACCACGAAAATCGATATGGAAGTGAGTTCTACCACAGAGGAATTAAATGACACTACAGATGCAATTTACATGGAAGAAAGTTCTTCTACAGTGGGACCCATCAACACTGCAAATGCTATTCCCACTGAGATGGCAGAAAAGGAAAGCGAAAACCTATCGGATGATATGTTAGTTGACTCTTTAGATAATACGATCTCCCCGTCCACCACCTCCTTTCCTTTCTTCCCCTCATCTTCATCCACTGAAGAAGAAGGAACGGAAGATTTTAGTAGCAGCAGCACAACAGATGGACAATCTACCATTTCCATCTCTATCTCGATGCCCGTGTCGACTAGCTCTCCAGATTTTCCCACTCCGGAGTCGACCAGCCAGCATAAAGATCTTGTTACAATGGATCGCACTTCTCGAACAGTGGAAGAGAATCCAAGTAATGACACAATTTCTCACAATGTGGAAGAGAATCCAACTAATGACACAATTTCTCACAATTTGCTCTATAGCAATGATTTTAAAATTAGTAATTATTGGATTGGTGTTAGCATCGTTATCATTATTTTGGTTTTTGTTATTATCTTTGTTTGTATTTGGTGTAAATTTTGTGCTAACAAAAATAAAATAGAAGAGCCAGAGATGCCAGAGAAGCCAGATAAACAAAAGCAAAAGAAGATGGAGAACAGGATTTATACGCCAGTGCCCTCAGAACATAATCTAAGTCAAACGACTGAGACTTCTTCGCTGTGGTTTGCCCAGTGCGGAGTCGAATCAGATAAGGAGTAAACGATCCATTACATGTAAATTTAAACCTTAGTCACTAGGACGAAATTCGAAGCACACACCCACGCACATCCGCACACTCGCGTACACTTAATTAGAACTCTTCAGTACCCACCAAATGTCCCCCCGACTCTTTCGACCATCCTGTGTGAAACTTTGAATGGTGCAACGTTGAATGGTGTGTCCCTTATTGTCCATGGGGACTTCCTGATATGTCTATTGTGATTCCTCGACAATTGCACTGGGATCCATACTGAAGCGAAGGAACTCGGTTGATTAACACCTATGTAGATATATATTAAGTATATATTCCGCTGATTAGCACATATGTATTATTAATTATTCAATTTTTCTCAAGTCCCTATATTTAAAAAAAAAAAAAAAAAATAATTAATTTATTAATTAATTTATTGAAACAATCTATTAAGCGAAAGACAAAACAAAGCAAAAAAAAAAAAAAAAAAAACTAAATTATTTCATTTGATCTTACACTACTCAAGGAGTAGTTATCCATAGCCCATGCGGACACTATTCAGTTCTATAAGGTTCTCTTCCAATATATCCTCAACTCCACCTCCTTCAATTAAATATTTTATTTCCATAACCATCAAACACAATTATAGCTTTATACACCAAAGGGTTACTCTGCGTTACTCTCAGACAGACGACTGACCAACCACCCTCCCACCCCCCTCCTTAGATACCACCCTCCGACCTGATAGATACTATATATATACCAACTAATTGGAGACACATGCATCTTTGCACAAGATTCAAATTTGAAGAAACATACAAAAAGCAAAATATACAATTATTTTATTTTATTCTAATTTTATTTGTCTAGATTTTGACCTTATTGAAGTTAATCAAAACTCAGTTTTAGCAGGGCTTCAGGTCAATAAATCTTACTAATTCGTAAGATTTTCAATCATAGGCAGCTCAAAAGGTGAGCGGGTTGTCTGTATAGCTATTTGAAGAACCACCAAGTTCTATCATCAGCAGACTTTGCTAAAGAATCCACAGTTGTCATGGCCATACCAAATCTTCAAAGCTAAAAGTAGTTGGGAATTCAAACGACATGAAGCGAGAAAAGAACGGCAAAGCTTGCAACTGCAGATTCCACCTTTTTTTATTGCATACCCTTGGGCGCCATCAGAATTGGTGTAAAGGGCTTCGCCTTAACCAACTAACCGTCGCGCCCAAATATTTTAGATGGTTTACAGCAAGTGTAAAAACCACATAATTTTATTTTATTTTTGCTTGTTTCCTTTTTACAGTTATGTATCGTGATAGAGTAGATAATTATGATTATTTTTTTTTTTTTTTTGTGACTCCCGTCCCCAAATTCCCCACCCTTAGCCCAAAGCCCTAAAGTAATGATGTACTAGAGAAGACGGTCAGAGGACGCTCGCAAAAATGTTGGCAAAACTTCACTAAAACAAGAAACAACAAAACAAAAACTAGAAACACACATTCCTTTTAAGCCATTTTATCGATTGTTTACATTTATACTTAATAGGGAATAAATACAAAAAAAAAAAAAAACAAAAAATGTAAAAACACACACAAAAGAAGCCAAAGTTCTCATAAGTAGCGTTTGCTGACCACATATCGTTTAAAATGTAATAATAATAATAGTAATAATAATAATAAACAACAATTTTAAATGAAAACCGAATTATGTATGGCAAGTGGTTTTAATTGCGTTAGGAATCATTTATTTATCACCTGTAACTCTAAAGATGAACAAGTAATCCTTAGAACCTTAAGGATACCCGAGTCCCTTTACAAAGCGACAAGAAGACGTTCCAAGAAAGTATAAACTCGGTTTTGGACTGGTTGTCGGTTGTCCATGCGGGAACCCTTCCCATTTTGATGGAGCACATAAACTTATGGAGGTCCTTACTGGTACTGAATCGATTGAAATACTTGGCGGTTCTCGTCTGACTGGATCTGGCATTGTCCTTGGAACTCCTTCAAGCATTCTAAGAATGTCTGGCTTAAATTTTGGGCCGATTTCCAGTTGTGAAAACTTAGTAGGGATTCCAGTTAACTAAAGGACTTTCTTTGTGTCTTCTTTTCAACAGTCTTTGTTTTGTAGCATCGATTGCGTCCTTCGTCCTTGTTAGGACATTAATTTCCAGAATTCCCATTGGCTATCCGAGGTACGTTTTACTTTTCAACACATACTTTTTATAATGTACTTATTGTTTCATGAAATGTGGAAAATATATGTTTATCTTATATTAGAATTATTTGAACTAAATCCGCAAATGCAAAATTAGTATAATATCTTATTTTTAATGTGTATATAAATTAAAAAAAATAAAAATGGCATAATAATATCAAAATTTAAATATATTTTAAAACCAGATCAATATTTGGATCTTTAAGATAATAACCCAATCCTCTTTGTAGTAAACTTCAGACTTGTGACTTTGAACTTTAAAATCTGTGGACTTTATATGTCCATGCTAACTTGTCGCGACTTGAAAAGCATTTGAGACTAATAATTTGCTTAATCCTAAACATTTATTATGTCTTTCACTATTTAAAAATGTTATGTACAGATATTGTTTGAATAAAATGCATATATATTTAAACAATTAGAAATTATCTCTTAAGAAGGTTCTAAAATAAATCTGTGGCATATATGCGCACATAATCGATTAATAGTTTCGGGGATTTCCATGTGGATTGCCAAAGTTCTTTACTTTGCCAAAATTGTAATTTGGCCTGAGGATGAGCATTTCTCCAAGGCTTCTCATAGTTCGATGTCCGCAAATTGTCCACGAAATCTCCAAATCCGCCAACAGATACTCCCAAAGTTAGATAAAACTGAATATAGAAAACATTTATGTTATATGTAGAATCAAATTAAAATAAAAGCAGAAATGGAAAATGTGAAAAACTTTTTGGGCTCTAAAGGCAATCGATCATGAAACTGTGCCGGATTATCCACACATATGTTTATACGATATATTCGTCGCTTGAAAAAGATTTTTGATCGCAGTGTATATTGCGTACAGAAATGAATCAAAGTAGATTCGGTACATTCCCTTGTTCTTAATATGAATTGGTTTAATGAGTCGAATTTATAATGAGGCGAATTGTTTTTGAGAGGGGATTTTGTTTAGCAGATGACTCACCATGCGATCAAATGGAGCCATGGGCCCACCTCGCCGCCACGATGGATTGAAGTCGGAGGCGGCAACGTCGGCTATTGTATCCCCATAGAAGACGCCATCCACCGAGAAGCGTAGCCCCTGGCTGGTCCAATCCAAGCCATACACATGAAAGGCATCACCAAAATGACTTTTGCGTCGCTGGGTGGCCCAGAAGTCTTCGCGGTGTTCGGCCGCCGTGGTTAACACTGGGCCACCATATAGGGAATGACCGTCGATGGGTTTACCACGTGGTAAGCGCAACTGAGAATTCCCTCTAGCCATGGCTATGCGCAATTGTCCGGACTCGTAGCCCGTTTGCCCATACCATTCCATAAACGGTTCCAGTAGTAGTAATGGGACAAGCCAATCGCCCTTGGGCATCTTGGCCCCTAATCTCTATGCGTCCGTACTTGAAGGCAAACGACTCCTTGGTATTTAAACGAGGCACTACAATCGGTGGCATAATGCCACTTGGACCACTGCCGATGGTCTGCAGGATGCACTCCTTTTGACGATTGTGAGTGCCCGTGCAACGCTCAGAGAGATCCAAGTGCGAATCATTTATGCTCAAATCGGGACGATAGCTGGACCACAGTATGGGTTCAATAACCAAATGGCCCTCCTCGATTCTAGCCTTGCCATCGTACAACACAAACTCGGCATCATTTGTGTCCAAAGGGAAACGCACTTCATGCGACCACCGCGACTCGTTTAAAGTATCGAAATTCTCCTCAAATATGAGTTGATTCTTGCATAAAGGAGTGGCAAATCGAGGCGGTGATATCTCAGTAATAGTTGGCTCACATTTCTCTGGAGATCTCTGCGGTGGCAAGACCTGAGAATCATCAGCCTCAATGGATCCCGTCGTTTCATCCGATGTGTTGGAGCAATCTTTGGGCACAAATTTGCCACCTAACCTACACACTTCAAGGGGATTTTCAAAATCGCGAAATAATGCATTCTCATGCTGGACACTTGTCCAAATGTGCAATATATCGTAGGCCTTAAGATTGTCCGTTATGAAATCATAATACCAGAGTCCTTCTTGGGGTTCCCGCAACTGATGACTGAATTGACCCTGAGTGAATGAGGTGAAATTCCGATTGCGATTCACATTAAAAGCCACACGCTTTACACCAGGCTCGTCTTGAAAGTATTGAGGAATATATCAATTAGAAACTATTTTTGCTTTTTAATAATTATCCATTTACCTGGTATGGATACACGAAAACCATTGGCTAACAACTCCACCCTGGCTTGAGGCACCTTATATCCATCAATTGCAGTGAACCAGAGCATTAAAAATATCACATAATTCAACTTACGCATTGTGTCTCACTCTCTCTCACTATCTCTCTTACTATATAGTAGTCTGCTCCTCCAGAGATCTCGATGGCAAATGAGCAAGAATCTTAACAAGCGGCACTGGTTGTGGTCTTTGTTTTTGGTTTTTAGATTCGAGACCGGTTCTCTCGGTAGCAAGTTTTCGGCTCTGTATGCACTTATCAGCACTATATACATAAATATATATATGTTCATATGTATATACATATATATGTATATGTACTCGGAGAATAAGTAGCTGTTTAATTTCTATTTGATCAATATGAGTGTCTTCTCTTCGAATCACTATGCCACTTCATATATTCATAATTATAATCTATAAACAGTCACTTCGAAACTAAGATGACTCTGTCTCTCTCTCTCTCTCTCTGTCGATTTCTCTCTTTCCCTCTTTCTTTGTCTATCAAAGCACTTGGAGCACTTGAGGATTAGATTTCCAAATAGATCTTTAATTTAAAGCTTTCAAGTAATAGATAATTCGAAATCGCGACTGATAACAGCATCCAATAGGCAAAAACGAAAGCTCAATCAATTCGAAAGCTTTTTCGATTTCGCTGCACTTTAACTGGTTTGCAATGCAGTTCAAGTGCAACGCTTTCCGGGAATAGGTTCTAGTTAATATATTAATATTGAATAAATTGATTCATTTTTCATAACAATTAAAACTGCGTCATGTGGTTAAGAATTTTATTAATTTTGTCAATTTCGATTGGTAATTTGGCCTATAAAATACCAAATATTGATTTCGAAATGCTCAATGAAAAAGGTTTTGAAGTCTCCATACCAGGTAAGTTGAGAAAAGACCTCGAACATCGTTTTTCAAAGTTCATGATTAATCGATCTATGTATAGATGAAGCTGGTATGCAGAGAGTTTTCTATATGCTACAAATCGATGGCAATTGTCCGGCACTAATGGACTATATCACCAATGCCACGGATGGCAATTGGATGAGCAAACAGAAGACTAGTCTGCAGAACAATGATAAATTGAAGATATCGGTTCTAGTGCAATATAATAATGAGATTTATGAGAAAACCGAGACAAGAGTGATCCTAAATACGCGTCTATTGACCACCCATGATGGTCAATCGAATGGCATCAAGTTTCCATCCAATGACGGCGAATGTCAGGCCCATTTGGCCTCGCAGAAGCAACAAAAACATTGTAAGCCCTCCCAGAGTTTGGTTAACTCGGGTCGTCGCACCTGCCAGGGGGAATTACTTTTTGAGGATAACTTCAATGAGCTTCAATTGAATCGCAGCATTTGGAAATATGACATACGACAGCGTCTATATCATGTCGAAGAGGAATTGGTCGCTTTCGATGATGATCCACGCCATTCATTTGTCAAGGAGGGGCAATTGAATATTGTTCCAGTTATCTCCAATGATGTATTCGATGGCAGCTTTAAGCTGGGCGAACGCTGTACAGCTGTAGAGAATCCCGAACAGGAGTGTAATATATCAAAAGGCAGTTTCTATACCATTAATCCTCCAGTCTTCTCGGCTCAGTTGCATACACGGGACTCGTTTAGCTTCAAATATGGCAAAATTGTTGTACGAGCCAAACTGCCAAAGGGAGATTGGCTATTTCCTTGTAAGTAATCCCTAACAATTATTCCGAATTCAACTATTTATATTCCTTCACTTTCAGATATGATGCTTCAACCCATTTCCACATATGCAGAAACTCATTATGCTAAACAATTACGTAAGTTGCAAATTTTTTCTATACTTTTACCGACATTTTTGTCATGAATTTTAACAAATTCTACAAATTTTACTTAAATTATGATAAATCCGACTAATGTGCTATGAGTTAATGGTATAAAAAAACCTTTTTTGTTTAAATTCAATTGATATTGACTATTTGAGTATGCATGTTAGGAAGCCTAAACGAAAATCTCCCAAAAAGTAATTACCAGAATCTAGGAAATCTATCGTAAAATGAAATTTTATTGATATGATTTTATTTATTTTTGATTATTTATTATTTTAATTGCAGGCATTGCATTTGCCCGTGGCAATATACATTTGCGCAACGTTAATCAGGAGGATGTGTCTGGTAGTCATTTATATGGGGGCATGGTAATCTGGCATCATGGTCGCCCAGTACAATATCTTGAGGATAAATTGATCAAGGCACATTATGGTGATGATTTTCACAACTACACCATGATCTGGCAGAGGGATAAGATCACTCTGATGGTCGACGAAGAGGTCTATGGTGAACTCTACAATGGTCTGCCCTATTTTAATGAGAAATGCTTTATAATATTTGGTGTCACGGTTGGCGGTTTCCTAAATTTCGATGATAGCACCTTGCCCAAAGATGTCAAACCGTATAAGAATCGAGAACCCAGAGCGGCCTTGGCTTTCTGGCAGAAGCGTGATACCTGGGCTCCAACCTGGGGTAAACATAGTGCCATGGTTATTGATTATGTTCGAGTTTATGCGGAATAAATGAGCTCACTTTCATGAAATTCGATCGATAGATGAAGTACTTATAGCGAAATAGTTGTAGTTACCCTAATAGAGAGCTGGTTTGGAATTCAAACCAATTGCAATTAAAGCGTTGCCGAAATGTAAATACTTTTCTGTTATACAGAATTTCATTTAATCAATTTGTTGGTCGAACATAGCTTACTCTGTTGTCACTATACAAAATTCCTTGAAATAGATATGTATCATTTAAATTTGGTTCCTTTATACCCTCAAAATCTCTATAAAGAGTATGTGGACCAGAATTTATCCGAATACTCTATAAAGAGGCTAATCAAAATTAGCTAAAACTACAATTGAATTATTTGACTTAAATTTATTGCTAATAGTGTATAAATTTAGAATGAAGTGTGTAAAAGTTTAATAGTTTAATTCAAACCGTTTATATGCAGCCCTGACAATTATGGTGGTATTTTTTTTTGTATTTAAATTCTACCCACTATTTTTTTTTTTTTAGTCATTTTGAGCTTCCCCAGTATTTGCGGTATTTTGTTGCAACCCAAATACGGTCGCACTGAAACCAGGTTTTTCCGATTCGCGTGTCTGGTCACGCTGCTTGCGAGTTTTTGCGGAGCGGAGAGTGCTGTGTGTTGAAAACGAAATCGAGAAGGAAAGACAAACATTTCATTTTCATTCCACTCAATATTCAAGCAGAAAACAACTCGTAGTCCGATTAACAACTGGTAGTAAGAACACATAAAAGCGGCAAACAATGCCTTCGGCTGCTACCACAATCACCAACAACAATAACAAGGAGAAACGCGCCTCGGTCAGCTCAATTGGTGGTGGCGGCGGAGCAGGCGTGGGTGGTGTCGGCGGCGGAGTCACCAATGGACCGCAGCAGCAGCAGCATTCAAGTCAAACCAATTTGGCTGAAAAATCACAGGCAGATAGTAGTCAAACCGATTTGACCAACAACAACAACAATAATGGCAAGTTAACAAAGAGTGCTGCCGCTGCCTTAATCGCTACCGCTACCGCTGCCATTTCGGAACCGTATAATCCGCTCAAGCAAATGCTGGTCACCATTGAGCATAAGATACGCAATCTGGAGAAACGTAAGGTGAGTTTCAAGCAAATTGAATTTGTGATTGAGGAAATCTCTAGAAATTCCAGTTAAAATAAAGGATTTTTCGTTCGTGTTGTTGTTGCGAAAATTCCACCATTTTTATTTTCGGTTTTTTTTTTCGTTCTCAACGTTGCTTTGTTTCGTTTTGCTTGCCTTCTCCCCCCTCGCCATTCTATTGCTCACTCTCTCTCTCTCTCTTACTTGGTCTCTCTCACCCTACCCTCTCTACGGCCCTATATGTTCCTGCCTTTTTTTTTTTTTTTTTTTGCGACGCCATGTTTTCTATCTGGAGTTGCCAGCCCTGGTTAGGGTTAAGCCAGCCGGTTTGCATTGTTGCCTGCATTATAATGTCTTATTTGATATTTGTGAACACAAAGAAAGGCAACAACAAATCCATTAAGTTTAGATGTTTAATTATTTTAATTTAATTTTTAATAAATATTTATGAGATGCTAAAACTAGATGATTCCATCTGGCAACACTTTATCCTCAATATCGAAATTTTTATTCCGCTTTTTCCTATTTATCGATTGCAAAAATATATCTATTTACATAGACCAAATTGGATTCGTATCGCGCCATTCAGTCCAGCGGTAAGGAATTAAGCTCCGATCAGGCTTTAGCTGTTGCCAAGTATGATGCCGTTTTGGCCAATTTGGATTTTGCTCGCGAGATGGCCAAAAATATGCAATTGCAATCCAAAGAGGTCGAAAAGGAGCAAAAGAAGCAGGCCCGCAAGGTAATTTACTTAGCCGCAAAAACCGCACTAGAAAATTGTATGAAAATAATATTTCAAACATCTCTCTCACAGGATAATCAAGCCAAAACGCTAGCTGAGACTGCCAAGATTCGTGAAGTCTTGATCATGCAAAATGTTCTGCAATGTTTCGGCGATGAACAAGTGCGGATCGATTTCTTGAATGGCGAAAATGGAGCTACCAAGTTGGAGTCCGGTGATCTGGATACGTTGGAAAAATTGTAAGTAATTCAAATTGACATCTTGATTATTGTTTTGCTTATTGAAACAAAGTCTAGAACATTCACATACTGTTACATTTCCATGACGTTATCCACTCACTGTATTAAAGTTGTTCTAAACACATTAAGATTATCGTTTTGATTTTGAAAAACTATTTTTTTAGCTGCTCTGACACTCAAATTCGTCGCCCGGAAACTGGAGATGATGGGAACTTCATTGCCAATGCACAGAAATCGGCGGAATTGTTTGCCATGACGATTAATGCCCGAGCCAAGCCGTATGGTGATATGACCTTTGAAAAGTTGCGTCTGATCTTCCAACAGATACAGGATTGCGGTTATTTGGACAAGTATTATCTGGTGCCGGAGCACGACAACGTGACGGCCATGGCGAATAGCACGGATAGTGGCACGGGAACGGGCACAGGCTTGGAAAGCGGCGAAAATATTGAACCGAATGATAATGCCGTTGATCTCGAAATGGAAGTTCATTCAGAACCATCGGCTGAAAATTCCATCGAAGAGGGCTTGGACAAATTGAATTTGGGTCAACAACAGCAGCAGGTGGTCGATGTGGATCCGCCACAGCAACACGAGCGTCCGCCTGCTCCTCAATTACTGGCCGTGGATCATCAGTTGCAGCAATTGGTGGTGCCGCCGCAGGTTTTCAATGCCGCTGGTGGTGGAGGAGGAGGAGGAGGAGCTAACGCTGCCCAGCAGGTTACTGCTGGCGGTGGTGTTGGGGCCGGGGGCAATGGCACGAACACGACACCAGTTCATGTTTTATATGCTCCAGCGCCACCTCAAAGTCAACATCCCCATCAGCTGATGAGTAGTCCCGTGAATCTCCAAGCCATGCAGGGAGTTGGCGGAGCACCAGCACCGCCACCAGGGGTACCTCCACCACAGCAATTGTTGCCAGTGCGAGCTGTGGAGCAGAATTACTTTAAACATCCCCAGCAATCGGCAGTTCCACCACCCCCACAACAACAACAACAATTCATGCAACAATTACGTCCTTTGGCCGAAGTTCTTGGTACCGGCACCTTCCATTTTCTGCAGGACAGCGAATTGGATAATCCCGAAGTGTCACTACCGCCGCCAGGGACCAATCCTAATTTGATGTTTGAACAACAACAGCAGCAGCATCAGCAACCACCACAAAATCATGTAGAGGATCAACAATCTCAGCCACCACCGCAGCAACAGCAGCAGCCACAGGCCATACAATCGCTGACCTTTACTAATCAATCGTTTCCCAAGCCACCGCAGCAGCAGCAGCAACAACAACAGCAGCAGCAGGGACCGCCAACTGCTTCCAATCCCAATCAACAGCAACTCTTTTCGCCGGTTTTGATTCATGAGCAGCAGCAGCGTCAACAACAACAGCAGCAGCAACAACAACAACAACAACCTATGCTTATAATGACACGGTTACCGCCCCAGCAACAACAAAAACAACAGCAACAGGCTCCACCACCACCTCAGGGGATTGGAATGCAACCTGGAGATGTTACCGCAGCCTTTCCCTATGACAACTCTGTGGTAGTCAGCTACGAGCAGCAGTTGCAACAGCAATTGAAGCAACAGCAAAAGCCCCAGCAATCATTGCCCGTCGAAGAGCAATCCTCGACTGCTGGAGCTGCATCTGTTGCTACTGGTGCTGGTGGCGATGAGTGGCATAATAACACGAATGCTGCAGCCACAGCTGCTCTCAATAGTGTGCTGAAGAGCCAACAACAACAACAACAGCAGCAGCAACAACAACAGCAGCAAAAGCAACAGCAATCGCCGTCAGAAACTGTCGTCAGCAACAAATGGAGCTCAGAGATGAATTCCTCATCAGCCAGCTCGAATGGCAACAAAGAGTGGGCGCGTGATCATAGCACAGAGAATGAATCGAATCATTGGAATAACTCGCAATCCCAAGACGGAGTTGGTGCCCCACGCCGGAATTCGGGCAATTATCAGCGTCGCAGTGGCGGAGGCGATGAGCGACGCGATGGCGGTGGACGAAACGGCGGCGTGGGCGGCGGTAACTACCGATCCCGTCAATATGGCAATTCGGCCAATCAAAATGGACGTACCGGCGGCGGAAACTCTGGCGGAGCCGGCAGTGGCGTTTATTTCCGTAATAATGAGACCGGCAATGGCGGTGGCAACAGTTATTACCAAAACGGTGGCGGTGGTAATGGTGGTGTTGTCTACAACAAGGAGTCGCGATACGAATCCTCCGGCGGTGGCGGCGGCGGTGGTCCCTATCGCGGCCAACGTAGCGGCAACCAGCAAAGGAATGGCAACGGTTCATACGGTGGTGGCAGGCCAATGAACGATCGCGGACGTAACGGTGGTCCTAGTGGCGGTGGGGGGTGGTGGCAACGGTGGCTATATTCCACGTCAAACCCAACAGCAGCGTCTGCCTCTTGGATTGGAGAACAAAAACTGATTTGAGAGGACGATAGAAGAAATCTTGTATTAAATATACATATAAAAACTTATTCATACAACACACACAAAAAACCAAGAAAGATCCATACAGAAAAACAAACAGAGCAAAGAAGAATCATCCAGCATCTCATCCACACTCACATACACATAAACAACACACACACACACACACATATATAGATACGCATGAAACGTAAACGTACAATTTACAGTTACGTGTAAACTCTCCAAAAAGAAAAAAGGAAGAAAAAACAAAACGGGAAAACCTGAATTAGAAAGAAACGAAGAAGATGAATGAAAAGATAGGGGAAACAACAAAAAAAGAGAGAAGAAGAAACTGTTTTCCGCATTTTTTTTTTTTTTTTTTTTTCTATATATATATATATATACATTTGGAATACAATTTATAATTTAATTTCTTATCCCAAACCCCTCCAAAAACAAAAATAATTTACTATATATATAATTATGATTTAATTAATTATATGTATGAATAATAAACAAAAAAGCAAAATAAACTAAAAATGAAACAAAACAACAAAAAAAAAACCAACAACACTTAAAAGAAAATCCAAAAAAAAAAGAGAATTACAAAAATTAAACTACATTTAAAAAATACATTACAACAGGAAAATCAAAGCTCTAAAAGGGTTTCTAAAACTCTACTCCCAATGAAACAAAAACAAAAAACAAAAAAGCAAAAAACAGACACACCAGAAGCAAATACTTCGAGGAGCTGAGCGAGCCAAGTTAATTCAGAAAAGTCTCCAAAACCAACTTCCATCCATCCCGACGCTCCTTGCACATCCCAAAAACAAAACAAAAATCAACTTTTCTGAGCAAGTATTTATACATCTTAGCAATTAAATTACGATTTCGGAAAATACAACTTACAATTACTATTAAATTTATATATATACACATACATATATATATATATTGATATATATATATAAATGAAGCAAGCAAACCAACAGCAAACAAAAAATATTTAAATATACATATATATATATATTATATATTTAGTTACAAGTTCTAATATATCCCATTTCTACATATACTTTGCCTTTCGTTTACTTCCTTCCTATTCACACACACACACACACACGCAGGAAAAAGAACACAACAACAAGAAAATAAAAAACAAAAAAAGAAAACATATTAATTATATAGTTGTAATTTTAATGAAAATATTGATAAAATGAAACATAATTTGTGCACACTCATTTGTGTATTATAAAAATGAAAAACCAACAAATCAAAAAAGAAAAGAACAGAGAATTATGTATTTGCAAACTAGTACATTAAACAAAACAAAAATTATATAAGAAAACTTGCATAGTAATTTATTTCCACAACTCCAAGGACTTTCCATTACAGGATATGATAATCAAATGAATCCACAACTGAAGTACCAATACATCCTGAGAATTCTAACGATGTTCACGTGAAAGATGAACATTTACAATTTAGAAAGAGACGAAGGGAGTAAACAGTACTTGAAACCGAAGGAGATGGCATGTTACACAAACTCGCATTGCAGGGCAAATGCTTTGGTTTTAAATAAAGATTACCTTGAAGAAGTTTTCAATAAATTTCCATTTTGTCATCATGATAAATTGATTTCGTCTTTCATGAGAAATTATCCTAGAAAAGTTTGTGTCTAACAATAAGAAGGAGGCATCAGCAGTGGAAGGTACAGCCTTAATAAAAGGATACATTACAATATTATCTTGGCTATAGAATGGTTCCAGCAGCTTGTATAGCTGTTATTTAAAGGATTGCGGCTAAAAGGCTCAAAATGACGGCTAAAGAAAGGTTCCAGCAGCTTGTATAGCTGTTTTAGAAATAATGGCGGCATTTGTTGGAAAGGTCTCGGGCTCCGAGAGGTTTATAGCAAAGAAAACGTCCAATCTATATTCGTTTTGTAACGGCTATCAAGTGTAATACATCTAACATTTAAAAACCCATCGAACAAACTGTTTTAAGATACATACTGATATAATATCAAAAGATGTCTAAAATATTATAGTTTTTTATTTTAGCTTGATTTCAATTTCCATTTTGAAATTTTTAGAATGGGAAATATAATTGAATGAAATCTATTGGAAAGTTCCAGAGTTAATTAAGGCCAACATTCTATTGAATACATTTGACAAACCAAAAATGGCCATGATAGTCCGAGACAGATTATAAACCAATAACTGAAGAAATGTGGCTCCGACCAGGTCATCACATAAGGCACTATAATGTCCAAGAGTGTAGATAGGATACGGGACATCTGGTATCCTATGGTAAGAGAGAGTCGGCAATAGAACAAACTTCTAAATTGTATAATTTTCAATGACCGGGATGAGTTACTTACAATACTTAACAATTAACTAATATATAAATATCACATTAGTTTCATAGACATTTATGTGAAAGACCATTAAAGAGCTTTCTTCTCCAATCCTTCATTTTTGTCCGTGGGAGCTGCGTCGTCGCAAAGAAACCAGAGACCCACCAGTATAAAAGTGATTCCCATGGCCGACAAAGGACTTAGTGGTTCGTTATAAACAACGATGCCTAATATAAACTAAAACAGATTTCGATACGATCATTATATTGAACTATAGAAACGATCACGGGGATCGATCACTCACAGACAGAACATAATTGGAAGCGGCAGTCAAAACGGTCGCCGTCAGGGTTTGCGGTGTCATTTGAAGGGCTTTGAGGAAATATCTTAAATTGCAGACATTACAGAATAGCATTAGGCCAAGTGGTAAAAGTTGCAGCAAAATGATATCTAAATATTTCCAATTATTATTCCAAGAATCGAAAGGTTCAAAAATGATGGAAAACAAACCAATTAATGCCGGAAGAAAATCCAAATACTTTAGGTGGCTGGGCATTTTGCCAAAGAAACTTCCGCCGGCAGCAAAAGCACCTGCCAGAAAGCTATAACGGTAGCTGTATAAAGATTCCATTTTGAACAAAATAAAAGCAAACAGCAATAATCAATTGCTTAATGGGGAATAAACCGGCACATCAGCTGATAGTGTTGACTAACCTCTCGTAGAATACTGGTTTATGGGAGCTGGGAGCGTGTCGTGACACGAAATACGCTCAATTCTACTACACTGCCATCTTTGAATGAAATGTAACGACTCCTTTATTTGAAAAGCCGTTTCAAAATCACGAAAAACACAAATTTAAGGAACTTCTTCGCATTTTCTCTTCGGCCTGGTTCAGTTTAACTTGAATGCAAATTCATTCATGTAAAACCATTATAAATTTGTTTTTATTTCATTTGCGAGAGTTAAAATGGCCTTTAATTTAGTTCTCCCCATTCAATTTTACTCGAAAGTTAAAAGATATTACACTTGATTAATTTGATTTCGCATTTATTTTTACAAAAACGTTTTTTTCCTTTTTTGTTTATTATTATTAATAATAATTTGTTGTTGCTTCTAATGCCAATAGATCGAAAGAAAGTCTCATTTTGCTAATTGCGCGTTGTATAATTTGTTTATGCGTTTTGTGTGTGTGTGTGTGTGTGTATGTGTATGTTTTTGTTTTTTGGAATTGTGTTATATAATATATATATTTGTATATACAAAAAATATTTAAGTAAATCAATTTATAAATATAAATAATACAATTCATCATATCTAGTCACCAAAAAAGCAGAGCAAAGTACAACAAAAAAAAAAAATAGTTTTATCAATAAAGGAATAAAAAACAAATCTAAAAAGATTTCATATACCTTTTTGGAGTAGGACAGAGAAAAAAAAACAATACCAACTCCTTAATTTTTGGACAATTTCCGTATACTTGTTTATGTATTATAATAATGAAATTTGGTTGTTTGTTTTTGTTTTTAATTGCTTGCTTTGTTTTTTGTTTTCTAAACTAAAATTGTTGCTATCATATATTTATTTATTATTTTCTCATGCATAATACTTTGCTTTACTTTTTTGTTTTCACTTTCTCATTTACCTAAACATTCAATCGAAGCAAATAATTCAATTGCTTGCAATTACCAATGGTTCTTGACAATTTACATATACATTTACATTTATAGTTATATATATATATTAATATATATATTTTGTTTAAACTAAATTCAACTGTTCACATTTAAATTGCGTTTTCGTTTTTGTTTTTCTCTAAATATTTCATTTTTTAAATTATTATGTGTGCCTAGGAAAATGCGAAACGACTTTGAGCCGTTCTTTCCATCTCTTTTTTCTTTCTCGTTTTTCTTCTTCTTTTCTCAGTTCATAGAATTGAACTCTTACACAAAAAAAATGTTTTTTTTATATTATATATAAGTTTTCTAAATTATTTTGTTACATAGAATTCTCGAATCAATTTCTTTCCAAGAACAAAAAGACACTTTTATTTGCTGGCCATCGCTTTATATATCTATCTATATAAGATTTCCTAAGTTTTCGTATACCTAAAACGTTTTAATCTGTTTCGCTTTGCATCTTTCGCCTTGAGCACCTTTCCAAATCGTAGCAAATTTCCCACAAAACAATAATGGAGGGACGATCTTTATCGATGTTATACCGATTACTCAACATCTGCCGAAAACTGAATACTATACACATATAAATAATCAATTTTAGACTAGAAAACCAAAAAAAAAAAAAAAAAAAAAAAAAACCGATTGCATTTTGTGATATTGGAATGAATATCAAAATATTTTTGTTTTCCTTTGACTTTGGGAAGATATTTTGGGTACTCTAAGTCGATGTCCGAACTATCTTCGAATCGCCATGGTAAAGAATCCTCATCAAGTATTCGTCACATAATTTCGAAAGGAAGAAATTTTGGAAAAAACTTGCAACTTTCTTCCTCGCTGCCCCCCCTGCCCCCTGCGCTTTTGGAATTCTCTAAACGTTTGCGTCATCGTCATTTACATTAGGATACAACATTTGCGACTCGAACTGGTGCTATCGCTGACCACATCGCCGGTGATGCCGCTGAATTTGTTCATTGAACTTTTGGCTGCTGTTGCAGAAGATGTTTCGAATTCCAAATAGCTGGGACTCATGTGACCCAAGCCCAAGGGTTGTGTGGCAATTGGACCTCCTGCAGCTCCTCCTCCTCCCACTACTGATGATGATGATCCTCCTCCAGATGATCCACTTCCTGCATTGTTGTTGTTTATGTTGTTGCTGGTGTTGTTGCCATTGTTGTTGTTGCTGGTGCTAAGGTTGTTGTTGTTCACTGTGGTGGCGGCTCCTAAAACAGAACCATTAGTTGTTGTTGTTGCGGATGCTGCTGCTGCTGCGGCTGCGGCTGTTCCTGCGTTTGTGGTTGATGTTGCAGATGATGATGTTGTTGTTGTTGTTGCAGATGATAAATCAAAATTATTGAGGACATTGGCGGTGCGTGAAAGCGAACGTTGTTTTTTTAAATTTGATAATGTAGCAGCACTATAACCATTATCCATGGCAACATGTTGCTGATGGTGTTGTTGCTGATGTTGCAACAATAATGCCTGATGCTGTTGTTGTTGTTGTTGTTGTTGCTGATGTTGATGTTGCTGATGATGAGTGCTGTTTGTGTCTACATGAAATGAAGTGGATGGGGGTGTATGTTGTTGTTGTTGTTGTGGTTCATGTTGATGCGGGCAGGCGACGGCGGACGACACAAAAACGAGTGAAATGAAAATAAAACAAATAATAATAAAAAAAATATAAATACAAAAAAAACAAGCAAATGTTATGTTTACTTCTTTTTGAATATGTATGTATGTGTGTGTGTTTGTGTGTTTGTATGTGTGTGCGTATGGACATCTAATGGCATGCAGAGTTTGAAGAGTTTGAGAGTTAAAAGTTTGTGTGGGGTATCCTTTCTGTATATTTAGTTATGGGGTCGGTTGTTTGTTTGTTTAAGAGAAGTTGTGTGTTAATGCAATATCTGTGTTCAGTTTTATAAAGTCAGTCTTCAAAGTTGTTCGTCTAATAAAAATGAGGAATGTAAGTAAGTCGACTCGCCGAATTGGGTATACCATACACTAGTAAAGCAAATATTTCAAATTTATTAAACAAATGCATTTTCGCATGCTTTATACGAGCATCTTATCTTATCTTGGTATCTCGCTCACTCAAGCATACGAGCACCCTAGCGCCCCCACCAGCCAACGGCCAACTCTGGCTTTATGGAAAAACTTTTATATGCATAACTTGGATATTTTTTGTTCGATTTTGATCAAATTTGGTATTTTGGTGGATATTAGTATCAAATTTAAGGGCGCCAAATTGGATTGCACAAGGTAAAAAATTACGGGAAATAATCGAGTTTGTCACATTTCGGGGCCGGAAAGGGGCGTGGCAAAATGTGCGCAATTACTCAGCAAATATACATACCAAATATGGTGTCTCTGGCTACAATAGTTTCTGAGATAAACGCTTTTTTTTTTAAATTGAGGGGGCGGAAAGGGGGGTGGCAAAAATTTGAAACAAACTTGATCACTCTACATACTACACGAGCCTACATTCCAAATTTGGTGGCTCTATCTCTTATAGTCTCCGAGATCTGCATGTTCATACAGACGGACGGACATGGCGAGATCGACTCGGCTGTTGATGCTGATCAAGAATATATTTTATGGGGTCGGAAAGGCTTCCTTATGCCTCTTACATACATTTTGGCGACTTTAATATACCTTTTCACCCTATGGGTGCATGGTAACAACTTCCTCTATAGTATAGAAAGGTAAACATACACATATACATACATACATATGTGTAGTGTAATATCCTCCTCTTGCTTTTATTGGATTTCTTTCATAGAATGTCAAGTCTAATGACACTAATCCGATTGTAAGTATTATATACCTTTCAATTTTACTTGCATCTCTGGAAATATGACAATCTAACTATTTTAATAAAATACTTTAAAGTCGTTCTAAATCTTAATAGATTTACACTTTAAGCTAGTACTCTTCATTCAAGCTCATGCCATTTTAAACAAATTGAGTTGAATTCAATGAAACTGGATACATGAAAACACATTAAACCATTACTAAAGAACATACAAAAGTTATATTCAATTTGCAAAGTTTTTTAATCAAGGAAATATTCCAAAACAAGTATCAAATGGTTTTATTCAATATGCATTTGCTTCTGATTCTAATTTTGAATATTTAATGCAAGCAACTGAACTAAAAAATAAACAATACTAAAGTTTAATCTAAACACATATTTTATTTTATGCTCCAAAATGTTAGCCAATTATAATCTGGGGTCTTTTGTTGAAATAGTTTGCATACTTTAAGGAGCAATGGATCGCAACAGATGCGTAAATACATTCATATGTATTGAATCATGCAGCTTATTGGAGATCTGACTAAACTAGAATGCTGTCGCTCTCGAGTTCAGAACGTCGTTCCCCCCTATGAAGCAATACGGAAAGGTAGTTCCATCGAGGATAACAGAAAAGGATTGTGATTTTTATAAACCTCAATGAACAAGATGAGATAATTGACAATTAAGACTAATTCTATGACGACATATTACAAGAACTTCCTGACAATAAATGGCATTTAATTAATAGAACTAAACACATTATTAAGCCGCTTCTTTAGCCTCCTGTAGCCCCTCGTTCAACCTTTCCTAGTGAAAAGTGGCCTCCTTGTTAGGCGAGGGCCAGGTGGAAATAAATAAAGCTACAAATTATGACACATATTGGAGTAGAGTTTACTTAATTAGAGTCGCCCCCCCCATAAAACGACTAGTCTTTATTTTTTGATTTGTTATAGGTAACATTGACAGTCGACTAATTGAAGTGTATTTGACTTTTGTTCATCTTGTCATTGCTGGCTGTTGTTTTGTTAATTTTTGCATTCTGAGTTATATTTTTTTTTTTTTCCGTTTTAGTAGGGTCGTTAAAAAAACATTAAAACATTGACACTGACACAGAGACAAAGACTGAGATAGAGACGGAGACAGAGGAAGCGTTAAAGCAAAAGCAGCCGAGATGTTTCGAGTGTTTGTGTGTGTGTTTCTGTGTGACTATGGGCAGTCATATGCGAGTGTGTATGTGTGTGTGTGTGTGTGTGTGGGGTGGGTGGGTGGTTGGGTGGTTTGGTTTGGTTCGGTGTGTGAGTGTGGATATTGTGAATGGAATGGGGGGTTGTGTTTGGTTTGTGATATTCGAATTTGAAGCTTACCCACTAAAACAGTGACCTGGACATTGATTTTGCCATTGGCAGCCTCCTTGGATGATTGAATTTGTACGGCCTCGGCACTGGCTGCCGTTCCCTTGTCGGACAGAATAACAGCCGCTGCCGAGGTGGCACGTTGATGCTCACCTGCAACTTGGCCAGTCGATCCAATCGATTTGAACTGTTGTTGCTGCTGCAGCTGCTCGGAGTCATTCTCCCGGCCATCGGGTGGACGTCTTGGTAAATAGGAATGTTGTGTATTGTCTACCGCATCGGCCGATTTCGAATGCGGCATCAATTGGCCATTCAAACTGGCCGTTGATGGGCGTTTCTCGCCATTGTTGTTAATGTTGTTGGTATTATTATTAATATTTGAATGCTGATAGCCGCCATAGCCATTGGGTAAATCGGTAGCCCCCGATGGAGCAGCACCACCACCCCCCTCTGTGGTGGCCGTTGCCTCCTGGGCCTGCAAACGCAGGCGAGTCTCTTCGACGGCATCTTTTTTGGTTGTCAGTGTCTTATCGCGCAAACTAGTGCGACGCACCGATTGGGCTCTGTACGAGGCAACAAAATAAATGTAAATAAATCACAACAATTTGCAAATTGACTTTGTCATTTTTTTTTCTTTTGATTTGTTTACCTGGTATTATTGCTCT
This sequence comes from Drosophila equinoxialis, assembly GCA_018150345.1. Taxonomy (NCBI): domain Eukaryota; kingdom Metazoa; phylum Arthropoda; class Insecta; order Diptera; family Drosophilidae; genus Drosophila; species Drosophila equinoxialis. The sequence continues at coordinate 2,840,312 of JAECWI010000089.1, read as the reverse complement.
GTGAGCGTCGAACGCGCCTTCGTTGCGCCTCCGCCAGTCGTTTGCTCTCCTGCTCAGTTTTCAGTTGCTCGATGCGCTCCCTTATCTCCGGATCTTCACAAATATCTACCAAAAAAAGAGTAAGTATTTCAATCCAAGATTACCCTAGTAGATGTTTGTTTTGTTTATTCTTATTATTTACCCGAGGGCGTTTCATCGTCTTTGTTTCGTACATTCAAATCGGCGCCACATTGGGCGAGCATCTCCAAAACCTCAAGCTAAGGACAAACAGAGAAAATAAGTCAGTTAAGGAGGATTCACCGCAATAATGAAAACATACAACAATAACTGGGTCAATCAAAGATTCAACTATGATGTATTCTTTACAAGTATCATCGAAATATTTCTGACATTAAACTTTATTTTAGATCTTATACCAATTTTAGCAAGTTCTTTAATTGCTGCATTTGTCGTTATTTTATTAATAACAATTCATTTAAAGTATTAATTATTATGCACAAAAAGGTGAACTTTGGTTGATCAATTGCCAATCTTTGTTTGCTTCATTTAGTTGTGATTCTCAACTAGTTTTAGCATTGCAGATAGGAGAAGGTCTAATGATCCTAATAGTTGCTGGAGCTCGAACCAATTTCAACTTAAGGCTTGATAAAACTCATACATTTTTGATGCTTAAACATAATCAAGATATTAATTTTTGTTCTACTTACATGCCCCCAACATGCAGCCGCATGCACCGGCGTCCACAGATCCTTGTCCATGGCATCAACATTGACATGCTGCTCCAGTAGGAATTCCACCACACGGACATAACCATTGGCCGCAGCAATATGAAGCTGAAATTCAAGATGTATAGAATACACGTAGATAATTTAAGATTGTTGGGATTATAATTAAGTGCATTAGGTTTACCGGAGTGGCACACTGATAGTCCGGCTCTTCGAGATCACCGCCAGTGCGTGCCAATTCCATGAGATCTCTCAGCATGACGCGCTCCGTGGAGGAGCGCGTTTCATCGATTAGTTCCTGGGTAACGCCACGTTGAGCCATCTCCCCCTCGATGAAATCCAATGTGTTCTCATCATCGCACAGGTCGTAGGGCATATTACCATCAGTGTTGACGGCCAATAGATTAGCACCATGCCGTATGAGTATGCGCACCAGCTCCAAATGGCCACACGTGGCCGCCGCATGTAACGGCGTCCATTTATCACTGTCCTGGGCGTCCACATTGGCCCCGTACTCGAGCAGAAGACGCAGCATGTCCACATTATTGTCAATGCACGCCTGATGCATGGCCGTCAGCCCATCCTCATTGGCTGCATCCGGTGTGATGCCGTGCTGCAGCAATGCAGCCACCTCGGGCATATCATTCCGCGATGCGGCCTCCAATAGCACCACACTATTCTCAAAAGAGATGTGACGGCGACCGCTCAACGTGGCCGTGCCATTCGCATGCCGGAAATGATGAGTTGTATCGCCGCCGCCATTCAGTAGATGGCTATTTGTTGAACCACCGCCACCGCTGCCGCTGCCCCCGCCGCTGCCTCCGCTTCCGGTATACCCTTTTGACCGCTGCAATTTAACCCATTCTTTTTCCTTTTGACGGGCCAACTTCAATTGCTGAGCACGCCGCCTGAAATGCCAATCAAATGAAACGGCTTACTAAAGAGTGTTTTAAATTCAATTTCATGTTACTTCAATAATGCTTTACACTATCAACATCTGATGCTAAGACCAGGAAAAACTATATAAAACTATCTTCAAAATCCCTTTTAGTCTGAATTTGAAGAAAACTCATAAGCCCAAGGATAACAATTAATGCAGCAAACATAAAGCTAGAGAGAGAAAGCTCAAAAAAACCTTAATCCTCATCGAATTAAATATAATTTATCCTTAATTTTTCAATTTTTTTCTCTCAATTTTTGTTTAAGCTTCTTTTGGTGGAATATTTAAAGAACAATTCAGTGAGTAAATCATTTTAACTATCACTGTATACTACATACATACATAAGTATGCATTTGTATGTCCATTAATTGCATTGAATATTTTATACAGTCAATATTTGATAAGTTTTTTTTTTTTTTTTTGTTTTCTCTGAATGATTTTCGATGAAATTCATGACCAATATTTGCCAACCGACCATGAAAAAGAGACTTCTCTTGCAATTTGGGTTTTTTTTATTTTTTGTTTTGTTTATACAGGACTCTGGAAATGGAAGTAGGTTGAACAAGTAGGAAAAGAAAAGCGATTTCATTCTTAATTAAAATGAAAAGTTTCACTATAACATTTTGCGTTTCTGTTTATTCCTTTAATTGCAGCTTTAAGCTGTATTTACAGCTGCAATTTGCCTGACAAATGCCCTAGGAAGGCGAAAGCAATCCCACGAAACCTTAAATAAACGCACATGCACGTCCGTGAATACAGTTTGTATACGGATGAGTAGAAAGAGAGACTGGGAGTGCTCATCTATTCGTCAGCTAGAACTCGAATGTTTAGTCTGTATTAAGCTTATTTAATTTGGATTTAGATTGTTGTGTATATTAAGCTTGTGCCTGAGTAAAAAACTGAACAAAAGTTGTGGCATAAAAAACATGTTTTTTCTGAGTTTACTCGAGTTTATAAGTTTCCCAGCATCCAAAAGCATGTACAAGCTACAAATTGGTGATGATTTCCCTCACTCCAATTCAATGAAAGAAATGGCCACTATATCGGTTGAAAGATAATGATATAACTAACTATCTTTCAGATATTATTGATTGAAAATGAGATTAGGGATCATATTTGTACTTACAGTCTTGCCAATTGCAATCGCTCGTGTGTGGGTAGACTTTCCACCGTTTGCATTTCGGCCACCAGATCGGCGTGCTCCATTTTGAGTTGCTTTGCATAGCTGGCATCCTCCTGACTTTTGCGCTGTATTAGAATACCTTTGATCATTTTGTAGTTGTTGTTAGTTTCTTCTGTTTTTTGTTTTGTTTTTGTTTTATATTGTTGATATGTAATTGAAATGTTTATATATTTCTTTATTGAACAATTTAATGCAATATTTTTACAGCAATTGTCCAATTGCTGTCGTTGCTGGCGCTGTTGTTGTTGTTGTTGTTGTTGCTGATGTTGCTGCTGCCACAATCGTTCCTCGTCTTCCTTGTCGTTTGCAAATTTGTATGCAAATTGTAATTTGCATCTTTGAATATGATTTGGTTGTTGTATGCATGCATATGTGTATGTGGATTGGATTTTATTTCATTGTTTTCATTGGGGCAGCTGCTGTTGCTGTTGCCACATCTGATGTTGTTGCTGCTTCTGCTGCTGCACCCGTTAAACTCCCGAGGCAACTTTTATGTCGTTGTCGTTGTCGTAGTCGTTGTCCTTTCTGCTCTTTGTTTACTTTTGATTTTGTTGCGTTTGGCTCACTTTTCAACAACTCTGCAAGAAGATAAAGTAAAGTGATTACATATACATATATAAAAACTATATGTTTTATTATTCTATAACATTTCGCCCAAGCTTTTCCATATTATGGATAGAGAGACAGTAAGAAAGCAAGGGGGATGATAGACTTCATGAAAATGCAAAAGATTCAAATCAAATTGCATGATAAACTCGAGTAAGATAAATGATGGCAGTGTGCAACGAGGGCTTGGGTTAACTTAGGTCATGGCTAAGATAAACAGCCAAGTTCAGAGTATAGTCAGGCAATTGAGCTAATGGATCCATCTGTATCACATAACATTCTCACACATCTTACTCTATAATTTTTTTTTCCAAAACTTGGACTTAATTCACGTTAACAGACGTTCTCCTCCAGTGTAAAAGTTTAGGTATTTTTGATAAGTATTTCATCTTTAATCAAAACCATCAAACTATTTTTAAAATACATACTTAATTTGTGCCTAAATTGTTAGAAACAAAGACAAACCATTTAAGTCAGTCTGAGTTTTTTTTTGTGTTATGTTCTAATAGTTGAAGGGTTCGTAAGTTAAGAGTCACTGTTAGATACTTGAAATGATTTCATTCAAAGTTAGAGTATTTACACTTTCTTATTAGCCCTGTTCTTTGGCTTTAGAAGCGTTGAAGTGTAAGATGTTTGTGATGTGTATGAGTTGACGCAAGTCTTGTGGGTTTTTTTGTTTTTTGTTCACGACCCTTTCTTCTTTTATTTGGTGGAAACGTTGTTAGCAAAAGCTTACGCTGACCTGACATTGATGTTAGAGAAGTTGAACGTGAAGAGGAATCGGAGATGGGATGGAATGTGATGCCTTAAATAAGTTTTAGCCACCATTTAAGCTCAAATTGCTGCAGCATGCCATCCAACAAGGCAGCCAACCATCATTGAGAATTGAGTTTATTTGTCTTGAGGGCCACTTAGGAACTAACTTGAGTATGTGCAACTCAACGACCAACTTGCACTTGCAGATTGTCTGTCTGCCCTGTGCATCTCCCCCACTGTTTTCCCATCGTCTTTCTCATCTGCGAAAGGAACTTCACAAAGAGAATTTCAAATTTCCTAAGCTACATCTATTTTTTATTATTTTTCTCTTTTTTTCTACTTCTTGCGGATAACGTATGTGTGCGAAAATGGTACTAAGTCGCTAATTTAGTATGCTATCTTCCAACCGCTTCCTTCTTTACCTTCTACTTTCCATCATCTTCCCCCCCAAAAAAAAAAGAAATGAAAATAGAAAGAAAAGTCAGTAAATAATGAAAAATAAAATGGGGAAATTGTTCAGAAAAAGTTGAGAGCTCTGGGAATGGTAAATAAGGGATTACTTTTGGAGTGCGGAAGACAAGAAAGGTATGCATTATTTAAATTGTTAAAAAAGTTAAGGTTAAAAAAAAGTATCTAGACCATGTAAGGCCCAACTCCATAAGGTTTAATTAAAAAGTTTAAATTACACTCCAATTACAACAAACAAATGACTTTAATTTAATATTGCCAAAGTAGACCAATACACATTTTTACATATTAAAATGTTTCCAAGAAGACATTAAGCACGGACAAATTGTTAGATACTTTTTACAAGGCTTTTGTCATCGTTTAATGGAAAGTGTTCTTGAAACATTTCATTATGTTCACTAAAGGAGAACTTTAAGAAGGTATTTTCCGATTTGTTTTGTGTAGACCAAAGATCTAAACCAACAAACTGACAATAACTTTGATAGATCAAGTTGATATTTACCACTATGTGCTATGTATCAAAGGTTTTAAGCTTCTCATGGAGCAACTGTTCCTATATGTATGAATGGTCTGGTCTCAATATAAAATCCACAGAGACATCCACTCCAACTGGAATATATGTACATATATCAACAAAAGAACTTCATACATAACAATTCTAAGGAAAAACAGCCTTAGGCTAATTGCATTGAACAATCAATTAGAATTGAAGTATTCTCAAAACCTTGAAACAACTTTGATTTGCCATTGAGCTAAACAAAGTGTACAATTAATATGTATATTAAATTTTAATAAGACAAAGGTTACTTGTTTCATTTGAATGGAAATGAGCTTTCATTTAATATACTTTGTGCGAGAAGTTTTGCTTGAATTCATTTCAAATGTGTTCACATTCAGATCATTGAGTGTAAATTTGTTATGCAAATCGGACAGTTCTGTTTTGTTTTGATTCACCCCCCACACTCACACACACACACACAACTCCCACCTCCCCGTTGCAAAAATATGATTTTTTCTTACTTGATGTCGTAACTTTTAGTTGTATTTAATAGTGAACTGCATTCAAATTTTGTATTCAATGCATTTGACACATGCGAGAAAATGACAAACGTCGACAAAAACTGAGATTGTACAAAAACAGAAGCCAAAACGACATCAAAAAATCATGCCATTAAGAGGGAGCAAATTTTAATCGAATATCGATTATGCTTAAAAGGGGGGATATTTGTAGCTGCTCTATCAGGAAGGGTAGCCCCCCATCATGTACACGCTCTTTTCAGTTTCCTGTTGTGCCAGCTATAAACGTGTGTACACGTCGACTACAGTGGAAGCCTACCAATTGAAACAGAAAATGTTTTAAGATTATTCTTGTGGCTATAGAGAAACAAATTGGATCCGAGCTACACTGAAATTGAACACAAATAGAAAACAACTATGTAAACTTCCCTTTCTAGAGATAGATTTTCCATCAGTATGGTTTCTACTGTACTTGTATCGTACATCCTGTTAAACGTAGAACTTTGTTGTTCTGGTTGCTTTCCTCTTGAGATGAAGCCGCCAAATTGAAAGATATGGGAAGGGACTGAAAGCAGGAAAACGGAGAAGTATCAAGGATATTGCAATGCAATTTTCGTTTATGAGCCTCGAACAAAAGAGGAATTTCCTGTCTATGGCCAGTGTGTGTGTAAGAGAGATATTGTGTGTCTGTGCATGCTTCTATATGCGTATGCCAAAATCTGTACTTGATACGTATAGCGCACACAAACACGGACGGTAGAATATCAGTGTTGTCCTTTTTTTTTTGAAAACACATTAGATTAACTTTCTTTCCGTTCTTTACGGAGACTTCAAATTTGAAGAAATTGTTATCCTTTAATTCACGTTTAAACTTTAATTCAGTCCACTTAAATATGAGAATATTTATTTGTTTTTCCTATTCTACCATAATCTATAGTTTATATAAAATGTTGTATAATTCGGTATATCCATTAGGCTGCGGATTTCAAGATTAAAATCAAACTTTTATTCCTTAAAATATATATTAAATATTAAAGCAGAAAGTTAAGTTTTTTGGAATATACTCAAGGTTTCTTTCTTTAGTTTTGTTTTTTTTAAATAACAAAATACATATCTATTAAAGGTTAAAAGTATGTAAATGACGATTATGAGGGATTTCGTTTTATCACTTGTTTGTATTGATGTTGTGCGTTCATTTAAAAAAAAAACATCAAGCAATATGATGTCATGCATTCAAGGGTTAACAAACTTTGGTTTTTCGGCTAAGGCTAAAGATCCAGACAAAAAGCTAAACGGCCAGCTCTGACGCAGACCTTTTGAAGAGCTGTTCATCACGGCGTATGCGTGTTATCTGCGGTCAGGCAAGCCCCAATGTGTGTAGTCTTCCCCTGTCTGCCTTTCCTCTCGCCCTTTCCCTCGCTTTCATCCACACGACTCTCCTGTTTGCCTGCGCCCCTTTTTTTTTGTGATTTAGGTTTAACCATTTTGCACGCCCTTTTTTAGTTGTTGTTGTTGTGTCTGACATTGCTTAAGCTCAAGTCTCTGATATTTATTCAGCTATTTAATAAATAAACGCTCAAAGCAAATAATTTATGGCATTAAGACATTAGACAAGATAAGATAAACGCAAAAAAAAAGAACGTCGAACAGAGACAAAAAAAATTACAAAAAGGTGAAAAACTCTTAAAGCGAATTTTCGCTCAAGTGTTGCAACATCAAGGCAAGTGACGACGTAGACGACGACCTAAAGAGCAGACAGGAGCCTAGCAAGCAGTAGTAGCAGGACGAGTAAGAGGAAGAAGGGACGCTACAAATGAATGGCACTCGACAGGCGCAATATGCAACATGAGTCCAACAGTCAACAGCAACAAAAACAACAACAGCAACTATGAGGCCACATACACGTCAAGTCAGATAGGGGGGAAAAGCGAGGTCTAGAGGGTTAGAGAGAGGTGCCAAAAACACCTTCTAGGCAACGGGCAAAACTGGCAGCTGGCAGTTGGCATCTGGCATTAGGTCGGGTTTTTCAGTTCAACCAGAGAGAGACAGAGAGAGAGAGAGAAAAGAGAGACTCTGCCCGGACATCTAATGAGTGCACCGACCAAACAACTGCCAATGCCAAAAAGCCAAACAGTGAAGCCTAACCAACTTAGCCAAACTTTTCTATGGCAAATATAAAGTCGGTACAAACAAAAAGTTTCAATACTGAGAATAACTGTAATTAAAAATAACTTTTTAAGTTTGTGTTTAGTATTAAAACTTTTGACCAATTTTGATAACAAAAACTCTTACAAAAAAGACTGGAAAATAAAAGAGCGCAATAAAGTGATAATTTATCATTTTACAAACAAAATATGCGAAATTCCTCAGAGATGCAACTCATAGATTTATGAGTCGTATTTCCTTTTAATTCTGTAGCCATTGAACATCCGCCATAATAAATAAATTAGGTTAAGTTTCCACAGGATGCACACTTCAAGTACTTCAGAGGCTAATGAGAACATTTTTAGTTTTTGTATTTTTAAGTTGGTAATTATTGTTAATTGAGTTTTACTGTAAATTGGGTAAGCAGCGAGCAGTTCACCAAGAACAGATGCGATTAGAGATGAGCAAGAGATGAACGTGACTCAATGTACAAATCGAAGCCTATCTTTAGGGTAAGGGAGACCGATTAAGGAATGCACATAATATGAAATAAAAATTAGTAACATTTGATAATATAAAAAGACAACGTCTTGAAATACCTTGATTATTTCATTACTTTCTGTTCTCTGTTGATGTCATAAAGCAGATGACTTTTTCTAAGTCACAAAGTTTAGAATTCCCAGCATATTTGATTTGATTCTATGTAGATTTGGTACACATAATAGAATGTAATTATAAGCTGTATAAGTTTTGATTCATATCAAATGCTAGTTCTTGTTGGATATGAAACCAACATTATTTCTTTTTGATGTAAGAAAGAAAATAGATGTAAGTTTCGTACTGTAGATCACTGTGACTGTGATTTGCTTGGCGCATCGCTGGCAGTGACGCTCTCTCTCTCTCTTTCTCTGTGGTGATGAAGGTTCCGTTTGGTGTTTTGGTTCGGGCCCTACTTGGTGGCTTTTACGAGTGCCGGTTGCCTCTACGCTTGTGCGTGTTTGTGTGTGTGTATGTGAGTGTACTTGTGTGTGTGTGCTGGAGGGCAGCGAATTATGTGCTTGCATTGAGTGCATTAGCACCCATTTCAGCAGGATGAGTATGGGCTTTGGTTTGGGGTTGAGCCTTCTCGGCCTGGATGAGGATGTTAGTATTAAGCGTTGGCCCAAGTGCCATAGCCGCTGCACAGCGAGGCCAGCACACAAACACACACACATACACTTAAATAAGGACTCGCAAAAAAAAAAAAAAAGCAATAACGGAGGCACAACAAAAACGTAGGAGAAAATTGTACAAGGAAAAAAGGAAACTATGCCACAACCGGCACACAGTGAAAATGCAGGGCATGGAAAATTATAGTTACTGACTTCTTTTTGCTCCTTCTTATTGTTCTTGTTGCTTTTGTTGTTGTTGTTGTTGTTGCTGTTGTTGCCCCAAAAATGAAAATCAAATAAAGCGATTGCACGTGAGCCAAGTTGAGCCCTTGGCTGAGAAAACTGTGGATAGGGGCTTCCATACATATGTATGTACCTATGCCCAGTTGGTAACTTTTATTGGGGTAAGTTGGTACAGTAATGAATGCCATATGTACAGTTTAGATCAGATCAGAATTTTCTATAGAGTTTTTGTTATAATGAAAACAATACAATGAAATGGCAATATTGGATTGAAAAGACATGCAAAAACTTTACAAAACAAAAGAATAATTGATAAATAATAAATCTTTTGTTGTGAAATATTCATCTGCTTTACATTGAAACTAATTTTTAAATGTATTTATTATATTTATTTATATTTATTAACGTTTGTATGTACATATATGATTATTGATTGTTGTTTACTAGCAATTCCAATATGTAAGTAAAAGGGTATGACCAAAGTCGGTTCAATGAATCTTCTAGCGTTTGATGGGTTGCCACTGTTTCCGTAGGACGAGGAATTGACGCTAAAGAAGGAGTTAGGCGGGCTAGCTGGCTTTCAACTTTGTTGCTGTTGTGTGCTACCAAAGCGAAGTCTCAGATTTTGGCCCCAATGCAAATTAAATTTGAGTGCTGATTGTCTGCATTCCCAACAGAAACAGCAATCAGTAGCAAAGGAAAAGGGTCACAGGTGTATTTTGTGCCAGTTTAAGTTTCAGTGACGGGCAGAACAAGAGGTGAGGAGCAATGGGGGAAGGGACATGGATCAACTTGGACATCGAATTGCTTCTTTCTTGCTGAACTTGCAATACTTGGCACAGACGAGACAAGAGAAGAAGAGATTCGACTTAACTCTGACTGACTCTGAACTAAAATACAAAATAATGAGGGGATCACATGAGATTTAAACTCACTTCTAATAAGGATTGACTTTGCAAAGAGTTGCCAAAAATGGCAAAAAAAAAAACAGTTCCAAATTTAGCAAAGAAACATTTTTTGGCACAAGAACGCAAATCAAAATGATGGGATAATTTTGTAATAATGGTAACTGTTCTGCAGCTCTATTCAAAATGTAAGGAACAACAAGTTTTGAATTCATTTGTATTGGCAGTAAGCCTTAAATTAAGTTACCTTACATACATAAGTTTAACATTGTTGTATATAAATTTTATAAATTCTATCTACTATTCTGATGCACTTTGTACTTGTACTTATGCGGCAAGTAATTAAATGCCGCATAAATATACTTAAATACTTATAGAAACGCAGTTAAGGTAAAATTGAACTAGACTTACTGATGAAATGAAATAGTTTTAGGCAGAGTTGAAGCTCAAAGTCTACATGGCAAATAGGAAACGGTTAATATCGCTAAAAAGGACATTGAATCTGTTACTGATTGATAAAAATCGAAACTGTAAACAGTCAAAAAGGTAATTGTCTTGGCAAATCGATTACTATTGATAATAAATATTGCAAATTATTACAATACGGACAAAGACAAAAAGACCACTACTTAAGTAGGACAATGCAAAAGAGTTGAAAAGAATTGTATAACAGGCTTTATTGGGCCTTGGACCAAAATATTCTTCACAAGAAGAACATCAAACCATCTAAAGGACTTTAAGCAAAGATTGTCTTGTTTTAATACACAACATTGGGCAATTATCAAATGCCATCGTACTTCTATTTAATCTATGTATGTTTCAGAAACTGCATTTGGGATAGAAATGGCTTATCATTTGCTATGTGTATGGCCAAAGCTTAATGAGGACCATTTACTTTGGAGGAGAAGAACATCAGAGAAATTGTCACTTGACGAATTGCTTAAGTTTCGAAACGAAAGCATGTGTTGGATGGAAATGAACATCTGTTCAAACCAGCAAATCGAAATGAAGCAAATCTTTAAGCATTTTTCATCTACTTTAGTCCAGAGAAGCGTTAATTGGGGTTTCTTTTAGTAGTATTTAAACCCTTCTTTGTTATTTGTCAATTTTCGAGACTGTGGTTCGATTGGACAATATTTAAAGGGATGACCTGAAAATTGTCGATAAAGGTTTAATAATATGGTTCAATTAATGACTGATTCCCACACTTTTTCTTCTTCTTTTGCAACATCCATAATTTCTGATTGTGAGAATTAATTGGTATCCCACCTTCTGTTTTTTTGTCTTTTTATCTTTTTGTCTCTGTTTCGCTGAATAAACAATTATATTTATGTATTTATTAATTAATTTATACCACGCCAACCATAAGTATTTACAGAATTTATTACACTTATTTTTTTAATCCATTTGAATTTTAAATTCATTGATAATGAAAACGTGCATGTGGAAGCAGTTGATTACCAATTAAGTTTGCCCTTTAAACAACATTTAAGGAAGCTGGTTACGATCTTTTAAATTTGTATAAACAGTTTAAACCGAATTCACCAACTCCTCACCTTTTTCTTGTCCTCGAATAGAATGACTTCCACACAAAAACTGTCCTCAAACTGATAATCATGGTGTGCTGGATAGCTGCTAAATCACATTTACACTGCATGATGTGTTCATATTGTGTGTAGCGTGTCATGTGTGTGTGAGTGGGTGAGGGAGTGTGTGATAGAGTAAACGAACCCAAACTGAGCAGTCAACTGACCAACTGGCGCACACAATTTAACAGAAGCTTTGGTCATCTCTCAAAATTTAGCACTTGCTCCACCCAACCACCCGTTTATCCATCCATTTAACCACCCCCTCATCGCACACACTGACACACACACACACGCTCAATCAACTTTGTTGATGACATAACCGCCCACAACTTTCCTCACAGCATGAGATGGCAAAAATCTTGTGTTGTGTCCTGATCCTGCCGCTGTCATTCATTTCTGTTTAAGCTGTACTGTAATTTGTATATCCTTTAGTCCAGAGCTTGTAAAGCTTGGGTATATTAACTTCTGAGACGTCCCAATGACGTCAAAGGATATAGAGCACTGAAAGGTGGTTTATCTGATGCCTGACTCGCCATTTCCTTTAATGCCATATGTATCTATCGTATTTATCATTAATAAATCATATCAACAACCATCATCATCAACAACCATCATATCAGGATGATGCACACAGTGCGTATGCGTTATGATGAAACGGTTTACTCAATGTCGACACAACAATCAATTTTGTATTTATTTCATTCTTTACATTTAATGATCTGCTTATAAATCTAACTGTCCATCTAACTCTCTAACTACATTTATGGGTATCTGGATATTATTTATGCAGACTTTTGGCCCAGTAATCTTAGGGAATTTTTGATATCGACGCGACCACATCGACAACTTACTGATATGGCCAATAAAAACCACACCTTGGCTTCTTTTGTCATTGCCATTTATATGTATTTTTGACAAAAAATGATTCAAACAAAACTACTAAACTTTGTAAAAAAAAAAGTAAGCAGTAAATATATTAAATTTGGTCTTTTTTAAAAATTTTCAGCAAGAAGATGCTTTGCAGTAATTATAAAAATCGGTCACCAAATCCAAATGCCTGGCCAAAATTATTCACATTTTTTATGTACTTGGTCAAAAAAACACTTTGAAAATAAAACTAAATATAAAAAAAAGACATTTGGCCATAATGGGACACACACACACATACACATCTACATGCTCTAGATGCAAAAAGTAAAAGCGTATTAAATTTAACAATTATTCTAATTTGCCTTTTTACGACCATGCATTAAAGATTAGAAAGATCTTATGTAATTTCCCATTCCCTTGAGAAATAGTTTTATTACCAGGCCACTGAAATTATGGAAATATTTTGAAACTTTCATCCCTCTACAATTGGGAAAATTGTTCTAGAAACACCTATAATAAGGGTAATTTTTTCGCAGGGTATTTTCTAGTCGATGCTGTCACATTTCGACATTTTATGCTGTGTTCTGTGCGCTTTTTCTGCTTCGTGTTTATTTTCAAACCATAAAAAAGCGATGCCTTTCACACTTCTACCATTTGCGGTTTCAATGACCTTAAAGCAACCGATGGACACACGCCCACGACCACACCCACCACCCATTTATAGTTCAATTGTTTGCGTATTGGTTTAATTATTGCCATTTGGCTCGTTTTTTTCTCCTTCTTCTTCTTCGTTTCACCACGCAACCCTATGCAGTCCCCTTTTGGCCCTTCAAGCCCTCTGCCATCATTTTTTCCCTCCTCAGCTCATTTATTTATATTTACGCCCGCGGCTTATTTTCATTTGGCTGACCCACTGGCACCACCTACTGCTACCACCACCAGCACCTCCTTCATAGCTCATCTTCTCCTTTTTCATCCCTCCACCGCAGGGGACGCTCCATCAAACTGGCTCTGTGTGTGTATGTACTTGGCGGCTGCATTTTTATTTATGTGAGCGCCAAAGAGGAAAATTGTGTCGACATTGCCAAGTTGCCGCGTTCCGTTTAAAAACACAACGAAAATATATATATTTATATATGTATGTATATTGTACGTACATACATACATATGTATGTATGTATAGGGAAAAGGAGAAAAAGAAGGAGATGAAAAGAACAAGAGTTCTTTTTTGTTTCTCGCAGGTAAAATATTTTTAATTAAAAAATCTTTTATTTAAGCGAGTGTCAAGCGCGTTAAGCGTTGTCGTCAACAACATTATTTTTTGAGTAAGTAAACTTGTATTCGGGTACTCTGTTGGTCATAAACTATTCTGATGCACTGTGTACTTGTACTTATGCGGCAAGTAATTAAATGCCGCATAAATATACTAAAATACTTATAAAGTGCAAATGTATTGAGATTAATTAACAAATTACAATAAGTTATTACTGATCATGCCTAAGATTTTGCATTTTTTTTAAAGAGAACTTTTTAAAAGTAATTACTTAGGGTTTACTTATTAATTAGAATTATTAAGTAAACTAAAAGTTGTCACTTGACCCGTTATATTAGTGTAGGAATATTTAAATTTCAATTCTATTTGTTTGGATAGTAACAGTTTTGTTTACCTGTATTATACTGTTTGAATAACTTGAGTTTATTAGGACACAAGTCTGCGCAAAGAAGAAGAACATCATGCGAATTGATTGATATTTGTATGTTGTATTCTTGCTCTTACCTAAAATGAAAAGAATGAAAGTGAAATTAATACAAGTGCAATTAAAAATGAATCAGTTTGTTATTATAATCTTAACTACTTAGAACAAAGAAATTAATCTGTTAATTTACTAAATTAATTACGAAACCTGTTGCCGGCGAGTCTTGTAAAGAGTTTACCCATTCATCATCAAGGCAATCAAGAAAACTGAGAACTAGGTACACATTGTACAAGAGATAATAGGGGCAACTTTTAAATGCCTCGCTCCAACGTTTACAGTGTATGCAAGTCCTATGACCTTTTTTAACAATAGAGAACCTCTGACATTTATATATCTCAACTATACAATCTGCTCGAGGGGCAATCTTTAAGTTTCATATTATTAAATGGTAAATTAGCGAATAAATAAATGAATTTGAAACTAACTTTGATTTGGTTCGAATTGTATTTAGAAACAATAATTTTCGGTCTATTTTGGCCTTCATTGACATTTTTACTGCCAATGGAGCTCTCAAATATAGTCTATGACTAACAATAAGAGTTATTTCTATTTAAATTTTCCTTTTATAATGAAAACATTCATTATCATGAATAATAGAGTTACCTGCTTTAATGCTTCCTTTGCAACACTGCAAGAAACCAACACACACACACACACATTGTATGGTATACACA
Organism: Drosophila equinoxialis; assembly: GCA_018150345.1. Classification (NCBI taxonomy): domain Eukaryota; kingdom Metazoa; phylum Arthropoda; class Insecta; order Diptera; family Drosophilidae; genus Drosophila; species Drosophila equinoxialis. Next base: position 2,825,282 of record JAECWI010000089.1, on the reverse strand, counting down.
CATACAAAGTTATCTTTAATGCAGTTTTCTTGTTTTCCCAGAACCCACAACGCCAAAAAAAGAAAAAAAAAGGGAAAAAATGAGTAAAAACATGAAACATGAAAGAAAGAGAATGTACAAGAACAAAATGAATCCTTTGAGTGCAGTGTATCCCTTAGTCGAGCACCTCTTCAACTTGTGGCCAAAAAAGCCGAAAAAAGAACTACAAATAGAGGGAAAAAAAGTTGGCACTTGTTTGTTGTTGCTTTTTTCTTTGTTTTAGCATGGGAATTCCTTTCTCCCCATTACCATTCTCATGCACCTCCTTGCCGACATCATATGGATATGTGGTATATCTGTGCGTTCCAGTTTTTAACAAGGTTACCACACTAACTCACACACACACACACCAACACCCACACATAGCCAAAAAGTTTTCTATTTCCTTCTCTCCCTCGCACCATGTACCCCTCAACAATCCGTGTGTCAGTGTTTTTTGGCTTGTTGCTATTTTTTTTTTTTTTTGGTCATTTGCAATATGTGCACCATTTTGTAGTGCTTTCACCTGGCAGGTAGTTATACTCAGTCTCTCTGTCGCTTTATAGCGATGATTTCCCTACTCTCCTCGCCCTCTGTCCCTACGCGTTTGCCAGAGGGGGGAGCTCTCGCTTTGTAGGGTGCAGTTTGCGAAACGGTGTCAAACGGATATGCATGTTGATTTAATTTGCACCTTTCGTTTAAATGCTCGAACGCCGTATATTGTGGGCCACATCCCTCTCCCATGCTGCACGTCTTCGCCCCCTTATCCACTATTACTCTTCCTCGCAATTCCTGCAAAAGTAAATTATTTTTGCGCCAGAGACCGTAAATTAGACCTATATATAAGGTCGTTGTCGTCGTCGTTTTTTTTTTTTCTCTGCTTTGGGTTCAAAGTCGATGTTGTTAGGGGGCTGCTCTAGTTCCCTACAAACACACACAAACAAATGTATGTCCTGTGTGTGCGAAAAATCAACGCCAGCTAATTGCGCGATTTTTATCAGGTCATTCTAGGCAACCTCTTCTCTACTCTCCCCATTCTCTGTCTCTCTTGCCATCTATAAACGAGGTCGCTATATTTAAAGTGAAAATTGAAGAGGCAAAACTAAACTGGTTCAATTAAAATCGATGTAGCGAATCAAGGCAAACAAATCCTAATCAAAGCACATCAATTTCAAAGCTTGAATCAATAGCCCGAAGGGGGCAAAATTGCCTCAAAGACAGCAAACATCTTACAAATCAATTATAAAGAGGTGTTAACTATTTTATCTCAACTCGTGTGCTTATTTTCGAATTAGATATATGTACAAGGTCTTACAACAAGTCGGAGTGAGTGTACTTAAGAATAGTTGCACCAACTTTCAATCGAATCGATTAAAAACTTGAGAAATTATCCCACAAGTCGTTTTGAAAAATATTGTTTATAGAAAATAAATAGTAAAAAAAAAAACACTTCTTTCCAGCTGTTTTAAATCGATATAACTAAAAGCGAATGAATCAATTGAATATTTAAGATCAGAAGCCAATATTTTAGTCAGTGCTGGATTAGTCATAAAGAATGGTTAATCATTCAAAAGATGATGCATTCTTTATTCATTTACCAATCGATTTATATTTATAACTTTTTAAGAGTAGAAATTGGACAAAATAAAATCGACAGTTGACTAAATTTGATGTAAAAAATTCTAAAAAGAAGATCCCTTTATATTTGTAAATTGTTCGTGACTTTTGTATACCCTTGCACAAAGGGTATATTAATTTTGGTCAGAAGTGTGCAACGCATCGAAGGAAGTATCTCCGACCAATCGTTCGTTATTTGCTATGCTAAGATTGTAGACCGTTCTTTCGCAGACATTTGAAGTTTTAGGTAAAAGGTTTTTCCACTTTGATGGCATTGGGTAAGGAAAGAGTTACCAAAACAGTTGCAAGGGTATACAAACTTTGACGCGGTCAAAGTTAGCCCCAGCCCTCTAATTTTTATTTGTGTTATCTTCAAATTTCAATTTAAATACCGTAAACTTATATAACTTAGTTTTGGTTATTATGATTCCCGCGCTGGCTAGATCCAGCCCTGATTTCAGTAACACAACGAACTATTTAAATATGTGTATTCTTTAAATATTAGTTTGTTATGTTTTTCAATTATTTATTTTGGGCTAGTTTTTGCCTATGTACGGGTTACTTTGATTTGGATAAAAACTCAACAAGTTCAAATTCTAATTTTATTGTTATGGAGATGCATTCGATATTTTTGCTTTTTCCTTCAACTGAATTGGCTGGCAAATTCTATATTTCAGTAAGAAATTCTTTGTTCAATTAAAATAAATTTTGTTTAACAATGTAAATGCAGATTTATATACACACACAAAGAGATAGAAAGAGAGAGGGAGTGGGAGAGAGAGAGAAAGAGAAAAATGCAAATTGATGCTTTAGTTTTATGAATACAAATGCCAGACCAGGCAGTAGGCAATTGCAATAAAAATCTAGAGAAAAACAATTTATGTTTGGTTTTACTTTTGTATATACATACTTGTTATTTTTCACTATTTTGTGTATATTCATTTAATTTAAATTAAACGTAGAAGATAGACAGTTTAAACAAAGCAAATACATAGTAGAACACAAAGTTGCTCCTTTCTTATCATCTTATCATCAGCAGCATAAGCATTGTTATTGAATAACAACGATTTTCAATCATAATAGAAAGTACAGTTAACCACAGGCAATTTTAGTGTCCCTTGACGTGTTGGCATAATGTCACAACTTGCCTACTCGACTACGTGCCATAATCTCTCCATCTTCTTCGTCCTGTTCTTCTGCATTGTCTCTGAGTCTTTCTCTGTCTCGCTCTCTTGATATCTGACCGAACATATTAAGCCCACATAAGCTGTCCTTAAACCCTTTTTGTATGAACTGGACCCAGCCTCAAGTTGACTTCCTTCCTCACTCTCGTCGTGCTTACCTACATTTAATACAAATTTGCCAGTTGTTTGGTGTGTGCCTTTATACTCAGTGTTCTCTCTCTCTCTCTCCCTTTATCTCTCTGTCTCTTTCAAAAGCCAATTACGTGCCTTAAATGAATGTTGAGAATGGTCGAGAAGTTGGTAGCTGTTGGAGCCGGAGATGAAGCTTCATATATGTATAGGCAGGCTTCTGGTGTATAGAGAATTGAGCAAAACTGGTCATAACATTTATAAGATCACGTGCTCAATTATTAAGCCACTAAATAAATAAATAGCGGACTGCTGACACGTGCCATGGTCGACCTCCGACCCGTAGCCTAACCGAACCCCGACACCCTTCGCCTTACTAAACCTGTCACTGCCTTCTGCCTCCACCTAAACCAGGCTCCATTCTGACATTTACGAGCTCATGCTGGGCTCGTCATAAACACACACACACACACACAAACGCGGACGCAGAAATTGTAGTCATGCTCATTACTCATACGCCACGATGGTCCGTCTGAACTGGCCGGGCCCGAAACTGAACGAAACTGAACAGAATTCTGCTCTCAATATTGCATACATACTATACAACACGTCATGATATAAATCGTTTTGGGTTTATATACAATTTAATTAATCAGCACACTGAAATAATGACGACGGACAAACAAAAACACATGAACACACATACAAAACAAGAAAAACCTGCAAAAGATTAATTGATTTTTAAACAGGAAGGTTAAAAAAAAAAACGAAATATTATGAAATAAATATTTTGGGTTCTATTAAAAACTAAAATGTTTGCATAAACTAAACGTATCGATTAATTAACTGAGTTCATCTTTTTTCCCATACGTTGGATCGATCAGCGATTAGCAACGATATCGAAATATAATACTGCACATAAAGACAATTAGATTTACCTATCTACAAAGGCTTATTGTTAGATTCTAATTAAAAATGACAGATAATTTAATCGAATAGTTTTATTTTTGCAATGCAAACCGGTTATAAGCTTATTCACCATATTCATTGGCCTATTAAAGACACTCATTTAGCTCGTATTGCAATTGTCGTTATTACAGATTAGAAAATGATTCTTGATTGAAATTGTCATGACAAGTTATTAGCTTAGATCAGGAAAGAAAACGACATTTGCATAACTTGTAACTATCCCTTCTTGTTCTTAGTAGTTCCATAGTTTAAATTTTAAAGTCTCATTTTTTTTTTCTTCTTTTCTTTTATGACACATTTTCCTTTGGTAATTTCCACTTGGATTAAAATCTTTCCCTGTTTGCCTTTGATGTGATAAAACCATAATCCACTGCTATAATTAATGACGTCAATTGCTTTTGCTTTATCTTTATTATCTTTGCTATCAATATCAACATATTTGCTACTTTATCTATACTATAATACTTATCAAACATTAGGTTGAAAAAAAGAACCAAAGAGGGAAAATAGAATCAAATACTACGCTTTAAAGAGCAAAAATAAAAAGAAACAAAATGTGCACATATATGTACATATATTTCCCGCATATTCGATTCGTTTATCTTCTTTTACCTTTTACTATTTTAATGCTTAACGAGCTTTTTTCCTATTTGGTTTTTTTTCTTTGTTCAAGCCAACAACAGAAATAACCCAAAAACAAAACAAAAAAAAAAGGGGAAAAGGGATGAGCAGACTTACTGAAAAAAGGAAAAACTTTATTCATCAGGACGAAGCACTGACCTTAGCATATCCTATACATCTGTAGGTACATATGTATATGTCGTCGAAAGTGAAACAACTTGGACTTTAGTTATGCATAGTTAGAGAAGACTAAAATAGATGTGAAGAGAATCTTCTCTTAAAAGTTATGATTATTATCATCAAAGTGATCATAAATTTAGGGAATATAATAAATTTCGTTGACTCATGGAAAATTTCATATTTCTGCAAGAACTCAATTTTAAATTACATTCTCATTATCAAAAAGAAACCCAACTGAAGCTTATAATCTCATAACTTAATATTTCTTAGCTGCAAAGCGAATCGTCTATTTCGGCCTTAAAATGGGGAAACTCAAAAAATTGATGATATGGCACATTTCATTTAGCTATATTTACTGTATATAACTGAATTTTGAGTTCGAAAATGGTTTAGTTGGTTTAACTAAACTTAAACTGGCTAAAAGCTGGAAATAAAAGTCCTAGAGTCTTAGATGTGGGTAACGTTTTTATGCGTGGATTTGCCTAAAACGACCTAGTATCCAATAGGATTACAAGATATGTATATAGAAAATTAAGGAACAAATGGTCAGGGTGGTAAGAGGGGATGTGGCATGATAAAGAAACTGTTGGCACATGGCGCCAAAATGAAATCAACCCGAATTTTGGGCGAGTTTTCTTCATTTTATTTTGTTCCGGGCGACTTTTTTTCTGCTTTTTGTTGTTATCAGTGGGAGTGAGAAGACCGAGGTGAAGGTGAGGTAGGTAAGAAAGGAACGATTGGCGAGGGGTGAGTTCCTCTACGTATTTAACTGCTTTGAAGTCTTAAATTTACCTTGGTATGTATTGGGCTTAAATTTACTCGTACTTTTGTATGTATTTGAGACACGCGCTTACACAGACACACACACACACACACACATGCTCGCAGATAGAAAAGCACGCACACCCATACTTAGAGAGGGCCAACTCCCCCTTTTATTTCTGTTTTCCTTTCTCCTTTCTGTTGCTCTCTCTCTCTCACTCTTGTCACACTTCCGTTAGCCGCACAATACACTAAAATAACTGTAAATAACAATTTGCAAGTGGGTGTGAAGATACATATACATACATATCTCGTATGCATGCGCCTGCATGTTCATGTTCATTGTGTGGGCGTGCCCAGACATAGTGCAAGGAAGAAGGGCGCCAGAGCAACAGAACTGCAGGGAAGGGAAGGGAAAAGAAGGCGATGAATGGGTCTATAAAAATTACAAGGATGCAGCAATAAAATGTCAGCAAAGAAGAAAAAAATCATGAGAAAGAGAAGAAAAAACAAAACAGGGTACAGACAGGTTGGTGGTCGGTGGGCGATTTCAACCACAGGGTGACCATCCTGGTCTAGAGGCCCAGCAGCGTCAGTGGCAGAAGCATATGTACATGCCGACGATGCACAGGACGATGGCGGCGGCGCCTTTGCCAAAAGCAGGTCGTTACGTTGACAACGCACACCAACGAACCACACACACACACACACACACACACAATTGCATTTTGACCCACATTTGGAGGCGTGACAAGAAGCAGAAGCGGAAGAAATCTCACTGCATCTCTACTCTCCTCTCATCATCTTTATAACCAGCATTCTATCCTACCCTCCCCTGCCCTCGCCAACTCACCCCACCCATCACCACTCCATTCTACCCCACCCCACCCCTATTGCCCTTTTCCGGCTTGCCTTAGCCTTTATATTGAAAAAAAACAATCAGACAGACAACACACATATCTTCTTCATTTTTTTTGTTCTTTTGCCCCCTTTTCAATATGTCAGCAAGCCGCCCCTAAAGATGTCGTATTTATTGCTAAAATACTCTTACCAAATGGCCGGCAATTCCAAATGAGAGTTTCACTTTGACAATTTTCAAAAATTGGCCTTAAATATTTTTAAACGCTTCATTAGTAACAAAGGTTTAGACGCTTAAATCTAAAGAATAAAATTGCTTATACTTTCTCTGATCCAAATTTGTAGATTTTAACATTTAATAATTCATAGATTCGAATTAATTAAACTAGTTAGTTATTATTTTTCAGTTCATTAACTACTGGGAAATTTGTATATTTTGTTACTTCCATTAATTTTTATACAACTAATTCAAATATAATAAATCTACTTTTAACAAGAAAATAAAACAAATCCTTTTTCTGTATGCCGTGTATGAAATAACAGTTCGTGATATTAGTTTGGTAAATTTTCATAGCTTCTAAGGGTAGGTGCTCTTCGGTGTTGTAGGCTTCGGCAACTCTTTTCGCTTCATTCAGTTGCAATTCCCAACCAGTTTGAGACATGGTATGGCTTTTGCAATTCTGGAGTTCTTTAGCAAAGTCTGCTGATGATGGAACTTGGAGGTTCAGACAACCTGCTCATCTCTTTGTGTTGCCTTTAAACTAATCTTCTCTTTGGAAGATTGACCTCGAGGCGGCTAAATTGCAAGGTCTGATGCAAATTTATAATATAAATAAATATTCTACATTTAAGAAAATAAAGAGAACATTTAATGTTATATCAAAGTATGATGGAACATCGAAAATGAATTGGATTCTACGAAATATATTCATAACTTTTCTTTCATAATGAAACACATTAAACATATTATGAAACATAAGCAAAATTGGTTTCTTATTTGTATATCCAATTGCTCCACCTATTCCACCCATTTTTTGTTAACATTTGTGTACATTTATTTATATTTATTTATTCATTACTAAATGTTTTCTTAGTTTTTGTTTCGTTTTGTGTTTATGAAATACCTAATTAAGCATTTAGCTTATTGTTATTTAATTTATATAAACTGGGACAAAACAGTTTAACTCGCTGTTGAAATAGGCTAGTTAGAAAAGATATGAATACATTTTAGAAACTAGTTAACATTAAATTTTTTTTCAGATTTAAAAAGTTTCGAGTGGATTTTTTTTTATCATACATATTCGTTGACATTTGTTCTTTATAAATATTCTTTTTATGTTTTTTTTACTTTAGAGTCAGCGAAAATAAACAATTTTGAAATCAGGGTTATGTTCCTTTATGGCCGTTTCCGTTTGTAATAAAAGTCAATGAATTTACTGATCTTGAAAACGATTCAAAAGCTCAAATACTTCGAGTATTGAAATTTATATTATTTTGTAATTGACTGAACTCCAATTAAATTTATCTAACTTTCTGCACGAATTTCCAGGAGTTTTGGACAGCGAATAAGACAATTGCAGCAAAATTTATAGAGAAAACACAATGACAATGAGAGAGGCGCACGTGTTGTTGAGTAAATCCTCTGGCCATTTTCCGGTTATTGAAAACATTCCATTCCCTTCGGGGCGACGGAGCCGTGGCATATGTATGTACCAAATATTGCTTTTCCCCCCTCTCTCTCTCTCACTCTTCATCCTGCCGTTATCATATATTTTTATACGCATACTTGAAATTGTAATTTGGTTTGAGGTGGTTTTTTTGGGGTGAGGATGGGGGCCGGGTGAATCGAGGCGCATAAAAAAATTGTTGTCGCCCACTTAACCCAGTCGCATACCATTTTGCACATAATCCCAGTAATGTGCGTGTGTGTGTGTGCGTGTGTGTATACTAGGAAAGTGTAGCATACTTTTCTGTTTTTGTGTTGTTGTTTTTGTTTTCTGCTCAATGACAGGAGCATGAATCGTGGGCTTTTGAGTGGACGGCCTTAAGTGGATTAATTTAAAACATTTGTTTGTCGTTATTGTTGCGGCTTGGTCGCTCGGTCGCGTTTGATAAATGAGTTTTCCATGGAACGGAGTGCCCTCTTCCATAATGGAGTGCTTTTTGTCGTCTAGAAGGTTGCCATTTTTCCACATGAATGAGCCGGTAGAATTTTGTGTAAAATCATTGCAGCCGCAAAAACATGGGGCCCCAAATAAGAGATACAAGTAAATTCGTAAATATTGATGGAGACAGTGGATTGGTGGCTTTTCTTTGGAGCTGTAGGTGGAAAGTGTCTACTTGTCGCCTGTCAATTGCCCATTTGACGGCGGCAATGGAGGGAATAAAAATGCAGAGGAGGTTAGGATGGATGAAAGACAGACTTGGCTTATTGATCATCTTGCTTGATAGCCGGTTGATGGGCTGTCAATTTTATGCAACGCCTGTAAATCGCTGGTAATACCAACAAATGCGGCGGAGACACACACAAACACACAAAAACCAACGAGAGAATGAAACAAAAAAACTTTCAGATGCCAATATTCAAGACGCTAGATTAACTTTAATAACCAAAAGATAATATATAATACTCAAGGGATTTTACGATAATCAGCGGCAAGACAAAGGAAAAAACGAAATTGGGAACAAAATCGCAATCAAAGAGAAAATAAAATCGATTGATTAAAGACCCTGAGGGTCAAATCAACTTTCCATTTCTTAAATTGCATAATTTTACTTAATTTTAGTATGATAATTGATAAAAACAAATATCCCACCATCTTTCACATTTAAACTGAAGCCATTTCTAGATAAATATAAATGGTTTTTCCTATGACAACTTAATGCACATTTCAGCTTAATCTTGTTAAACAAAATTCTTGCCCTCTAAATAAGTAAATAAGTGAAGACTTCAAATTTCGTTAGCACATTACATTTCATTTAAATTCTAAACATTTTCCTCATATAAAATTGTACATTATACATAAACAAAGAGACAAACTTTAATGAGTTTAACTTAAAGTTCACTTATGTTTCATTTAATTGTGGGTTGAGAAAGTCCTTTGTTAACCCTTCTCATAGTGATAAATAACAATGAAAACATTTTTGAGATTCCGAGAATTGCTATTTCACAATGGAACTAAAGGAAAGTCGTTCTAAACATTTGTTTAGTAAATATTAAATAAAAACTAATTGTAAAATGATATTTCTTTTAATTTTAACTTAACTTTAGTTTTTAGCCCCCTTCAACTAAATATATAATGCTAATTAGGCAAATATGTAGAAATTTTAAACCAACTAAATCCATCATAAACAAAACTTCTAGACTTTCTCATCCAACTCAATCCATCACTGCATCAACTTACTCAAAAGTGAATGATATATACATATGTACATATGTATGTGTGGCTATAGCAAGTGTGTCCACTCAGTCGTCTGATAAATTGAACAAACATTTTCAATGGCATTTTCAAACCAAGTGAAATGTTTCTGGAATTTGTGAGCTTTGGCAAAAGCTAAAATGTTCTAAAAAAAAAAAAAAAAAGTAAAAAGAATACAAATCACTCGTACATACAGACATGCCAACCCCGAAAGTATGCTCTAACTTTTATTTAATTTTTTTCTGCCAACTTAATGGAATTTATTTTTGTTTATTTCTGAAGAATCCCCAAAGCCCCCCGCCGATTCGCTTTCACTTTAGAACTTTCCCCCTTCCCGGCCCCCCCCTTTTTGGGCATGGCATGCTCACAAAAGTCAGGGCCTTAAGCTTATCTACATAAATTTTCTAAGCAAGAAGCACGCTTCTAATTAGCGCAACCAACAAAAAGTAAGTGAAAAATTTGAATGGCAAGCGAAAAATCCAAAAAAAAAAAAAAAAAAAAAAAATAAACAAAAAAAAAAAAAACTTCAAAAATTGAAGCGGCATAATTAGCATAATACGGTTAAAGCCGACAGAGCTGAAAAACAAAATTTAAAAATAAACACAAAAAAAAAAGAAAAACGCAAATTTCATCAAAAAACAAATCGGACAAAAACTCATCATAAATAGCAGAAAATTCCTTTAAGCTAATCTCAACAGTGCTATGGAATTTTTGCGTCCACAAGGACACTATGAAAGAGCGTCCGCATAAAAATGGCGGCCAAAATGGCAACAAATTGGCAACAGATTAGCCAACAGGCGTACCGCAAAACAGTTGGCCATTTTGTGGTCAACTACAAAATTGCAAACAATTGCAGGGAAACAGAAACGAGCAACTAAAGAGTGGCAGAGATAGAGAGAGCGAGGGAAACGACAGGGCCAACAAATGGGGGTAAAACATTTTTTCCGGAAAACGGAAACGGCTGGAAGCTGTGAGAGCAGTTTCTCGTTTCCGCTTGGCCAGCAGCCCGTACATAAAATACAAATTACGTGTGGGGGTGGTCAGGTCATAATCGAGAGAGAGAGAGTTAGGGTGCAAAGATTTAAAGAGCTCGAAGCTTATCACTGATAAGAATCTTTTACCTCTCAAATGCTTCAAACACTTCACCTTTCATGCGATTGCTTCTTTCTAAACAAGCCAGGCCAACCATCGACGAGGCCAACCTCAAAAGTGGCCCATAAATTATGGAGCTGTCAGTAGAAATTGCAGGGCGTAAATACAAAAAAAATACAAAAAAAAAAAACTTCTTTTATTAAGTCTCAGAACTGACTTCCATTTACCTTACACTAAATTAACACAAAAGGAATTTCTAATTGAAAAAACAATCAAATGGAATGAACTCAAAAAAGCAACAGTAAGTTAAGTAAATAGAAAATAATGCAAAAGAAGAATCGGAAAAAAGGTTTACATATATCAAGAATTAAAAAACGTGGTAGAATTTCGAACTCGAATCCACTTATTGGATCAACCAAGTCAAAAGTAGAACGAGTTGAAATTGAATTAATATCCAAATGTGGCATCAACTGACCCATTTCTTGGTCGCTTAAGGGAACAGATTACAAATGGCATTTGAAAAGGTCTCTGGGCCAAATTTATTTGCAATTTGCACTAACTCATATGCCCCTCATAGCTAATGCTTCAGGCTACAGGGTATTGGAGGTATAAAGAAAATCACAAGAAATCCACTTGGTCAATGGTCACATGTGAATGAATGATTTCAGCTTATAGCCTCCCCACACACACATAAACACACACACACTCGCACAGCTGAGATACAAACACACAAACATCCAACAACACAATTTTTCGGTTGGTTTTGGCCAATTGAAAAAGTTATTCTCTGCTCTTTCGGTTTTTTCTTGTATTTATTTTTTTTTGCCTTCTTTTTATTTGGCAGCTGAACTTTCTTGTTGAAGCCACTTTAATGACATAGTTTATTTGAGCCAGTTGTTGTTGCTGCTTATGGATTTGTTTTCCTTATGGCTTATTGTTAGTTACGAGCAAAACTTAAGCTAAAAACAAAAAACAAAAACCGAAATATTGAAAGCGTTTAAAGTTCGAGGGACACAGTAAAATGAAACGCCATTGAGTCGCGTGATTAGCTTTATGTATTACGTATACGCAACGTATACAAAATAAAAAGAATTCAACAACTTCATGAGTTCGCGAAGTATATGTATAAATATATAGGTACCTTTTTTTTGCATTTATTTTCTGTTTTTGCATTGCGTCACGAGTTTGTCTAGTTCTAATTTCGCCAAGATTTGCTTATTAATAGACATTTATATATAAGTATATATAAGTAGATTCATTCAATTTTTTTTTTCTTTTGCACCTACAAAACAAATTGAATTAAGTTTCTTATATATGTACACATATTTTTATCAGACATTAGAGAAACTGCCAATTAACACTCTAATAACAATTTTCATAATTGATGTTTTGACCAAAATTAACATAATTGAAGGGAAAGAAATGATTCTTAAATAAATAATTACTTTTTTTTTGGCATCAAACTCATAAAAATAGTTAGAAATGCAAATTTAATAGGTTAATTTATAATTACATTTTCAATCTTTATATTTATTTGCACTCTAAAATAGGAACAAATATTGCTAAAATCGTTTATTAATTCTATTGGAATCGAAACTCCAAAGGAAAAGCAAGTAACAATAAGAAGAATTGATCTTCACATAAAATTCACTAACAGATACTATTCATTTTATTCCATTTGAATAGATTTGAGTTCGAAGAGTTATAAATTAATGAGGAGGCTTTTATTTTAACTGAAACTGAACAACAAAGAAGCTCGCAAAATTTAAACAATTTCATTTTAAAATAATCTCCTTGAAGCTTCATTTTGATGAAATTTATAGAAAGAGAAGTTTCCCTGATTCTTAATCAAAATAAAGGTATTTTTCTTTGCGAACCAAAATATGTTTAGTATCTTTTATATAACGAGGAAAATCAGAATATTAACTTTTAACTGATTCATTGCAATGAATCGTCGATTCTTTTTTATGTACTTCATCGTCCAATTTCCAGTTCTCGGAGAATATTTGTGCATTTCGTATATTAGCTGCTTCTTATAGCTGCTGTCAACGAATCGCAATTAATTCGCAAATCAAGTTACTCATTAATTGGTCTGACACATACATATGGGGGAAATTGGAAAAATTTTTAGCACAATTTGTTCAACAATTTTCTTGGGCCATCTAGTGAATAGGAGAGGGGAAGGTGTGTGGGGAGAGGAAGTGAGAAAAATGTTGAATATTTCAATTGCAAAACTAAAAGGGAAAACCAAAGCACTCAAAAGTCGATGTAAATATACCCTGTAATCTGCTAGAACATGAAACAACATGAAATCCAAGAAGTGATTACCCATTGTTTTTTTTTTTTTTTGACATTATATTTTGGTACATTTCGAATTTATACATTTATTTTGATGTATTTTTGATGACATTTTCGAAATTTCTATATACCCGTTTACCTCTTCGGCTATCGGGTAGCAAAAATATGTAACCCAAAAAAAAATTGACACATAACGAAACGAAAAAGATGAATGACAATATTTTAATGACATATTTCTTTTTCTTTTATTTGTACAAAATATTTAATATACCTATTTATAGGTTCACATATATTTCTGTAGTAATTGCTTATAGCCCATTTATTCATTCATATTGTTATGTAGGTTATTTCAAATTATATTAGATTTCCAAGAGATTTTTTCAACCGAAAATGATTCTTCAAGAGCTTCGAGAAGTTTTACATACTCAATAGAATTAGTCATTTTTAACAAACAAACAAGTCAACTTCAATAACTGATTAAGTAAAATTACATCCTGAAGATCTAAACAAGAATCATAGATATAAAGGAAACGTTTGAATAGAATATAAACAGTTGCATTCAAACACATTTGCTATTAGAATTAAAGAGAATATTAAGCTACATTCTCTCTTCAATGTTAATGAAAATAAAAGCCAAATTGGGAAACTTTTATGATATCATTTCAGTTCGAGAAATGCTTAGCTCTATTTTGGTTCTAAACAACCGAATAAGCCACATCAGATATATATATATATCATATATTTATGTAAAGTGCTTTTAGGGTTTACTCAAACATTATAAGAAAAGATATTTTTTAGAGAGTGTTTAAATTTCTTTGAATATTTTTCTTTTTCTATATTCGATATGAATTTAAATAAGTATATATATCCGTTTAAGAACTCTTAAAATTATTAGTTAGATGTTTGGATTATTTAGTTTTATTTATTTTATTAATTTCCTGTTGTTGTTGCTGTTTATTTTGCTTTTTGTTGAAAAATAAGCTTTTTAATTACCTCTTTTATTTGCATTTGCGATTTTGTTATTCCTTTTTTCTTGTTTTTGTTATCAAATACGATCGGGTTTTCTGCTTTTGTTAATAACTTTTAGTTTTTATAGTGTTTATTGCCTTGCTAATATTTGAATTGGCGTCTCATTTCACACTCACATAGACATTCACACACATACAATTTACAATTTATCCATATCAGCATTGACATTCGATACGAATATCAAATGAAATCGACAATTTCCTAGCGTTTCCTGTTTCTTTCCTCTACCTGGTCTTGTCTCTGGCTCTGGTTCTGGTTCTGGTCTGGTCTGCCTCCTCTAATAGACATTTACCACACACTTTAGCCACAATCTACTGCTGTTGGTATTTTTCTTCTATGGGCACCGTTTATTTCTGCGTTTTTTTTATTTTTTTGTTTTGCTTATCTTAGGCGGCGTTGCACATCACGTGAAAAAAAATAATAGTAAAAAAAAAAACCTAGTAGATATTATAATTTCATATATTTTTTTCTTGTCTCTTCTTTTTTTATTTACTATGTTTGCCAATATTTCCGTATTGTTTGATGGTTGGCTTCCATTCTTATCGACATTGATTTCAAGTTGTTGTCGCTTTATCTCTCTGTTATGACTGAGCTGCTCATTTTCATTTCCATTACCATTTATATTTTCATTTCATATTTGCTATGCCTTGTGCCTCACACAAACACACACACACACACAGAGACACACATACAAGTCAAATAAATTGCCAAACAAATAGCAGAAAAGGCAACAGCAACACGAGAACAACACGGCAAATGGCAAAACGGCGGCACGCGGCGTATACGTAATATAGGAATATCTGAATTTTGCTCACGTATTTCTTTTCGGATTCAGCTTTGCGCTTTGCGCCTTCAACAAAACTCTCGTTCAAAATTCAAATTGAAATTTGAATTTTTATTTGTTGTTGCTGTTTTGCTGTTGGTGTTGCTGCAGCCACAGAATTGAGACTGACTGAAAAACTTTACGTGAAATATGGCCAAAGCGCCAAAGCATGGCCAAAATGCCGCAGCAGCAGCGTCGATGTCGTTGTCGGTGTCGTCGTCATCGTCGTCGTCGTCCGTGTCGGTGTCGGTGTCGCAGTCCGAGCACCAAAAACATTCGAGCTCAGTACTCTGCCTGCCAATAGACACAGACACGGCAGCAGCACAGGGGAGACGGAGGCAATAGTCTGGCTATGAATGAGTAAGTGCCGTATGATAAGTGGGCGGCAAACCTAAACAGCCAGAGAGATAGATAGAGAGAGAGCGAGAGAGAGAGAAAGACGGCGAGTGAGTGGGGGAAAGAGAACAAGAGTTCGGTGAATGGGAGAGTAAAATCTGCCGAAAGCAAAAGCCGAATGTTGAACAATAACATCGCTTGCACTCTATGTTCTATGCAACAACACGAGGAGCTTTTTATTTCTCTCTTCTCCTCTCATTCCTCTTCTCATTTTCTTTAGACCTCTCTATGTGTCAGTACAGTGGTGTAAGTCATTCAAAATTGCGTATACGCCAAGTATGCTTCTTTAAAGAGTAATATTATTAAGACTAAGCATTGGATATCCACAGTTGATTTCCGCTGAGCCAAATAGACAAATCCTTGACGGTTTGTTTTTTTGTAAGTAAGTGCTAGTAAGAATAATCAGGCTAGCCTTTGTTTTTTGTTTGTAGTAGTTTCACTTCTTAATAAAGTCGTTTCACTACTTTTCTATCATCCTAGTCCATTGAAATCTCAGTAATGTGGGAATAAGCTCATCTTATAGTTTTCATTTTATTCTTTATTCTGTTATTAAGGGCTTAAGAGTGCAATGTTTTAAAATTGGTTTTCGAAAGATCTCACACCACAGTGCCATTGATGCATTTATATGAAAAAAGAAGAGAGGGAGAAAGAGAAGGTGAGAGCATACATTTTGCTCTCTTTATAGTATTCTCTCCCTTTCTTTCGCTCTCGTTGGATATGCTCTCTGGCGGCGCCAAGAAACAGCTGCTTTATGTTTATTTGTTTGTTTGGTTTTAGATGCCGCATTGATGCCGTTACGACCCTATCACCGTGCTCTTCCCTGCCCCTGCTTTGTATTCGCCTATACACAGCATCTAACTTGGGCTTCGACTTCGACTTGGACTTGGACTGTGTCATGTCAAAGTTTCACCTTGGTTTCTTCCACCTAAAGAGATGTAGCCTTTTGCCTTAACGACAGAAGGAGGACGCTACGGCGATGGCGACGGCGACGGCGACGTCGACGACGACGACATCAACTTTTATGGCCTTCAAATTGTTTCCGAAACGTTGAGCCATTGGCAATGTCTGCGCCTGGGGAGGACTTTGCTGGCGTTTGCCGCTGTGTTTTGTATATATGTATATGTATCTTGCCCACTTTATCAATTGCCGCCCACTCGGGCGCATTAAAGCTAAAAAGATTTTCCTATATTTCATTTCATTTGGTTGGCTCTGCCATAGATTCGTTTGCTCATTTTGCCGCATTCTGTTGTGTGTGTGTGCGCTGCTTTTATGATTATTTTCATTTCCTAAGCACTTAGGATCACAGTGGGGGGCAAAGGAAGAGAGATAGAAAGAGGGGAGCTGAATTAACTAAAAGAAGATGGAAGGAAAAATTATCATTAAAAAAAAACAAAAGGGGTAGAACAACTTCCGTTTTCGCATTCTTTCTCTTTTATACTTTTCTTTGACCCAAATAAAGGCACTAAAATATTTATTTTTTTCCACAGTTTACCGACTTTGAATCAAGATTATTGAAAGTATTATTCGTAAAAACATTTATTTATAAATAAAATCCAAAAGATATGGCAATTGCTCATATCCATTATGATTAACAAGCTTAAACTTTAATCACGGATTGTATGTACACAATCTTAATCCCTTAGATTATCTGGAGAAAAGATGGTGAGTCCAGCTTCTAAATAAAACAATCAAGAAATAAGTATTAAGTTAAGAATGGGTTGAGTTTAAAGGATCCCAATCGTTTGCGAGTTTAGACAAGGCTTTAATCAAAACATACTTAATTAACGAGAGTTTTCTTTTTCTTAAACTTTCTATTAATGTTCTTAACATTGTGCAAGGGTATTTAAGTATCGTTTCTAAACTTAACTAGCTTAATCTTCCGCTTCCTCTGCATTTATTATTATTGTTTTTTTTTAGTTTTTGCTATCTGTTAGAATGCATATCTTTTCTTTTACTGTTGCGTTTTGTTTTGTTTTGCTTCTTTGGCTTTGTGCTTACAGCTTTAAGTTATTTTTCGCCGTAATAGATGACTGTAAATTCAACTTGAAGCTGGCTAACACTTCTGCCAACTTGTTTTAACGGGGCCCTGCAGTTGTTGCATTTCCCCTCACCGCTCCCCTCTTTCGGTCTGTTTCTATCTCTTTTTCTTTTTTTTTTTTTTTTTTTTGTTTTGTGCTTTATTCGTTACAAACTTTCAACTTCCTTTTGCGCATCTTGTTGTTACTGTTACTCCTCATGCACATTGTTTACATTCCTCGTGTTGCCCTTGCCCTTTCTCTCTCTCTCTCTCCCTTGCCATGTTTTTCTTTATACTGGCTATTTATTTGCTTTACGGGAAAACACAACGGAAATTTGCCTGCTGTTCTTTGCTATTGTTGCTTTTCTCTTTTTCATTTTCATTTTCTTGTTTTTTTGTTTTTTTTTTTTTTTTTTTTTGCTGGTCGTTCTCTTCTCTCGCCTTTTGCAAATGTTTTTTATGGGGTGTTGAAAACCATTTTGTTAAACAAACTTGTAACATTTGTTGCTCGTGGGTCCGACGAAAAACAAGAAAAAAAAAAAGCTATTTTTTTCTACTTTTTTTGCACATTTTTTTCTTTTTTTTTGTCAAAATTCTATTCCACCTTCCATCAGATTCAATTTGATATTGTCAATTATCTGATTTGCGATAAGAGCTGTAAAGGCGCTTGTTGCTAGAGATTGGCAACATTTGAACAAAATGCAATGTTGCAATGTTAGCGGGGATGATTGTATGCCATGATCGTATGTTGCCAAGCACATATCTTCGGGTCAGCGCATGCCGCCTCTCTTGAGCAGCCTCTGTGGGTGCAGAGAGACGGCCAAAGAGAAGAAAACTTTATCTATGCAAATGAAGCAATAAAAATTCTCCTGTTGCTAAGGGAATGCTTTCTAATGGGAGCAAAAGAGAAAGGCAGTGGGGTCTATAGGACCGTTTTATAGAATCCAGGATGGCGGCGAGGTGGATACACCAAGCGTCTGTTTTAATAGGTTTCTAAGTTCTTCGGGCAATCCGTAGGAGTCATTGCAAATTGGTAATTCGGCAAAGTCAGACGGTTAATGGTCAAGTGATACTTAAAGCAATTAACAAAGTCGCTGAAAAAAAAAATTTTAAAGTTAAAATCCCGCATAATTAATCCAAAAGAATTACATATATTTATGGTTGGTGAAGTTCATTTCCTTTCAAAGTGCTTAAAAGTGTTAAATATATACATTTGGGCAAGCCCTCAAGAGGGCGGAACCACATTTGGTTTGCCAAGGAGATACCCGTCACATAAGGTGAGAAAGTAGAAAAATATAACTATAAAAAAATAGGTGTCTGTCCTTCTGTTTGTGTTTTGCGCATAGAATTTTAGCAAACGTTTAATTTTTTTTTTATCAGCATAACCAAAAAAAAAAAAAAAAAAACAAGATAAACACTTGCACTGGCGGCGTACCATTTTTCGCATACCCGAAAGCGCTAATCGGATAATCACCCCAAGAAACGCATAACAACTTACATCAATATACAAGAGCATAACTATCAGCTGATCGAGCGAATGACCTAAGTATCCATATCTACCTATATTTCATCTAAAGAAGAAAACAAAGAACAAAGCCCAAATACAAAAAAAGATACCGAAAAAGAAAACAACTTTGAAGGGCAACTAAGCGCTCGCCCGAATGCATACATAGGATGTCGATTGGTTAGCAGTTTTAGTTAAGCTAGGTTTAGGTATAGAAAAACGTATAAATTAAATTTTTTTGTTGTTAGTTTTTTTGCAATCTCAAGTCAAGTACTTTAATGATTAGATGTAAGAAAAAAAAAAAATAATTAAATTTTGAACTATGTAAAGATAAAGGCAATCAGCAAAGTCAGCAGAAAAGACATACAAAGAAAAAAAAAGGGAAAAATAAAACAACTAAAATCTTTTATATACATATGTACATGGATAGGCAATAGAATTACAGGGTATGCATATTCGGTGCTAGAATATTTTTTTTATATTTTTCTTTCCTTAAAACAGCAGTACGGAGAAAGCGCTTTCGACGTTGGATAAAGAAGCTGTAAGTAATGTACACCCAATATTTATTTATGTAAAAACAAAAAAAAATATGTTCTTCACCCCTTGCACCTGCCCCTTTTTCCCTTACAATAACTAAAGTAATATTCCCCAACATAAAATAAAAGAAAGAAGAGAAAAACAAAAAAAAAAAAAAAAAAAAAAAAAAAAAATATTCCCGTTATCATGCGTGGGCAAATCGTGCCCTTGTATGTTCTTTTGGCTTAGCTACTTCTGCTAAATTGTCTGTGCGCCTAATCTACAACTGTTGCTAGCGCTAGGTCTTGCTTATTATTTGATGAGATACTTTTGCTGAAATAGCGGCACTTCTTGCCGACGTTTTGTTTTGATTATAAATTTTGATGATTTTTTTTTTTGTTCTGTCTACTTGTAAGAGCGATCATTTTTTTTGTAACTTTAAGTATGTTTAATACTCTAAATTTTTTTTTCCTCTTAGATAAGCAATAAAAATTTATAATGTCTGATTAAAAGTTATCGTGAATTCATCCATCTACACCTGTCTCCCCAGTAAAGAACCAAGGGATCATCTGAAGTTAAAGCTTCAAGCGGGCGATGATCATAGGAAGGGTGGGCAATTGTCAATCGCAAAACCACCAGTGATTGCAAGTATCGAAATGCACCTTGCATTATCAGCGTATGAAATTCTATCTTTCGTTTCTATCTTTCTTTTCAATCTTTCTTTTGTATCTTCCTTTTCTATCTTTGTTTTTTTGGTATTCTCTTCCTCTTGTCGCATGCACGCTCACTTTTAATAATATAATAATGAGAAAGGCAGGCAGGTCGATGAAAATATAAATAAATAATTGTGGTAACTGGATTTCGGCAGAACTACACCCCTTTTGTCGACGAGCTAGTGCCGGAAATTTACAGCGTGCCAGCCGATAGCCAGCTACTGCCAGACCCGCCCAAACTATACGTTACCCGTTACAGAGCATAAAGTGCAAATGTTATTTTATTTGTGGCTTTTATGATGATAATCAAAATGAAGATGAACTCTTAGGAACGTCATTTGAACCGACTAAAGAATCCGTCTTGGTGGCGGCACTTTGAATGCTTCTTTTTAACGGGTCAAAGTCGTCTTTGGGTTACAACAGAGGGAAATGTAGGATTGTAATTGAAAATGATTTTAATTAGAACAAATAAGGGCGAGTAGAGTGTAAATATTTCATTTAATTCAATATGTCCAACTTTCAAAGTGTCCTCTTCAGTTTACCCTATGTAAGGAGAATAATTTCTTCTCAAATTAATGAAATCATTCAATCTAGAGCAAGTAAAACTTGACATGTTGTTACGATTAGCAAATGTTACGGGTTTCGCACCCTTGGGGAGCCTCTCGGTTCACAGTATAAAGATTTTTAATTGTTGAAAAGTTCATTCAATGCTCATCCATTTAACAAAATATAGTAATCTGACAAAAATTTAATTGAAATAATTCAGCAAATTCTTCAAAAGTGATATCTCATCTTATTGTTTTTAATGTCACCTTTTGAGTTAATATGTAACTCAAGCAAAAAATTAAGTATTCTTTACTATTCCAATAATCATAAAACACAAAGATGGGACAAACGTATGATTTTTGATTGCAAATGCTAGCCTAGTCAAAACAGCTAAATCGACTCAAGAAAACAGTATAAAAAAAACTGAATCCACGGAAAAAAAAAGTCGATAAACAGCTGATTTTTATATATTGTGTGTTCATCCAAGAATAAATGTATTATCCAATAATACTATATTGCCAATATCTTCTTTATCGCTCGGATAATATTCTCTCTGTTCTATTGAAGTTAGACAGCTGGGTGGTAGTCGATTTGACGGTGCAATTCATACCTAAAATTTTAGATAAATTAATATCTAATTTAAAAATATAAATATAAATATGGAAGGTTAACGTATTTGGCTAGAGGGGTCGAGAGGGTTTCGACTTCGGCATTTGACCAAGGCAGTGACAGCATTTGCAGAGTAACTGAAGCCAATTCATTAAACCGTTCGTTTCCACCAAAATCCCTGTATTTGAATACTTTGTTCCAGAACTTTATAGTGTTGTCTACATTTTCCCATAGTACTAAGCTTATTCATTGTACTAATCGTCAAATGCAATATAAAGAACTCACAAAATTGAGAAAAAGTAATATTAAGAAAAACATATACATACATACATATATATTTTATATTTGGTAAAAAAGCTAGAGTTCCCGCTCCCGCAGTTTTCAAATTTTCCCCGCAAGTGCATTTCTAAAACAGCCAGATCTGGCCGGAAAAAAGCTGAAATGACATCAGTGCATGGAACCCCAGAGAACTTCGGCAAAACGCCGAACGTTCGTACTCTCAATGAGAGCGTAAAGTGGGGAGAGCGCTAAGCAGCTACGAAAATGGCACAGACTACAGAACGACGAAGGCAGGCCTACATACATATGTCGCTCGGTACATGCTTAGACTTCGTAGTGTGTGTGTGTGACGTGAAGTTGTACAACACCGCATTTCAGTAGCTCGCTCGACAAAAATTTTTAATTTTCGTCAAAAAAGCGACAATGCGAATAGGTTATGAAAGAATATCAAGAAATATTTACGTCAACTTCGTGTTTATCCTGGTGGCTGCGCGGATAGAGTGTTCGCTCATCTATCGAAACGATGCTGGCTCGAATCCCAGCTCGAACTCGTCAAATATGTATGTTTTTTTTTTATTTTGTTATATTTTTTGGTTCTTTTCTTTCTTTAATTAAAATTAAAAAAAAAACGGTATTTGACGAGATGAAGAGCATTTGCAATCAAAAAATCAAACGTTTGTTCCATCTACGTGTTTTTTGGTTAGACGCTTCATAAACAAAAATTTTATGTCCATTATATGAGATTGATGTCATCATTTAGAGAGGAATTTGACATTGTCTATCAATCAATGAAAAACCTAAAATGATGCAACCTCAAACTAAGTTGAATGTATTTAAAAACGTAAACATTGAACGGATATATAAAATATATGAACAGGCAATGAGCCAACTTGATACAGCTATAATACTAGGAGAAATAGCTAGGCGGCATCTCAGAGCGACGTTGCATCTGATGGTGAATAAACATCGCCAATAGATCCTTTTGCTCTGTCAGCTTTTGAGCCATTATGGCATCATACAGTTCACGGATTTCGTTCTCCGATTTCTTAATCGTATTCTCGCAAATGAGTTGCACTTGCTTGAATGTAAATTTATAACTTTCAGTTTCCATTTCCTCTTCTGTAAGCTGATGGGTATTGTTTGGATTTTCGATTTCATTGTGAAGATTCTCGGTAATTTGGTCCGAATCAATTTCGACGTTTGAGAAAGGACTTGGCTGTTTGCTGCTGCTGGGCATATCCCATAATGCCCTTTCAGAATCCAATGATTTATAATACTTGCTAGGACATTCATCCAATGGATCCGGGGATGCAGCACGTTTACGTTTATTAAAATCCATTGATTTCTTTATCAGGATCCTAAAAATGTGGCAAAGATAATACTGACCGAAAAAGATTAGTTGCAAGTTCACTAATATTTACGCTTTGTTTCCTTCTTTTTTGTAATCAAATTTCTGCAGTTCTGGTTTCTGGTTATGATCGAAACACAAATTGGTTGCAAGTTCACTAATATTTACGTTCTTTTGTTTCCTTCTTTTTTGTAATCAAATTTCTGCAGTTCTGGTTTCTGGTTATGATCGAAACCCAGATAAAATTTTGAAGCGACTGTGGATCCTAAAATTGTTGCAAAGATAATACTGACCGAAAGAGATTAGTTGCAAGTTCACTAATATTTACGCTTTTTTGTTTCCTTCTTTTTTGTAATCAAATTTCTGCAGTTCTGGTTTCTGGTTATGATCGAAACACAAATTGGTTGCAAGTTCACTAATATTTACGTTCTTTTGTTTCCTTCTTTTTTGTAATCAAATTTCTGCAGTTCTGGTTTCTGGTTATGATCGAAACCCAAATAAAATTTTGAAGCGACTGTGGATCCTAAAATTGTTGCAAAGATAATACTGACCGAAAGAGATTAGTTGCAAGTTCACCAATATTTACGCTTTTTTGTTTCCTTCTTTTTGTAATCAAATTTCTGCAGTTCTGGTTTCTGGTTATGATCGAAACACAAATTGGTTGCAAGTTCACTAATATTTACGTTCTTTTGTTTCCTTCTTTTTGTAATCAAATTTCTGCAGTTCTGGTTTCTGGTTATGATCGAAACCCAAATAAAATTTTGAAAAGCGACTCTGGATCCTAAAATTGTTGCAAAGATAATATACTGACCGAAAGAGATAAGTTGCAAGTTCAGGTTTTAAATTCACTAATATTTTGGTTTTACTTTTCTTTTCTATTTTTTTATTTATTTATTTTTTTTTTTGTTCTGATTCTTTCCAGTTCTGGATTCGTTATGATTTAAATCCAAATAAAGTTCTGAATACTGACTATGGTGTTGCTTGAACTAAAATTCTAAGGCCACTTGATGGCAATATTTATTTCGAGAAGCTATCCCGCTTGCTGGGATTTGATATTTTCAATTACAATGAAACAACTTCGATTTTCGTTGCCATCACATAATAAGCAAATAATGATTCAGAAATTTGAAAGACATTCGCTGCCTTTCTATCCATCTCAAGATAGTCAAATTTATTCATTTTCCCTACATATACATATGTACATGCATATATGTATGTGGAACAATCTATGTAGATGTTAATTATTTCAAGCAGTCTTAAGTCAACTCCAAGGTAACAGAATGATTCATTTTCATTCTCAATCTTATCATCATTGATATTATCAATTCGCTAGTACATGCAATTCTAGCAACCTTATCAAGGCAAGAGTAAACTTAATTTACAGATACTTTGTACTCTTACATCATTAAGTTTCTTTGTGGCGATAAAACGCAATATGATTCGCAAAATATTGAAAAGCATTTGTAGATTTTCCCCCAAAAGTTCAAAATTGTCTTTGATTTTTATAGTTGGAATGTTTGACCAAATACGATTTTGAAGTTTTATTTCTTTTATTTAAATTAAAGTTAATATTTGAATATATGTAAATAGTTGAATCGTAACTGAAATCTTTCCTTTTCTTCGTTTTCTCAGACATTCTGTAGGAAAGAATATTCATCAAAAGAAAACGTTTTCATTGCTTAAATAAATGGCTACATATTACGTAGATCAATGGGTTTTTAAACTGTTATTCTATCTAACTAAAAGAAGCTACTATTCCTAAGACTTTTGAATTAATTGTTCAATAATATATTTTATTCGAATTGTATTGTCTTTTTTCTTATTCATTGCCAATTAATTTTGGGACAGTTTTGTGGATTTTGCTCAACTTTATTCGATTCCAGTTCGATTTTACTGCAGTTCGTAACCCAGTTTTAGCTCCTCCATCTATTCGTTTGTTTGCTTAAGAGCTCTCAGCAGCTCTAAGCAGCCGGCACATATTTCCGAAACAAACAATATACATACATATGTATGTATGTATGTACATACATATGTATACATATATATCTACTATAAAATGTTTCTTAACCGAACTTGAGCCAAGTTCATGCCATTGCATCCAAGGGGACCCCCACTTTGCTCTTCCTCACCTTAGGCATCGCATCCGCACTGTGGTTATCATTCCAACACCACGTGCCACTTTTTAAAGGTCAACCCCGTATATCCATGTGTTTCCCTTGTCTCTTTGTCTGTTCTTTCCACACTGTGTCCATGTGTGTGTGTGTCTGTGTGTGTGTGGAGGATTCTAGCTAAAACCTTTCAAGCGCAACATGTCGCATTGTTTCCATTCTTACTCGTTTTCTTTTTGTTTTGTTTTTCTTGCGAACTGGCGCCGCGTTCTCTCTTTGACGCTTTCTGTCCCTTTCTCCCTCTCTTTTTCTATCTTTCGGTTTTTCTCCTGTCGCTGCCAGTGTCAGTTGTGGTGAAAAAGAGAGCGCGGGGAATTCACGGGAAGGTGTATGCCAGTGACTCCAATGTGGTGGGCCTTGTGGGTGCTATCAAACTTTTGTTGTTGTTGTTGTTGGCGTTATTGTTATCGCTGGTTGTGTGTGGTCGCCACTGCCTGCCATTACATTGTTTGCTTTTTGTTTAGTCCTAGTTAGAGAGAAAGAGGATAACACCACATCAGACCACGCCACAGCTCACCTCACCTCATCACAGAACACCACACTTAACCTCACAACTTAGACAAGCAGCCCGTCAAAAACCGCTTCTCCCCTTTGGGCTGTGGAGCTGTGGCAAGAGTTCTTTTTGTTTTTTGGTTTTTTTTATACCCTTGCAGAGGCTATCATAAAATTGGTCATATGTTTGTAACGCTCAGAAAGAGACATACATATCTCACCCCATACAGTATATACATATATTCTTGATCAGCATGAGAAGCTGAGTTGATGTAGCCCTGTCAGTCTGTCCGTCCGTCTGTGCGTATGCGTTTTACTCAGCTATCCTAAAAGCTTTGGGCTTTTTATTACCTGCGTGAGATTAAGTATTAAATCGTCCGGATCACTATATCATACAGTTATATAACAGAAATAGGTAAAGAAGTTGGAGTATCCCTATGAAATTCACTAATGTGATAGTTTTAGATATAAAACATCAGATGCCATTCAAGGAGATCGGATAAAAAAAAAACACAAGTTACAGTCAATATAAGTCGGCTCTGCTCAAACGCTGCCGCCAGCGCTGCCGCCAGCCTAATACGTCATTGTTCGATATGATGCGAAGAGAAGAGCAGACGCATACGCACACACACACAGACGCAACGCTACATATGTATGTATGTGTATGATGTGCGTGAGTGATGAACGCTGACGTATGTCTGTATATCGGCACTAGCAAAACATCATTGATATCGATTGTTCAGAAAACATCGTTAGTCGGCCGTCACCATCGATATTTTGATAGGAAAAAACAGCATGTTAATGAGATTTTTTATTCGTACCCTGCAGTCCATGGTAGGTGAGTTGTCTAAGTAGCCTAGACACTTAGGCAATTCATTAACAACCAAGGATCTGGGTTCGAATCCCAGGCTAGTGCATGGATGTTATGTGTAGTCTTTGTCCTCATTGTAAGCGCTGAAAAGTGCTTGTAAAAAAATTGCTTTAATAAATATAAGTTGTATGTATATATGTTGACTTAGCAATAAACACGTGGCTGTGACTACCTTGTAATGTAAATTTTTTTCCATGTGGTAGTTTTTTTTTTTTTTTTTTTTTGAAGACAGTTGCCGCTGCGCCACAGAATTTTTTTTTTTTTTTTTTTTTTTTTGATGACGGTTGCCGCTGCGCCACCGAAATATTTTTTTTTTTTTGTTTATTTTTTGAAGAAAGAAAAACTACGTTTTATTTTTTATTTGGAACTAATGACCTGAAGCCTGATAAAATCTTAAGATTTGTTTCCTATGTATTTCATTTTTCTATTTTCTATGCTTGTTGGTTGAGAAGTTTGTGAAAAAGATCTAATTGAATCGATCAATAGATTGTCTGGACGTTGACGCGTACAATGCGAAGTACGTTCAAGTGGCCCTTACGACACCAGGACATAGCCTGTTTCGCGCGAGCCCAAGCAGAGCGCTGTCCACCTCCCGCCCGACCGACCGTGGGGCGCAGCCGTATATCGGACGGCACGATCGCGTGGACAAATACAAGTATAACGGACAAACAATTAAAAATTAGATTAACTACAGCTAATTACGAGCTAAATGTGCTAAAATAGAGGTTTTCACAAGAGAAAGAGAGGCTTCTGAACTAATTACGGGATACAGAAGATTGTAATCAGAACATAGGACTCGAAAAGGTTCATGCAAAGAATAGTTAGAACTACAATGTTTTAAAGATAGAGGAATAAAATTTCTAGTAGGTCTACGGGGTACAGATAGGTTTAACTGGTTCAATAGCTCAGGAGAGTCTATTTCACCTATTAAAAGTTTATGAATAAAGATAGCACCAAGCATTACTCTACGATTAATTAATGAAGGAAGATTGATTAAAAGAAGCCTACTGGAGTATGATGGCAAATTGACGTTGCGATCCCAATTTAGACCACGAAGAGCAAATAGCAGAAATTGCTTTTGAACAGATTCAATTTTACTTTGGTGCGTCTCATATTGAGGTGACCATATGCAAGATCCGTACTCTAAGATAGGACGGATTAATGAAGTATACAGAAGTTTGGTTGTGTACGGATCGTCAAACTCTTTTGACCATCGTTTCACAAACCCAAGAACATTCATAGCTTTACTAACTGTAGCAGAAACATGAGAATTAAAGGTTAATTTATGGTCCATAAGAACACCTAAGTCATTGACAATATCTAACCGCTCTAAGGCAGTGTCGTTAAGATAATAAGTTGCTAAGTGTGGAGGGCATCTATAAAAAGACATAACTTTACATTTAGAGCCGTTAAGGTTTAATAGGTTGGTTTCACACCAACTCTGAAGATTATTTAGATCCGATTGAAGTAGGCAAGAAGACGATATGTCTTTAAAACTGAGGTAAAGCTTAACATCATCCGCGTACATAAGCACCCGAGAATGTGACACTACCAATGGAAGATCATTTATAAAAAGAGTGAATAGCAATGGACCCAAATGACTACCCTGAGGTACTCCAGAAGTCACTTGGATGGTCTTAGAAAATGAAGACTTAAAGAGGACCTTTTGTGTACGCTTAGAAAGATATTGAAGAATCCAATCTAGCAAAAGGCTGGGGATGCCAAGTGCATTTAACTTATATAAAAGTAGAGTGTGATTAACAGAGTCAAAGGCCTTGCTGAAGTCAGTATAAATGACATCGGTTTGCACGGCAGTCTTGAACCCTTTGATTGAGTGAGATGTAAATTCTAATAGGTTAGTAGTTGTCGATCTACGTTTTTTAAACCCATGTTGGGATGACGAAATGATTGAGCTACAAAAATGCTGCAATTGAGACGTTATTATTTTCTCAAATGCTTTGGGTATGGCAGACAATTTAGAAATACCCCTATAATTGGAGGCTTCGGACTTTTTCCCCTTTTTATGAAGAGGAATAATATATGATTCCTTCCAGATGGACGGGAAGGCGGAATATGTAACGGACAGTGTAAACAACTTAAGTATTGGCTTACATAGGGCCTCTGCACAAAACCTTAATACGCAGCCTGGTATTCCATCAGGGCCAGGTGCATATATTGGTTTGACGGAACTAAGAACGCTAAAAATCGAACTTTCTTCAAACACAGGGTCTAAAATGCAATTAGACGATTGCAAGTGATAAGGATAAGGAGGATTTGCTTGATAAATCGAAGTTGAATAAGTTGTTTTGAAAAAATCAGCAAACATATCAGCAATTGCCTGATCATTGTCAGCTTTATTGTTTTCGAAAGACAAGTAAGACGGATGCACTGATGTCTTACGTTTTCCATTGACGAATTTATAAAATTGCTTAGGATCGCGAGAAAACCTAAGTTTACATCTCTGAAGATAATCCTTATAGCATTGTGAATTCAGCACCATAAAAATTTGATCGAGCAACTACGTATAGGGAAAAATCCGATGCTTTACCAGATTTTTAAATCTTTTATAGCATCTTGATTTTACGTTCTTCAAGTTACATAACTCACGAGAGAACCAAGGAGGTTTATCAGACCATCCTTGAGTCACACGCGGGACACAAACATCAAAGAACGACTCAAGAGTTTTATAGAAGACAGAAATGGCAGAGTCCATATCCGTGCAAGTATACAGATATGTCCAATCATTAGTTAATAGGAGTTTTTTAAGTTTAGTAAAATTTGTCTTGCGAAAACATCGGGTTGGAGGCATCAAATTGTTATATCGAGTCATAACCCCAAAAGGAAGGTCAATGGTTACATCCAGAGTTGGATGAAAGTTGTCTTCAGGGATAACTAAGGGATCAGTCCTGGAAATATCGCAGTTGGAAGAATCCAACACAAATACGAGATCTAGTGATCTGTTCCGACTATTTCGGACAGGATTTATTTGAGTTAGGGACAACTCAAACAGACCATCAATGAAACAATGTGACGAGGAGGGCAACAGTAATAAGGAATCATATGAGAGGGTCCAGGCAATCTCAGGTAAATTAAAATCTCCCAGAACAATAAACAAGTCTTTGTCAGAGATATATGATGAAACAAGTTGAATAGCTTCCAAATGGTGAATGTATACTGCCAAGTCGGACTGTGGTGGAATATACGAACAAGTAATATAGGCAGAAAAAGAATTAAGAGAAATTTTAACACAAACAAATTCAATCTCCTGATTGGAAGACTGTACAATTTCAGACGAGAACGCCGAATCAACAGCGATCAAAACACCACCACCATTACGGATAGTCCGATCATGTCTATATATTAAATATTTTGAGGGGGAGAATTGAAGCATCGGCAATATCAGGCTTCAGCCAAGTCTCAGTAAAGGCAAGAATATGAAAGTCAAAAGCTAAACTATCTACATAGAGTCTAGAGAGTTTAGACTTTAGTCCCCGTACGTTCTGATAGGCCAGAGTTAGGGACGAAATTAGTTTTTGACTCGCCAACAGGTGCAGACGAGCCGGAAGGAACGTTATTCACAGAGGCAGGTAGCAGGCTAATCGGAGGCCGATTCTTCTTTTTTATTGTATACTCTTTTACAATGAGGTGTTCCGGCCAAAAGTCTTTATGACATATTTGCCCAAAAAGATCTGGGGAGACACTTATTTTAAAGGACGAAATGTCCCGAGTATATGAAAAACGGAACTTTTCCACAGCAATGTTTGGTGCTTGAACTTTGCCCTGGATGTAGGCTATGACTTCTTCAGAAGTAGTATTGGGATCAAGCCGCGAAATAAAAATTTGCTTTTTGGGTGGAACTACAACAAGGGAACTAGAAGTGCCAGGCACAGCAGTAGCAGCAACGGCAGATGCAGCAGCAGCTGAAGCAGCCAACACTTTACTAGCTCCTCTTGTAACTACTTTATTGGCAATATTCCTGGAAACGGATGTTTGCCCGGACGGTTCGGAAACTACAACCGATATCGTGTTAGTAGGTGGGATACTGTCTCCAGGGGAAATGGGAAGAGACTCCATACCTTCCAAAGCCGGACTCCTAAACGATATCAGCTGCTGTGCATTTGGTGACATAGGGTCATTGTCGGGAGCCGGAACTGGTAGACAACGATGTGCCGACGGACTGAGGGACGCGCCCTGAAATCTGGCCCTCTTTCGGGTCGGAGATTCAATCAAAAGTTTAGAACTTCTGAATTGAACCTCCATCGCCAAAAAGCTCTTCTTGGAGCTTATGAACGCCAGCTGACAGAGTTTTAAAGGCATCCCCAGTTCGTTTCATAAAACTTCGCATCTCGAGCTCCAAGCCACGACACGAATCACAGCCCCATTTAAGGCCGCCACCCTGTGCAATGCTATCCCGCACCTTGACTGTATAACCAGCACATTTAAAGTGCATTACATTGTCACACAGCCAACAGTAAAGAAAGTCTTCACTGGTCTTGCTGGGATTATTGCAATTATATTTGCAACAGACAGACATTATTAACTAATTGATTTATCGCAATCAAATTATAAATCAATATGTAAACAAAAAGGGAAAAATGTTAAATTAAGAGAGGCGTATACAAACCAAAGCAAAAGCTAACTGCAATATACGAATTAGAAAGAGAAGAAAAAGAGAATATTTATTATTTTTTGTAAACACAACAACAAAAACTTGTCACAAGCGCGAAGTTAACGGCCGCGAGCGCGATCAAAAGAGAAAGCAGAAGAATAGAGAGCACCAACACCACACAAACAAAAACAAACTATGAACTGTAAATTGAGAGCGCGGGTGGGAGCAAGGAAATAGAACGAAATCAAAAAGTAAGCAGCGCAACAACAAAATTATATTTGCGTTTGTTAAAGTTTTGATATTAATAAATATAAATGTTAATAAATTTAACACAAACTTCGCGATGAGTATAGTGAATTATTAAAGATTGGTAAAACAATGAATTTAAATTGAATATTATAGATTAACTTTAAAAGAACGAAAGACAGTAATTAAGCGAGAGCGCAAAAAAACACGACCGACTTCGATGAGTGACAATATATTGTATGTAGATATGATGTAGATGTAGATATATTTTAAAGTAAGTTTAGTTAGTAACTTACTTTCTTACGACTTATCTCACAAATACCATAATATAACAAAGTCTCAACCTGAGAGGTTTTGCATGTATTTACAGAATTCTGACTCATAACTTCGAAATTCCTTAGAATCTCTCTTCCAATTTACCCTTTTTGATGTACAATATTCCTAATCGAACAAAGGGTATAATATGTTCGGTTTATTTAAAGCAAACTTGGCCTTTTGCAACTTATTGTTTATTTTTGGCCAAAAAGTTAGTTGCGCTAGAGTCAGAGAGAGGGAGAGAGAAAGGCAGAACTGCAATACAAAGTTGCCAGTTGTTTTACCAAATACTTTTGCATACCTACATATACATACATATATAAATGGAAAGTGCAGTCCAAACAGTGGGAAGCTGTTACATGGGAAATATTTGTACAACATTGAAGAGCTACACGGATGAGTTTCGCTTGTTGAGAGATAGAGAGAATGGTGGGGTGGCGAGTGCAAAAATATGCCACACCAGACCAGCCTGTGTTTCCATGGCAAAAGCAATGCGACCGACAATAATGATTATGATGACTATGATGATGGTAATTCACTTTTCATCCCACCTCTGTCTCTCTCTCTCCGTTCTCTCTGTTTGTGTGTGTATGGATAGTTGGAAAATTGTTTTTCCGGCACGCGTTTAGTTTTCAGTTTCAGGTAGGTTAGTTAACTGGGTTAACTGTGGTCAAACCGACACATACCCAAAATCGCCTGAGTGTTTTTTAATTATAAATCTTTTTTCACCCTTTTTTTTGCGACTGGCCACAGAATTTCATACATATTTAAATTCAGGGCTCTTGTG
Source organism: Drosophila equinoxialis (assembly GCA_018150345.1). NCBI lineage: Eukaryota > Metazoa > Arthropoda > Insecta > Diptera > Drosophilidae > Drosophila > Drosophila equinoxialis. Next base: position 2,792,867 of record JAECWI010000089.1, on the reverse strand, counting down.
GTTATTATTATTTATTTTGGTAAGGGCCATATAGTTCATTAAATTGCAAAATATCAGCAATCCATTGACATTAATGATGTATTTTTTTGTTTTTTTGTTTTTTGCTTTGCAAAACAAACAACAAAATTTGCTTTTAATTGAATTTAATTTGTTCACAACTCGACTATATGAAAATTGCATTTTTAATGATTTTCCACAATTTTTCAGCACTTTCAGTCGGCACTTTACATACATACATATATTTTCCATACCCTGCACATAAGGATAACAAGAAAGAGCCTACATATTGGAAATTTGTTTTAAAAACTCAATAATAATTTTAATATTTTTAATGACTATTGGTTAAGTCCTAATCGGACACGATAATCAGGTTTATTCTTTTTTAAGTGCAAATTAATTTGAAATTAATTTTCAAATTGAAGCAATTGGTTAATTTCAGAAATATGCTTGGTATCTTCAAGTCGTTGCCGAAAAGCAACAAATGGTTTGAACGGTGTTTTTGTCGACATAAATATTTGATTATGTGATTAACGTTGATTGTCTCTCAATTAGGCATTACAATGGGCATTGAGTGAGTGAATTGAATTCGATATGGCATTTATTAAGGAATGATTTTGTTAGTCTAATTACAAGACTTGCTTTCTCTTTCACTGCTATCTCTAGCTATCTCTTTCTTCGTCGTTCTCTCTCTGCTTCTCAACTTTTAACTTAAGCAATTAGCTTTCTGAGAGGTTTTAAGAACGGCCTCGTTGCTGGTTGCCTCCTTCTTATTATTATTACGTGTGTTTCTTGGGGTTTCTTTTGGTCGAGTAAAACTTTTTTGTTTTGTTTATAATTTCTTTTGGCCACAGCAAACTTGTTCAACATTAAATCTCCGCCCCAGGGAGACCAACACCACCTAACTTGCCCCAACCTCATCCCTCTTTCGTGCCATTAATCAAACTTCTAGTCTTTGTTCAATTTCTTTTTCTCTTTTCTATTTCTTTTTATTTTTTTGTCTTTCCTTTTTCAACCTTTTTTTATGTTTCATGTTTCATTTTCTCTCTAAGGCTTATTATTGTTGTTATTTATTATTGTTACGGCCATAAAGTTTTAGCCAAGAGAATATGGCCAGAGGGTTGGCTGGAGTCCGTCGCACTGAGTTGATGACCCCGCACGCAATCTAGCCAGTTAGTCATCTCTTTCTAATAACCAACTTGGCTCTATTTCTCTCTCTCTCTTCATAATTCACGCGCTTTTTAATTTTTTTTTTCTTTATTTTCATTTTTGCTGATTTGCGATAGTGGCCAGAAAAAGAAGAAGAGGAACTAGTGCTGTCAGCGTTGTCGTAGATAATAGAATTGAATAGAATTTTTTTGTTTCGTGATTGTTTAACTGTTTTTTTTGTTTTTTTCTACCATGTTAAAAACAAAGGCATGGCAACTTTTGGTCATATGTTTGGAAGATATGAAAACAAAAAAGCGAACTGTGTGGAATGTCCAAAATGAACTTGAATTCGGCCAATTACACTGGTCAACAAGGTTTTGTCACCGCATGTGATATCAACTTTGCCTTTCTGGATTGCGATCCTTCTGTTATGTCTTGAAAAATACAGAGAACAAAAACATTAGGTACATATAGAAAGTTCACCTAGTTCTTTGACCTTTTGTTGGTATTCCAGTCGGATTTCTCTCCAGGATGTAAGATTATTACCTACATTCTGGTTTCATTTTCTAGTTTTGTTTTCCGAAATGTTTGTCCGTTTTCTGTGTTAAATTGGAAATGTGAATGTTATTTGAGACCGAAAGTGTTTGACTGTCTAAGCAATGCTATTCAAAACTTGCCTAGAAATACGTGATAAAAACAATAATTAAAAACTCTTTTTCGGTGTCACATGACGGAAGCTTAGAAGTGACTTCCATTTAAAACAAAAGTTTTCAATAGATAATACAAACAAAACTCCAATCACAAGAAAATCTTGTTGACTAAAACTAAACCCAAGAAATAACGGGCTATTGAAATTGGAATACTCAATACACCAAAAAAATTCTAATGCGCGTAATTGCATAGGACAATTCGAGTAAAATCTTGGGAAATCTAATTAAGATTTAAGTATTGCCACAAACCTACTTAACTAGTTGGAAAAACAAATTCATCTCCGTTGGGATTTGAGAATAACCACTAAATTGTAGTCTGAGCAGTTCCGCTGAATGTTTCACATACATAAAAATATACAAATAAATCAAAACTGGGTTTTAGCTGGGCTTCAGGTCAATAAATCTTACCAATTTGTAAGATTTTGAATCATAGGCAGCACAAAAGGTGAGCGGGTTGTCTGTATAGCTATTTCAAGAACTACCAAGTTCTATCCTCAGCAGACTTTGCTAAAGAATCCACAGTTGTCATGGCCATACCAAATCTTCAAAGCTAAAAGTAGTTGGGAATTCAAACGACATGAAGCGAGAAAAGAACGGCAAAGCTTGCAACTGCAGATTCCACCTTTTTTATTGCATACCCTTGGGCGCCATCAGATTTAGTGTAAAGGGCTTCGCCTTAACCAACTAACCGTCGCGCCCAAATATTTTGTTATAGTATATTGTACTTGATTGAATAACTTCAAAATTCGAATGCATTCGAATAGCAACTCATTGTCTTGCAATCTAACTCATTTCATTTATTCATTTCGTTTGGAAGATTGTTAACTGATATTGCAATACTCTGATAGAAATGCCATTATTACCTCTCAATAAAAACCAGTATTAACATTTCAGTCAATTTAAATACTTGTTTCATTCAAAATACTTTTTCTCACTGGCACTTTCCATTGGGAAATGCTACTGATCAACCTTTAGGGAAACAGTAATCGGCTATTAGGAGAATGGACGGCAACTGTCAAATGGATTCTACATTAATATTAATGGTTAAAATATCATATATCATATAGCTCTAGAACAAACATTTTATCCCCATGAAATTTACCAATATGATAGAATTTTATATAAAATCTCAAATTGGAGTTTTTAAAAATGTATAAAGGAAACCAAATGACCATCACATTTCAACATAATAACAATTACCAAATTATGGCCAACATTATAATTTTTGTCTAATGCAGCATAAGAAGAAAGTCAAATTCATTTTTTGACCATGCCCAAGTCGGTGTGATTCTTTCATTTAACCATTCTAGTTTGCACAGATTTTGTGGTCAATGGTTTTACTTCATTGATTCGAGAAAATTAACAAATCAAAGTTCACTGTGAATAAATGTCATTGTCAATGTGTTAAGAACGGAAACCATATACCTCACAAGCGTTCCAGCTGGCATTGTAGTCAGACGTCTTAGTTTCTATATTTCTATACATCAAATATATATAAAAATAAGTGCTTCCATTTTGGGAAAATTATACAGTTTTTTCTTCAAAAAATTGTATCGCAAAGAAAATATTCGCGTTCTCTTTGTCATTTATATATATTGAGTTTTTAATTTTTAAATTTCAATATGTTTGCCGCGGGACACCGAAAGCAAGTTCAACGTATCTTTTATTGCAAGATGGCTAGAAACATCGGAGCATGGACGCCATCCGGAGTTGCAAGCGGCAATCAGGTAAGTATGGATTGGCGTGCTAGACATGGTTGTAATGCATCAGATGCCGCCAATAAAGAGGTATCAGTAATACCTTCTAAAATGAAAAAAACCTTTCTCAATCAACATCAACGTGACTAGGGAACAAACAGTTCTTTTGACTCAATGCCAGGATACCAGACTGCTGCCGATGCAGCTTATGGTAATTCTCGTGGCTACGGAAACCCCAATTATGATCGCCAGCAAACCGGAAGTAGCCTCAAACCAGTGCAAAATTGGCGTGCGGAATGCAAAATGGTTAAGAATCCATTACCGTTCGATAGATCTAATAAGACGCCCATTGAGATCACTAATTGGCGCATTCGTCCAGCTATTGTCGAATCGCCATCGAAGAAGGAATCTCAGCCCAAGACTGAGCCAATAAAGGAATCTGGTAAGAAGAATATCTCCAAAAAGAATGACAAATCCACCAAATCAAATGAGAACTCAATTGTCGAGAATTCACGTATAAATGGTGACAAATGGGAGAAGCCTAATCCGAAGAAAACCGTCGCAGTTGCTTTGTCGATTTTGCGTAGCGACAAGGCTTGCTATAAAAACAGATTTGCCCTGCTAGATACCTCCGATTAGATGGAACTCCTTGAGTTGTGTTGGGTGACGGGTCGCATGCAAAATTATGATAGTTTTGTGGGAGAATGGATCAAACATTTTTTGCACTCTTTGGATAATCTTTCAACGTGGTTTATATGCGATCAATCCCCGGACGCAGTTTTGTACGTTTTCAACTATGTATTCAAGTTTACTTTGTTTCATGATATTTGTTAAAAATTTCGTTATTTTCTGAGTAATCGTCATGAAATTTCATATTGGTGAGTTTATTTAACATATTAAGGGCTGTGCCGGATCGGACCACTATATCATATAGCTCCCATGGCAACGATCGGTGGAAAACAGTGACTTTTGTCAATAACTTCGTTATTTGCTATGCTAAGATTGTGGGCCGTTCTTTCGCCTTTTTAGACCAAACCTTTTTCCACTTTGACTGGGTTGAAGTTAGCGCCGGCCCTCTGGTTTTTTTTTGATAATAAATCTATGTTTTTTTTTTCTCTCTTATCTCTTTCTGAAATTCCACAAATTGGGCAACTCACAATTATAGTAACGAACAATTCATTGGCATTGAGTGTATGAAAAATTGCATATCAGGCAAATAATTAAACGTGTGTACAGTTGCGGGCATTAAAATAGCACCACTTTAGTTAAATATACTCTATAATAAAAAAGGATCTGTAGCAAATGTTTTATTTGAGGTTTTAGACACAAACTGAATGAGATTTTTCCTATTTTTGAAACAGCATTCAATGAAATGTTCTGTTTGTTACGTTTAAATGCACAGGTGGTCATATTTTGATGTACCCAGCTGTGCATCACTATGTACAGACGCAGTTGTCCCAATAGAAACAAGAACAACAAACGGCAACCAAGTGGTGGGAGGGGGGCAACTGTTCCCCTTCCACCGCTTAAAAATTCATCTATATGAAAGTTGCTTGACAGTTTCGCGCAAGTAACAATAAAAAGCAACAATTCAAATTCAACTTGTTTTTTATTTTTTTTGATTAGATCATTGAGGCAAAAATATATCAGTCAATGTGCGGCGGCAAACAGCGTCCTCCTGCTTCTTCTTTTCACCTGCGATAATTAACTGAAATAGACCCGTGACTGAATGAATGAATACATAGACACACGCACACACACACACACACACAGATACTTATAGAGGCGTCTCTATATATTAATGTGGGCGCTATTTCCCCCCTTCTCTCTTCTCTTTATGTGTATTGTACTTGAGCTGCAATCGCAGTCAAGAGGAGTGAGACAACAATATAATGGGCTAGTTAAAAAAGAAAAAGAACAAGTTGGAAGAAGCAGAAGAGGAAATAACTGGGCGGACGGGCGGTCGCTCGGTCGGTCGGTCCGTCGGATGGGCTTTCTTGGTTGAGAGAACTCATTGAAAAAGTTTTTACCTTCTTTTAACTCAGCCAGGTGCCCGATTTTTCGGTTTTTTTTTTCTCCTCATTTTGCCTGCTTTTGACTCGGTTTTTTTTCTTTTTAATAACTCACGACTTGGCCGTGGCTTTGACAAGCTGTTAATAGCATTAAAAAAGTAGGGGGACAAAAGGAGAAAGAAATAAAATAAAATCAAGAAAACTTTGTTTCTTTTTATTTTGTTGGCCATTTAATGAAAAAAGCAATTTGCCAGCAACAAATATTTTTTATTTTATATAAATTGTATTTTATTTAGCCACAAAACGTAATTGCCATCCAGTTATACATGTGTGTGTGTGTGTGTGTGTGTGTGTGTGTGTGTGGAGTCCTAGGCCACATTTTTATGTGAGAAACAAGTTTATGGGATCTCAGCCAGAGCCAGCCCACTAATTGGCCATTAAATGTTATAAATTTCACATTTCGATTGGTTTTTCCGTTTTCGTGGCCAATTAGTCACCTTTTTGGTCAATATATTTGCTGATATGTACAATGTACATACATGAATACATAGATACATACATACATACACACATACATACATACACACATACTTACATATATAGTAGATATATTTGTATTTATTGTAGTTTTGCTTGATAAGCAATTCCTCTACTGATAATTGAATTCGCCTCGATTCGTAGTTACTTTCGTTTATACATAAATCATCAGAGAGACCGAGAGAGAGAGAGAGAGAGAGGACAGAGAGGGAATGTTTCCAATTTTTGCCATCATAAATTATGAGTTTCATTTTTAAGTTTAATTAAATGTTATAATTGGGACACGAATTATTAAAAAACAAACTGAGTAGAACAACAACAAACACGTCCGTTTGGAAAGCCAAATTTATTGGCCAGAAATTACACCCAAAAACCAGCTAAGTAGTTCTCGACCAGCTTCTGTTATTGAATTGAATAATCTATCATTCGAATTCTTGAATCAATCGATTCTCATTTTGGTCTAATTGAGATGAAATGTTGGCCAAAACAAACCTAATTAATTGTCATTTATGTAAGCCGTAAATGTTAACTTGTTCATTTGCCAACCAATATTTGAGGTCAAATTAAAATAGTTCTTAAAGTAAAGATTATCTCACTCTCTCTCTCTCTCTCTCTCTCTCTCTCTCTGCCTTTGATTGGACTTCTCGCATAAATGTCAAAAAAAAAAAACTTTTGCCTTGTAGTAGAAAAAGGTCATCAAATGAAAATACGAGTAACTTTCGAGCTATTAGCTGGCAATTAAAACGGCAAATGAACTTTCAACTCTCTGGCCAAAAACACAACAATAACAACAACAACAACAGCAGCAGCAAAAGGCGAAAAACTAAACCAAGCCAAAGAAAGCACAAAAACACAGAAACAGAGAGAAATAGAGAGGCAGAGAGATAAAGTCAAAGCCAAAGCTAACAAAAATCAGCCACAAATTAGTAAACAAAAGTACACACAATTGTTTGCTATTTGTCTTGTAGTTTAGGGGCGGCGCGCCATGGGCGTGGTAGGGGGCGTGGGCGTGGGAGTTTCAACCCAAAGATGAGAAAGAATGTCAAACTAGACAAAAAGTTGCGTTATTTTGGTAGTTGTTGGGCAATTTCATGGCTTTGGTGGGACAGGGAGGGAGGGAGGGATGAGATGTGGTGCTACTGAGCCGAAAACAATGCAAAATGAAACTGTTACAAAAAGTTTATTGTTGTTGTTGTTCGGTCGGTGTTTTTGTTTTTGCGAATTCGTGTGATAATAAACCGGACCCCATAGAAGGTCCCACAAGTTGCAGGTCTTTTATTTGGACAAGTTTTTCGGGGCTAATTCAAAAGAGTTTTTACTGTTCCGTAATATTGCGTGTGTGTGCGTGTGTGTGTGCTATAATACCCTGCATATTGAGGGTATATTAGCTAAATAAAGTTCTCTGTGTTCCAATTTCTTTCGGGAACTTTGAAACAGGAGAAAAAGTTGAATTGAAAAACTTTTAAGTAAATGAAACGACAATTGAAACCGCATTTTATAGCAAATTGAATATTATGAAGCGAATTGAGCCGAAAAAAAGAAAACAAATAAAACACACAAAATTCACTTCAGTTGCCTCTTTTCAATTTTTTACATTCTGTTTATTGGTATAAATTCTTTAAAAAACACAAAAAAACATTAAGTAAATTTCCACGTCCCATGATGTTTGCCTTTTTCGAAACCAAATGCCGCATCTCAAGTACCCAAACACCGAATGCTAGATACCCTTTATTATCAACATAAGACATTCAAACGATGTATGTAGTTTCGATTTTTGTCTTTTGTCTTAAACTTGCAATGTCCTTCCAATTTATTTCAAATCCTTGTAGAAGTCAGTAGATAATAATTAATTCTACTTTAAATTTTCAGTGAGTGACTTTTTATTGTTTGCTATGAAGAAAACTTTACAAATAATATCAATGACAATAGTTAATTACTTTTGTTGATAAACATTTTGGGCTTCTGAATCGTAATGCCCGTTTGGGGTAGAGTATTCGAAAAGGACTCACGCTCGGTCACGTAATCATTTCCAATGCATACACAATGGACTGACTACCCACTAACTTTCCTCTATCCTTTCTCTCTTTCTCTATCTTTCGTCTCTGTTGCACCTTTTGTCTTTTGTGTGTGTGTGTGTGTGGGTGTGTGTGTGTGTGTGTGTCGATCTCTTTCCTCTGGGTTTACTGCATTTGGGCAAGTAATTCACATGGCACTAATTGAATTAGTTGTCTGATTTCTCATCTTGTACTCCCTCTAACTGCCCCATACCAACCCCGCCCTGCCCCCTCCACCCGCACCCAACTCCTGAAATTCTCTGAACTACCGTTTATGGAATTATACCGTTAAGCCTGACGATGATGAACTTGCAATAGAATGCAAAGTGCGCAATTAACAAGTTGTAGCTAAGGAAAAAAAGACACACACACACCCAAACACACACACACACACACAGCAAAGCAAAGACAAAAACTGAATAAAAAAAAGGGAGCAAGAAAAAGAAACAGTAAAGAGAGCAAAAACGTTTAATAAGTTAAACAAAGTCAAGGTGGGAAAGAGGGTATGTATCTTTCTCTCTCTCTCTCCGTCTCCCTCTCCGTGTTCCTTCTTCTCTCACCACCTGTGGGTGTGCAAGTTTATTTGGTTTAGTTTTCTGGTCTTCTGTCTCACTTAGCACAGCTGCTACTAATTAAACAGCTGAAACTTCCTTTTCCTTGTGTGGTACGGTAAATACACACACACACACACATAGATACTATTTCAGGCCAAGGCATTGGATTACATTTAGAGACCCCCCCACTCCGAGAGAGAGAGAGAGAGAGAGAGAAATATGCGCTCTTCTCCTTCCACCTGCCACTTTTTGCACTAATAAATTAAGTTTCACTACAAACACTGATTAGCTAGTTATCGATTCTTCTCACTCCCCTCCCCCATCCGCTCAGGTAAATAACGAAGTTAACAAACAAAAAAAATTACGTCAAGCCAATAAAAATTAAAAAAAAAAGAGAAACAACAACAACAACAGCAGCAGAAATTCGCCAATCAATGCAAATGAGTTGACAAACAACAAAATCAAAAAACAAATCACACACAAGTGATAAAGAGAGTGGGGGGAGGGGTGGGGGAGAGAGGCTGCATGTTTGGGACCAAGAAGTAGCGACTGAAACAGAAAGCAAAAATTAATTAAGCAAATTTACATGTGTGCGAGCGAGGGGGTGGAAAGCAAAAGATGTCAGTGTGTCACAAGGATGCCAAAAAGAAAAACGGGTTTTCGATTTTTAAATATGTAAATGTATTAGAATAATTACAAATTTTGTATCAAGAGAGACTACAACAGCAACAACAACAACACCAAAACTGGAAAAACAAGAAAAGAGAGAGAGAGAGGGAGAGAGAAAGAATATACGAGTGATGCAGAAAAGACAACGAAGTGGAATTACTCTCAATTGAGATATGATTGAATTTCGAAGCAATAACCAAAATATTTACTAATACATATATTTAAATTTACAGTTATATTGAAAGTTCAGACACTGTGTGGATGGCATTTCTTCATATGGGTCACTTATTCCATTCTGATCGGTTTGGTTAACCAAAGAAACTTGTCAAGACTATCACCCAAGTTAATATATACAGTAGAATCCGGTTATAACGACTCCGCCTTTAACGTCCGATTATAGCGACTCAAGTTCGATGAGTGCTTGGTTGATCCCCATACAAACTTATATGAAAGGGCCCCCGGTTAGTACGACTTCCGGATATAGCGACGAAAATCGTCGTTCCCTTGAGCGTCGTTATAACCGGATTCTACTGTAACTCTTAATAGAGGCGAAGATCCTTTCTTAGATATGTCCTTTTTGATGTTTATCAAACCTTTTGTTTACTCAAGGACCTCGTTTCGAGTGTTGCCTGTATCTCGGATTTCTCGTTTCAGTTCTGTAAGAGATCAAATCTGTCGTTTGGTACATCCTCTCCTGTCCGGCTGGTTACTTTTGCACGGAAAATGCAACAATTTGTAGCACGACATCGGCCTTTAGGTCCTGCAATGATATGAAGTTTGCTTGTCTAACCTTTGCCCTCTGCATGGGTACTAACAATTACTTGACCTACAGCATCACCGGAACTTGTGCCCCAAATTATGTATGCAATTTGTATAACCCGCTGGATCAGCAGCATCTTGTCCCCTCGACTCGAACGGTGAAAATATAGATCCCTTAGATTATACTCTTGCCCTATGGCATTGTCCATTCGACCACATCCAAGCTGTAAATGAACTCAAACAATCTGAAAATATCTCAATAATTCATTCGAGATATTCTATTCTTCTAGTTTATCCAAATGTCTGAATTTTCTTGAGTATTCCATTCCATTTTCGTTTATCGTCACAGTTACAACGATAAATAAACAATAGAAAATGAAGTAAGTAAGTCGTCTTGCCGACTTAAGTACACCATACGAGCACCCTAGCGCCCCCACCAGCCAACGGCCGACTCCGGCCTTATGGAAAAACGTTTATATGCATAACTTGGCTATTTTTATTCCGATTTTGGCCAAAATTTGGAATAAACTTGATCACTTTACATACTACATGAGCCTACATACCAATTTGGTGGATCTATCTCTTATAGTATCCGAGATCTGCGTGTTCATACAGACGGACGGAAGAACGGACGGACAAGGCTAGATCGACTCGGCTGTTGATGCTGATCAAGAATATATATACTTTATGGGGTCGCAAAAGCTTCCTTATGCCTGTTACATACATTTTGGCGACTTTAATATACAATTTCACCCCATGGATGAATTTCTCTGAAGTCAAAAAGAAAAACTTTATGAATTTTCATACTTTTCCTGCAGTAAATTTTCATGGGGAATTTTATGTTATTTCTTATTTACCTCACAAAAATGTCGCCAATACCGCAGAAAGAGAGTCGTAAAATGGCATCAAAGGCAAAAATAATGAAAGAAAACAAAAGGGAAACATTTTCTTTAACCTGGTGACATTTTCTCTATCCAACCCAAGTAAAACTTATTCAAATTGGATCAGCAATTTTGAATATATAACCAAAATCGAACATCAACTTGCTAAAAATGGAAGAACCGCGAAGAATGTCCTAGCTATTTCGATTACACAGTTCTCGTAGATACGTTTAGATTCTCAAAGTTCCAAAGTCTCTGGCGAATTCCATCGCACATTCATTCAATTTGACTTCATTTTAGCTTAATATAAATGAACAGAAAAGCATAGATTAGACCTAGAATTAGCTTGCAGGACTATCCACGATCTGATAATGAGGAAACTGCCAGAATTTTAGACCCCTCAACGTACATATGTACATCCATACATACATACATCCATACATACATACATCCATACATACATCTATACATCTATACATCTATACATACATACATACAACGTTTCAAGTGGAACTCTCTGGCGGGGCAACAAGTTGTTGCACCGTCTGCTGCAGTTGTTGTGGTTGTTGCTGCTGCTGTGCAACGATGCATGCGAGAGGGATGGGGAAGAGACTGAGTGAATGGGAGAGGGTAAGGTAAGGCGGGTAGGGGCAGTCGGATCTGGTGCCTACATATAATGCTTTAGAATTTTTAGTTTAATGATTTGTAACCGGTTTTTCTTTCTTTCTTCAACAATAAAAACAAGTTAACTCCCATGAGAGAGTCTGCAGAGTCTGTATTGCAGGGTATACATAGGGTATATGCACACACACACATACGTGTACATGTATGTGTGTGCTTTACTTTTGTTTATTTGTTTGCCTCTGTCTGGTCTTTGTTTAATTACACTTTTTTCCCTCTTCTTCTATGTTCGAGTGTAGCGGAAGTTGTACAAAAGCCGCAAAACCGGCCGCAGCAAAAAGGGTTGATAAGGGACAGAGAGAGAGAGAGAGAGAGAGAGAGAGAGAGAGAGAGAATGAACTAAGAAGTGGTCAAGGAAAAGTCTGTTCAACATGTGACAGATGCAGCAACAGGCAAACAAGTTTAACAAAATGGAAATTTCATTACCAGACGCTGCCAACTTATCACCTTATAAATAAAATCGAAAAAACAACAACAAACTATAAATAAAAAATAATACAAAAAAAGAAAAAAACAGGCTTACCTTAGCATAAAGAAAAAGTAAATTAGTTCCACTGCCTTTAAACTAGGCTAAAACACAAGCCCAAAAACAAAAAAAAAAAACAACAAATTGAATTTATTACACTGTGTGGCATATTATTTGTTTATATTTCATTTCATTTTGCTTTTTTTTTGGGTTAAGCGATCAATTTCAGTTTATAAGCAATAATTTATTATTTTTGGTAAGGGGGTGGGGCAAGGGAGGATTCCAAACCAATCAATTTTATATGTTTCATACGATCAATGAAGAAATATGCAAAAATAGTCACTAAAATAACTAACCAGACTAAAACCCCCCTCAAAACTCACAAAACATTAACTAAGTGATATTTCATATTTGGAATTTTGCTCAATATCTTTCATCCTAAAACATGATATCCCCCCCCGATAATTTTTCTGGCTACGCCACTGGACTTGGGTGTAATTGTTTTTGATTTCATTCCACCTAAAACTTTGTTTTAATAAATAAACAAATTAATTCTGATAATAAATCTTTGTGGAACAGTCGATTCGACTAATTTTGATTGTAGATTAAAAAACAAAATATAAATAAATAAATCGAAATGTAAATATAAATTTCATAATAATTTCATTTCATTTTGAACCCCATCCAAGCAGATCAGTAGCGGATCTAGGGGTGGGGAGTGGGGGGAATAGGAGAAATCAAATGAGAAATCACTTTTTCATCCTCTGAAATCGCAGAGCATAATCCCGTTATATCACTTAAAAAGAGTCTTTACTGTGTCATTTAATTTAAAGTTTGTTGGACAGTGTTGATTAGGCACTTTCTTTGCTCCATAGACAGATTCCAATTCGGACACACACACGCACACACACACACACACACACATGAACGGAGTGTAATTAATTGACTAGAAATTTGCCGTCTTCTCCTTTCGTCGCTGTAAACAGCTGGCCAACTCCAACAAGTTTTGTTGTTGTTGTTTGGCTGGACACTAATAAAAAAAAAAAAAATGAGAGAAAAAAAAAAACAAAACTTTCGCTCAAAAACGGATGCAGTCTGCTTGGTCAAACAAATGTGGAGAGGTGTGACGGGGTGAGGGGGTTGGTGAATGTGCAGGCGGGGGAGGATCGGCTGATGACTAACTGGTTTTTTTTTTTTCGGTCATAACAGGATTTTTTTGTTCACATTTCCATTTTGCTGTGACTTTTCGCCGTTTTTTTTTTTTTTCGAATATGTTCTAATTTATTTATTTGACCCACATTTGGATAACGATATAAATTTCTTCTATTTATCTATGTTACATATTCCGCACTTTCTTTCGGCGTTTTTGTTTTTGTTGTGCGTGATCTTCTTTTGCTGTTTCTTCGCTTCTTTTGCTATATTTATAACAGAACGAAACACGCACACAACACACAAACAAACAAACACAGCAACTAACAAAACGAAAAAAAAAAAAAACGAAAAAAATAACAAGCACACACACACACACACACTTACACACGTTTGAAACACTGCAATCTACACAGGTGAAAATTAGTGCAGAAATTATTTATCTTTTTGGTCGATGTTGTTGGTATTTTGGTATGTTATCATAGATTATATTTAGCACACACACCAACTCACGTTTGCACGTGAACTTTATTTTTAATTCGTTTTGTTATTTTTTATTTTTAATAATTAAATACAATAAATACGCACGAAAAATGCCGCGACAGCCGACTACCGCGCCAAGAACCGTTTCAAATTTTGCACCTGAATTTTTTTTTACACGTTGCGATCGTATTAGAGATGGGAAGTTCATCGATTGAACCAATGTTAGAATCGATTGCCCTGGTAGAGTGCGATAGATATATCGATTCTTCATCGCTCTTATCGAGTGGTGTGTTTATCGGGCTCCCAGTATTTAGGCGCGCCAATTTTTATATTTAAATATATAAAGCATGCTTTTGGGCACCCCCTATTATAAATCCGCTTAGTCGAGAGTTGCCAGATATCTAAAGAAAACTGGTTCATTCTGAACTCACTTCTAAGGCCGCAACGCCAACGTTGCCACCATACACTAACGCACGCTGACGCTTATTCTTGTCGCGCCGCGCAATTTTTCCGGCGGAATTCGCAAATGTGTAAAGCGAAATATAATTGCAATTTCGATTAGTTAAACACACATTTTAATTGGCGTGGCTGCAGCAACAACATGTCGACCTTTGTGCTGGATAAGGAAGCATTTGTGCGACGAATAAAGCGTCTCTATACAGAATGGAAGGTGGGTAGTGCATATTGTGCAAAAGGAGTCCGAATCCCAGTCCCAGCCACCATCCAAAGCCATGCCAGTATGTCTCTTTGGCAATGCGACTTAATGAATTATATGAAACTATTGAGAGATATTGTGAAATTGCGGCTGGTTAAAGTGCTTTACAGTATCATTGAGGAATTTTGATTATCATTTAATATTTGTAATTGCAGGCCCCTAGTATTGGCCATGATGATGGTCTCAGCAATCTGGACTGCATCATGAGTCTGGTGGGCAGTGAGGACGATGTTATCTACTCCAAATCAATGGCCATGCAAATTTGGCTCTTGGGCTATGAGCTGACAGACACAATATCCGTGTTTGCCTCTGATGCCATTTACTTTCTTACCAGCAAGAAGAAAATTGAGTTCTTAAAGCAGGTCCAAAACATTACCGAGGATGGAGTGCCAGAGATCAAGCTGCTAGTGAGAGATCGGGTAAAGTTGGACAAGAATCTGTAAAGCAATCGACTTTACGTATGTATATTTACCTTTCACAGAACGACAAAGACAAGGGAAATTTTGAGAAACTCATCAAGAGCATACAAAACTCAAAGAAGGGCAAACGATTGGGTGTCTTTACCAAGGACTCGTTTCCCGGTGAATTCAGTGAGGCATGGAAACAATCTCTAATGGCGGCCAAATTTGAGCATGTGGATATAAGCACCACAGTTGCATATTTGATGTGCCCCAAAGATGAATCCGAGATCAACAATGTACGTAAAGCCTGCCTTGTCTCCATGGACGTCTTTAACAAGTATCTTAAGGATGAAATCATGGACATCATTGATTCCGATAGGGTAAGATCCGATCTATATTCATTCTCCAAGCATTCATTGATGATGAGGACACTTTTTTTTTTTTTTGCAGAAAGTAAAGCACACAAAGTTGTCGGATGGCTGCGAATCGGCTATTGGTGATAAAAAGTATACCAGCGGTCTGGATCCTCAGCTATTGGACATGGCCTATCCACCGATTATACAATCTGGTGGTGCCTATAGCTTAAAATTCTCTGCCGCATCCGATAAGAACACATTGCACTTTGGTGTGATTGTCTGTTCATTGGGTGCCCGGTATAGATCGTATTGTTCAAACATTTCACGCACTTTCCTGGTCAATCCCACCGAACCGATGAAGGAGAATTACACATTTCTGATAAATGTGCAGGAGGAGCTCCTAAAACTCCTGGCTCCCGGTACAAAACTCTGTGACGTCTATGAGAAAACGTTGGCCTATGTACGTAAGGAGAAACCCAGTATGGTTGAGAATCTAACAAAAAGTTTTGGCTTCGCCATGGGCTTGGAATTCCGAGAGAATTCCATTGTCATTGGACCCAAGTGCCAGGCGCTGATCAAAAAGAATATGATATTCAATCTCCATGTGGGCATTTCCAATCTCAATAATCCCGATGCAGCCGACAAAGAGAGCAGTACCTATGCCCTGTTTGTGGGCGACACTGTACTGGTGGGTGAACAATCGCCGTGCAGTGTGATGACGCCATCGAAGAAGAAGATCAAGAATATTGGCATTTTCATCAAGGATGACAGCGAAGAGGAGGATGTGGATGATAAGAAGTCGGCCAAAGAGGATCAAAGCACTGAAATATTGGGTCGCAGCAAGCGTAATGCTGTCCTCGAGTCCAAACTCCGGAACGAGATCAATACGGAAGAGAAGCGTAAGGAGCATCAACGTGAATTGGCCCAGCAGTTGAATGAACGGGCCAAGGAGCGTCTGGCCAAGCAAGGTGACTCCAAAGAGGTGGAGAAAGTTCGCAAAAATACAGTCTCCTACAAGTCCATCTCACAAATGCCACGCGAACCGGATGTGAAGGCCCTAAAATTGTATGTGGACAAGAAGTATGAGACAGTGATAATGCCAGTGTTTGGCATTCAGGTGCCCTTTCACATATCCACCATTAAGAATATATCCCAATCCGTTGAGGGCGAGTACACGTATCTGCGTATTAATTTCTTTCATCCGGGCGCCACAATGGGACGGAATGAAGGTGGCTTATATCCCCAGCCGGAGGCAACATTCGTTAAAGAGGTGTAAGTTGTACTCCACCCTGATCCTCATTTCGGAGGATAACGTAAGCTAAATCTCCTTTGGAATCTTCTTTTTCGTTTGCAGAACCTATCGCAGCTCGAATCTGAAGGAGCATGGTGAGGTGGCACCGCCATCGAGCAATTTGAACAATGCTTTTCGTCTGATCAAAGAGGTGCAGAAGCGTTTCAAGACCCGCGAGGCCGAGGAGCGTGAAAAGGAGGATCTGGTGAAGCAGGATACATTGATTTTGTCCCAGAACAAGGGTAATCCCAAGCTCAAGGATTTGTATATACGTCCCAACATTGTAACGAAACGAATGACCGGAAGCTTGGAGGCCCATACCAATGGTTTTCGTTATATATCGGTGCGTGGCGATAAAGTGGATATACTCTATAATAATATACGAAGTGCATTCTTTCAACCATGCGACGGTGAGATGATTATCCTATTGCATTTCCATCTCAAGTATGCCATTATGTTTGGCAAGAAGAAGCATGTGGATGTCCAATTCTATACAGAGGTGGGCGAGATAACCACAGATTTGGGTAAACATCAGCATATGCACGATCGCGATGATCTTGCCGCCGAGCAGGCCGAACGAGAATTGCGCCACAAGCTGAAAACGGCCTTCAAGAGTTTCTGCGAGAAGGTGGAATTGATGACCAAATCGGTGGTCGAGTTTGATACACCATTCCGTGAATTGGGCTTTCCGGGTGCACCATTCCGTAGTACTGTGACCCTGCAACCTACCTCAGGCTCACTCGTTAATCTTACCGAATGGCCACCATTTGTTATCACACTGGACGATGTGGAATTGGTGCACTTTGAGCGTGTGCAATTCCATTTGCGTAACTTCGATATGATTTTCGTGTTCAAAGAGTACAACAAAAAGGTGGCCATGGTCAATGCGATACCCATGAACATGCTGGACCATGTTAAGGAGTGGCTCAAGTAGGTCAACGAACCGTCTAGTTACTAACTAGTGACTGACTAATTAGTTAATGCTTATTTTGCAGCTCCTGCGATATTCGTTACTCGGAGGGTGTTCAATCACTCAATTGGCAAAAGATCATGAAGACCATTACCGATGATCCCGAGGGTTTCTTTGATCAAGGTGGCTGGACCTTTTGGATCCCGAATCGGGCAGTGAAGCTGAAAATGAATCAGCCGAATCTGAAGAAGATGAGGCCTACAATCCCACAGATGCCGAAACAGATGAAGAATCCGATGAGGACTCTGAATATTCCGAGGCTTCTGAGGATGAAAGCGATGATAGTGATGGTAAGTGTTTTGTTTCTCCAGTCATTGCAAATGAGATTGGCAACTCTCTTTCTCCTTTCCACAGAGGATCTTGGCTCGGATGAGGAATCTGGCAAAGATTGGTCCGATCTGGAACGTGAAGCGGCCGAAGAGGATCGCAATCATGATTATCAAACGGAAGACAAGCGTAATGGCAAATTCGAAACAAAGAAAACCTCAAAGCATTCAAAGCATAGGTAAGTGAAGCATGGTGAATCTCATCTCTATCTCTCATTTATCTCTCTCTCTCTATCTCTCCTTCTCTCTTCTACTCTGTGTGTGGCGTTCTGTGGAGCGTATTGTTTTTTTCTTTGATCTAACCTTATAATTTATATTCCCCTTCATGTACGTCAATTTTCCCCCCAAAAAAATCAAAATATCAAATCAACCACCAACAACTACAACAACTACTATCAACAACAACAACAAAACAGTCGTGGCGAGCGTGAGGAGCAGCGTTCATCGTCGCACAGTAAAAAGCATAAGTCGAATTCTTCCTCTTCCTCTTCGCATTTAAAATCCTCCAGCTCCAAACATGGCAGCTCATCTAGGTTTGTTACACCAACCACCACCCCACCACCCACCCACCAACCACAAACAAACACACACACACACACCACCACCAACACATTCAAACAAATGTCCTTCTCATTTGCCACAAACAAATCCATAAAAATGATTCAATCAAACAAAAATTAAACACAAAACACATTTGGCTGCCTAAATAAGAAATTTATGAAGAATTTATAAGGATAAAGGACCACCAAGCGCTCCTAAATTGCAAAAGAAATGAACAGGAACCATTTTTGACTTCCTTACTAACTTTGTAAACTTCATTTGAAATTTTCGAAACGTTTCTGATTTTGATTTCGAACAACTTTCACAATGAAATGGAAAAACCTTTCCTTAAGGCATTTAGAAACTTTAACAGACTTAAATCTGTATATATATATATGTATATCTATATGTTATAGAGAAAACAAGCAGATAAAAGAATTCTATAGAAATCTACAAAAAACCTCAAAATCTCCCATCTAATGAAATTTCAATTGATACTTGATCTAAGCAAGAATTGATTAGGAAATTGAAATTTGATTCAATTGATTCTTATCTAGAGGAAAATCAATTTTTAAAGGCTCTCCAAAGAAATGAGATTCTCTTTTTTTCTTGGAAAAACTCTTCAATCTATGATTTCAAATTTTCTGCTAGAAAAACTTGCCAAAAAATTGCAAACTAGATGTAAACTCTTCATTTGTTTTTCTTGATTGTTTTAGAAAATGTTTAAATTTAGTTGTTTTTGTCCCCTTGTAGAAGTGCTTCATAAATTGTGAAACAAAATTTGTTTTTATACACTTTTACATCCACTTTCGATATAAATTTCATTAACTTGTTTCAAAATAGTTATTATTATATACTAACTGATTCTGTATGTTTACATTTACTTTTTAAAGCCCGTCTAAATCGTCCAAGGATAAATATCACAATCGGGACAAGCATCATTCCTCCTCATCGTCGGGCCACAAGTCAAGTGGCAATAGCAAGGACAAGGATCGAAAGCGTGGTCGGGACGATAGCCGCGACAATGGTCACAAATCGAAGAAGTCACGTCATTAGGATTCTTCACCCACACACACACACACACACACACTCACTCACACACACACACTCAATTCGCCTGTTATCACTGTGTCCAACTGTTACAAACTTCTTTCATACTATCCCAACCCCCTTCCTTTAATGTCCTTATTATCCTATCTTTCCATTCTTGTTCACTCATATTTCTCGATTTTTGGAAAATTTGTATTACAAATTAATTATACACATTTATACGATTGTAAACAAAAGAAAAAGAAAGAAAAAAAGAAAAATAAAATTAAGTTTAAGAAAAGAAAGTAAAAGAAGAAAAAACAAAAAAGAAATCATAATCAATGTGCTAATTATTTGTTCCAACTGCCCAGAAGGTGACGATAGGCATGAATGACAGGCTCATCGTGGCTGCTATCGCGTCGCCTTAAACGCGATGAGGCTGATGAGGAAGGATGATGATGATGGTGACTCGGACTGGAGCCGCCGGCAGCGGCGGCGGCCACTGCAGCAGCTGCCACACTGCCACGCCTCTTGTGGGCATCGAACATATTGCGGGTCTTATTGATGGGATAGCGCATTTTGTTCTTCAGCCATGTGGTAAACGCCCTCTCGTTGTCCTGCATCTTTTTGAGCTCCTGTTCGTTGCGGTTGAGAGTCTGCTCCATGGCGAAGCGTTTCTTGCGTCTGATCTGCTGATCCCGACGTTGCAATTGCTGGGCACTCAAGCCATATTCGGACATGTAGCCCGTATAGCGGGGTAGCTTCTCCTGCAGCGAATGGCGATGCTCGCAGCAGGTCTTGTAGTTCATCTTGATGGTCGGGGACAGGGCGCTTGAGTTGTTGGTGCTGCTGCTGCTACGATTCGAGGCGGATGTCAGGGATATCGATGGTGTGGGCTTGGCCCGGCGACGGAAACTAAAACGACGTGTATTGAAAAAGTTCTTCGATGTGGATTTGGGACAGCCTGTCGATGTCTGGGCGTGGTCAATTGGTGGAACTCCAGCTCCATTGCCCTGAACTGCGTCCTCCTCATCGTTTTTATAGTAAATGCTTTGTTCATTCAATTCGAAATCATCGGGTATATAGCTGGCCACAATAATGGACAGATCATCATCCTCATCTGCATCCTGGTGTTGACTATGATGATGACTCTGTACCGTGGGCTGTGGCTTCTCCTTCTGGAGGCCAGTCAATCTATCTATTTTCGCCTGCTCCTTGGAATCGAGAGTCTTGTAGAGACTCTTGTAGGCCTGACGCAGTTTGAGGCGTGCCTCATTCAATGTGCGTTCCTCTTCCTCACAGTCGGACTCGGTTAGCAAATTGGTGAGACTTTTCTGATCCGATTCCCCTTCATCGTAATCGTCGCCACCGTCGAAAGTTGCCTGACGTCGTTGCAGGGCACTGGATGTGGCCGAAGTTACCTTGCTGAGCGTCAAAGATGGCTCATCATCCAGATCTGCTTCATCTACACCAGAGAAATCATCATCTTCGTCATCATCCACTATGGCTTCTGGTGGTGGTGGTGGTGGTGGTTGTGTTGGTGCTGGTGGCTCCTCTGCTGGTTCGCTTAAATCCAAGATTTCTTCACAAATTTCATCCTCCTCCTCGTCCTCCGCCACAGCCTCCTTCTCCTCCAGTTGTTGCTTCTGGTCTTCTTTTATTACTTGATTGAACCTTTTCTCCTTCTCTTTAGATGGCTTAACTATTTCTGGCAATGGTTCATCTGCTTCTGCTATGGGTTTCAATTTCAATTGAGTCAATTGCTTCAGCAATTCATCCGGTGGACTAGGACTTGAATCATCTTTCTGATCTACTCCTCCAGTGGTGGTGTTTGTGGTGGGTTCATAATCCTCTAGATTTAAGGCAAACGTTACCTTTGTTACCTTCTCCTGCTGCTGGCCATTTGCTGCTCCTCCTCCACCTCCTCCAGCTGCTGCTGCTGTGGTCTCATCGTTGGCAAACAGCTCCTTATTGGCCTCCTTAATCTTGTCGACAATGTTGTACTCGTTGACTGGCTTCAGGACTGCGGAATAATCCATCAATAGAGACATGTTGCTGCCAGTGAGAGTGGCCACTTACAATAGACTTCGCAATCCTCGTCCGATTCTGCCTCGTGCTCATACATATCTGTCAGTAATTTTCGCATCGATTCGCCTCGGTTTGCCTTTTCTTTTTTTCTCTTCTACTTTGTGTAACTATTATTTGTTTGAGTGATATTATTTTTAGCAAGGATTTATGATTCGAAGGCGGCAAAAACTTTCCATTTCGTGTCAGCCGCAACTCTCGAACATCAACACACACCCATTAAAGTCTAATGAACTTGCCAATGTACTCCAGGCATTTAGTTGCCGATACACTACTCCTAATCGTCGTCGTCCTCGTCCTCGTCCTCGTCCTCGTCGTCCTCGCCCTCGTCGTCATGTGGTTATGGGTTTTCATCATTTTCAATGGCGTTGCCCCGTTGCTATGTTTGATCGATGCCTGGTGACAATTTGTCTTCTTTCTGCAGCTGAAAAATGCTTGAAATGGAGCAGCTTGAAGTGGGGTAGGTAGGTCCTTCCCCTCCCACCCTCTTAAGTTGGATATGTTGAGGGGTAGATATACATATGTACATATATACCTGGCGGGATTTAAAGAAGTCTGAAGAGCTGAGTTACTTTTGGAGGGCACCAAGATCTAAAATGAGTTTTATTCGTTTCTTCCTTTATCTCAAAATCCTTGTCCTTCCATGAATCCCTCCCTGTCCATAAAGGAAACTCTCGATTCAGTTTACTTTTGAATTTCCATGCACTTTATTCCATTTTCACACTTACTTGGCTAAGCACATTTAAAGCTTTGAATTCAAAATTCACAAAAATTTGAAATCAAAAAATGGTTCTTTTTGTTTTTGTTTTTTTTTGAAGCTATAAAAATAAACAAATTCCGATTTTATCCCTCTCTCTTTCTCTCTCAATAACTTTTTCTTTCGTTAACTTGTCTCTTTGTCTTTTTGTTTTTGGGTTTTCTTATCAATTTCTTTTCTGTTTTTTTTTTGTTGCACAACATTAATATAATTAAAACTAAGTAGAGCCACCGTTAACTTGGATTGAGCAACTTTTACTATATATGTATATATATATTATATGCCATTTGATTGTTTTCGAGCTAATCGAAGAAAAAAGTGAACAAAAGGACAAAGAAACTTCAGTAGGTAGATGGCTGTGTTGCCCCCTAAAGTATGCCATAAATCAAAGCAACAAAGTTACCAACACTTTTCCTGCGTATAGCATACTTTAAGGAGCACACATCTATCTTTCCGATGTGTGTGTGTGTTTGTGTGTTTGTGGACTGCAGGGGAAGAGCAACTAATGATCGGTCAAGTGTGAACTGAACTGCATGATTGAGTTTGATGAACTTAATGACAACAATTATCTAAAGAATGATAAATCACGTTCCATAAAAATCATAATCAAAATGAATACCAAGAAATAACTAGATAAAGTTTTCTTTTTCATGGCGTGACGAAAACTTGGAACTTCCAACTGAATATCATGGTCATAGAATTGGATCTGGTTTTGGGTAATTTCGATTACTTGGCTATTCAAATTGCAGAGATTGTCGAAAAGAAGACAGATTAGGATAAAATAACTCGATTTCAACTGGAATTTCCATATAAAACTAATCAAATTAGGCGACAGAAATGGAAATCAACAGAGACAGCTATATATAGCTTAGCTGCTTCAATTGATCGATCTTACTTTTAGCTAATTCTCTACATAAAATGGGCAAATTTCACTTTCTATAAATAATTTCGATGTGTTTAGATAAAACTACAAAAAATTAAATAAAAAACAACCAAAATCATTGTTAAAAATTCTTCAAAGTTTTCATCAAACTAAACTAAAAACTAATATAAATAAAAGCGTAATAAACAAATTTAATAATTCTGTTGCAAAAACGCATATTTTAATTTAATTTAATTAATTAAATGTATATATAAAAACCAACATTAAATAAACATAAAAAAATACATATACAAAATATTACAAATTATAATAAGAATTCTTTTTCGCTTTATCGTTTCTATAATGTAAATTTCGAGAAAAATTAAAGTCCTGTATTTAGCCATAAATCGAATTTTGGCATTTTAATTTAGTTTATTAATGTATAAAGTATATACTAAATATTCCTTTTTTTTGTTTTTGTTTTGTGTGTATACAACCATATTTAGCATGACTTAACAAAAGTATAACATTAAGAACTAAATTGTTTAGGAAAGACAATGAATTGATTTTTCATTTCTGGATATGATGAAATGTGATTTCAAATGATCTGTGATTCGGATTGAGTGTATATATGAGTATAATTTCATTAGAGGACGGGCATGATGTGGTTTTGTTTGTTTTCTCTCTCTCTGGGTAACGACATAAATGAGCGCAGGAAGCGGAGGAGGAGCGGGAGGGATAGGTGTATATATATCTACGGCCATGCCGAAGTCATTTTGTAAATCCTTGCGAACGAAAAAGAAACAAAATCGTCGAAATTCCAAAAGCAATTTATCTGTTAATTGATTGCACTTAATACCCTTTCGCTTCAGGGGCTACTTCTTATTACTCTAATCTGTGTCCACCAATCACACATATGTATATATATATATGGATATATATCATTTGGTTATAGGAATGATGTGATGACTAATTGGTCAAACGAACAAAACGAGAAATGTTAATAATTATATGCAGACGGAAATATTATAAATGGAAATGATTTCAACGATTTGGCAAGGTTATATATACACATATATGTATATATATATATATATATATTAAACCAAAGGTATGTAAGTATTGCAATATCAGAGCTGCTTAAGTGACTAATAGCTTGTTGTTTAATTACAATTTGCTTAAATTGTTTATATATTTAGCATTTTACGGGTTTACTAAACTCTAATTTCTTTAAGGCGCATCCTTCTTTTCATGTTTATGGTAAGGATTGTGGGGGGGGGTAAGGGGAGATGCTCACTAGTCATATACATATACATAGATTCGTGTCTGTGTGTGTTATCGTTATTTTTTTTCTTAGTTCGAAATTTTTTGTTTTTTTGGTGCATTTAAATTTCAATAAATTACAATAATATTTTTAATGTTTTTTTTCTTCTTCTTTTCTTTAAATATATACGTTTATATATATATATATTAAGATCCTAGCGTTTTTTCCAACATTTCTTTTTTTCGTTTTTTTTAGCATCATATACAAAGTCTTTTTTGTTTATATTAAAAAAAAAAAATTTCGAGTGTACGTATGAAAATTATCATGTTCATTTCGCTTTTCTTTTTTTTTGTTTTTACTGAGTATATAATAGAAAATATTGTAAAATATATCTGACAATATATATATATATATATATATATATATATATATATAGTGTTTATTGCTAGTTTTAGATTCGGATTTCCTTTTTGGTTTTGTCTAAACGTTACAAATTTTTTGAAACACACAAAAAACAGGACGTTACACAAAACGAGTTCGAGTTTGAATATAATTGTTAAATATATAATATATATATAGACATATATATACTTTATCTCCCTCTCTCTCTCTCGCTCTCTTACACACTTTAGTTAGCTATCTCTCTCTCATGCCAATTGGATCAACCAATCTGAACAAACAAAAAAAAAAAAATAATAATAATTCTATATATAGGTAGAAAAGAGAAGGGAAAGAAGAGGAGAAAAGCATACATTTTTGTTGTTTTTGTTGGAGTTGTTGCTGCTGCTGTTGTTGTTGCTGTTGTTGTTGCTTATGTAAACAGAGGCAGGTGATAAAAGTCAAACCCTCGATAACCTTTCGCCGCCAACCAAATGTAGACAACATGATAGGCCCCCGGTATAAAGCAGATAAGCCCAGCCACAAAGAAGACAACACCCTGCGATGTGTTCTGGGGATCGGCAATGGCAAATGTGCCCATCACAAATAGTCCAGTGCCCACTATAAGCAACGTAACGGCAGCCAAGACTGTTCGCCAATTCTCACGGACCTTCGGATGCCGCCAGCAATATGTGTTGGTCTCCTCTGTTGGTAGATTTCCATATTCCTGGATGAGTGAATCACTGTCCCGTGATGTTGTGTCTTCGGCATATTTGTTGTAGCCCCTGAAGAAGATTCAAAAATTCAATTTCACAATTGTCTCATACATATATAGGAAGGAGGAACTGAAGAGAGCCGATGGAATAACCAATATAGAAAAACCTACGCCTAGATCTGCCATTGAACCTAATGTTTTCATTAATTGTTTTCAATTGAAAACTAGGTCGCTGTGTTTTCATTACAAAATTGAAAAAGAGACAACAAAGCGAACTACTTCCCACGTTTCCTACTAATCAAATTTCCTTGGACTTTAAGTCTAAGCAAACTTTTGCTCGGTCATTGACCCAGTTCACTAATACTTATCCCTTTTGGACATATGTATGTGTATGTATGGAGATCAGTAGCGCATCTACGTGGGGTGAAAAAGGTTAACCGAACCCCCATCCCCCTCTGTTGTTGATTTCCCCCCTCAATATTGAGCTCACGATCCGCCACTGATGGAGATTACATAGATTAGTTCAAGTTCCTTGGATTAGATTACCAATCTATCGTTTAATTGGAAGCAAAGTCAAAGGTTATACAAAGTATTTGAAAAATTCTAGCACAAAGTTGTTTGCATTTGTTTCAAAGTTGAACAATTGAACTCTAGACTTTAAGTCGTTCGAGAATTGTGCAATTTATCTACCTTTTTACCTTTTTTCTTTAAACTAATTCAAGTTTTTGAAATTGGATAGAGGGCCAAGCAGTGATAATGCTATCAACAGGAAGCCACAACAAAGAAATGGGGGGAATCTAAAAATAGGAACAGAAAGATAAAAAACACAAAACATTTCCTTTAGGAATCTAAAAAGAGAACCTAAATAATGCCTGATTATATGTCTAGCTGAAATTCTGGACATTGCCCCAAGAGAAAGAGAGAGCGAGACAGAGAGAGAGAGAGAGAGACTCTTTTAAGTCAAGTTGAGATTCTTATCAAGAAATGAATTTTGGGTTATCATTTCAGAGGGAGAGAGAAAAACGAATTAACTAAGAGAATATTCAATAATTAGATGACAAGGGGTAAGAAAAAGCCAAGACTGAGCCAGAGGGGCGGGGGGTGGGACCAATGGAAGACCGTCAAGTGCAGCGCGCTGAGCTGTTAACTGGTTCCACCAGCTGACCGCAAACGAAGGCCATGACGAACCTCAACAAGGGGGTGAGGACAGGAGTGTGTGAGAGGGGGGGCTTGATGGAGGAGGGCAAGAAATGAAATGAAAAACCTTTATGACGAAATTTTATTGCGCGCAATGATTTTACAATTGAATGCCAAATAAGGCTCGGACTGGAACTGGACGTCTGCATAAATAATCTTGGTAAATTACATTGGATGGTTGTTGTTGCCATTGTTGCTATTGTTGTTGTTGTTGTTGTTGTTAGCTGTCATGGGCGGCACGCTATGCATTTTTAATAAGTGAGAGACCAAGAGGTTGGGTAGGGTACAAAGAGATGGCAAAAGAAATGAATGAATGAATCAAAAGGCGAGGTGAGCTAACAGACAAAGAAAGGGAGTGGGTTGGGGGGAGGGGGGAAGTAAGCACGCACGCGCCGCCTCAGGCGTTAAGTTTAGGAAATGAAATTGTAGAATTATGTTTTTAGGGATTGTTTCCGGCTACCTACACCAACAACCCGAGTCTCCTACAGCACGTAGCAGCAAAAGAAGAAGAAAACACAACAAAGACAACAACAAAAAGAGTAACAGCTGGAAACCATAGGAGTTTCCATACATTTTAAGAATCGATTCTCTGAGTTTTTGGTGAATCAGAAGAGCAAAATAAAAGCGACTTGATTCGACACTCTTGACTCCAAAATTGGTGCCAATCTATAATAAACACAGCCCACGCAGGCAAAGACCAGATTTCAGACTCGTTTCTCATATCTGCATCTGGTGTGGCTGCGGCCGCTGCTGTTGCTTCTCCTCCAGTTCCTTCTTCTACTGTGCGTCTCTTCTCACTCACTTGGGATCCTGTATGCGTATGGAGACATCTTCTGTGGATCGACCTTGTTTACCACCGCCGCCGCCGCTGCCGCCACCCCGCATGGGCGTTGATATAACTGTGGAACCATAGACACGTATCGCCTCCTCCTCTTCCTCCTCGAAAGCATCATGTATGGAGAAGCCCCTGGCCCCATTGCCGTTGTTGTACATAATTATGTTCGCTCAGCGCTTTTGTTTTTTCCTAGTTCTTTGGTCTTCGTCGTGGTCGTCGCCGTCGCTGTCGCCGTCGCCGTCGTTGTTGTTTATTTGACACTCTCGGAAAGGTTTTGGTTTGCTGGTTGTTAGTTGGTTGATTGAATTTGAGGGGGGATATATATTAAAACTAGGTTGCCAACAAATCGACGGGGTTTTTAAAGTGTTTCTCAGTGCTGTCGCGTCTGCATTTTACGTTTTTATTTCTCGTTGATTGCACTTTATACACATATACGTTTAATTCCGAGAAATTGGTTTGCACTTTTTCTTTTTTTCGAAACAATTGGCGGAGTGTTTTTCTTTTATTATATATTTTAACGCGACACAAAAGATTATTTCAATGCTCTGGGGCAGGGGCAGAAGGGTGTAGTGTTGCCACACAGTAAAATTTGTATAATATACAGGGTTGCCAGAAGAAAACGAAGAAAAAATTTGGATTTTAATCGATAGTTGTATCGATAGTTTAGTTGGCGTTACCAGACAGTTGACAACCCTGAGCCCAGGTGGCAAGTGCTTTTTATTATTTTCGTTCGATGAAAATCGAACTTTGTTGTTTTTATTTTCCGAAATTGTGAAATAACCGGCTATTATATCTACATATATAGCCAACAATATCGAAGATCAAGATGTCACGCCACAGAATTGTACGCACCATGGACTATAACGATGAATACGATGGCTATGACGATGTATATGGCCACTCGGTTGATGATGATCATTGCATTTCGCCGACAGATGCCCAGCAGTGGCTATACGATCGACAGCGTGGCCAGCAGAGCATATCGGCCTTCATAAGTAAGAATAAGGATATCAAAGAGGAGGACACCGACAACGACGATGACGACGATGAAGATGAGGCCTTTGCCAAGGCACGTCGTGATTCGGAAAGCTTTCAAATGCCCGAACTAGATGAATTGGATCAGGCCAAACTGAGTTCCTGTGTTGATGAAGTGCGAAGTGTGGTGGGTGACGCCGTCTCAGAGCGTTGCATAGTGGAGACCTCAATGAGATTTGATTTTGACATACAAAAGATACTCGACGAGATATTAAACGAGGAAACAAAGAAAACGACAACAACTCCGGCAAAATCAGAAACGTTAACCATTCCCGCATCTACTTCTGCTTCAGCGTCAGCTGGAACAGCAACAACAACAACTCAAGCAAAGTCTGTTAACAAACTCCCTCCACCACCACCAGCGCCAGCACCATCAACATCAACAGCATCAGCATCCGCAATCGCACCACCAACAAAGATTAGCCTTAAAGAGCCGCGACGTGGCATTGATATTGCGTCACCGAAAACACCATCCTCGCCGGTGGTATCCGGCAGAAATACTCCTGTTGATATCGGTATCGGTGATGAAGCCAGCCGTAATGCAGCTGGCATCTTTAAGGTATCCAAAGATCAGGCCCAACGCAATGCTCAGCAGCTGTATGAAAAGGAGAGATCAGATCAAAAGAGTCACATCCATATGATAGTTATCGGTCATGTGGATGCCGGCAAGAGCACTCTGATGGGTCATTTGCTCTATGATACGGGAAATGTCTCTCAGCGGGTAATGCACAAGCATGAGCAGGAATCGAAGAAGCTTGGCAAGCAAAGCTTTATGTATGCCTGGGTACTAGACGAAACGGGTGAGGAGCGTGCGCGTGGCATAACCATGGATGTCGGCCAATCCCGGATAGAAACTAAATCGAAAATTGTTACCTTGCTGGACGCACCGGGTCATAAGGATTTCATACCCAACATGATATCGGGTGCCACCCAAGCAGATGTCGCTCTTCTAGTTGTGGATGCGACACGTGGAGAGTTCGAATCGGGCTTCGAGTTGGGCGGGCAGACAAGGGAGCATGCGATACTTGTACGATCGCTTGGAGTTAATCAATTGGGCGTGGTTATCAACAAGCTGGACACCGTTGGCTGGTCCAAGGAGAGATTCAATGAGATTGTCACTAAACTAAAGGCCTTCCTAAAGCAAGCCGGTTTCAAGGAATCGGATGTGACATTCACACCCTGCTCGGGTCTAACCGGAGAGAATCTCACCAAGTCTGCACAGGAATCAGCACTGACCGCCTGGTACACTGGTCCCCATTTGCTCGATGTTATTGAGAACTTTAAAATTCCCGAGCGAGCCATTGATCGTCCACTTCGCATGTCCGTCTCGGACATTTATAAGGGCACCGGGTCGGGATTCTGCATTTCAGGGCGCATCGAAACCGGAGTCCTGTGCGTCAACGATAGGGTCTTGGTGGGCGCCAGTCGAGAACAGGCCCAAGTCAAAGGCCTGACCATGGATGATCTCTCACAGACAAGTGTCTTTGCCGGTGATCAAATCTCTGTAACTCTTGCGGGTGTCGATATTAACAATATAACCGTTGGCTGCATTATCTCCGATCCTCAGATACCCATCCCAGTGACCACACGTTTCCAGGCCCGCATCATAGTTTTCAATGTCAAAGTGCCCATTACGATGGGTTTCCCGGTGCTGTTGCATCATCAGTCGCTGATCGAACCGGCGGTTGTTTGCAAACTGACCGCCTCCATACACAAGAGCACCGGCGAGGTGGTCAAGAAGAAGCCTCGCTGCTTGGGCAACAACTCGTGCGCCCTCGTTGAAGTGGAAACCTCCCGACCCATTTGCATTGAACGCTACGCCGACTTTAAGGAACTGGGCAGGATAATGCTTCGAGTGGCTGGAGTCACCATTGCCGCTGGCATGGTAACAAAAATACGCTAACACCCACAGGAGACGACAAGGGGGAGCTGTAAATGCTGGGCTGAACGAGTGCTGCTTATAATTTGTACGAAATTTTAGTTATTTAGTTACATATGTTGTTATATATTACATGAAAAGTGCACACAAAACACACATACATACATACATATATATATTTAGTTTATACGTGAAAATCCAATTTAAAAAAATATAACAAAAAACAAAAAATGCAATAAAAAGAAATGTTTAAAAAAAATCAAGCAACAAGAAACAAGAAAGGATTTCTCCCATTATAGACATAAAACACACAACATTCTACGCAATTCATAAAAGTTTCTAATATTACAAATTATTATTACTAAAGTATAGGAATAGTTGTAAACTATCAAACTAACTATAACTTTTACAAGCAACTCATCTACCGAGGACTGCAAGATTACAAATACATATACATATCTCATCTTTCTTTAGAAGATACTTAAAATGGAACTTTCGAGAATCGGCATCACCATGTGTGGCATGATTAATTAGACTATACGTTCCTTCCGATTCCAGACAAGACGAAAGCAAATATCTTCAGTTTATATATCCTCACCGATTGACAAGGTTTTTACTTACCCATATTTTCTTATTATATATCAGACATCTGGATGAATGCGTTCACTTTGCAAAATTGGAATTGTGAATTGACAGCTAGAGAATTCACTCACTCCAGTGTTGTACAGTTGTTAATGATTACACTAAAATTGGTGTACAGTACTGTTACTGCACACTAATTTGGTGTTATTACAAATTTATTTCAAAAATATCAAAGAAGCTAACATCGGCAATGCCGAAGTTTATATACCCTTGCAGTCTTTGGCAATAATTTTTTTACATTTTGAATTTTCTTTCCCTGCAACTGAATTCATCAATACACAAACAAAACATTCAAATTATTTCTCTTTTTATAATAAATTTTCTT
This sequence comes from Drosophila equinoxialis, assembly GCA_018150345.1. Taxonomy (NCBI): domain Eukaryota; kingdom Metazoa; phylum Arthropoda; class Insecta; order Diptera; family Drosophilidae; genus Drosophila; species Drosophila equinoxialis. The sequence goes on along the minus strand of JAECWI010000089.1, from coordinate 2,761,467 downwards.
TCTTCTTGCATCATTCCCTAAGCAAAGCACAACACGCATACACATACAGTTCTTGTAGCGCTGCGTCTGTGTGTGTGTATGCATGTCCTCTGTCGGCAGCAAACAGCGCTGCTTGCTGTCTACTAGGTCATCATTTGAACCGATTTGTGTTGACTGTAACTTCTGTTCTATTTATCCGATCGGATTCAAATTTTGGGATCTGTCAATTTATGTCAAATACTATCATATTGGTAAATTTCATGGGGATACTCCAATTTTTGCAAAAATGTTTGTTCTAGAACTATATGATATAGTGGCCCGATCCTGACAAATTTCATACTTTATCATCTCCCGGCTAAAAGTAGCTCAAATATGAAATTTCATTCCGATAGCTCTTAAGATGCCGGCGTGAAGTTGATTTGCACAGACGGACGGACGGACGGACGGACGGACGGATGGACGGACGGACGGACAGACGGACATGGTTATATCGACTCAGCTTCTCATGCTGATCAAGAATATATATACTTTATGGGGTCGGAAACGTCCCCTTCTGTGCGTTACAAACATCTGACCAATTTTATAATACCCTCTGCAAGGGTATAAAAAGAGTCGTTGTATTATATTTGAGTGCCATTTTGCAGCGTTTCTTATTTATTAAGTTTTTAGCAACCGAAAAGGTTCTTTCGGATGATCCACTTCTCGCTGGAACGGCGAATATTTTAGAGCAACCTTAAAGAGAAGGCGAAATTGTTGTTCAGAACATCGAAGTCTGGACTATGAATAGTATTCACATTTTCATCTGTACAACACACAACCGGTATACTCATAATAATCATCTGCATGAGTGGCAAAAAAACACATTCGAATATACTCGAAGTGAATTGAGTGATTATGAGTGAGAAACAGAATGAGTATGAGTGAGTGAGTTAGTTCGGGTTACACTATGTTAAAACGAAATGAATGAGTCGAATGAGTGGACAGGTGTCGCATGTATTCGAATGACAAAGCGTTCGTTGTAATACAGTCATTGACTACAACAATAACCAAAAAAAGAAATTTACAAAATGTGAAATTCGAGTTATCCGAATTATTCGATTTATTCATTCTAAGCAGTATTCATTCTCACTCAATTCGATTTGTGTACGGAAACAATATACTCACCCAGTATGAGCCTCTTGCTCACTCACTTCAATTCAATTCGAGTGTACTCATTTGCAGATATCTAGTCTGTACAACACTCAATCGGTGTACTCATAATTATGTTTGGTGTACAACTTGTCAAACCGAGATAAATGGGGTACTCAGTTACTGTCAATTACTCTAAGTGAGTACAGTAAGAATATTGCACACTATTTCGATAGATACTTGAATATACTGCACAGCAATAAATGGGTACAGTTATTTAGAACACTTAACTGTACAGCACTATGACGTTGGAAATGAATATATTCATGGGGGATGGTTAGCTAGAAAGGTGTACGAGTCCAGAAACCAATACAATTCAAAATCGGACCTTATAAAAGGCATTAAAGACGCTCGATTCGATGCCTAATCGAATTTTCAAAGTTATAACAAACAAAGGCGGAACCATCCATTATGAATTTGTTAAAACTATCAAGTATTTAGTTATAAACAAAAAAAATTTCCTACAGTTCACTAAGATTATATTTTTTGACCCATATCTGATGGCGCTAACCGGATGAAGAAATTTTCAATAATCTTTTTGTCATACTTCTTTCAAGAAAAATTATAATAAATTAATCTCGTGACTTATAATATTTAAATTTGTCGAGAATTCAATAAATTATATTGTAAAATTGATTTGAGTCAATTATTGCAAAGGGTTTGGAAAATATTTAACAAAGTGTAAGCGTATGCGTATATGAAAATTTAAAGAAAAATTAGAAAACTAGTTAAAAATACTTTGGAATTTGTTTGAAAATACATAAATAAACCAACTCCTTCAGCAACAATTTTGTTATTATGATTAATAAGCATAAGGTTTTCCCTTTAAGTATAAAAAAAATCAAAACACAATAAGCCATAAACCATTTTCCCAGATAGTTTCCAACATATTTGAAAATCTCAATATATGAAAGAAAACAAATAAGTTTGGCATGATTTATCAAAATTTTGAATTAATTGATTTGCCATTTTTCAGATTTGTTGTGTAATTTTAAATGATTTATTTTTGACTCAATTGAATGTTTCTTTTCTCTTTTTTTGTTTTGTTTTTTATTTTGTTTCGTATATTATTATTATTATTTAATATATATATTATGTAACTGTTTTTATTTGTTCACATTTAGTACTCAAAATGTATTGTCAAGTGTTTGCTTTTACAATATATACGCTAAAAAGAAAAAAAAAACATAAACAAAACAAAAAGGAAAACAAAAACGAAAAGCAGGCAACATAATTACAAATCATATACATATATGTATATATATAATTAAATAATCACAATACGTTTTAAAACTTTATATACTATTTATATGTATACATATATGTGTGTGTGTGTGTGTGTGGGTGTGTGTTTAGATTATTATTATTATTATATAGTATTCGAGTTGTATTTATTCATGTTGTTCAGGGTGAAATCAGCATATCAATTTACAACATTATTCGTGGCATTTGTTTGTTTTTCTTTCGAGAGTTTGTTTTACAACATTTAACTAGAGAAGGGGGGTGGGTGGGTGAGTGGGCAAGGGGGAAAACGGGGTGGGGACGACGACGACAAGTGGGCGTGTTTGTGTTTAGTTTAAAAATAGTTCAACAAAATACATATACATTGATATATATAAAGATATATATATAATCCATATATAAGAGTTAGTTAGTTAGTTATATGAGATTCCTGTTGGTTTTTTCTTTTCCTTCATTATTTTGTAGTTCTTCTTTGTCTCTTTCTGCCTCTCTCTCTATCTCTCCCTCTCTGTTGCATTCCCTTTCCGTATCCTTTTTTGTAAGGATTTACTCGCTCATATAGGGATAGCTGACATCACGCAAGGGCACAAATGTCTCTTTAATCGATTGCGGTGAAGTCCAACGTAGAATATAATGGGGACCGCCTGCCTTATCGTTGGTGCCAGACATGCGACCACCGCCAAATGGCTGTTGTCCGACCACAGAACCAGTTGATTTATCATTGATATAGAAATTGCCGGCAGCCATTTTAAACTCCTCCAGAGCACAATTAATAAATTCCCTAAATTTGGATTAATATATGTAAATGAGTGATTCAGAATTTAGATGTCTTTTCGTTTCTTACTCATCCTGCCCAAATACTGCTCCGGTCAATGCAAACTTTGTGGATGTATGCACCAGATTCATGGTCTTTGATAAATCCGCCTCCTTATAGGGATAGACAGTTAAAACGGGGCCAAAGATCTCTTCAGTCATAATGCGATCCTTGGGATCTTTAGTTTCTACAATGGTTGGATTGATATAGTAACCTTTACTATCGGAATATGTACCACCAGCGATTATTTCTAGATTTGGTGAATTTTTGGCATGCTCAATATAGCCGGTAATGCGTTTAAATGCTTTATCATCAATGACAGCCGATGTGAAGCTACTGAAATCCTGAACATCACCGATTTTCAGTTTAGCCGCCTCACGTTGCAGGCCAGCTTTGATCTAGAAACAATTGTGGAAATTAATATTTGAATTTCTAATCACACACACACACACACACCTCTGGCCACAGAGACTCTGGGACATACATACGCGAACAGGCCGAACACTTTTGGCCACAATACTCAAATGCTGAACGTATTGTCGATGTTATAACCGACTCCACATCCGCCGATTTATGTACAAAGTGGAAATTCTTACCGCCACATTCACCAATCAAACGTGGGAAATTGATATAATTGTCAATATTATTGCCCACCTGTTTCCACAGGCGGTTGAAGGTTCTGCCAAAAGAAAAAAAAAAACAAGCCATTCAATTTTCTAATCGTAACAAATTGGATGATGAAAAGAGTCAATTAATTACTTACGGCACTGAACCGGTGAAATTAATGCCAGCCAAGTGTGGGCTGGCTGTAATTGTATCACCAAAGACTGGGCCATCGGCTGGCACAAAGTTAACCACACCATCGGGCACACCTGCCTCACGCATGATATTGAATATACGCCAATTGGATAGCAGGGCTGTGTCCGAAGGTTTCCACAACACAGCGTTGCCCTAGAAAACAAAAAAAAAGACGATTTGTATTATTGATTCGATGTGAAGTGGAATGGAGTGGATAGTCAGTTACCATGAGGGCAGGAGTATAGGACAAGTTGCCGCCAATGGCCGTAAAGTTGAATGGACTGACGGCAGCTATGAAACCATCAATGCCACGATAACGCATCGAGTTCTTTGTGACCTTTATATCCTCGCTAATGGGTTGATATTTGGCGCACTCCTTAAGGAAATATGCATTTAATCTAAAAGCAAGAAATTATGTATTAGAAGATCCTTTCGTATCCTGCATGTCTGTAGTTACCTTATGAAGTCAATTAATTCGGCAGCTGAATCAATTTCAGCTTGTATTGCCGTTTTCGATTGACCCAACATGGTTGCTGCATTCAAATCTTGACGATATTTTGTGGCCATCAAATCGGCAGCACGTTCCCAAATCTTCAAGCGCTCCGATAGGGGAACACGATCCCATTTGGGTTGAGTTTCTACAGCTGTTTTGATGGCCTGCTTAATAAGCTTGGCATCGGCATAATAGAATTGTGCCAGCTTGTGTTGATGATTGTGTGGCATCACCTGATGCACAACTTTCGAGGTCTTGAACTCCTTGCCGCCAATCACAATGGGCACCTCCTCGCACCGGGCAGCGGTTGCCTGCAGAGCCTGCTGCAAGGCTTTACGTTCGGGTGATGATTTGCCATAGCCTAAAATCGGTTCATTAACTACCGAGAAATCTTCAAGTTTGGTATCCGGGATCACAGAGCCTAAACTGCGGGTGTAGCTGTGTGTGGGAGCGGGGGTGGAGACAACAACATTTTAAATAACTCAAACATCTGGTCACACCATTGTGCAGTGTTGTCAAGTAATTCAATCCTTTTTTGTTATAATTCATAACTTACTTTTTGATCATGCCTTGAGGCAGTGAAGACCGACGCAACAGTTGCAACATCTTTGCGTTTCTTCTTTTGGGGAATTTCACGGAGGGGCTCGAGTTTTTATTGCCTTCTGTGTTATATAAGCGGCGTTCAGGTGGTTCTCAACTAGAATGTGTTGGCTTCTTCTTCTTCCTTAGCATAAAGATAAAGCAAGTGAGTGAGCGAGAGAGAGAGAGAAAGTGTGGGAGATAAGACATGGAAACAAACGAAAACAAAATATTGCAAATGATTAGTATTCATTTATCAGTGTAACCTTGAAAAGAATTCTTATGGGGGGGCCTGGGGGTATCTCGGGGTCCCGCAATCTGAGGAGTCGCGCGCCCGGCGCAGCGGTGTCGCGTGATTTTGATAAGCAGCCAAACGTGAAGAAGCCCCCACAACTTGACACACCCCCGAAAAGCTATCAGCATACAGATACACACTCACACAATCATACATTATACATAGATAAGAAGACTACACTTGGACTAATTTTGTTTTGTTGATTATTATTAAACAATTGCATACTTTTTTTTTACTTTTTTCTTGATGATTAATTCGATTGATTTAACAAACGGTACAGAAAATCAAAGACTGACTAAAATGTTGTGCAAGTAAATATTTCTTATTTTTTTTTCTCTCTCTTTTCTGCTATCCGCTTCAAAGTTCACAGTCAAACGCACACAGAAACACGAGTAAAATGTTTTTTTTTTTTTTTGCTTTTTTGACAAGCATCAGCTGTTTCTGTCAACGGTTAGCACAGTGGTTGCAAGGCCAAAGAAATTCCAACTATTTTTTATGATGTTGGATATCATACTAGAAAAGTTGGAGAGGATAAGAGGGGACTCCAAAGATAGAATTTGGGTTTTACCTGATTGCATTGAAATATACAGACTATAAGAGTCATATGTATGCCATTCTGTATGCACTAGTTTCATTTACTTTTACACCACTGTATGCCAACGTCAACGGAAATTTCCTATTGCCGAAAACTTTATACATTAAAGGACGGTTGGTGGGGGGAGGGGTTAGGACAGGGATAGAGAAAGGTAGTTCTTGTTGTTTGTTAACTTCTGCTGCCTTGATTTATGAATTCAAGCTTGTCGGCAAAGAGAGAGAGGACACTAAAAGAGAGCAAGAAGAGGCGGCAAAAAGCACCCCAGCAGCCAGCTGACAATGGAATAACCAAGACCAACAATAAGAGGGAGGGAGAGAGAGAGATAGATAGAGAGAATGTAAGTGAGAGAGACAACGGCGCGTGAGTGGGGAATATGTGGAGCAGACAAAAAATAAAAATTACTTTGACATCAAAATTTTGCCGTTATGCGGTTAATAAGTAGCATCAAGCACTTTTTATTCAATTGAAGAGTCTTCTGTCTTCTTGTAGCCAGCTGATTGATTTTTCTGCCCCTCACTTAACCAATCCCCGCAGCCCGCCAGCCAACATTAACAATCCAATCCATTACATGCACTAGGCATTTTAAGCAAACAAGTCACAAGCTTTTTTGAGGCCAAGTGAAACATGCGCAAAAAGAACAATAAATAAATAATAAAAAAAAGAACACAAGACAGCAACAACGAATACAAAAAGTTACTCAGCTGCAGATACACACACACACACACCCATACACACACGACAGACACAGGCGCATTTGAATGCAGTCAGTTTGGGATGTTCTTGTTTTTGTTGTTGTTGTTTTTGCTGCTGCTGCTGCTGTTCTTATTCTTGTTATTTGTCCCCTACCAATTACGCAATGTATGTTTGGCATTGTCAATTAACTTAAATTTGCTTTCTTCCCCGTATGGCGGCAATTCCCTAAATTGTTGCTGTTTTTTCTGCTTTTTTTTTTTTTGGTTAATTATCGCTTTGCTTGTCTATGCTTTGTTGTTTTCTTTCTTTTAGTGTCTAATTTATCATTGATTTTGCGCTTACTTTGCGTATGTTTTGACGGCAAAATGCTCGACGTCTATGCGTTTGTTTAGCTTTTTCGATACTAATACTATTTAAGCCAAATTAGATAAAAGTGGGCCAACAATAGCCGTTTTTTTCAGTGTTTAAATTGAATATTCGCCTCAAAAAGTGAATATTCGCCTTAAAAAAGTAAATATTCGCCCAACCGCCCGATGCCCGTTTTTTTCAGTGTTTAATAAGGTTTTTTTTTTTAAATCAGTTCAACCAGTTATTCACTAGTTTAATTAATACGGTCAGCTCGGCTTAATATAACTATTTCGGTAAGCAATTCTTTAATAAACTTATTGATTTTTGTACTTGAAATGCCAAAGTTATAATTGATTATAATTTTTCTTATGGAACTTGTTCTTTTATTTCAACTTAGCTTTTAGCGCCAGCTATCGATAGGCAATAATCATTTAACAGCTATGTTATCGATTAAGTGCTGTTATGCGCCAACTGTTAATAATGCGCGCCAAACAGCTATTCTATTTAAATTTAAAAATTGGCCAAAGCTTTTGGTTTGCGAAAAAAAAAATATAGATTATATATATTATAAACTACAACAATACTTAAATACTATATACAGTTCGTTAAGCATTTAACTAATTAACCATAATAGCCACCACCAGCTCCACTACTCGCACTGGCACTGGCAAATCCTCCACTACTGCTGGCATAGGCTGTATCTAAATAAAGTAACACGTCCAAAATACTTTTGTCAAAATAGGAAGATGAGAAGTTAATCACTTGTATTACTTACTCATGCCACCGTAGGGATAACCACCGTAACCACCGCCATATGACGGATAGCCACCATACTGGCCATATATACTATATGGATTGTATGTATTATAGCCACCATAATTTGGATAGGTATAATACGGATAACCGCCATATGAGGGATACCCGTAAATGCCATTGCCATAGATATTGCCATAACCAGCACCAGCTCCAGCTCCGGTATTTGTTCCCGTGTAATAGGGATATCCGTAATATTGTGAATTTGCCAATTGCAGGAATAATGCGATGAATATTATCAAAATGCACTCCATTATGGGTTTTCGCAACATTTTTCTTTTCGTCTGTGGATGAATTTGATTTTGGTTCTTGCCGATTTAATTCTCAACTTGCAACTGACTGATTCGTTTCTAGATGGAACTCTTTTTATATGTTTATAAATAAAATCTCATCATTTGTTTTAATGGGACTTAATGGTTAACTCTTTCCCTCTCGCTCTCTATCCCAGTCTATCCATTGTTGGTTCATTCGTGCGTAACCCATGCGGCGAATACGCAATATTTACACAATTTTTGGAAACATTTTTCTCCATTACAAAGTCTTTAGCGTATTAAAATTTTGAGTTTCCCTTTTTTTCTTTGCTTTTGTTCGTTTTGTTGGCAATTACATGACACATAACAGTTTTGTTTTCAATATTAATTTCAATTGTTAGTGGTTTACCCGCATATTTTGGCATAAACACAGTCATTAACCTTTAACTAAATTAGTCATGTGTATGGTTTGGTTTTTTTTTTGCTTTTTTTGGGGGCTTTCCATTCTTCGATGAGGTTCGATGCCTAGTTTTGTGGTCAATGCTCATCAATGCCCTTCAAATGAGGTCAGCAATTAATACAAATATGTATCTGACAAATGGACAGTTTAGTATAATTATATTGAGCGTTTTTTTTGTTCTGTGCTTTGGTTTTCGGAGTTTTTTTGTATGGAAATTACTTTTGCCAAAGTTCATTTTGAAGGACTTTCAATTTATTCGTTGGAAATCGTGTTTTCGATTTGCATGATAATAAAGAAATTATCATTTCAATGAATGCCACAATTTAGACATGCCTAATTCACTTGCCTTTCCAGTTGTCACTCCTAGTTAAACTTCATTTTAATACAATATAAAATCAATATTCAAATCTACAAAAGTCCAATAGTTGACCTCAAAAAAAGAGCATAGAAACAAATTCATTCAAAATTCATGCATTTTTCATGTATAAACAAAAGTTGTTTGCAATTTCCATTTAGTTGTCCTGTTCTAGGAAATACACCGAAAAGGATGTAGTCAATGCCGGGAATAATATCACTGAATCTAATTTATATATAACTTTTTGAAATCTGTCAGAAATTGATGAAAAGAAAGTCTGCGAAAATGTCGAATTGACCAACAAAGTTTAAGTTTATCTTTAGGATTCGCTTTTGGCCTAATTTCATTAGTGTTGTAACTGGAATATTGGAGGGTGATCTTCTTGTAACTTATATTTAGGTTTATGGCCCCGCGCTGACTTAATCCGTCACTGAATACAGTTGAATCTGGTATGACTTCAAGGGACTTTGATATTTCCATTAATATTAGATCAAATGGCCACCACCAATTCGCCAATTGTCTTTGGTATGGATGAGCGGGGATGGGGGATGGAATGGAAACTTGGTCATATTCAAAATGTTAAATTTTACATTCTTTTTGGATTATTCTTCAAGTCAATTTATTTTGATTATTTAGTTGTAGTTATCTATTCTGCTTCGTCTTACCCTTCAAAAGCATGTAGAACAAGTTGCCTGCTGCTGTCTTTCTTTGACATTATTGAAAATGGGAATATTGCCCTGGAACTTGGAACATTGACAAATTGCACTTAGTAAAAAACAAGGGAAAAAACAACAAACAAAATGACAGAAACAAAAAAGCCAAGACAGCAAAAAACTTTCTATACCTAAAAGGAAATCCTTTTGCACAACAATAACAAGAATGGAAAACTACAAATTTATTTTTAGCTAACATTTAATAATACCCTTTGATATTAGAAAGGCCAAATCAAGTAAAGTCACAACTAAACCAAAAACTCTTCAAATGTTTATCAACTTTTAATTGATAACTGAGAGCTCAGACATCTATGTATTTAGAGATTCACTAGTTCAAAGTTTTAAGTTATCTTTAATATATTTTAGAGCTATCTTAAAAATATATATAAAAATATATATTGTTTATGCAAAGATTAGTTTAAGAGGCATATAGAGAAGTTGTTTCAATTTTATACAAAAATTTCACTTCAATTCCAATTCTGTCAATTTTGGAAATCTTCATTTTATTTTTTTTGACATTATGCCCAACTAAAGGCTTGGTTTTATTCTAGAAAAATTTTGTTCTTGGCTTATGTGGCGTATACTTACTTTTCTATACACAAAGTGTTGCTGTGGGCTAACCAGGCGTATACATGATAGATAAAAAGACATTGCCATTTAAAATCATGGCAAATTAAACATAATTTTGTATTACCTTAGAACTCAAAACTCTTTTTTAATTGCACTGTGATAGACGAAAAAAAGACATGGCAAAATTCGATGGTTTCACCCTATTTCGGGCCCTCGAATCGAACTGCATCATTAGTTTTTTAAGTTATCACGATGGTTTCTTACAAAATTGTTTGCGGAAGTTTTTCATCAAGGTTGCCACTTTTTCGAAAAGGCTTTTTTTCCATTTGCTTCTAACTTCTAAAATATTCAGTTTTTATACAAACTTTCTTTAGCAAAGTTTCTTAGAATTGAAAGGGCTACAAATGTTGGGAAAACATCTAGCCTCTAAATCCGTCCGTTTCCGAGATTGAGGACAAAATGTAAAAAAAATCGAATCTTGACCCAATTCATAATTATGAACAATAAGAGTATATGAAAGAGAAGTTTCAATTATCTGAGGTTTTAGATGTTTTAAAAGTTGATATAGCTGATATGCCAGTTGGCAAGTATTTCAATAGAATATTGCATACTCTATGGGGCAATATGCCCTTGAGCATTTTGTAGGGTATTTCAAAGACACAAAAATGCAAATGTATGTACAATATGAAAATTTCATTCATAAATTTTTAAAAGCCCAATGCTTGAGTATCTTTGTATGTTGGATTTTGGTAGTGGTATGTGAGAATGTGTGTGTGTGTGTGTGTGTGTAGAGTGCTATTACACTGGTCAGCAATGGCAATTGCAGTGACAATATCTTTTTTAGTTTTTAACCATTGTTGTTGTTGCGGTTATTCCGACTCTTCTTGCTCTTTTTTGGTATAAAATTTTGCCTTAGGGCTTAAATGCAGCTAACGTAAGCTGTACTTTCTCTTGTTGTTGTTGTTGTTGTTGCTGTTATTGCTATTATTATTACTATTATTATTATGGTGTTCTGTTGCACAGGTGTTGTTCTAGTGTGTGCCGCTTGTCGTTGTTTTTGTTGCTGCTCGAGCCGTTTTGTCCAGTTGTTGTTGAGCCTGAAATTGAGTTTTTTCCTTATTGCGCATGCCCCAACCGAAACGAAATGACTTTACTTGAGTGAACAGAACACCCTGTATATTCAAAATGATTGAGTGTCTTGTCTTGGCTGCAACAACAATTGAGTTTGAGTCACAATGTCATAGTTTTTTTTTGTGTTTAACATTTGTTTGATTTAATTATTACATAGAATAAGAGATTAGCGAATTTGTTTTAGAAATTTCTATTATTCGAAATGTTTATTCAGTTATTCCTGTATATATATTATTATATATCTCGATTTGTTAATTCATTTGCTTCATTGATGTGTTGGCCTCTTTGGTTGTTTTACAATTTGTTAATTCTTTCATAAATTTCGTCATTTGTTTATTGAATTGTATTCTATTCATTATTTGATTCTGTTTGATTTGTTCTTATATGCTCAATAAGAAGTTCATTTCTTTTTCTCATTAGTTTCTTCATTGATTGAATTATATATTATTATTTTCAGTTTTTGTTTATTTATTTTTAATTTAAGTTTCTAAATCGCTTTTTACTGATGTTGTGCTTATAATTCATTGAGTTGTTTATTCATATGTTCATTTAGTTCCTCATTTATTTCTTTGTCATTTAAATATCTGTTTTTTTTTTTAAATTTATTTTTTAAATCTCAATGCTTTATCCACTAATTTTGATTCCTCTGATTCTTCTGTTTACCCAATTTGCCATTTATTTTATTAATTGAATTATTAATCTATTCATTGGCTTGTTTATTAATTTATAGATTGATCATGGGTTCCTTCATTTATTTTGTTTTTCATTTTTTACACCTTTATAACTTTTTCACTTATTTGTTACTTTTTATTTACTTTTTTGTATATTTTTAGATCCTTTTTTTTGTTTAATTTTCAATTCATTCATAATTTTTGTTAATTTTTTATTATGAAAGTCATTTTGTTAGCTTTTTCGCTTCGTTCCTTTACATTTTCATTCGTTTGATAAATTTATTCTTTTATTGTTTTGTTCATTTATTTGATTATTGATTCATAATTTATATAGTTAATATCTTCAATTATTTGTTGATGTTATGTTATTTACATTGATTCGATCTTTCTTACTAAATTTACTCACTTCGTATACAATTAAACAATCATGTGACGGTCTTCTTAGATTCACTGAAACTTTCAATAGAACAGATCAAACCACTCACTTAAAGGTCCCTTAGGATATATAGTTCTGATGTATTAATTTTCCTCAAGATTTAAGATTAAATTAAGATTTAAATATAACACAGGCCGACAAGTTTGAGGTCATGAAGAAGTGTTCTAAGTTCAATGGGTCTGTTATAGTAATTTGGGTTTGTTGTACTTAGTTTTTGCCCATGATGTCGGGATTTCGAAAAAAAGTATTGGAACTATTCAAAATTCATCTCATTTGCAATATTTTATAGTATAATATAAACAAATTATTGTACTAAAAACTTATTATTTTAACCTTTTAATATATTAGAGGGGTTTCTTTGTTATAATGCATAAGATCTTACACTTTGCAAATGGTTCCAAAAATGAGTAAAATTTAAACCGAAAAGTATGCTATAGGAAAGCGAAGAATTTGCATCTTTTTATTTATTTATTTACTATTTTAGATAAAGTAATTAATACTAGACCTAAAGGAAAAAAAAAACCAGAGGGCCGGGGTTAACTTCGACCGCGTCGAAGTTTGTATACCCTTGCAACTGTTTCGGTAATTCTTTCCTTACCCATAGCCATCAAAGTGTAAAAACGTTTCATCCAATAAGACTAATGTTTGCGAAAGAACGGCCTTCAATCTTAGCATAGGATATAACGAACTTTTTGATGAAAGTCACTGTTTTCCACCTATCGTTTCTATGGAAGCTATATGATATAGTCACCCGATCTTGACCAAATTTGGCACATTTATAGCTTCAATAAACTAACGTTTATTAAATTTCACGACAATAGTTTAAAAAGTAACGAAGTTATAGAGAAAAGTCACTGTTCGTGACTTTGCCGTTTGTATGGGAGCTATATGATATAATCACCCGATCTTGATCAAATTTGGCACAATCATTAATAAGAACATAAAACTGACAAATACTAACTTTTATGACAATAGCTATAAAATTAATGAAGTTATTGAGAAAGTCACTGTTCGTGACTTTGCCGTTTGTATGGGAGCTATATGATATAGTGGTCCGATCCGGCTGAATCCGAGATATACAATGCCTGCAGTATATACAAGCCTACGTGCAAAATTTCAGCTCTGTAGCTCTTACGGTCTCGGAGGAGTTCGCGTTGATCCAGACGGACGGACGGACGGACGGACGGACGGACGGACGGACGGGCGGACGGACGGACGGACATGGCTATTTGAACTCGTCTCGTCGTGCTGATCAAGAATATATATACTTTATATGGTCTGAGATGCTTCGTTCTATGCGTTGCACACTTCTGACCAAAATTAATATACCCTTTTTGCAAGGGTATAACAATGAGTACTAGCTACAAGGCCTTCGACTCTAGATACACTATATTGATAAATTTATATGTATAACATTCTTTTATGAAATTATACACTGCGGTCATATTGTCCGGTGAAGGGGTTTTTAGTAGAGGGGAGATTGGAAGTGTTAGAGAGGTTGATGGAGCTATGGAAGCCCTAATTCTTTCCAGTGGTTGAGCATCTTTTTAATCTTAATATAGTATTGAAATCTTATGCCTCTAACAAATTGTTCATTAGTAATGTTTGTAAACAAGAGCTAATTGTCTTGAACATGAAATTCTAAAATCTGTTAAAAATGTAGAAAAACAATTTTGAATTTTTTATAGTATACTTTTTGAGTGCCGCAAAAGAAGTCATCCAATGTTGTTTGGCTCTTATTTGTTTTCTAAATGAAAAACTTCGATTCTGTTTTTTGATTATATTTATTTATACCTTTTAGAATTAATTGTGTTAAGTCGAGAAGATGATATCGGACAAATGGGCGCCGTCAAAATTGATTGACATACGGGCTCGTTTTATGGCGGCGATAAGTTCTCGCATTCGTGTCGGATATTTTCCTTGAGGGCTTCCAAGGTCTCAGGCTTGTTGATGTAAACACGGGACTTCAAAAAACCCCATAAAGAGAAGTCCGGGACCGTTAAATCGGGCGATCTGGCGGGCCAGTGCAAATCGCCAAAACGCCAAATAAGGCGACCCGGAAACGCATCCTTCAACGCTCCATGGCTTATTCACTTGTATTCTGTATCTGTCTAGTCCACAAATGTCAAAACAGATTTGACATTGTCTTTTGCGCCACCTTGTATTCGCCATCCGCATATCCCCTAATTTCACAAAATCTGAATGTGATGGGGAAAAACCGAGTATGCAGTCAGAATCAGCGTATTAGTTAGAAATACCTCTCAAGTTAACGTCACCAAAAACATGTCGGCCTGTGTAGGTCTGATCAGTCAGTGCAGTAGATTCAAAATAAGAGACTGCATTTAAGGCTAGATTTTGCGTCTCTGAAAGATAAGTAAATTGTCGCCACTATTTTCTATCATCAGCTGAACTATTTGGGTTTCCCATGGATTAAATATATTGATTTATATCATTTATGCAAATCACAGTTGAAACTAAAGTGGTTCTGACTGAGTGGTTCTATAGGCTGGTAGAAATTCATTAAATGATTATTCTGCTAGCCTTCAATTCCGTTGGTTCGTTGGTGCCCACAAGCTTTTGGCTATTTGCTGTTGCCTGTTTCCCAGTTCAGCCGTCCAAATACAATTAAAACTCGTTTCATGAAAGTTTCATCTACCCTTTTTGTTGTCCAATCCAATCCTACAACCTTTCAATACCGACATCCCATAAAGGGGTGCGGCTGTGGGCTGTTTCATATTAAAAACTTTTATGGTATCCTTAAAATGAAACTGAATTATCTGGGACAGTGAGAATGCTAATTGTTTGGCCAACAGTTTGCAAAAAGAACAAAAAAAAAAAAAAAAAAAAAAAAAAAAAAAAAATTGAAACTTATCTCATCTCAACGCATCGCATCGCATCGCATCGCATCTCGCTCAACATTCATTATATTTTACTTGTAATTAATTAAAAATTTGTTGCAACAACCTTTTTGTTCACTTTCTGCTGTCAAAATTACAACAACAACAACAAGAACAACAACTAAAAATATCTAATTAAAACTTAAAAAACTGACCTAGAACAGATCACAGCAAATGGCTAAAATTGTTCAAAAAAATCACTCAAAATATGCACGAAAATAAAACTCACTCAACTGAAAAGGTGAAATGCAACTTGAAAATGAAATGTTACGCATACGCCGCGTGTGCTTACAAAAGAGACAGAGGGAGAGAGAGAGAGACAGAGGGAGAGCGAGATAGCATTACCAAATGTAATAGTAGTAACGAGAGAGAAAGAGTAACAAACAACATACACACACACACACACACAGAGAGAGAGAGAAAGAGTGAGAGAGAAGACAGCCAAAGAGAAAGAAAAAGAGAGATAGAGCGAGTAAGAGAGGGCGAGGGCGGTTAGGTAAATCTGAGAAACTCTCGAAAGTAAAGCAAATGTGCATATAACAAAAAAAAAAAAAAAAGAAAATCAATTAAAATGCACTCGAGTGCATTCTGTCTGCATGTTGTTGTTGCTGTATGAGATGTGTGTGTACGAAATATTTTGGACGAATGTCTTTTATCTCTCTCTCTCACTCTCTCTTTCTCTGTCATTCAGACTCACTCACTTTGGATTTTCTCTCAATTGTTGTTGCTGTTGTTGCTCTTGTTTTACTCATTGCATTTTCGGTGGACTGCTTGAGGGTTAAGGGTAAAGGGGATCCACACAGGGGCAGGTGCAGTGGAAACAGAAGGGGTGGGGTAGGGTGTTGGATGGAGGTGGTGGTGCAGAGAAATTTCATTTCAGTTATTTGTGCAATTTCGCTCAGTCAAGTTGTGTGTTTTTGCCTGTCCTCTCTGGGTCTGGGTCTCTGGTGTTTTGTAGGCAACTAAAAATTAACATCATTCAATAAAGACGACAAAATAGCCGACAAAATATCCAAGCAAAAAAAAAAAAAGGAGAAAAATGCAAACAAAATAATCTGTAAACCCACTTTGAAAATTGACTGACTCTATTTCTCTCAAAGTGGCAATACAGGGGGAAAGGGGGATTGAAAGGAAGAAGGGAAGGGGGGGGAGTCATTGGTGGGTTGAAGGGCTATATATGAGTGTGTGTGTGTGTGTGTGTGTGTGTGTGTGTGTGGAACCTATCCCAACTGTCACAAACACACACGCAAATCCAATTAACGTCGCTCCGGCAAAGCAAAACTGCATTAAACTGCCGCTGACTCTTATGTCTGTGTGTGTGGTATGTGCGGTGTGTGTGAGTTTGAGTGTGTGTGTGTGTGTGTGTAATGCCGCCAACCGCAACAAACATCATAATAAACAGTGAGAGAATTTCACAGAGAGAGAGAGGGCGAGAGAGAGAGAAAGACCTAAAGCCCCCATGAGGGTCGACTAGCAAAGGATCTAGACAGTCAGTCAATCGGAGTGGCCAACCCCCTCCCCAATCCCCACTCCCCCTGTGCTAGCCATCTGTACCACAGAGCCCGCAAAAATCAGTTTGACAGCTAATAACACTTTGTTTCTCTCCGTTGAGTGTGTTTGCCCCTGTATGTGTGTTGCTTTCTTTTCACTCTCTCGCTTTCTCTCTCTTGTATGTGTGTGTGTGTGCATTTTGACTTTGCGGCATGTTGTTTTGTCTCTGTGTGTGTGTGTAAGTGTGGGTGACTGTACTTTGGCGCCCAAATCAAAAAAAAAGAACACCCAAAACCTAAACAAAACCAATGAACTAGGGCCAAAAGGGTCAAAAGCTCTGAGTAAACATTTGAGAAACCAATTTAAAACAATTTAATCATTTGAAATTTATAATTAAAAAGGCAATAATTTAGTTTTCATTTGCCTCTCCCCCCCGCCCCACCTACCAATCAAGCTTCAATTTCATGTGTTTCAAACATCAAATCAAAATTCATTTGACAGGTGAGTTTTTGCTCGGTGAGTGTGAAAATTGAATTAGTTATTTGTAGCAACAATTTGTTAAAAATCATCTATGCATGGGTGTGTGTGTGTGTGTCCATCTGTGTGTGTGTGTGTGTGTTGAAAGGGGTGGTACTTAGCTGTTCGTGGCAGTAAATACCATTAGGGATATCCTTGCAACCAGCAAACAGGAAATGACCGTCAAACGTTTAAGTAAACATCCGGTCACTCCCCACCATCAAATCTTCTTGTTTTCCCCTATGAGCATTTCAATATGTAATGCAAAACCAACGTTAAGCTCTAAGACAGCTGGATCTATGAATATGAATATGAGTTACTCGTTTTAAATATATTTTTCGAACATTCTATAATAAACCTATCAACTTGACTTGACCTCTCTTATGTCCTGTCATGATCCTTCTCTCTAGTTTTGGCCAATAAAATCATTGGCTTTGCAAATGGCTTTAGGTCAAGTTTTCGATAAGACATCAACTTAGTTAGCTATTACCTACATTTTCCATGATCTTTGAGACCCTCTTGTTCAAAAAACCAACAAAATTTGATAGCAGTTGTCTCTTGGAAGTCTATTTATCTAGCTATATATTATATATACATAGGTATATGTGCCTATATATAAGTCTTTTATTCCTTCGATGTATATTCAGATAGATTTGCCCCTCTTGGAGCAAAAAGCTAGCTTTCTTCGATCATTATAGATCCAAAGGAATTTCCGACATATCGATATTTATAATATTTAATAAAAAACATAACACTTCGATTATGAATATTAACAATTTATCCCTGAATTGAATTCCAAATACTTGATTCTTCTCTTGGATAAATTTTGCCTAGAAGTATGCTATACATTAGCATAACATAAAGAAATTTCGATCAAATGAATTTCCCATTCATCGTGACTAGCTAAAAATCAGTATGAAAGCTGATAATAATTTGTTCAACTGAAGATCGCACTGAGCATGTGTATATATAAGTTAGACACCAATTCAAACGGGCAAACATTTAAAGCGAAATCTTTCCAAACTCAGTTGACGATATACAGAAAACGTCTGTGAGTGAATGAAAACTGATTGTGAAGTTAATATCTGATCTCTGATATTGCAAAATATTGATATAGATTGTATTTTGTTGTTGTTGTTTTTTTATTTGTTGTTTTTTAACAATTGTTTTTGTTTTTTTTGTAAAGTGAATGTGAAGTGAACTGATTCGTTCAAAAGTGACAGATAATTATAACTGAGAAAACAACTGCAGCGAATAATTAAAGAGAACAAAGAGGTAAGCAACTATAAATATTCACCAATATAACAATTATTACTTATATATAATCAATGATGGTTTATTATTGATATAGACATTTGATATACTAAAGTTTTGGGGTCGTCGCTTCAAAGAGAGCTTGATCTTGTCTTTGACTTTGACATCTGATCAAATGAGATTCTTTTTATGAGTTCATCTGAGAGTTGGGAAAGTCAGGAGAAAGTCCAATATTTCCTGATAGATCCTTCAATGTTTTGATATCTATGCATTATATAATATAAATGTTTGTCTAAGCCTTTTCAGAATCAATTAAGGAAGAAATTGAGCCCAATTCGCTACCTCAAAATGTAATACTTCTAAAGTTTCCAATATTCAAGATCGATTTATCCCTTGGAAATGAGAAATCAGAATCTGGAGTCTAGATCTGTTAATGAAAAGTAGTCCTAAAAGATCTAAATACAGTTTATAATTTGCGTTTTCTAAGCAAACTTTCCTCATCCTTTTTCTTAGTCAGACATATTATTTGTACAGTAATTTTATCAATTCTCTTTAATGCAAATCATGTCATGGCGTTCTTTTAGCACTTTTCATCAATATAACTCAAGTTACAATTTGTGTCAATTCATTTGTTAGAGTTAGTCATTTGTGTCTAGTCCTAGAGCTTTTGTTGGGTTTCATCTTACGATGAAAGGATGTTGATGCACTTTTAACATTAGTTTAAACTTTTCTACTCCACACAAACTATGTGTGCAACACTTATCAGTGCTTCAGTGCAGCAGAGAGCAACAGAGTGCCACAGGGCTGTGGCATCACTCACAATTTTGACCTGTTCTCATTTTCCATGCACTTCAGCGTACCCACAGGACACTTGAGCAATGTAATTTAAAACAATTCGGCGAGTAAATCGCATAAAATTTTCAACAATTTTTCTTTTTTTTTTTTTTTTTTTTGTGTAAATTGTGCTCTACACTTTCTCATCCGCTCTTCCCCCTCGCCACACTTTTTGTTTCCTTTTCCCCTCGTCGTGTTGGTGGTGCTTTGTTCTTTTGGGGCAAGACAATGGCCCCGAAACACAAGGACACAGATGCTAAAGGAGATGGAGGGACTAATTAAAACTCCGCTAGACGCCATGAATGAAGAGCGTTAAGAGAATTTCCAACTGGTATATGGGGGAGGAAATGAAGATGAGGGGCTTGGAGGGTCGGCTGTTGGACTACTACAAGTAAATTAACTAGCCAAAGACTGTGAAAAGCATTTTCTCCTGTCCATTGAGAGTGCATAATTTTTTTCGTTGCGAAAATCCGAAAAATAAAAAGGGAAGTGGAAAAAACCGAAAGAAAGGAGCAAAATGCTAAATGAAAAACTAAGAAAGAAAGACGAATGGCTAGCACAAAGCAATATGCCGCACATTTGCACAGGAAAAATAGCAAAATGAGTGGAAAATATATATATATATATATATTCTGAAAAACAGAACAGAAAATATTTTTACGTGCACAGTAATGAAAGGCCTTGGGCATAAGTTTTAAATAAATATTTGTCTATGTGTGTATGTATGTATGTGTGCATGTAATTTAACAAAACAGAAAAAGAACGAAATAAAGCAAAAAAAAAAAAAGATTTGTAAAAAATAAAGAACGAAGAGTGAAAGCAAGCCAAAGAAATGGGCAAGGGTTGACTGAGGCGAACGAGGAGCAGGAGCGGCAATGGAGGTGTAGGTAAAGGGAGATGGACCAAATGGACAGAAACTACTGCACATAAAAATTACAAGAGGAACTTGTGGACCCAAAGAAAATTTCAGTCGAAGAGCGAAATACCTTAAAAAACGGCACCAAGATCGAAAAAGAAAGTGAATAATGGGATCAGGTCTGCCAAAATAGAGAGAGAAGAAATTGAGAAGAGATACGAGGAGATTAAAAGAAGAGGGAACTCTTAGAGAAAGAAGGTAATGAGTGAAAATTAAAGAAGGAGGCCTAGAATTAAAAAAATTAATGATAGAAGAAAGAACAAAAAGGCTTACACAGAAAAATGAAAGAAAATACGGAAAAACAAATCTCAAATTGACAGGGGAAAGAAGAGAAAAAGAGAAAGAGAAATTGAAGTAAGGATCAATCCTAAAATGACTATTAGCTAAACAGTACAAAGGAAAGTAACTAAGAAAAAGTGATTCAAAGTAATTTAAAGTATAATTGAGAGAAAATCTGTTGGAACGACAAAAAAAGGACAAACAAAAATAAGAGAGAGAGCGACAACTCACTAGATGAGGAAATAGAAAATCAGAAGGATGACAAACAAAAGGATATCTCGAATATTATTCAATAAAGTGAAGATATTTGATAAACTGTAAATTTATGTGATGTGAAAAATATATTAATGAATAGATAAAGAAATAGTAGAAGTAATTTGATACATTGATTGAGACATAGATAGATTTAGTAAGAGAGAGAGATAGAGATATGAAAGATAGGTGGATAGATACTAAGAGATGGACATATGATAAATAGTTGGATAGGTAGTTCAAGATAAAAATATAGATATATAGGGCATTAGATGGGGAATGCAATTTTTGCTTTAGAAGTTTGCACAAAAAAGTCTTTAAAAGTCCATTTCAAAGTCCAATATATGTATGTACATAGTTTCCGAGCTTCCGAGTTTGCGAGTTTACTTAACACTTAAGCTATTTCCGTTTTTTCTTTGGGTGGGTGAAGGGACACACTCTTTTTGGCCATTAGGATGTTACCAACTTTACCGCAAACCCAATGTATGCCCCAAACCAGGGTATAATTATGAGTGCCATGTTGAATGTTGATGATGACTAGGATGGATGGTTGGTTGGTTGGCTGGTTCGGTGGGTTGTACTCAGTTTTAGGTAAACATGAAGAACAACAAGAATGAGAACTGACTGACTGACTAACTGCCTCTGCCTATGCCACTGTCTCAGTGTTGACTGACTGCAAGAAGAAGAACAAGAAGGGTTGAGTTTTCTAAAGCGGGGGGGCTGATGGCAATGGTAACGGCGGCGGCGGTAGGCTCTATTAAAGTCTTAACGACAACGCAGACTGTGTGCTGTATAGCCCCTACCAAAAAGTAGGTTGAGGTAGCCTAGCCTAGCCTAGCCGACAACGCCGCCATGTTTAGAATATGCACACAAAGCGTAAGGCCAAACAAAAGCTGTACACAGAGAGAGAGAGAGAGAGAGAGAGAGAGTGAACGAGACGGAGAGAAATATACACACACAAGCACCCATATATATAGTAAATATATATATATATATATACATATATACTAGAACAAGATGATTGTAGGGTTTTCAGTCTACAGAAGGCATAAGGGATTGGTTAGACACAGTGTAACAAAAGATTTGCTTAGCTTTCATGTAAAGCGTAAAATACAAACAATTATGCAGTTTTCGTATATGTAGGTACAGTTCCTACCTAACTGCCTACCTACATATGTACATATATACACATACATACGTACATACGTACATATGTGTGAATGTGTGTTTAAGTATATATGTGTGTATGTATGTATGTATGTATGTATGTATGTATGTATGTACCCACATTTAGTGGGCCGCTTCGAGCCACTTGAGTCCGAGACTTTGCTACTTGAATTTTTGGGGACAAAGGCAAAGGCGGCAGCTCACCGAGGCACAGGCTTTCATTTTCTTCATTGTCGTCCTCGTTGACGCAGTCATCATTGTGGGTGGGTGGGCGAGTAGTCGCTGAGGGGGTGAATGGGTGGTTGGGTGGTTAGTCTAGTTGCTTGGGCTCACTGGGGCCTACAAAAATATGACAAATTACAAAATAATTGTGCGCACAGCACAGTCAAAATGTTTTTTGGTGTCCTCATTTGTGTCGCTGGTACTCCCGACGACCACTCACCTATCACCTACCAACCTACCTACCTACCCACCCACTTCCCCCAGCCACCGCCATCTCTTTTTCTCTCTCTCTCTCTCTGTCTCCCTTGGACGGGTGTCTCCGTTGTCATCGTCAGCATACCTTGCAATATTAATGAACTCTTTTACATCGTCTGTCATTTCCATGGCATTCGAAAGTGGGTGGTTTGGGGGGTCGAGTACAAAAAGGGGTGTAAACCACAGACCCCATTTTGTTCTCATTCCTCTCCTCGTGCCTCCTCTTTACCAATAGCCGCCGCCGTCTACGTCAATTCTCATTTTTACTATATATTGTAGGCTCCCATTTTGCATTCACCATCATCATCATCGTCATCGTTGTTCTGGAGTAGACTTTGGCGTATTTACTTTAGGCTGTAAATGCAGTAAAAAGTTATGTTTATGCGGTCAAAAGTTTAAAACTTACGTTATCCCCTTATCCTTCTGTGTAAATTGTTTAACCTGTTGTTCGTTCTGACAAACGAAATTGTCTAGCCATCTATAAATGATTTGGCGATTTTTTCAGGAAACTCTCTTCACACAGATCTAAGAATCACAACTCAATCAGTAAGCCAACAAGTTCCTCATTAGGCGCTAAAATGAAAAACTACAAAATAGTCCTTTAGCCCTGTAGCCCTTACCCATAGATTAAAATATGCATGACTACAATATCTTACAATGGAATTCTTAAAGCCTCTAATAGTATTATTATTATAGAATATTTCTATTGTCATCCACCAAAACTTGGAACTACATCTGCCACTGATCAGAATTTGGCCGGGATAATACAAAATTGTAAACATTGGAACAAGGATAGTCATGGACGTGTCTGTAATTAAGATTTTTCGGCTTAGGATATTTAGGTATTTTCAAGGAGCTCATTTTGTCAGTTGAAAATTGTCCGACCACTTCGAAGATTCGTCGTAATATCGATATTTCGGAGAGTGTCAAGGCCACCCTGAACTGACCTCTCGCCCCTGTATCGGTTCATGAGAATTAGAATGGGTTAATAAGTATTAACCAATATATGTTTCATATCAAATTTAGTATAAGCCATTTTTGTTTTTGTAAGAATAAAGAATTCCTTTGGTTATTTAGTTTGTAAACTTTTTCAATGCATAAACATTCTTTGATTCTGTAGTAGTAGACCTGGGCAATCCTCCCTCAACTATTCACCTAGAACTGTCGCGTCCGCCACCCCTTTCCGCCTCGCACCATCTCTTTTGCTGTGTGTGTCGCTCTTTCTCTCTCTCGCTCTCGATGTTCCCAAATGAACGCGTTCCGCTGTGTTTAAAGTTTGTTACTTGAAATGCATTTTATATGGCCCGTTAGCCGTTACTTTACTATGTATAACTACGTTTGTTTTTTTTTCCCCCCCACGATCCCATCCCAGCGCCCACAACCAGACCCACCCCACTCGACTGGTGAACTGTGTTTGCATAGCCTCACGGGTATTCATTAAAGTTGAGGCTTTAAGCTGACAATTTTCCGCATTTTCCTTCTCTTTTTTGTTGCTTGTATTATTTTTACGAGTATTTTAGTGCCATCACAAAAAGCAAAAAAAAAAAAGAAGAGACATGCCAAGTTTTTAGTTGGCATCATGCAGAAAATATATATAAAAAACTAGAAGGAAAATTACAAAAAAGGAAATTAAAGGAAAATGTTGCGTCGCTTTTTTTATATTTTATTTTATTTTTTTACTATTTTGAGGGTTTGAGTAATGGAACTTTTGTCGTTGAGGTAGTTAGTTAGTTAGTTAGTAGGAAAACAGAGTTTTGTGGGATGATGACTTGACTTGGCTTATTACATGCTCCAACTCCTCTAACCAGCAAACTCACACACTGTCCGTCTCCGCTCCGCTCCCCTCTCTCTCACTCTCTCTCTCTCTGCTTGTGCGTGTTTGTGTTGGCCAAAAACTTATTAGACAGACGGAAATTGAATATTGTTCCTGCAAAATTGTCATCCTGTTTTGCTTGGCTGATGTTGTGTCCTGTATTTGAAAACTTCATTCATTTTGTGCTGTGACATTCTGTGTGGTTTCTTTTTTTTTCCTACTTGTATATCTGTATGAGTTTTAAATTGTTTTGTTATATGCAGATATGCATACGGAACGTGTAATTAGAGAACTTCACCTTCTATTTTGTCTCTGTCTCTCTCTGAGATCAGAAGCTTTTCGTTTATTTAACAAATTTTGTGCTGATGATGAATAAAGTTTATCTTCCTCATGTGTGTATGTAGGTAGTTGGAAAATGTGTGAAAAGTATTTAGCATTAGCCTGGCTAAATAGCAAAAAGGATGCATGATAAAATGCTGATAAGCCGGATTACAAACTTTTTTGTATTTTTGCAATGAGAAACATTTGGTACCTACAATTTACTTAAAAAGTTTTTTACAAGAGGGAAATAGAGTGGGTGGAAATGCTTATATTTATTAAGTAAAGGTTATAACATAAGTAATTTCAATTTTGTAAATAGAAAAGTAACAAGTTTTGGACTTAGAAGTAGACTGTTTTAAAAGTTTACTAACTTTTAGTTAAGCGAACATTTTCCAAAAAGATTTTGATTAGTTAATCTAGTCAAAAGTCAAAACGAACAGGCAGATGGATTTCATTTCGTTTGCCAAGATTTTATGTTAAAATATCAAAGAAGCTAACTTCGGTTATGCCGAAGATTATATACCCTTACAGTCCTTGGCAATAATATTTTTTACATTTTGAAATTTGTGTTCCTGCAACTCAATTCATCAATACACAAACAAAACATTCAAATTATTGCTCTTTTTACTACGCTTGAACCGATTTATATTGACTGTAACTTGTGTTATATTTATCCGATCAGATTCAAAATTGATCAGAGGTTTTATATCCAAATCTATCATATTGGTAAATTTCATTGGGTTATTCCAATTTTTGGAAAAATCTTTGTTCTAGAACTATATGATACAGTGGTCCGATCCTGACAATTTTCATACTTTATTTTTACTGGGTAATAAAAAGTACCAAAAAAATTTCATCCCGATAGCTCTTAAAATGGCTGAGTAAAACGCATACGCACAGACGGACGGACAGACGGACATGGCTATAACGACTCAGCTTCTCATGCTGATCAAGAATATATATATACTTTATGGGGTCGGAAACGTCTCCTTCTGTGCGTTACAAACATCTGACCAATTTTATAATACCCTCTGCAGGGTATAAAAACAATCTTTTGCGTCTGAGCAGCCGCTCAGTTCCTTCTTTACGCGCCGAGAAAAGTGCGAAACCTCTAATTTAAAAACTGAGATAAGTCGTAAGAAAGTAACTAACTAACCTTAATTTAAAATATATGTACAAGTATTGGTCGATTCAATTAGATCTTTTTCACAAACTTCTCAACCAACAACCATAGAAAATAGAAATACATAGGAAACAAATCTTAAGATTTTATCAGGCTTCAGGTCATTAGTTCCAAATAAAAAATAAAACGTAGTTTTTCTTCTTCTTCAAAAAAAAAAAAAAACTACCACATAGGAAAAAAATGATTATTGTTACAAGATAGTCAGAGAGCCGGGTGTTTATGGAAATCAACTTTACACTTATATTTAAAGTAATTTTTACAAGCACTGGGCCGGCCCTAATGTCCGGTCTTCAGCGCTTACAATGAGGACAAAGACTACATATATACATCACATCCATGCACTAGCCTGGGATTCGAACCCAGATCCTTGGTTGTTAATAAATTGCCTAAGTGTCTAGGCTACTTAGACAACTCACCTACCATGGACTGCAGGGTACGAATGAAAAATCTCATTAACATGCTGTTTTTTCCTGTCAAAGTATCGATGGTGACGGCCGACTAACGATGTTTTCTGAATAATCGATATCGATGATGTTTTGTTAGTGCCGATATACAGACATACGTCAGCGTTCATCACTCACGCACATCATACGCAAACATACATATGTAGCGTTGCGTCTGTGTGTGTGTGCGTATGCGTCTGCTCTTCTCTTCGCATCATACCGAACAATGACGTATTAGGCTGGCGGCAGCGCTGGCGGCAGCGTTTGAGCAGAGCCGACTTATATTGACTGTAACTTGTATTTTTTTTTATCCGATCTGCTTGAATGGCATCTGATGTTTTGTATCTAAAACTATCACATTAGTGAATTTCATAGGGATACTCCAACTTCTTCACCTATTTTTGTTGTATAACTTTATGATATAATGGTCCGATCCGGACGATTTTCATACTTAATCTCACGCAGGTAATAAAAAGCCCAAAGCTTTTAGGACATCTGAGTAAAACGTATACGCACCGACGACAAACTGACATGGCTATATCAACTTCTCATGCTCATCAAGAATAAGTGTACATACATACTTTATGGGGTCTTACTTTAAAATATATGTACATGTATTGGTCGATTCAATTAGATCTTTTTCACAAACTTCTCAACCAACAAGCATAGAAAATAGAAAAATTAAATACATAGGAAACAAATCTTAAGATTTTATCAGGCTTCAGGTCATTAGTTCCAAAAAAAAAAAAAAATCGTGGTTTTTCTTCTTCTTCTTCTTCTTCAAAAAAAAAAAAAAAAAAAATTACAAGTTAGTCACAGCCACGTGTTTATGGAAAATCAACTTTATACTTATATTTAAAGCAATTTTTTACAAGCACTGGGCCGGCCCTAATGTCCGGTCTTCAGCGCTTACAATGAGGACAAAGACTACATATATACATCACATCCATGCACTAGCCTGGGATTCGAACCCAGATCCTTGGTTGTTAATAAATTGCCTAAGTGTCTAGGCTACTTAGACAACTCACCTACCATGGACTGCAGGGTACGAATGAAAAATCTCATTAACATGCTGTTTTTTCCTGTCAAAGTATCGATGGTGACGGCCGACTAACGATGTTTTCTGAACAATCGATATCGATGATGTTTTGTTAGTGCCGATATACAGACATACGTCAGCGTTCATCACTCACGCACATCATACACATACATACATATGTTGCGTTGCGTCTGTGTGTGTATGCGTCTGCTCTTCTCTTCGCCTCATATCGAACAATGACGTATTAGGGTACCGGCAGCGCATATTTGCTCTTCCTTCCTAATAAATAAGCCTTGTCATTTTTATACCCTTGCAGCGGGTATTATAAAATAAGTCAGATGTTTGTAACCCACAGAAGCAGACGTTTCAGACCCCATAAAGTATATATATTCTTGATCAGCATGAGAAGCTAAGTCGATATAGCAACGTCCGTCTGTCCGTAGGTGCGTATACGTTTTACTCAGCTGTCCTAAAAGCTTTGGGCTTTTTATTACCTGCGTGAGATTAAGTATGAAAATCCTCCGGATCGGACCATTATATCATAAAGTTATACAACAAAAATAGGTGAAGAAGTTGGAGTATCCCTATGAAATTCACTAATGTGATAGTTTTAGATATAAAACATCAGATGCCATTCAAGCAGATCGGATAAAAAAAAAACAAGTTACAGTCAATATAAGTCGGCTCTGCTCAAACGCTGCCGACAGCGCTGCCGCCAGCCTAATACGTCATTGTTCGATATGATGCGAAGAGAAGAGCAGACGCATACGCACACACACACAGACGCAACGCTACATATGTATGTTTGCGTATGATGTGCGTGAGTGATGAACGCTGACGTATGTCTGTATATCGGCACTAACAAAACATCATCGATATCGATTGTTCAGAAAACATCGTTAGTCGGCCGTCACCATCGATACTTTGACAGGAAAAAACAGCATGTTAATGAGATTTTTCATTCGTACCCTGCAGTCCATGGTAGGTGAGTTGTCTAAGTAGCCTAGACACTTAGGCAATTCATTAACAACCAAGGATCTGGGTTCGAATCCCAGGCTAGTGCATGGATGTGATGTATATATGTAGTCTTTGTCCTCATTGTAAGCGCTGAAGACCGGACATTAGGGCCGGCCCAGTGCTTGTAAAAAATTGCTTTAAATATAAGTATAAAGTTGATTTTCCATAAACACGTGGCTGTGACTAACTTGTAATTTTTTTTTTTTTTTTTTTTTTTGAAGAAGAAGAAAAACCACGATTTTTTTTTTTTTTTGGAACTAATGACCTGAAGCCTAATAAAATCTTAAGATTTGTTGCAGGGAAAGAAATTGCAAAATGTAAAAATATTATTGCCAAGGACTGCAAGGGTATATAAACTTTGGCATAGCCGAAATTAGCTTCTTTGATATTTAGAAATTAAAACCACTAATAATGAAATAAAACAACATTTCAACCAAGTCCCAAAGATAAGCAAATCGATTTGAGTTCTGATTTTTCTAGAAATACTAAAGACAATTCAAATTGGCTTAATTTCGGGCAATAAATTTCAGGTTTCAAATTGAGGTTTAGCAATTTTGATTTATTTATTTTTAGTTTATTAATTTCAATGCTAAAGGTGACTTAAACTATTGTGGTTAATTGGCTATGTTTGGATTTCAATTTTGTTATAATTTTGAAAAGCTACAATTTCAGCAATTCATTTTAAATACACATGTGTTTGTGTGTGTGCGCGTGTGTGTGTGTATGGGTGTAGAAGCATATGTTTGTGTTTTCGGCCGCGCTTGTTTGCGGTTGCTGTGACACTCATAAACCACAAAACAGTGATTAATACATATATATATATATATATATATGTAAATGTGGGGGTATGTATATATGTATTTAAAGAGTGTGTGTGAGTATTAATATGTATTTAAGAGCGACTTAAACCCTCAAGTCCCTTCATTAGTAACATTTTGTGCTGCAAATGATAAGCTCATTAGCTTAATGCAAGCCAATATTGTTGCCAAAGGAACACACAGAAGGGTGGGTTAAGCTAAGGTAAGGTAAGGTCGGGTAAGGTAAGGAATAAAAAGGATAGGGAAAGGTATGGAAAGGAAAGGATCGCATCTATGTGTGTGTGTGTGTGTGTGGGTATATGCCTGCAATCAAGTATACATTAAGTCTGTACATGCAAAATATGTATTCAAGTGTAAGGGCTTTAACTAAATGCCTTTTTAAATTGCAAATAAGCCAAATAAGGGAATCATAGAAGCATGGAATCATTTAACATTTCACCTGAAGATGTTATTAAAGCCCTTTTCAAAGCACTTTGTCTATTTTGCATCTGCTGCAACTTTCAACTCTGTCAAGCTCTGGCATTGTATCTCTCCTTCTTTCTCTTTCCCTCTAGATGTTATTCACTTTTTCTCTGGCATTCTCTACTCTTTGTCTCTGTCTCTATTTCTATCTCTGTCCTAATGCCTCTTGAGTGCTTCGCTTGGCTGGGTTTAAACTCTTTTTTGCCTGGCATTTCAACGCAGCTATAGCTCCGTATCCAGGAACTGCAATGCCACTTTGCATATACACGCAATACACACGAACACGCAGACATACAAGCACACACACATACACACACACCCACCACACACACACACACACAAACTTCAAATTGAACTTCAATCTTGCCATCTTTCTTTTTTCTTTCGACAAAACGCATGTAAATTGGCCAATTTCGTGCACGCCCTTTGATGCCTTCCCCCTTTTTTTTTTGCCACTACCTTCTGCTGCTTCTTCTTCATCTTCTTTCTATCCTTGCAGTAAGAACAATACAAAAACAAAAATAAAGAAAAAAAACTTGCACAAAAATCCTTTTCTTTTCTTCTCGATTTTGTTGCACATCTTTTGATTTGCAACTGGCGCACTTTTTCTCATTTCTTTTTTCTTCGACTTTTTTTCTCTCGCTTTGGTTTCTCATTTATTTTATATTTCATGTTTTTTTTTTTTTTGTGGATTTTTGTTTTTGTTGTTGTTGGCTTGACAGCCGTTGGAGTCCTGGGAGCTATCTAATGCTCCCTCCATTGGGGAAAAGAGAAATCGTTTGCCAAAAAAGCTGGAAAATTAAAATTGGCATCGGTAGGGAAATTCTTATATTTGTCGATATGCAATTGACAAGACAAAACAAACATGACGACAAAAAAAAAAAAAAAAAAAAACAAATATATATCAAGGGAGTGGTAAGGGTTATTTTTTGTAAAAAACAATGTGCAAGAAGCCTTTTAATAAAAACATTAATACCGTTTCCCTTTGGTTGACACCAATTCTTAACAAATTTGATTCGATCATGGCAAAGTTGATTAACATCAATCCATCTAAAGACTTGCTCTTTGTAGTTATCTGTAGAATTAGTTATTAAATTGTTTAACTATGTTGAAGAACATATAGATTGTAAAAAAGATAATATACATAAAATGTGTTAAGTCAATTAGAGCTCGACAATATTATTAGCTAGTCAATTTTGAGCTGTTTGTAAAATTTATACCATTATTTCTTCTCAAAATGAAATTTAATGATATTGCGTTCAAATTTATTTTTTATAAAAAGACAAAACTTTGGGTAACTCAGAAGTTTGTATACCCTTGCAAGTTGTTTGATACTCTTCAAATTCCCCACTTATAGCCGTCAAGGTGGCAAAACGTTTTATCTAACAATAAAACACAATCTTAACATAGGAAATAACGAAGTTATTGATCAAAGTCACTGTTTTTGACCGATCGTCCCTATGGGAGCTATATGATATAGTCACCCGATCTTGATTGAAATTTGGCACAGTTGTTTATAGGTGGAATAAACTCACCAATATTAAATTTCACGACAATAGCTGAGAAAATAACGAAGTTATTGAGAAAAGTCAGTGTTCGTGACTTTGCCGTTTGTATGGGAGATGTGTGATATAGTGGTCCGATCCGGCTGAATCTGAGATATACAAACCCTGCAGTATATATAAGCCTACGTGCAAAATTTCAGTTCTGTAGCTCTCACGGTCTAGGGGAGTTCGCGTTGATCCAGGCGGACGGACGGACATGGCTATTTGAACTCGTCTCGTCGTGCTGATCAAGAATATATATACTTTATATGGTCGGAGATGATTCGTTCTATGCGTTGCACACTTCTGACCAAAATGAATATACTCATTTTGCAAGGGTATAAAAATAATATAAGACAAAAAGAGAGCAATCAGCTAATCGAATATAACCTTTGTCTCCGTTTTTAACTAGATTTTTTTCTTTAAACACATTTTGATTTGAATTCCTGAAAAGAAGGTCAAACAGAACATCAATTTTAAATGAATTGAACTAAAGTACTTATTAAAGACAAAAAATTAAAGAGGTTTTATCTTGATTTGATTAAATTCTTTAAAAGGGGGAGGGATATAAATATTAGTAAAGTATTTCGTAAGCTTTTCTTTTCATTTCTTATTGATATCCAAAAAATTGTTTCACAAGTTTAGAAGGATTTGCCAGTTTGATAATAAGATTCATGATATTTGTGAATGGTTTTTCAGTTCAGTGGAGAACGCTTAAAATCGAATGACTAACATTTAGTAAGTCAAAAATGTTGTTGTTACCAATTGCATGGTTGCAGAGGGAAAAGTGTATCTAAGACTCTAATGTGAATTGCAAGTGAAGGATTTTATGGATTTGAGCATGCTTTTTTAGCCATCATTTGTAATTCAAATATCAAACTGCAAATCTGTTTAAATATATCAGTCACAAACTCGAGAGAATTTGTGATTGAGCTTCAGAAAGAGAGAGAGAGAGAGAGAGACAGAGAGAGATGGACAGAGAAATGCTCCATGAATAAGAATCATTTTAGGGGTTTGCTTAGAAAAAGAAATCAAGAAAAGAAAAGTTTTCCTTTTCGTTAAGCTGTCTTATTTTTTGTTATTTTTTGAGATATGATACATATATAAATATATATTCGCGCGCGTGTCTATGTGTGTGTGTGTGTGTGTGTGTATCTAATGGCCATGTAAAGAGCGTGTAAGCTTTCATCTCTCCTCAACCTCCTCGTATTCTTGCTTCATTCCATTTCCTACATTCATATCTTCTTCGCCTTCGCCTTCGCCTTGCGCTATTCTTTAGCTGTTTCTTTTTCTTATTCCCAAGTGCCATTGTCATGCACATCAATCACGTTGTGTGTGTGTGTGTTTGTGTCCTTGCATGTGCACCAAAAAGTATGCAACACTTTTTTCCTCTTAAGTAGCTGCTTTAGCTGCCGCTGCTGCTGTTGTTGTTATTATTGTTGTCATTCCTGCTTTAAAAATTGCACAGATATCCCCCACGATTTGTCAGAAAAGGACATAAAGCAGAAAAAAAAAGAAAAAAAATTTATATAAAGCATAAGAAGAGGAAAGTTGGAAAAGTTGAAAAATCATTTTGCCACCGCTTTTGGCTCATGAAAATTTTAAATAAATATTGTGTGAAAGCAGTTGAGAATGCGGGTGTAAATAATTAATGAAAAGTAATATCAGCCAACATCTTTGGGTTGACCGCAAAAGTAACTTTTCGCTGATGACGACGATTACTACCGACAATAATGTTGATGACGCTGATGATGATGATGAGGTTGTGCAAGAGACGGATGAGGGGATGACTCGCATAGTTGTTTGGATACGATTTTTGGTTAGAATTCAAATTTGATTAGCTATGCGAGCAAAGCAATTTACCACAGCTTTTAGCTTCAGCTGTGATTGATGCTTCAACTTTGTTTTTTTTTTGTTGGGTTTTTTGTTTCCTTTTTGGGGGAGGGGTTTTTGCATATCGTCGCGGCTCCTTGCGAAAAGATTTTCCCTATTAGAGATGCCTGTTTCTCCTGCACGCTGGTGGCAGCTTCATTAAAAGTTTCGCAATATACCGTTGTGGTAGCGATTGGCTGTGGTCTATGGCTATGGCTAGAAGACAGATAGACCGACAGGCAGACAGACAGACAAACGGAGATTGAGGGAGACAGATAACCGCAACTTTTCATTAAAACTGAGGTTTTTGCCAACTTTTCTGCTACTACACTACACCAAGCATCGGAAAATGCCGGAAGAAGAACGTTTTCCTCTGACAGCATTAGGCAAAAGTGCCACGAATGTGAGAATTGAGAAAGTGAGTGACAGTTATAGAAGTTGTGGCTACTTATGCATGTGTTTGAGCATATAAGCAAACCATTTGGTTTGACAAACAGTAACCACAAGCAAAATCTTTCGATTCATGGAAAAAAAGCGAAATGAAAACAAAGCACACCAAAATGGTTTAAAACCCACAAAGACCCCTTAAAAGTCTATTTCAGGTAGATTAAAAATCAATTGTTAAGAAATTTTTTTCAATTTTCCAACAATTTTCCACATTTGGTATGGCCGGTAAGGATTGAATAAGGATACAATCTTTACGATTGAATAAGGATCCCATCTTTACGATCCTTTTGTTTGATTCAATTTAAATGGGATTCAAAGAAATCAAATCCATTTGGAATTTATTTTTAAGAAAAAAGAGTCTGAGATAAGTGTATGCTTTTCTAATGAAATTGAACACTCCACTTCAAGCTAGAAATATAAAGATTGAGATATTTAGATTTAGGATTAGATATGATTAAAAGATTTTAAATGAAGAGGTGAAACTAAAAGAACTAAAGAAAAAGGATGACTGTTGAGATTATTTCTCATCAAATTTGATCAATTTTAAAATAAATTTAAAGAAAGTCGGTTGACTATATCCCAAAAGGCGAAAGGGGCGAAATTTCCCTCAGACGCCTACAAAAAGAGTGATGAGATCTACTAAAATATAATTCGAAATTGATTGTTAAATTTTCATTAGTTGAAAAGAGATTTTTTTAGTGTTTAAATCTGCAATCGATTCATACAAATTTCACAAATACGGTTTTTGCTATTCCAGCTTAAGGCTAAAAAGAATTTCAATTACACATGCTAGAAAACTACATCCAATAGATAGATATATCCATCTATATGCATGTGCGTGTATTTTAGGCAGAGGGTAATGAGGGATGATAGTGTATAGAGGGGCAGATGGGATAGGGATGGATTGGGGGGGAATTTTTGGTGCAATGGCGAGCACTTACAACAACTTATAAATAGCCTCAGTCTGTGCAAATTTTCACATTAATTAAATTTTAGCGACGACGACAACGACAACGACAACGATGAGGCAAAATACAACCAAAACATCACATAGAACCCCTGGCTTCCCCCACAAATCCCTTTAGCACCACAACCCCAAGCACCCCCTCACCATCCTTCTGCAGATTTTGCTCCACCAAGACCAACGGCTATGGCAACGACAACGACAACATCAACGGCCAACACCGTTGACATATTGAAGGAAAACGACAGATTTAGTGCATAATATATAGACAACATATATGTCTATGTCTTTCGAGATATATATACAAGAGATTCAGACGATGTATATATATTTTGTATATGCATGGCTTGCGATAATATGGAAACTTTTCAAATATCATGCAGAGAACGCAAATGCAGATATATTTTCGATGCGTAACTCTTACAAGTTCTCAACAAAAGAATGATATGAATTTTAGGAAACATTTGGAAATTTTCTTAGCCAAGATTAAAAATGGCAGAGATACAACCCAATTTTTTGCTGGATTAATGATAAAATCATGGCAAAAACTTACAATTGAAATGAAAATTTCTTTTTTGCTGTAAAGGTGAAGCTGAATTAAGTTAATATTTAACAAATTCTATTATCATAAATATATTCTATAATGTTTAAGACATACTAACTCTCTAATGTTCAAACTAGTTGAGAATTACAAAGGTTTAGAAGACAAGTTATTCGTTTTAATAAAAGTTCAAAAAGAAAAATGTCTTTATTAAGTCAATATTAAATTATTACAAGTTTTACTTTTAAATAATGTCAATTTAAAGTCAGTATATAAACTGGACTTCGACTGTAGACGTTTCCAATACCTCTTAAAGTTGGTTAACTCAGTGCAAATAAAAAAACTTTCGTAACTTTTCATAACAAATTCTTAACCAGAGGCCCGGGGCTAACTTTGTCCGCGCCGAAGTCTGTATACCCTTTTATCTAAACTAACTGTTTTATCTAAAAAGGGTAATGTTTGCGAAAGAACGGCCTTCAATCTTAGCATAGAAAAAAAGAAGTTATTGATCAGAGTCACTGTTTTCGAGCGATCGTTCCTATGGAAGCTATATGATATAGTCACCCGATCTTAACAAAATTTGGCATAGTTGTTTATAGGTGCAATAAACTCACTAATATTAAATTCCACGACAATAGCTTAGAAAATAACGAAGTTATTGAGAAAAGTCACTGTTCGTGACTTTGACGTTTGTATGGGAGCTATATGATATAGTGGTCCGATCCGGTTGAATCCGAGATATACAACCCCTATATACATGCAAAATTTCAGCTCTCTAGCTCTTACGGTCTAGGAGGAGTTCGCGTTGATCCAGACGGACGGACAGACGGATGTGGCTATTTGAACTCGTCTCGTCGTGCTGATCAAGAATATATATACTTTATATGGTCGGAAATGCTTCGTTCTATGCGTTGCACACTTCTGACCAAAATTAACATACCCATTTTGCAAGGGTTTAAAAATGATATCAAACAATATTATAATTTGTGGTCAATGAAGTAACAATATTTGGTTTATGGTGCACTTGGCTATAATTAACCTATGTAAGCCGCTATGTTTTTAAGTATAAAAGTCACTCTCATAGGTTTTCGAAAACTTTAGTCCAAGATATTTGATCTTTAGTTCTTTAAGTATAGAATCGAACTAGTTGAGGTAATATTTAACAGATTGAAGTAGTTATCGGTTTGTATTTATCCTCTGATGCATAGTCAGATTTGTATCTATATATCAATATTTTTATCCATATTTTTTTTCTCTTCCTTATTTGTGAATTTCACGGAATGAAAAGGGAAGAAAATATAAATATTTTTCATTGGCATAGCAGCATAAACCACTTGGAGCTCTCTACTTTGGCCAAGCTGCATAAACATTTTCGCCGAGTGAGCCACTCCAAGAAAAAAAAAAGGAAAAATTTGCTACAGATCCAAGTTTGTCTCCTCATTCCTACATTCTTCTTGGTCGTTTTTTCGTCTTTCTTTTTGCCTCCAGCCCTGTGACATCTCAAGTGCCCTGGGCTTTGGCTGGCCACTGTATTTGGCATAGAACGATGGGAAATCTTCTTGTCTTCTGGTTTCCATTTGCTCCTTCTTCGTCTCCTAGTTCTCTTCGCTCCTCTGGCTCTCTCTCTCTCTCTATCTCCCTCTCTCTCAGTCATCCTAAGCTTGTTGTAATCAACCGTCGCTGTCGCTGCAGCCGCCGACGACGACGGCTACGTCGAGAAGGCACTTTAAAGTGCCAACGCGCTGATGTCGTTTATTTATAGCTACAGTTTCTCCTTTATTTATTTCTTTTCTTTTCTTCTCTTTGCCCACTTACAATGCTACGCAAAAATATGCAAAATTGCAACAAAATTTTATTTGCTGTAATTATATTTGATTTTGCCAGAGAAAGCACGAGAGAGAGAGAAAGACAGAGTGATAGAGAGACAGAAAGGGAGAAGGAGGACGAGCAAATGGAAAACAAAAATTTGTTGTTTTTATGCCAAAAACTAGACAAAAAAAAAAAAAAACATAAAGCAAATAACACCACCAACAAGAAACACGAACATTTTGCACGACATCAAAATTATTGTTAATTTCAAATTAAAAATTCAATATGAAATGTTAAGTATTTTAATTGGATGAACACAACACAGAAAAAAAGAAGGAAAAATGGAAAATATAAATATAGAATCATCATAATTTCATAATTTTAGAAAGACTATTTCATAATACAAACTTATTGATTGTCTCTTGCTTTTGTTAAGAACTTAATATTTCTTTAGCTTTTAATTAGAAAAAATATTTTAGGTAATTTAATTTGTTTATCTTGTGTTCGTTTACCTTTGTTTGCCATCTTTAGTTGGAAGTTCTTTTGCCCATTGAAAAGGGACTTTAATCAGTCAATGTTTAATTTAAAGGCATTAATCTATTTATATATATAAACATGAATTGCTGTTCGTTAGTCTCGCTAAAACTCGAGAACGGCTGACCCGATTTATCTTAGCTTGGTCTTGAATTATTCGTGGAGGTCTAGGGAAGGTTTAAAAGGTGAAAAAAATTCGAATAATTGCAGGAAAAAGCATTTTTCTATTTCCCATACAAATAGGAGAGGAGATATGAGTAATATATAGATATAGAGTAGTCGGGTTGGAACACCCAATGGACCCTCTTCGATCCGAAGGTAAGGAACGGGTATTTATATTGTCGTCAAAGAGCTGTAAGGATATTTCCAAGTGGTGTCTTGGTCATTGTTAGAGTTGTCTCAGTTACTGGCGTTGTATATTTAGTCATTAGATTACCTGTGTGGACTTGGTGTTGAGGCCAAGAGAGGAAGTTTGGTGAAATTTCGATTCAATGATTTGAGGTACTCTGTTATACATACGTCCTTTTTGGGTCCTATAACTATATATACAGAAACCGCACAGAAACTCCACAATGGCATGCATACACCAGAGATTTCAATGGAGAAAATGGCGAAATGACGAAAAATGCTTGAGAGAGGGAATCAACTAGTATTGAATATAACTTTTGAAAATCGAATGAAATTTTACAAAATGTTACAGGTTCGCAAGTTTTAGTTTTTAAGAGTTTCTTAAAAATTATAAACTAAATTTTTGTCAATTCACAAATTTTGCTCAGAATTACATATACTTACGTCAATAAATGAACAATGATCAAAAATTTTTGATTAGTGCGATTTCACGCGATTTTATTATCCAGGATTTCAGCTGTGGGCGACATTTTTCGTGTTAATCGGAGTCAAAATATATATTTTCTGCACTCCGCTAGACA
Organism: Drosophila equinoxialis; assembly: GCA_018150345.1. NCBI lineage: Eukaryota > Metazoa > Arthropoda > Insecta > Diptera > Drosophilidae > Drosophila > Drosophila equinoxialis. Next base: position 2,723,224 of record JAECWI010000089.1, on the reverse strand, counting down.
AAACTTATAGTTTAAAACTTTTAAGTTAATAAGAAAAGGGAAAATTAGAATCGATATTCAATTGGTTTGTTCATAGCTGCACATGGCTCTAATTAAAATGGTAAAAAGCAAAAACAAAGAAGGGGGGAAAGTACAGACAAAACTTTTCAATTAATCTAAGTAATTAATGGTTAGCGACTAACAGAGAGAGCAAGAGGCGAAAAAGATTGAGAAAAAAGGATTTCACACACATTTACAACAAATCAATTTTGGTTTTTATCCCACTTGCAACTATTTTATTTTCTAACTTTGTGTAAATTGAAGTGAGAGTGGCATGGGTTAGCAACTAAATTGAAGCCGTCCTTCCCCCACCCACACGCACCCCATAGCGGCGACCCGCAGCCCGCAGCAGCAACCCTAAACCCCAACCCCAATTCCACTTTAGACCCCACTTTTCCACTTTTTGTCTTGGCCGCCTTAAGTGTTCCTGCCTGCCTGTTCCTGATATATCAAAGGACTTTAAATCAAAATTCAATTACACTTTTCATTTTGATGCTCTTAAGAATTGAGGAACTGGAGTAGAGAGCTCCCACCCATGATGAAGGCGGTCTTGTAGCCAGGTCATGTGCGTGGGCGTGGCACCAGGCTATGGTTTTTGCCACCTACCTGTCGATAGTGAAAATCAACAACAGCCACGGCAACAGAAACAGCAACTCGCAACTCGAAATGTTGCCAATGACATTGAGAAGTTGAGTGTGTTTTGCAGCCCTTTTGAAGTGCCTTACCAATTGCCACTCTCTTCTATTCGATGGGATCGATTTTGATTTTAATTCATTGTCATACATTTATGTCTAAATAAAAGCAAAAGCACTTTTATGTTTCTCACATTAGCATAACAACAAAAACCACAATCAAAAGTCACTTTCAAGTGACTGCCTGTTGAAAATCATTCCGTAAATGAAGTTGTGGGAAATGTCTTTGTCATTTCCACATAAAGAGTTGCAGTTGGCATTTATCTAATATGGATTCAATGTCAGTTGTTTATAGAGACAACGACATTTTGTATCTGAAACAAACTTTCTGTATATTTTCACATTACTTGGTAGACAGCCAAACGACATTAAAAACTATTTTCATAGAAATTTACTGTGAAATTTAATTGAAAACATAGTTAAAGCTGTATATCAACTTGTACTTTCTAACTTCTAATATCTGACCCTTTCGATTGACATATCATTTGCCCAGTTGGATGACTTTTTTTTTTTTTGTTGATTAAGAACATAAATAGAAAATGAGCGTTGTCTTACTTACTTGGGCTCTTTTTCTTGAACAAAACCATGAATGAAATATTTTATATCCAACTTGTTTAAAAACATTTTCAAATTTAGAATAGATCGTCTTATGATTTTCAGAGCCAATTTTGGTAATCGAGGGTTAAGACAAAGTCCAATTTTCCATTTTACACAATTCAAGGAAATCAATATATTTAAAAAGGATGACTTAGCATCCTTTGCAGGACTTACCTATCATTTTGATAGATATTTTTAGCATAACAGGACTTATCGCTTCGTTTCGATTTCCTTTTTAATCCTTTGCCATATTTATTATTCTAATTAAATAAAAGAAAGTATATTGGGAAAATTTCAATCTACTTAGTCATTGAATGACCTCAAAGGTTTAACGATACAAAAAAGAAATCAATTCATTTGTTAGGTTATATATTAGCTGGGATCGAAATGTCAATTTGCCTTCGTACTCTAGTAGACTTCTTTTGATTAACCTTCCTTCCTTAATTAACCGTAGAATTGTGCTTGGTGTTATTTTTATGCAAAAGCTCTTAATCGGTGATATTGACTCGCCTGAGTTATTGGCTCAGGTAAAATTGTCGGGACCATGTAGACAGAGTAGACTTCCTATTATCCCTTCATCCATAGTCGTTGTTCTTCTAACTATGCCATGCATGAACCTTTTAGGGTCCTCTGCTCTGATTACAACCTTTTATTCCCTGTAATCTGCTCAGAGTGTTCTATCAACACACTTAAAACATCTATCCTTTCCTATTTAGTTCATAGATAGCTGTAGTATTATTTGTTTGTCGGTTTTTTCCATTGTGTATCTGTCCCCTCGGTCGGTCGGGTGGGAGGTGGTCAGCTACCTGCTTGGGCTCGCGCGTAACAGGCTTTGCCCTGGTGTCGTAGGGTCCACTTGAACGTACTGCGCATAGTATCGTCAACGTCCGCTATTATAATTCTCAACTAGTTTTGGCTTTGTAGACACTGATTGGTGTTTCATGAGTTAGCGCCTAGTAACCAAGGATTCAAATGTTATGCACATTGTACTTATATTGCGATTATTGTCACCTATAATTTTAATAACATTTACTGGCACGTTTTTTGTATTTATTAACCACATTCATTCGCACTTTTTAAGCTCTTAACATTGTTTATTTTTTTTTTTTCTATTTAAATATTTTACCTCTTTGTCGTTGTCGTCTTGTTCCCTTCAGTTTTTTTTCTTCGCACATAATGAGTTCATAATCCTTGCTCACAAATTACAACGCTTTGCACTCGCAACGAAACTTTTTAACCCTCAACCTCAACTCATTACAGGCTCATTAAAGCTCAACACAACCTCATCTAAATAAATTGTAAAACACAAAAAAAAAATTCACTGGCTGCTTAAATTTCTTTCTGTTGTTGTGTGTGCTTTTTTTTTTCCTTCGTTTTGGCTGAAACCCCATCTCATGCTCGTCCTTTTGCTAACAAGGGAGAGAGAGAGAGAGAGAGTGGGAGAGAAAAAAGCGCTTTATAATTGCCGCATATCGCCATGTCAAACAACAACAAAAAGAAGAGGAAAAACTGAAAACCGCAACTCTAACGAAAAATATTTTGTAATTTAAAACGCGAGCAACGAGACACAGAACCCCAGAAGTGGAGACTCACCTTTTGCGGTATAAAAATAGGAAGAGATGTTACCCCCGAAATGGCGACCTCAACCAAAATCCAGTCAGGCAGTCAGCCAGCCAGCGAACCAGCCAGCCATCCTACCAGCAGCTGCATTGCCAGCGCTAATAGATCCCAAAGCTAAAGCCCAGGACATCATCCCACCACCTGCATCCTCAGCTTTATGTTTGTGGGTCGTTGGTGGGGGAGTTGGAAGGCAGCTTGTAATATGAATAACGTTGGCAGAGAAGTTGATGGTAAATGGTAGATGAGACTGTGTAAAGAGAAAGCGAGAGAGGCACAGGAACAGGCATAGGACTTGGCCAAGCCCCGGACACAAAGTCAGCCAAAAATGTGTGTGTTTTCGAAATGAGAGAAACGAGAGCCAAAAAACCTAAAGCAGTGCCCAGTTATTTTAATTAGAAACGAAGTAATTTGCATATTAAACTCCAAATTGAACAGAAATACACAGCGAATGAGAGCAAATGAGGGAAAGAGAGAGAGCGAGATAGATAGAAAATGAAAATGAATTGATGGCAAGCAAATTTCAATTTGGTTAAGTAAAATGCAAACACAAAAAAATATTATTTACATATATATCTGTTCGATCTGCAATCACTTAAATCCAAAAATTCCGCAGCATAAAATTTTGCTTTATTTTGCTTTAAATTTTTCACTTGTTACCCCACATTGAATATGAGCCAAAGAAAATAAGGAAAAATTGCACAAACGAATACGAAATCTGTGGAAAATATTATAGCAGATAAACAAAAATGCTCAGAGACTTCTTAAAAAACAAGTAAAAATTTATGCTTTAAATTTCATAAATATATGTTTGGAATTTCAAAGGGCCAAAAGGTTTGCCCCTTTTGCAACTCCATTAACTGATTGGTTTTGCTAAACGAACACAACTTTAAAATATTTCTAAGCAAAAAAGTTTTCTTTTCAACGTCATTAATCATTAAAAGTCGTACAATTCAAATCTTGTTTAGTGAGAACAATTTAATTTATGGTTCTTAAAGTTTTAAATGAATGTCCAAATGGAATGGCACAAAGGGTAATCCATGGGATGATTTACCTAGACAATGACAAAGTAAATGTATGAAATTTAAGAAGAATATGTTGAGAAATTCTACAACATTTTAAGCGATAAGGTTGATTTATATTGATTAACCTTCACAGTTGTAAATTACATTTAACTTGAAAATAATTTAATATCATAGCATCGTTGAAGGCTTAAGTCTATCAAGATGATTGTTGATTGTTTAAAATCTCAAAACATTCAAGTTTTCTCTTCTTAAAAGTCCAAAACTATTTCAAAATTTATTTGTGTGTATAGAAAACTTTGTAACTATAATTGATGAAATGTGAAAGTAAGTAAAACTGTCTCTAGTTAGCCTATTTGCCTTAGCTGTCCAAGACTTAAAGCTCAAAACTTGTCTACAAATATGCATATGCATATGTAAGTGTGTGTGAGGATGTGGGTGTGTGTGTGTGTGTTATTTTAGATTAAAATTGACATTTAACTATGATTAGCACAAAAGCTTTTAGCCATGGCCAAGTAACATGAATCCACCAAGCTAAAAAGAAACGAAAAGGAAAATAAAGAAAAACCCAGCACGGAAATCGAGAGAGAGAGAGAGAGAGAGAGGAAGAGAAAGACACTTGACAGGCAAACAAGGATACGAATGAGACGAGGGGCAATCAGTCAATCCGGTAGTCACTCAGTCAGTCATTCAGTCAGTCACTCAGTGAATCAAATCCAAAAAGTCAGAAATCACAAATGTAAATCGATAGGCGTTGAATTTCGAGTGTTTTGCTGCTGCTGCTGTTCCTTTTGAAGTATTATTCAAAACAACAACAACTAAAAACAGTCAGTCACAAGTCAGTCAAGCTAAAATTCAATTTCTTTTTGGCCACCGCCAACGCCATAGCCACTCCTTGACTCTCCCCCCCACCTCACAATGCAAACTAAAACTGATTTCGAATGTAGTCAAGTTAGCCTTAATGGCGGCCAGAGAGAGGCAGGAAGGGGGATGCGGAATCAGGCTATAAAATTTAGAGAATGAACGAACGTGATGGCATGTGAACCAAAGAACAAAGTACCTTGGCTTGCTTCCCCCTTCCCCCTCACACACAAACACACACACACACACACACACCGAAAAAACGGGTCGCTAGCAGGTCTCAGCACATCTTGGCTGGGTCATTTGGTCATTTTAACTTAAGTGGTGATGGGTGGCAAATACCCCGTGTCACTTGATCGGATAAATAATGTTTAGACAACTTTAAGGCGTATTAAACGTTAAACGAAATGAAAATCAACAAAAAAAAAGTACTTTTAACTACCGACAATCTTGTTCTCATGTTCTCAATTCGATTCCGATTGACAGCATAAAGGTAGTTAAAGCAAACGAAAAAACGATGGAAGTACTTAAAAGGGACTCGAAATTGGCATCTTTGATACTTCATTGAACTCTGTCTGTCTCTCTCTCTCTCTCTCCCCCAGTCTAACAAGGGGAACTTCAGGTATGCGAATCACCGATTTGGATGAATTTCGGATATGTTATAGAATACCCCGTCATTTGAAGCTGTGTGAAATATTTCGACGCACTATTGTATATTTTCCTTATAAATCGCGTTTAAAGCTATAGCTTGGGTGACTTATACGTAAAACGCCGAGACGTATTCAAGCAGCTCGGTGGTTTAATGGGTAGAGGTCCTGGCTTAAGGTGACGGAACCCTGGTTCAACCCCCGCCCAAAACTGGTTAGTTTTGGATTTTAATTTTTTTTGCCTTTTTAATAATTATTTTTTTAAATAGCAAAATAGGGCATTTGATAATTTTTGATTGAATTAATTTTTTATGCCTTTACAAAAACATAATTGTAATAAATAAAATAATATAAATAAAATACACTAATTAACTAGTTTCTTCACATTTTTTGTTGTGATATACACCATAAAAACTTTAAATACATATGTAAATTTTTTCAAAACAATGAACACGCTAAAATGATGCTTTTGTCCAAAAAATATACCAACTTTAAATCAATTTAAAAGAAGAAAACCAAATAAAAATTTTGGAAAACTACTCTCTCATCTCATCTCATCACTTTGAAGCGAACCATGTATACTTGAGCATTCTCTTCAATATCAGGGATGACAAGTGGTCTTCTTTTGATAAAATTTCTAGATTTTCTTCATTATCATATTTTTAACCTGGCGGAAAAATACAGTTCGTAATATTGTGCTTATAGGTAGTATTACCTCAAGCGTACAAGCTTTAACATATGCACAAAAAAATGTTTCCGATGACGAATCATCACAAAACATATATTGCTATGTATTTAAAAAAAATAATTATTGAAAAGGCAAAAAAATTAAAATCCAAAACTAACCAGTTTCGGACGGGGGTTGAACCAGGGTTCCGTCACCTTTAGCCAGGACCTCTACCCATTACACCACCGAGCTGCTTGAATACGTCTCGGCGTTTTACGTATAAGTCACCCAAGCTATAGCTTTAAACGCGATTTATAAGGAAAATATAGAATAGTGCGTCGAAATATTTCACACAGCTTCAAATGACGGGGTATTCTATAACATATCCGAAATTCATCCAAATCGGTGATTCGCATACCTGAAGTTCCCCTTGTAAGTCACATAATATCGTCCGACAGTTTTATATATTTTAAATAGTTCTTGATCAAAGTTCTTAAATTAAATATCAAAGAAGCTAACATCGAATTTGCCGATGTTTATATACCCTTGCAGTCCTTGGCAATAATATTTTTACATTTTGAAATTTTCAAATTCAAGATTCAAATTTGGGATCTGAGATTTTATATCCAAATCTATCATATTGGTAAATTTAATGGGGATACTCCAATTTTTGAAAAAAACCTTTGTTCTAGAACTATATGATATAGTGGTCCGATCCTGACAATTTTCGTACTTTATTTTTACTGGGTAATAAAAAGCACCAAAAAAGAATTTCATCCCGATAGCTCTTAAGATGGCCGAGTAAAACGCATACGCACAGACGGACGGACAGACGGACATGGCTATATCAACTTAGCTTCTCATGCTGATCCAGAATATACATATATACTTTATGGGGTCGGAAACGTCTTCTTCGTTACAAACATCTGACCAATTTCATAATACCCTCTGCAGGGTATAAAAACAAGCTTTTGCGTTCCAAACAAAAAAAAAAACCGTGGTTTTTCTTCTTCTTCTTGTTCTTAAAAAAAAAAAAAATTACAAGTTAGTCACAGCCACGTGTTTATGGAAAATCAACTTTACACTTATATTTAAAGTAATTTTTTACAAGCACTGGGCCGGCCCTAATGTCCGGTCTTCAGCGCTTACAATGAGGACAAAGACTACATATATACATCACATCCATGCACTAGCCTGGGATTCGAACCCAGATCCTTGGTTGTTAATGAATTGCCTAAGTGTCTAGGCTACTTAGACAACTCACCTACCATGGACTGCAAGGTACGAATGAAAAATCTCATTAACATGCTGTTTTTTCCTTTCAAAGTATTGATGGTGACGGCCGACTAACGATGTTTTCTGAACAATCGATATCGATGATGTTTTGTTAGTGCCGATATACAGACATACGTCAGCGTTCATCACTTACGCACATCATACACATACATACATATTGAGCGTTTCGTCTGTGTGTGTATGCGTCTGCTCTTCTCTTCGCCTCATATCGAACAATGACGTATTAGGCTGGCGGCAGCGCTGTCGGCAGCGTTTGAGCAGAGCCGACTTATATTGACTGTAACTTGTGTTTTTTTTTTTATCCGATCTGCTTGAATGGCATCTGATGTTTTATATCTAAAATCACATTAGTGAATTTCATAGGGATACTCCAACGTTTTCACCTATTTCTGTTGTATAACTGTATGATATAGTGGTCCGATCCGGACGATTTTCATACTTAATCTCACGCAGGTAATAAAAAGCCCAAAGCTTTTGGGATAGCTGACTAAAACGTATACGCACCGACGACAGACTGACATGGCTATATCAACTCAGCTTCTCATGCTGATCAAGAATAAGTATACATATATAAAAAACAAACTCTTTTTGCACCAGTCGATAATACTATAAAAAATTCTTCTTAAGGAAAATCTTTAAGAGGTTATAGAAAGTCGAATCAAAAATATTATTGAAACTGAAAGCAAGCATAATAGTATAAAATGAATTAATTTAGACAATCAAAATACTAAGTAGTTTAAATTGAAAATGCTATCGACTTCGTTCTCGTTCTCGTTATCACATTCACAGAAACATAAAAATCAAATCGTTGAAAACCTTGCAGATAAGTGTAAAAGTAATCGTAATCGTAAAACTGATACATGGAGTTGAAAATTTAAACGAAAATCTTAACGGAACTATCAGGAAATTCGTGATCTGTAGTAGTAATGGAAAAATTGTAAGAAAATCCTAAGAAAGAAAAATATTGATGATGTAAAACTGTTTTCTTGACACAAAATAAGAAAATGAAAACGGTTTCAATCCGGTTAACTTTTTGTATAAAACAACTTTAGGAAGCCAAAAAATCTTTCATTAGAGTTTTTAATAGGTGAATGATAATTAAATTATTTCATTATTATGACCCCAAAAGATAGGACTAACTAAGCAAATGGATGAAAATGCTAAACTCTGTAAATTTCGGTTTATTCTTTCGCATTCTTTCATTCGTTTTGAAAGCTAAAAACATTTTACGTTTTAAATTAAGTGAAATTCTTAAGCTATTTTTTATTGCCTCGCCTTGGATGAAGATTTGGAATCTTTTTTGCTTTTACTTCTTTTTAATTTACCCCACACACTTTGCCTTCGAACAAGAAACAAAAACCAAGCAAATTTATTCACAACATTAGCATAGTTGGTTGGACATAAAAAACATTGGGTGGGGGGTGAGGCAGAGGGTGGCTACTACTACTATGTACATACATACATACATATAAATCTTATGAGTTGCCAGCAGGAGGAGCACCATCCATCGTTCTGTCCCTAGTAGAAGGTCTCTCATCTCGTGTCCCCGTTGTCGTCCACCTTTTTTTTTTGTTGATGATGATTTTTAATTGCCCACTTCTGCTGGGCGACAAACTATATAGAAATATTTGTTCGTTGGCCACTTATACCAAGCACCTATCTATATAGCTATCTATCGAATTGTCCTGGACATAATACCCAGCTTATCGCAACGTTCCCTGTGCGCTGTTCTAATAAAATACAAAACCAACGCAAAATTTTCACATCATCATTATCAACAATGATGGAATAATGGAGTGAGGGGTAGGGCCAGAGTGAAAATTATCTGCTCAAGAGAAGAAGACTTTTTACCCAAAAAAAAAAAAAAAAAAACACGACTGAAGCAACTGAAAGACAGAGCTGTCCAACAGTGCTAACAATGCCAGGCACACACCGAAGTTTCCGCCAAACCTTGTCGTCCTTCTGCTCCTCCTCCTCTTCCTTATCCTGCTGTTGCTGCAACCACCATTTAGAGAGACGCGTCAAATGCCTCACGGGCAAGTTTGTTATTGTTGTTGTTGTTGGTGTTGCTGTTGCTGCCTGTTGGTTGTAACACGGCAAATAAAAATTGAAAGCAAATGAGACAGCAGAGACAGACATGGACATGGACATGGACACGGACACGGACACGGACGCGGCTGTCGTCCTGCCAGGAAGTAGCTACAACAACAACAACAACAGCTCTCACTTGCTGGCTCATTCGTTGTCTCATCCTCATCCTCATCTTTGTTTCGTGTGTGTGGATGTGTGTGTGTGTGTATGTGGGTCCTGTGACAGGTTTTGCGCTAAAAACGCCGAGTGACTCGCAGAGAAGGAAGTGAGTTCTCCACCACTCACTCACACTGTCGCTCTCTCTCACACTCTGTCACTGTCTCTATCACTCCTCTTAATGTTAGATAGGTAGGTAATGCGTGACAGAGCTCGACTTTCCTTCTTAGCTCCCCCCACCCCTCTTAAAGGAAAAATTCAAATTTGATGGCGGCTGCGGCTACACCGCTCACGTCCTGTCTTTGCCTTGGCATTTGTCTATGTCCTCCTTTGCCTACTTCTTATGCCCCAACCTCTCAAGTCCTACAGCCCTCTAGCTCCATCAAACTCCTCCACCCGCCCTCTGTGCCTATATTCTCATTCTTCTTCACATCATTTCCCATTTTCCTTTGCTCATCATTCGACGAGAACGCATAACGAAAGTTTAAGCGAATTAAATTATTTGCTTTTTAGATTTCAATATTTTCACAGCTGAGATTTCAGTCAATATCTAGAAAGTGCTCGAAAAGGGGGAGCAATGATGGCAAAGTGAATGGGGGGAAGGGAGAGAGGTTGTTGAATGGGAAGGAGGATGGCGCATGGCGGCTCTAAATTGGGTTTTATGATGTGTCTGTAATCATAAAATGCTTAAGGGGGAAAATATTATTTGAGCATTTGTTGAATGTGTAGCAAGTAAAAGTAAGTATAGAAAATGAAAATGTTAGATAACAATCAGTGAGAAATCATCAAATGTTAGATCAATTTGGACAAGGCCCCTTAAACGCGCACATATAAAGAGACAGAAAGAAAGAGAGAGGGAGATAGAGAAAGACGCCATAAACTGGGGGATTACATATGTAATTAACAATTAACACAAATTGCACATGTACTTGAACTTTTGCTCAAACTGAAAACCTATACACTTACAGTAAATAGAGAAAAACATTTCTTGCACTCTGAAAACTTGTATGAAGTTCTTATGAATGTTTATTTTATTCATATATAATTATAACAAGTGCATTACTCAGGTACTTAAAAGTAGTTGAGACACTCAGTAGGCATTTAATTATCACTTGATAAAACTTATTAACTACATGGAACAATTGTTTCTAGACTAAGAGAGTGCAAAGACAAATCATACCAAAAAGATCGATTTAGATGAGATATCCTTTAAGGATTCCACGAATCTCTTCATACTTGAAATACATGAAATGACCAGTTGAAGCTAAGCCCCCGTCCGGTATTATATTTCTACATACCAAGGATGCCGTATTGACCGTATTAATTGAATTGAAAATTATATATATGGCTTTAATCTGTTTATATATATATAAATGTGTGTGCGTGTGTGTGTGTGTGTGTGTGAGCGTGTGCATATTGAACCACATATTGAAATCTGTGCCAATTGTATGAGAATATAATGCCTCAATAATCACAATCATAAAGGGAACACATATCTGCTACAGAGGGAGAGAATGAAATGGAGGATAGTTCAATTAGCGCAGTTAACCCGAAGCACAAGAACCCGATGAGCTGATGCTTTGGTTGGGTTACAACCCAACCAAGCAGCAGAAGCAGCACTACAATTAGCACCAAATAAACTGTGGAGCCTGTGTAGAGATGGAGATGATGTTGATGATGATGATGATGATTTTCTTCCCACTCGACTACAAGTCGAAAGTTGGATAAACTATATGAAGAGGATATAGCCGACCAATACTAAGAGTAGAGCACATTTTGCAGTTTGCGTTTGCTCAACCTCATAATCTGCAAAAATGTGGGCAAAAAGAGTCAAGACAGAGACAACAAGAGAGTGGGAGAGAGTGAGAGAGAGACAGAGTTTGTCGTAGACCAGGTTCAGTTTCCGTGTTCAGGTTCTCGTGGCCATTGGACGTGTAAAGCAGCCGCAGTCAGAGCAACAACACAAACAGCTTCATGGCCGTTTAGGTTAATTTCCCTTTGATGATGATGATGGCATGTTTTGCGCGACCATTGAAGCATGCAATGGACTTGGCTCACTCCAGCAAACAGTAAAGAAGAGGCAGTCGAGGCAAGCAGGGCCAACAGAAATGTAGGCGGTGGCGGAGGACAGTGGAAAGCAAAGGCAGTTTCAGTTGGGGCGGGTCTGAGTAAATGAATGCGCGCTTCAATAGTTTTCAGAAAGCAGCAACTTTTCCCTTTCTCTCTCTCTCTCCCTCTTACACTTTCTTTCCCTCCTTCCTTAGCCCTTCCTTGTACAATTGCCTGACTGACGAAAAAAAAAAAAATAGAAGTAATATATGTAGATTCATTGATAGCAACGAAGTCTCTATACACTTTACATTTTTGTTCACTTTATTATGGGCTCAAAAGATTTAATTGAATTCTAAGAAATATTCATTTTTGACAAACTGGGAAAAAGTTTTCCTCAGAAAGGGCAAACTGACTTGATACTAATTTGTCAAATTAGATCTTCATAAGAAAAAGATACTTAAAATTCACATAAATTATTTCTTCTTAATCAAATAACAAATAACATAATTTTAAACAGATAACTATAAATTTCAAATTATTATATACTACGAGTTAATCAAAGTTAGATCAAGCGAATTATCCAATCCTATTGAATGTTTTCACATAGAATGGAAGCTTCTTTAACTGACTAAAAATATATATGCTTAATCTCAGAAATGTATATGCGGAACCGATATTGGTGGAATGAAGAAAGCATAGATTCAATACACTTCTTTTCTGTTTTTTTTTTTTTTTTTTTTTTTTTTTGAGCATATATATATAATATTTAAGTGAAGGAATAAAACTTTCCGTGGCGTCATAATAATCATACTTACCCATTTCCTACAATTTTATTTTTATTTCTATTATTTTTTGCTTACTTTTTCCACTTTTTGCTTTTGCTCTTGCCTTTGCCTGGCTGGCTGCTTGGCTTGGCTTGGTTGGGCCTGGCCTAGACGCTGGGGAAAAAGAAAACCGGCAATTCAGCGTTATAGAAAATTGAATTAGAGTTGGGTGGAGATGCAAAAAATAAGTTGGCAGCCTTATTTGTATATTATTTATTTTAATGATGGGAAGCGAAAACATTTTGGGAAACCAAAAAGCGAGAGAGACAGAGAGTGAGAGAGAAAAAGAGACAGAGAAGAAAAAAAAGCACAAAAACTCAACTAGGCGGCAATTTTATTTACCTTTCTTTCCGTCCCTTTACGCTTTTCTCATTTCTCTAGGTTTTTCCTCTTTTTTTTTTACTGGGATTTTCTGTATTTATTTTTTTTTACTTTTTTTTAGGCTCAGCCCAAAAGCATGCTAGGAAATCATTTGGGAACCGACTTTGATTTAAATGCCATCAAGATAGACGTAAAAATAAATATATAAAGGGACAAATTGTTTTCTCTTGACTTACATTTTTATACTCTAAAAGTGCATAGGACCCGAAAGGGTACTAACGATTGGCCAAGAGGCATGTAACGAGCCAAGACCAATGACCAAATGAACACTTCGAATCTCAAGACACTTTCTTGAATAAATTTAACTAAAATCAATCAAAGAATTAATGACAAATTCAAAAGGGCATCAATTCGAAGATATATATTTTTAATTGAGAAATTAATTCACCAATTTTCTGCTTAAGATTAAGTATTTCAAAAAGTCAGCTCTTTGATTTTGCATTTGTTTTCTTCAACTTTTATGACTTTTGGGCAGTAAAAAAGCAAAAGAAGAATTGAAAAGATTAAAGCCCAAAGAGTCCTTTAATTTGTACTTTGAATTTAGTTTAATATTTCTTTTTGAAATGTAAGAAAAATCGAGAGAAAATCGATTAAGATTTCAGATTCAACTCAGATAAAACAAATTGCAGCTATTATAAACTCATTAAGTGATGATAATTCTGCTTTACACTAATTACCCGCCCCATCATAATGTGTTGCCCCTTTGGTGAATAATCCACACATGCTGCTGGTTGGAGGGGGACACCCCCCTAAAAAAAAAAGAACTGCTGGCCTCTTCCCTGACGCCCCCATTGCCACTTCTGACCATAGTCCCTGGCCCTCTGCTGTCCTGACTGGTTTTGGCTTCGTGGTTGACACTTTTAGCGTGGGATAAAATGCCATACACAAAGTAACCAGCTAAGCGTGGCCTCACCTACTGTGTACCTTGTACCTACAGTGTTTCGCTGAATGTTGTATATATTTTGTTACGTTGGTGTGTTTGTGTGTGTGTGCTCTGGTTCTTAAGCTAAATGAAGCAAATGCACAAGCGTTCGTACTTATTAAAGGATGAGAGGAGGAGCCAACAAAGCCGAGCAGAGAGCAAAGAAAAGCGGAGCGCAGCGGCAAGGTGAAAGCCATATTGATAAAAATAGTCATTAAAAAGGGGTTGTTGTTGTAACTGTGACACGGGCTACAGGCAACTGCCCCGCCTCGTGAACACACACTCTCGTGTCACTCTCATTCTCACCCTTTGTGCCTTATAAATACATTTTAATTTAGCTTTGTGCATTGGAACATATTTAAATTAAAGAGCAACGGCTTGTGAAAAGCGGCCACATATGAGTAAAAGCTTCGCTGGTTCGTTTCAGTCCGTTGTCCATTGCTCTCTCTCTCTCTCGCTCTCTGGCTCTTTTTCTGTCTTTGTCTCTCTTACTCTCCCCGCCTCTTTTTTTTTAATACAGTTTATCATTGTCCAATGGTTTCAGCCACCCATTCCAAACCTTCTTTCCGCATCCTCCCACTCTCTGTCACCTACCCCTGCCTTTCGTCATGTTCTTTAATCGGACTTATTTGCGCTGCCAAGCGTGCTCAATTGTAAGGACCCTGGCGATGGCAATATTCCATCCGTCCATCCATCCATCCAACCATTCATCCAACCATCCGTCCGTTTGTCCATTCCCGCCTGTCATCCGTTCGATAAAAATTAAAACGTCTGCTCATGTGAAAACCTCAGACCAAACCGAGACCATGTAAGGTTTGACTTGATTTCCATATTTCTTTCTACTTCACCAAAATGATTTTCATCTTAAGATGAACATCAATGAATGGCAATGCTAACAAGATGAAGTAAACAATTCATATAATAGATTTCCAAATAAATTTGAGACAGACCTGAAAGCTTGTTGAATTTTTTCTTTTTGCATTTTTTCTTTGGCACACTAGACATATTTTTTAAGATTTTTATCAGCCACAGAATATTCCAAAAAGTTTTTAAAAATATTTATCTATTGCATAAGATTAGGGGGCAAATTTCCCTAATTTATGTTATTCGAAAGATCTGCTAACATATTTTGAAACATTTCTATTACTTTCCTTCAATGTCTTTCCTAAACTAAAAGAAAAGTTTAAAGTTTAAGATTTTGCTTCTGCCGTGTATGGAAATACTATTATAAAATGAAGTAAGTAAGTCGTCTCGCCGACTTAGGTATACCATACACCAGTAAAGCAAATATTTTAAATTTATTAAACAAATGCATTTTCACATGCTTTTTATTACAAGCATATCTTAGAATCTCCCTCACTCAAGTATACGAGCACCCTAGCGCCCCCACCAGCCAACGACCAACTACGGCCTTATGGAAAAACGTTTATATGCATAACTTCGTTGTTTTTTGTCCGATTTTGATCAAATTTGGTGTTTTGCTGGGTATTAGTATCAAATTCAAGTGTGCCAAATTTGATTACAAAAGGTAGAAAACTACGTGAGATAATCGAGTTTTCCCAAATTACGGGGGCGGAAAGGGGCGTGGCAAAATCGTTGCATATACAATATATGCGCATTTATTAAACAAATACACATACAAAATTTGGTGCCTCTAGCTATTATAGTCTTTAAGAAAATCAAATTTGTTTAAATTTCGTGGGCGGAGGGGGCGTGGCAAATTTTTTTTGCAACAAATTTGTGCGCGCTTACTAAAGGATTAATCATACTAAATTTGATGTCTTTAGCTATTATAGTCTTTAAGAAAATCAAATTTGTTTAAATTTCGTGGGCGGAGGGGGGCGTGGCAAAAATTTGAAATAAACTTTACCACCGTAGGTAATACACGAGTCTACGTACCAAATTTGGTGACTCTAGCTCTTATAGTCTCTGAGATCTACGTGTTCATACGGACAGACGGACGGACGGACGGACGGACGGACGGACGGACGGACGGACGGACGGACGGACGGACGGACGGACGGACATGTCTATATCGACTCGGCTGTTGATACTGATCAAGAATATATATACTTTATGGGGTCGGAAAAGCTTCCTTCTGCCTGTTACATACATTTTGGCGACTTTAATATACCATTTCACCCTATGGGTGTATGGTATAAAAATGAGATTTTGCCAATGAAATTGAAATCCATTTTATGCCATTGGCGCACATTTCCACCTTGATTACTCCAACCACCCGACAACCCGTCCTCCACCTTAAAAAAAGAAGAAAGGTAAGTTTCCTTACGGTTTCTTGTTGCTGCTGTCGATCCATTTTTAATTTGCCTGGCCAACGATGCACAGCTGGTGATTTTTACAAGCTTTTATGTGACAAACAACATGAGGGAAAACAACAATAAGTTTGGCCAACTCTTCACTTCACTTAGTTATCGATAATTGGAAACTGCAGGAATGACTGCTCTTGGGGTCTCGGTCCTGTTGCTGGTTCTGTTGGTATTCCCTTTTGGTTTTTTGGTTTTATTTTTTTTCTTTTCGTTTTTTGCATGCTCATTGAGCATTTACCATTCTTGGTCACATTATCGAATGGCAAGCAGCAGCAGTTGTAGTAGAGTAGCCCCCAGTAGTCAGGAGGAAAAAAAATTTACGTTCGTCCTGCATATAATGGCACATTGATTCATTGGCAACCAGACAATGTCAGATGAAAATGTCATTATTGTGGTAGGAATCCTGTAGGTAGGTCTCTCTCTCTCTCTCTCTCTCTCTCTCTCTCTGCCATGGTATTGGGCATACAACAAGAGACAAAGAGAAAAGCACAGAGCAAGAGACAGAGAGCGAGAGAGAGAGAGATGGAAATGGGGACAATTGCTCACCCATGACTTTTATTTCTCGAATGTAGAAACAATCAATGTGTCTACAAAAGTCGTCACATAGTTGAAGAGAGAAGCCTGCCTGCAGTTTTCTGATAAGCCTTGATCCACGTGCCGCAATTTAACCCTAACCCCCCATTTTGCAAGCCCCTTGCCCACCCCACAAAACACATCCACTCACATATCACATAACATTAGGGGGTATTCCTGGGCACATTGTGTTGCATCGTCTAGCTGGCTAATGAGTTGCTAATTAGACTTGTTATATGTATCTCACTCACACTCACCCACACACACACATAACCGTACTGTGTACTCGTTTAAAAGTGGTTTTATATGACAATGTGCTACCAGATAGAAAGTTGCAAAATGTGAAAAATCTAATGGAATTGCTATTGCTATTGGCATTAGTTGATTTATGCCAGAGCATATTGAAAAGGTCTTTTCATGCATACAAAACACAATAGCTCTCTTTTCTAACATTTTCAATTCAATTAAAACTACTACTATATATCTCTACTACTGCATATTGCCTCTCTGTCTGTGTGTGTGTGTGTGTTCACAATAGATATACAGTACAATAATTAAGCCCTCAAATGGATTTTCTCTAAAAGATCAATTTCAATTAAGTGGAAATTTCAAAAGCCAAATATGTATGACAATTTTGCAAGCACTAGTAAACAATTCTAACTTGTTTATGACCAAAAATGCTATAAAGTTTAAAGCTTGAATTATTTCAAAACCAAAATTAAAAGTTATCAGGAAACATTACATACATCAACTTTTAATTAAAAGCCAAAATCAAAACAAAAATGGGACAAAATAAACGTTTATCAATTGAGAACGTTGAAAACAATCTAAACTCAAACGATTTCTTAATTTATCAAAACAAATGCCTATTGTTGTTAAATGAAAATGTTTAAGCAGTTTTATATAGTTAAAATTATTGTCCTAATTTTTAAGTTTTTTTTATGTGCAATCAAGCTTGCTCTCTCTGTAAATTTCTTCGATTTGGCAATGGGAGAAAATAAAAGCACCTAAATTTGAAAACAATATCTCTTAGGGTAGCTTCTTTTCATAGCGCATAGGTCAAGTACTGAAAAAACTATAGCATACTTATTTGGGCTCTTGTGAATGGAATTTCATATCGATTACTTGTAACGAATTTTAGACTTAATTTCTTAATGAGCTTTTGTTAATTAATAATTTTCGATTTTGGGTCAATTTTCATTCGAAATTCTCATCAATTAGTCAGCTTATACAAGTATATAGGGATTTAATAGATGGAATGAAAATAGACTTAACATGACCAAAACCCTAAGGGCATCAAGTGGCATCATTAGCATCATTAGAATCAGTATACATGACGAAACCACTTGATTATGTGGTTCATGCTTGATTTGCCATTAAGTGCAGTTGCAATCTTATAGGGCACCAACCAATAGGTCGTCTGTCTTCCCCTTCTTTTTCTCAGTATGTATGTACACACATGTGTGTGTGTGTGTGTGTGTGTAGTTATCCTTCAACCCAGACTCAAGGCAACTTTCACTTATTAAGCCAAAGTAAAAGCCTTTTCATCAAGCCATAAGCGCTTCAATGCCATTTAAAGTCCCCTACACAGACACACACACACACGAATTATATATTTTTGCATAGATTTTTCTTTCATTTCTGTTTTCGGTTTTCTTTTCTCTCTTTCTTATATATCTTTCCGCTACGTGTGTCTATGATTTTTCCCCATCTTTTTTTCTATTTCTGCTTTCTGTGTGTATGTGTGTGGGTGATTTCTTTTTTCCTTCTTCTATTTTAGATTTTGCATAATCCTTTCAAATTGTGTAATTAAAATATATGTGCATATAATGCTTTCAATTAAAAATAAAAGATATGGAGAGAGAGAGAGAGAGAGTGAGAGTAGAGAATGGGAGAGAGAGACGGAGTAAGACTGGAACTGGAACACTTCATAAATGTAATTTACATTTACATTCTAATGTGTGAGTTGTTGTTGTTATAGATAAAAAATTGAAATTTCATTAAGAAAGTTCTCTCTCTCACACACACACACATGCACACACTCTCATATATAACATGCATGTGTGTATATTCCCTCTATAAAACACGGCTTCCTTCTTGTCACTTCAAAATTGAAATGTGTAATGGCTGACATGTGTGTGTTTTTCTCTGTGTGTGTGTGTGTGTGTGTGTGTGTAGGCACACTTCAGCGACTTAATTGTGTCGCGTTAACGTCAAACACATGCAACAAACATGGGCAAACACAAATGCCCACCCACTTCGTGCCCTCTCACTCACATCTCTTAATGTTCGTCTGTGGATGTGTGAGTGTGTGTGTTTGTATGGGCGGTACAGCAGCAGCGGCATTACGTTTTCTGTCAGGCATCGTGTTGACAGATTCAACCACCCAAACAAAAACTCCTCACACCCACAAAGCCACTCTTTTATTTTATACAACAACAACACAACAGCAAAAAAGGGAAAAAAGGCGAAAAAAAAATTTGTATATATGAAATGAGAAGAGAAACGCATATACAAACATTCACTCAAGCGGCAAAACATATCCGCACACATCCGTTATGCCAGTACCCACTCCTCCTCTCTTCTGCCACGCCCAGGTGTGTTTCATTCCTATTTTTCCTTTGCAGCCTCTGAAGCGACCCAGCTATCCAGCCCATTGCCACCTGTCATAAATTTGCATGCGCGTAAAAGGTTGAGCAATATATTGTGTGTGTGGTGTATGTGTGTGTGTGTGTGTGTGTGTGCTTTCACTGCAAAAAAGACGATAAATGGAATACCCTTTATGAGGCCAAATGGCCTGCTTGTTCCCGAGGGTTACTAAAAACTAATTTGATAGCTTTACCTCTTTATACGTTAGCTTATTAATTCACTCAACTAATAATCCAAGAAATCTTCAAGGAGAATCTCTCCTTGCACTAAGTATTTCTCTTTATTATGGTTCTTTGATCTGATTTGTGGCTGTTTTGCTTTCATTTAAAGTAATGTTCTATTAGGTTTCCTTTGTCTGACTTTTCATTCAACTTTGTTTATTGCCAAAGAACAATTCGTCAATCTTCAATTTTCTTTCTCTGATACCATCATGTTATTTTGCGAAAATTGGGGAAACATAAGTTGTTGAGATTATAATGGAGAATGAAAGGATGGAAAGGACGGAAAAATTAAATCTAAATTAAATTTTAAATCTACTAAATTAGAGCTTCATGAAATTAAGGTTTATTGGAATACTTTGCTGTTCCTTGGCATTATTTATCTCGCTCGGGCTTTGTATTTTTAAGAGCACTTTGAGAATTTCCTAAGTTTAGACATGGAAAACATTTGAGCAGAATTAAAACTTGAATCCTCTATGATCATTTTAGTCTCTTCTATTGATTTTTGCAATAATAACATAAAGGGGAGTGAAGTCTGCTGAATGAATTGGATTCAAATTTTATGAATCTTTTTTTCAAATTTTCTTTTTTGTTGGTTCCCTTTGGCATTTTGATAAATATTCTTGGTTAACCTCATCTGGTTAGGGCAATGACGTGAACTTTTTGTCTAGGTACTACAACATAAAAGCAGCTGTTCCGTTTTGTTTCTGAACCACACACTCTTACTCACAAACACACACAGTCATTCATCCATCTATACACAACACACACACACACACACAGAGTGAGAGAGCTCTGGCTTATGCATAATAGACATATGTGAATGGCTGGAAAATCCATTTCCATAACTGACTCGGAACCCAATCCAACTGACATTCATTCAATTCTTCTCCTTCTGCCCCCCCATTCCCAATATTCCATTGAGCTCCTCTTGCTCCACTTGCCACCTGTGCCCAACGTTTGGCAACTCAATTCGATTATGACAATGCTAAAAATATCGCGAGAAAAATGAAAATTCATATGAAATTCTCAATCAACTCAACTGACCAGTACAGGTGTATTCTATTTCTTTTCCCTATATACATATATTTTTTTTTTGTTTTCGTTGGCATTTCCTTTTGTCTTTATTTCCCTGTCTTTTTGTCTGTTTGTCAGTTTGACTGTCATCGATGCATTGTCTGCACGAAAATTGAATTTTCAATTTGTGAAAAGTAGCTGAATGAGCTTTTCTCTTATTCTTCTTGTCTTTATTTTTTCTTTTTGGGTGTTATATGACACGTGGAAAACTATAAAAGGTTTGGGGGGTGGGGATTAAAATACCTGAGGGCTGACTGATAAGTTTTAAGCCTGGAAGTGCTAATCAAACGCTGACTGGGCAATCAATTTGGTGCAAGGACTTTTAATGAAACATTCTCATACTCTCATGCCTCCTACTCCTTTGAATCTATTCAACTATCAGCTGCTGCTGCTGCAGCTGCCTCTGCTGTTGCTGTTTGCTATTTGCTGTTGATGATGGCAATGATGAAGATGATGAGTTAGCCTGTTGCTTGTCCTGCAGTTGCCCAGGAAAAAAAGAAAGCAAAACAGAAAAAACCAAGCACGAAGAGAGATAGACAGAGGCAAAGAGAGAGACAAAAAATGAAAGGCTGAACGATAAAGCAAGCCAAACCCAGAGCAATACGAGACCAACAAACCAAGCCGAGTCAATCCGCCCTCAATCTGCACCTCTTCCTTTAGCTGTTGTGGCCAGTTGACAGTTTCATTAGTTGGTTTACATGGTGCCCCGTATGGTTGGATGCTATACTGGAACAAGAAGATGGGGTACGGGGTATTAAGGACATTCCGTTTGTTTGCATTGTATCGCCATGTTGTGCAGGATATTGGCTGGTGTACTCTGTGGGTGGGTAAGGTGGGCTGGGTGGTTTGCATTTGCCATGCCATCGCTTTAGCCATCTCCTTGCCTTGCCTTGTCTTGTGTTGCGTTGTGTTATGTGTGTGTTGTGTTGTGTTGTGCTCTGTTGTGTTGCCTTTCCTTGCCATGCCTTGTTGTGGCATACACCGGAAGTCGCCCTGATAAGTTTAGTTGACATGTTTTACTCTGCCCATCCACCCACCCATCCACTCAAACTCTCTTTCTCTCCCTCTTTGTGCCCTTTCGCTTGGAGCTGAAAGCTTTCATAACTTGATTTAAATCTTAACTTTCTGTTTTTTTTTTCTTCTTTCTTTTTTTTTTTGCACATAGCACAACATAAACTAACTGCAAACATGAAAATCAGGTTTTTCCCCATGAATTGAAATCTATGCTTTAGTAAAAAGATAATTTTATTTGCTCTTTCTGCTCCTTTCTGTTTTGCAAGTTTTCCGCTCTGCGACAAAGAAAGGGCGAGGGCGAACAAAAAAAAATTGTCATTTTAATGGAAAACTTCAAATTGATCTTTCAATCAATTGCACAAAGGCGACGACGACGGCGACGGCGAAGGCATTTGCTACATTTCGTTAGAAGTTTTGTCGACAAGATAGTAAAAGGTTTTTGCTTTCTTGCTGCTGACGTCAATCATATGTTTGCCTTGGCCATTTTCACAAAGGCTTTTAGCCACTTAAAATCTGTTGGATACACAGTGTTTCAAAAATTTAATCAAGTTTGTCACAACTTTCATGTAAAATGCCATAAGCCAAAAACTAAACTAAAACCTATCTACATGCATAACCAACAGTGAAGACAAAGAGAAATAAAAGTTGAAAAATACATTTTGACCTTTTGTATGTTAAAATTCAATTAAAGGAATAGGTGTGGCTGCATATTAAATATAGAATCTAATTAGAATTTAGTTACCTTTTTACCTTTATGCACCATAAAGAAAAAAAATGGCTGTATGTAAAATGCCGTAAGCTATTAAATAAACCAAATATTAATGTTCCAATTAGCAAGGATTCATAAAAAGGATTTTGGACCATAAAAAGGAAAGACTTGGATATGTTTGTGCTTTCAATTAGCAAAGATTTAGTTGGGACTTATCAACAATAAAGCAAAACCAGTGAGGAGAAAAGAGTCTACGAACAACTGGACAGTCAATAAAATGGAATACCATTTATATGCCATAACAATTGCGTTTATATTTTATACATAAATGTTATATGTGCATATTTGTGTGTATATATGTATGTATACAAAAAATACAAATCCCAAATGCTATTCTCGAACCTTTTCTTTCTGTCACTCACTCACTCCGCTCTCGCTCTTGCTCTCTGTCTCTGGCTCTGTGTTGTTGTTTCTTTGCACTTAATCTCAATTTGATGCCTATTTTTATTACAGGTTTTCATATGCATTTTTATTTTGGCCATTTATTACATCCAGTCCCAAATACTGGCTATGGCCATGGCTATTCCATTCATACATATAAATACCTATACATACATATGTATGTATGGATGTCCTGCTCCATAATCGTATATGCCATAAGCGTATTAACGCAATTCAATTTCGGTTCAGCAACAACAACAAGTACTTACCTATTAACAAGAGAGAAAGGGAACGATGTCCAAAAACAATGTAGATACAGGGCCAGCGCACCTGCAAAAATGCCCAACACGAACACCAAAATAAAAAAATATATATATATGTGTGTACACACATACATAAAGGATGATGGCGATGGCCTAAAATGAAGGCTGGACCACAAAAGCATGGACTATGTAATACCTTAAACTGAAACTAGTTAGTTAGTTTGATAAGAGTTTTGGCTCTATATTTTCTGGTACACTTATCTCAATTAACTTGTCTAAATAATTTCTTTGGAAGATTATTGTTCTCCAAAAGTGTTAACTCTATGCTTTGAGGATTTAGAGAAGTCTCAAAGACAATTGTTATTTCTATGTTGATGTTTTTTTTTTTTGTAACTTTTGATTTCTGCCTGTAACTAAAGAGCTATATACATATATATACAGGGTATAGAAACAAAACAAAAAGAAAAAGGGTAAACATATTGACTTCCGTTCACTTTTATAGGCACAAGCAAACAATGATACAAACACACAAACATAAACACACTCACAGACACATGCAAACTAAACTCCAGCCACACCCATCACGCCTACCCATTTGCGTGTGTGTGTGTGTGTGTGTGTGTGTGTGGAAGGGAGGGAGAGGATTAGAGAAGTTGGGTCAGGCATCATCACAGCAGCAGAGAGACTACATCTGCGTGTTTGTCAAGGCAAACCTTCACTCGGAGGACTACACATACGTGGAGGACTATTGCTATGTTTCGGACTCGAGTTTCGAAGCTCATGCATATGGATTTTAGGCAACATAGGACGAGAACAATTGCTCCTGACGTGTGTGTGTGTGTGTGTGTGTGTGTGTGAGGGAGAGTGTACCTCATGCACTGCAACCGACAGCCTGTTCAATTTTGCATGGTTTTCTTGTTGTGTCCACTCCAATGGTATGGGCTACTCTACAGAAACTCACAGCAGCACTCACATTGCTCATACCCTAACATTAAGAGCTTAGTCGGTGTTCTCATAACTTTACAGTTAGAATATTTTTAAGTTTTCTTTCCTTTTGCTCATTGATCATTTCCACTCCCTTTTTAACACTTTGTTAATAAATCAAACCAATTTTTTATATTGGGAAACTAAGAATTTGGGTCAAGAGGTTTCTTATAAACTTGAATCTTCCAATGAATTTTCCAATTTCAAAATTTTCATGCCAATTTTTTTTCTTGAGTTCATAGACAATATTTGATATTTAGAAATATTATAGAGCCATCTAAGCTCGAAAGTCTTTTCATTCATTTGTTAAAGTTTGCTGAGTCATAAATTTGAAAAACAATTATAAAAAAACTTTTAAAGTTCGATTACAAAATGTAAACTACAACATTTAAATAGATGGACAAAATAGGACCCTAAGTCACCTAATTGATATTCATATCATATCCAATCGTCGTCCAAGCCTGCAAAAAAAAAAAAGATAGGGATGTAAACACTCCGGCTATGTCCTTGGGTGACATTTTTGAATGGATTTTTCGAAGAGATGAGATCAAAGGTTTCGCACTAGCGACCAAAAACGTAAATGTTGTTTTGAGATTTGAATCCGATTTTGTCTGTGAAACGTGTCGAACTGTTGTTTAAGTTGATTACAGAAATAGCGCGAATTGTTGTACCCTAGCAGAGTGAATCTCGTCCTTTTTGAAGCCCAAGTTGTCTCTCTATTTTGTTTGTGTGTGTGTGTGTGTATGTGTGGGTGGGTGGGTATATGTGTGAGTGGGTGTGTGTCATCGAGAACAATTGTTAATTAAGTAGCTACAGTTGATTTTTCCCATTCATCTTTTTCTGTTCTTCTTTTTCTTTCTTGTTTTTATCGCTCTTTATTCTTTAGCTTCTTATCGGTTCAATTTCATTTCTTGTTTGGCGCTTTTCATTGACATGGCCTAAGCCAAATGAATCCCTTGTTCGTTCGTTCGTTCACTAGTTGGTTGGTTGGTTGGTTCGTTGTAGTCCTGTTGGGAAATTGCATTATTATGTATTAGTTGGCAACTGACTGGCAGAGAGCAAACCACCTGCGCCTGCTGCAGGTCTCCCTCTACCTCTCTTGTTCTTCCCTGTTTCCATAGAGAGATTGCAGTTTTCCGTGCGAGTACTGGAAGCCTGGGAGCTGTAGTAGAGTCTCCTTTGACATTTTCTTAATACACTAAAAGCCAACGTCATAGTTCAAAGTCAGGCGGCACTTAGTCAACGGCAAAAACGCAATCGCCTTATATTGCTGCTCACTCTACACTCTCTCTCTCGCTCTCACACTCTCTTACATTCTCTGTCTGTCTCTATCTCTCTCTCTCTTTTTGTATAATATTTTTACTTTGATTCAATTTCTTAATACCTTTAAAGTTAACATCCGCTTTGGCAGAAATGTTCGTTCTTCTGCCAGGGATAAATGTGTGTGCATTGCTGAATTTCCGGTTACTCTTGCAATTATATATATATGTGTGTGTGTACATATATGTGTGTGTCTGAATGTGTGTTTATACAGTTCTTTCAGTGCATCGACAATTTATTTATATGTGTAAACTAAAGGATTCTTAAGAAATTCTTTAATAGTCAACTATGTATTTAAGATTCAAATGAAGTAAGTAAGTCGTCTCGCCGACTTGGGTATACCATACACCAGTAAAACAAATATTTCAAATTTGTAATAACTAATGCATTTGCCTATTTTGCACAATTCTGTTCACATGCTTGTTACAAGCATATCTCAGTATCTCGCGCACTTATGCATATAAGCACCCTAGCGCCCCCA
Organism: Drosophila equinoxialis; assembly: GCA_018150345.1. Lineage (NCBI taxonomy): Eukaryota > Metazoa > Arthropoda > Insecta > Diptera > Drosophilidae > Drosophila > Drosophila equinoxialis. The sequence goes on along the minus strand of JAECWI010000089.1, from coordinate 2,697,304 downwards.
CCCGCCAACGGCCATCAAAGGCCTTATGCAAAAACGTTTATATGCATAACTCAGCTATTTTTTGTCCGATTTTCATCAAATTTGGTATTTTGCTCGGTATTAGTATCAAATTTAAGTGTGCCAAATTTGATTGCACAAGGTAAAAAATTACGGGAGATAATCGAGTTTTTCAAATTTCGGGGGCGGAAAGGGGCGTGGCAAAAACTTTATATATACAAAATGTGCGCATTTACTATGCAAATATACATACCAAATTTGGTGTCTCTAGCTGTAATAGTTTTTGAGATAAACGTCTTTTTTGAATTGCGGGGGCGGAAAGGGGCGTGGCAAAAATTTGAAACAAACTTGATCACTCTACATACTACACGAGCCTACATTCCAAATTTGGTGGCTCTAGCTTTTATAGTCTCCGAGATCTAGGTGTTCATACGGACAGACGGACAGACGGACGGACAGACGGACATGGCTAGATCGACTCGGCTGTTGATACTGATCAAGAATATATATACTTTATGGGGTCGGAGAAGCTTCCTTCTGCCTGTTACATACATTTTGGCGACTTTAATATACCATTTCACCCTATGGGTGTATGGTATAATGAGAAAAAATTTTTAAATTATTATTATTAAAAATATTACTAATGAAGTAAGTAAGTCGTCTCGCCGACTTGGGTATACCATACACCAGTAAAACAAATATTTCAAATTTGTAATAACTAATACATTTGCCTATTTTAAAAAATTTTGTTCACATGCTTTTTACAAGCATATCCTAATATCTCGCGCACTTATGCATAGCACCCTAGCGCCCCCACCCGCCAACGGCCATATCCGGCCTTATGCAAAAACGTTTATATGCATAACTCAGCTATTTTTTGTCCGATTTTGATCAAATTTGGTATTTTGCTCGGTATTAGTATCAAATTTAAGTGTGCCAAATTTGATTGCACAAGGTCAAAAATTACGGGAGATAATCGAGTTTTTCAAATTTCGGGGGCGGAAAGGGGCGTGGCAAAAACTTTATACATACAAAATGTGCGCATTTACTATGCAAATATACATACCAAATTTGGTGTCTCTAGCTGCAATAGTTTTTGAGATAAACGTTTTTTTTGAATTGCGTGGGCGGAAAGGGGCGTGGCAAAAATTTGAAATAAACTTGATCACTCTACATACTACACGAGCCTACATTCCAAATTTGGTGGCTCTAGCTTTTATAGTCTCCGAGATCTAGGTGTTCATACGGACAGACGGACAGACGGACGGACAGACGGACATGGCTAGATCGACTCGGCTGTTGATACTGATCAAGAATATATATACTTTATGGGGTCGGAGAAGCTTCCTTCTGCCTGTTACATACATTTTGGCGACTTTAATATACCATTTCACCCTATGGGTGTATGGTATAAAAATGAAGTAAGTAAGTCGTCTCGCCGACTTAGGTATACCATACACCAGTAAAGCAAATATTTTAAATTTATTAAACAAATGCATTTTCACATGCTTTTTATTACAAGCATATCTTAGAATCTCCCTCACTCAAGTATACGAGCACCCTAGCGCCCCCCAACAGCGAACGACCAACTACGGCCTTATGGAAAAACGTTTATATGCATAACTTCGTTGTTTTTTGTCCGATTTTGATCAAATTTGGTGTTTTGCTGGGTATTAGTATCAAATTCAAGTGTGCCAAATTTGATTACAAAAGGTAGAAAACTACGTGAGATAATCGAGTTTTCCCAAATTACGGGGGCGGAAAGGGGCGTGGCAAAATCGTTGCATATACAATATATGCGCATTTATTAAACAAATACACATACAAAATTTGGTGTCTTTAGCTATTATAGTCTTTAAGAAAATCAAATTTGTTTAAATTTCGTGGGCGGAGGGGGCGTGGCAAATTTTTTTGCAACAAATTTGTGCGCGCTTACTAAAGGATTAATCATACTAAATTTGATGTTTTTAGCTATTATAGTCTTTAAGAAAATCAAATTTGTTTAAATTTCGTGGGCGGAGGGGGCGTGGCAAAAATTTGAAATAAACTTGACCACCGTAGGTAATACACGAGTCTACGTACCAAATTTGGTGACTCTAGCTCTTATAGTCTCTGAGATCTACGTGTTCATACGGACAGACGGACGGACGGACGGACGGACATGTCTATATCGACTCGGCTGTTGATACTGATCAAGAATATATATACTTTATGGGGTCGGAAAAGCTTCCTTCTGCCTGTTACATACATTTTGGCGACTTTAATATACCATTTCACCCTATGGGTGTATGGTATAAAAATGAACAAAGAATTCATTAAAGGTAAAGTATAAGAATTCTGTTAAAATTCTGTCAGTCTATAGCATATTCTTTTGACAAATCTGCGCATAATTTTTGTTGCTGGCTGACACTGCGTATACGTAATACGCACAAATTGAAATGCTTTCTAAGCTGATATAAAACAAAGATTTCATTCAATAATGTTCATCCTTTTCGCCAAGTGGTTGTTGTTTGCGAGATCCTTTAGAGAAATCTTTTTAAATGTTATTCCTTTGGTTTCAAAGATAAGGGAACTTTAACATTCGGATTCTCTTTTCATCTTTAATGCCCATCAGTCTCAAGAGCATTATCCTAGCAATCAGCGTAACTGTAAATCACACACACACACACACGCGTGACAGAGAGAAAAAAGATAGAAGAAAAAGAGTGAGAACTATTAGAATAGTTGACACACAACTAGAAATGGCGTAGGAAATGACGCTGCTGCTGCTGCTGCTGTGATGCCTAGTGGTTGGGTTTGCCATATTGTAGGTCGGTTCCTTGCCATCCATCCCTGGCATCCTTTTGTATTATGAATGTAACTGTAACACGCAGGCAGTCAACTCACACGCAGGACACATTTTTGCCGTTGCCGTAGCTGCTGCCATTGCCTCTCTTGCAAAACTCAACTCGAGTCGACTCGACGGCACTTGGGCAAAAAAAAAAAAAAAAACATAAAATAAAAAATCAAGTAAGAAAAGAACAGTGTAAGGGGAAGAGGCTAGAAATACTGATAGAGCTAGATAAACAGCAAGAGGAAAAGGATGATATGTGTGGAGAGGAGAGGAGAGGAGGCGAAGAGACAGAAAGATTCTCACTGTGCCGGACGGACGCATCTCGTCCGCATCGTCGCCACACTGACGGATATTCCGGTGGTTATGTCAAACGCTTGTCATTTTATTTTGCAACCCACCTCAGTTCCAACTACCATCAAACACCTCCACTGTCATCCAGCTCCCCTGGACCCCAGTACCCTGGTCACCGTCAACGTCATCTCCTTGTCCCACCCCTTTTATCGGCTTAAAATGCGAAAATTGCAAATAAATATACGTAGAGAGTTCTTCGCCAAGTTGAAGCACTTCTTTCCCAATGTCGCTGCCTTGGCTACTACTAAATTATTTACTTGGTTTTTATTTGACGTTAAACGTTCGAGAGTTTTGTGTTTGTAGAAAGATAAACGTACACTGTGAGAAAACAAGTTAAGCGTTTTGACCATGGAGCAGTATTACATGCGATGAACTTTGTCCCTCAAAATATGCCATAGGCTAGATAAGTAATCATTATAGCCACATCTTAATCCTTGTTTAATCTAAGGATTATCTTTTAACCACAGGACATTCTAAAATATATTTAGATCTAGATCTGTCACTGATTGATATTATCTTTTAATGATCTTAACTAATCCAAATGATTAAACTTATAAATAAATAATTCATATTTAAATGTAACTCGAATTCTTAAGGCTAATTTGAAAGTTTTTGAGTAGCTTTTTTAGGTCCCAAATGGCAGGCATGTTGATTTTCTCTCAGTGTATATGTCAAAGATATTGTGTATGTATAGTATATGTATGTATGTATGTATACATATGTACTGTAAGTGCGTGTGTTGGCTTCAATTTTGATCGTTAACTCAATGGCTCGTACCATTAGTTAGCGTGTAAATGCACATAACTATTGCCATCAAAGAGAGAAAGAGGCAAAGAGATAAAAATAGCTGACGAGGAAGAGAGGCATGGATAGAGAGCGAGAAATCCTTTCTCTCCCACTCCCACTCCGCTTCTATGCCCTTCAAAAAAGACCACTATCTCTCTCTTTCTCTCTCTGTCTCGCTCTTTCTAGAGTAGTTTGTTCATGTTCATTTCGTGTGCGTTAGAAGTGCTGTTCAAATAATGGTATATACAGCACACAACATTCATTCCTTTCCATATATGTACATATGTATGTATATACATTCACATTCACATCCATTCAGCATCCATTCAACATCCATTCCAACATTCAACCATCCATCCATGGTAGAAGTCCTTATGTTTGGAGCTTCCTCTTCCGACTAGCTGTTTTAGCTGAAATGATTAGGTTTTCTCTCTCGCATTTGGTTTCCTATATATATTTTATTTTTTCGTTGCGTATGCCGGGGATTTAATTTGCGGGAGGAAGGGAGAGAGGATGTGGTTGGATTAGAGGGGTGAAGTTATTCATGTATCTTCAGTTGTCCGAAACGAATCAACGATAACAAATAATTTCATCGATAAAATTATGAAAGTTCTTAGTCTACAATTGGGTTCAAGAGTGAAATGAAACCATGCGATGGACACAAAGAAAACCGCCCATCCAAAAACATAAGGTAGAGGGGAAAAAAGGTAACAATACAAGTACTCGCATACATCCTGAAATCCTTGCTCCTCACATCCATCAACACACAAAAAGAAAAAAGAATGAACCAAAAATCCCCACTAATCGAATGAATGAGCGAAGTATAAGATGGCAGAATGGACATGGGGTCAGGTTAAATTCTCTTATACCCTCCCCCTGCTAGATCCTAACCCAATTCAACTTCCTAAAAATCTGAAGAAGAAAAAAAAAAAACATATACAAATGCTACAAACAAATGTGTAGGCACACATAGTGAAAAATGGGAACAACAACAAGTCAGTGAGGCAGTTTCATATTTGCCGCTTTTCCGCTTCAGAAACACAAAAATTGGTAACACAAAACCCAGAAACGACAAAGAACAAAAAGCGACCAAAACAAAAAAAAACCACCCCATAAAGCCAACGAAAGAAAATTCGAAAATATCTCCACAGGTCCTACAATGCACTACAGTAGTCCTTTCCTAAAACTGTTTCCTCTGTTTTTGAAAATCTCTAAACCAATGCAAAAAGTTAACCACACAAACTTATGAAAATTTTCAATTTTGAAGAAACAAAGAAGAGAAAATGTTAACTTTTTCTTTTTACTTAAAACTTTGCTCGACAAAACAGAAAAAAAGTTAGGCGATTGTCAAAAACTAGGCATAACTTGTCTATTAAAAATCAGAATAAATTTGTGAATTATTACCTAAACTTTTGTATTCGAAGTGAGTCAAGCTGAAGATCTATAAAGTATAGAGATAAGTTTATAGTTGATTTTCAATTTAAGTTAAGCACTTTGAAGAAAACTTCTTGTGATAATCGAAACGTCAATTCCAGATCATAATGAGGCTTGAAAATGTTTACTCTTTATCTATTAAATGCATCAAGATTTGGCCTGCATGAGACTACATAAGTGGTTAGATGGATGGATCAGATGGTGCTGGTACTGTGATAGCAGCATCCCTCTTTCCTATTCCTTTTTATTTTTGTCTGTACAATCGTTTGGTTGGCCTGAGTAACCGGTTCAACGCAGCATGTGTCAGAATTTGACACATTTCATTTGAAGTTTTTCTCGCCTTTGGGAAAGGCTGACCAGGCCGGGACAGGACAGGACAGGACAAACCAAACCAAAAGAAACCAAACCAAACCAAACCAGACCAACCCAGTCCCAACCCCTTAAACAGTCAACCCCCTTTTCGTAGAGGCCATTCGGAGCATTGTCCATTCAAATGTGAAAAAAAAAAAACATATACATACATATGTATATGTTTGTACCTATTGGAGTTTGTATTCAATTTTCCGTAGTTTTTTTTTCCAATGGTTCTTTTGTTGTTGTTGTGGGTCGATTTCCTTTGCTGGTCAAGCCACGTGTGGGTGGAATTTTCAACTGCTTAAACTCTCTAATACATGGACATGTATACACACATGCACACTCACCCTCAAATGTGTGTGTGTGGTATATTAAAAATGTTGGCTCGTTGAGTGCTTTAGTCTCTTAAGTAAACACAGCAGGAGCTCTAGGAATGACATGATAAGAGCCATGGTAAGGGGTTAAGGCGAGATAATTAGTTACTTTGTATAGTTGCGGTTCATGGGCTCTCTCCCTCCCTCTCACCATCTCGCTATCTCTGTCTGTCTCCATCATTTGCTCAGTCTGCCATTCAGTTACGGATTTGTTGAGGTTTTGGTTTAAAAGTGGCGCGTGTCTAGGTCCAGTTTTAGCCAAGAGACTGATTGTGGCGAGAGGTGAGGAGGCGAGGACCAAAGGGGAATCCCCACCACCCATTTTGTCTATTTGTATTGGTTGAGTGTATTTGCTTATGCTCTCTACGGTCTGTAGGGTTAATTGAATTTGCTTTTGAGGTTCCTCCTTGTCTATTTCTATCTACCATATTCTATCTATCACAAACGGGATGAGCCGATTTTCTATAAAATTGATATTATAAATATTCATGAAACTGACGGGTGGGTTGGATGTTGAAAGGGTGCTTAGGGGGAGGGACAGAAAATTGTTTCACTTCAGGTTTTCCTGTTTTGTTTTTTACTTGGTCTGTTTGATATTTCTTTTGGTTTTTGGTTTTACTTTTGCTTTTACTATTTGCAATTGATTAATGGCAATAGAAAGTGAGTGAGTGAGCGAAACAAGTTAACAAATAATCATTTAATATATGCAAATTGAAGAAGAAAACTTCATGTTGTCTATCGAGGTTTGTCTAATTTATTTTCTGTTTAATTTTCGAAATTATTAGCATAAATTATTATATTCTCTATATAAATTCAATTCATATGTGCAAACTCGTAAAGATTTATAATTCAGTTTCCATTTAGCCACAAAAATTTGTTTTTATTTAATCAATAATCTATTAAATTTAGTTAGTTATTTAGTATTTATATTTGTATTTATATTATATGCATAACCTATTATTATTTGACAATAATTATGATTGATAGCTTTTTGTTATACTTTTGTTTTGATACCCTGCACCCAGAGGTTGAAAGGATGTATAAAAGTCAACAAAACGTATGTAACAAGCTGAAGGGGCACATAATCTGTAAATTTTAAATTAGTATTAACAACTCAAGTCAATTTTCAAAACATTTAGATGTTTCACTTGGTACATGGTATACCAAAGTCGTTGTAATGACTTGCTTACTTCATTTTTTGTTCTACATATATTTGTTTTTCATTGTGTGATAGCGAGGGCAGTTCGAGAAGAAATGGACTAATAGTAAACTGATCCATACGAATGTTTTTAATCATTTTTCAAAACAGTTTCTATTACAATATTTCTGTATTGAGTTACCGCCTTTAAGTGTTTGATTGACCCTCGCAATTCACTATTTCCATTTAGCAATTTAAGTCCATTTCGTGTATCAACTTTCATCAAGCGAATAAATTTAAACAGCTGCAAAATATATTTCTATACAATATTTCATTTCATTTTTATGTCAATTCATATTTTGGCTTCGTTTCATTTATTTATTTATTTTATTTTATTATTTTTTCTTTTGTTATTTATATTTATTCATTCATTCATTACATTCATCAATAAAAATTGATTATTTTATTTTAAGCAGATATTTGACTAGAGTTTTTTTTTTTTCTTTGTCTATGGTTGTATCTATGCAATTTCCATTTGGTAGTTTCCTTTCGATATTAATCACATTTCAATCAAGCGAAGCGGAATGCCAAGTCAACCAAAAATTTGCAAAAACTAAATCTAAACTACATCAAATTGTCAACTAAACTAAAACTATGGTACAACAACTGCTTATGGCTGTTTAGGTTTTCTATATAACCAAATCGTTCAGGCGATGGTTAAGAGTTGAAAGGGGTTGGTGTTGGTGAGGTGAGGCGGAAAAAACGAAAAGTTTTTAATTTGCTTTTACAGCGTTTTAAACTTTCTTCTTTTTTTTTTTTGGGAATAGAGCGCGCGAGTGCAAGTTTTTTGTGTATGGAATACAATTTTGTGGCAAATTAAATACACAAACGAAGCGTGCACTAACACGTATACATACACACTCAACACACACACACACCCATACAAAGCTGCCATGAGCTGCAAAGTATGCAACGAAAATTGGCCAAAAAAAAATATGTTCAAGCAGAGGCGGTGACGCAGATGTTTAACTTTATTGTATATCCCTGTGTGAGTGCGCGTGTGTGTGTGTGAGTGTGCGTTTGTGGTGTGTATGTGTGTATGCGTGGGAATACATAGATACTTTCTCATTGCAATTTTACCCACATATGTGGATATATATATATATATATACTTATATATTGATGGATGTATTCACTTCAGCTGTAGCCTGAAATTGCTACAAAGGGATTTTTGATTTGGAAATTTTACATATAATTCAAGAAAACAACCCATCAACAATAGATAGAAATAGATAATGATTCAAAAATTTATAAAATGCAATAGAAAATAGCGAAACTTGTTTTCCACTTGTTAATGGAAATTTACAAATTTGTTTTGAATGCTTTACGAACTTAAGTAGTTGAAAAATAAAACATAAAACTTGATTTCATCTATTTAATTTATTAAAGACACGCAAAGCAAATATTTTGGTAATTAAATTCGTTTACTTTTCATTCCATTTCAGCAAATTCAAAGCAAAAGCCACACAGAGGTTGGTACAAAATATTTTCGTAATTGGTATTATACAATTAATATTAAAGTTGAAAACCATGAATATAGATTACTTAACATTCCAACTCTGTTGTGAGTGTGTGTGTGTGTGTATATTTGTTTGCCATTTAAAGACTTTTGTTATTTTCCCTTTTGTTAAACTAAAGTCTTTTCATTTTCTTTACACATTCAATGTACAATACGTCTCCTTCTCTCACTCCCATTTTTATTTGAGTTACATTCACTGTGTGAGGGGCAGACAAAAACTTTAGCTTTCAATTTACTTAATTAGTCGACTTTCTATATAGTATATAGAGACAGTCACAGAGACAGTCGGAGAAAGAGAGATGGATATATGCACAGTGTACACATGTGAAATGTTTCCTAGACTCATACGCACAGATGTCCCTGGCACGAATCTGCTTATCACATTATCATCATCTCTGTGTCTCTTTGTCTTTTGGGGCTATTTAAGTTGCTGGGAGAAAAGTTTATTTCGTTTTTTCCCCCGAGAACACCGCTGCCCCCTCTCCACCCTCCCAGCCTATACCGCCATCCCCGACTAGTTCCATCCACCTTGACATCGTCATCATATTGTTGTTCCCCTTCGACTATTCAACACTTTTCTTCTACTGCTGTCATTTGACAGTTTCAAGCTTCCCGCATGCTGCCAGATGATGAAAACTTTTATTTCATTCAACTAGTCGTTTTGTCTCTCTTTGCCTCTTTTTACCACTATCTCAGTCTCCCTTTCTCTTTTTTTTTTTTTTTTGTTGGTTAGTTGGGTTGTGGATGGTAGAAAAAGATTTTCTACTTTTAAAGTTTTTAAGCATATTCGCTTTGGATCGGTTAGTTGCTTGGTTTGGTGTTGCTGCTTATTTTTTTATACCAATATTTTAAGTAAGTGCCACACACACACACACACATACATAGATACATAAATATATGCTTATGTATGAATGTATACTTAAATAGGAGTCTGTCCTCCACAAGAATCCCATCCAACGAGCGCCATTTCTTTGCCCCTGTCCTGTCCAGCCGAGAAGCAAAACGAAGTAGGAAAAAGTCGTCTCTGCTCATATTTTAAGAGATAGGCAAAACATTAAGCGGATTAGTTTTTCTTGGTAACAGTAAGGTGATGGCTCGATGGGTGGATGGGCTGGTGGCCAAGTGAGCTGGTGGTTGGGCCCTCTAGATAGATTCCCGTAGGCTGGGGTAGACTACTAAAACTTACATAGGTCAGGTGAGCTGACCATTAGTTTTATGTCGTCGACTTGCCTTGTTCTTTTTGCCGGGTTGGGCACCGAGGCCAGTTATAAATTGTTGGCTATTAGTTTAATGAACTTGTAGTGTGTCTTCTCTTCTTTTTGCCTCTGTTTGGGCTTCGGCTTTGGCTTTGGCTTCAGCTTCTTCTTGTTCTTTTTGTTTTTTTTTTTTTTTTTTTTTTTTTTGTTTTTTAAGTACTTTTCCATTGCTAAGGCAACCCACAAAATCTGCCAAAGCGAAGAAGAGAAAGTGATGGGTCAAGTGTTTGGTTCCTGAGAAATTAGCCAAGGGGATGCAATTGAAAGGGGAAATACTTTTTGGGCAAAACTTTTACACACACTCAGCAAAAACAAAGCACAAAAAGGAAGACTCTTAAAGTAAAATTAAATCAAGTGACATATGCCCTAAAAAGTATGCCATGAAAATGAATGCTTCCTTGACAAAAAACAAAAAGGTTTCAAGGCAATTTATTAAATTTTCATTTCCATTCTCCAACACTCACTTTCAACACGTGGTCTTAAATTTATGTTTGAATTATAAATTGCAAATATGAAAAAGATCTCGCAATAATAATCAAGAGAAATTTGCAATTTTTTAAACGCAATCCCATCGATTTGTGTGGGAGATTAGACAGAAATCTGAAATGTTTAACCGGAAACTAGTCAAGAACTAGAAATCTAGAAAACATTTCGACTTCATCAATTAGTGTGGCTGCATATTGCAACGCCTAAAACGACGAAACAAAACTCCAAACTCAATACTTACTTTTGGAATTGTAGAAATTCTGTTTTTGGATCAACATTAGTGCGGTTTGAATATTTACAGTTATAAATAATCAAAATGCAATGTAAAGTGCAATTGTTTTGTCTTTAATGTTAGAATGACAAATGCTTGAGCTATTCAAACATATTTGTCATTGGTTTTATCGATTTGCCTGGGAAAATGTACACCCACTTGGGTCTGCCAAATAGTGTGTCTGCATATTTCTATACAGAAAATGCCAAATAAAGCAAAAATAAAACTAAAACTATGCATTTTTCTCTACACAACTTTTTTAATATTTACCACTTGAAATTCTATGCTCCAACTGCTTTTGCCAGAGAAATGTATAACACAAACACTCATACGCACATAGAGAGATAGAAAAATATATGTATTTGTGTATGTTTTTGTTTTTTTGCCCCATTTTTTGTTGTTTTTTTTTTTGTCTTGTTGTTTCATTTTTACCTGCTGCACAACATAACAACAAACCCCAAATGGAAAATATTTTCATTTTGCCCCACATAAATCAGATTAAAATTGTGCAAAAGTGCTAAATTATGTACACAGCTGTCTTTTCCACTTTTACCACCCACCTCACAATCTGGCACCCTTTCTGTCCTGCCACTTACTACCCTGATTGTGTGTGTGTGTATGTGTGTATGTGGATCGGTGGTGAGGGGGACGCTGCAGGACATGGACAACAAACGCAAACACAAACATAAAAGTCAATTAATTGAATAAAAATAAAAATTTATTTATGACACTGAAAACAAAGTAGAATGAAAGTAATAAAATAATATGAAAACCAACACACACACACACAGGCACTTGAACAAATATTATTGGTTCGCGGTAGGCGCTTCGTTATGGGGGCGTGGCGAGTATGTGCAAAAATGTTAAATGTCACAAAAATGAAGAAAAACATTGATAACATTGTTGCCTTTGGGCAGCTGTCATACCCTTTGGGCAACTAACTAACTATCTATTACCTATACATGCTATCTCTCTCTCTCTTTCTCTCTCTCTCTCTCTCTTTCTCTCTTTGTCTCTGAATCTCGCTCTTTTTTCCTCTCTATGAATGTATGTACATATATATATATATACATAGTATATGTACATATATCAGAACCAGGTTAATAAATTGAGATCAATTCTACCTAAAAACTTTTCATCATCTTAAAATATTTGAACAATTTCGTTCCCTATGCACATCCTTGCTATGCAAATCCTTGCCAATTACAGAATCAAAGATCCCCATATAAATTTTGTCGTCTCTTTCGCATCGAATTGAATTAGAATATTAGCAATATTTCAACAGTTTCTGTATAAGAGAAGCTTTTGGTCGATCTTTTACTTTCTCTACGGAACACACTTATGCACCATGATATTTTGTTAGTGTGAAATTCCATTCATTTCCTCTTCGTTTTTCAAACTTTTCTGTAGTTGAAATATAAAACTGTAAAGGACCTTCTCAAATCTAAGACTTCTGTCAAAGTAAGAAGTCTTTAATTGTTTATAGTTAACCGTGTAGTGTCGCTTCACAGAGACGTTCCTAATCAGCGGGATCTCTATATCCATATATACAACTGTATATATGTAGATACTTGGTTGGAAGGCACAAATATATGCAAAAAGAAATATACCTGCTCGAAATTGAAGGGTATACAAAAGCATCAATATAGAGAAGATGTACCCGATAAGTGCAAAACTTAATTGAATTTTTACTGACAATGAGAGAGAGAGATGGGACAGAAAGGGAATGATAGATAGATTGAGCCAGGCAGAGAAAGAGAGATAGAGAGGAAACTGAGAGTTTGCAAAGCGAAAAGGTAGTAGCAAGTTGGCAGGCCGAAATTCCGAGAGAGCGGATTCATTTGTTACAAGCGAAGTGCATTAAGCTCGCGAGTTTTAATTAAATTATTATTAATCTCATTTTCGTACACACCCACCCACACACACACACATGTACATATATACGTTTACATTTACAAGTTCATGAAATTTTTAATTACATTTTGAGTGTGTTTTTGTGAGTGTGTGTGTGTGTCACAAAGTGGGCGAGGCCAATATACTTATAAATAATAAATAAGAGACCAAAAAAATTGAAAATAAAACCCTTTTGACATTAGTCCCCACTCCTTTTCCCCTCCCTCGACATTCACAACTATGCCAAAAAGTTAAATGGCTGCGGTTTTTCTTTTGCAGCACTCAAAAGTGGCAAATGTGGGCGGTGGCAAAAAGCACTAAAACAGTCGAGAGACAGCGAACTGAGCCGCTGGCAGGAAGTTTGACAGCTCACACATTTTTGCTCTTTTTTGTATTTTGAATACGTAAATTAGGTCATTTGCATTTTGAATGAACTCTAATTGTCATGAAATGTGGTAAAATTGTCAACATTTTCAATGAGGCCGAGACTTTTAAAAATGCCATACCCGAATCCAATCCAATTCAATCGAATATGCCAAACATATCCTTTTGAAAACATCTCTGCCTAGCCCATACTCCTCTATGGATGTATGTACATATTATAATAAGGACATTCATTATAAACACGATTGATGCATGGATGGAAACCACTTAGTGCCTAATTTAACAGTATTTAATTATAGAAATTGAAGCAACTTTTACCTAATCAATGGCAATTGATAGAAAAAAGTGTGGCAGCATTTTGATAATGCAAAAATACCAACAAATTGTAGCAATTGCCTATACTAATTACTCTCTTTGTAAGTGTGTGGCTTACATTCTTATTTAATACCTCATTTTACAATTGATCAATTTAAAACTAAATTTCTGATTGGAGTGCTACCATCGTAAAGTTTTCGTTTGACATTCCTGTTCAAAATTCTGTGGCTATCAAAACAAAATAAAACACTTTGAAGATTGTATAAATTATAAAACGAATGTTTTTCACCCTCAATAACTTTATTCTCAACTTACGGGAAATACTTTGAACAAAAAATTGCTAAGAAAACTTTTCATCTGACGTAAACTCTTTTTATTTCCTTTCGATTGAGGAACTTTATCATCATCCTTTACTTTTGTGTGTGTGTGTGTGTGTGTGTGTGTGTGTATTTTTTTCGACATCGACTTTACTTTTCGCCATAATTTCCTAATTGCTTTGACTTTCAGGAACTTTACTTATTATTAAAACAAACAAATGGCAAACAAAGGAAAAGTCAGAGAGAGAGAGAGAGAGAGAGAGAAATGAAATTTTCATTGAACATTTTTCACCCCGAGTAAAAGTTTCATTTCAATTTTTGTTAACTGATTTGCTGCCCCGCCAACGCTTCTGACCTTTGCCAAGCTGAGGTCGAAGGTCGCTTGGCTTAAAAAAAAAAAGGACCTCCTCCTGCCTTCTCAACCAACAGTTAGCCTGTGGCGAATGAGCTGCATTTTTGGCATCTAATTAAAAATGATTGTATTTTCCATAGAATGTATGTAGTCGTTTTGTCATAATTCGTAATTTGCAGCTTGTTCAATTATTTATAATAAACTAAAATGTAACCTATCCAACTATCCGCAGCATCATTATTGTTATTTTTATTATTATATAATTATTCTTTTAATGGCTGCATATTAATTACATAATTTAATTTTCATGCAATTATTATTTGTTCTATGCTGTGGTCCATTGTTGTTGCTCGGCTATGGGAAATATTTATACTATGTATGTACATCTCTTAATCCCTTCATTAATTACCAAAGTTGGTGGTCCGTTTGGCGGGCTGCAGCAGCAGTTGGTGTAAATGATGCGATGCCTTTGCTGAATTCAATTCATAGAACTGGTTAATGAGTGGCATACACACAGGACCACACTCGACTCCCACACCTTTCTCACATTTGTGGCCGATTGGACGATTAATTGCATGCAAAAGGGAATACGAGTATTATTCATGGCATTTTGTTAAGTAAAGAGTAATTAAGTATCAATGATGATGGCCTTTCTCGCAGGTCATATTCACCCACCAGCAAAACCATATGGACGAACGATAACGCTGAAAATCCCTCCACAAAATGTCCATGCAAATATGTATCTTCTTAAGAATCCTTTTGAAATTGTGTAAATCATTTCAAACCGAAACCGTATTGGAACATATGGTCCAAAATAAAAGGTCTAGAAAAACAATTAAGCTTCTTAATAGCCCAGCATATGATTCCCCCCAAGTTGTTGAGCCACTTAAAACATAATCCATTCCTTTTAGTGCCCGATCTAGTGGAACTGTGACTTGGGGACAATTTTGCATTCTAAAGTACTCAATTTGATTTTCACAAAATATGCAATTTTGGAATGCTCCAATAGGTAAAAAGTAATCGTCGAAGCAAACAATGAACTCTTCTCAAGACTATTGCATACTTTAAGGCCTAAGATTTTGCCTAGGATTCGATTCCATATTGCACCAAGTCCAACTAAATTTAGGTATTAGTAATTCCATTACAAAATCATGCAAACTTTCGTAAACTTTTCTGAAATTAAAAAATTGTTCACTGCAATTATGCACAGAAACATCTTTCCTTATACCAAAGGGCCAAAAGAAGTCATCCGATGTTTTTTGGCTTATGTTTATTTGACCAAGGTCTCAAGGTTTACATAAACATAATTAAAAACAGAATACAAGTTTTTTATTTAGAACAAACAATGAGAGCCAAACAACATCGAATGGCTTCTTTAAGCCCACCCTGCACATATGTATGTAAAGGAAAAGTTATTGCTTACATGTTTTTTTTTTATACCCTTGCAGAGGCTATTATAAAATTGCTCATATGTTTGTAACGCTCAGAAAGATACATATCTCACCCCATACAGTATATATGTATGTATACATATCTTGATCAGCATGAGAAGCTGAGTTGATATCGCCATGTCAGTCTGTCGTCGGTGCGTATACGTTTTACTCAGCTATCCCAAAAGCTTTGGGCATTTTATTACCTGCGTGAGATTAAGTATGAAAATCGTCCGGATCGGACCACTATATCATACAGTTATACAACAGAAATAGGTGAAGAAGTTGGAGTATCCCTATGAAATTCACTAATGTGATAGTTTTAGATATAAAACATCAGATGCCATTCAAGCAGATCGGATAAAAAAAACACAAGTTACAGTCAATATAAGTCGGCTCTGCTCAAACGCTGCCGCCAGCCTAATACGTCATTGTTCGATATGAAGTGAAGAGAAGAGCAGACGCATACACACACAGACGCAACGCTACATATCTATGTATGTGTATGATGTGCGTGATTGATGAACGCTGACGTATGTCTGTATATCGGCACTAGCAAAACATCATCGATATCGATTGTTCAGAAAACATCGTTAGTCGGCCGTCACCATCGATACTTTGACAGGAAAAAACAGCATGTTAATGAGATTTTTCATTCGTACCCTGCAGTCCATGGTAGGTGAGTTGTCTAAGTAGCCTAGACACTTAGGCAATTCATTAACAACCAAGGATCTGGGTTCGAATCCCAGGCTAGTGCATGGATGTTATGTGTAGTCTTTGTCCTCATTGTAAGCGCTGAAGGCGGCCAATAGGACCGCCCAGTGCTTGTAAAAAATTGCTTTAAATATAAGTATAAAGTTGATTTTCCATAAACACGTGGCTGTGATTTGTAATTTTTTATACCATACACCCATAGGGTGAAATGGTATATTAAAGTCGCCAAAATGTATGTAACAGGCAGAAGGAAGCTTTTCCGACCTTATAAAGTATATATATTCTTGATCAGTATCAACAGCCGAGTCGATATAGACATGTCCGTCCGTCCGTCCGTCCGTCCGTCCGTCCGTCCGTCTGTCCGTATGAACACGTAGATCTCAGAGACTATAAGAGCTAGAGTCACCAAATTTGGTACGTAGACTCGTGTATTACCTACGGTGGTCAAGTTTATTTCAAATTTTTGCCACGCCCCCTCCGCCCACGAAATTTAAACAAATTTGATTTTCTTAAAGACTACAATAGCTAAAGACATCAAATTTAGTATGATTAATCCTTTAGTAAGCGCGCACAAATTTGTTGCAAAAAAAATTTGCCACGCCCCCTCCGCCCACGAAATTTAAACAAATTTGATTTTCTTAAAGACTATAATAGCTAGAGACACCAAATTTTGTATGTGTATTTGTTTAATAAATGCGCATATATTGTATATGCAACGATTTTGCCACGCCCCTTTCCGCCCCCGTAATTTGGGAAAACTCGATTATCTCACGTAATTTTCTTCCTTTTGTAATCAATTTTGGCACACTTGAATTTGATACTAATACCCAGCAAAACACCAAATTTGATCAAAATCGGACAAAAAACAACCAAGTTATGCATATAAACGTTTTTCCATAAGGCCGTAGTTGGCCGTTCGCTGTTGGGGGCGCTAGGGTGCTCGTATACTTGAGTGAGGGAGATTATAAGATATGCTTGTAATAAAAAGCATGTGAAAATGCATTGGTTTAATAAATTTGAAATATTTGTTTTATGGTATACCTAAGTCGGCGAGACGACTTACTTACTTAATTTTTTTTTGAGGAAGAAGAAGAAGAAGAAGAAGAAAAACCACGATTTTTTTTTTTTTTTTTTTTTTGGAACTAATGACCTGAAGCCTGATAAAATCTTAAGATTTGTTTCCTATGTATTTCTATTTTCTATGGTTGTTGGTTGAGAAGTTTGTGAAAAAGATCTAATTGAATCGACCAATTCTTGTACATATATTTTAAAGTAAGACCCCATAAAGTATATATGTATGTATACCTATTCTTGATCAGCATGAGAAGTTGATATAGCCATGTCAGTCTGTCGTCGGTGCGTATACGTTTTACTCAGCTATCCCAAAAGCTTTGGGCATTTTATTACCTGCGTGAGACTAAGTATGAAAATCGTCCGGATCGGACCACTATATCATACAGTTATACAACAGAAATAGGTGAAAACGTTGGAGTATCCCTATGAAATTCACTAATGTGATAGTTTTAGATATAAAACATCAGATGACATTCAAGCAGATCGGATAAAAAAAAAAAACACACGCTGCCGCCAGCCTAATACGTCATTGTTCGATATGAAGTGAAGAGAAGAGCAGACGCATACACACACAGACGCAACGCTACATATGTATGTATGTGTATGATGTGCGTGAGTGATGAACGCTGACGTATGTCTGTATATCGGCACTAGCAAAACATCATCGATATCGATTGTTCAGAAAACATCGTTAGTCGGCCGTCACCATCAATACTTTGACAGGAAAAAACAGCATGTTAATGAGATTTTTCATTCGTACCCTGCAGTCCATGGTAGGTGAGTTGTCTAAGTAGCCTAGACACTTAGGCAATTCATTAACAACCAAGGATCTGGGTTCGAATCCCAGGCTAGTGCATGGATGTGATGTATATATGTAGTCTTTGTCCTCATTGTAAGCGCTGAAGGCGGCCTTTAGGACTGCCCAGTGCTTGTAAAAAATTGCTTTAAATATAAGTGTAAAGTTAATTTCCATAAACACTCGGCTCTGACTATCTTGTAATAATAATCATTTTGTGGTAGTTTTTTTTTTTTTTTTAAGAAGAAGAAGAAAAACTACGTTTTATTTTTTATTTGGAACTAATGACCTGAAGCCTGATAAAATCTTAGGATTTGTTTCCTATGTATTTCATTTTTCCATTTTCTATGCTTGTTGGTTGAGAAGTTTGTGAAAAAGATCTAATTGAATCGACCAATACTTGTACATATGTATATTTTAAAGTAAGTTTAGTTAGTAACTTACTTTCTTACGACTTATCTCAGTTTTTAAATTAGAGGTTTCGCACTTTTCTCGGCGCGTAAAGAAGGAACTGAGCGGCTGCTCAGACGCAAAAGCTTGTTTTTATACCCTGCAGAGGGTATTATAAAATTGGCTAGATGTTTGTAACGCACAGAAGGAGACGTTTCCGACCCCATAAAGTATATAACTATGTGTATTCTTGATCAGCATGAGAAGCTGAGTTGATATAGCCATGTCCGTTTGTCCGTCCATCTGTGCGTATGCGTATTACTCAGCCATTTTAAGAGCTATCGGGATGAAATTTTTTTGGTGCTTTTTGTTACCCAGTAAAAATAAAGTATGAAAATTGTCAGGATCGGACCACTGTATCATATAGTTCTAGAACAAACATTTTTCCAAAAATTGGAATAACCCAATGAAATTTACCAATATGATAGACTTGGATATAAAACCTCTGATCAATTTTGAATCTGATCGGATAAATATAACGCAAGTTACAGTCAATATATGTAAATCGGTTCAAGCGCTGCCGGCAGCGCACACACAGACGCAGCGCTACATGAACTGTATGTGTATGCGTGCGGTGCTTTGCTTAGGGAATGATGGAAGACGAAGAAAATATTGTAGTAAAAAGAGTAATAATTTGATAATTAATTTGTTTGTGTATTAATGAATTGAGTTGCAGGGAAAGAAATTTTAAAATGTAAAAATATTATTGCCAAGGACTGCAAGGGTATACATACATACAAATAAACTTCGAAATAGCCGATGATATTTTTTTTTAATAATTTACATTTCTTAGTTTTAACCAATTGTTTTTTTGTTTGTTGGTTTTTAAAGTTAAATTTAAGAATAGATTTTATTATCTACAAAAACCTAGATAATTATAAAATAAATGATAATTATTTCAGTTCAATACTTGGAATGAAAATATGATACAAGATTAATAAAGTCGATTCAATTGCGATAATATTAAAGATTTCAATTTATTCGAATTAAATATGTGGCATAATTTTTGTTTTAAGCTTTTTGTTATTTTATAGTCTGCTCCTTGTGAGTTTAAGTTGTTTTGCAACAATGAAATACAAGGAATATATATATTTCTGATATGGTTCCTATATATTCAACGATTCAACCAGAACACAAACAAAATCAAAATTTCTATTCATTTTTTTTTTTTTTTTTTTATCCGTATGCCAAAGGACATAATAAAAATGCCAAGATTTGGTGAACCATTTTGAAATAAAACAATAAATTAATAATTACGATATATTTTTTTTTTTTTTTGTTCTTAAATATGTAAAATGCTAAAAAAAAGTTAAGAGCGCGCCATCAAATGTAACCAAAAGAACAGGCACGAACAGTTAGTGCAAAAAGTATTGGCATTACTCATAATGTAACTATGGGAAGCCATGTGAAACTTTGAATATAAAATTTTGTAAAATAATTAGTGTTTTTAAAAATGAAGATTTTATTAAAGGGTTTTCCATTGCCAATTTAATGCTTAGCATTGGAGTTTTATAAATGGTATTGCTTTGCTTTTAATTTTATTCGAGAGGTATTAAGTCGGTTGTGAATGATAACAAATTTAAATGGTTAGGATTTTTAGTCAAAAATATATTACCACAAATAGTTTTCGCTTGGTGCTGAATAAGCGGATATGCGATATATATATATAATTTTTTTTTTTTTTGTATCTATACATTTTGAAGGCACTGTTGCCTGTACTAGTGTGATTTTGTGCAAGAGAGGAACAAAAACTAATTTACCTAAGAAAATGCTCAATTCGAGTGCACGTACGTTTAAGTTGGCATTAAATAACGGGTTTTTAGGCAAGAAATGTAGGGAAACATGCCTCGAATAGAGGTTCGAAGCGGTTGCAAGCATGTTTGAGCTGGCATGTTCGAGCATCACGAACAAACATCAAAGGAAAACATCCAAAATAGAGTTGCCAACATCGGGAAATTGGTAGTGTTGCCAACATTCGGGAATCTGCCTTTTTTGTTGTTGCGCACATTTTTTTATTCATTTATTAACAATTAACGGTGGTGTACGGTTCTACGTTCAGCAGCTAGCGCGTCTCCAACACTCACACACACACAGTCACACTCTCACTCACTCACTCACTGAAAGAAGGAAAACCCAAAAATCCGACAGCGTTTTTTTCCCCCAAGAATCGTCTTTGAATTATAAATTTTGAACAAAATATTGAAAACAAACCGAAAAAAAAAATTGTAAAAAAATTATCAACAAATTCTTCTTTTTTTTTTTGGGTAAAGTGTAAAACAACAAATAAAGTGACAAATTGTATAAATAAATAGCAAGCAAAAAAAAAAAAAAAAAAAAAAAAAATACAAAAATAAATAAAGAGAAAAAAAGCGCAAGCGACAACAAAAAAAAATAGCAAGCAAAGGCAATTGGCAAAATTGCAAATGCAAATTTTAAAAAGCAACAACAAAAATAAAAGAAAATAAAAATTATATTCTGTGTGCGGAACGTCGAAGTAGAAGAAGCAGCAGAAGTAGAAGAAGTGTGCAAAAGGAAGGCGGCAATAAGAATAAAACATACACACACACACACACACACACATGCAAATATATAAATACGAAAATATCGTGAAGCAACAAACAACAACAAATAAAACAATTTTATTGTTCAACAATCAAACAACAACAACAATAATAACAACAAAAGCGGTAGCAACAAATTGTGCAGCAACAAGAAAGAAAAAAACGTGAGCATCAACCATAAAATGTTAAATTTTTATTCAATTTTTCCTTCTGTTTTCGGCTTTCTGATTTTGCAAATTACCGTTTAAAAAATACAGTTTTACTACTATTATTATGCTTTTTTTTTTTGTTCTTGTTTTTGAAGGCGGCCTAACAACAAATTAAACATAATTAAAGGCATTTCTTCTATCTCAACCCCTCCTCGGTCTACGTCTCCATTTGGCGCTTCTCTCTCTCTGTCACTCTCTTGCTCTTTCTCAATTTGCCGTTTTTGCAGCCGGCATAAAATTGTCGCGTGTTGCTGCTACTGCTCCCTTTGCCTCTGCTCAATTGTTGTATATACAGAGTTTTCTTTTCGTGCGCAAGTTTTTATATATGTACATACATACATATATGTACATATATATTTTTATGTCTTCAACTAATTGTAAGTAAAATTTGAACAATTTGTGTTTGTGCCAAAAAAAAAAAAAAGAGGTGAGAAACACGAAATACAAGAGAGGCTTAAGTGCAGCATCCACTCTACCAAACAGAGAAAAACATCCACCAAGACAATAACCAAGCAAAAAAAAATACCCAAAAAACCTTTGCCGTCGCTTGTGCCTCCTCCTCCTCCATGCTGGTTTAAATTGATTTTTTTTCTGTCGCTATTTTTTGTTGTTTTTTTTGGTTCCTTCTCTCGCTTTGTTTTTTTGTATTTTAAATTTCTTATTTGCCTTCTCACGTTTTTGCGTTTTCCTTTAGTCCCCTCCTCTTGGCGTGTTTTGCGCTCTCTCTTTGTTGTGTTATTGTTGGTTCCTTTTTGTGCCTTGCATTCGGTTGGTTCTCTCAGAAGAGCTCAAACACAAAAATGAAAAAGTGATCCACACGCAGTGCGAGTCGCCCAGGTGTATACCTATTAAACTAACGGAATCTTGAAATTGTGCATATTCTAATTAGAATCATGTTGCAATTTATTGTGCTAATCTCTCCAATTTGATGAACTTGAAAACTTCTTTAAAAATCAAAAAGTTCATAAGAATTTGTATCCAAAGCAGTTGAGATATTTCATTCTGAAATATCGAGTAATAATCAAACTCAAATTTTTATTTGTATTCATTTGATTCATTGTTCACTTTTCTAATAGTAAAATGAGATCACAAAAATGCATATATTTTTTGAAATTAAAGCAAATTAGATGTTTCCTTTAATATACCCTTCAAAATACCCTTTGAAAATAAAAAAAAAAAAAAAAAAACCGCGTTGTTGTTTTACGCGCGCCTTTGCCTTTGCCTTTGCTGTAGCCGCCGCAGTTGCTGCTAGTGCGGCGGCTGGTTTTTACTCTCGCGCAAGTCGCTCTCCACGCTCAATTGTTCAATTGCGCCTGCTGTGGCAGCGCTGCTTGTGCTACGGTGACAGCGACAGTGACTGAGACTGCGACGTTGGATTTATAATTTCTAATTGGCGTGGGCAGAGACTGAGTAAAACGCGCGCGAGATCTTATATGTTTTTTTTTTTTTTTTTGTTATTTTGATGCTTTTTGTTGTTGGTATTGGATAGAAGAGTTTGTCCATGGCTTTAAAGGAATCAATGATTCCTTTTTTTGTGCTACTTCTTCCTCGTTTTTGGCAGCCCTTTTTAATCACTTCCGCTTGGTGAAGTTTTCGTTCAAAAGAAGAAAAAAAAAGGCAACGAAAAAGAAAGGCGTTGCCTGGTATAGAAGAAGAAAAATTTTCCTTCTTATCAGTCGTTTGCCAAGGCAACAAACTTTTGTCATTGTATTGCTACATACATATATAGAGCTATTGCCATTTGCCATTGTTGGTGTTGTGTTGTTGTTGTTGTTGCTGCCGTTGGGAGTCTGTAAAATTCAATTGTGATTACTTTTGTGTAAAGGCAGGCGACGGCGACGTCGTTGACAAATGCCTCGTTGCACTTGAACAGCGCCAAGCAGCAGCGGCACGGCGCGAGCTCTGGGAATGTTATTTTCAATGGACAGCGCCGACCAGGGCAAAACGATTTCAATTTCAAACTGCCTAAGCCCCAACAACCACCCACCGCCACCCCCTCCTCCGATTAGGGTATAAACCTATTTTACAGTTATTGTACCTTTTCTCATTTCTCACTTTTGAGACTAACTAAAATCGATCAATTATTGAAAGTGATTATATAGTAAAAACGCTTTCGTGAATTTGAAAATATTGCTATACCATATAGAAATATCTTCGCCTAGTCGACGACTTCCTTGCCCCCAAAGCTAAAAAGAAGAAGGAGTCACAGGCTGCTTAGCCAGAGGAGCAAATTCAATTTCGATAAGTCCTTTTTGATTTGCAAGAGAAATAAATCGTCATTCCGATCGTTATTGAGAGAGAGTGAGGATGGCATACACAGAAAACCTATCGAAAAATAAATTTGGGGAAAACCTTTTTTGGGACTTTCTGTTGGTGGGTCGGGATTGCCATCATTTTGAAGATCTCTTTTTTCTTCCATACTGCCCCAGCATGTTGCCCCATACACACACTTGTCGTTGCCTCCTGGTTCTTTTGGGGTTCTCTTGTTGTTGTCGTTTGAGAATATATCTGAAATCATCTTATTTACAGAGGCGGCTCTTTGCCTAACTCGTCTGTTCGTTTGGTTCGTTCCTTCGGCTCATCTGCGCGCTTGCGTTCGCGAGCCTCCTCCATTCTTCGTCTTCTCTGTGTTTTATGTCTATCTATCTATCTCTTTGTTGGTTGCAATGTGCTTTGGCTTTTGCGTTGCATTCTCTGCGTTTCCTTTTCGCACTGTGTGCGCCTATTTTATGCATTTGCTGCGTCTTTGTATGCAGTTACTGCCTCCACCTCCGCCACACCTCTCTCTCTATCTCTCTCCCTCTCTCTGCTCTCTATGTGAGTGCATTTTCTTTTGCCATTTTTTTTTCTTCTTTCTTCTCCCCATCGCTTCGTCGCTTGGTTCGTTCTGCTGCGTTGAATTTCAACCTGTCAAGCGGGTGAAAGAGGGAGGGCAGGCACTACTGCCTGCTAATGTGGGGGAGGGAGGTAGGAGAGGTAGGGTGGTGTGCGGTTGGTTGCTTTGGTTTGCTTTGCTTGCTGCCTGGCTGGCTTCTTGCTTGGTGGCAGTCAGATTGAGGTCTGTACTTTGTTGCATTTTTCTTCTTCTACTTCGTGTTGCCTGACTGCTGCAATTGCTGCATTTTCTAACTGGTTAGGTTAGGATGGGACCCGGGACACCACCACCCTCCGTTCTCCATGCCCTCCTGCTAAGTCGCTAAGTCGACGTCGTCGTCGTCTGTAGGCCGTTGACTGCTTTTTGCGCTTGCATTGAGTGGCGTCGTCGCCGTCGCCGTCGCCTGTTCTTCCGTCAAAACCCCCACACCCGGCCGACTGTTGGCGTACTCCACCAGAATCATCAGAGCCACCATCACCACCTTCTCTTTTTATCGTTGACCCTGCGCGCCACTTATTGCAATTCCCTTCTACATCGTCTACTGCGTCTTCCTTCTTTCTTCGTCGTATTCATCGTCATCGTCTTCTTCTTCTCCTACTTCTATTATGTTTTCTTTTTTTTTTTTTTTTTACCATGTATTGCATTTCTTTTGCTTCGAAGCCCCACCAGAGCTCTCAAGCACTCAACCCGTTTTCGGTTTGGAAAGGGTTGCAAGTGCAACCTCCCCCTTCCACCTCTCACCATTCACTCCTCCCCCACCTTATTAGTGACAATTGGGGGAGTAAAATGATACAGAAGAAACTCAGATTTATACCAATTTCTAATGTGGTTTCTTTTGGACTGTCACGAAATGAAAGCTATGTATATATCTTTGATCCTCTATGCCGTCCATCTATTTTCAGATCAAAGTATTCGATCTCATTAAATCAAAACGATATAATCGATTAAGAACAGAAACGCGTTTCGCTTCCATAGTTAAATATTGAATCAAATGTCTTTATTCTTAGCGAACTTTCACTGTATCGACCGCTTGCTCCCCAACCAGCACATTCTCACGAGAGCCAAGGGGATAGTGGGTGGGTGAGTGGACTAGGTGGTTGGTTGGTTGGTTAGGTAGGCCCAGGCAGAGTATTGTAGATAGGCTTGGCATTTCTTGTTGTTTTGTGGAAGGCTTTTTTGGTCGTCGCACTTAACCGCCTTCCGCTTTTTGTCATCCCATGTGTGTGTGTGTGTATTTTTTCACACTGTGCACTTCGTACATGCTTTTACACACACACACACACACACCATTCTTTCATTTGCTTTCCCCTGTCGTTCTCCAGTGAGAGAAGAGGCTAGCCACCTGACCTGCTGCCAGTCAGTCAGCCAGCCAACAAATGTAATTGTAATCCGTGCGGTGCTACCCCAAGTCGGTCGAAATTCTTCCATCCTCCAACCAACCAATTCCCTCTCTCCCCCCCCCACACACACTGCTTTTTTGGTTGGTGAAATATGCAACGCAAATGTAATCATTATTGATTTTGTAGACGGTCTGACGGAGCAAACACACTTAGATACACACACACACACACAGACACATTAGTATGGTAGATTATCTGCAGGTCTCAGGTCTCCGGCTCAGGCTCTGACTCTGGTGTGTGTGTGTGTGTGTGTGTGGTGCTCTGGTGAGGCTGCTTAAATATGCAAAACGTTGGCCGGAAAAGGCAACAACAACAGCAGAAACAAGCACAGGATAACTTCTGCGGTCTGTTGGGTCTTTCCCTCCCACCTCTCCACTTGTCTCTCTCACTCTCTTTCTCTATGTGTGTGTGTGGACTTGACTTGCACATTAGAAATTTAACAGGTTAATGTCCAAAGTCGTAAACGAAACCATTTATTTATGGCAACATTTTTTGGCTCGTAATTTACATAAAATATATGAGACCCACTCCGGTCCTCTTCCCCCTCGCCGTCTCCCATCAAATTTACTCATCCTCATCTACCCCTCCTTTTTGACTCACTCTTTTCTCTCTCTGTCCGTGTGTGTGTGTGTGTGTCACACTCTCTCTCTAGGACGACGAGTGCGTGTCGTAAACATAAAAATCTGTAAAAGCAGACGTTGATCGCTCTCGCCCAGCAGAGTCGAAAGGAGGAGGAGGAGGAGGAGGAGGAGGAGGACCTTGAAGGGTTTTTTGATAATGACTAAAGGAGAAAGAAGAGGTTTTTGTCTCTAACCTCCTCCTCCTCCGCCTCCTTCTTTGTCGCTTGTTTGTTACCCTTCGTATTTTTTGTTGTTGTTGGTGTGCGAGCATAAGCTTTATGTTGTTGAGCCTTGTCATTTCGTTTGGGGGGTTGCTTCTGCTGCTCCTTGCTTGGAGTCTCTCATTTCATTTCATTTTATTTTATTTTTTTCCTTTCTTTTTTATTTCGGCTCACCCGCCCAGCTGTCAGATTTGTCAAAGGACTTGCAAAAGCGGGAAGCAGCGGCAAAAGAAGGCACAGGAAGTTACTTTGACGTGTTGTAAGCGGTTTCGGGTTTGGGTTTGGGTTTGGGTTTTGGTTTGAGTTCTTTCTGTTTTGCATGTGTGACTAACTGCTGAAGCTAGACCAAAAGGCACAGAGGGGGAAATGCATCAAGAAGCAACGGTGCGGGGGGAGTTAAGGATATGTATGTAACAACAACAACAACAAAAGTACTAGACTTTCTCAATTGTAAATCAACTGAATGCATCTCAAAATGTACAAAGATAAAAGTATTTTCAATGAATCTTTCAACATTTGAAGCAAAAGGCTTGAAAAAGTATCTGAAACTTGTTCACATTTCATTGCAATTTTTAAATCAAAGAATAAGGAAAGAGATGTTTCTTTTCTCGTGTCAATTCAAGTTGTCGATGGAAAGTTATTTTTAGAGAGGGGAAAAAACCGATTCAAAAGTCTGAAATGTCAAATCTTATAGTTTTGATAGACAAAATCAAATTTGTAGTAAAAAATATCCGCAATCATTCAACCAGTTTTCACTCTAACATTAAACTAGTTAACTTTGCATTTAAATTGTATTTAAATGAAGCAAATTAGCCAAAAAAAGAGAGGAAAAAGAAAACCAGTTTAGTTGCTGTTGTTGTTGTTTTTGGTTTCGCCAAGCTGACAGAAAATGCATCCCATAGAATAATCCAAAGAACAGTCACTTTTTGTCTTAGGGCCTATCAAAAATGCATTACCTGAAAAGTCATCAAGTTGGATAGGATAAATGTCTTAACATAGAGAGAGAGAGAGGGAGAGATTCCACACAGCTGCAGAATTTATCTCTGTAATTTACATTAGCAAGTAGCAGCAGCAGTAAATTGCCCCCCTAACTCTATGGTAGGGGCATCTTTAGAGGGGGCACAACATTGCATGACCATTTTCTAGGAATTGCAATCTATCAGGCAGGCAGGCAGCTAGTTTGCTGCTGCTGCTGCTCCATCATGTAAGTTTCTTTTTGCTAATTACAAAGCAAATGTACAAACATGCCGCAAAAAGTAGCAGCAACGAATGGCAACGGCAATGGCAACACAGAATAAGGCAAAACCCGCATTGATTTTTACCAAAGACGTCAAAGCTGTTTAACCACTCGGACGACAACGACGACGACCTTATTTGGCCAAAGACTTGGCAGATTTTTCCTTTCCGTCTCTCTGCTCTCCACTCCTCTCGTTATTTACCCAAAAACAAAATGGAAAAGCTCCCCAATTTGTCCCAGCAACCAACCAACAGCATTGTTTGAGTGTCTTTCAGTTGGTTTTGCTGTCTGCATACTTAAAGTTATACCACATTTTTAGCCAAATGTCAATGTATCCCAACACGTCAGCAAAAAATAGCAGAAAGAAAACAAAAAAGTTCTAAACGGGGCAATCGGAGTCGAGTCAAATCGAAGTCTTCGTCGCTGTCGATCGTCACACATTAACCTGTTCTCCTCACCGACTGACTAACTGACTGACTGACTGTGCTCTGTTCTGTTTATGCAAATTGAAATTGTTTATAACATAAAACGAAAGAAAGAACAACAAGCACAGCGAAAACAACTTGACACAGAGACGATCTTGTTTGCAAAAAAAAATATATATTAATCGATATATATTAATATATACAAAGGCATATATATTTTATATCTAGACTGAATGGATTATTATGTGGGCTAAACTGGGCGTGGGCCTGGCTCCAGGAATTACAAAGATGGAAGAGATAAGAGAATTTTTGGTTGATTGCTTGATTTTGTGTATTGTTTTTAAATGTTAACATTCGAAAGAAAGCAAAAGTAAGAAACAAATGATCTAATAATCATTCAGGTGTGAATATATTTTTTGGTTAGAATGATTAAGAAGAAATTTAAAGAAATGTGTGTGTGTGTGTGTGTGTGTGTGTGTGTGTGCGTGTGCTTCTAGACAGGAGCGAACTCAGAGTGAGATTTTGAGGGGAGATTTCCCTAATGCATGCAAATGAATCTGTAAAGCACATAATCCCATCATCTGTTGCAAATAGTTTCGCTTAGTTTAGTGTTTAGTTGATTGAATAGTTAAATGAGGTAGATAAGTACCTACTTATTTCTCAGTTAAACGTTAGTGATCTATTGCAAAGCGAGTTAAAAAACTAGCTAACTATTAACCTTCCTTTTTATATTAATAAGAGAGAGAATACTTTTCCCAATTTTGAGTTTTCTACGTCCGTAATAAAAACATCTTGAGGGGATTTCAATTTGTATACCCTTGCCAAAAGGTCTATTAATTTTGGTCGGAAGTGTGCAAAGCAGAAAAGGAAGCATCTCCGACCATATAAAGTATATATATTCTTGATCAGTACGACGAGACGACTTCAAATAGCCGTGTATTTGCAATGTATTTTGCAATTTTGCATGTATATAGGGGTTGTATATCTCGGACTCAGCCGGATCGGACCACTATATCATATAGCTCCCATACAAACGGCAAAGTCACAAACAGTGACTTTTGTCAATAATTTCGTTATTTCTTATGTCAAGATTGAGGGCTATAAGTGAGTAACAAACAACTTGTAAGTGTATACAAACTTCGACGCAGTCGTAGTTAGCCCCGTCCCTCTGGTTATACTTCATTTGTTGTTTCATTCAACAAAAGTTCGATTTAAAAACCGTTTGAAGGTCTTTGCAATTATTGCATTTCATTTTCTATTCTAAATTGAGTGATGAATAGGTGGATCGTACGGTCGGTCGGTGGGTGGGTCGGTGGTCGATATGTTCGATCCATATAGAAAAATGCGTCGCCCACTCCACAATCTTGATTCGTCATCAAATTGCGCATCACATTGTACTTAACCTTAACAAACACCTGAGAGTGCAACACAAGGGAAGACGATCGGGGACTGAGGCGAGACTGAGACTAGATTGAATACACATTGTATATGTATTCGTCAAAGTTCATTCAAAATCCCCAATGATTGATAATTTAAGCTAATTTTTCAACATGATTACTTATTAAAACTAGGCAAGTCCATATAATTACACAAAAATCTATAAATATATATATAGTTTGGTCAATTTTGTTAGCCTCCTCCATGTGCCGCGATGGGGCACAACATGTGCGAGTACAAACGAATGAAACGAAACAATGTGTGGTGGTTGGGTGTCTATAACACAGTTTTTATAAGGTTCACAAAGCATTTGAGCGAATCTTTTAAATGTAAACATTTTGTTTTGCAATTAATTATCTAAACGGCATGACTCAAAATAGAGAAAGAGCGAGAGAGAGAGTGAGAGCACGAAATTTTCATACTCTCCAGCTCAGAGTTTGATAAACAATTATGACGAGATGAGGTCGGTCGGTCGGTCGTCCGTATGTCTGTCGTTTGGGGCGGACTCTCTAAAAACGCCTTCTGTTTATTTGGCTTTAATGGTTTTTCTCTCTCCCTGTGTAAGTGTGTGTGTGTGTGTGTGTGTTGTTTCGGCATTTTCATTCATAGTTCATCTTAAATGATAAATCTTTTTATGCGAGACAGCACGCGCTTTTTTTTCTCTCTCCCTCTCACTCTCACTATATAGATACGCGTTTGTATATATACAATATGTTGGGCATTATGGCTTTATCATTAGCTCTTTGATGGAAGGGAGGGGGTTTCCCTGTCTGCTCCTCTCCCACTCTTTGCCTCTTTCTCTTCTCAGTGACTATCTCTCGCATTTGGCGTTTGTTCGGCAAGTTCATTAACTTTTGTATATGCTTGCGCGGGGGCAACAATTTGTCAAAAACCAACAAAAAAAAATGAAAAAAAAAAAACATTCTGTCAGACATGCGATTTTATAATTATACATACATACATATATATTTCTTATAAATTTTGGATTCTTCATTTCTCTCTCGGCGCAATTCTGGGCTGGATTTTTGTTGTTGTTGTTGTTGTCTTGACCCATATGTGTATAATTTTGTCTATTTATGTTTGACATGCAAGCCCAAAAGAACTACTACAACAACTACTACAACACACAGAAGCATAAATCCCCTCCACTACCTCACAAACCAAACAAGGTGACAACTTGCAGATACCCAGTAATAGGAAAATGTCTCTCCATAGTCTTTGTAAGCCAGGTGCTTGTCGGATTGTCGGACTTAATCAATTAGCCAAGGTGACAACCGTATGACCGATGTTTTTCCGCTTTTACAAAGATGCTAGATACCCTTTTTGCACCCCCCTATTTACAGGGTATCAAAAGTTTAGCCAAGCAATTAAGAAACTGATGTTATGTCCGGTTATTCAGTTAGCTCGAAGAGTTTATATATATTTTCGTTTTGTTCTATTTGATTTTTGTTGTGCCCCACTTGAATGAGAAGACGACGACGACTTATGACTGACTGACTAAACTGTCTCTGTCAGTCGATCAGTTGGTCAGTCTGTCCAACCAAACTAACTGACCAACTCGCTCACTACCTGATTTTTTTTTTTTGTTTGTGTGTGCTGGTTTACTTTTATTTTGTTTTCATTTTGTGTGTTAATTCTTTTTTTTGTGGGGGGGAGGGGGTCTACATCAGTTCCGTTTTGTTTGTGACGTCAGTAATGACTGCTCTGGAACTGGTTCAATAAGCATATTGAAAGGTATTTATCATCTCTGTCTCTTTCTCGCGCTGATTTGGCGGAAAATTTTCACCAACAAATTGTGTTGAAGAAATTCCCTCGTAAATAAATGTGATCTACCGAAACTTGAAAGAAAAACAAGCCTTATAATATTTACAACGTTTTTCTTGTTGTTGTTGTTGATAAATAAAAATTGCATTTTTATTACATCTCTCTCTCTAACTCACTCTCTTTCTCTCTCTTCTCATTTCAGGTACGTGTCCATGCATTTGATTTTGAATATCTATTTTATGTAAGTTTATTTTTAAGTCGGGGGAAATTAAAATTTCCAAGTAAATCAAATTAAACAGATGGTTTTTTATATTTACACTACTTCTCATCCGCCCCAACCCCCTCTCCATCATACGTCATACATACATACATATGTGGGCTCTGCGCCTGCCTTGCTTCCTTTTCCTCACCCTTCCGTTTACACTTGCCATAGTTCAGTTGTAATTACAAATCCATCAATCTCGTTGGGGTTGCTGCTGTTGCTGGTAAACCGATTAAGCCATCAACGGAAAATTGTCTAAAAGGGGGAAAATTGATCAAAAGGGAAAGAATAATGTTTATAATGATCGGAATTTTAACTAGAATTTCGCATAAATGAGAAGAAAAAGAACTGGCGGCTTGGCATTGGGGGGGAAAAAGAACAAGAGAACGATTAGCACAACAAAAAGACAAAGATTAAGATAAATGATCGCAGCATATACATCCATATGTATGAATGTAGGTTAACTAGCTAATTAAATGCTAATAGATATGAGTTTATCAAGAATATAAACTAAACATTTTCCTTTTGGCGAATTAAGAAAGAATTTCTTCCTAACTATAGGAATAAAACATTTCTCCACTATAGAGAAACCCCCCCTATCTCTCTCTCTCTCTCGCTCTTTCTCTTTCTCTCTCTCTGTGCTTATCACAGTTAGATCTTCTTAACACTTTTAATTTTGAAAAATTTCTGAATGAAAACTTATTAATTTTATCCTCAACTCTCTCATGGCAAGTAACTTTTTAACTTTTTATGAGTTTTCTTTGCCATTTCTTCTTGTGTTATACGCGGTTCATTGAACCTAATTGTTTTTGTTCCTTCTTGTATTCTCAAATCGAATCAATTTTACACTCTACACACACACACACACACACACAAAAGACAAAGGCGATTTGTGCGAGGCGTATATAAACTAGCTCAATCATCAACTTTGTGAAAATATAACCAGTTAGTAGTAGACGACGAGAGGCTAACAATTTCCGTCAAAGTTTAAGACCAAAAAGGAAGTTGATTATTTTCTTCTTTTCCTACGTCTTTTCTCTCTCCCTCTCGCCCTCCCCTCTGTATCTGTTTCTCTCATTCTGTCAGTCATTCAATCACTTCGGTCGTCTTGTGGTCGGTCATATACATTTTTTATATATGTGCCAAATAAATATCGCATCAAACAAATTATGGCTAAAAGAAAAATTCATCTTATATTCTTCTCTTTTTCTCGGGCTTTCTTTTACAATATATATATAGATATATATATATTCTTCTTTTCTTGCACTGGATTTGTTGCTGTTGTTGTTATTTTTTTTCCTTCTTTTTGCTTCTTTGCTTTTTTTTTTCATTTTTTGCGCTAGATGAAAAACTAGTTTTTAGAAACTACATGCATGCCTTGTGAAAAGTTTTCTCCAGCATCTTGTGGTTTTCCACTAGCATAGAAAGAAGGGGGGAAAAAAAACAGTGAGGAAAACTCGTATCATGACAGTCTTTCTCTCTCTGTCTCTCTTTGTTCCCCCCCTGGTTGCCTTCTCTCTAGTACACATCTCGTCTATGTCTAAAAGTTTTCCATCATAATCTACTTAACTTTTGCTGCAATCAATTGCAGACTTGTAGTTGTTCCCTCTCACCCTCGCTCTTGCCTTCACCCTCATCTTCAGCATCGCCTGTGCCGCCTCATTGCATTTAACACAGCCTCTTCAGAGAAAGAAAGAGAGCTAGAGAGAGAGATAGAGAGAGAGGTACATTGCCAGGAGAAGAGTAGCAAACGGAGGAGGTCGGGTAAAAAGAAGATTTCTTTGTATAGATAGAAAACTCTACATTCGCTGCATTTGTCGGCCTCTGGTTAATAGAAAAGTTGTCAATGTTTTCTAGTAGAAGTGCAGTGGTTAGTGAGCGGGGAGGAGGGGTAGATGGGGGCGACGAACGACGGAACGAACAAACGTGTTAGCGTCGAGTTCTTATCTTATCTGAAATACATTTTTGCATAGAAGAGTGAGAAGGATATGCATTTCGTCCGGTTTCGTTTTGTATGATACACAGCCCCAGCATCTCCATCTCCTCCTCAGCCCCACCCCCACTCTTTTCTATTCCTATTTCTCTCTGTCTATGTAGTACAAGTTTTCCCTATAAACACAAACAAGCACACACACACAGACAAACATTGATGAGGAGACAAACAACAGAAGCTACACGTATTTTGTAGATACAATATCTTCTGGCTGCATTGAAGCGTAATTGTATAGTTTACCTACCAAGCCAGCTTTATTTCTCTCTGTCTCTCTCACTCTCTCTAAATTTCTACCTAACTATCAGAGAAAACTTGTTAATAATATGGATGAAAAAGCTCTTGACTTCGTCGAAGGCATCGAAGGTTAAATGCTCTTTGGTCTATGGCTAATGTCTACAAAAAAGCAAATGGTTTAAAAGGAATTTTTTTGTGTTTTGTCTTCAAATCAGTTGAAATGGCATAAATTCTCAAAGTAAATGCTTTCTTATATACTTTTCTGATATTTGATTTAAAGATTAAGCAAAAAATATAGTTTCTTTTAGAGTCCTGGTTAGTAGTAGTCCCGATTCGAAGTTCCTGTTAGAACCTATTTGAATTGACTCGCATCATATCAAATAATATTAACGATTAGAAAAATTCTAACGTTTTTAATAACTTTATTTCAAGAACTGCAACATTAATTTTAAACTAACATGGCTATGGATATCTCCTGAAAGAGTTCAAGATAATTACAATTCGATACTCGAATTTTCTTCTATCTGTAGTAGCTCAGAGTTCTCACAGTCGAGAATAGTTTCCATTTATGTGCTGCTTCTTCTACAGTGTGTGTGCGTGTGTGTATGTGTGTGTATGAAGCTTTGAGAAATCAAATTAAAATTGTTGTCATATCTGATATGGGTATAAATGAGAACTTTCTCATCTGATTAAAGAATATAACAAATTGGTTTTTTGGTTTGGCCTGCATATGTTATGACTAGTATCCACCCCCACCTCCAAACCCAAACCCCGACCCGATTGCCGACCGACCATTTTGACCCATCAGCAAATGCCAATAATCTCATTCTCTCTCGCTCTCGTTCAACATTGGCTACATTACATTGAGACTCAATTTACCTCGTTTTTATACCATACACCCATAGGGTGAAATGGTATATTAAAGTCGCCAAAATGTATGTAACAGGCAGAAGGAAGCTTTTCCGACCCCATAAAGTATATATATTCTTGATCAGTATCAACAGCCGAGTCGATCTAGCCATGTCCGTCTGTCCGTCCGTCTGTCCGTCTGTCCGTCTGTCCGTCCGTCCGTCCGTCCGTCTGTCCGTATGAACACCTAGATCTCGGAGACTATAAAAGCTAGAGCCACCAAATTTGGAATGTAGGCTCGTGTAGTATGTAGAGTGATCAAGTTTGTTTCAAATTTTTGCCACGCCCCTTTCCGCCCCCGCAATTCAAAAAAGACGTTTATCTCAAAAACTATTACAGCTAGAGACACCAAATTTGGTATGTATATTTGCATAGTAAATGCGCACATTTTGTATATATAAAGTTTTTGCCACGCCCCTTTCCGCCCCCGAAATTTGAAAAACTCGATTATCTCCCGTAATTTTTTATCTTGTGCAATCAAATTTGGCACACTTAAATTTGATACTAATACCGAGCAAACTACCAAATTTGATCAAAATCGGACAAAAAATAGCTGAGTTATGCATATAAACGTTTTTGCATAAGGCCTTTGATGGCCGTTGGCGGGTGGGGGCGCTAGGGTGCTTATATGCATAAGTGCACGAGATACTGAGATATGCTTGTAAAAAGCATGTGAACAGAATTCTGAAAAATAGGCAAATGCATTTGTTATTACAAATTTGAAATATTTGTTTCACTGGTGTATGGTATACCCAAGTCGGCGAGACGACTTACTTACTTCATTGCTCTTATAATAGTAAAACGTCTCAACCGTAGTACATCTCGTTTTTCAAAATTGGCACATTCACTATGTACGTCTGTCGGTCCGTTCGTCTGTCTGGTCGTCTGTCCATTTATCTTTATCTCTTTTCAGTCCGCCTTCACTCTGTATCCCTCCTCCTTACTCCTCCGTTTTCACTCTCTATTTCTCTCTGTCTCTCTCTCCCTTTGTGATTTAGTTTTAAGTTGAAATGGCTTTTGTTATGGTTGGGTTTGGCTTTTGTGCTTTACTGCTCGAGCTAATTGTTTTTATACAATATATACTACATATATAGATATATATTTATATAGTATATCTACCTACATATATGGAGGGATATATACAGATGTCTCTCTGTACATACATATGTATGTATGTAAGCAGATATATGCAATGCACATAATTGTAATTGATAGTTTGACTTTTACACAATTTACCAAGAGGAGAGTGACAGTGAGACAGAGCGAGCGAGAATGCGACAGAGAGAGGCAATAAGATAGATAGAGATACTAGACAAAGACAGAGACTAAGTGAGTGAGTAAGTAGAATGTGCATAAGTTAAGGGCTGGTTTTACGTGTGTCCCTCCATTTGCTGATTGTTATTGTTATTGTTGGTGTTGCTATTGTTGGCTCTTACAATAACAATGTCTGTAATTGGATAGTTAAACTCAAGCAACAACAACAGTCGAGCCAAGGTCTATACTCTTCTCTCTCTCCTTAAAGTACACATATGCATTCAGTCAGTCAATCAGTCAGCCAGCCAATCAGTCAGTCAGTCAGTCATTCACTCAGTTCATAACATACAAAATGTGTAACGCCATAGGAATTTCGTGATGATGATGATGATAAGTAACTTCAAATTATATGTATAGCAAGGTACTTTGAACTGTGATATTTGCGCCCCGCCAAAAGACGACTGCGACGACTCCTCCTGCCACCCCTCGACTCCATCCGATCGCTTGCATTCTCACTTATTTTTAAAAGTCAACCAGTTCTACGCAATTTCCGCTATCAAAAAAATCAAAACAAAAACAAGAAAAAGAATACAAAATAAGCAAAAAAGAAGCACAAAACTAAATATTTCAACTTCTTCTTCGCTCCGAACTTTGTATACCCTTTTAGATTTGATTCTAATCTCTACCCAACTTCAGATCCCTAAATATATAATTTTGAAATGCAACCACAGATAGATGTATTCTATTTGCCTATATTTTGCCCTTTTCTTAGCTCAATGAAATCTGACAATAACTTAAAGTTAATGCTCTCTCTCTCTGTGCCTTCTTCTTGGTAAGGGTATGTGAAATTGAATTGAAAATGAAACTCCCCAATCACTTAATCCATATGCAAGAAACAATACGAAAACGACTTGCCAGATACTCATTGTGTTGGTTCTGACCTTTGTAATGTTTTCTCTTTTAATTTTTTTCTTACGGTTATGGGAATTAGATATTTTCTAAATTAAATGGCCTCAACTCTCAAAAGTGAATTCAAAATCGTCGGGGCTTTAAATGTATCTACAAGTCAGAGATACACATTTCAGCATCTCTATGCAGAGTATAGAGATTACGCATACGTCATGTGGCCAGTGTCGGCTGTTAGAACGCTTAACACTTTGTCTTTTCAGCTAAATTATGTGCATTTGAAATGTATCTTTATTGGATTGGTAAAGGCATTGAGGGGTGGGGTGACAAGAAGGGGGTGGGGTGGGGATGGTTTTGGTGGATGGAATGAAAATAAAGTTTATTCTATCGCAAACTCAATCAAATGTTTAACTTTTATTTCTCTCTCTCTCTTTGGTTCATTCGTTTTACTTCTTCTTGTTGTTTCGTGTGTGTGTGTGTGTTTGTGCAACACAGAGAAAACGTCAGACTTTTGCGTGTGCTTTTGGTTCCTCGTTCCGTTGGCTACTTTTTTTTTTTTTTTTTTTTTTTGCGTATATCAAGCGTTCATTGCCCGCATTTGCTGCGTTCGTTCTTTATGCTCTCCACCTTCTACTCCTCCAACGCGTCTCCTTCTGTTCTTGTATATGTTCGTCTTTTGCCGTTTATTTTATATTGCTGCATTTTGATTTTGTTGTATTTTTAAAACATTTATACACACACACACACACACACACACGCACGCAGACAATTTGTTTAATCATTTTTTTGTATTTTGTTGATATGCCGTTATATTGTTATGCTGTTTCGGGACAATTACCCTTTGAATTTCTTTTCATCTTCATCAACCTTCTGCCCCGGCGCCACCTCTACCACCCACTCTCCTTTACTCTTCTCTGTTGGGGGTCATCAAATGGTTGGACAAACAGTTTCAAGGTCAAGCAATTGACCTGACCTTCCTTCTTGTTCATCTATTGCACAATAGAAAATACATTTATACTATAGCTCAGAATTTCAATAATTAATTCGTTTAAGTTAATAAAGTTCTAAATTAAATTGACGATACGATAAAACCAGATAAAATAGTCTTCAAAATAGGAGAGTTCTCATGGAGTTACGGTCTGAATGTTTACCATGGCTGTGGTTTTTACCCTCTTTACCCTGAACGGGAACTGAACTCATCCTTTTCATACCCTTGCAAAAAGGGTATATTAATTTTGGTCCGAAGTGTGCAACGCA
Source organism: Drosophila equinoxialis (assembly GCA_018150345.1). Classification (NCBI taxonomy): domain Eukaryota; kingdom Metazoa; phylum Arthropoda; class Insecta; order Diptera; family Drosophilidae; genus Drosophila; species Drosophila equinoxialis. The sequence goes on along the minus strand of JAECWI010000089.1, from coordinate 2,659,156 downwards.
TAGAAGGAGGCATCTCCGACCATATAAAGTATATATATTCTTGATCAGCACGACGAGACGAGTTGAAACTTTGCATGTAGGCGTGTATATACTGCACAGGTTGTATATCTCGGATTCAGCCGGACCACTATATCATATAGCTCCCATAGGGACGATCGATGAAAAACAGTGACTTTGATCATTATCTTCGTTATTTCCTATGCTAAGATTGTAGGCCGTTCCTTCCTAAACATTAGACTCTTTTTTCTACTTTGATGGGTATAGGCAAGGAAAGAGTTACCAAAAAATTTGCTGGGTATACATAATTTGACGCGGTCGAAGTTAGCCCCGGCCCTCTGGTTTCTCTACTTCAGTAATTAAAGCTCAATAATGCTTTTGATAACTTTTATAGGGTATATGTACATATGTATGCATATGCGAGTTAAAACATCTTATGGCCCTTTGTTTTGTTTGTTTTTTTTTTTTTTGTATTTTCCCTTTTTATTTCGCGATGTATGTATAGCATCGATGTATTCTATGTGTGTGAGGGCTCCCGTGTTATCGGAAATTCTTATTGTATTCTCATCATTAGTCATTCAATCGCTCTCATCTATTAATAAATCACTTAAACCAGCTCGACAGTGTAATTATACATGAGTATTAAGGCACAAATGTGTCTGTGCGTGAGTGAATGGGTGGCAGGAAGAGGAAGGGGACAGGTTGAGGTGTGGTTGGGTGGTGGTGGTTGGTGGTGTGTGTGGGGGGGTTAACTACTATTACTACATATTTATCGCTGGAACAATCAAGCTATTAAATATTTATTTATACCGTTTAACAATTGTATACTTAATAGTATCAGTAACAGAAAGTCATTTGCCCCCCTCTCTCTCTCTCTCTATCTCACTCTCTACAATGCACTGTCTCTGTCAATCTCTTTGATTATATATATCGCCATCTCATTTACACACTCGGGGGGCTCTCTGGTTAATCTTTGTTTTTTTTTTTTGTGTTCCAAGCAGATTGCTTATCAATTTTATGGATGGGGCATATTCGCTTTCATTTGGACTAAGGGGCATGGGGTAAAAGGAATCGGCGAGGTCTGACATTTAATCAGTTTATAAAATGTGCCATAGTATGTGTGTGTGTGTGTGTATATATATCTGTGAGTACATGTGCATATAAAGTATGTAAATCTCAATCCCAGAGGGCAGACTTTTACTTCTCTAGTCTCCCTTTACTTCCCCTCTATCTTTATCCATCCTCTTCGTATTCACTCTCTTTCTTCTGTTGACTGCATTTTTATGCAGCTTTAATTTTATTTCAACGAAAATAACAAAAACACACACACACACACACACACACTAGGAACAACAACTACTAAAAGCTGTTTCGCATTTTATTTTTAACGCTATTTTTATTTACTCACCCATGCGTTTCTTGCTCTATGTTTTAGCCTTTTTGTTGTTTTTGGTGTGTTTTTGTTTTTGCATTTTTACTTTGGCTTGCAAAACTATTTTTGTTTACTATTTACTTTGTGTTGTGTGTCGGCTGCTATTCTATCTCCTTCCCATGCACTCCTGCTCACTATGGCTCCCTCTCTTTCTCTTTGGCGTTTAGCATGTGGGTAAGGTTGGGTAATGTGATGAGGGGGCCGTGTGGTAAGGGGTAGGGGAAACGTAGGGGAGCAATGTTCTGTGTGCGCCGCTTAGTGCGTTGATTTCCCGACCTAGCCGGCGACAATATTTGTTGTGCACTCTACGCCAATGCAGAGAGGGCAGAGAATAAGTAATACAGGAATGACAACAACAACGGCGGGATGAGAAGGAGAAGGCAAACCAAGTAGTAGTAGTAGTAGGCTGGCAGAAGGGTAAAGAGTGGAGGAAGAGAGAGAGAGAGAGAGCGAAAAATGCAAAGACAAAGGCCAATGGGAAGGCGGCGCACAGTCAGTCAGTCAGTCCTCTGGACCCGGGGTCCCCGAGACAAAAGCCTAGGCATTCTTCAACTTTTTTTTTCGTTTTCGTTTTTGCGGTTGTTCTAGTATCTGCACAGTGTGCAAAAAGGATTTTGTTATAGGGCTAAAAACGTAATTTTGAGGTTTTTTGTTTTATTGATAAACCTTCAAAATATTTTCATAAAATTTGCCAATCAATTCAAGCAGTTTAAATTAAATATTCCTTTAAATTGTTGGTAAGTCAAACTTGTAAATGTTTTTTTTTTATATATATGCAAAACTTATTCAGTTTCTAAGCTCCATTTCTAACTGCAACTTTTCCACTCTGTCGTGAACTTTATTTGAAAATAAAGTTTAGTTTTGGTTTAGTTTTTTTTTTGTTTTTTTTTTTTTTTTTTTGGCTCTTTTCTCATTGATGATGTGTGTGTGTGTGTGTGTGTGTGTCGGTTGAACCTATCAGAAATGGTTTATTCATCATTTGCAAGCAAAACTCATGTGAGTTGGCGCAGTGAGAAAATCAGAAAAGTTTCCCACACACACACACACACACACAGGCACACTTGATTATTTATGATTTTACTTACTTTTGCTCCACTGTGCTGCTGCTGCCATATATCAATGAGGTTGATGGTGGTGATGGGGCAAGGGCTAGAGAGGGAAGGAGGGTAGGGCGGTCGGGGTCTGTTGGGGGGTACTGCTACACTGGGGCGTCTTGCTTTCTCGCTCACTCACATTAGTCGTTGCTTACATTTTCTCTTCTTCTTCTCTATGTGTGTGTGTGAGTGTGTGCATGTGCATAGCCTGCCAAATGAGTTTTTGCTGCTGCTGCTGCTGCAAGCCACTCGGCAAAAGTTCCTAGACCACTCCAAAAAGAATACCACGAAAAAATTTATATGCGCCGTCGCGCATGCAGTTGCTGTTGACGTCGAACACAGTCGACGTTCGCTGCTAGCGTCGAATGTTGACACGTTCACGCACACTCACATACACACACAAACACATACATACATACATACGGAGGCAACATCGCGCCTTGTATGGCTTTCAATGGCAAGTAGATTATTAATATTGCAAATGTGTGTGCAGAATAAACGCAGAAGACAGTGGGAGAAAAAGAGAGAGAGAGAAACAGACAGAAAGAGAGAGAGAGAGAGAGGGGGAAAAACGATGGAACGATGGGGATGGAAACGAGTGAGAAAGATGGATGAAGCAGAAATCATCAGAGCCTATAAATATGTTTTGGCATTAGGCCTAGAGCTTAAAGATTAGAGTTAATCTTTCAATTTTGCCGCAAAAGACACCACACTACTCATTATGTATGTACATCTCTCTAAATGTATATTATTTACATAAGAAGAGTGGATAAATAAAGTTCTTATCGAAAGAATATGAGAATAGGTATTATTATATTTCTTATTATAAGAAAATGAAACAGAAACACAATAAAGCAATCAAATGTATTCGATTTGAACTCAAATACATTCTAGTTTTACAAGTACTTGAATCTTCATTCAGGATCTAGAATATTATATATAATAACTGTCGTATTAAGGTTTTATTGATATCACGCTGAGGTAATAATGATAACAATTCTTGTTCCATCTATTCTTCAGCTAATATTTAAGCAGACATACTTTTTTTAAGGAGAAAAAAGTCATTAAGTTTAATTTAAGACCAATCATGTTAGAGAAGTTATTCCTGGCAGTATTCCCTGACAACCAAATGTTCTTAGTAGCTCAGTTAACCCAGGATAAGAGAATTTGCGATTACCGATAACTACTTTTTGCCTCCTTTAGAAGCATTTATTCTTTTATTAACAACGAGGGGGCGGATAGAGCTTCTTTATCAACTAATTAACTGTATTTACATATTGTATAAAGAAAAAGAGTTCATGTAACCCTGAAACTGCCTGACGTTGCTGTAGGGCAACCTCATCATCGTCGTCTTTATCAATCTCGGGCATATTGCACATGGCCTAACCGACCGACCGGCCGACCAACCGAACGACAGACTGTCGACATGCGCTTTGTCTGTCTGTTTGTTGACTTCCACTTTGTACATATATATAAATATATATATATATATGTATATATTTGTATGCATTGTATATATACGTATTGCGACTGTCTGCGCGCTTTCAAAGTTGTTTTTGTTGTTATATAGCAATTGAATATTTGCAAGAGATTTCCGTTCATTAAACCCAACAGCGAAAATACAAGCGACCGACCGACTGAGAGCAACCAGCAACATAAACCAAACCAAACCCAACCGTAGGCGGCCTTTTGGCTTCCTAGCATCATCATCATCGTCATTGGAGGCTTCTTCTCCTTTTCATTTTTTTTGTTTTTCCAAAGAGAGTGTCTGAGAGTGGTGGGTGAGAAGATGAGGAGAGAGAGAATGCCGCCAGCTGGCGGCTTGTGGGCCAACATAATTAAATTCCTCTTTTTCAAAAGTTTTTATAAATGGTTTACAATGGTTTTTAGAATACCCTGCATAGTTTGCCAGTTTATAGAGAGTAAGCAAAAAGAGTATCTGATAGTTTTACTAGCTGTTTGAGGTGTGAGACATCGCCGCCCACTTCTTTCTTTCCCAACTGCTCCTGCTTAAGAAGAGTTTAAAAAGTGCATTTGAAGTAGTTTTTGAGTTTGGGGTTTGGTCTGGGGTTTGGCTTAGTGTCTAGGATTATTTTGGCTTCTTCGTCTTCTATCTACGTCGAGTTCAAGAAGTTGAAGTGAACATTGACTGACTGCGCCGCGTTGCGCTGTGGGACAAAAGCTGTTAAGAGTGTGGTGAAAAAGTGGTGGCGGGTGCGGGGGCGGCGGCGTTTTGAAAACAAGAGATTAGTAGCCGGGCGATGCGGTTATTCTAGAGCCTAAGTGGATTTTCTTATTCCTCGAATACGTATTTACTTTTTGCTGTTATTGCTGCGTATTACTTTAAGGAAAAGCAAAATTAACTTATAGTTCTTAAAAGACTCGAAACTATGAAAAGTTTGGGCCATTCCCCCACCAAATGGGGGGGCGCCCCACAGATTGTTGATCGAATATATTGACTCTTGTTGTAGTCGTTGTTGTCTTCTCAATTGAAACCCACTTTCTGGTAAGTTTTCATGTTGCCGCCTCCTATCGAAAAGTTTTTCTTGATGACTGTGTGTGTGTGTGCGGGATGTTGTGGGTGTTGGTTGTGCGGGTAAAAACTACTTTTCTACGTGCAACTCACTCTCCTCTGGTGTATGCGGCACCTTTTTCGCCTGGTCGCCTCCTATCATCATCATCATTTGTATGTATTTCTTCTTCTTTGGTATATCTCTCTCTATGCTGGCGCTGTGTCTAATTGCATGCTGGGGGCCATGTTGCATGTTGTAGGCAACTTCCTTTTACTCTTTGACAGAGAGAGAGAGAGAAAGAGTTTATCATAATACTTTTGAAGGATTTTGCGGCAGAATGACGAAGAGCAAAAGTTGCCAAAGTTGCTCTTGAATGAGTGAGTGACTGACTGACTGCCAGACTTACAGAAAGTGGAATATAAAGCTCTCGTTTCGTTGCTGCTGACGTGTGGTCCAGGCTAGGCGGATGTATTGTGGATGTGTCTTTTGGTTAGTCTGAGGTTCAGTTCGGGTTTGGTTTGCTTTTTTTTTTTTTTTTTTGGATTGGTTTGGTTTGGTTTTCTAGTTGCACTAGCAAGGTAAAATTGTGAAACCTGGCAAACATGTTCTTTGCCTTTACCTCCTCCTCCCCCCTCCTCCTCATGCTGCTGTGTTTAGTTGCCAGCAGGTTCTACCAACTCTCTTTGCTCTCTGTTTCTAGCCTTCTCTTCTTATACTCCTGCTCCTCGCTCCCTCCCAAATATGTCGCCGCTGGCCGCTCCTCCAACCCTCTAGCCTCCTGTAAAAATGGCAAACAAGCACGCCAAGTAGAGTCGGTCGGTCGGACGGGCGGACGAGCGGTTGGTCGTTATTCATAGAACATGTTTGGCCATTTTCATTCCTTCTTTTGGCCTGTGTCTGGGCCTGCTTTTTTTTTTTTTTTGTTGTTGCTGCTGCTTTTCATTTTATTTTCCCTGTGTACATTTTGCTGCATGCATTGATGCATTTTTCTTACTTGCAACAACAACTAATACAGAGAGAATAGAGCGAGTAGTAGAAGTAAGTAAAGTGCAGGTATGTTAGTCTGGTCTGGTCGAGTTTTTTGTTCTTCTTATGTTTTTCTGCGTTCTTTCTTTCTTTATTTTCGCCATCATGTATATATTTATATATATATATACATATATATATCTATTTGTTAGGTTGTCGTTTGCTTGTACTAAATATGCACTAAATGCTATTTATTTCTCTTATGTGAAGCAGCAAAAGTTTTCCGGGCTTGGCCCCCATGAATAAATACCAATTGGAGAGAGTGAGAGAGCGTGGGGTAAGGGGAAAATTCGTTATAGGTGATGGACGGAAAGGGGATGAAATTATAGTGTATATCATAGTTTACATACCCTTGTAGAGTTTAATAACTACAATTATTTCGTTATTTTCTACACGTTTCTTTCGCTTAGTTTAGTTTTTGTCCAACATTTTACGGCCGAAAATTGCATAGATTTTCGAAATCGCGGTTTCTACTTTTTGGTTCAATGTCGTCGACAATGTAATTACCTTCAACAAATAGTTATTAACCAAGAGAATAAACGTATGTACAGAATTTTATACCCTGAAAATTATAAGAAGGAGTAGAATGAGGAATAGAAATAAATTTAGTGCAACAAAGCAGTAGTAACGAATTCTTTTGCTCTTTTCTGCAACTTTTATACACATTTTTTAAAACATTTTTAAATATATTGACTAATCAGAGCCTCTTTGTAAATGCAAAATGGACATCAATCTCTTAACTATTCTGGAAGATTAAATCGTGGTAATCCTTCTACTACTGTTCCAAATGCTCTTTCCCTTTCTCTATCCCTCCTTGAACTCCTTACAAATAAACTAGCCCTTTCGTCGTTTCATCGAGTATTTCACATGTATTTACAAGCTTTTCTCTCACTTCTCCCCCCACATACCACTCATCTTCTCTCCACTGACACATCCTCCTACCATTCACCTGCAAAGTTATTTACGTTTTATGGTTTTTTGTGCCTTTATTAAACAGTTTTGGGTTTGAGTCTCGGTCCAGTCTGGTCTGCTCTTGTCTGGTCTCTGGCAATTATTTCAAAAGCTGATTTTTTTCCATACGAAATATTACATAACTCTTCCGCTTTCGGGGTCTCGGGTATCCGTTGCTACCCAATCTCCCTTTCGCTATATACTTTTTGTTCCTTGCTGTATGTTTCTACATATGTTTTGTCTGTTACGGCTGGGGTCAGTCCCTACAACAAACCAACTTTATAGGGCATGTGTATTCCTCCCTCTCACTCTGTTCTGTCTGTCTTTTTACCTTCAATTTGTATAGAACAGTATATTTTCTGTAGAATATGCTGCTCTAACTAAAAGTAATAGTAGTTTCTACTATTCTATTTTAGTTTCTAAAGCAATCCCAAAATATTGAATGAATGATTAAGTATTTAACCCTTTGAAGACCGAATTGAAATTGCCAAAATCAAAATATTTCATTGCTTATTAATCAATTTTCATTTCAAGTAATTGTGAGGCTAGATATCCTGTTTCGCCTACTTATTTTGATGATACTTGTATTTTTCTATATTCTTCTATGGCTAGATAACCAAGGGAGCTACATACATACATATATTAGGTTAAAGGTTTTTGCCAAAGAGGTTTGTGTTCTCACATATGTATTTCGAAATTTGATGCCTCAACCAATTAACCCTTGAGTTATATATTTTGCTTTTTTTCCCAAAAAGCTTTCTACCTTAAGTTTTTGACACATTTTTTTGTGTGGCAGCATCTATTAGATTCACGTTTTGTAGATTATCTCTCTTTCTTAAAAAGCAGTGGGGAGGGGGGGACCATCGACATTATTGAGAGCGACCCGTGTCGGGGCAATTGATGGAATATTTTGTTCCATTTCTTTCAACTTCATCAATTCTTCTTTTGTTTCCAAAGTTGATTTGTTTACCAATTCGCACAACCATTCATCAATCACACACACACACACAGGCACAACAAATTTTTTGGCGCAAAAAGTATCTCTCTTTCTCTCTTATTCGACAGCCTCCAGGCTCTTCTTGTTCTTAGTCTTGTTTTGGGGGTACTACAACAAACACTCTTCAAATAAGTAACTTCGCGTGTTCAAATACAACAAGAAGATAGAAAGAAAGAAGAAAAGAAACAACTCTCTTTTTTACTTCTTTACTTGTTGTGACTGTGTTAGTGTTTATGGGTTTTTGTGTGTGTGTGTGTGTGTGTGCTGCGTTCGAACAAAAGCATTTTTCAAGCATTTCTTTAAGCGTTTCTCGTTCAAGTTTCATTAGGTAAAGCAAACTTTGTCGAAAACAAAAGAAGGTATAGACCCACCCCCTACAGCCGTACACCCTTAAGACTACTTCCCTACTCTCCCTTTCCCTCAGCATTGCAATTTGAAGACGAAACCCAAAAGGCTTGTCCAGAATCTTCGGGCGGGATGCGGTATGAGGGGTGAAGAGACAAAGAAATAAAAGAAACGAAAGGAACTAAACTGAATTTAAAGCCCTTTTTTTGCTTTACCTTTACCGTTGACGCTGACGCTGCCGTTGCCTTGCCTTTGGGTGCAAGGGCTTTTCATTATGGGGCGCCTAAAAGTGTGCTTTATTAAAATCTAATTTCTTATTTATGCAGCCAGCTAACTACGGCTGCTACTGCTGCTGCTGCTGTTGCTACTACGATGATGCTTGCCCTTTTTAATTAAATTTTGAAAAATTTATTTCACTCTGCCTACTGCCTGCCGTCCTCCTCTCTGTCGTCCCAGCCCCACTCCCCTTTCCCACGAATTGCGAATACGAAGACGAACAAGCCAAAAAATAAATATAAGCCACACAATACAATTTTATTTCGGTTTTCGTTTATTTAATTTTTTGCTTCTTTCTCCTAATGCTAACGTTTTTCTTTTTTTTTTTTTTTTAATACTCTCTTTTTCTTATTTTGGTTTTTTTTTTTTTTGTTTGGTTTTTATAGAGATGACAGCGTGAGGCAATTACTGCAGGAAGTCGTACAAAAAATATAATAAGTAAAAAGCAAAAAAAGGAAAGAAAAAATTGGTGAGTTTATCATTTGAAATGAATTTTCACAAACTGGTCTGGTGATGAGGCAGGTGCTGCTCCTGCCTTCTCGATTTTGTTTGGGGCGATGAAATTGTACTTCATTTAAGACAAGCAAAAAAAATAAAACAAAAAGGAAAAAAAAAACAAAACAAATTAAAACATAAAAGACATTAAAAACGAAACGAGCTTTTGTTGCCTTGGCCTTGCTCAGGTGAAATCTTTTGGCCAATACGTTTTCAGTTAAGCGCATTTCAAATGTTAAACATTTACTCTTTAGATTTCTTTTATTAAATAACCATAAAAATTAAATTCAAATTTGTTTAAATCTAATTTATTCTAATCTAATTTCAAATAAGATCTTCAGGCAGAGCACAATCAATTCCAGTTAAATAGCCGCCTTTTGCCGTTATTTATAGATTAAACAAGAAACAAAATGACAAGTTTTTACAATTTCAATCGAATTTCATCTGTATCCATCTCTAAATGATTGTTGTTATATCTAAATAGGCGAAGGCAAGGTTTGACTTGAAGTGATTTATTGGGGCCGCAAGCCCGGTATTTATAGGAGAACGTTTACATTGGTCTTATGGCTAGTGTCCTTAACGGTACTTAAAGCTAGACATTATGCTTAAGTTCTAATTACTTATAATCTATCCCTAAAAGTATGTGGCCTAATCTTATCCCTAAAAGTATACTACACCTCCTTTTTTTAAAAAGAAAAATTTATATTTTTCTAATATCCTTTTTATGTTATTTTTATTCTATCTAAATGTACTGTTTGCTTTTTGTTTTTATCATCCGCTATTACTATATTATTGTTAGGACCTATGCTCTGTATTGTATATTTGCCTGTGTATTTGTTATCTAATTTATGTCCTGTATCATTTTTTAAAAGTATTTCTTGTCCTTCAGTTAGCGATACTTTTTTTGTGTTTTTATCATATGTTTCTTTTTGTAATGCTTTAAATTTTTCGATAAGCAGTTTCGCTCTATTTTGTGCTATTTGTAATTTAAATTTTATTTCTTTATTGAAATCATCAATGTTGTAAATGGGTTCTACCGTTTCAGACGAGAATGGGACAGTTTTAGGATGTTTTGCAAAGACTAGTTCAAAAGGTGCATAACCATGTACGGTGGATGGAGTGGTGTTAAAGCAATATGTGAAGTATGCTAGATATTCATCCCAATCGTCTTTTTTTATGGATATATATGACCTGATGTATTCATTGAAAGTTCTATGGCTTCTTTCTACTGTTCCAAGAGTTTGATGATGGTGCGCCGTGGAGTTAATTTTAGTTATGTTAAAATTTTTGCAAAGTTCTATTAGTATTGAATTCATATATTCTGTTCCCATGTCTGTTAGAATTGTTTTCACTGAACCGTAAATTAAAATGAATTTTTCGAATATTGCCTTTGCAACCGCTTTTGCACTTTTGTTTGGTATTGGTATTGATATGAGATATTTGGACAGATCGCAGATAATAGTAACTGCGTATTCATTACCGTTCATTGTTTTTGGTAATGGTCCAATTGTATCTATTATTATTGTGTCAAAAGTGGTTGCAGGGGTTGGTGTTATGACCAATGGGGAGTGGTTGTGTCTGGTTACTTTGGCTAGTTTGCACTTTTCGCAATTTTTGATGTATGTTGCAACATCCCGAGACATATTTTTCCAAAAGAAATCTCTTTTTATTTTTCCTAGTGTTCTGTTTACCCCGCAGTGACCTCCCTCTATTGGGTCATTATGATATTTATTTAATGTATTTCTTATTTCTTCTTTATTTGTTATTACTTTTACTTGAGGTAGAACTGCTATTTCTAAATGTTTTAATGTGTCTTTTCCTTTTTGTTTTAGTTCATTAGGTGTAAGTGACCTAAATAGTTTTTCTGACATGTCTATCTTCAGTTTATAGATTTTTTGAGCACCGGCTTCTTTTTCAAGCCTTGGAAGGAATCGATCTAGATCTATTCTTCCACTAATGATCAAATCGCCTATGTTGAAGGAGAGTAATTTTTCTTTATTTTTGGTAATAAAACATTTGCATTTTTTGAATTTAATTTGCGCGTATTTTTTGGCTTCGCTAGGATTTATTATTTCATATATTCTTGGTGTTTCTATTCTGCTATTGTTAATTTTGTTTTCCTTATGTATTAATTTTTTTGTTTCTGATCTTGTTGCTACTTTAAGTATTTTATTAGTTTCTATGTTTTTTATATTTTCAAATTCAATTCTGGAGAGAGCATCCGCTGCGAAATTTTCTTGTCCCCTGATGTATTCTATAGTAAAATCGAACTCTTCTAAATCTAGCCTTATTCTAGTAAGCTTTGACGATGGGTTTTTTAGAGAAAATAGGTATGTTAATGGCTGATGGTCAGTTCTGATTAGGAATTTTTTCCCGTATATGTATGGTTTGAAATATTGAATTGCCCAATGTATTGCTGTTAATTCTTGCTCTATTGTTGACTTATTGCTTTCGCCTTTTGTAAATGCCTTAGATGCGTATGATATGGGTAATTGGAGTCCATCAAATTCTTGGCTGAGGACGGCTCCACATGCGATCTTGCTTGCATCAGTTGTGATACAGAATTTTTTATTAAAATCTGGATATTGGAGTATTTGTGGGCTTAATAATTTGTTTTTTAAGTATTCAAAAGCTGCTTGACAGTTTGCATCCCAGTTAAATTCTACATTTTTCCTAGATAATCTATTGATAAATTGTGCATGGTATGCAAAGTTTGGAATGAATCTACGGTAGTAATTACAGAATGCTACAAATCTTTTGGCTTCGTCGCCATTTTTGGGAGTCGGGTAATCTTGAATCGTTTTGAACTTGCTTTCGTCTGGTAAAATTCCTTTATTTGTGCATTTGTGTCCTAGAAAAGTAACTTCATGTCTGAAGAAAGAGCATTTGTCTGGGTGCAATTTTAGGTTATATTTTCGGCAAGTTTCAAAAACATCCCTTAAGTTTCTGATCATGTGACTTTCAGAGCAACCAATTACAATTAGATCATCCATATAAAGGAATGTTTGGGATGGTGATAGACCCGTGAATGCAAGGGACATCATTCTTTGAAACGAGTTTGGTGCAATTTTTAATCCGTATGGTAATCGCTTGAATCTGAATGAGCCCTTATCTGTGGAAAATGATGTTATGTCCCGAGATTTTTCTTCTAATTCTACTTGATGAAATCCTGACATTAAGTCTAAACAAGAGAAGTATTTAGCGCGTCCTAGCTGGTCAAGGATATCGTCCATTCTGGGTAGTGGGAATGTATCCGCTACTAGTTGTTTGTTAATTTTTCTATAATCAACTACCAATCTCCACCGTTTTTCTTTGCTGCCAGGTAGCGACTTTTTTAGGAACCAATAAAATCGGACTATTGAACTCAGACATTGATGGTTCAATAATATCATCATTGATCAATTTGTCCACTTGTTTATTGATTTCGTTTTTTTGACTGTGTGCTATCCTGTAGTTTTTGGTGTAGACTGGTGTTGTGTCTTTGAGTCTTAATTTTTGTTTATAGAAATTGTTGGACGATATTTGTTCAGATTCTATTGCGAATACATCATCAAATTCTGAGCATAATTTATGTAGAGGTTCTTTCACGAAATCGGGAAAATGGGGTGCTAGTTTGTTCATTATTGTGGATTTATGTTTTGAATCATGTTGTTTGTCTATTTTTAAGATTTCATAATCGGACAGTTTTTCATTTAATAGGTTTATATTTGTAATTTGCACGTCTGTGTTGTTAGTATTTAATATGCGGACATATGGGTTAGTCTTAGAAGCAATAGTGTTTGCGACGAATACCCCCGGGTGTAATTCTTGATTAGGGATAAAGATGTTATTGTTGTTTGAGGATATTGTAATGCGTACAATTTTTTTCTGTTCTAGGTGGGATATGGAATACATGTGTGTTTTGACTGATCCCTATATTGATTATAATTTTATATCTTGATTTATATGGATCTATTATCAATTTGTTGGTGGAATAATTGAGTGTGCAATTGAATTTTTTTATAAAGTCAAGCCCCAAGATTCCGTCACATGGGATGGGGAAATCATTTTCTATTACTTGGAAGGTGTGTACCGTTGAGAGGTTGCTGACCTTTAGTTTGGTTTCGCCTATTGTAAATAGGACGTCTTTGCCTATTCCACTAAGTTTTGTCCGTTTTTGTATGTTAACTGTATTGTCTTTTCTTAATATTTCTTGTTTTATTAGTGATACATCAGCTCCTGTGTCTAATAGTAATTTTATTGTCCCTACATCGTCAAAGTTTAAAGTTATGTAGCTATTAAGGTTGCAATTTAAATTATATATTTTATTTGTTCGATTTTTTACACCAGAGGACTTTCGGAGTTTTCCGAATTTTCTTCTACATTTGTAAATCTAACATTATTATTTTGTTGTGTTTTAGGAGGATAATTAGTTTTGGTATATCTATTGTTATAATTTCTTCGATTATAATTATTACTATAGTTATTGTAATTCCTAGTATTGTTATAGTTAGTATTATCATTTGGGTTTCTATTTTGGTAATTATTATTATAATTTCTATTATTATTGTACGAGTTCCTATTTGTGTAATTGTTTCTTTTAGTATAAAACACGCTGTGATCTTGTTCTATATTTGTAGATGTATTTACAAATTTAGCTATAACATCATTCATTTCAGTAAAATTGCCTGCTTCTATTATTGTTCTGACCTTTTCGTTATCGCAGTTCTTTATGATTGATTTCACTGCTGTTTGAGTTGCATATTTCTTTGCTGTTTCAGGGTTTACGTTGTCTGTTATGAATGCGCGTTTCAATGATTTAGTAAGATTTTCTATTTCTGACATAAATGAATTTGCGTTCTTGCCATTTTGTTTTAAATTCATTAATCTTGCCTCTGCTACCTGAACTGTTTCACCCTTAATTTCTTTCTTTAATGTTTGGATTATACCATTTATAGTGTTTTCATTAGTAACTAGTAGTCTAACGTCCCCTTTTAGTTTTGTTTTTATGACTTTAATAGCTGTTTCTTCATGTTCTGCTTTTATTTCGTTGATTAATTCCAGTGAATCTATGAAACTTTGAATTGTTTCTACTCCACCATCATACTCTTGAATCAGCTTAGAAGCTGTATTAAGAAATTCAATCTTTGTTTGCACCATCTTTGGTTTTGTATTATCTTGAATGTTTTCTGGGTTATCTTTTACACCTATATATCTTGAATGTCTCCTGGGTTATCTTTTACAGCTGGTTCTTCTGTGTCTTTTGCTACTAGAGGTTCAAAAGTTGCTTCTAGATTCAAATCTACCGGTATTGTGAATTTTATATTATGTTTTGTTGCTATACTTATTAGTTGTTTATTTAAACTGTATATTAGCTCAGTAAAGCATTTTACTGCTAGATTCATTGCATATGTCTGTATTGCTACTCTTTATTCTATTGTAACTGTCGAAGATAGTTTCAAGGTGCTTGTTTATGGTTTGAGGGTGTATATAAATTGTTTTATTTAGGCACTTGTATGCTTTCTGAAATTTTTCTTTCAATATTTCTATGTTCTGGTCCATTGAAATTATGTTACTTTTGATTTTATCTTTTATATTTAATTCCCTTAAAATAATTTTGTTCTCTTAAATTATTTCATTTTTTGATTCTCCTATATTTTTTTGTTATTTTTTTTTTTTTTTTTCAAATTGTTTATAATTCTATTTTCTAATATTTAATTATTTCCAAAAAAAAAATTTGTAATTTTCTTATAGGGTATTTAGACTTCGTTATTGGAGTTTGATCTTGTGGAGCTTGCTGCGATCAGAAAGCTTTATGTGTGCTTGCAAGCTTTGTAAACTTTTACTTGAGTTTGTTTTTTTCAAAAGCTTGCTTTGATCGCGGCAAGCTTTACAAGTGTGCTTTTGTTGTTTGTGCACTTTTGAGTGCACATGTTTGACATGTGCTCTTCTTTAGGGTATGTTGGGGTATATTAGGCTGATTGGAATTTATTATTTAATTATATATGTATATATTTGTTTTTTTTTCTTTTTGTGTAGTTTTCATTTTAGTGTATATTTGAAAATATGTGTTTTTTTTTTTTTTGTTTTCTTCTTTCTTTTGTTTCTAGGGTATTTTGGCAATGATAGACTTATTCAAAAAAAAGGAATTTATAAACAAAATATTATTAATATTTTTCCATTTTATTTCATTTTTTTTTTTGTTTTTTTTGTTTGTATTTACATTAATTTATAGTGGCAGCGCAAAAATCGCCTCTTACCACAAAGGTGCTATTATGAGCACTCTTTTTTTATTAATTATTTATTATTTTTTTTTATTTATTGATTATTAAATCTGCTGTTGTTGCCGCCTTGCCTGCTGGTTTCTCTGGTGCATTTTCTCCAACTCGTCTATCTTGCTCCAAAGTTTGCACGCTTCTGCCCAGGGTGGTGGCGGGTCGCTGTTGATTTGCGCCAGTAGAGCCGCACGCTGCTTCCTAAAGCGGACCAGGTGGCCGCCTCGGCGCTTTGGCCTTAGGACAAGGGGGATTGCCGTCAGCGCGTCCTCCTCTCGCCTCCTTCTTGCCAGCTCCGCTCGTGCTGCAGGTTGCCTGGCTCGGTATTCTTCGATAGTCAGCGGCCGTGGTCCGTCCAGCGGGCAGTCCTCCAACGCCTTTTGTAGCGCTTCTTTATCCTTTGGCATTGGTACCAGCCTAATCCTTTTTGTGTTTTTTTTTTTTTTTTGCCTTTTTTTGTTATGGCAAGGATTTATTTTATTTTGCCTTATTTTATTTATTGCCGATAGTAGGCAGGATCGCCATGAAATAGGCGAAGGCAAGGTTTGACTTGAAGTGATTTATTGGGGCCGCAAGCCCGGTATTTATAGGGGAACGTTTACATTGGTCTTATGGCTAGTGTCCTTAACGGTACTTAAAGCTAGACATTATGCTTAAGTTCTAATTACTTATAATCTATCCCTAAAAGTATGTGGCCTAATCCTATCCCTAAAAGTATACTACAATATATATTCTTGTTGCCACTTTAATTGAAATTCCTTTTTTTTTTTGTTTTTTTTTTTTTTTTTTTGCTTTTTGCGCTAAGCCATAATTATATTTCTGGCCAAGCACAAATCCAATAAGTATTATGACTTGCCGCTTTTTCGTTGGGCTACACCTCCTCCTTTCTTCCGTCGTCCTCCTCAGCATTTAGCCTCACTCGCCGCACAGACCCGCAAGACATTTTGGGTGATTCCGAAGTCCCATCACAGAGGAGAAAGAGTCCGCCCCAATTTTCCACCTTTTCCCCTCAAGCTAGCAAACTCACACACACAAACTACATTCAAACACATATATATATATATATATATGGGAAAAATTTAACGTACTTGGCCATATTTTCTTCTAAAAATAGCTGGCCAAAAAACTTTGTTAGGACTCTGTCTCTCTCACTCTCTCGTTTCTTTCTCCATCTCGTCCTACCCTACCCTTCCTTCTTGTCATCTCCCTAAAGTTTTTATAGCCTGCACGACTGTCGCGCTAAATATCCTTCCTTTCAGTCAGCTTCCTTTTTAGCCTTCAGGCTTCATCAGTGGCAGTGGCAGAGTGGCATGGAGCATTGAGCATGATGCTGGGGCAGCGGGCAAGTGTAGTAGGATGCTGTTGGGGGGTAAGCTGGCCTAGGGGTTCAATAGGCAAACATTTATGACGCTTTATTGAATTAAAAATTCAAAATTTGCCACACGCCAAGGCAGAAGCAATTCTTTCTCTACTCCGCCCTCCTCCTTCTTCTCTCTCTAGCTTTTTTCCTTCGTCTTTTTTTGCTTGCCCATTAAATTAATAAATTAAAATGGAAAGCACTTTGTTTCAGCACTCACACACAAAAAAAAAAAAAAAACGGAGTGTGAGTAGAAAGAGAGAGAGAGAGAATAGAATGGAATGGAGGAAAAAAGAGCTCTGCAAAATTATTAATTTATGTCATTTAAGGATGTCGTTTACTTTGCTTATGATGAACATTTTCGAAATTAGCTGAGCGCTGTGCTCTATAAAATTGTGGAATAAGAATGTCAAAATAAAAGAAACAAAAAAAAAAAATGGAAAGATGATTTTCCAACGCTTTATAATTGGAACAGACAGTCTTAATAATGATGATGATGTTGATGGCATCCCCGTCATGGCCTCAGTTTAGATCTTGTAGGCCTCACAAATCGTAACAAATAACAATGGAACTAAGCGACGCAAATAAACTAAGACCGATTATTGGTATTTAACATCGATTATCCGAGATTACTTTGAGATTCTTGGGCCACGTTTAATCATCTGAAATATATTGATGATTGACAGGGCGAAGTAGTGCAACATTTGCAAGTCGATAACTTTTAATGCTGATATCTAGTCGATTTCCTACGCTAATCGTCGATATCTTACATTATCGATGACGACTTTCAAATAAAGATCGACTTGAAATAATGGAAATACATCTTCAAATTAAATGATATTGTGGAGTGTTTAACCTAACCGATTTCCTGTTGAAAGTAAATAACTAACATTAATATTCGATAACAAATCGATAGTCATTTGAACCCACTTGCAGTGACGTGTCATAGATAAAGACATCGTTAAATGTTATCATACTATAGAGAGTATTGAAACGATTGATTTAAATGACAAAATCTATTAATCCATAATTGTGTGTGTCTTTCAAATTTCTCGTATTACTTTCATACTACTTCTTTATTTATTTATTTTCATTTTTTTTTTATATTTTGTATTCGTAAATGTCATTTCTCAATCCACAGTGTGTGTTGTCAGAGACAAACTTCCTTTAGGCACTGTTGTCGACGTCGTCGTCGTCGTCTTCGTCTTATGCCTGAGTTTGTGCTTCTGCTCCTTAATAGATTTTGTATTTTGATTGATTGCCTCGCTTATTCAATTGTGTTGTTGTACTCCCCTGTTCCTCCTTCCCTGCTTTTCCTTACTCCACCAGTCCCCTGTTCTACTCATTTCACCTCCTCCTACTCTATACTTTTGCTTCTGCTTCATCTAATACAACCACGCAACCAGTCACCAGAGCATTTAGTTACCATGGGTTGGTCTTCCCCATCTTTCTCTATCTCTCTCTCTCTCTCTCGCTCCTTCTTACAAAGTCGCGTCTGCATGGCTTATGAAGCGTGTGATTGCTTTACTTACAGCTGCTTATAACTTTGGCTTGGTCCCCTGAACAGGATTTAACTGCATTATTAGTTAAATCTGTAGCATAAATTTCAATATCGATGCCGTTCCGTTCTGTGTTCAGTTCAGTTCTCAGTCCTGTGTGTCGTCTGTCTATCTACGCTGCTACACTGAATATATACATAGATATATATTGATGGGTTGGGGTTGTGTTAGGGGAATCCCCCTACCATCCCCCCCATTCCATTTCGTCCATATCGTCTGTGCCCCGTGGGTGTTCAACAGACCTAAATGAATTTTAATGCCTTTAAAGCGACGACTTTCATATGCTAGATAGGTAATTGCTGCCTGTTTGCTTCTTGGCACTTGCTGATGAAACCTTACGAGTGAATGAAAATTTTCTAGGTGCCCTGGCTTGTCAGAGATACTTTTCCAAAATGCACTGTTGCATAAAGAAGAAAGAGATATGGGATAGACAGAGAGAAAGACGGAGAGAGGTCGACGAGAATGGAAAGCTTTTAAACCCAACCTAACAACCGAGTCACCTCTTGCTCTTGTTTCTTCCCCTCCATGAGCTCCATGCTGCCATGTGCTAAAAGTTGAAATGTGGATACGCCCTCTCGATGACATTTGACCGAAAATTTGTACATATCTATGTACGTTCGAACGAGCAAACAGAGAGTTAGATAGAGAGACAGAGACGGACGGACTTCTATAAACCGGACTCTCTAGCTAATGGGCGAAATGCATGTACAAAATAACTTTGAAACGCTTCAAATTTTAACTGCAAAATTTGCAACTTTACCAAAAAACATATTGCTGCTGCTACTGGAGAAAATACAGACTGCATTTGACATCTCCTTTGCTAATTAGCTAATTAATTAGAAATTTTGTTGGAACCACCGAGCAACCGAGAGACCAACAAACAAAAAAGACCCACAATCAGACCGACCGAGCAACCGACTCACACACATACAGTTAGATCCACTCAGGCTAAATGAAATTGATTAGAATTTAATTTCGAAATTGCATATCTTTGATTTCAGTTTGAGGATTTCGTGTTTCTCTTCCTGAAATATAAACAGTGGCATATTCTTTAGCATACGTTTGGGAGCTTCATTAAGGAATTCTTGTTTTTCACAGACTACAAAACAGATCACGATAAAATTTCGCCCGAAATTGTTGAGCAAGCAAGTTTTTTATAGCTTTTCGAAAATAGTTTTAATTAAATATTTAGGGAAAACCTTTTCCAATTTTATTTCAAACGCGGCGAATGTTGCCTCTTTTATTTCGTTTTAGCTCTTTGTAAAACAGAATGCAATCGAAATTAGTTCAAATAGTTGGCATCGGGGCTAATACTATATAAATTTAGGGGCGAATGAAAAAGAACTATTGGGAATGAAAGTTCTGCAGTATACATTTAGGAGCAAATAGTGTTTTTGTTTTCCGAATAACTAAAGATGTATTTTTGTTGTTTCCTTTTTTGTTTCTTACTGTGAATGAATACACTTTTGTTACAATGTTATTTCTATTTCTTTGAGAAATTAACGCAGACTGTCTAAGCACATTTGCGGCATCTCTTTCTCGCATTCTTTCTATCGCTTTCTATTGCTATTCCTCTATAGAAACTTCTCTTGGTTCTTTGATGCTTGGGCTGTGATAATGATGATGCCGCGGCAAATCGCATTTCATGCTTCGGCATAATCATCTTTGGGTGCTAAAAAGGCGAATGCCCCCAGACAAAACTAGAGAGAAGAGAGAGAGAGAGAGACTCTAAGACGGTGAAAGAGGTGTGGGGGAGGTGTAAAGGGAAATAGAAAAAAAGTGCGAGAGATTGTGCTGAGATGAAGTGAACAAGAAGAAGCATGACGAGGAGGAGGAGGAGGAGGATGGGCTGGTAGAGGAGGTGGCGAAGCGGTAAGAGTTGGCCGTAATTTATGCAACGACTTGCAACGGTGCCTTCCGCTACTGCAACAACAAAAACAACAAACAAACAAAAATGTAGAAACAAACATGCCTGGGCCATAATTCTTGTGTTACTTTTTTTAGTCATTTTTTTTTCCATCTTCTCACTCGTCGTTCTCTTTTTCTCATTTCGTTTCATTTTCTTCGTCTACTGCAACTCATAGTGTGTAGTTTTTTTTTTGTTTTTAATAAGATTTCTTTCAAGCAGACGATGACGATGACGACGATGTCTTAAGACAGGTGTACCAGGTGTAATTATATATGTCTCTTTCTCTCTCCCTCTCTCGCTAAAGTCTTTCTCCCTCCCTTTCGGGTATGTGTGTGTGTAATGTTTCGCCCCGTTGACGTCGGGCGTTAATAAAGATGCGCCTCAGTCGTCTAGTTGAACCTTTCCCGCTGTGCAAATGCATCTCTAGCTCTCTTTCTCTCTATGTTTCTTTTTTTTTGCACTAGTACCACCAACTAACCAACTGTTAAGGCAAAGAGGGGTGGCGAGTGCAAGGAAGGGGCTCCGTTGTCTATGGGTGGCCTACTTAATTTATGAGACGCAAGAATTTTGTTGCACTCTGGTAGCATAGAGCAATTTGTAATTAGTAGCCAGGTACATGCAGCTAGCAAATCAGCTAAAAGAATATATATATCTATCTATATAACACACACGCACACACACACATACACACAGTTGTAGTAATTACAGAAAAGCCGGCAACAACATCATGTGATTGACCGCATTATAGGACAGACAGACTGAAACGACAGACCGACCGAACGACCGAAGAAGATCGCCGCCAAATCGCTGTGCTAAAGAAGAGACAAATGAAATGAAATTGCGAAATTGGGTTTGAGTATTGATAAACGGAAGAGGAACACACACACAAACACACACCTATAATATATATAGTAGGTATACTATAGTTGTATTTATTTATTGCAATTGTTCTCAAAGAGGAATTTGAAAAAGTTTTTTTTCTCATATTATCATAAACATTTCCCAAGATATGATTGCATATAGTGTTTGTTGACACATAAATAAACAAATAGATTGAATATTCGTTTTAGCCATATTTGTCACACGATGTTTTTGATGTTTAGTTCTGTGGAAAATTCTTCAAGTTAAGTTCCACCGAAGGGAATTCTACTGGGAGTGACTTTCGGCGAAAGATTTCAATCTAATGCGACGTCTGTGTGTGTGTCATATCAAATTTAAAATTTGGTGCCTTTAATTTGTGATATTTAAAACCCAACACGTGTTTGGAACACATCTCAAGCATTTAATCCTTTATTAAGAGTCTTTTACTAGAGTATTTAGGCTAGTCGTTGTCTGTTTGTCTTAGAGTTCTTTCAACTAAAATTGTATGCACTAAAATGTGATGATTCATCATCAGCAGCATCAACAAATGGTTACTTTTATTTGTTGTTTGACTTTTTTTTATTTTTCCTTTTTGCTGACCCCAAAATGATGAACTAAAATATGAATAGGAGATGGGTGAAAAAACCGCAACAAAGCAGAATTAAAAAGGACAAAAACTGGAAAAACTGAAATGTGAAATGCACAATAAAGTAGAAGAAGAAGGATTAAGGATTATGTCACAAACACATGTACAATTTATATATATAGATATAGAAATAGAGGATACATTTACATACATAGAGATATAATACAGAGAGAAAGAGAGAAACAATGAAACGTGTCACAACAAATGGCCGGGACAATATGCAACAAAACAACAATGAAGTGACAAAAAATGTTGGTACATGTTTTTTCGTTGTTGTTGTCATCATAATATGAAGACTAGGACGTAACCATGTATGTGTCAGTGTGATTGTGTTTGTGTCAAAGGATGCAATGATACTTATATGACATGGCCAGAAGCGAACTTTGCACTAGCCCTTTATTTTTTTTTTTACCTATTTTTGATGCTTGAATGTCAGAAAATATGAAGTGACATTTAATTAGAATACACAGTTGGGGGGAAAAAAAACTGATGATTGGACATAAAATAGTCAAGAAGTAGAGAGGAGGAATAAAAGCTCAAAGTAAACACACATATACATAGACATATAGATTTAACTGTGTGAAATTTGGGTTAGACAAACCATAAACAGAGAGTGATTCAGGGGGGACCAATGGGGGTTCCAGGGTCCAAGAGAGCTTATCAAATTTAAATTTTAACACTCTTGCTGCCTGGCCCAAAAGGTTATTTTGTAAGCAATTTGCTCGTTTATAATTTATATTTACATACGTTTGCTACATAAAAAGGAGATATATGTATGTGTGCTGCTACTACTTTAGGGACAAGACGAGAAAAACTTTATTTATTAATCCAACAATTTAGTTATTAAACACCAAGACACAACGCCAACGACAACAAAGTTTGTGCTTTTTTTGTTTGCATGTAAATCCTTTTTGTAATATTTACAGAAGGTAGGGAGGGGAACAACATCAACTTTTCAAAATGACAAAGGCTACAGCCCTGGCAGAAAGGAGTAGGCCCAGTTAAGCCATAAGTAATTGGAAATTAAATTGGAATTTGTGCAAGAGATTTACCATATATAAAACATTAATATTAAAGATATTCTTCGTTCAGAAGTAGAGAGTGAGAGATTATGTGTGTGTGTGTGATTTGTAGGTAAATATATGTATATATAGATAGATTTAGCCAGGTTTAGTTTACTTTAGCCCCAAAATGTTGAGGTTGATTTTGTTGACTTTAGCATTGAAGCGACTTTCTATAGACCATAATTGCTTTATCATCATCATCATCAATGTGAAAAGAAAGCAAAATCATTTTACCATTGACTTACCTTCCGTTTCTTCCCTCTTCTCCCCCCTCATCGCTGGTAAAAGAAAACTAACAGAAAGAATAAAAGAAAAAACATAAGAGAGGAAAACAATTTCATGCTGAGATGGAAACTATATTTATAATATGTAATAGGCAATTTCTAACAACAACAACACACACACGCATACACGAACATATGTGTCTGTATGTGTGTGTGTGTTTGTGTGCGTGCGTTTCTCCCTTCATCCTCTATGTTCTTCATGTGGCATAATTTTAATAGGTCATCATATTAAGGGATTTTGTGCAATTTGTCTATACAATACCTAGAACACAACACAACGTACACTTCATCTATGTAAGTCCTGACTTCATCTCCTCATCTCTGTCCCTATTGATTGTTATTGTGGGCGTAGATTGGGGGCGGAGTCGAAGCTTTCGTTGGCTGTGTTCTATAATTCTCTTACTCTTCAACTCCCTCACACTCTCCGTCTCTAGTTTATTGGCCATTTGCCACTCGCTGACATGTGCGTTTAATTGCGTTTTACTTATTTGACACAAATTAATATGGCACTCGGCATTTTGTTCGCTCTCTCTCTCTCACACTCTCTGCCTTTCTCCCCCCAACGCTGCCAACTTAGTTGTTGGTCCTTGTCATTCCTCCTTCCTTCAAATGTGCGTTTAGCCCACATAAGTATGCTATAATTTTGGCATGTCCATTGTTTCCACTAGTAGACGGGGCGACGGTGGCGGCAATT
Source organism: Drosophila equinoxialis (assembly GCA_018150345.1). Lineage (NCBI taxonomy): Eukaryota > Metazoa > Arthropoda > Insecta > Diptera > Drosophilidae > Drosophila > Drosophila equinoxialis. The sequence goes on along the minus strand of JAECWI010000089.1, from coordinate 2,635,402 downwards.
ATTAAATGTTTTTTGCCATCTCTCTTTTTGCTGTACATTTTGTGTTAGGGGTAATTAAATATTTCTGCCACATTGGCTTTGGCTTAATTTTTGTTATTTTTTCGTTTTCGCTTTGTTCCCCTAAATGGGAATGTGGGCGTTTTTAATAGGCAAAACAATTGCAGATGTGAATGATGTTTATGAGTAGAGGTGAAAGTAATATATATAATATTGTATAAATTCATATCCAACCCCTAATTGGAGAAACAGTAAAACAAAATTGTGGCACAAATCATTTTGCATAGTCTACTTTTATGGGCAAGTTTCAGTAAACTTTGAAATCTTTACTTTAATATTCAAGACAAGGGAATTATCTTCGAGTGTTTGAATTCATTGCAACTTCTTATCAAATATTAAACGTAAATCGAAAGAAAAACGGTTTATTCGAGAGAGCTTTAAATTGAATATCGCTTATCGTTAATCGTTTTAGTTTATGGTTATTATAAAAAGGTTGCCTGTACGGCTTCAGTTAAAAAAAAAAGAACCGTTGAAAAGACTTTCAAGTTAAAGTCTTGACTTTATATCCATGCCAGGTGTCGCCGTCGGCGTCGCCGTCTCTGTCGCATTTGAAAGGCATATCCTTCATTTCCCATTCTCCTTTAAACTGGGATGCCTTTGGGGTCCAGTTGTTGCGCTACTATTGCCTTTCAACCGCATCATAAATCAAATTACGAGACCGCCCACCACTTCAAATCTCCCCACTCCCCCAGAAAAATATTATTAAGTGTGACCAAGGGACCATCCCGCATTATGCCTCCATCTCTCTTTCTCTCCGCGTGTGTGTGTGTGTGTGTCCTTCTTGACCATTTTCAAGTGTTGTTTCTCTTGTGCTTTTGCTTTGAGCTTGGTTCAAGTTTTGATTTAATGTTGAATGTTATTAATATTAATATTATTATGAAGACGAAGCGACAAAGTTTCATTTCGGTATAAATTCGTTTCGCTTTGTTTGTTGCTGTTGTTGCTGCTGCTGCCTGCCGCTGCAATGTGTACACATAATTATGCAATTTAATGAGTTTTCCAGTTTTCAGCCAGCCCTTTGGCCTGAACACACACATCCACACATACACACTCCCATGTGCTGTGGCACATGTGCATAATTAAATGTTAAAAAATTAATTTACACTTAAAGTTCTGTCTAAGAAGACAGAGAGAGAGAGAGAATAGGAGAGTTTACCTATTTCCCTTATTTTGCTTTTTGTGTTTGGGGGCAATTAAAAAGTGTTAATGAGCAAAAGTCTAGCGGAAAGGCAACACCCACCCAAACGAAACGCAACAAACACTGAAAATGTACAAAACAAATTTAGATCGACTATGAAATATCCTGTAATTTAGTTTCAATTAATCAAAATATAAATCATTAAACGAAATTTACCAAGTTTTATGGCCCTAAAGAACCAAAAACCATCAAAGTCAAAAATATCTAAAAAGAAAATGTCAACTCTTTGATAATAATGATTGCTGCTGCTTTGGGTACAGCAACAAATGTAAGGTAACCCAGAAAAAAAAAAAGAAAAACGAACAAAAAAGGTGAATACAGGCAAAATTGTTGATGATGACAATGATGATGAGGCGATGAGATGATGATGATGCGGTTGACTTTGCTAGACGACGACGACAACTTGACATGAGAGTGTTGGTGACTAGAAATGGCATTTCAGGCAGGCAGCAACACACAGGGTGAAAGCCTGCCAACGAACGAACGAACGAAACAACCAACGAGCCAAACAACCAACCAACCAGTAAGCTATTCAGGCAGCCAGCCTGAGCCTCTTCTTCTATGCCTGCGCCTGTTGTTGATGTTTGTTTTTTTGATGCCATAAACGAAAACTCCGCACGAAAATTGACGTATAAAGTCAACGCCGTCAACAAAGTCGTACCTAACTCCCTCCCCTTTCTGCATCCATTCATCCGTCCTTCCATCCTTCTTCACTGCTCCTCTCGTTCTGTGTGTTCTGTGTTTCAGTCTTTCTCTGGAACGCATGACAGCATTTTTAAGGCCAAAAGATGTTGTCGACGTTGTCGTCGTCGTCGTCGACGTCGTCATCATCATCGTCATGTGACCTCCCAGTGTGTGTCACGTACAGCATTTAGCATTTATTCTCCACCTCCTCTCTGGCTCACTCTCACTCACTCTCTCTCCCTCTCTCTCGCTCTCTATCACTATCTGCGAGTGTGTCGAAAAAAAGAAAGAAAAAAATCCAATTGAAAACTTTTCGCCAAAAAAGGAGAAAAAATAAAAAAACACCCGAAAAGTAGAAATGAAAAAGACAACATAAAGAAAATGAAAGAAAGAAAGTAGGAAAACAACACATGAAGCAATAATCCAAGAGTTCTTCTCATATTACCTCTCACAAAACAGCAGAGAGAGAGAAAGGGAAGGAACTCTATTTGAAGTTATGGGCCTTAAAGTAGGCAAGAGATTTTTTTTATTTTTTGACTTTTGATTAAAATTGAAACTCTGTTTTCGCCATCATCCTTTATCCTGTGCTTAGTATTTGTCTTTTGAAGGGAAATTAGAAAGCAAACTGGTTTTTCGCTCATGTTGGCAAGTTAATTAAAAGAAAACTAGTTATGCATAGACCAAGAACACCAAAAAACACCAAAGAGAACAGTAGCAACTGAGAGACAGACAGTGAGAGAGAGAGAGAGAGAGAAAAAAAGATACAAATCGAAAAAGAAGCCACAAGAAAAGTCATTAAAAACTGATGAAGGAGTCGTTGTTATAGACGTTCTCCCTTCTTTATTGTCTGAGTCTCAGTGCGTGTATGTGTCCTATGATTGATAATGAGTCGGTGTTGGTTGCTGTTGGAGTTGGGAGTTTAAGCTTGTAAATTAAAGACGATGTGTTGGTAAAGGAGATTCAATTCAATGTCAATGCAGCAGACAGAGAACATGAGGAAAGAAGATATTTTCATTTCATGTCTGTCTTCTGTTTCTTTCTTCCCCGGTCGCTCTCTTTCTGCTTACTCTGAGAAATGCAAAGAATTCAAAGAGCTTGTAACGGAACTTATTATACTCCATTTCTTTTCCCCTAACTCTCTCTCTCTCCCTCTCTTTCTCCTTTTGCATGTCTATGTCGTTGTTCTCCTCCTTTTTCCCATAGTCTCTTCATTGTTATGTCTCCGTCTGTTCTGTCTGCTCTGTTCTGTGCTGTGGCCTTTCGCTGTCTTGGTTTTACCACTGAGAGCCCCCTCCTAGCCAGCCAGCCAGAGCTGTCACCTCCGGCACTGGCACCGGCATCGGCTCCTATTTCTTCTTCACAGCTCTCCTCTCTGTGGTTCCATCCTTGTGTATAACCTCAAGAAATCGCTGCGGGAGTATGTACTGGATATTAAAACGCTGTTTGTGCGAATCCTACGGCTATATAGGCATGTGTATACACATGCACATCTCTATCTCCTATGCATGTGTCTGTATGTGTGTGTGTGTGTGTGTGTGTGTGGATGGTAAACAAGAAGGGGGTATAACCTGTATGACAGACAATGCAAGAAGGTGGTGAGGGGTAGAATTATCTTCAAATCAAGCTAAATTGCATATCCTGCTGCTATGACTCTACTGACTTTCTACGTACATGTGACAATTGTCATACACCTGACCAAGCAATTTGCATATTGCCTATACACCCACACCTGGTTCAAAGCTGTCAAATATACATACATATGTATATATATTCCAGGAGTATCAGCATTATAAGATTAGATCTCATTATTGTGAGATATGTTGTGCAGTTAAAATGAAATTCAAATAACTTTGAATTGAGTTAACCAGAAATGTATTCCAATAGGGATACATTCTCTATAAATAAACAAATTATCGCATTATAATTATACGATTTTGATAATAAAAGTCATTTTAGAATTAGCCACATATTCCAAAGGAGTTCAATTAACATCACATAGGACTTTTTATATGGCCAACAACTTTAAATCGATTGACTTTTTCATCCGTTTTGCACTTTTGAATTTGTGAACGAAGTTTTAAACTCATCGTATTCATAATATTCTGTCATTATATAAATAAAAATCGATTTTCCTTAGAGCATTTGTCACCTAAAAGGGCCCCAGAGTGTGTGTCTATCAATTTCTAATGCAACTAAACTCTGTTAACCAATGTCAATGCACAAATGCTGCTAAGTCTAATCAAACATTTCTTCAAGTTGAAGCCTACTCTATTTATTTATATCGAATATACCCTATACATACTTGGATAGAATCCGATTTCTGAGACTGTGTGTGGTCTAAATATACACACAATTTTTTTTATATTAATTTCGAAAATGTGTTAAACGTTCATTAAAAATAAAATTTGTATTTTGAGTTGTTAATACTTTCTGACATTTTTGACATTTTGAAAACTGCTCCAACCACTTAATTTGTCTTACATGATGATGCCCATAGACACGTCGATATAGGAAAAAAAAGCAAGCCAGGGGGGGAGTACCAACAACAAAACAGGGAATTCATTTGCATGGACAATTGTATCTAGTTTGTTTTTTGACTAGTCTTAACTTTTGAACCAATGGAAATATTCATGTAACACAGAGCATAAAAGCAACAACTGTATAATTGGGCGTGGCACTTGGTAGCAAGAAGGGAAAACGAGAAAAAGAAATATATATATATATATATAGAGAGAGAAAGAGAGGTATATCCATGTCAAAGTAAAAAATTGCAACCAAAATTATGCGCATTTTGTTATAACGTTGTTTCCCGCATCCTCTATCACTTTGCTCCTCCTAGAGTAGAGTAGAGTCTTTTGCTGGACCCCGAAAAATCTTTTAGCGAGAGCCAGCAGCTGAGTCCTCGCAGAACTAATGCGCTGCTAGTACAACCAACTACTGTCCCTCCCTCCAGTCCTTCTCAGCTATCTCTGTCTGTCTGTGCTGTTACATGGGGAATTAGTGCGCATAATTTCATAACAACTCCAAGCGAGGGGAGGAGGAAGAGGAATGAGATGGGATGAGGTGGGGTGGGGCAGGGCGAGATGTGGCCCTATGGAAGGATGAAGATGGAAGCTTTGGGTAGTCATCGCGTTGGCCTGTGCAAATATTTTGTAGCCCCTGGGAATGATTCCTGCCTTCTGGCAACCAAATGTACATATAAAGTTATGCTGGGAATTTGTGATATAAACGTATGGGTAACGTTGGAGGTGGTGGAGGGAGGAGCAGCAGGAGCCACGATGGTGGCTACATTGGTGGAGCAGTAGTAGAAGAAGAACAAGATGTATGAGGAGATGATGTTGTGTGTCTGTGTGTGTGTGTGTATGCATATGAAATGCTTTATATGTTGTATATATCTGTACTAAATTGCACATGAAGTGATTTCGAGCGTAAGAAATGCCACGACAACAACAGCAACACATCGATATTATATATATATATATATATATAATATATATATATGTATATATTTGTCGTCGCAGCATTTGGAATATGCATAAAAACTTGGCGCAGTTTCAAAGTTGTGTGTTGTATATTGCACGAAAAACGCGCGCAAAAATGAAAATGAACAAGAAGAAAAAAAAAAAAGGGGAGAGCAAAAAAAAAACCAAAATATATTGAAATGAAAAAGAATCAGAAAATTCTGTTTTTCATATCAAAATTACAAACAGGCCCAGGACAGGCAGCAGAGGCAGCATCTGATTTGAGGAATGAGCATGTGAATTGCGGTGCAGGGTATGGAGTGGAAAAGGGTGTGGTGGCGATGGGGGTTTCGGGGGGCATGATGATGAACGAGGCGCGCCAGTGTCTGGCCTACCTTACATCTCACTCTCTCGCCGCCGTCTCTCTTTCTCCCGCTCTCTTTCCCCTCTGTCGATGGTTCAACAAAGTGCCGGAAGTCGCCAACTCCCATACATAGCCCCCCTCCACCTCCACCTTCAGCCCAGCCATTCCCCCTCCTTCCTTCCTTATTCATCTTGTTTCCCTGATACCTCCCCGTGGGGCAACAATTTTGATTAAATGCATTGCAGAAGAATTTTATTCCCAAAAATAAATTAGCTAATTTAAAAATTCATATTGTAAATCTGAAATTTTGAGAATGGAATATTTAATGCAAAAAAGAAAAACAAAAAAAACAACCAACAAAAATGATTTATGTCAAAGAAGAAAATTGATTAATTCTATTTGTATTTTAAGCAAGAAACCGCAACCGAAGCTAATTATCAAATCACTCTCTCTCTCTCTCTCTCTCTCCTCTTTGCAGTAAATGGTAAATCATCATCATCATCTTCATTAAACAAAAGCAGCAGCTAAGCAACACAGTATTTTTGCTCAACAATAAAACAAAGAAAAATCAAATATAAAATAAATCTAATACTAATCTAAAGCAGTGATTGTTTGTTGCATTTTATTGTAAAAAAATAAATAAATAAATAAAACCAAAAAACACTTTCTTGTGGAAAAGAAAAAATATTAACAAAAAAAAAAAAAAAAAAACACAGAACGCAGCGAGCTTAAGCCAACAAAAAAAACGTAGTACGACTAGCAAAAGACACCACCAATTTAATTTTCAAATAAAAACAAAAAACCAACAACAAGAACATCTTTTAAAAACTAATTAAACCAGTAGTCAAAATCTATATGTATGTATGATCGATATATATATATACATACATATATATATATATAAATGCATATATATATATACATATAGTAAAATCAATGCAAATTATATTTACAAACTTTAACTAAAAACCAAAATCATTTTAGTAAAACAAAAAACAAAGTAAAAACCACGCAAAATAAAAGAAAAAACAAAAAAGACAACCAAAAATAAAATAAAAGCAAATTAACAAAAACAAAAACAGATCGTATAAATTCGGTCGATAACTTGAATAGATCAACTCAAACACAGATCATCATAACCCCTCATACTCTACCTGTAAGGAGCAAATAAAAAACATATAAACATATATATATATATATATACATAAATATATATTAAACAATCACAACAACAAGAAAACAGCAAAACAAACAAACAACCAGCAGTAAAAACAAAACAAAACAAGCAACATAAAAATGGAAGACAATAACACAAGCAGCAGTGCGGGCGGAGCGCCTATCAAACACGAGGATCCATCGGTGACACTCACAATAAGGCTGATTATGCAAGGAAAGGTAAGTCCCAGAGATCATATCATATCTAAAGGGCATGGTGGCAACCCTAGATGCCCAATGTTCTCATTGATTAACTGTTAATTGTAAGACTCAACAGCAAACAGCTCTCTCTACTCTGTTATTTCAACTGAGGAATCATGTAAAGATAACCTCGATAAGTCTATTTCGGGCCTGACATAATTAAGCCTACTTCCTTGTTTAAACCCCCCTTAGTTCCTTGTTAGGGTATATACTCAGTTTTTAGTTGTGTTTTTATTATGTTTTAGTTATCGTCGTCATAATCAGTGCACAAATTGTAGCGTTTGTGATGATTAGAACAACAAGCCTTCTGGCAAGAACAGCAAAAGTTCCTATACTTATTTCCGTCTGCGTTGTAGGGACATAATTCGCATCTAGCACTTATTTTCGGGTTTGTCATAATAGGCTCCATTGCTGATCGTATTCGGCTAATTGATGGCAGTTGATTTTGAGTATTCTGGACGAGAGCAATAGCATTTGCGAAGCTTATAAGCCAGGTTTTCCAAATACTCTCTCTTTGAACTGCGGATTTATTTAAATCTGTGCTGATTCATGCACATAAATGATAAATACACTAATACCAGATATGCCTAACATACATACATATGTACATATGTATATGAAACTAGCTCATTCGGTACGTCTGCAGGAGAATATACCAATCATTTGCTCACAATTTTCAGCACCTTCTTGTTTTATTGTTGTTTCATGATCATGATCGGTTTTTTATTATCTTTAACACTGACGTCCTTCATGTGGTGCTGTGCAATCCTGCATCCTCTGATGTTTTCAACTTATTTGTGTCAATTTACCTATCGATTTGAATTGATAGATTCGTATAACTCAGTTGTTTGGAGATCGGTTCTGTATGCTAATAAACTTTCCCATCTTTGGAGATCAAGTCTGGATTATCCTTACATTCGTGCCCGATTTGTGAACTCCCAATTAAAACCTATTTGTTCAATTTTATCAGTATCGTAAGGTCCAAGTTCATTCAAACATATGTATAGTCTTCACTGTGGACTTATTTTTTCGCAACAGTCTTACATCTGAATTCGATGAGTCTACTTACACGTAACTTTTCAGTTTTTCACGTTCAGGAAAACCAGATATCCAAAATAGGTTTACGAAAAACAACAAAAATGATACTGTAAGGAAGTAGGGTTAAAAGAAGAGTTCACATTGTCCTTTTCATATGCTCAAAGTAAACCCAAAAAAGAGTCCAAACTGATTAAAGGAAGAGGCCACAAGAAATTGATCTAAAACAATAGTGGCTAGGATATAATTTTCTTGCCACAAACACAATTCACAATTCTTTCTATAATCAGAGAAAGGATTTGAAACCGATTCGTTCGTGTTCAGAAATTACACAAGAATTCCGACTGGGTGGAAAAGAGCTTTTCCATTGACCGTTTTAATTAACATTCAAGTTAACTTTTGCAGCAGTATTTGAAACATTTTTCGTTTTCAATGTAATGCAAACCAACTACAATATGACTGGCAACAACAACAGCAATGAAAAATAATAAATAAGGCATATGGATAAATTCAATTATGTAAAGTGTGAAATGAATTGCAATTGAATGCCAATATCTTTCTCTCTTTTATGGATCTCAACTTTATTTTATTTTTCCTGATATAAAGCATATTAATGTGTCGTGTGGCCATCGCGTGTAATGCACAAAATGGGAGAAAATGAGATGTCAAAACTCTTAATATGCAGGCATAAACAATTTAAAGTGACAAGTTCGTTATCATTTTAATAAATAATTGCAAAAATTGGGCCATATTAAACTTACACTGCGAAAAAAAGGTCAGGTGAATGACGAGTTTTGCATGTACTTTCAAATTGACATCCTTTAGTTGGCATCTGATGAGGATTAAGAGCTAAAGCAGCTGTCCTACAAAAAGATCTTTAGAGAATTTTTCAAAGTAAAGTTGTGTTATCTTGTGATTAACTATATTCAGCTTTACGATTATCAAAGTCTTAAGGAAATTTTCGAGTCTGCAAAGCCAAAATGAAATTTGATTAAAGAAAAATGATTAAATATAGTTTCACACCCCCCAAAACCATCTATCCCTCTCTACTCTCTATCTGTCCCCTGCTTTATTATTAAAAGATCCAATTTACAATATTGACATCTCATTCTGACTTTGTTTTCAATTTCGAATGCAAAACCCATAAACAGAAGGCATAAAAGAAACAAAAGCAAAAAAGGAAAAGGCAACCCACTTCTCCTCACATGTCTATTAAAATATCTACGCTATTATGCACACCATTGGATTCTGTCATTTTTAAATATTTATAGACATATTGAGAGTATATACATATATATATATACATACATATATATATATATAGCACTATATATTATATATGAGATAAATATGCCGATACACAGCAAAATCAATAAAAAGAAATGCAATGGCAAATAAAACAAAATCACCGAAAAGAAGTACCAAGTGGTAAAGAGAAGGAAGAGGCGAAGGGGGGGGAACACATACACACACGCACACACAACATGATGGAAAACAAACAATGAAATTATAAATTAACGTGCAATTTTTTATGCAAATTAAAATTAAACACACGCCACGTCACGCATTATGCCACATCCCCCCACCCCATTTAATGGCAATTTAAAGTAGGAACGATACATATACATATATATATATTGTATGTATATTGAACAAGAATCGGAATAAATAAAAGTAAATATATATGTATATATATAAAGTCGTAAAATCCGAATCGAAACGAACGGGCAGCGCGGGCATTGCGCGGCTATTAAACAATCATTATGGCTTCTGGAAGATATGAGTAATAATAATAGGGGAGGGGGCAAAAAACCAGGAGTACAACAACAACATCAAGTTGCTGAATCAATTGTTCAGCAGATAAAGCTACTGGCATATTCATCCCCCCTCAGAAAAACAAATACAAATACGTATATCTATGGACCACTCAAGTTCCCTATAAACAAATCAAATTTCCCCATAACTACAACATTTTATGCATCATTTGTATGAGAAAGTTATAGAAATTCTGTCAAACTGTCATTCAAATTAGTTAAAGAGATTCTCTTCAGGACTTTTTAATAAATTTCATCCCCCCGTCCCCACAGGGTATTAATTATGTTGATCAATCAAAGGTTCAAATGAATCGACTGCATTAACAAGTTAAACCAGTTAAAAACACCAACAATAAAAAAAAGGAAAACAAATGAATTAATATTAAATATTGTATTCAAATATTTGTATCTCCTACAACAATTAACATAATGACTGTCTCCCTCACTCTCTCTCTCTCTGACAAAAAAAAGGCTGTTTCATGTCTTTGGTTGTTGTTTTTTTTTTTGGCATAAATTTCAAGTGATATTAAATACACATTAATGAAATATTTGAAATGTTGAATGCATTTAATATCAATAAGTGATAAACATATATGATAAGTAAATTTCATTTGTCCTCTACACACACACACACACGCACACACATACATACAATTGTCATCTGCATTCTTGAAATAATTAGTTAAATTTTGTATTTATTGTCATCTCAGTCAATCAAATTTCTTTGACTTGAAAATTTAATAAATTTTCAAATTCCATCAAAAGAGAGAGAGGAGAGAGATAGAGAAAGAGAGAGTGTGAATGTAACAGTATATCCCATAATATAAAGTTTCGCAGAGTTTATCAGATTCAAGAACCTATCTCAATGCTTGAATCTCTATCTCGCTCTCCCTCTCGTTCACTCTTTATCTCTCTCATAGGAACCATAACCTCGGCCAACCTTCCTCAAATCACATTCAATACCTTCACTTCTCTTTGCATGGCCAATTGAACAAGTCAATACGCGGATATGACTACATAGAAAAACCGATCAATTGAATTTGCCTGAACGCAGTTGACATTGCACCTCTCTCTCTCTCTCGCCCCATCAGCCTCGCCCGTTTTGGCTTTGGGGTTTGTGTGTAGACCGCTGCCGCCTGCTGTGTTAGGCACTTGATTTGCATTAAGCATCAAAAATTGATTTACATATACTCTCCTATACCTACATATATAAATATCCGAGTGTGTGTACCATACAGCAGCAGCTATTCGCATAAATCATGCTAATCTATAACTATCGATCAAAAAGAGACCCGGGACAACGACTTATGTGGTTGTTCTTCGTGTTGTTGTTGTTGCTGTTGCTGTTCGTGGCGGTGGCGGCGGCGTCTGTATAAAAGTGTTTTTACAATTTATTGCCCGAATCCTTATAGAGAGAAGGGAATTATTTCTGTTGTTGTTGTCGAGGAGTGGAATGAGAGGGGGGAGGGCATCGCACCGACTGCCAGTGAAATCGCATTTTACATTTTTACAGCAAATATATTGTATTTATTTTTGTAACTAGCTGAATAAAAGCCAAAAAGTGCGCAATTATTCATTAGACATTTTTGTCTTTCTGTGTAAGTGCCTCTGCCTCTGTCCCTCGGTCTCTGCCTGGCCTGGCCTGGCCTGCCTCTTGGCATCTTCCTCCTTGTCCTCCTCCTCCTCTTCAAGACCATTTTTCTCTCTACTATTCTATTCTGTTTCGTTTTGTTCTTGCCTTTTGTCTGTGTCTATTTTTGCAATAAATTGTTGTCGTCGTTGTTGTCCTATAGCCCATTTTGTTGTGTTGTTGGCCTTTTTGCCAATTTTCGACTACACATCATCATGTAAATGTCTTCGTCTGGGTCGTCTGTTTGTGTCCCTCTCTCTCTCCCCTCTCTATCATTTTATATCTCTTGCTCATTATGTCGCCTTATCTTTGCACCTGTCGCTGACTTTCAATTGGATTAAATTTAAAATGCATCAACATGCAGCAGTCTCCTCCCTCCTTACACTCAAATATATGTATTTTATTTTGAATATTGTGTGAATCAATCGTGTTAAATTGGCATTTTTGTTGTTTTTTTGTAAGATTTAATTTTTAAGTGAGATAAATGACTGCTTAGCCACGCATTATTTACCTCCTCCACCTCCCGTGTCCACCGTTCGCACACATTCATATGTCAGCCAGTCAGTTTGTCTGTCAGTGAGTCAGTTAGTCAACTACTAGTAGGCGTACTTCCTCCTCCCCATTGAATCCCCTCTTCATCTAGAGTCAAGTGCAGCATCTCAAGCTCCAATGGAGGAGACGACGACGACGACGACTTTGGATGTTGACGCGCTGTTTTGTTGTGCTGTGGATTTGCGTGACAGCCTCAGCTTATTTCACAGAGTCTCTCTCGCTCTCTCTCTTTTTCCGTCTCTTTCTCTGTTTCTCTGTCTCTGTCCCTCGCTGTGACGTGGCTAATGTTGTTGAATAATAGTTTTTAATGGCTGTTGACTGTTATTAAATAAATAAGCTGCTATTTAGAGAGGTCTTTTCTCTCCGTCGTCTTCTCCTCCTCATCTTGTATCTTTTACTCTCTCATGCTCATCTTTTCATCTTCGTTTTTGTTTTTCTTCATTTTTACTTTAAGACACTAAATGGAATTGGGGGGGATTTAGTGTAAATGTTTTTTAATGGACAAGGGTAATCGGCTAGCAAAAAATAAAACCAAAACACTTAATACACCTTAACTAAGATCAAGTAGAGCTAAAAATCAGTTTTATATATACATTTAGATATATAAAAAAAAATGATTATGGTTTATCATGTCACAAATGAAATGTTGAAACTGGCATCTCAACTGAACTCAAGTTATGTGGAAACTTATCCCTAAGTAAACATTTGTATTTGTAAAAGCTTTCGACAGCCAAAGAGCACTACACCACACACTCTATCTATAAGTATTTTGAAACAATAAAATCATAACACCGAAGTCTAGATACTCTTTGTTGAATTATCTTTGCTTAAAACAAGAGTCGTGTGAATTATAACTCATCAAATGTAATCTCACCATCATCTTTAAGGACTTTTCAAACTTTACTTAAGTTTTTCTTCGATTGATCCATCTTATTTTTTGCAAACTCTTCAAATTAGTATATAGTTTAAATCAAATCAATTGAACTAGAAAGCATTTTAAACTGAAAAATGTATTTATCAAGTTTGTGTACAAATTTTAGAGTCTTTAAATCGACTTTGACTTGAAATTGTTGTTTATACCGTTATTTACTCAGTGGGTAATAAAGTTTGCATGGAAATAATAGAGAAATAATTAACACAAAGCTGTCATAAATCTTCTTCAATTACACATAGACTTATAATGTCTCTCAGACTATGATGATGATGATGATGACGATAATGATGGATTAAACCTTGGAAGGGGTTTGGTTTTCAATTTCGTTGCGATTGAAAAACGTGCCGAAAACACTTGAATCTCTATATAGAGATTTCAGCTAAAATTTAGTTCCTGCTTCATTTTTGGTTGGTTTATGGGCCAAATTGATATTGAAGAGAAATCAGCAAAAGCAGCAACAAAATGTGGTCAATCAAAGTCAAAAGCAAAAGGCAATGCAATGCCAATCATAAAAGTCAACAAGCAATAATAATAATGATGACGGGACTGTACTTTAAATGGTGTTGGATCGAGGAGGGGAGGAGTGGATGTCGATGTCGATGACGTTAATGTTGCATATGAGAGATGCTGCTGCTGTTGCATGGTTATTGCTGCTAGTTGGTTGCATGTCAAGGCCAGTCATGGAGCTAGTTGCTAGTTTTCTGCTTTTTTTTTTTTTTATCTCTAATTAACTTTGGCTTATTAGTTTTTTGCTTTTTTTCTGTTCTTCGTTTTGCAATTGTTGCAGTTTTGTGTGAAAGTCACAGTCGCTGGCAAAGTGACTCAAAAAACGACATTGTCGTCTAGCCAACCAACCAACCAACCAACCTGGCAAGAAGTCGTGAGGCAGTTAATTAATTTATGAAGAAAACAAAAAAGAACGCATTCAAGACGTGGAGAGCGAGCAAACGACAACAATGTGAAAATTGAAAAACGCCTTTTTCACTTTGTTGTTGTTTCTTTTTCTCATTTTCTCATACTTTTCTTTTTTCTTGGCAAGCATTTGTAAATTGCATAGAAAAGAAAACCCAAAAAAGACTAAAGAAAAAACTGGGTTGCTGCTCCGTCACTCATTCGTCTGTAGTACAATCTCACCTAGAATGAATTGAATTGGAGACCAAGAGTCGAGAGTCGAGTCGAGTCGAGTCGAGACACAATCTATGTATGCCATTTTGCTTCTTCTTTATTGTTGGTAGGTGTTGTTGCTGTTGTTTTTATTGCTGTGTATTTTTGAATCATGCATTTTTAATTAGTGAAATTGCACAGCACACACATACACACACACACACACACACACCTGAATCTGCCCCATCATCATCATCATGTTTGTTGCAAATTTTCAGTATAGTGCGCCACATTTCTCAAGCACTTGTCTAAATTTAATTAACTATACTTTTTAACCCTATACAAATGACATGGCATATATAAAATAATTCTATAGGCAAATATTCTATATGAATTGTTGCATTGCATAATATGCAATGCATTGCTTGCTGCTTGTTGTTGTTGTTGTTGTTGTTAATGGTAGAAAATATTTAGTTCTTCTTCTGTATCATTTGGCATGTAATGCTAAGAATCGAATACACATTTCTACTTCAATTAGCAGCAAAAAGCAGCAACAAAAATACTTCGAATGCCAATTGTGGTAAGGTGAAATGAGCTAGAGAGCCAACAGAGCTAACAGCTATAGCTTTCTCTTTAATTAGATCACATTGAAAAATCTTTGTCCGGTTTGTCTGGCTGTCTGTCTGTCTGTGTGTGTGCACACACAAAGAAAAATTGTTGTCGCTAATGAAAAACAACATACTAACATACATAGATGGCAAATCAAATATCACAAAACAACTTTTCAAGTAAAATTCTTGCAGCATATTAAATTTCAATTTCCACACAAAAGGTTATTAGAAATTATAGTAATAACATAGCCAAAAGGCAACCACAGAAAGGTTTAATAAGATCTAGAAGGGACCTTTAGATAAAAGTCAGCTCCTTTATCAAGTACGAACTGAAAAAGAGACACCATTGATTAAAACTGCAGCTAATCGGCAGTTTTGTACCAGAAATCAAAAACACACAATTTATAAATTTTAGTTGGTAGGTTGGTTAATTTAGGTTTATTCAATTGTATTCCTGATTGATTTGTTTATTTGTCAACCTAATTTTGATATATATTTGTGAAATGTACTTAAACTTAAAAGTCCATGTTAGATAAGCAAATTTTACTACGTACCTAGTGCTGGGCAAAATCCGATAGACTTTCTCATCGGTTTTGTTTACCATCGATAAAAACCACAGCTCAACAGTTTAAATGTTGTTTGTGCTTGAAAAACGTCAAGTTAATTTGTGTTTTAATTAACATAATAAATTTTACCTTTGCTGATATACTAGAGACCTGATAATAATGTCATTGTTTTTTAACAATATACAATTTTTATGTGGGTAGATATTTCATTATTTCACAGAAATCCCCTTGAATTAGTTTATACTTTGATCATTCTTTTCCATTTACAAATTGTTTGGTTATGCTTTAAAATTATTGCATCTTACACAGAGATTGTATAAATCGTTTCAGAGAAAACTCATGCAAAATGCAAATGCAAGTTGAAGTTTGAATTTAAAATAAATGTTTCCCTTTTGACTAATTTAATCCGTTTGCTTAATAGTAAAACCTGACTTTAAAGTTGTTTAAACTCTTAAATATCCTTTGCGTTTGCCTGTTAATTGAAATCACTTTATATATATACATAGTAGGTTTAAATTCAAGTTGACATTTAGGTCTTGGCAGATGGCAGGCATTTTGCATCTGTCTCTGTTGTGACTCCTTCTATGTCATGTTTTCTCCCGTTGCTCCCTTTTGGCCTCCCTCGCTCTTTCCTTCTCCCACAGACTTTGTTCTTTTTCATTTAATCAAATTAAAAATTGCCACTTGCTGCGTTTGTATGTAGTAATTGCAATTTTGGCTTGTCCCTGGCAAATTGTAAATTATTTAATTGTACTTTTTTTTCCTGCTGTTGCTGTTGTTGTTGTTTCCCGCTGCTGCTGTTGCTGATGCTTTTTCGTTGCATTTTCGCCTGCCAGCAACAGAAAGAGACGAGGGGCAGAGAAAAAAAAATCCCAAAACAGGGCGACAAATGCACAGCATGATTTATATGGGTGAGGAGGAGGGGGAGGAGATGCTGCGGGGATACCTACTCACATGTGTGCCATATGTGACCCTCCCCCTCGCCTTATTCCCCTCACATAACTCTTGGGGCAAAGCATTTTCCAAAAACACATTTGTTGCAAAGTTTTTCTTGCATTTTTCTTTTCTGCCAGCGACAAAAAAAAAAAATCAACAACCGGCAACAGCAGCAGCAGCAGCTCCCATAAATGGTTCTCACGGTTTTGCAATTGCTGTCAGATTGTTTTGGCGTTGTTGTTGTTGTTATTATTGTTGCAGCAATTTATATATTTTTGTAAAATTTTCAACGCCGCCGCATTAACACACAACAACCAAACGAGATACAAACTTCTCTAACTTTTCCATCATGACAAAGTCCCGATACCCTCACAAGGAATTATAATAAGATTTTTGACAATATCGTTTGACCAAAATATATATATAATTTGATTGAAAGTTATAACTATATAACAAAATATACCCTTTATTATTTTTCTATACCTTTTATTTTGTCGTCCATCAAAACATGAGAAATTTATTTTTTAGAGGGATTTACCGCTTCGTCTAATGGAAGGCTGGCTGACTTGGCCGGCTGCTCTACTAACATCGAAAAAAAAAAAGCTTGTCACAAATTGGCTTTGTGTCCGTCCGTCCATTTGTCTGCGTGTCTGTCTGTCCCCCATTCGTTGGTGGTCGGTCTGTCGGTCTGTCTGTCCATTTTTTTAGACTACTTTAATGGTTTTTCTGTTAAGTTTATTGTTCCGTCCATCATTCATCAAATTCGTCTTGTTCATCTTTCGGCACTTGCTTTGCGATATATTTCACGAGCCCTAAAAACGCGATAAATGGCCTATCAAAATTTTTCGCTTCGCTGAGAATAACATTAGATTAAATAGTAGGTAATATAAGTCGAAGGGGAGCGAATCAACGAATGGGAGAAAAGAAAAAGATATACGAGCAGCAGCAAATTTATCACAATTGTTTGGATTTGCTTCACCCTTTTTTGTTTTGGTTTTCTCTTTCTTAATGGCCCGATAATTAGGGTAACATAATTATTTCTAATAGACTTGGAGTTAGCCTTCAGATTTTGGCCATATAGAGTTGCTTTTTCTTAGACAATTGTTAGGGCCTTGCCTCACGTTGGGCGCCAATGAAATAAATTCTCATACCTTAATCTAGTACCGATTGAACGACCACAAGACTATTTTAGAAAATTTCTTGGCAGAACCCTCTCGCCCTCTTTCCTTTCCCCTCTTGGTAAACTTTTTATATGCATATTTTACCTAGACAAAAACCCGAAAAACTTTAAACCAACCAAAACACAACAAAAGAATACAAGTTTTGTATGTGTGTGTGTGTGGGGGTGAGGGGTGACGAGGAGATGGGCCAGCTAACAACATTTGCCTCCTCCTTGCATCATGAAAACCACAAAGTGATTTTTGCATACAAATTGTAAAATTCGAAATGCAAAATGCGTTTACATTGTGCAGAGATTGGAGGGGGAGGATTGTGGTAAAGGAGGAAACAAATCAGAGGAATTTTTTGTTGGCATTTAATTGCACACACACCGGCCCCACACACATAGACCAATTCAAGTCGTGTCCTTTTTGGAATTGACAAGAGTAACTAACTATTCATCCACACCCCCTGTATCCCCCTTCCTCTCCACTTGTTCGATTTAAGTTAAATCAATTCAATCAAGTGAAAGTGCCGATTTTGCTCTCTATTCACAGTGAGTGAGAGTGCGCCTACGTCTGCTATCCGGCCGAATGTCCGGTCCAACTGTGTTTAGCATGTTCGTTCTCCGGGATTTATGCAAATTGCGTAAACTTCGCGTTACCGAAATTGTAGTAGAGGAGCGGCATTTGTTCACATTATTAAAGACGATGAGTGCGAGGAGGAGGACGACAATGAGGGGGGAATTGAATGGCCTTCTCTCGTTAGCAGCAGCGTCAGGCCTAAACTGTGTTTGTTGCATTAACATTGGCTATAGAGAGGATCAGGGGTGGTAGGAGGAGGGTAGCAAAGTAGTTTGCCTATAAATTATAGAGATGAAAATTTTGTGTCTCGCAAGTGCGCGCAGACAGGCGTAAAAACGCATTGCATTTTGGTTGTTGGCCATCATTATTTTGGTCTTTTTTTTTCTCTCTGGGTATGAACGAATTGGACCGCCGCTGTCGCTGTCGTTTTCAATGATAATTATGCCAATAATTATGGCAATTTCGACAATAAACTTGTTGTTGTTGCATGTACATGCACATATTCGTATATATATAATAATTTTTTCATATTTTACTTAACGGTTTAGTTTGCCAAGTTGCGGCGCAGTCATAGGCATAAATATTATCGAAGAGTGGCCGAAACCAGTAGCAACAAAAGAAAAAAAAAACCCAAGAACAACAAGGATGAAGAGTGAGAGAGAGGGAGAGAGAAAGTGATGGAGACAGACAAAAAAAAATAACAGAAAATGCAAACAGCGCATAAAAATTGCAAACAAAAATGGAATACACTGTGTGGCACATAGACGACAAAAAAAAACTGGCAAACTGCCCAGACTTTAAATGCTTGGGAATACTCTGAGCCAGCTAACACACACACACACACACTCTCGATAGTTTTTGGCTAAAATGCAAACTGAATGAGAAACAGAGTGAGATAGAAACACAAGTGCCCTGAGTGCAGCTTGGTTTTTTATTTGGTTTTCGGCTGAAGGTTGGCATTGTTATTGTTCAGTTGGGAGGGGGTATGTACATACATATGTATGTATATAGTACGTAGGGTATAAACATTACGGTCATCTGCAATTTTCAGTCAGTTAAAGTCGAGAAACCAATAAAGTTCTTACTTTATCTTGCTGCCAACATTAACTGCACCACAAACGATTAGATGTAAATTTCCTTAGAAAACTTTGCCTCACTCTAAATTACATATTGCTAAAATTAA
This sequence comes from Drosophila equinoxialis, assembly GCA_018150345.1. Taxonomy (NCBI): domain Eukaryota; kingdom Metazoa; phylum Arthropoda; class Insecta; order Diptera; family Drosophilidae; genus Drosophila; species Drosophila equinoxialis. The sequence goes on along the minus strand of JAECWI010000089.1, from coordinate 2,616,115 downwards.
CTTTAAAATATCAAGAGAGGGTATATAAAAGTCGCATTTCTCAATTTCAGTCCTCTAGTTCTAGGTAAAGTTTTTACTATAGAAAAGAAATAATTTACAACTTTGTTCAATTACATCCCAAATAGATATCCATTTTGGGTTGGCTAATGCATAGCAAAATATTAGAGAGAGAGAAAGAACAGAATCCGTTGATGCTGAATTTTGCGTAAATGCCTCCAAATTAATTTGCCATTTTTTACCGTTTTCAAAACCCATGAAATAGTCATTGGCGTTTAGATCCGTCACATATCCCAATCCTCTTTAGATTAGTTAAAGTCGTTTGGTTTCTGATTGAAGCAAAGATTTATCTAATAATTGAAAATTAATGTTTAATGAGAAACCTCATTGAGTGCAAGTTAGAGGACATTCGCCCCTAAAAGTATGACATCGGTAACTCAAAAGTTCATTTTCAAAAAAAATTCGTAATATTTTTGGAAATCTTAGAGTCTAAATAGCTATGAAATGAAAAAAAGGGAATTATTTCACTGCATATTGCATACTTTTGGGGACTAATTTTTTCGTTTCACATTTCTAGATTTCGATCTATATTCTAAAACTACCGATAATTGAATGTTGAGATTCAGTTATAATAGAAAATCACATGGAAATGAGGAATAGCCTAAATGATTGCCCCACGTTGGCCGCCCACATTCCTTTTTTCTTCTTTTTTTTTTGCCCCTTTCTCTGGGTAGTGAGTGAAGTTACGTTTTTCTGTTTTTTGGTTTCCCTTTTTGTTGTTGGCTGCTGTTGCGCTTAAACAAAGTTACGAACTGCTGTGGTAGTGCAGATATTTACAATCAATTAAAACGCGTAAAAGCGCTGGCCGCAAATTTCATTACCTCCTCCGTCGGCTCTGGCCTCGCTTACTCCAGACTACACTCACATACACACACACACACAGCCAGTCAGTCTTCTGACAGAAATTGGAAATGGATTTTTGGGTATACTGGTTACATCGAAGCGGCGTGGTGTTCTTTGTGGAGGTAAGGGAGGGGAATGGGATAGGATGGTCTGGATGTGGATCTGGGTCTGGGTCTGTCATGGGTTCTGAAGAGTAATGTATAGGTAGGTATATGGTAGGTTGGGTGTGAATTGCTTTTTGTGGCAATTAAATATGCAAAAGTAGTTACACACACACACACAAACGGCAAGGGGGTGAGAGAAACAGATGGAGAGGGAGAGAGCATGTGTGTGTACATATAAATGTACATATTTTTGTTCTCCTCTGGTATTATATCACTTAATATTTAATCAAATTTGAGCATCGTCACTGACATTGCACGTAAATGGAAAAAAAAAAAACATAAAATGGAAAATTGAGAAAGAAAAATGACAGAGAATGATAAAGAAAGAGAGAGAGAGAGAGCGAGATAAAGGAAATATATATATATATATACCCACTCACACACACATATAAAGAACATAAAGTGCTTTTGAATGTTTGGTTGGCTGGATGTGTGTGGGAAGAAAGAAATGGAAGAGGTGGGTATAAGGCGGGTTGAAGGATTGCTTGTGCTAGAGAAGGATGGAAGACAGACAGCAAAGTTGGTAGTAGCCTCAAGTCAACTAGAAAAACAGTTTAAGATCATTTAAAATTCGTTGCCCTCTTCTTATATGTACTCAATATTTTGTAAATATAATGTCTCACTTTTTGTTTCTTTGTATATTTACAGGAAGTTGGTAGTATTATTGGTAAAAAGGGTGAAATTGTCAACAGATTTCGTGAAGAGGTGAGTTCTCTTTTGGCTTGAATTAACTATATTGAATATTAACAATTAATTTGCTCTCTGTTTTATTTTTAGTCTGGTGCCAAAATTAATATTTCGGATGGCTCATGCCCGGAACGCATTGTAACGGTGTCTGGTACAACTAGCGCAATCTTTTTCGGCATTTACGCTAATTACAAAGAAGTTTGAAGAGGTATGTGTGCGCTATAATGACAAAATGAATGACATAAGTTTGTATATTATGTCAAATGACAAAATGTCATTATACATAGCATGCAATGATCATTGTGATCAGCATCATTACCATAACCTATAAGGGTGAGATGGTTCCAAACGAAAGAAAAATGAATCTGAGAATTGATACAATTCGATTAAAGAAATCCAATTTATAGAAACGGATGTAGAGGGCAGTGAAATAATGGAAACGTTGCCCCTTAAAGTATGCTGAAACGAATTGATAAACTTATAGGGCAGGCATACCCTTGTTCAAGCTAAATTTATGTTTCAAAGCAAAGCAAGTTCTTGGTCTGCTTATTGCCTATTTAAGGGGCAACGTTTTATCCATTTTATAGCCCTATTAAATCCAATCAAATCTAATCCCAATTATTGTTGTGCTCCCATTTGTTCACATTTACTAACTTCTGACCCGTTTCAGTGGTGCTCGCAGTTCAATGATGTAGGCAAAGTTGGTAAAACTCAAATACCTATACGATTGATTGTGCCAGCCAGTCAATGTGGATCATTAATTGGTAAGTTCAAAGAAACACACACACAATATACCTACTCATTCTTCTTCTGTGTGGTCTAGGCAAGAGTGGCTCAAAGATCAAGGAGATACGCCAAACCACAGGCTGTTCCATACAAGTGGCCAGTGAAATGTTGCCAAATTCAACAGAGCGTGCGGTTACCCTAAGTGGCAGTGCCGAGCAGATTACTCAATGTATCTATCAGATATGTCTTGTCATGTTGGAGGTAAGAGAACATTAGCCAGACAAAACATTAGACAAAATGGCAAATAATTGAAACTTCATTTAATTTCAGTCTCCGCCACGCGGTGCTACCATACCATATCGACCAAAACCACAAGTAACTGGACCAGTTATCTTGGCCAATGGACAGGCCTTTACCATTCAAGGCAATTATGCAGTGCCCACACAAGAGGTAGGTCATTTCCTTTCCGAATCAATCCAATTCAATCCTTTTGCTTCAATGCTACTAGCAACAAATAAACATCCAAAAAAAGAATGAAACTAATCCACCAGTGTTGGTTAACAATTCGCAAAAAAAAGAACTAAAATTATATACCTATATAAAAAAGAATTACTGCAGCTAGAGCTAGTTGTCTCTATCTATATTTAATTATTTTTTTTTTTTTTGTCTTTATCTGTCTATCTATGTGTCTCTCTCTCTCTTTCTCTCTGTGTCTCTTTCTCTAAATGATTTAAAATTTATTGTCTTTAACCTGACCGTAACCAAATAATAGACCCAGACCCCTCTTGACCAAAAAAAGATATACATATGTCTTTCTCTATAATTTATCATCTTTTCTGCCAGCTTTAATTTGTTGCCTTTCTTTTTCTTTCTTTCTTTCCCCCCCCTTAAAACTGTTCTTACTTATGGATATATAAATATATGTATCTTTTATGTTATAATTTTGCCAACTTCCTAGTTTTATATTCTCCATTTCTCTTATATTCTTCTTTTACTTGGTTGTCCTCCACAAATTTGTTAACCATTTCGATTTGCTCGTTCTCCAGTTATAATTTGCACCCAAACGGCCAATGCTGTCATTTCTGTCTCTTACTCTCTCTCTCTCTCTTTGCTGGTTCCACTTTTCTCCTCTCCGACCTTTTTCTCTCTGGCATATTTTTGAATTTTGTCAAGATATATCTTATCTACTTAAAGATCCCCTTTGCGTCCTTATCCCATTTTTTTTGTCTCTCTTTCTCTCATACTCCATATTGTTGGTGACAAAAGAAAATAATAAAAAAAAAAAAACTAATTCTAACCTAATTTTGCAGCAAACACCAAGAAAGTGACAAAAATATCTAATTTATAAAGTTAAATTTCTCTTACATACATTTATATAAATATATTTATATTTTTTGTGTTTTTTTTTTTTTAGTTCTTCTTTGCACTCTCTTCTCTCAGGTTTAAAAGAGCTGTCTCTCTGTCTGTCTCTCTCTAGCTCTCTTGTCGTGTGTCGCGAGAATTACTTTTGTCGGTAATTTGTTGGGTTCTCCTTCGAAGGCGAGGCGAGTGAGTGATGTGATGTGAAGAATATGGAGAAGGAGAGGAAGGATGAGAAGGAGAAGGGGGAGGAAGAAAAGGAGAGAATGTGGAGAGAGAAGAATGAGAAGCAGAAGCCATGGGATTGAAAACATGCCAAAATATACACAATTTTTCAGTATCTCTCCCTCTCTCTCTCTCTGTCTCATTCTCATTTAATTTCCCGTCATATCTCTCTCCAAAATCTCGATCTTGATCATTCTCACCTTGTGTCTCTCTATCTCTCCATCACTCTCTCCCTCTCTCATTCTAAGGGCTCGCTGGCAGCGTGCGTGGAGAAGTATGTTCAAAATACTACACCAGTCTCACTCACCTTATCTCTCTCTCTGTGTCTCTCTCTCTCTCTCTCTCCGCCTACGTCTCCGCCAATATCTCTCTCTCTCTCTCTCTTCCTCGTCCTCCTCCTCCACCTTATTTCAACAACCACAATCCACAATCAAATTACACTAAAATCCCTTCAAGTGCGCCAGTGAAAAACGAAAACAATTTAAACCAATTGTCTATTCTTTTTATATAATCGAATTATATGCCCGATACAACATACATATATATAGATGACAGCGGATAAACCCTATCCAGAACAAATTCCTATTTTTTTTTTCTTGGTATTCCTACCAAATACCTTCTCTCTATAACAACCATATATATATCCATAATCGTTTTCATTGTTTGATTTCTTTTTTAGTTGCTGTGTCTGTAGTAGAATAAAAAACATTTTTAAATAAAAACGATTCAAACAAATATATAAAACAAATGTTTGCAGCGATAATAACAACAACAACACCAACAACAACAACATAGTTTTAAAAAATCGTCCTGCCCGACTCCTCACATTACTCTAAAAATCTATCGATATACATACATACATACGTACGTACATATACATTATGTGATATGTAGCAAAAATTTCTAACCTAAAACTCTTATACTCGTTTTTCAGTCGAGCTTCCAATAAACAAACAAACCAACCAATCAACCCTCGCGTACAGATATTGCCAACAAATACCAACCAACAACAACAACAACAACAAAGAAAACAAAAAGTTTTATTGCTGTTGTTGTTGCTGCCGTTGTCACATCAAATTCAATTAATGTCGCAAAAAATGTCGCAAATAAATCAAAAATATAGTTTTACAATCGCCATCCATTTGACTATCTCTCTAACTCGCTCTCTCCCTCTCTCTTTCCCTCTCTGTTTATAGAACAAATACCTCCACATTCGTTTTGGTCCTTGGTTTTTGTCGGTGTTGGCTACTTCCCTTTTTCATTTTTTGCCAATCCATTTCAAAATTGCCTCCATGAGCTTTGGTTTGGTAATTTTAGACACAGTTCACTTTTAAGCCGAACATTTCCTATTAATTAATATGTGTGCCAATGAGATGACGATTAGTCCTACTTTCATTTCAGAGTGCAACAGAATTGTTGCACTATTTTCCTCCCTTGAGCCTAGTAAGAAAAAGTTGGCTTTCTTTAATTTCTCTTGCTCAAAATTTAGGAAACAGTTGATCCTCCGTTCTGATCCACCGTTCTCACTTCCCCCCTCCCCCTTTGTAACACTGCCAACCACGATCATCTGATTGACGAGTATATTTTGCAGCCCTGTTTTCTTTTTTGCACTCCATGGTGTTTGTTCTGCCTCGCCCCCCGCCCCGTCACCTGCCGTCGTTGCCCCCAATACCAATATTTTTGACCCCCCTCAGCTAAAGTACTCCATTTCCTCCATTTCTCTCCTCTCTCTCTCTCTCTCTCTGTCTGTCTTAATATATATATTTTGTTTTCTTAGTTGTTTGCTCCTTCTCTCCACTTAATTCTACTACTCCACCCCACTCTTCCCTCTCTCTCTCTCACTCTCTATCTCTTGCTCTGCCTTTATGTCTTACATATATCCAGCGAATATCGTTTATTAATTTTATATATATTGTATTCAAAAAATCTCTGATTTATCGTTTTGACCTCTCCTAGAGATCCTCTTCATCCCACTCTCGCTCTCTCTCTCTCTCTCTCTCCCTCTTTTTCTCTCCCCATCTTTTTCTATCTCTCCCTCTCCATTATGTTCGAAAGCCTCTCTCCGACTTGATAAGCTGTTTTTTTTATCTTTCCATAGCATAAAAAAAATATATATTAATAATAATAAAACAAAAAAAAAATTAAACACAAATTTCCAAAAAAAACCATACAAAAAAACAAATTGGAAGAGATATTTATGTTTGGTAAACAATTTTTGTTCTTCTGCTCTCTTTTTTTTCTTCTTTGGCCATAATTCTGACACACACACATACACACACACGCACACACACACACATACACATACACACCAACATACAAACACAATTGCAATACGTTTAAATCTTCAAAAAAAAAAAAAAAAATTACTACCAATCATATTAGACCTGCCCAGTATTTCCACTGGCCTTGGCTACCGGTGGTCTACATGCTGGTATTTCAGGCCTTACGGATCCTTTATTAAAGGGGGCACATTTACCAGGAGCGGTGCCAGCACATCACCATCACCTACAGCAAATGCCCGATGTGAGTTTTTGGTTCGAGAAATTGAAAAAAAAAAAAAAAAATATATATATAACAAAAAAAAAAAGAACCCCAAACCTATAATCGATGACAGAAAGAAAAGCAATTGTCGGATTTTGCTATAATTCTCTGGAAATTCCAAATTCCTCATTCCCCTACCCCGCCACCACCACCATCCATCACCCTTTCCACCCAAGAATCTGTTTCAACCCGCTCTCAATCGATTCACATGATCCGCAACATGACCCAAAACCGAAACCGTTTCCCGAAAGAAGAAAAGGAATTTTGAAATGTTTTGTAGAAGCATGGTTATTTGGCATGTTTGCTCCCCTTACCCTACATCCCCCTTTCATAGCCACCCTCTCCACCGCCCTTACGCCCCTTTCTCCCGCCCACCGTATTGTTAGCTGTAGTTGTAATTGTTTCGCTCCCCGTAGTTGGTTCAATTTTCCTGCTCTCTCTCTCTCTCTCTCTCTCTCTCTCTGCCCCCCTTTCCCCTTTAGTTTTCTTATAGTTCTTACACTTTTCTTCATCCTCTCTGTGTGTTCTCCTGCTGCTGCTGTTGTTTGTTGTGTGTCCCTCTGTGTGTGTGTGTGTGTGTGTGTGTGTGTGTGTATTACCCATGTTATTTCACAGTAGTGTTCACATTTCTAGTTATATATTCTCTTTTTTAGTGCTATGAAACTTTCCTCTTACCTGTCCGCCCATACAGACACACACAAACACACACACGTTTTATACCCACCCAACGCCCACCAGAGTTGCCACCTTTTTACTACCTTTGGCATTTCTTTTACGATCCCCCACTGGTGTGTGTGTGTGTGTGTTTGTGTGTTTGTGTGTTGGTCGCAACTGTTGGCCACATTTCAATAACATTAACAGTCCTTGTAACCACAATTTCCCCCCCTCACATTGTCTACCCCCTAAAGACCATACAAAGTTGTTGATTTTTTAGTTAAACCTACGTTCCTCCCCCCTTACTCTCTCTCTGCGCCTCACTTTCACGCTGTGTATGTGTGTGTGTTTGTGTTTGAGTTTGTGTTGTGTGGAGGGAACACTAAAAATCAGGCAACTTGGGGACCTCCAAAAGCCATCAAATGCATTTTTTCTTTCTTATTATCCTTACCATTGCCCCCTGTCGTCGCCGCTCATCTCTTTCTTTCATTCTTTATCTCCCTCTTTATAGCTCTGTCCCCCATCTTCCCAGTGTTACTTGTTTTTTTTTCTATCCTCTCTGTGTTGGCTAGTTAAAGTTTTCGTAATTTGTTTGTAGTTTTTGCAAAGTGTTTCAAGTTCTTATTATGCCGCCCTTTCCCGCTCCGCCGTCGCCCCTGCCCTGTCCTGCCTTTGTGTTCTGTTTTATCACATTTTATAATATTAATCCATACCTGCTGCTAGTATATCTTTTAGCCCTTCCCCCCCCCATTCTATTCACTGTGGTGCAGTGTCTTTTTATTTGGTTTGGTTTGGTTTTGTTTCTCTTTTTCATTTTTTGGTTTTAACTTATAAAATATTACCAAATCGCATGTTTCATTCGTGTTTTGTTTCGTTTTATTTGGTTTGATTTAAAATTCGCATATTTTCGCATTTGATAAATATTTCAGTTTCATACACAGACACATACACAGAGATACAAATACAACTACACTCGAATTCATACCCTTGGCCACCTGCCCCTTCGCCGCATTCTCTTGTCCTGCTGCTCCTCATTGTATATATGCATACGTATATATATATATATGATTTATAACAGATTTCACCCCATTGCATTTGTTGTGTGTGTGTATCCCCCCACCCGAAACCGCCCCTCACCCCAACCAGGCACACACACACTCACACACACACATACCACACACGCTTTTTTTTGTGCAAGTTTATGTATTTATTCAAAACTTATTTTGCAAGAGTTGCCTTTGATTTGATTAATTTATAAAACGCGTCTATGTGTGTGTGTGTGTGTGTGGATGTGTGTGTGTGTGTGCGTTGTGTCCTCTAGTACGTCCTTTTCTTTTTCATTTACTCTGTTTGCTGCTTGTCCTATGTATATATATATATGTACGTGGCATATGTATTATATATAAACTTTGAAAACTATATGTATGTACATACATATGTATCTGTATAGTCATAGGCAAGGATACAAGCGGAGCAACTGTCTGTGTGTGCGTATCTGCATGAGTGTGTGTGTTTGTGTGATTTGCTGTAGGTGTCATTGGTGAAAAAAAGGAAATACAAGAGCAAGAACTTTGAGAATTATAATGAATAAAGAGAAGGAGAAGGAATAGTTGATGAGGCAAGTGCAGCAGAGGGCAGGCCGTGGATGGCATCTCTAGAAGAAGGCCAAAATCAATTGAAAACTTTGTTTTTTTTTAGATTAAAAATCAAGTTTATATAAAAGTACATAGTGAAATCTGTTGACCACAATAAACAAAAGAGGTGCCAAAAGGATTACCAAACCCAAATACACGAGGGAAAACTTGGCGACTTTTCCTTAATAATAATTTTAGCTAAAAAATGGCTTAGATTGAAAAAAAAAAAAAAACCATTAGAATTTATAGATCAAGAATTGAGTTAAATTCAAGCAAGTTTCTTGCTCTTAACCTGTTAAATCGAATTCGCTCCTTGAGGTATGCAATAGTTTTTTTTTTGTTTGGATAGTAAAAACTTTCGAATGGGAGCAAATGAATGTTTTATAAGTGTCAATATATTTCTCTTTCCCTCTCTCTTTCTGTCTCTCTCTCTCTTTCTATCCTTTTATCTGTCTATCCCGATGTCTGTCTACCTTTTCGTAATAAAATGTGGGAGGGTCTCTCCTATAAGTTTTGGTCCTTTATCCTTGTATTACTTCTGTCTGTCCGTCTCGTCACTCTCTTCCTTTCTATCTTTTCTTGGTTTCGCTACTTTTATAAATGTTGTCAACCTAGCGAAACAACAATCAGTTAACATCTGCCACACACGCACACACCCACACACACACACACACACACACACGCAGTACACACTCACATACACAAAAGCTGTATATATTTGTTGTATGTAATGGAAAGATATATATATTGTATATATATATCATCTCATACATATTTCTTTATCTATCGTTCTGCTTTGTTCTGTTATATTTTGGATTTCTTCTTGACTTGCATTTCATTCTGGGGTTTTTTTTTGTCCAGTTATTTGTTTGTTGCTTTTTTCTGTACATCTTCTCATTCGTTTTTGATTTTTTGTTCGCTTTCGTTGTGTTGTGTTATTCTCCTCTAACCAGAACCAGAAGCAGTTCCAGAACTAACTATTATCAACCAACCAACAATATACTAAAGAATATTATTATATATATGCCTACACTATACCTGTAACGATATATATATCTATATATTACCACTACATGTTTATATATATATGTATATATATATATGTCCCTACCACCTTTCTCTCTAACTTTATCAAACTATCAATCTCACTCTCTTTCTCTACATATATGAATACATTCAAATACATTTATATAGTATATATAGATGTATATACCTACATACATATATAAATACATGATTAAGTTGACTAATTTCATTTTCTTTTTGCCTTCCCTTTCATAAAAACACACCTATTCCATACACACGCCACACACACACACACACACACACACACACAAACGAACGAACACACTTTCACATGGGCGCACACAGGTTGCCAAGAATCCTTTGGCCAGTTTGGCTGCTTTGGGTCTAGCTGGAATGAATCCCGCCAGCACTGGTGGCATCAATCACACAGGTAAGTTATCCACCCCCGTGTCTCTCTCTCTCTCTCTCTCTCTCTCTCTCTCTCTCTCTCTGATTAAAATATCCTTTATGCCATATCTTCTCCCTATGTAGGCTCTAATCCAGCAGCTTTGGCTGCCCTGGCCGGATCTCAATTGCGTACAGCAAACGCGAATCGTGCCCAGCAACAGCAGCACGAGATGACCGTATCGAATGATTTAATCGGCTGCATCATTGGCAAGGGCGGCACCAAGATCGCAGAAATACGCCAAATCTCTGGGGCCATGATAAGGATCTCCAATTGTGAGGAGCGTGAGGGTGGCAATACTGATCGTACCATAACCATCAGCGGTAATCCGGATTCGGTGGCATTGGCTCAATACTTAATCAATATGAGGTAAGTGCCGAGTGATGAGAGTGTTGTCTCTGTCACCTCTGTCTATTGTCTCTGTCTTTCTATCGCTCTATATGTGTATCTTTATGAATAATTCGTACAAAAAAACAAAAAATAATATACATATAACATTTTGTCGAATTGAAATGACAACTACAAAAAAAAAAAACAAAAAAAATAAGAAGGTCTAAGGAGGGGAGGGAGGTGGTCGCGCGCGGTCTCCTCTCAGTAGTCTGTGGCGGCGGCGGCGCGTTCAAAAAAATAATAAAAATCAAAAAAACAAAATCATGTAACAACGGTTTTGGGGTTAGGCTAAGATCTCAACAACAACAACAACAACAACAACAAACACCAACAAATAAATTCTAGTCTATAAGTCGTAAGCCCAATCTTATTAGCAAAAACAACAACAATAAATTATCCATAGTTCTTTTCCCACAAAAAAAAAAAACAAAAAAAAGCACACACACACACACAAAACTTTTCTTTTCACATAGCGCTTATCTCTCACACACGCTCGCTCTCTCTCTCTCTCTCTCTTGAATCTCTTATTTATGTATATAAAATATATAATTAGCATCTAAGATCAGCAGCGGCCAAAAAGGATCAAAGGATCGAAACAGAAGCTAACTGTTACTGTTACATTACCAACTACAACTACAATTAGTACTTAGTTTACCTACTACTTTTAACTACCACTACTATGTACTTACAACAACAACAGAAGCGCCACAACGAACGCACACAACAACAACAACAACAACTATGGATTAAATCTATCTAATTGGTATCATCTTCTAAAAACAACTTGAAAAGAAAACCAACCTAGAGACAGCCAGCCAGTTGCTCCTTGTCTCTCTCTGTATCTCAATCTCAATTTTGAAATCTGCAGTTCAACTCCAAACCAAATCCAACTAAAATCCAACCAACCCAACAAGACTCTACATCAAATTATCCCACCCACTCTTTTCGGTCCATCTCTTAATCCCAGAGAAAAACACACAACAACCGCCCACCAAAAGCTTTCTTATCCTATCACCCCAAAAAAAAAAAAAAAAAAAAAAAAAAAAAAAATTGAACGCCCCACCAAAACCAAACCAAACCAAAACAAAAAAAAAAAAAAAAAACAACTCAAAACTCTCCGTAAACTCCGTACCACCGTTCCGTTTCCTCCACACAAAAACCTCCTTAACCTTTTTTAAATAACACCAAAAAACAAAAAAAAAAAAAAAAAGTAATAATATCAACTCAATTCCGCAAAATCAAAAAACCAAAAAAAAAAAAAAAAAAAAAGTATTTTTGAAAAACTTACCATTACCTCACAACAATATCCCAAAAATTTGTTCCTCTTTTTTCTTTCTTTCTTTCTCTCTCTTTCTATCTACCTACCTATCCCAACGAAAAAAAAAAAAAAAAAACATCAACAACAACAATCCCAAATACCCCACCTCCTCTTTCACAGTGTTGAGCTGCAGAAGGCCAATCTTCAAGAGCAGGCGGCTCAGGCAGCCCAACAGCAACAGAATGGCGGGGCGACGGCCATTGATGGAACCGGAGCTGGAGCCGGAACCGGAACAAATGGCACCACAGCAGGTGGCGCCTCAGGCAACTGCCTCACAGTGACTCTAAGTGGCGGCGGCGGCGGCGGCGGTGGTGGCAATGGGAGTAATAGCAGCAGCAACAGCAGCACCGCCAGCAGCAATGGCAGCTATACTAATGGCAGCAGTACCACCAATAGCAACAACAACACAGCAGGATCTGGTAATGGCACAGGTGGCACAGTAACAGCTGCAGGCAATGCCACCAACACCACCACAAATGGAACCACGTCCGCATCATCTGCCACCTCCGCATCAGCCGCAGCAGCAGCAGCAGCAGCAGCCGCCTCTGCGATCAATCCAGCGACAGCTGCCGCATTGGCAGCCAGCCCATTGGCATCGGCCCTTCAGTTGCTAACCAAACCGGGTGCATTGAGTGCCCTATCCAATTTAAGTGCTCTGGACTTGCTCAGTCTGACCACGTTGGGTAACAACAATGGGGGCAATACACCCGGCGGACCGCCGGTACAGACAACCGGTGTCAATCGTGCCAAGGGCCATTATGCCACTTCTCGTTTCCGTCAGCATCAGACCGAGACTCTTGGTGAATCGGAGAAGCCGCGTAATAAATTTAATCCCTACTAGGATTAGGCCCACACATCTGAAGAGCCCCTCGCAGGCAGCAGTTAGGCGAGTCGAAGCCTAAAAGTATACTATGATGAATAAGACAAGACGACCAGAGCAAAAGTAGTAAGATGAAAATAACGCAAAAACAAAAACAAGATTTCCTTTGCTTAGGAGAGCGAGAAAGAGAGCGAGGAAGCGAGCGAGCGAGCGAGAGAGTGAGTGAAAGCGAAAGAGAAAGATAGTTTCCAATCTCTCGGATCATAAGGAATAAAGAGAATAAGAATTAGTGTTGCGACAGCTTTAGAGTTTAGATTCTTGAAGAAATAGCTATAGATTTAGAAAAAAAAAAGGCACCCAAAAGAAAAGTCGAGGGAAAAACAGATGAAAAAAGAAAATGAAAGAAAGATGAGTGCAAAAAATTGTATAAATAATTCGGGTATTCTTACATGGTAATCCAAAAATTTGTATTCGAAACATTTTCAAGACAGTTTTTTACACATATACGATTATACATACGATATATATATATCATATATATATATATAATATATAGCGCATAGTGCAGTACATACATCAGTATCGATCGAAAGTTGTAGCAGTTTTCTCTCTCTATATATATATATATATATATACATATATATAGATTTAAGCAATATTTAAAAAACAAATATATATTCGGTTGTTAATATTTTTTTTTTTTTTTTCATCAATTGGATTAGCCAAAAATTTTTTAGGGCAGCTCTATATAGATAATATATATATATATATATATGTATATCCAAGCACTTGAACAATATTATTGTGTGTATCGAATATGTATATATAGATGCATATATATATATATATATATATATATAGAGGGAAAATAGCAGCAAATAAATTTTTTGACCAAGTGACCAACTAAAACTGGCAGCAGTAAGAGGAGATAGGCCCCCATCCCCCCATACCCATATATACCCCTCTTACCATTCATGCAAAAAGAAAAAATACATTGATAAACTTTTATCTACAATAATTATAGAATTTGCCAAATTTTTCAATGCGCATCCAGTTTAGAACAGTTTTTTGAAGTAAAATATATACATACATCTATATATAGATACATACATAGTCTAGTAATCTAGAAAAAGAGAGAGACAGAGAGGGAGAAAGAGAGAGAGAGAGAGCGAGAGATAGTAAGTCGAATATTAAAGAGAATGAAGAATTAACAAGTTTATAGAATATATATACACATACTATATATAACCAACCCCTTCCTTCCCCCCCTAGTATTTACTCATTTACAATCTAATCTTTCCTTCTTATATATTCACCTCTCATTGTATCATATATATATCCATCATTCGATCGATTCGATCCTCTCTCCAATTCAATATTTATGCACATTCAACACAAAAATGTATTTTCTATCCTCCTCTTCTCCCACTCCTCCTCATAATCCTCCACACAACTCTCCTATGAACTCCTAAATGTAATAATAGAATTTAGTTGTTAGTTTTGCGAAAAATCAACAAAAAGCCATTCGTCAAGAAAAGTTTCTGTAAGAAGCTTTACCAAGTGAAGCAAAAACAAAACAAAAAAATAATTAAAATAACACTAATCTAAATCCCCATGCATTGTACACTCTTCTTGTCCCTTTCCCACGAGATATATACATATATCCGATGTATCTCTGTAATCCAAATGAAATGTAATGGAAAACAAAGCAAAATCAATCCCAGTGTGTACAATGACCATTTATGGACCAATTCGCTCTAATTGACGCAATCGACGCAATGAGCGTAAAAATTACTTACCACATATATGTATATTATATACTACATGTATTTGAATAATCATCAACTGAAGCCAATTGAAGGCAGAATGAAGGTTATAGAAGAAGCAGCCAGAAACAAAACAAACAACTGAAAAATATGAAAGCAAAAGTTATTAATGTATTAGACTTGAAGTCTCTAATTCTTTGATTGTCGTCTAAGTCGATATTCATTCAACATACACACACACACACACACACACAAAACACACATTTCTATTATATACCACACACACACACATACAAATATACATATATTAATAATAAATATATATACATATAAGTTAACTATTATTTGTATCGGAAAATTTTAAATATATATGCGATTGTAAATTTTGTTATACAACTCTATTATTATTATTATTATCATTATTACGATTATTATTATTATTATTATTATGATTATTATTATTTTTTTTTGTATAAAATTGTAAACCAAATTCTCTTTTTGAATTGGTCAAAATTAACATTATATATATATATATATATATATTTGAATGTATATATATAGATAATGTTTTGAAAAGTATTTGGAAATTCACAAAATTTCTTTCTCTTCCCCTTATTAATCCTTTTCCCTCTCCCCACACACACACACACACACACACACACACACACTCATTCAGTCTTTTATGCTAATTCTCTATCCCATACAAAAAACACACATTAAGTTTTAAGGGCTTACGATTTTATAACCAAAACTCTATATGAATACAAAAAAGTATATATAATTATGCGAAATCTAATTACTTATATATTATATATGCCACAATTATACAAAATGTAGTTGATCTCTTCAGATGATGAAGCGAAATGAAACGTGAAAGAGAAAAGAAATGAAAAGAAGCAAAAACAAGATCAATGTAATAATTAATTCTTACACATACATATACATACCTAGGGACACACACACACATACTTACATACAATAATATACATACTTATATAGAAAAAGCTTTACCTGTAGCCTCGATTCTAACTACGAATACGAATATATATATATACATATATATATAAATGAACAACAAAAAACATAACAGTAGTGGCAGCAACAACAACAACAACAACACAGAAAAAAAAAAACAACCAAGCAAGCAAAACATAATTTATAATGAAACAATGATTGGAATAATAAAAGTAAAACAACAAAATCCCATTCGCGTTTTGTTATAAACTAAATAAGAACTTAAACTTACAAAATAACTTAAAGGAGGATGTCGGATGGCTCCCTAAGCTATGCAATAGTTGGCTAAATATTTGTCTTCTTTGAACCTATAAAGAAATTGTGTTTAGCTTCAAAATGATATTCATTTTTTTCAGAATTTTCGCATTGCATGCTTCAAGGCGCAAATTTTACGTTTGAAGGAGTAAAAATGGAAATAATATTGAGATTTTGTTTTAATCGAAACA